>CM045992.1:69054799-70304799 GCA_025175895.1 Wurfbainia villosa | reverse complement strand
CTTCCAAAACTCAACCAACAAAGAACTATAGAAGTTCTTGCCGCCGGCCAACTAGAAGGAGAAGAAGATGATGGAAAACTACCAAGACACCAAGGGAAACCCTATATCTTGTTTCCACCACCTAAGGAGAAGAAGAAGGGGACTTTGGGCACCGGCTAAGGCTGGAAAAGAGATGGAAAAGGCTGCTGGACGTTGGCCCAAAGAGGAAGAAGAAGAGAGAAAGAACCTTCCTTATTTGGTGCCACCCTAGCCTCAAAACCCTAATCCCAATCCTATCTCAAATAGGATTGCTCCTTGCCACCCAAACCCTAGCTCTCCTCCTATTCATCATGTCATCCACGACCACTCCCCATGCCCTCCTTTTATAGAGTTAGGGATAAGTCATGAATTAATCTCCTCCATTGGTTCTAGGGATTTAATCTCAACCGTCGGATCTAGAGATTTAATCTCAACCGTCGGATCTTAGAGATTTGATCTCTACCAATGGATCTTAGAGTTTTGTTTCTATCCATTGGATCTAAACTTCATGAGGTGTTAATAGGCTACATTAGGGACCATGAGGAGGAGTTGGGTCTTGGCCACCCATGGATCAAGCCCACATAAAGTCCGATCCACTAATGATGATCCAATCCACTAAAGGTTCATCATTGATCTACCTCACCAACCCCCATATGATAATATGGGCTCCATATATTATTTGTACATTTTCTCCCCGTGTTTAAGATCTCGAATGTCCGTCGATTAATTTATTTACTAACCATTAATTAATCAACATCTAACTCCTTGAGTAGTACCACTCAACCTTTTCATCATGCCGGACCTAGTCCACCTGCAGGGTTTACATGATGAACCTTATGAACTCCTCAAGGGGACATCATCATCCTAATATATAGGACACGGTTTCCTCCTATAATCAATGGCACACCATATAAATAATATCATCTCCCAACTTACTGAGTCTATCGATTTAATCTATAAATCTCGCCCATTGGTAAATCAAAGAGATGAGTACCAAGTATATGTGCCCGTTATTATATCGGGATTAAGAGCATGTAATAAATAATATCTGAGGTCCGATTCGATTATGTAGTCAGCAATAAATCGAATCACCTCTGTGTCGGTCCTTCTCAATACACACAAAGTGCACTAGTGTGATTCTATGGTCAAGATAAACCAATACCAAATCACACTACAACCATTCCGATGGTTTGTCCAAAGCCATCTCGATTGTGAGCCTTTACTTATACTTTACAAGGAGCCGATAACATGATCTCCCGTGTGACACTACACACCATGTTATCTACAATGTAACGTATTAGACAATATTGCATAACCATAAAAATATGCAAACAATGATCATGTGATTCTTATTTCAAAATAAAGATGTTCATACAAAAGATAGACTTTTCAGTATACATCCCTACACTCTAAAGCATTATTTCAGTCCAAGATGCAAGATGGGACTTCCGTAGGTCCATATGTACTCAAGATGATTGGGTACATAGAAAACCTACAGAGGTTGGGATTCCCACTTGGCCAAGAGCTGGTCACTAACTTGATCTTGCAATCTTTGCCACAAAGCTACAATCAATTTGTCATAAATTACAACATGAATAAAATTAATAAGCCACTGCCTGAGATGCTCAGCATGTTGAGAACTGCTGAGCTGAACCTTAAGAAGGGAAAATCTGACTCCATTTTGATGGTGCAAAAGAAGAAAGGAAAGGGCAAGCCTAAAGGTAAGGGAAAGTCCCAAGCCAAGGGCAAAGGCAAGGAACTGAAATCGAAAGGAGGGGTGGCTAAAGAAGGGACTTGCTTCCACTACAAGGAAGCTGGACACTGGAAGTGTAACTGCAAAGCATACCTGAAAGATCTTAAGAAGAAGAGAAGTGAGACTTCTACTTCAGGTATAAATCTTATAGAAGTCAATCTATCTATTTCTTCATCATGGGTATTAGATATCGGATGTGCATCTCACATTTGTACCAATGTGCAGGCACTGAGAAATAGCAGGGCATTGATAAAGGGCGAGGTGGACCTACGAGTAGGCAATGGAGCAAGAGTTGCTGCTGTTACTGTAGGAACTTATTTTCTATCTTTGCCCTCTGGGCTTGTACTAGAACTGGATTAATATTGTTATGTGTCTGCTTTGACAAAGAACATAATTTCAGTTTCTTGTTTCGACAAGAAAGACTTTTCATTTATAATAAAGAATAAATATTGTTCAGTTTATTTAAATAATATGTTCTATTGTAGTGCACCTCTAATGAATGGACTCTACATTCTAGACTTAGAGAGCCCCATCTATAACATAAGTACCATTCAAGTCAAATGAGTTGAACCAAACCTATCTCTAGCATTGTCGCTTAGGTCACATAAATGAGAGTCGCTTATCCCAGCTCCATAAGGATGGGCTGCTGGACTCATTTGATTTTGAATCATATGAGACATGCGAGTCTTGCCTTCTAGGCAAGATGACCAAGACTCCCTTTAGTGGACACAGCGAGAGAGCAACAGACTTGTTAGGACTTATACATAGTGATGTATGCGACCCTTTCAATGTTGCTGCTAGAGGTGGTTACAGGTACTTCATTATTGTAGGGGGGTTGCTTCGGAGGCTCATTGGCTCCCATGTCCCCAGATTAAAATTTTCACTAATGAAAGAATTAATCCGGATGGGATGAGTTTCCTTAGCACAACCTATTCGTCGTCGTGCTAACAACTTGAGTGGTCGCTTGAACAAATTAGTTGTTCAAGCAACACAACCCTTCTAGTTGATTAGCCGCGGAAGAGACGACGGACGGATCACCGGTTTTTGTGTTTGTCTTCGGGGTCCATGATTATACAATATATATACATACGCACACATGTATAATCAACACTAAAAGGAACATGCTCAGATCTGAAAATAAAGTTATAAAACTTTATACCTTACGATCTTCTACCATATGTCCTATCCTTCTCGTAGACGACGTGTGGACGAAGATCCTCCACGAGTAGAAGCCTTCTAGATCGCGTTCTTCCCTTCCTTGTCCGCTGCGAACAAAGAGAAGAACCAACAAATACCTATCCTTTCTAGAACCGGCCACCAAATTAGAGAATTTGATGCAACCGCCGGCCAAGGAACAAGTGGATGAGGCACCGGCCACCAATGGAAGGAGAACCGCCAGCCACTTTGGAGAGTATGGAGGAGTGAACGCCGGCCACCAATGGAAGAAGAACCGCCGGCCAAGGAATAAGAGAGAGGCCTAGAGGATGGGTGCCGGCCAAGTCTTGATGGAGGAAGATGGGCGCCGGCAACAAGGAGAAGGAAGATGGTTGCCGCCCAAGCTTTTGCTCCAAACCCTAGCAGCCCACTTTGAGAAGAGCCAAACCCTAACTCCAATTCAATTATTCTTGCCGCCCAAGCTTAAGCCGTCTATTTATAGAATTGGGCTTAATCCTCCTTTAATCTCCACCGTCGGATCTAGGGATTTAATCTCCACCGTCGGATCTAGGGTTTTATCCCAACCGTCGGATCTAGGGTTTTATCCCAACCGTCATATCTAGGATTTCATCCCAACCGTCGGATCTAGAGTTTTATCCCAACCGTCAGATCTAGGGTTTTATCCCAACCGTCGGATCTAGGGATTTAATCCCAACCGTCGATTCTAGGGTTTCATCCTAACCATCGGATCTAGGGATTTAATCCCAACCGTTGGTTCTAGGGTTTCATCCTAACCATCGGATCTAGGGATTTAATCCCAACCGTTGGTTCTAGGTTTTGTTTTACATTCTTGGATCTAGACTTCATAAGGATTATATTAGGCTACGATAGGGACCATAAGGAGGAGTTGGATCTTGGCCACCCGATGGATCGGAACCACACAAACTTGATCCATCAATGATGTTCCATTCCACTAGAGGATCATCATTGAACTACCTCACCAACCCCCATAAATTAATATGGGCTCCATATATTATTCGTACATTAATCTCCCCGTGTTTAAGATATCGAATGTCCGTCAATTAATTGATTCTTGACCATCGACCATCAATTAATTAACATCTAATTCCTCGAGTAGTACCACTCAACCTTATCATCATGTTGACTAAGTCAACCAGCTGGGTTTACATGATGAACCTTATGAGCTCCTCAAGGGGACATCATCAACCTAATATATAGGACACGATTTCCTCCTATAATCAATGACACACCATGTAAATAATATCGTTTCCCAACTTACCGGGCATATTGATTTAATCCATCTAAATCTCACCCTCTGGTAAATCAAAGAAATAAATACTAAGTACATGTGCCCGTTATTATATCGGGATTAAGAGCATGCACAATATAATATCCGAGGTCCGATTTAATTATGTAGTCAGTACTAAATTGAATCACCTCTATGTCGGTCCTGCTCAATACACCTAAGTGTACTAGTGTAACTTTATGTTCAAGACAAAACAATACCAAGCTACACTACAACCATTCCAATGGTTTGTCCAAAACCATCTTGGTCGTGAGCCTCTACTTATATTTTATAAGGGACTGATAACATGATCTTCTGTGCCACACCAAGCACCATGTTATCTACAATGTAAAATATTAGACAATATGCACACATATATAATAAATATATAAAGTGCAAACAATGATCATGTGATTCTTATTCCAAAATAAAATGTTCATACAAAAAGAGCTAGGCTTTTAGTATACATTCCAACAATTACATCTACTGATGTCTTCAGTAGATATGGTTATATGTATCTGATGACACATAAATCAGAATCCTTTGAAAAGTTCAAAGAATTCAAGAATGAAGTACAAAACCAACTTGGCAAGAGTATTAAGATACTTCAATCAGATCGAGGTGGTGAATACCTTAGCCATGAGTTTTGTGATTATCTAGCTGAGTGTGAGATTCTATCCCAACTCACTCCTCCTGGAACACCACAGTGGAATGGTGTATCTGAAAGGAGGAATCGTACCTTATTAGATATGGTACGATCTATGATGAGTCACATAGATCTTCCTATATCCTTTTAAGGATATGCTCAGCAGTCTTCACACTTAACCGTGTACCATCCAAGACTGTGATAAAGACACCATATACAATATGGATAGGGAGAAATCCCAAGATATCTTTCATGAGGATTTGAGGTTGTGAGGCTTATGTTCGACGTCAAGTCTCAGACAAACTGGGACCCAAATCCGATAAGTGTTATTTTGTTGGATATCCCAAGGAGACGAAGGGATATTACTTCTACATTCTCAGTCAACACAAAGTGTTTGTGGAAAAGACTGGGGTATCTCTAGAAAGGGATTTGGTTTCTAGAAAAACTAGTGGAAGTACGTTCAATCTTGAAGAAATTCAAGATAAGGATCATAGCACTGAGGCCTTGATGGAGGTTGAACAGGAACCACAAAGTGTTGTGGGTGATGAGTTTGTTGCACAAAGAGTTGTGGAACAACAACCTATTCAGGTAGACCTACCTCTTCGCAGGTCTGATAGGGTACGTCGTCAGCCTGAGAGATACTCATTTCTCTTGTCTGACGATGATGACGTTATGCTCATTGCAAATGAGCCTACCTCCTATCAGGAAGCTGTGATGAGCCCAGATTCTGAGAAATGGCTAGAGGCCATGAGATCTGAGATGAAATCCATGTACACCAACCAAGTATGGACTTTGGTTGATCCACCTAAAGGTGTCAAACCCATTGGGTGTAAGTGGGTCCTTAATAGAAAGACTGACAAGGATAGACTTATGCATACCTATAAGGGTCGATTGGTGGCTAAAGGTTTCAAGCAAATTCATGGTATTGACTATGATGAAACCTTTTCTCTAGTGGCGATGTTTAAGTCCATTCGGATCATGCTTGCTATTGCAACGTACCATGATTATGAGATCTGGCAGATGGATGTCAAAACAGCATTTCTGAATGGAAACTTTTTCGAGGATGTGTACATGACATAGCCTGAGAGTTTTATAGATCCATAGCATACTGGGAAAGTATGCAAGCTGCAAAGGTCCATTTATGGGCTTCTCAGAGCTAGAATCTTTGGTTCGATGATGTGATCAAACAGTTTGGTTTCATCAAGAATGAAGATGAACCGTGTGTCTACAAGAGGGCTAATGGAAACACAGTTGTCTTCCTTGTATTGTATGTGGATGACATACTACTCATTGGGAATGACATCCCTTTGCTACAATCTATGAAGACTTGGCTGGGGATGTGCTTCTCAATGAACGACTTAGGTGAAGCAGCCTGTATTCTAGGCATCAAGATCTATAGAGATAGATCTAAGAGATTGCTTGGCCTAAGTCAGAGTACATATATTGACACAGTATTACTACGGTTTGTCATACAGAATTTCAAGAAGGGACTTCTGTCGATGTCACATGGTGTGAGTCTTTCGAAGACTCAAAGTCCCTCTTCTAGAGAGGAGAGAGACCACATGGATAAGATCCCTTATGCATTTGCCATAGGATCTATCATGTACGCCATGCTATGTACTCATCCTGATGTCTCGTATGCTTTGAGCATGACGAGTAGATACCAGTCAGATCCAGGTGAGTGTCACTGGATAGTAGTCAAGAATATTCTTAAGTACTTGAGAAGGACTAAAGAATATTTCTTGATATTTGGAGGCGATGAGGAGCTAGCTGTAAAGGGTTACAGCGATGCCAGCTTCCAAACTGACCAAGATGATTATAAATCACAGTCAAGGTTTGTGTTTTGCTTGAATGGTGGCACTGTGAGCTGGAAGAGTTCGAAGCAGGATACAGTTGCTGATTCTACAATAGAGGCCGAGTATATCGCTGCATCAGAGGTAGCAAAGGAGGCAATTTGGATCCTCAAGTTCATTATTGAGCTTGGGGTGGTTCCTAGCATAGCAGATCCTATAGAGCTCTATTGTGACAACAATGGAGCGATTGCGCAGGCTAAGGAACCTCGCTCACACTAGCAGACCAAACACATACTACGGTGCTTCCATCTCATTCGAGAGATTATCGATAGAGGAGATGTGAAGATTTGCAGAGTACCCACAGAGGCTAACATCGCAGATCCCTTGACCAAGGCTTTGGAACAGAAAAGCATGATGGTCACACTAGGTCATTGGGTATTAGATACTACGGTGATTGACACTAGTGCTAGTGGGAGATTATTAGTGAAAGCCCTAGAGTCAATCATGTGATGATTGTTGTATGGACTTTATTATATCATATTCCTATTGATAAAGGCATGGTTATTATATTTACTTGTATTGGTGCCAAATAAATAAGTATAATAAAGTCCTTGAGTAGAAGGTTCTATCTATATCAATCGATTGGTTGAATCGATAATGAGATGATATAGAGAACACTACTCTTAATCATTCCTAGTCAAATATTAACATTCAGGGACAATGTTAATGCATAGAGACTAGCATGTAGGTCAACTCGATGACTTGATCTCACAAGTCATGGATATGAGATATCAAGTTGACACATGGGTATGCATTGGAGAATGTATATTGAATGACCCGCCATGAGAAAGTATCATGGATCGTTATATGAGTGTCATATACTTTCTCATGTAACTATTAGTCCATGGACCTGAAGTCACCATGGTTCCCTACATAAGGAGTTGCATACTTTGGCTTCGTCAAACATCACCCGTAAATGGGTGGACTATAAAGGCGATTACTGGGTATGTAACAAATTATGCGGAGGGATGTGAGTGATGTAGATAGGATCTATCCCTCCTATATGACAGGAGTGACATCGTTATTCTTGATAGAATGAGATCACTAAGTGCATGGTCATGCCCAAATGAGTTAATATGAAATATTGAGCTCATTTGATTAGAGTGAGTCTACTTGGAGTTCAAGATATAGATTGTACCGAGGATGACATGGTCTATGTCTCAATTGGTCAATCTAGATGTCAAGGATAGAGGGACATTGTCACATATTGTGAGAGTCACAATTAGTAGTCACAAAAAGGTGATGTTGGATCTCAACATTCATGTAACTTGGGTAGCAATGATGTGTTGCTAGATACCGCTAATTGCTTATGTTCCTAAATCGGTTTAGGAGCATTGCCAATGTTACAAGAACCTATAGGGTCACAGACAAAGGGCAATTAGATGGAGATTAGGTTCATATGATGAACCATGAGGATTAGGTTCATGGGATGAACCAAATTGGATTAAGGTTAATCCAAATTAGACTAATTGAGTTAGACTCAATTTGATTCAAGTGTTGAATGAGTCTAATTTAGATTTGATTCATTGAGTCAATTTAAAATAATGAATAGAGATTCATTAAATCAAATTGACTTGAATCAAGTGGTTAGATTTGATCAACCATGGGAGATAATAGTTCAAGTTTGACTTGACTTGAGAGGGAAGAAGAATGGTCAATTTTGACTTGACCAATTGTCATGTCATGGTGACTTGGCATAGGGACCGGCCAATGATAATGTTCCACATCATCATGGGGTGTCACCTCATGAGGGAGGCCAAGAGCCATTGACTCTTGGAATTACATGCATGCATGTAACCCCCCCCCCCCCCCTCCCTCCCTCCATGAAGTGGCCGACCACTTTAGGAGGAGTTAGTGTGTGAAGTTATTTGGTGTGAACTTCATCTTCTTCCTTGGTATCTTCCCTCAAGCTCTCTCCTTCTCCTCTTGCCGTGGGTTCCTTAGTGTGATAGCACATTCTAAGTGATCTTCTCCACCTATTGTTCATGTGGATACCGATAGAGGAGTGTACACTTGACACTCTCGAGTTCCGGCAAGCCATTTGGACGAGCTGGATAAGCAAAGGGCATCGCATCGAGGGTAAACTCTTGACATGTAGATCTAGAGTAGATATAAATTTTATAAACACATACATGTAGTTTTATTTACCTTCGCATGGATCCGTGGCTGACTTCCGGGGTTTCCGCAATGCAAAAAGCAATTTTCGCGGCTCGGATAGTCCAACAGAACTTTCCCTTGCCAACCCATGTTGGACTTTCATTGCCAAGGCTACACACTTGGACTTATGTGGCCAAGGCTACATACTTGGAATTCCCATTGCCAATGCCAACCCATGTTGGACTTTCACTGCTAAAGCTACACACTTAGACTTACATGGCCAAGGCTACACACTTGGTCTTCCCTTGTCAACTCCATGTTGGACTTCCAAAGTAAAGTCCCATGCTTGAACTTTCACCAACAAAGCTACACACTTGGACTTACGTGGCCAAGGTTACACATTTGGTCTTCCCATGATAATCACATGTTATATGTTTTGTCTAACATCAAAATACTACTCGAGTCTGGTCAATCGTGATCTGGGTCGATTGCACCAACAATCTCCCCCTTTTTGATGTTTGAAAAAATCACAAACACCTTTGAGTTAGGTGACCTAACTCAAGTCTACCCATTATCCTCAATTGACAATTCTCACATCTTGTGATAATTCCAACTAACCCCAATTTGTACCTTCTTCCCCTTTTTGACATACATCAAAAAGGTCCTCCCCGAGGGTGTCAATGTCTCATATCCCAATGAGATTTTGCAATCTCCCCCTTGGTCCAAAAACACATCTAGGATGCCTTCACTCTTCCTAGTGATAAGTCCCATACAACTTAAGAGAAGCAGTCCCCCAATTCTCCTCCCATGAGGAGAAATATATCCATCATCCGAAGATGGATAACCTCCCCCTAACGGCTTGCTCCCCCTTGACCATTGCACTAACAATGTCCTTGGAGAGTCCCTAAGACTATAGGAACACTAAACAATCGAAATTAATGGAAAAGATTCAACATTGAACTTTCACCTCCCTTAAAATTTGATATAAACCCAAAACAATTCTCCTAATCCATTTCCAATAGATTTTCACCCTTCCAATGCTCTCCATAGCATATCCTAGGGTTATGAGCAGTTAGGGAACCTAGACATAGCTTAACATGTGCCTAACAAATCTTGTTTTCCCAAAATCAACTCTGACAGTCGACTCTTACAGTCACCAGTCGACTACCCTTGACGCCAGTTGACTAGCATGCATGGTAGTCGACTGATTTATGCATAGTGCAGAAATCAGGGTTCAGAAATGAAATTTTGAAATTCATAAGTAAAAATACATATTTTGAAAATTCTTGAAAATTCATACATACATTACTTATAACAAACATCATGGGTGAAAAATATTTAAAAATTAAAATACCCATAAACTAGTCAGATTGACACAAAGTTCAAAACCATTGAAATTTTCAATGTTTAACCCTACTTTGTATCACCTCATTCAATGGTGATTGCTATCAAAAGATAGACTTCACTAAGATTTTTCAAATTGATTTTAAAATGATTTTAAAACCTTAAATTCATTCTCCTACCATCTCACTTGTATCTAAGTGTATGAAACACATACAAGTCAAGTGTTCTTGTGAGATGTGGGTTTTGATTATTTAGAGTCTCATGCATATGCTAGGCAACTCTATTTGATTCCCTTATACATGAGACTTCAAATTATGTCATTGTCCTTAACTCAATTTTAATTAATACATGAATAATGATCATGGCATGTGATTCTAATTTAAGCATAACATGACACTAAAAATAACCTAAGCATTAATCATGACATTTTATATGATTAAAAATAAATATGATGTCATGACATGGCAAGGCAAATAAAGCATGACAAGTATAAAATACTAAGGTATAAAATACCTAAGTGTTAAGCCCAAATTGCCATTATTAGAATTAAATCCATTTTGCCCTAATACTCACTTATCCTCCAAGTGTGCCAAAAATCCAAAATGAAACACCAAGACCTCTAACTCTAATTGTGCCAATTTGATTAATATTTAAACTTCTCAAAATACATTGGCACATCCTAAAGTGTCAACTCTACCATGGTTAGGTTAACTACCCATCCACTTAGGGTTGACACACCCTAACCCATCTAGCGTGAATCGATTACGCTCCTAGGAACCCAATACCTATTGGAGCTCCTTGGGTTAACAAGGTATTCACTAGGGATAACTTCCCTAGATACCTTCCTAATGACCCTTTTTGGCTTTGAAGCCTTAGTCATTTGGGTCTTTCCTAGGTTAACTCTAGGGGTAACCTCCCTAGTAAACTTCTTAGTGGTCTTCCTAGGTTTTATAGAATCTTTGGCCACTAGACACACAGCATGGTTAATCTTAGGGATGACTTTTCTATTAACCTTGGTTTTCCTAGACCTAGATATTGTTCCAAAATCGAATGAAACATTGTGGTAGGTCTTCTTGGGGTTAGGTTTGTGACCCAAACCTTTCTTGTCCCCTAGAACCTAGATTTTGACCATTATACCCCATAAATGAATTTGTCATTTTTGTTAGGGTATTTTCCAATTTTTCAAGCCTTGACCTCAAAGATCGATTTCCTAATTCTAACTTTCCCAATTTTAATTGTTCATTAATCTTTTGGAAAGACCTATAATTCTTGGGATTAAGGCCTAGGTGATTCTCTACCTTCCTAATGGACTCCCTAGATAGAATTGGTCTGGTGTTATTGGTCCTAGGTTTGTTCTTAGGAAAATTAACATGCTTGGCACCTAAGCAATAGTATTTGTTTTTACTAAATTGCTTTTCATGATTATTAACAATTGCAAGAGTACTAAAATAATTCCTAGCATGCTTTTTAACCTTAGAACTAGAAGGTGCATTAAAGTATACCTTAGGGTTTGCTTTAGAAGCTCCCCCTACTTGTGTAGCTCCTTGAGTTTTCTTCTTCCTCCTAGGGCATTGGCTTTGGTAGTGTCCTCTTTGGTTGAATTTGAAGCACACAATGTGTTCTTTGCTTTTCTTAGCGAAGACTCCGACATCCTTTGACTTTTGGTGGACTTTTGGTCCTGGTGCTTTCTCCTTGGTAAATTTTGGGCATTTACTTTTGTAATGCCCGACTTCCCTACACTCAAAGCATATAATATTATTTTTATTCTTAATTACAATGCTTGAGTTACCTATGGTGGTGGAGGCGATATGGGAAGATTCTTCACTTCTCTTGGAGGTGGATACTTCTTCTTGTTCTTGCTCTGGGATGGAAGATCTCTCCTCCCCCTCAATGCTAGAGGTGGAGGTTTCTTCCAATTCATCCACATCCTCAGATGTTAATGGACCTTCTTCCTAGGCTTCCTTTTCTACTTCTGTCGGCTCCGAATTTTCATGTAATTTGACCACCTTATTCCATAAATCCTTTACATCACTATAATTCCCTAATCTTGACCAAATATTGCTAGGAATCAAATCACTTAGTATTTTGATTATCTTGATATTTGTTTTGAACTCTTGATTTATTCCTTGGTCCATCTTGATTTTTGTATTGGCTTGTTTTCCTTATCCCTAGTCACTTCAAAACCATTTTCAATAATTAACATAATATCAAAATCAGTTTCGAAGTATACCTCCATCCGTTTCTTCCACCATGAGAATTCTCCTTCGAATTTCGATGGTTGGATGTTGATGTCAACCATTTGATTTGTTGTCATGGCGGTGAGTCTGATGACAATCTCCTAACTCTGATACCACTTGTTAGAGGATCGTGGCCTGGCTAAAAAGGGGGTTGAATAGCCTTTTATGTGCTTGATGGAAATCGTTCGTTCTTGCAAGCTTGTCTACGATACTCATTAGCGTGCATAGTGGAAATAATAACAAAACAAAATGAAATACGCAATCACACACAAGAACACAACGATATACACGGTTTGGAACCTTAGGGTTTCTACTCCACGGGGTGAACTCAACGAGCTCTAGTGATGAACACACCACTACTAAAACTCCTTCTCGATAACAAGTTGGAGGTGAAAAAACCTAGTACAAGCAAATACAAAGAAGAAATGAAATACGTAAAGAAAACTTTACAACAAATAGCTTTAAACTCTTGCTTGTTGCTTGCTTTGGTTTGCTCTTGAAGGTCTGGAATGCAGCAGCAATTTCCCTCCAAAATCTTACCAAAAATTGCTGTGGAAATCCTCCCCATGCTCTTCCTTTTATGCTTGTCTCGGGTTGATTTCGTGCATAGCAGTCAACTGCCATAAGGCCCCAGTCGACTGCTCCTATAGTCATTGTGAGACAACGACCTAATCCATGTTGGAATTCCAGCCAACGAATACACTGACAGTCGACTGCCAATTGCCATCAGTCGACTGCCAACCTCATAGCTGACTGATCAGTTGGCTACCGAGCAATTTGCTCACGTCCTCGACCAACAGTCGACTACCCTCCATGGCAGTTGACTGTTCAAGCCATCAGTCGACTGTCCAATGCTATCAGTCGACTACCATGGCATACAATGCAGTCGAACAGTAGTCGACTTTCACCAGTCGACTGGGACATACCACCAATCGATTGTTGTCGGGTAAAACCTCAAACACAAGTTGTTTGAGCATCCGACCATTGAGTAAAACCTCAAACACCAATGTTTGAGCATCCGACACTGAACTTAGCCACTTGACCAAGTTCACCTCATCCTCCCATAGACTTCCCCATCGAAGCTGAAGCTCTCTTCCTCCAGCCTACATCCCTCAGATGCACTAAGCTCACGACTTCTCCCCATGACATCCTTCGCATCTTGCCCCAAAGTCTGCTTCCTTTGGCTTAACTCCATTGCTCTTTGTCTGGCGATCCCTGGGATGCACTAAGCTCATGGCTTCTTCCCGTGCCATCCTTCACCAACTCAAGGACCCAAGCCATGAGACAAGTGACTTTGCCAAGTACTTAAGACTTCCCATTGCCAAGGCTACACACTTGCACTTTCCCAATGCCAACTCCATATTGGACTTTCCCTTGCCAACCCATGTTGGACTTTCACCGCCAAAGCTACACACTTGTACTTACGTGACCAAAGCTACACACTTGGACATCCCATTGCCAATGCCAACCCATGTTGGACTTTCACCACCAAGGCTACACACTTGGACTTACGTGGCCATGGCTACACACTTGGTCTTCCCTTGCCAACTCCATGTTGGACTTCCAATGTCAAGCCCCATGCTTGGACTTTCACCGCCAAGGCTACACACTTGGACTTACGTGGCCAAGACTACACACTTGGTCTTCCCATGACAATCACATGTCATATGTTTTGTCTAACATCAAAATACTACTCGAGGCAAACTCGAGTCTGGTCAATTGTGACCTGGGTCGATTGCACCAATAGGGGAAAAGCCCCAGATCAAGTTGTTACACTTTTTTATGACTCGGTATTAGTCAAAGACATTATCCCAGTACAGTGGTAGGATGGAGGAGTAGGGTTTAAGGTAGATACACTTGTGAAGAGTGGCGAAGTAAAAAAGTATTCCGACCTGATGGAGCATAGTCCTAGATTAGGTTGTCACACTTTTTATGGCTCGGTATCAGTCGAAGCCATTATCCCCATGTGGTTGCGGAACGGAGGAGTAGGGTGTTAAGGTAATTACACCTGTGAAGAGAGACGAAGTAAAAAATTATTCTGACCTGATGGTGCAAAGCCCTAGATATGGTCGTCACAATTTTTATGGCTTGGTATCAGCCAAAGCTATTATCCTCGTGCGATTATGGAATGGAGGAGTAGGGTTTAAGGTAAATACACCTGTGAAGAACAACAGAGTAAAAGATTCATTCCGGCCTGATAGGGAAAAGCCCTAGATCAGGTCGTCACACTTTTTACAGTTCGGTATTAGCCGAAACCATTATCCCCGTGTGGTTGTGAAACGAAGGAGTAGGGTTTAAGGTAAATACGCCTGTGAAGAATGGCGGAGTAAAAGATTCATTCCGGCCTGATAGGGTAATGCCCAATATCAGGTCATCACACTTTTTATTGCTCGGTATCAGCTAAAGCCATTATCCCCGTATAGTTGCGAAATGTAGGAGTAGGATTTAAGGTAAATGCACCTGTTAAGAACGGCAGAGTAAAAGATTCATTTCGGCTTGATAGGGCAAAGCCCTAGATCAGGTCGTCACACTTTTTATGGCTCGGTATCAATCTAAGACATTATCCCCATGTGGTCACGGAACGGAGGGGTAGGGTTTAAGGTAAATATACCTGTGAAGAATGACGGAGTAAAAGATTCATTCCGGCCTAATCGGGTAAAGCCCTAGGTCAGGTCGTCACACTTTTTACGGCTCAGTATCAGCCGATGCCATTATCCCTGTGTGGTTGTGGAACGGAGGAGTAGGGTTTAAGGTAAATACACATGTGAAGAACGGTGGAGTAAAAGATTCATTCCGGCCTGATAGGGCAAAGCCCTAGATCACGTCGTCACACTTTTTATGGCTCGGTATCAACCGAAGCCATTATCCCTGTATGGTGGTGGAATGGAGGAGTTAGGTTTAAGTACACTGATGGAGTTAAAAAATTATTCCGACCTGATTAGGCGAAGCCCTGGGTCAAGTCATCCATGTTTTCTCAGCTTACCTTCAGGTCAAGCTATTGTCCCCGTGCGGTGGTAGATCGGAGGAGTTGAGTTTAAGGTAGATGCACTGATGGAGAACAACGGAGTAAAAAAAAATTATTCCAGCCTAACAAGGCGAAGCCCTGGATTAGGTCATCACTATTTTGTCAGCTTGTCTCCAAGTCAAGCTATTATCCCCGTCTGATTGCGGAATAGAGGAGTTGGGTTCAAGGTAGATGCACTGATGGAGAACGACGGAGTAAAAAATTATTTCGGCCTGACCAGGAGAAGTCCTGGATCATGTCATCACTATTTTTCTTGCTTGTCTCCAAGTCAAGTTATCATCCCGGTTTGGTTACGAAACGGAGGAGTTGGGTTCAAGGTAGTGTTGGGTTTCCCTGACACCACGGCGAGTGTGTGTTCGAACATGTTCCGTAAACATGCATACAGCGGAAGCAATAAAAGCAATAAATCTAATTTATTACAACATACACATCACACGCATGCAGGATACAATATGTGTAGACATAATCACTATTTAAAATTTTGCAATAAAAAGAAATTACTCTAGTTATACCTGACGTATCACGTGTAGCGGGAATGACATCAACCGAAGCAACTCTCGCTAGAATTGCCTCTATTCGTATCCACGCTGAGTATCGTCGGGATAGCTTCACCAAGATATGAGCCTCATCTTCGTAAGAGTTACTAGCCTCGTGTTGAAGACGATGTGATCCGAGAGAAGATCACAATCCGAATAAAATTTGGATCCAAAAATCGAGTTTCACAAACTCGCTTCTCAGAAGCGATTTTCGTCAACCGATTGACGAAAACTCAACCCTCCACCTATGAGAATTGTCGGAGAACCAATCCCCGGCAAATAGGACACTGTCGGAGCACAAAACGCCGACCAAATGACCTCTCCACAAAGAGGAGAACAAGCTGTCCAGAATCTGGACAGCTTGTTTGGTGGAAGATATGGTCGGCTAATCAATGGTCGGTTGCTCCTTTGTTGCCAGCGGCCAAGGGAGGATGACCGGATGAGTCGTCGGTGGCTGGTGGGTGGCCGGCAGCAACTTGGGCAGTAGCAAAACCTGGGTGGCAGCTCCTCTTAGGCGGCTAAAGCTCTTGGGAGGCAATAGCTCTTGGGCAGCAAGAAGCAAGGAGGAGGGCTTGGGTGGCTAGGGTTTCCAATAACCAAAAGTTCTCCACGAAAAACCCTAAAGTCATGTTTTATAGAGTGCATATTTCTTGACCATCAAGAAACCTTCTCTTAGCACTTATTGGTTCATTACCAAAAATTCATTAACCCTCTCCAATAACTTAAGTTAAAATAAACCAAACCGTGTTGGTCTATTTTAAGTTAAAACGAACTGAACCAACTTTGGTTCATTCGTTTAAAACAAACCAAACCACTTTGGTTTATTTTCCACCATTGAATTAGAACCAAACTAATTTGGTTCATCCATCATGTCTTCAAAAGACACGACCCATCCATGGTTCCGATGCGACTGAAACCAATTCATACTCGCTCTTTGTTTGGTCCAACCCAACCAAGTCTCTCTCTATCTGAGAATCGTATTCTCAAACTCGTTTTAAATCCTTCGGATTACACTCATTGTGTGTGTGACCAAACAGTTTCCCGGTTTATGTTAGCCGTCTATAATTAACCATTAATTATAGAACGATCATGAGTGGCACCTAGTAGTACATCATGATCTCCAATTAACCGAAAAGTCAACGGTTGATCTCAGAATCATTTCTGAAACCCTTCAGCAGCTACAATGAATCGTGCCTTATTCCTTTCACTCATCTTATACCCACTTGGTTCAGGACATGGTCTATTTTGTCAGTCCCTGATAACTACCATTTTGTCATGTTATTTTGGTCCTTAATATCACTATTTTTATCCTCTCGAGTGATTTATTATTGATTATTATCATGTTTTATGAGTTGGATATATTTTTGAACCTTAGTATAAATTCTCCTAAATTTTGAACTTATATGCGAATTTTATCTTTGTTTGTAGGAGATCGAGATGAGCCACTGGACTAGACTCAAGTTGTATCAAATATGGCTTCATCGAAGGGTCATAATGGGCATTTTAAGTTGGAAGAATCTGAGCCCTTTATCAAGATCAGAGGAAATTTAATCGAGAGTTCAGATCTATTTAATTCTGACCGTCCGATGAGATCTAATTGATCTGACCCATCCATCTGCATCTAGAGCGATCCAGTCCATACATTTAGATCTGGACATCTTGGTTATTCATCCAGATTTGACCGATCATGATTATCCCTTCAAATTTATCAGATCCATCCATTCAAAGTTGGAGAACTCTCAGTCGTTGGATCACAGGCCTAAAATGGATTGATCAAATTCATTTAACCCTAGGTTTAATGGACTGCTGGGATTGGATCTTGCTTCGATCGGATGGTGGAGATAATCCATTTAATCTCCTTCATCACCCGACGCGTAGATTAGCCGACATTTCTTCCTCTTCTCGCTCGCGCCCGACGCAGGAGCTCATCGCCGCCACGCTCTCCCTTTCCTCGCCGGTCACCGGAGAGGGAAGGGGATCCCCTCTAATCCCCGGCAACGGCGCCAAAATTTGATGAATAGGTATTTGTCATGGTACAGTTTCAAATTAATTACCGAACCCCCTGACTACACTAATATAGCATAGTGGATGACCCAGATCGTTTCCCAACGAGTGTAATCGACAGAATAGTAAACTCAGGATTTCTAATTATTGCTTTGAGTTTTCTACTAAAGATGGGAGTTTGGAGTTTAAATGGCTAATCCTACTGAATGAAAAAACAATGCAAGTAATCAAACTCTAATCTAACTAAACTATGAATGCGATGAAATTAAAAGAAACTTAAACTAAGCATTCAAATACGAAAGTGCAGGAATTTAAATTTACAGAAGAATATGAGAATAAAACATAACATGAAATTAAATCTAAACTAACCTACTACAACCTAATTACTCTAAGAGGCATTTTATCGAACACAATCAAGACATGAAAGAAATCTAACCAACTACGTGCAAATCAAATCATGAAAGAGAAATTTGATTACAAACATTCAATACTAAGACAAAGAAATCATCAAACAAAGAGATTGCTATTCGGAGATGCTGGAAATGTTGTTCGACACTGTCGTGAAGAACTGGATGCAAAAGTGGAGCACTGCCGGAGTTGTGGATCGACTGCCGGAGCTCCTGGTGGTCGGAGGGATAACGAAGGGGAATCCCCACTCTGGTGGTTGTACGGAGGCTGGACCGATCGGAGGAGAATCCTCACTCCGATTAGTCAGCGACGATGAAAGGGGCAGAGCTGTGGAATGGATGGAGGTTATCAAAATTTGATAAGCGGTATTTTGTATGTCGTGGTACCGTTTCAAATTAATTACCGAACCCCCTAACTACACTAATATAGCATAGTGGATGGCCCGGATTGTTTCCCAACGAGTGTAATCGACATCTATATTAGTGTAGTTAGGGGGTTCGGTAGTTAATTTGAAACAGTACCACGACAAATACCTGTTCATCAGTCCCCACTAGGCTGACTACGTCACACCAAGCCCAAGTATTTACTTTCTCATCCTCCGGATTCTAGTTACTGCACATGTATACAAGAGTACCATACTTTAAACATATAATGCTTTGGCCAAAGACTTTAGTAACAATCCAACGAGAGGTCATAGGGTATACATCTCCTCGAAAGGAGCGGTGAATCCTCTGTAGGCTATTCAAAAACCTTCGGCCACTTCGACTTATACCCAATCATCCCGGGTCCACATCTCCTCGGAGATGCTTGCTTAAGATGTCAAAGCATAAGTCTTCAAGACCAAGATGACTTGAATACCGCAAGTCGAAGGAACATCACACTTAAGCTGCAGTAAGAACTTTATTGACATATCCATATATGCAGAGAACCATATGAAGTCTTACAACTAGTCATTCCAATGAACTAGTTACCATAACTAACATCCACGATTAACTCCGGACATCCCAATGTCTCTATCTAGTGAGAAATAGCTGCTTGGATAAACCAAAGAGTATACCTCATGCTAGTCTCAACAGAATCGATGGCGTTCGAATCCATCAATTCATTGACAAGGGATAATTCCAATACATCACAATTACACATGTAGAGATACTCACTAGTTGTGATTCAATAACAAATTCTCTCATGCTGTGAATCGTATTGCGAACATTTAGTAAATGAGTTTAAGATCCAATCAAATACATGAAAACATGTATACTCAAATAGTGAATCTTCATTTATCAAATAAATGGTACAACCATAAGGCGATTGCCTTAGGACATCTCTCATATATTACCAACAAACTCTCACTTAGGCAAAGAAGGCAGAACCAGCACAAAAGGACAATTCGTTGTGCATGATTAATCCTTTAGAAGGGGCCAAATATTAAAGAAAGCTATTATGTAGAGAATGTTCGGGCGGTTGTGGCGATTACATTAAACATAATATTCGCTTCTTTATATATGTGTAAAAACCAAACATTACAATCAACCAGAACATTTGTTATTTACAAAGATCAAATGGTGATGGAAGAGCCGGTAGAAGACTCTTCTCTCGAATGGGATAGTAGCACTACCAAACCAGGAGGAATGTCAACCGGGGGAAGAGGAGGAAGATCCGCTAGGGGAGGGAGGATGTCAGTCGCTGAAGAGGGAGGAAGATCGACTGGTGAAGGAGGAAGACCCCTTGTAAGTTGTCGCAACGCGGCTGGAGGGTTCCATACCCGATTGCCAAAAGAGGGGAAAGGATGTCTAAAGGACCTCCTAGTACTTGGAGCTATTGTGTTGGCCGGGGTTAGAGGAGGTGGAGGCTGATATGCTGAGGTTGCTACGGAACGGGTAGCTGAATCATCAGATGAGTCTGAGTCGGAGCTTATGGTAATGGGGAATGAAGAAGAAGCCATGAAGGTGGGTTGATGGAAAAAGGGCTCGTGATAGATATTTATAGAAGGGAAGAACATCAATATCCCTCCTTGGAAAAAGGAGGAGAAGGCGACGAATTGAACGGAGTAATCAAAGGGTTGACATCGAGAATAGTAAGAACATTAACCATGGGGTGACCAGTCATATCCTCATCTGGTTAAGGGGATAAAAACTACCTGAAGTTGATCTGACGGTGGAGCAGGATGACTCGGCAGCGGTAGGTCCTCCTATTCGGGAAATGACTCAGGATAACCTGGAATATTCTATTCCCCAAAATGGCCCTAGTGACTCCCCGGGTGAAATTAAGTAGCAGTCAATTGGCCCCAAGAAAGTTTCTGATCATGGGTGGTTAGGCGTAGTAAAGAAAAGGTGTCTGTTTTACCCTAGAAGAAAGAAAAAGATGCAAGCCATTTGATCAAATATCAATACTTCATTCAGTACATTTCCCAAAGGTTAAGAGCTACAATTCGAAGACCTCATCCGGGTATTTTGCCATAGCGGCCTCTACATCCAAATAGCTAACGTCTGTACCCATAGGAGGTTGGCCGTGGGCAGCATGCTATTCATTAGCCCCTTCAAAGACTAAAACGAACAGTTGTTCCCCTTTATTAGTGGATTTTATTCGCAAGTCTGCCTCCCATTCTTTCCACTAGGCTTCATTGTTAGCCATCTGATCAGCAAGAGCATCTTTGTCTCTGGCGACTGTTAAAACATGTTGTCCCAGGGAGGTCATGGCTTTAGAGTGCTCATTCTGCAACGCCCGTAGTTGTCCGATAATATCTGTCAACGCCTCAGGAAAGGTAGAGACTTTAGAAGAGATACTTTCCACCTGTGCTCGGCAGGCTGATAGAGAAGCTTCCAAAGCTTTATTCGTCGACTGAGCTTGTAGAAGGGCAGCTGAGGATCAGGATGCTCTAGCTTCTACCTCTTTAAGATGAACTTGATGCTCCACCAATTCCTAGGTCAGAGCGTTGACATGTTGAATCTTGTTGGACTATAGGAACAACTGGTGATTAAGGGCATTGTTCTTCTGAGGGATCTCTTCTTTTTCACGCCCAGCTGCTACTAACTGGGTAGTCAATTCTTCATAGCGAGCAGCTAAAGCAACCTCCCTTTGCTTGCTCTCAGCCATCTGTTGAGATAACTTTTCTGCTAGGCTATGGAGGCGCTATGGCAAGTAGCCATTATAGATTGATAGTCCGGCTAGTGTTGTGTTGTCTCATTATAATCCTCGACTACATGAGGACGAAGAAAGTATATTGCAAAAGCAGATACCAAGATATCTTATGTATAGGGAGGGTGAGAAAGTATACCTCCGATAGGTGCTTGCGTAGGCGTTCATAAGGGCCTTACACGCCTAATTGGTTAAAGATTTTTACCTCCTCTATGTTGGGAGTATGGGGAATACAATCAAAGTCCCACATTGGTAAGACATGGAAAAGATCATGTGCTTATAAGAAAAAAGATATCTCCATTGGTATGAGGCCTTTTGGGTAAAGCCCAAAAATAAAACCATGAGGGCTTAGGCCCAAAGTGGACAATATCATGTCATTGTGGAGATATGTGGATCTTATATGCACTAACAATTGGTATCAGAGCCATGGTCCATGTCAAGCCATGAACCTCGAACGAAGGAAGTTGAGCTCCCACGTCCGGATCAAGAGAACCAGACATCAGGAAGGAAGTCTAGTTGGGTCGGGGGGACCGAACAACTGGCAGGAAGTCCTGGTGGGTTGAAGATCGGACATCAAGCAGAGAAAATCCTTCGAGGAGGGATAGGCTTGAGGGGGGGCCCAATGTGGTCCTTCGTTTGAGGGGGGGATTGTTGGGAGTATGGGGAATACAATCAAAGTCCCACATTGGTAAGACATGGAAAAGATCATGTGCTTATAAGAAAAAAGATATCTCCATTGGTATGAGGCCTTTTGGGTAAAGCCCAAAAACAAAACCATGAGGGCTTGGGCCCAAAGTGGACAATATCATACCATTGTGGAGATATGTGGATCTTATATGCACTAACACTCTATACTAGGGATCTTGAGTGTAGATCCTAAAGTAGTAGTCGGAGGGCTTAAAGGGAGAATATCTCCCTTGGGAAGAGAAGGTTCTTCCGTAGGTCAGGTGGGGGCAGAAGGATCAAAATTTGAAGTAGAGGAATGAAAAGGAGACAACTCTATAGAGTTAGGAAAGGGAGAGGAAGATGTAGGAGGGTCAATTCCTCTTCCCGAGAAAAAAGAAGAGGAAGAAGCGGGTAAAAAAGGAGAATGCTCTTCGCGAATAGGTGGAGGGAGGATCGGAGGCTGGGTGTCCTCCCTTGTTGGTTCAAAAATGATAAGGTGGCGGCATCTATTAATTTTTAAAGGAGGAGGAGGAGTAGATGATGGGGAAGAGGAGGATACTGGAAGAGTGGAGGAGCTGGGAACATTCTCCTTGCATGGACGGAGCTTTTTGCAGGGAGAAGAGGAGAAAATAGGGGATTTTCCCCTGGCCCGTTTCTTCGAGGGCTTCTTAGCAGAAGAAATTTTTTCTCTACTATCTTTAGCCTTTTACATCAGGTCATTTGTAACACAAGATATTTAAAAAATGGATAATAGTAGTAAGAATTAGCAGATGTGATATATTAGGATAAGAGCAGTATCCTACCTATAACGACCGAATCATCCAAGGGGAAAGGGGACAACTCGTAATGGCTTAGAAGGTGGACCTCTAATAGATGATCATAATTATAGTGGTGTTCCCTTAACACCTCATAGACTTCTACAAAAGGAAATTTGAACCTACTGTCCTGAAAGGAGGGTAAATCTGGGAGGTCTGTCTTCCAAGGTTCAGAATGAGGAAGGGGGGCAGGAAGCTGGGCAAAGAAGTACAGATCATGCCAGCCTTTATGGGAAGAAGGTATATTAACCACGAATTGGAAATCTGGGCGGATAGCAAAATAAAAAATTCCTTCCCTAGAATATTTTAATTGGAATAAGCTATGGAACATTAATGAGGATATGGGGAGTCCTAAGTGTTTAAAAACTATCACGGCCCCTATCAATAGTCACAAGGCATTGGGAGCCAACTGGTTGACAAGTAGTTTATATAAGTCTAGTATTTCAAAGAATATTTGGGGTACAAGCAGATATAGGTCGTTTAATAGTTGATCAAAGAAGAAGCAGTGATAGCCGAGGGGAGGATGATGGGGCCAGAAGGAGTCAATAGTAAAGCAATAGTTTATAGTGGAAGCTATATACAAATCCTTGGAATCGAAAAAATAGTGGTGACCATTGATGAGTGTGATGGTATCTTCATACCAGGGGATCGGTCTGGAGTTTTTCGAAGCCATAATAGAGAATGCAAGGAGGGCACTTACTAGGGGGTTGGAGGTAGACGGTCGATGGGAGAAAGGAAACTCCTAGGTGTTAGGAGTTTAAGTGTAGGGCAGTCACTGGCGGAAGTCGCCGGGAGGAAGAGGAAGAGTCAAAGCTGGGGAAGAAGAAATTGCTGTGTGAAAACTATCTCACCAAAGGTTTTGGCTTTTAAACTTCCCTCTGAAAAGAAGGAAGTGAGGCCCATTATCCCAATAAGATGTGTAATGCGCGTAAGGTAGGTTAGGGAGAGGAAAATATGGGCTTTATTAGGAAAATAGGGTCAATAAGGAGGAGGATGGAGCGGAGTTTTTCACTTGGAAAGTCAAACTCAAAACTTCATTTGAATATTTTAGGAGGGTGGCTAATGATATAGATATAACCTAATTTGGGAGTAGGATAGGGAAATAACGACTGTTGAGGTGAGGTAGGAGGAAAGGGATGCAGTGTGTGATATATGACTTGGTCCGAGTAGACCTGACTGGGGGAAATAAACCAAGTTAATAAGGTGGTGATGCAGGATAGGACGAAGAAGTTTGATGGCCAGGAAGAAACTAGATAAGCAACCCGGGGAATTAGTCAGGAAGCGACCCGAGAAGTGAGTCGGGAAGGACTCGGGGAATTAAGGAGAATATAAGTGAGTGGGCCTTATGGATGGAGCGGGGGTAATTATCGGCAGGTCGAGTTGAGTCATATACACCCTGGTTTAAGCAAACCAGAAGGGTACAGGAAGGTACATCGGAGAAACTAGCCAGGGGTCATCCGAGAATGGGATCGAGTTGGTGTAGAAGTCAGAGGAGATGACTAGAAAAAATAAAGACCTTTAGGGAAGAAAGAGAAGGTAAAAAAGAGGTGAAGACGCTCCTCGATACGCTGGCTTATAGAAGTTTGTTACGCGGTGTAACAAACTAGGACCCCACATAAGATTCCCAGGAGTCTCCATTTTCTATCCTCTTAACAGAATTGTTCCTCAGGCAAAAAAGGGCCCTCTACGTGGACAGTGATCCTAGTGGTATGTTACATCACAACTGGCTTTGGGGGAACATGTATAAAGGAGGAGAAAGAAGGAAGATGGAGGAGGAGATCGATCAATCAACTTTCATCCAAGGGGAACTTCCAGAGATGGGATCGAGGCAACACCTATTGGAGATTCTTGGATCATGCATAGTGGAATAAAATGAATAAAATAATTTTTATTACATCCCAGACATCCCCTGGGGGCCAAGAAAACTTGCTTTGGCATAATCGCATAAAAACACACAAGGAGAAGGAGAAGTTATACCTTCGAGATTCTTTTGAATACGTCGAAACCACAAGCAAGACCAACGGGACTTGCCTCTATCAGTATCCATGCCGAGATCACCTGAGACAACTCCTAGAGCAGCAAGCCTTTGTCTCCGATTAGTGCTAGCCAACCGGTGGAGACAAGAGAAGAGGAGAGAGGAAAAACGGCTACCAAGGGAAAACCTAAACCAATTCTTAGCCAAAGATTATCAAGGGATCTATTTATATATCTCTTGATTAGGTCATCTTATGAGGCTTAAACGGAACATATCCTACCATAATTATCCCATAATTAAGGTAAGAACAACCTAGAAAATTTCTATAAAGAGAAATCTCCAAAATCGACAGAACTGCGACACGACCACGTGGATTCACAAGGCCCGACCATTCCAAAAGGCACGACTGTGCCAGGACACACGGCCTGGTCGTGTGTCCTTCTGGGCATAACCTAGTTCAGCTATTTTTTTTGCCAGAGCCATACATGGCCCTTGCCAAGTTAGGCACGACCATGTTAGGCTTTGTATGGTCTGTTTGACTTCGTTTAAGTGCGATATGGTCGTGCCATGTTCAACAAAGCCATAGGATGTTCCATAGCCTCCGTTTCACACCCCCTTGGTCTGGTCCAACTAGACATATCCTCTCTAAATAACAATCTCATTCTCAGACTTGTTTTACATCTCGAGATCATCCAAAGTGCGTGTGACCCAATAGGTTCCCGGTTATGTTGGTCATTCATAATTAATCCCTTAATTATGAATAGATCATGAGTGGAACCTAGCAGTACATCATGACCCCCTAATTGACCAGAAAGTCTAAATCGACTTCAGAATATTTTTTGAACCCTTTAGCAGCTTTAGTTATTCTTGCCTTATTCATTTCACTCATCCTATACCCACTTGATTCAGGACATGGTCTATGTATTCATCCTCACTAGGCTGACTATGTCACACCTAGCCCAAGTTATTTTCCTTATCCTGTGGATTCAAGTTACTCCTACATGTTTCCAAGAAGACCATCTTCTTAACATGCTTACTCTGGCTAGAGACTTCTGAGTAATAATCTTGACAAGAGGCAGAGCATGTGGCAGATTCTAAGCTGGCGAGTTGCATCATGCTAGCGGCGATGGTACCTGAGCTGCAAAAGTAGCATGAGCATATGGATGCTAATACCATGGTCTTCCATCTTCATGAGTTGTTTAATGAGAAAGCGAGATCCGAAAGGTTTGAAGTCTCCAGGCTCCTCTTCACCACGAAGATGCAAGAAGGTTCGTCTGTAGTGCAGTTTGTGCTAAAGATGAACGGGTACATCAAGCGGCTAGCCACCCTCGGGTTTGTGATGGATCATGAATTAAGTATTGACTTAATTCTGCATTGTTTTCCCAAGAGTTTTTCACAATTTGTGATGAACTATCGGATGAACAAATTAGAATCCACTATTCCTGAGCTCCTCAATATGCTGAAGACTGTGGAGCCTTCTGTGAAGCATGAGGAGAAGACGGTTCTGTTAGTTGATTCCTCAAAGAAAGATTCTAAGAGGAAGACAAAAGAATAGAAGAAAGGGAAGAACAAGAAGGCAGAAGAGCAAGGAAGGCCACTGGCGAAGAAACTGCAAGATTTATCTTGAGTCTATGAAGAAGAAGAAGGCATCCGATGCCCCATCCTCTTCAGGTATCTTCATTATTGATTGTCATTCTATTTCCTTAAACACTTGGGTATTGGATACTGGGTGTGGCTCACATATATGTAATGACATACAGGGGCTAAGGAATAGAAGAAGACTCGTCAGAGGGGAGTCAAATTTGCGAGTTGGCAATGGAGCAAAGGTTGCTGCGGTCGCCATCGAAACTTATTTGCTGAAGCACCCTAGTGGACTAGTCTTGGAACTGGACGATTGTTATTGTGTTCCTTCTCTAATAAAGAACATTGTTTCTATTTCCTGCTTAAATAGAAATGGTTTCCATCTGACGTTTAGTAACAATTGTTGTTATATAACTTTGAATGGCGTACTTTATGGAACTGGAACTTTAAGCAATGACATTTATACATTGGACGTATCCAGTGACATTTTCAATATCGAAGCGAGCAACAAGCGTGCTCGAAAGGATGATCAATTAGACTCCTACATGTGGCATTGTCGTCTTGGCCATGTAAGCAAGAAACGCATGTCTGAATTACACCGATGTGGAATTCTGGAATCGTTTGAATTGGATTCATACGATACATGCGAATCATGCTTAAAAGGCAAGATGACTAATTTACCTTTTACTGGAAAAGGTGAACGAGTGGGAGAGTTACTAGGTCTAATACATACTGATGTATGTGGACCTATGTCAACTCAAGCTTTAGGAGGCTATAGCTACTTCATTACCTTCACCGATGATCACTCACGGTTTGGGTATGTGTTTTTTATGAAACACAAGTCTGAAGCCTTTGAAAGGTTCAAAGAATTCAGAAATGAAGTAGAGAAACAACATGACAAGAGTATTAAAATACTTCGATCGGATCGAGGTGGTGAATACTTAAGTCAAGAGTTTCTTGATTATCTAAGAGATAATGGCATATTATCTCAATGGACTCCACCATATACACCACAGCATAATGGTGTATCTGAGAGGCATAACTGGACCTTGTTGGACATGGTCAGGTCAATGATGAATCATGCAAATATTCCCAAGTCCTTTTGGGGATATGCACTTCAGACAGCTATTTATTTGTTAAACAGAATGTCAATCAAGGTAGTCTCTACTACTCCATATGAGATATGGAATGGTAAGAAACCTCATGTATCTTACTTGAAGATATGGGGTTGTCCTGCTTATGTGAAGTGGACTGTATCAGACAAATTGGATGCTAAGTCTGATAAATGTCTATTTATTGGATACCCTAAGGAAACAAGGGGTTACCAATTCTATCATCCTGTGGAACAAAAGGTGTTTGTTTCAAGGCATGTTGTGTTTCTAGAGAAAGAGTTTCTCTTGCAAGAAAACAGTGGGAGTGTCGTCGAGCTTGAGGAGGCTCGAGAGACTCAAATAGACATTGATGAGATACCTGGTGAAGCACAACAGCCGACAACTCATAGTGATGAGCAATCGACTGGACCTATTGAAACACCACATCTTCGTAGATCTGGTAGAACACGCAATATTCCTGAGAGATATGGATTTCTCGTAAGTGAATCGAATGACGTGTTACTCATTGATGATGAGGAGACTACCAGTTATGAAGAAGTTCTGACAAGTTCAGAAAGGGATAAGTGGCTTGAAGCCATGAAGTCGGAAATGGATTCCATGTATGAAAACCAAATTTGGAACTTGGTTGACCCACCTGAAGGCATAAAGCCTATAGGGTGCAAGTGGGTTTTCAAGAAAAAAACTGACATGGATGGTAATGTGATTACCTATAAAGCTAGATTAGTGGCGAAAGGATATCGTCAAAAATAAGGTGTTGATTATGTTGAAACCTATTTGCCTGTAGCTATGCTTAAATCCATTCGGATGCTCCTGGCCATAGTGGCTCATTATGATTATGAGATATGGCAGATGGATGTGAAAACAACTTTCCTTAATGGAAACTCGCCGAGGACGGTATATGATACAAATGAGGGTTTCACATCGTTGATAAAACCAAGGTATGCAAATTGAGGTCCATATATGGATTGAAGCAAGCATCCAGAGTCGAATATCCGCTTTGATGAGACAATCAAAAAGTTTGATTTCACAAAATCCGCATTTAACCTTGTGTGTACAAGAAGGTTAGTGGGAGTGCAAATGTGTTCCTAGTATTGTATGTCGATGACATATTACTTATAGAAACGATGTTTCAATCTTACAACGCTAAGGTTTGGTTATCCAAGACATTCTCCATGAAAGACCCGGGAGAAGCAACCTACATCCTCGGATTAAGATCTATAGAGATAGATCAAACGGGTTGCTTGGTCTTTCGCATAGCATATATATAGATCGAAAAGCAAAGAGGTTTAGCATGTCGAATCCAAGAAAGGTTTCCTACCCATCAGGCATGGGGTACACCTTTCGAAGTCTATGTGTCCGCGCACAGAAGACGAGAGGATTTGCATGAGTAAGATTCCCTATGCATCCGCAATAGGATCTATCATGTATGTTATGTTATGTACAAGGCCCGATGTATCGTATGCTCTGAGTGTCATGAGTAGATACCAGTCTGATCCAGGAATGGATCATTGGGTGGCTGTTAAGACGATCCTTAAGTACTTAAGAAGAACTAAGGATGTGTTCCTAATATATAGAGAAGGGGACATGGTGATACGCGGGTATACAGATGTCAGCTTCCAGACAGACAAGGATGATTCTAGGTCTCAATCTGGATACGTGTTCACCTTGAATGGGGGCGCAGTGAGTTGGAAAAGTTCCAAACAAGACACTGTAGCGGATTCTACCACTGAGGCAGAATACATTGCAGCTTCGGAAGCAGCAAAGGAAGCGGTTTGGATCAAGAAGTTCATTTATGAACTTGGTGTGATTCCAGCCATTGTTGAAGCAATACCGGTCTACTGCAACAATAATGGAGCAATTGCACAGGTGAAAGAGCCAAGGTCTCATCAACGATCCAAACATGTGCTTCGCCGCTATCATCTTATTAGAGAGATCATCAGTAGAAAAGAAATACAAATCGAGAAAATCCCCACTGAAAGGAACTTAGCAGATCCTTTGACTAAGACATTACCTCAAAGTAAGTTTGAGGGTCATGTTACAGCTTATGGTATTGGATACCGTAGCGATTGGCATTAGGCCAAGTGGGAGTCTGTTAGTAATATATGAGAGATGTCCTAAGGTAATCGCCTTATGTATGAACCATTTATATGATAAATGAAGATTCACTATTTGATTATACATGGTTTAATGTATTTGATTGGATCTTAAACTCATTTACTGAATGTCCGCGATACGACTCACAGCATGAGAGAATTTGTGATTGGATCACAACTAGTGAGTATCTCTACATGAGTAATTGTGATGTATCGGAATTATCCCTAGTCGATGAATTGATGGATTTAGACACCATCGATTCTTTAGAGACTAGCACGAGGTATACTCCTTGGTGTATCCAAGCAGCTGATTCTCACTGGCTGGTGACATTGTGATGTCCGGAGTTAATCGTGGATGCTAGTTATGGTAACTAGTTCATTGGAGTGACCAACCGTAAGATTTCATATGGTTCTCTGCATATATAGATATGTCAATGAAGTTCTTACTGCGGCTTAAGTACGATGTTCCTTTGACTTGCGGTATTCAAGTCATCTTGATCATAAAGACTTATGCTTTGACATCTTAAGCAAGCATCTCTGAGGAGATATGGACCCGGGATGATTGGGTATAAGTCGAAGTGATCGAAGGTTTTTGAATAGCCTATAAAGGATTCACCACTCCTTGCGAGGAGATGTATACCCATGGCCTCTCGTCGGATTGTTACTAAAGTCTTTGGCCAAAGCATTACATGTTTAGAGTAAGGTACTCTTCGATACATGTGCAGTAACTAGAATTTCGTAGGACGAGGAAATGATACTTGGGCTAGGTGTGATGTAGTCAGCCTAGTGGGGAATGACACAATAGACCATGTCCTGAACCAAGTGGGTATAAGATGAGTGAAGGGACTGGGGCACGATTCATTCGAGCTGCTGAAGGGTTTCAGAAGTAGTTTTGGATCAAATGTTGATCTTTTCGATTAATTGGGGATCATGATATACTACTAGGTGCCACTCATGATCGTTCTATAATTAATGGTTAATTATAGATGGCCAACATAAACCGAGAACCTATTTGGTCACACGCACAACGAGCGTAATCCGAAGGATTTGAAACGAGCTTGAGAATGAGATTCTCAGACCGAGAGAAACTAGGTTTGGTTGGACCAAACATGGAGCGAGCATGAAATTGTTTCAGTCGCAATGGAAGCGTGGATGGGCCGTGTCTTATGAAGACATAATGGATTAACCAAAATGGTTTGGTTCTAATCCAATGGAGGAGAATAAACCAAAGGGTTTGGTTTATTTTAAATGAATGAACCAAAGTTGGTTCGGTTCGTTTTAACTTAAAATAAACCATCATGGTTTGGTTTATTTTAACTTATATTAATGGAGCGGGTTAACGGGCCTTATGGTTATGATCCAATAACCATTAAGAGAATTAGTTCTCTATAAAAGAGGGCTTAAGGGTTTCTTAAGCCCTAATCCAAAAGCCCTAACCTAGAGTTGCCGCCCAACCTCTCCCTCCTCTCCTTCAAGTCGGCGCCAACATTGTTGCCGCCGCCCACCTCCTCCAACCGGTGACCAGCTGCTGCCGTCTTCTCCCATTGCCGGCATCGAGCTGCTTCCGGAGGAGCTCCGGTGATCTTCCTTGGCTCCGGCGACAAGGTGAGCAAGTCGCTTTCCTTATTTGGTCGGCGCAAGGTCTCCACCAAAGCTGTCCAGTTTTCTGGACAGCTTGTTTCCTTCTCGTCGGAGCGTCGTTTGGACGACGTTTGGAGCTCCGACAGCGCCTTACTTACCGGGGATTCGATCTCCGGTAATCCTCATAGGTGGAGGACGAAGGATTCATCAAACGGTTGATGAATACCTCTCCGGAGAAGCGAGTTTTGAGGACTCGTCTTTGGATCCGAATTTGGATTTGGATCGTGATCTTCTCTCAATCACATTGTCTTCAACACGAGGCTAGTAATCCGTACGAAGACGAGGCTCATGACTTAGTGAAGTCATCCCGAAGATACTCGGCGTGGACACGGATAGAGACGATTCTAGCGAGGATCGTTCCAGTTGATGCCGTTCCCGCTACACGTGATACGTAAGGTATACGTAGTTAAATTTCCTTTTATTGCAAAATTTAAATTTACGGTTATGTCTACACATGTTGTACTATGCATGCGTTTGATGTGTGTGTTGTAATAAATATAGATTTATTATTTTTATTTCTTTCGCTGTGGACATGTTTACGAAACATGTTCGAACACACACTCGCCGCGGTACCGGAAACCTAACATATGTCACACCTAGCCCAAGTTATTTTCCTTATCCTGTGGATTCAAGTTACTCCTACATATTTCCAAGAAGACCATCTTCTTAACATGCTTACTTTGGCTAGAGACTTCTGAGTAATAATCTTGACAAGAGGCCTAAGGTATACATCTCCTTTATCAGGAGTGGTGAATCCTCTGTGGGCTATTCAAACACCTTCGATTACTTTGGCTTATACCCAATCATCCCGGAGTTACACCTACTATGTAGATGGTTGCGAAGAAGTCAAAGTACAAGGCATCATGATCAAGGTGACTTGAATACCTCAAGTCTAAAGAAGCTCGCACTCAAGCTGCAATGAGATCTTCAACGACAATAAGAATCATATGAAGTCTCATAGTAGATCACTCCAATGAACTAGTTACCATAACTAGGATCCACATGTTCACTCTCAGCATCCCTATGCTTCCATTCAGTGAGTACCGAATGCTTGGATAAATAAAGGAGCATAACATGTGCTAGTTTCACAGAATTGATGATGTCCAATCTCATCAATTCATCGACTAGGGATAGTTTCAATACTTGCATATTTACACATGATGAGATACCCACTAATTATGATCCAATAACAATTTCTCTCATGCTATGCATTGTATTGTGGACTTCAATACATGAGTTTAAAATCCATTCAAATACATAGATAATGTACACTCAAATAGTAAATTTTATTAATAACTTCTAAGGCGATTGCCTTAAGACACCTCTCAATTACATCAACACCAAGGAGAGAAGAAGGAAATCCGAAAAGGGAGAAGAAGGTGGAGGGTCATTTTCTATTTCATCCATCTCTTTACCTAGTGTACATCTTGTTAGTTATATATGAGAGATGTCCAAAGGCAATCACCTTATGGTTGTACCATTTATTTGATAAATGAAGATTCTCTATTTATGTGTACATACTTTCATGTATTTGATTGGATCTAAAACTCATTTACTGAATGTTCGCAATACGATTCACAGTATGAGAGAATTTGTGATTGGATCACAACTAGTGAGTATCTCTATATGTGTAATTGTGATGTATTGGAATTATACCTAGTCGATGAATTGATGCATTTGAACACCATCAATTCTGTTAAGACTAGTATGAGTTATACTCCTTGGTTTATCCAAGCAGTTGTTTCTCATGGGCTGGAGACATTGGGATGTCCGGAGTTAACCATGGATGCTAGTTATGGTAACTAATTCATAGGAGTGACTAGTTGTGAGACTTCATATGGTTCAATGTATATATGGATATGTCAATGAAGTTCTTACTGCAGCTTAAGTGTGATGTTCCTTCGACTTACGATATTCAAGTCATCTTGGTTATGAAGACTTATGCTTTGACATCTTAAGCAAGCATCTCTGAGGAGATGTGGACCCAAGATGTTTGGGTATAAGTTGAAGTGGCCGAAGGTATTTAAATAGCCTACAAAGGATTCACCACTCCTTCCGAGGAGATGTATACCCTTTGGCCTCTCATCAGATTATTACTAAAGTCTTTGACCAAAGAATTACATGTTTAGAGTATGATACTCTTGGATACATGTGTAGTAACTAGAATCCGGAGGATGAGGAAGTAATACTTGGGTTGGGAGTGACATGGTCATCCTAGTGGGGACTGACATAATAGACCATGTTCTGAATGTTGGTGCAGTAGGCACCTATGTCGAACCTAAGTTTTGATTATAGCAAACGATACAAAGTTAAGCTCATATTGTTATCTCACAAGCTAAATCGAGTGTGCAGAAAATTGTTAAAGCTGGAGCTAAAGGCTAGCGACACTCGGAGGAAGCCACGGTGGTCGAGCGACACTCGAGTGACTTCGGAGGGAGCCGAAGGAATCGAGTGGAAGGCTAGAAGCAAGAGCTACAAAGTAAGTATCGAGGTAAGCTCATGTGTGTGAGCGTAAGTGAGGTCGTATCCTCATTACGGGGATGGTCTTAAGCGTAGATCCGACCAAAGACATCCCATGGATGGTTTAGGTCGAGATCGGACGGCCGGTGACCATCGAAATAATGTTTTTGTTAAACTAACTTTTGATTTCAGCTAGCATCAGTCAACTGCCAGCTTGGAGCACTCGAATGTCGTCCATCAGTCGACTGCTCGTGGTCAGCACTCGACTGATCCTGCCATCAATCGGCTGATGATGGCCATCAGTCGACTGATGGTCAAGGATCAGCTTCGAGGAGTCAAGCCTTATCACCTCATTTCAAGGGGATTGGTGCTCAAATCTGATTGGTTGAAGATCCTCTCGAGAAGGGACTCAAAGGCTATAAAAGGAGGGCCTCTCCTAGGGTTTTTCATCAATTCAAAAGCTTCCAAGTGCTTCCAGTACGCTACAAGTCTCCGACATTCCTACGACGAAGCGCTGCAGACATGACGACTAGGGCTCCATCTTTTCATCTATGAGTCGTCGGTATAAGTTTAGTTTAATTCCATTCTGTACTTTGAGTTCTTTTTATTGTGGTTTTATCGTAACAAGAAGAGGGGGAGTGTCCCTCTATCTTGAGCCTTTTTCGTAGTTTTTGTATCCGATTAACTTCTACCTCCAACGAGTAGGAGTTCATTAGTGATTTGCCCTCCGTGCATGTCAAGGATCACTAGGGCCTTGGAGTAGTAGCCGAAGGCTACGAACCAAGTAAAAAATACTATTGTCTCTTTTGTTTAATTCTATCTTCCGCTGTGTCTACTCGTGTTTTAACGAACGAAAGGTTTTATCGCTATTCACCCCCCCTCTAGCGATCCGCTCGATCCAACAATTGGTATTAGAGCCGGGGGTGCTAAGATTTGGTGAAACCACCAATCTAGCATTTTACAGATTTTTTTTCTTTTTTATTTCTGTTTATTTCGATTTTTTTCTCTCTTTCATTTGTTTAGTGTTTTGTTCTCCCGCACTACTAATCCAAGATGCGAGTCTTGGGACATTTCGATCATTTGTGTTGTTGTTAGGTTTTTTCGCCTTCATTCTCTTGTTTTTTTTTGTATCAATGGCCCATCTCGAGGGTTTTAGCACCGTTCAACCTCCATTTTACAACGGAGATGACTTTTGTTATTGGAAGGGTCAGATGGAGTGCTTTCTTAAGACCCAAATCGAGATGTGGATCATAATCCAAACGGGATTCACACTTCCGACTAACGAAGTGGGTGAATCTTTGGATTATGACCAATGGACCAATGCTACAAAACGACAAGTCGAAGCCGATGCCAAGGCGACTCAAATCCTTCAATGCGGCTTGTCCAAGGAGGAGCTTAATCGTGTCGGCCCCTTCATCAGTGCAAAGGATCTTTGAACAAAACGAGTGGAGCTACACGAAGGGACCGATGAAGCCAAGGTATGTAAGCGTGATCTCTTGTTCAATAAGTTATATAATCTAAAAATGCAGGAACACGAGACGGCAATGCAACTTCATGCTCACGTTCAAGATATCGTCAACAACCTACACGCAATCGGACAAAGGGTCGAAAACCACGACCTTATTAGGTATGTACTAAACTCATTTCCTAGGACTACCTTGTGGGCATCCATGGTCGATGCCTACAAGGTCTCCAAGGATCTTTCAAAACTTAGGTTAGATGAGTTGTTTTCAGATTTTGAACTCCATGAACAGTCTAACTCGGAACCCGAGAAGGGTATAGCACTTTTTACAGGTTTGAAGAAGAAAACCGCGAGCAAGCCACCCCCGACAGAGGAAGAAGATGAGTCTGATTCGAAGGTCGACCCATAAATGAAGGAAAAACTAGTCAACCTAGTTCGGAGGATGGTCAAGGGCCGAAAGCGAACCATCACTCAACCCAACAAAGGTAAGCCTAAAAGGTCTAATGTTAGGTGTTACGAATGCAACAGGTTTGGACATATCAAGTCTGAATGTCCGAAGCTCAAGAGCAATACACCAAAACACAAGAAGGCACTCAACGCTACGTGGGAAGAAGCATCCGAGGAAGAAGACGATGATCGCGTCTTCATGGCTAAATCGGTTGAATCGGAGATGGAGTCGGAACTGGAGCACGAATCTAAAATCGAAGATGAATCGGACTACAAAGCTCTATTCAAGATAAGCCACGGATCCGCATCCAGTTCAAAAGATACACTCAAGGTAAGTCGATCCCTTATTAGTATGCTTTATAGTGCAATTAAATTATTAACTAGGAAATTAGATAAGTCCGAGTCCAAGGTTGAGACCCTGGTTGAGGAGGTTAAACTCCTTAAACACGAGGTCTCCCTAACCTCTTCGACTAGTCGAGTTCGAGAGGAGGACTCAACTCGGGTAGAAAAGCTCGAAGTTGAGAACTCACTCTTGAAGAGTCAAGTCGAAGATCTTAGGAACATGTTGGAAAGGTTTACTTTGGGATCCAAAGGACTTGACCTCCTACTTGGATCGCAAAGGGTCGTGTACAACAAGGCCGGACTAGGGTTTAGCTCAAATACGATCACCAAGTCATATATGTTGATTGTAAGTCGACATAAAAAACATGTCCAAGCATGGGTCCCTAAGACCGCTTTATTTTCAAACTTAGGATCGAACCAGTACTGGGTTCCCAAGGACCAAATCCACTATGTGGAGAGACCGAACCGATTCAACGATCCAGGGGGAGCCAGTACAAAATTTGTTTGTGCTTTAACTTAGAAATTTCATGCTTAGGTTCTTTATTTATTTTGATTTTTCTTTTTAGAATGGTTAGATAGGACTATAACTTGTCAATACTTGATAACATAGTACCAGGACGCGACGAGATGATAGTACGCTAGGAAAACGGAGTCTTGTGTATTTGGGCTAGATAAGGCGTATCTAGTTCGGTGCACTTGACCGAGTGGAACTAGCTAAAGCTACCTCGCCGTATCCTAGACTAGTTAGACCAGGAAGTGGTCTTAGGTGAGTCAAGTCTCTATTTTATTGAAAATGGCTTTGTCTAAGGAAGTGGTCATTTTTTTGATCAAAGAAGGTCTCTGTGCCTCGCCACGACCTAAAAGTCATGATCTTGAAAAGGTGACTTGATGAGCCTAAGGTCAAATCCGAATCTAATGCAAGGTTGACAAGTGTTCAAATCATTAAATTTAAATCAAGTAAAATTGGAAGTCATCTCACAACAACATATAAGGTTAACATGCTTGATCATGTAGACATGGGTGAGATGATTTAGGTTAATAATTTTCAACCAAACTTTAATAATTCCAATATCCGATCCAACTATATTGCGTGTAGGATCAATGGATGTTAGACAGTGGTTGCTCCCGACACATGACCGGGGATCAACTCAAGTTTTCGAAGCTTCGATTCAAACGACAAGGATCGGTAGCCTTCGAAAACAACGACAAGCTCAAAATCATCGGATCAGGTGATATTGAGCTCAACTCTAACTTTATTATTCAAAATGTCTTATTGGTAGAAAATTTTCAATATAATTTACTTAGTGTAAGCCAATTGTGTGATAATAACTATAAGGTCATATTTCTAGAAAATGAATGCATAATTAATACCAATGAAACTTCTAAAACAATTCTTAAAGGAACAAGAAATAACAATATTTATACTATTAATTTAACCAACTCTTCAACCAAGTTTCTTATGACACGGCAAGAGGAATCTTGGTTATGGCACCGACGACTCAATCACTCACACCTGAAACTCATCCACAAGATAAGTTAGAGTAACTTAGTTAGAGGTTTGCCTAACCTCAATAATTTGGATAATAAAATATGTAATGCTTGTCAACAAGGTAAACAATCTAGGACACAACATCAACTAACTAATCAAGAACGAACCAAAAGTGTTCTTGAGCTCCTACACATGAATCTATTTGATTCACACGGAGCTAAGTCACTTAATGGGAGTCAATTCTGCTTAGTCATAATTGACGACTATTCTAGATTTACTTGGGTTAGGTTCATCAAACACAAAAGTGATACCCTAGATCAATTAATCAACCTATTTAAACTAATAAAAAATCAACAAAATCTTAAAATCAAAAGACTTAGGAGTGATCATGGTGGTGAATTCGAGAACCACAGGTTTACAAAATTCTGTAACCTAAATGGATACCACCATGAGTTCTCATGCCCTAGAACCCCACAACAGAATGGCCTAGTAGAATATAAAAATAGAACCCTACAAGAAGCCGCTAGGACAATGTTAAATGAATATAACCTACCCGATAGGTTTTGGACGGAAGCCGTTAGTACAGCGTGCTATGTCCAAAATAGGACACTACGACAAAAAATCGAATAGACAACGGTGAAAAACCATTGTCTATTAGCCAAAAAATCTGTGGTTAATCGACCTGTTATGGAAAGTGGTTCGGGCAAAGACAACGGTGAAAAACCGTTGTAGATTTAAGGAAAAGACAACGGTGAAAAACCGTTGTCTATTGGTAAAAAAATCCGTGGTAAATCGACCCGTTGTGAAAAGTGGTTCGGGCAAAGACAACGGTGAAAAACCGTTGTCATTTCAAAGATAACTCAACGGTTTTTAACCGTTGTCTTTGACCAAACCACTATTCACAACGGGGCGATTTACCACGGATTTTTTTTCTAATAGACAACGGTTTTTCACCGTTGTCTTTTCCTTAAATCTACAATGGTTTTTCACCGTTGTCTTTGACCGACCCCCGATTTACCACAGATTTTTTTTGCTCATAGACAACGGTTTTTTTTGTTATCATTTCTCAACGGTTACTCTATAACATAATAAACCGTTGTAGATTTATAGTGTTGCATTTTTAATATAAATCATACAACATCAAAAAGAATTATAGAAAACACATATATACACTCGCACTTGTAGCAATGTAAAGTACAAGGTCACATTACATTTTAAATGATCACTTTTACCGATATATATTAAAAAGTACTGTGGTAAAACAACTACACATCATATGCACCAAAAGTATTTGCATAGCAAAACACTTATAGAATGTAACCAAAAGATGTATGTACACTTAAATCTCTCCTAATCATCAGATATGTGATCTTGTATGCAATCAGCCCACTCCGAACGTACTTCATCAATTTCCTTTGCAGCTATCACAGAATTTGCGAACTGCATGTGAAAAAATGAAAATGTAATTAAACGCTATGGTATCAATAAGAAAATTTGAAAATATATCTAATATTACTATTGATCGTAGGGAAGACTTGTCAAAGGATGCGGCGCCTTCAATTATCTCTCTCATATATCGTAAAACAAAATACCCGCATTGAGCAGACCAAGCGATCCACAAGTTGGATACTATGAAAATTCACTGAGTGTATTGGCATCAGTACATGCTTCTTGAAGCAGCTGGCAATGTTCTGAAAATGATGTTGCTCTTCAATAAGCATATCCATCAAATTCCATAGTTTTAACATTGTACATGAAAAATGTTAAAGCGGTAAAATACTAGTATGGGCTCATATTATTGTAAATTTAAAAGATGACTGTACTCAATGCCATGTTTACCTTCTCCATCCCCTCAATCTTAATCTCTCTTAATCTGTCCATGGCGATTGCAAGCCTTTCAATTGTGGAAACTTCAGAGTCATCTAAATGGCCATCTTTACAATATAATGGATTAAAGAAAAAAAATAAGTAAACACATTGCATGCGAAACAAATCGAAGATGAAGAATTTATTTGTAGTGTAGATATTAGTAGAAACTTGAAAGGAAACCTTATCGCTAGGCCACACATAAAAAATAGTTTGATTGAAACTGGACAAACATCTAAATGATACAATATGTAAGTCAAGCTATTCCCCAAAAAAAAAGATATAATGAAGGAACACTGGCACATTAAAACATCAAAATACCTTGACTGATGCATCAACAATAGTCCTTGCTTTTCAATTTGAAGATTCAATGATTTCCACTCCATGACATCCAAATTCCTAATTGATAACAACAAATGAACTGTAAGTTTATGAGTGTCCAAGAGATCCAAAAATTTCCATTGGCCTATTCCATGAAGACATTGAGTTGCCATGGTACATGTTACGTTGTCTTGAAGAGAGCAAAGCAAAAGCAACCTAATGCCCAAATACACTAAAATTTTGTTTAAAGAAATTTCAAAATCAACATGCCAATTAGATTGAAATTTTTCAAAAATCTACCCTAATCATTAGTATCGCATAGTTGAACAAACACCAAAACATACTACCTTCTACAATGGCCCAAATCTTTTATGGTATCGCTATCCTATTGTTTTTCAGATACTTCCTCCATATTCTTGAATTTCTTCAAAAGAGCTTCCTGTGAATGCATTAGAGATCATTAAATTCATAATTACTAAAATATGGTATATATTAAGAAATTAATTGGATGAGTTTCCAATCTAATTACAAGAATTTACAAGTCAGAATCAAGTTGATAATTTACAATTAAATATGTTTATTCAACTATAATGTCAACTGGTCATTATGATTCTATATGAGAAATGATAACATATTTATAGAATGGGCTTACAATGAAATCCAAATACGTTGAATAGCAATACTTCAATTTACATTGACATTGAAGAACTCTAGATGATTTCTAACCTAAAATCTGTAGAGCTTCAATTACGAAGCTTAACCTTCAATTTTTCATTATGCATTTTAGTTCTATTCAAACATTGATAACTATATATTTGATTGGCAAGCAGAATTTAGGGTAAACTAAGGCAGCAATATTTGTTTTGTGTTAGGGTTTGTCCCTACCTGAATTGGTTTTGATATAAATAGCACATTTTAGAATGCATCGACAATTTGCAAATCCCAAAGTATAACTTCAAGAGAAAATATATGTCTATCAAGGTTATTACAAAAAAGTAAAAAACAACAATATGTTATATGATGAAAGACCTAAGATAGTGAAAATATTGCAATCATCCATAAAACATTATGAAAGACCTAGATAAAATATCAATCACGCAATCATAGTTCAAACTATTGCATCACTCGGAGGTAAAGCACAATGAGAAATTAACATATTAAGCACTTTTAATATATGTAGGTTGTAAAAAATTTATAAAATACAATTTGAAAATGATGGTAACGTAAACATGTTTCAAAATCATCTAACTGAATATAACCAATATAAATAGCACCCAAAAATCTACCTACCATTTTAGAAATACATACACTAAAGCTTTCCCTTTCCTACAAAGTGCAAAATATTTAATAGCTCTTTACTGGATTTCAGCATCAATATAACTTTTATATCTGCCAGAATGCATAAAAATATTTCCCATTATGACTATGAAATGAACATACACAAATATAGACATAATCAGCTAATATGGAAGTGTTCAAAATAAACTACAAGGTGTTGTATATATTTGGTAATCATAAAAAATACCAATAGTTATGAAACTCAATGGAAATAAATGCTAACAAATAGCATGTGCTTTTATATTTGGTAATATAAATAGCTGCTACAAATATGTTGAAAGAACATGAAAATAACACTAGCTTACATGGAGTAATGGACGTGTTTCCATGTCATGGATAGCAAGTCAAGAACATGAAAGTCATTTAGAAGATTCCTCTTAGCATCTTCCCCACCAATATAACTCAAGTATTCCCGACCAGGGTAGTTGATTGGCCTCGACGGGAGATCTGCAGAGAGAAGACTAAGACTAAAATAGAAACAATAACAAGACATTATGAAGACTAAATCCTAGTTTGAACAAAAAATAACAATGGCAAGCTTGACAAGGTGAAGCTAGATCAGCGGCGGCGTCTACCTTGTAGAACTGAAGGACGGCGTGATTGACCTTCTTATTCTTGTGCTTTACAACCCTAACCAGACTTTATGAAGACTAAATCAACTTCTCTTGAGACAATGGTCGTTCGAAATTGAAGTCAAATCAAAGTCGATCAAAGGCTATCAACAAACCAGCTTGTGATGTTTTCTGACCAATCACAATTTTGTAGTAAATGTGTCACAGTATGATGGACTTTTATTAGAAAATGAAATCATAACTTGCATTTTTGTTTCTTTTTACAAAATAACAGAACATTCAATAAAGATATTTGCATGAAATTCTATAAATCAATAAATTCATCGACATAGTGTTGCAGGATCTCCCTGTCTCCTTCTTAAATGGCATCTTCTTTCTGTAATGCTTTGCAGAATCAAGCATGTTCTTCTTGAGCTGTGGAAATTCAATTTGTTGTGCTAATGGAATAGGTTTTGTATCTTTGTAGGAACACAACCCTAGGTTTAGAATGTTACTTGTGCCAATAGATCAAGTAGTTTGGAATAGATAATTATATGATCCATGGTTTTAAATAACCAGATGTGTCAGATTGATTACAAGAATAAATCAGTTATTCTAAAAAACAAATCTGCACCAATAAAATGATCCATAACAAGCATTGTAAAATTGCAGGAGATATATAATAATGAAAATTCATGAACAAAGTATTATATAAACTATTATGACATTCACGGGAGCATGGAGTTGGCGATATCATTGTTACCACTACGGCAATAAAACTACTTTCTCACCAGGAGCATGGAGCTCATTAGTAACTTCTTTGTTAATCAACCTACGGACATCCCTTGCTTGATCAACATAGTGATGAAGCCACCTTTGATAGCGAATATCTTTGATGCCTCATCACATTGTTGGTCATATGCTTCCAAGATCACCTATTTGTGCCCGATCATTAAAACACAGTAAATCAACAATTAAATTGTGCGGTGACTTACAAATGCATGAAGCTAAAATTTTGCAGATGTGAATGTAACCTATGATGGGAAAACCTACAAGACTACTTGATGCTCGAGCATAAAAATCAATCAAGACCATAGAGTCAAGAGATCATTTTTTTTCCCTTTTTCTTTCCATATCATCATTTGCTTCAAATAGCATAAGAGCAATCCTTACCTTGCATTCGATCTCTCGTCAAGCATCCTCTTCCGCTCAGATTCCTGCCGTGTGACCCAATCCATCCGAGCCTTCAACTCCTTCCGCTGCCATCGCATGATGTTCCTTAATCTCTCAGCCTCCTCCTATGCCAGATAGCGACCTCCCTCGCCTCCGCGGAGGAGCCCTCCTCCCTCTCGCTGTGTCTCCCCCTACCCACCTCCGCGACCCCCACCGCTAGGACCATGTCGTCGACCAGAATGTCTCTATGCACCATCGATACGGTGTGCTCATCTGTCGGGGGCGAATGCCATGTTGAGGTATATTTGCCCTAGACGAAGGAGATGCTCGAGGGAATGCTCAAGCCCATTGTGAAGGCGCTTCACCGAGGAGCTGCTCGTGGGGCTTCGACGAGGAGTTTGTCGCGACCGCACTGCAAGGGGCCAGGGGCAGAGGGTGGGTCGAATGTGTGGTGAAGGAGCGCTGCAGTGAGAAAAAAAGACCTAGAAAGACAGACAGAAATACGCAAAATAGGATTGGTCAGGCATTTTAACAGCGTACATTCACTGAGAATAATTAAATTATAACATTACTAGTCTACAATATTGCACCCTGTAAATAATATTAATAAATTTAATTATTATCCACACCATACTTAATTGATATGCTATGAATAATTTATATTTTTATAATAAAATTTTTAATGACGTAAAATTGTACGTTATTATTATTTCATATTAACAAGTTTAGTATTATCCGTAGCGCGCTTAATTGACACGCTGTGAAAAATTTAATTTTTTATAATGATACTTTTAACATTATGCGGCAAATTTCATATTAACAAATATTGTAATATCCGCAGTGCACTTGATTGGCGTGCTACAAAAAATTTAATTTTTTATAGGGAGATTTTTAACAACGTGCAAAATGCACGTTGTTAATATTATCTGCAGCATACATGATTGGTGCACTGTGAAAAATTTAATTTTTTATAATAAAATTTTTAACAGTGCACAAAATATATGCTGTTATTATTTAATATTAACAACGTGTACTGTACACTGTTAAAATGAGTATTGACAGCGTATTATTTTTGCATATTGTTGTTTGCAAAAATATAATATTATCCACAGCGTACAAAATTGAGTGCACTGTAAAAACTATTATTAACAGCGTGCTACAATTGCGCGCTATTGATAACGTGCTGCGGAAAGTCATATTTGTTGTAGTGAGGGGGAAGCCCTCCTTGTCCTGGATCTTCGATTTCACATTATCGATGGTGTCCGGGGACTCCACCTCAAGAATGATCGTCCACCCCGTCAGCGTCTTCATGGAGATCTACATAGTACATGAACGGGGGAGGTTTTTTGGAAAGTAGGAACCGCAGAGGTTTTCGGAAAGTAAGAACGACGGAAAAGTTTAGGGAAGATTTATTTAACCTAACAAATTTTTAAATATATATAACAACTTTTAAAATAAATATTGTTATAATATATTGTTTAAAAAATATATATAAACTTTTAAATATATTGTTGTAAACGTATATATTTATAATTTTTTTAAAAAAAACTTATTTCCAATAATTAAAAAAAAATAGTATTAATAATTAAAAAAATAATTTCACCGTTGTATTATAATAATAAAATAGTATTAATAGTATTATAAACTTTTAAAATTTCATTAACAACGGTTTAAAACCGTTGTAATATTATCACAACGACAACAACAAAAATTCTCATTGACAACGGTTGATTGCACCGTTGTCCCAACTGTTGTTAAGATAAAAAAACCTTAATGACAATAGTTCTGGAAAACTGTTGTAAAATGTGTTGTTGATTTAAAAAAAAATGCTCAACGACAACGGATACTGTCAAACCGTTGTCTTTTGTGTTATATGGGCGCTCAAAGACAACGGTTTTGTCAAAAACCGTTGTCTTTTAACAAAAAGACAACGATTTCTCCTAAAACCGTTGTCTTTGAGGTGTTGTCTTTTAGCATTTTTGTTGTAGTGGGATCTTTATGGTAAAGAGGCACCTTAAGACCTCGTACGAGATTTATCATGATAAAATACCTAACATCAAGTACTTTAGGGTATTTGGATGTAAGGTACATATCCTAAACACTAAGGATTACCTAGGAAAATTTACATCCAAAACCTCGACCGAAATCTTTCTAGGATACTCGACTACGAGTAGAGCTTATAGAGTATATAACCATGACACCCTTAGAGTCGAGGAGACTATCAATGTAGTGTTTGATGAAGGACACGAACCTACAAAACCCTCGGCAACCCCAATTAGCGAGCAGATTCATACCAGACTCAACTCCGATCCAGAGATCAAGTCTAGTATTAATCCTAACCTAAGTCAACCAAGTCATTCTATCGACCAAGTGATAGATGACTCTAACTCAAATCGAACTAGGACTCAAACTAGTCATCCTATCGACACAGTGATAGATAACTCTAACCCAAATCCAACTAGGACTCAAATGAATCATCCTATCGACTAAGTGATAGATGATCCAAGCCTAGGAGTTCGAACTAGAGCCTCATACTGGAACCTTAGTCAAATCTCCTTGATTTCCAAAATTGAACCCAAAACTATTGACCAAGCTCTTCTTGATCCTGATTGGATTATTGCAATGCAAGAAGAGCTAGCTCAGTTCACTAGGAATGAAGTATGGGAATTAGTACCACTGCCTAAAGATAAAACAATCGTTGGAACAAGGTGGGTGTTTAGAAATAAACTTGATGATAAAGGTGAAGTAGTTAGAAATAAAGCTAGATTAATCTCTAAAGGGTTTAGTCAAGTTGAAGGTTTAGATTACGATGAGACTTATGCCCCAGTAGCTAGATTAGAGTTCATTCGAATGTTATTAGCATATGTTGCACATCGAGGATTTAAGTTGTTTCAAATGGACGTAAAGTCAACATTCTTAAATGGATATATTAAGGAAGAAGTTTATGTCAGCCAAACCCCCGGTTTCGAAAGTCTAGATAAACCCGACCATGTCCTTAGATTAAAGAAAACTTTCTATGGACTCAAACAAGCTCCTCAAGCTTGGTACGAGAGGCTTTCAGTTTATCTTAAGTCCAAAGGATTTAACCAAGGTTTAGTTGACCCAACCCTTTTCGTAAAAACCATAGGTAAAGACATATTCATAGCCCAAATTTACGTAGATGATATCATCTTCGGAACCACCAACTCGATCCTACTAAACGAATTCATTTCACTTATGAAAAGTGAATTTGAAATGAATTTAGTAGGTGAATTGAGTTTCTTCTTAGGTCTACAAATTAAACAAACTAAAGATGGAATATACCTACACCAACGCAAATATACTAGAGAATTAATTAAACGCTTTGGAATGCAAGACGCTAAAATTATTAATACCCCAATGACAACGAATGTAAATATAGAAGAAGATGTAATCGGAACTTCAATTGACTTAAAATACTATAGGAGCGTGATAGGGAGTCTCCTTTACTTAACTTTAAGCCGACCTGATATCTTATTTGCAGTAAGTATGTGTGCAAGGTTCCAAACCTGTGCCAAGGAGTCTCACCTAACTCTCGTCAAGCGTATCCTTAGATATCTAAAGGGTACACTTAATGTCGGTATTTGGTACCCTAGATCTATCGAGTTTGAACTAACCGGCTACTCCGACTCGGACTATGCCAGCAGTAAACTCGATAGAAAGAGTACGAGTGGTTGTTGTCAACTTCTCGGCTCGAGTCTAGTGAGTTGGTGCAGTAGGAAGCAACACTGTGTTGCCTTATCTACCACCGAAGTCGAATACATCGTGATGGGTGAGTGTGTCACTCAGCTTCTTTGGATGAAGCACACTCTCCGAGATTTTAAGTTAGACTTTACGAACACTAAAATTCATGTAGATAACATTAGCTCAATTAACCTAACTAAAAATCCAATATGTTACTCTAGGACCAAACATATAGAAGTCAAACATCATTTCATTCGAGAACATGTGGCCAACGGAGCCATACAACTCAAATACGTCGAATCGAAGTCCAACTTGGCAGACCTATTTACTAAACCCCTACCCGAAGCCGAATTCAATCTACTAAGACGAAAATTGGGCATGTGCGTAGTAGAATAGGAGTTTACAAATTATATTTTCTTATTACTTTTTTTTACTTTACATGCTCATGGAACTAGCTTAGGACATAACTTAGATACCATGCACCTATAGATTTAAGGAGCCAATACATCTCACAACACATAGGACTAATGTGTTTGTGTACTTAGTCACATTGATAAGTGTGAGATATTAGGACCTTACTCCTGGTTCCAGATGTAGAGCTAGTGTATCGCCATGAACTACGGAGTATAATCATATATATTAACCGACTCTGACCAGGACTTATTGATCCTTTATATCAATCAAGTCAAATAAGAGTTGAACATTATATAGATGAGCTTATTTTCAGTATTTTATTTTCAAAATAATATGGAACTTGCTTGGACTTGAAACTTAAACTTAATACCTGTATTTTCTTTTTCAACCCCCTCCCCCCCCACACACACTCTTTTCAATATATGGCAAAAGGGGGAGAAAACGGGCCAAAGTTAAGGGATCAATAAAGTTAAGGGATCAATTTTTTTTTTGATAACTTAACTTAAGACTTCATACTTATTCTCATGGCCAAAAGTTAAGTAAATGTGTTCTTTTACTTAACTTTAATTTTTGCAAATTAATTAAACTTAACTGTTTTAAAAAGGGAGAAAGGGCCAAGTTAAGAAGTCTTCTTAACTTAATTTGTTTTTTTTCTTCCTAAGGCCAACTTTAAGTAATTGTTAATTACTTAAAGTCTTCCTAAATAGCAAACATCAAGGAGGAGGATTAAGATCTTCTTTTAAGACTCACCCTCGGTCAAGGGGGAGGTTTCCTCAAGGGGGAGACTTGGAAGAAAATCTCTACTACTCCTACTTAATCTTTATTATTTTTGATTATCATGCTTATCATTATTCTTCATGAATATCATTTCCTTAACTTTGTATGTGGGTTTGCCATAGATCAAAAAGGGAGAGATTGTTGGTGCAGTAGGCACCTAAGTCGAACCTAAGTTTTGATTATAGCAAACGATACAAAGTAAGCTCATATTGTTATCTCACGAGCTAAATCGAGTGTGCAGAAAATTGTTAAAGCTGGAGCTAAAGGCTAGTGACACCAGGAGGAATCCACGGTGGTTGGGCGACACTCGAGTGACTTCATAGGGAGCCGAAGGAATCGAGTGGAAGGCCGGAAGCAAGAGCTATAAAGTAAGTATCGAGGTAAGCTCGTGTGTGTGAGCGTAAGTAAGGTCGTATCCTCCTTATGGGGATGGTCTTAAGCATAGATCCAACCAAAGATATCCCAAGGATGGTTTAGGTCGAGATCAGACGGCCGACGACCGTCAAAATAATATTTTTATTAAGCTAACTTTTGATTTCAGCTAGCATCGATCATTGCCGGACCAAGCACTCGTATCGTCCATCGATCGATTGCGTGGTCGGCACTCGATTGATCGCCATCGATCGTGATGTTGCCATCGATCGTGATCTTTCCATCGATCGTGATCGCGCCATCGATCGGTGATGATGGCCATCAGTCGACTGATGGTCAAGGATCAACTTCGAGGAGTCAAGCCTTATCACCTCATTTCAAGGGGATTGGTGCTCAAATCTGATTGGTTGAAGATCCTCTTGAGAAGGGACTCAAAGGCTATAAAAGGAGGGCCTCTCCTAGGGTTTTTCATCAATTCAAAAGCTTCCAAGTGCTTCCGGTACGCTATGAGTCTCTGACATTCCTACGATGAAGCACTGCAGACATGACGACTAGGGCTCCATCTTTTCATCTACGAGACGTCGGAATAAGTTTAGTTTAATTCCATTCTATACTTTGAGTTCTTTTTATTGTGATTTTATCATAACGAGAAGAGGGGGAGTGTCCCTCTATCTCGAGCCTTTTTTGTGGTTTTTGTATCTGATTAACTTCTACCTCCAACGAGGAGGAGTTCATTAGTGATTTGTCCTCTGTGCGTGGTCAAGGATCACTAGGGCCTTAGAGTAGTAGCCGAAGGCTATGAACTAAGTAAAAAAATACTATTGTCTCTTTTGTTTAATTCTATCTTCCGCTGTGTCTACTCGTGTTTTAACGAATGAAACAAATGAAAGGTTTTATAGCTATTCACCCCCCCTCTAGCGATCCGCTCGATCCAACACTGAACCAAGTAGGTATAAGATGAGTGAAGGGAACGGGGCACGACTCATTGTAGCTGTTGCAAGGTTTTAGAAGTTGTTATGGGGTCAACCGTTGATTTTTCGATTAATTGGGGATTATGATGTACTACTAGGTGTCACTCATGATTGTTCTATAATTAATGATTAATTATAGATGGCCAATATAAACTAGGAACCTATTTGGTCACACGCACTACAAGTGTTATCCGAAAGATTTAAAATAAGTTTGAGAATGAGATTCTCAGATCGAGAGAGATTTGGTTTGGTTGGACCAAACATGGAGCGAGTATGAAATTGTTTCAGTTGCATCGGAAGCATTGATGGGCCGAGTCTTATGAAGACATGATGGATGAACCAAATCGGTTTGGTTCTAATCCAATGGTGGAAATAAACCAATGTGGTTTGGTTTGTTTTTAACGAATCAACCAAAATTGATTCGGTTCGTTTTAACTTAAAATAGACTAACGCGGTTTCGTTTATTTTAACTTAAGTTAATGGAGCGGATTAATGAGTTTTGGTTGTGAACCAATAACCCTTTGAGAAAAGGTCTTGAGAAAAAATCTCTTAATGGTTAAGAGATATGTTCTCTATAAATAACGAGGTTGAGAGATAACCCGTGGTTGGTTCGATCGACTTAGGTTTTTGAAACCCTAGCCTTTTCTCTCCTCTCCTTGCTCCTTGCTGCCCAACCCTTTTCTTGTGCGTCAATCATTGGTTGTTGTCGCAACCCAAGCTCAGCCACTGGCCACCTTCAACCGTCAGCCAGCCATCAAGCCACCACCCATCCACTGGCCAACAGTCTAGCCGCCGACCACCTCCAACCGCCGATCACTAGTTTGGCCGACCATCTCCTCCACCAAGCTACCCTCTTGGAGAGCTTGTGTCCTTTGCGATGAGAGCATCATTTAGCCAGCGTTCGGAACTCTGGCAGTAACCTCCTTGTCAAGGATTGGATCTCCGGCAATCCTCTTTAGTGGAGGATCGAAGTTTCATCAATCGATTGACAAAAATCACTTTCGAGAAGCGAGTTTATGAAACTCATTTTGGATTCGAATTGTGATCGTCTCTCGAATCACAAAGTCTTCGATACGAGACTAGTATCTTGTGTTCCATTTCTTGTTTGGGTTGTTGGACTCTCTCCAAGCTCGGCTCGAACTTGAACATGTTCAAACCATTGAAATAGTTTATTACTAATATGGTAAGAGTCAGAGGTCAATCATTAGTTGGGGTTGTTGGACTCACTCCAAGCCTGGCTAATTGGTTGAATGCGCTCTAACCATATTAAAACTATTTCACGATTAATGGGCCGGCTTTAACTTGGAGCATCTGTTTGTTGGACTCTCTCCAAGGTCAATGTAAAGGGAGGTGAAGTTGGGTGCTATGCATATGATGTATACTTGTTAATGTGTGAACAACCCAATGTATGTGTGAAATTCAATTAGTTGATAGCACATTGTGATAGTTGCATATATGTGATATGCAATTGGTATACTTGATACCTAGCATCGTAGCTAAGAATGGCTTGTTGGACTCTCTCCAAAGTTGTTCTTATCTATGTTAGATATCAACCCATTCGAAGATGGACATATGATCTCCCGAATTGATTTGAGAGTTTTGATTTTTGAATTTTAAAAATGAATGGGTTTTATAAATGTATGTTGATGCATCTAAATCATCTTTCTCATATATGCTCGATTTGTATTTCTAGGTTAATTGCTTAACCATGACGTCTATAAATTTGCGATCTATTTTGAATTTAAATAAGTTGATTGGGCCAAACTTCTTGGACTAGATTAGAAACCTGAGAATTGTTCTCAAGGTGGAAAAGTTTGCGTATGTCCTCAAAGAGCCTCTTTCTGCCCGTCTTAGTGATGACGCAACTCCGGACCAATTGTTGGCCTATCAGAAACATGTGAGTGATTTTGAACTAGTGAGTTGCATCTTGCTAGCCGCGATGGTACCCGAGCTATAGAAGCAGCATGAGAATATGGATGCTCATACCATAGTCTTTCATCTCTATGAGTTGTTTGATGAGCAAGTGAGATCCGAAAGGTTCGAAGTCTCCAAACTCCTCTTCATCTTTGAGATACAAGAAGGTTCATCAGTGGTACTGCTCAACATGCTGAAGACTATGGAGATTTCTATGAAGCATGAGCAAGGGACAGTTCTGTTAGTTAATTCCTTGAAAAAAGGTTCTAAGAGGAAGTCAAAGAAACAACAGAAGGGGAAAAAGAAAAGGGCTAAAACTAGCTCAAAAGGGCACTTGCCATCATTGTGGCAAGGAGGGTCATTGGCGAAGAAACTACAAGATTTATCTTGAGTCCGTGAAGAAGAATAATGCATCTGATATCCCATCTTCTTCAGATATCTTTGTTATTGATTGTCATTCTATTTTTTTAGACACTTGGGTATTTGATACCGAGTGTTGCTCACATATATGTAATAACATACATGAGCTAAGGAATAGACGAAGACTTGTCAAGGGAGAGTCAAATTTACATGTTGGGAATGGAGCAAAAGGTTGCTGCACTCACCATCGGAACGTATATGTTGAAACTCCCTACAGGACTTGTCTTAGAACTGGACAATTGCTATTTCATTCCTTCGTTGATAAAGAACATCATTTCTATTTCTTGTTTAAATAGAAATGAGTACCATTTGACTTTTAGTAACAATTATTGTTACATAACTTTGAATGGAGTCCTTTATGGGACTGGAACTTTATTCAATGGTATTTATATGTTGGACATATCCAGTGATATTTTCAATATCGAACCGAGCAACAAGCATGCTCGGAAAGATAATCAAATAGACTCCTATATGTGGCATTGTCATCTTGGCCATGTAAGCAAGAAATGCATGTCCGAATTATACTGATGTGGAATTCTGAAATCATTTGAATTTGATTTATTCAATACATGCGAATCATGCTTAAAATGCAAGATGACTAAGTTACCTTTTACTGGAAAGGGTGAACCGGTGGGAGAGTTTCTTGGTCTAATATATACTGATGTATGCATACCTATGTCAACTCATGCTCTAGGAGGCTATAGCTACTTTATTACCTTTGTCGATGATCACTCACGATTTGGGTATGTGTTCTTGATGAAACATAAATCTGAAGCCTTTGAAAAGTTCAATGAAGTAGAGAAATAACTTGGCAAAAGTATTAAAATACTTCAATCTGATCGATATGGTGAATACTTGAGTCAAGAGTTTTTGGATTATCTAAGGAACAATGGTATATTGTCTCAATGGACTCCGTCGTATACACCACAACTTAATGGTATATTTGAGAGGCAAAACCGAATCTTGTTGGATATGATTAGGTAGATGATGAATCATACGAATCTTCCCAAGTCCTTTTGAGGCTATATACTTCAGACAACTATTTACTTGCTAAATAGAGTCCCGACCAAGATAGTCTCTACAACATATGAGATATGGAATAGTAAGAAACCTCATTTATCTTACTTGAAGATATGAGGTTGTCCTGCTTATGTGAAGCGGACTGTATCAGATAAATTGGATGCTAAGCCTGATAAATGTCTATTTATTGGATATCCTAAGGAAACGAGGGGTTACCAATTCTATCATCATGTGGAACAAAAGGTGTTTGTTTCAAGGCATGTTGTATTTCTAGAGAAAGAGTTTCTCCTGCAAGAAAATAATGGGAATGGTCTTGAACTTGAGGAGGTTCAAGAGACTCCAATAAACATTGATGAGATACCTGATCAAGCACCACAATCGATAACTCATGGTGATGAGCCATCAGCTGAACCTATTGTGACACCACATCTTCGTAGATCTATTAGAACACACAACATTCCCGAGAGATATGGATTTCTCGTAAGTGAATTGAACGACGTGTTACTCATTGACGATGAGGAGCCTACCAGTTATGAAGAATTTCTGAAAAGTTTAGAAAGGGACAAATGGCTTGTAGCTATGAAGTCGGAAATGGATTCTATGTATGAAAATCAAATTTGGAACTTGATGGATCCACATAAAGTCATTAATCCTATAGGGTGAAAATGGGTTTTCAAGAAGAAGACCGACATGGATGGTAATGTGATTATCTTTAAGGCTAGATTAGTGGCGAAAGGCTATCGTCAAAAGCAAGGTGTTGATTATGAGGAGACCTATTCACCCGTAGCTATGCTTAAACACATCCGGATGCTCCTGACCATAGCGGCTCATTATGACTATGAGATATGACAGATGAATATGAAAATGGCTTTCCTTAACGGAAACCTACTCAAGGATGTGTATATGATATAGCCTGAGGGTTTCACATCGATTGATAAAACCAAGGTATGCAAGCTTTGATGGTCCATATATGGACTGAAGCAAGCATCTAGGAGCTAGAATATCCATTTTGATGAGACAATCAAAAGGTTTGATTTCTCACAAAATCCAGATGAACCCTGTGTGTACAAGAAGGTTAGTGAGAGTGCAGTCGTGTTCTTAGTGTTGTATATCGATGACATATTACTCATAAGAAATGATATATCTGTCTTACAGTTGGTCAAAATTTGATTATCCAAAACATTCTCTATGAAATACCTAGGATAAGCGACCTACATCCTCGGGATTAAGATCTATAGAGATAGATCGAAACGGTTGCTTGGTCTTTCGCATTCTACATATATAGACTGAGTGCTAAAAAGGTTTAGCATGTCAGAATTCAAGAAAGGTTTCCTTCCTATCATGCATGGGATACACCTTTAGAAGTCTATGTGTCTGCGCACAGAAGACGAGAGGATTTGCATGAGTAAGATCCCCAATACATCCGCAATATGATCTATTATGTATGTTATATTATGTACGAGGCTCGATATATTGTATGCTCTGAGTGTCATGAGCAGATACTAGTCTGATCCAGGAATGGATCATTGGACGACTGTTAAGATAATCCTTATGTACTTGAGAAAAACTAAGGATATGTTTCTAATATATGGAGAAGGTGATATGGTAATATGCGGGTATACAGATGTCAGCTTCCAGACAGACAAGGATGATTCCAGGTCTCAGTCTTGATACATATTCACCTTTAATGGAGGCGGAATAAGTTGGAAAAGTTCCAAAAAAGACACTATAGTGGATTTTACCACTGAGGCAGAATGCATTGCAGCTTCGGAAGCAGCAAAGGAAGCGGTTTAGATCAAGAAGTTCATCTCAGAACTTGATGTGGTCTCATCAATGATCCAAACATGTGCCTCGCCACTATCATTTGATCAGAGAAATCATAAGTATGAAGGAAATACAAATCAAGAAGATTCTCACTGAAAGGAACTTAGCGAACCCTTTAACTATGGCCTTACCTCAAAGTAAGTTCGAGGGTCATGTTAGAGCTTATGGTATTGGATACCATGGAGATTGGCATTAGACCAAGTGGGAGTTTGTTAGTAATATATGAGAGATGTCATAAGGCAATTGGCTTATGGTTGTACCATTTATTTGATAAATGAAGATTCCCTATTTGAGTGTATATGCTTTCATGTATTTGATTGAATCTAAAACTCATTTACTGAATGTCCACAATACGATTCACAACATGAGAGAATTTGTGATTGGATCACAACTAGTGAATATCTCTACATGTGTAATTGTCATGTAATGGAAATATCCCTAGTCGATGAATTGATGCATTTGGACACCATCAATTCAATTGAGACTAGCACGAGTTATACTTTTTGGTTTATCCAAGCATCTGTTTCTTACTGGCAAGAGACATTGGGATGTCCGGAGTTAACCATAGATGCTAGTTATTGTAACTAGTTCATTGGAGTGACTAGCTGTAAGACATCATATGGTTCTCTGCATATATGAATATGTCAATGAAGTTCTTACTGCAACTTAAGTGTGATGTTCCTTCGACTTATGGTGTTCAAGTCATCTTGGTCATGAAGAGTTATGCTTTGACATCTTAAGCAAGCATCTCCGAGGAGATGTGGACCCAGGATGATTGGGTATAAGTCGAAGTGACCGAAGGTGTTTGAATAGCCTACAGAGGATTCACCACTCCTTGCGAGGAGATATATACCCTTTGACCTCTCGTCGGATTGTTACTAAAGCCTTTTGCCAAAGCATTTCATGTTTAGAGTATGATACTCTTGGATACATGTGTAGTAAATAGAATTCGGAGGACGAGAAAGTAATACTTGGGCTAAGTGTGACATGGTCAGCCCAGTGGGGATTGATACAATAGACCATGTCCTGAACCAAGTGGGTATAAGATGAGTGAAGGGAACGGGGAATGACTCACTGTAGCTGCTGAAAGGTTTCAGAAGTTGTTCTGGGATCAATCGTTGATTTTTCATTTAATTGGGAATCATGATGTATTACTAGGTGTCACTCATGATCATTCTATAATTAATAGTTAATTATAGACGACCACCATAGATTGGGAACCTATTTGGTCATACGCATTATGAGTGTTATTCGAAGGATTTAAAATAGGCTTGAGAATGAGATTCTTAGATCGAGAGAGACTTGGTTTGGTTGGACCAAACATGGAGCGAGTATGAAATTGTTTCAGTCGCATCGAAAGCTTGGATGGGCTGAGTCTTATGAAGACATGATGGATGAACCAAATTGGTTTGGTTCTAATACAATGGTGGAAATAAACTAAAGTGGTTTGGCTTGTTTTAAACGAATGAACCAAAATTGGTTCAATTTGTTTTAACTTAAAATAGACCAACGCGGTTTGGTTTATTTTAACTTAAGTTAATGGAGCGGGTTAATGGGTTTTGGTTGTGAACCAATAACCCTTTGAGAAAAGGTTTTTTGAGAAAAGGTCTTGAAAAAAGGTCTTGAGAAAAAATCTCTTAATGGTTAAGAGATACGTTCTCTATAAATAACGAGGTTGAGAGATAACCCGTGGTTGGTTGGATCGACTTAGGTTTTTGAAACCCTTGTCGTTTCTCTCCTCTCCTTGCTCCTTGCCGCACAACCCTTTGCTTGTGCACCGACCATTGGTGGTTGTCGCCGCCTAAGCTCAGCCGTCAGCCACCTTCAGCCACCAGCCAACCACCAAGCCGCTGGCCATCCACCGACCAGCAGTCCAATCGCTGACCACCTCCAACCACCGGGCACAAGGATGTCGTCGCCCACTAGTTTAGTCGACCATCTCCTCCACCAAGCTGCCCTCTTGGACAGCTTGTGTCCTTTGCGACTAGAGTGTTGTTTAGCCAGCGTTCGAAATCCGACAGTAACCTCTTTGCCAAGGATTGGATCTTCGACAATCCTCTTTGGTGGAGGATCGAAGTTCCGTCAATCGGTTGACGAAAACCACTTTTGAGAAGCGAGTTTACGAAACTCGTTTTGGATTTGAATTTGATTCGAATTATGATCGTCTCTCGGATCACAACGTCTTCGATACGAGACTAGTATCTCGTGTGAAGACGGGGCTCATAGCTTGTTGAAGCTATCCCGACGATACTCGGCATGGATACAGATAGAGGCGAAACTTACGAGGGTCACTAAGGTTGATGTCATTTTCGCTTCACTCAATCCGTTAGGTATACCTAGAGTAGTTTTCTTTTATTGCAAAATTTGAAATGACGATTATGTCTGCACTTGTTGTATCCTATATGCGTGTAGTGTGTGTATTGTAATAAGTTAGTTATTACTTATTTTTGCTTCCGTTGTGTGCATGTTTATGAAACGTGTTCGAATACACACCCACGTCAGTGCCGAGGAAACCCAACACATCTTAGTTTGTAAGGGGTTTCCTCCACCTCCGGAAGTACTTCCAAGAAGGAGAGATTTTATAGTTGAGGTGTATTTGTGAGGAATTGATTTGTTGTTCTATGATATATATAACATCACATGCACTAACAACTAGATTCTTCTCACGGAGGCATGTCAATTGGGACTTGTGTCTGCTACTTGGGTTGTTCTCAATTAGAAAATAGATGTTCTAGTTAAAGTCAACGAAAGAGGTTCCATCGATTCGATTCTTTCCAAGTTGATTAAATAATTGAGTTAACTTTGTGGTCAACTATTGGCATTGGCACGTTGTTGGTGATAAAAAGGTTTCAGTTCTATCTTAAATCAATCGAATTGTATAACAATAAAGTAGTGAAATAATTTTGGAAAGTATCAAAATATTTCAATCAGATTGAGATAGATAATACTTAAGCAAAAAATTTTAAAATTATCCAAGGGACAATGACATTTTGTCAAAAAATACTCTACCTTATACACCACAATATAACGATATGATAGAAAAGCAACATCAAACTTTGTTAGACATGATTAGATCGATAAGGAACATACAAGTCTTCTCAAATCTTTTTGGAATTTTACACTCGAACAGTTAGAGCACCACTCTTTAGTTTTGATATATGAATCATAGTTTTAAGTTAGGAATTACTTGTATTTTAATATGCGTGTTAAGTGTACAAGCTTGACAGGAAGTCCTAGTAGGTCAGGTTGATCAGATACTAGGCTTTGAGTAAAAGTCCTAGTAGGTTAGGTAGATCGGATACTAGGTAAAAGACTTGATAGATCAGAAGGATCGGACACCATACAGAAAGTCCAGATGGGTCATGTGGATCAGACATCTGGCAGAAGATCGGTTGGGTCAGGAGATCGGACAATTGACAAGAAGCCCAGTTGGGTCAGGAAGACCGGATAGCTGACAGAAAGTCCTGGTGGGTCAGATCGAATGTCAAACATCGTAAGCCCAATAGGATAGTCGATAGCTAAGCCTCGAGTGAAGACGTGAGGTTGAGTCCTCTTTAAGGGGATAAGGTAGGCGTTGATTCGTCGAATATTCCGTGTGGGACTAAAAAGTCAAGATCAGACAGTATTAATACTAGCATACCATTTCATACTAGATATTGTGCTAATATGGTTTTGCAAGTATCCAGGTGATTGGACGGTTTCCAGTCGACTTATACCCAATTGACTGGATATGGTCTAGTCGACTGGAATGTCGAGTTGGCAATACAGGATGGTGATCGACTGGAGATCTGACAATCGAAATAGCAAGAAATCTAGTCAACTGGGGAGGTCTAGTCAACTGTGATGACAAACTTCCTGAACTGTGGAGGAGCAGAGTCAGGTGACCTGGAGTTGACTCCAGTCAACTGGAGAGGACGAAATACCAAATCGACAAGCTGATTTAGAGTCGATTGGAGGGTGTTCCAGTCGACTGAAAAAGATCTATATAAGAAATGGAGAGCCAGCTTCAAACATAACTCTAACACATCCAAGTGTTGTTGCAAGTATTCTTCATCCGCAAAAGCATCGACACACCAACATTCCAAATTCCGAGCTACATTTCATTCCTTAAAAGAAGTGTCGATCTAATCTTTTGTACATTTTTTCTTTATTAATACTTAACTTCAATAGGATAGGAAACTTGTTTCTTATCCTACATTATTTGTAAAAAGTGAAACCCTCCAAGATCGAGAGTTCTCGATTCAAAAGATCTTTAATAGATTGCCTATCGAGGTAGCTCTCGGAGAGATATGAGCATTGGAGTAGCAATCCAGTTTGGATTGTGAACCAAGTAAAAATAATTTATACAATTTAGTTTATTTTATTTCACTGCAAATTACTCTTACTTTCAAAAGATTAAAAGAATAGTTTTCAAAAGTTAAAAGATAAATTTTTTTTTATAAACTCCGAGATTCACTCCCTTTCTCGGGAACTCGCGATTCTACGATTGGTATGAGAGCAAGGGTGCTCTGATTTTGTTGAAACCACCAAAGAGAGAAAATCAAAAATTTTCTTTAGTTTTAGTATTTTTGTAGTAGTTTTATTTTCCTTTTGCACCAGAATAATTTTTTTTACTTGTCCATCTTACTTTAGTGCAAGTTCAATCTTTGCAATCTTACTCTAGGAATAATTTTTTTTATATTTAATATACTATAAATTAAAAAAATAATAATTAAGAATGTCATGAAGGATCGAAAACACGCTAGAGGAATGTGGTGAATAGCGTTCGAAAATCTTTCTTTTTAATTCGCTTTAAAATCTCATAAAGCACAAAGTAGTCATAGCAGAAAATAAAACACAAATACACAGAAAATTTTACTTGGTTCACAGTCTACCGGTTGCTAATCCAAGGCCTGCGATCCAAGATCGCCGTCGAAGGGCAATTCACTAAAAAGATCTCTTCCTCATTGGAGGTAAGAGATGCGATGCTTACAAAGAATACGAAGACGATAACAAGTATACCGCTCCACTAATTAAAGTACAAAGCAAAGTAAATAAATATCTATACTGACAAAAAAATGATGATGATGAGGCTTGGTTGGAGTGATATCGTAGAGCGTCGGAGTACGTTTTGAGAGCTTTAGCACTTGTGTAAAAAATGATTAATCTTTAAGTTGAGTGCCTCCTTCTTTTACAACCTCTCTAGATACATAAATTTTCTAGATTTTGTTCAAATACATGATAAGGATAGAGCCCTATCCCTTCCAATCTCAAACTCTTATCAATGAGGTGGAAAGAGGGTGAACTTTGACTTGTTGCTAAGGCTGATTTGTTGAGATCAGTCGATTGCGCTCATCATCTGTCGACAGGAAATCCCAGTTGACTGCTTCTTGTATTTTGGCTCGGCTCAAAGACAACAACTCCAGTCGACTGATATTCTTGTCCAGCAAATATACATCATGCATTCCAAGATTAGTATAGTGTCTATAATTAATAGCGACAGTCCTTTAACTGTCCGATCTCGACTTAGACTTTCCTCCAGAAGTCTTAGTCGGATCGACGCCTAGGATTGTCCCCTTACCGAGGATGCGTCCTTACCATCGCTCCTCACTCAGAGCTTACCTTTGTCAATCCCCTATTGGACTTTTTAGTTTTGCTTCCGGTTACTTGACCACCTAGGTTTCTCGTTTCATCGAGATTCTCCTAGCATCTTTGACCTTAGCAAAGTCTAATACCTGCACACTCAATAAAGCATATGAGATAACAAAATAACTTAACTTTGAATCTTTTCCATTATCAAAACCCTAGGTTCGATTATCTAGTGTCCCTGCACCAACAATCTTCCCCTTTTTGATCTATTTCAAGACAAATTCAAAGTTAAGGAAATAAATAGTAAGCATTAATCAAACATTTTTCAAAACCTCCCCCTTAAGGTTGCCTCCCCTTAACACCAGTTAAGTTTTGAAATATATAGTTAACCTCTTAACTATAAACTCTCTCTCCATTTGCCATATATCAAAAATAATTTTATTAATGTTAATCACATATGTAAAGTGATATTTCAAACTTTAATTAATTTTTTGAGAAAGAAATATAAGTTCACATGATAAAAGAAAATACCTTTATGAATCCAAGCATGTGTCCTTTTTGTAAAATAATATTATCAATATAAATTATCTAATAAATTGTCCTTAAGAAAATGTTCAACTCGGTTTTGACCCAATTGATATTAGAGTTGTTCACTTGAAGAATTATACTCCATGATTCATGTTGATGCATTTGTTCTACATCTGGAATCAGGAATAAGATCCTAACATCTCACGCTCATCTACGTGGCTCAGTATACAATCACATTAAACCTATGTGTTGTGAGATGTGTTGGCTCCTTTAAACTATAGACTCATGCTTTCTAAGGTAAGTCCTATGCTAGTTCCATATAGTATAAACGAAAATAATAGATAAATAGTAAGTAAAAACAATTCCTACTCTATAAGCACATACCTAGTTTTCGTCTAAGTGAACTGAACTTTGCTTCAGGTAATGGTTTAGTAAAAATGTCAGCTATGTTCGATTTAGATTCGATATAATCCAATTTTATTTCAACATTTGTTACATGTTCCCTAACAAAATGATATTTAATTTCTATGTATTTTGTTCTTGAATGTTGTATTGGATTTTTAGTTAGGTTGATCAAGTTAATGTTGTCTATCATAACTCTAGTATCCTTAAAGTTTAGTTGTAAATCATTTAGAGTGTGTTTTATCCAAAGGAGTTGAGCTACATGCTCATTCATTGCTATGTACTCAGCTTTGGTAGTAGATAATGCAATATAATGTTGTTTTCTACTAGATCAACTGACTAGGCTTTGACCTAAAAGTTGTCAACTGCCACTTGTACTTTTCTTATCGAGCTTACAACCGACATAATCTGAGTCAGAGTATCCAATTAGCTCAAAGTTACTAGTCCTAGGGTACTATATTCCTACATTTAATGTTCCCTTAATATATCTAAGAATTCTTTTAACTAAGGTTAAGTGCAAATCTTTAGCGCAAGTTTGAAATCTTGCACACATACCTATTGCAAAAAGTATATCAGGTCGACTTGTAGTTAAGTACAAAAGACTACCTATCTCACTCCTATAATATTTTAAATCTATTGGTGTTCCTTCTAAGTTATTATCAAATTTTACATTAGTTGTTATAGGTGTACTAATTTCCTTAGCATTTTCCATGCCCAATTTTTTTAATTAATTCTCTAGCATATTTATTTTGGTACACATAAGTACCCTCTTTTGTTTGTTTTATTTGTAACCCTAAGAAAAAGTTGAGTTCGCCTACTAAACTCATTTCAAATTTGACTTTCCATTAATGATACAAATTCATTTTAAAATTTCCTATTTGTTGAACCAAAAATAATATCATCTACATAGATTTGGCTATAAAGATTTCTTTTGTTAAGGTTTTTATAAATAACGTAGGATCGACTAAACCTTGTTTAAACCCTTTTGATATTAGGTAAGTTGTTAATCTTTCATACCATGACCTAGGTGTTTGTTTTAGTCCGTATAAAGTTTTTCTAAGTTTAAAAACATGATCTAGTTGATTTATATCTTCAAATCCTGGAGGTTGGGTTACATATATTTCTTCCTTAATAATACCGTTTAGAAATGCCACTTAACATCCATTTGAAATAATTTAAATCCTTTATGTGCGACATATGCTAACAACGTCCTAAGAGACTCAAGTCTGGCTACTGGTGCATAAGTTTCATCGTAGTCTAATCCCTCTATTTGACTACGTCCTTTAGCAACTAATCTTGCTTTATTCCTAAAAATCTCACCCTTGTTATCAACTTATTTCGAAATACCCACTTAGTACTTATAATAGTTTTGTCCTTAGGTGCTGTTACTAAATCTCAAACTTGGTTTCTTGTGAATTGAGTTAACTCTTCTTGTATAACAATGATCCAGTTGGGATCAAGAAGAGCTTGATCTATAATTTTAGGTTCAATCTTGGATATGAGTGAGACTTGACTTAAGTTTCTATAGGATGCTTGAGTCCTAATGCCTTGAGTAGGATCACCCAAAATTTGGTCTATTGGATGGTCAGATCTAACACTAGAAGTTCTTGTATTAGGATTAGTGTTAGATTCATCCTGTTGGTTGAACTCAGTTCTATCTTCATCATCTAGGTTTTTATTGGTTAAGTTGATTGTTGTTTTAGGTTTAGGATAATTATTTTCTTCATCAAATATTACATTAATAGTTTCTTCGATTTTTAACGTATTTGTATTATATACTCTATAGGCTCTACTAGTAGTTGAATAACCTAAAAATATTCCTTCTACTGATTTTGAGGTAAATTTTCCTAAAATGTCTTTGGTATTTAATATATGTACTTTACATTCAAAAATCCTAAAATATTTTATATTTGGTATTTTGTTGTAATATAATTCATAAGGAGTTTTATTATGACGTTTAGTTACTAATACTTTATTTTGGACATAACTAGCGATATTTATTGCCTCGGCCCAAAACCTATCATTTAATTTATACTCATTTAACATTGTCCTAGTGGCTTCCTGTAGGGTTCTATTTTTCCTTTCGACTAATCCATTTTGTTGAGGAGTTCTCGGACAGGAGAACTCATGGTGATACCCATTTTGTATACAAAATTCATTAAATCTATGATTTTCAAATTCCCCTCCGTGATCACTTCTAATTCTTTTAATTTTCTAATAATTTGCATATATTAATAAATTGATCAATTGTTTCACTTTTATGTTTTAAAAAATCTAACCCAAGTGAACCTAGAGTAGTCATCTACTATTACTAAACAGTATTGACTACCACTTAGTGACTTGGCTCCATGTGAATCAAATAGATCCAAGTGTAAGAGCTCAAGTACACTTTTGGTTTTGTCTAAATTAGTTAATTTATGTGAAGTTTTAGTTTGTTTTCTTTGTTGGCAAGCATCACACACTTTATTTTCTAAGTTGCTTAACTTGGGTAGACCTCTAACTTATCCATTATGACTTATTTTCGAAATAAGTCTTAGGTGGATGTGGGCCTGTCCCCTGTGTCATAACCATGATTCCTCTTATTGTGTCATTAGACACTTGAATGAGGAAGTTGGTAGGTCTATAGTATAAATATTATTTTTCCTAAGTCCTTTAAGTATGATTTCTAAGCAATCAATATTTTTAATTAAGCAGTCATTTGAAGAAAATTTAACCTTATTTCCACTATCACAAAGTTGACTTATTCTCAGAAGATTAAAGTCAAAGTTTTCTACTAACAATACTTTGCGTATAATTAACTTTGAATTTAGTTCAATATCACTTGATCCGATGATCTTGGGATTTTCATTATTTCCAAAGGCTATCGATCCATGATTTATGAATTTTAGCTTCGTAAATTTCAGTCGGTCTCCAGTCACACTACAAAAAATCCTTTTTTGGCGACGAATTTTGCAACGAAATTTGTAAAAAATTTCGTTGCAAAATTTTTTGCAACGAAAAAATTTTCGTTGCAAATAATTCGCCACTAAATTCTACAACGAAAAAATAAATTTTGTCATCAAATTGCAACGAATAAATGTTTTCGTCGCCAATTTGGGGACGAAAAGAAGATTCATCACAAATTTTTGCGACAAATAATACTTTTCGTCGTCGAATTCGATGACGAATAATTATTTTCGTCATCGAATTCGGCGATGAATAATTATTTTCATCGCCGAATTCGGCAACGAATTATACTTTCAACGCCAAATTAGCGACGAATAAATGTTTTCATCGCCAAATTAGCGACGAATAAATTTTTTCGTCGCCAAATATGCAACGAAATTTTTATTCGTCGCAAAACTCTACCAGACGTTCTGTGAGTTGCTACAGTATGGCAGTCGACTGATCATATCCATCAGTCGACTGCCAGTTCAGTAGTCGACTGGTCAGTCGGCTACGAAGGGTTCTGTAACCTGCTACAGTACATCAGTCGACTGATGGGCAAAAAAATTTTATCAGTCGAGTAAATGTGTACATCAGTCGACTGATACATATAAATTTGCAACGAAAATTATATTTTTGTTGCAAATCTGGAGGAAAAAAAATATTTGAAATAAATCTTTTTTCGCTGTTTTACAACAAACACACAACAATATTAACACAATTATACAACAAACAATAATATGAACATCAAACCAATTTATACAGATAACAAATAGATCCAAAGGTCTACCGTACCATTATCATCAGGCAACAGTTAAATACAACAAACTTATAAAAACATAAATATGACATATGTCATAAGTCAAGAAGCTAACAAATAAACCTTCACAAATACGGTCAAAGATAACCAACATCATCACCATCGTCATCAAAAAACACATCATCATTTTCTCCATGACGGGGATCAGGCAGAGGAGGAGCAGAGCTAGAAGGAGGAAGTTGATTTGAGCTAGACGGTAACTGAAGATGTTACATAATAAACATTTGTTGCCTTTGAACTTCGTTCATCTTTTCATTTAAGTCTTGAACTTTCTGGGCGTTCTGTCTTGATTCAGTTTCCTTCTGCGCTAGTAACTCTCTCAAATGATTAACCTCTTCAGTTAATTGAATAACTTGGGCTTTTGATGCTGGAAAGGATGAAGAAGAAGCACCAGGGACTCTATAGGATCGGCTCAAAGAGCCGAGTCCAAGTATTCTTCCACTTTTAGGTCCTCCAGATGCTTCGAGTCATAAATTTATATTGCTAACAGATGACTCTGATTCGACTCCATCATCACTTGCTCCCGAATTTCTTTGTGAAAGTTCATCGTATTTCTCCTATTGTGAAAGAAAAAAGAATTAAATATTAACATAAGAAATTAAATTTTTACAATTACACACCTTTATTGTTCTAGCTCTTTCACCACTCCATGTTTTATCATTTTTTTGGAATGTACGGGTGAAAGTGTCAATAAATAATGGCTCTGTTCCCATCTCCTTGGCCTACACAAATTAAACAGTTAATATTTATAAATTAGTGAGTATTAGATTATAAAATCATAAATTGAAAGTACTCACCAATCGATGTCTATGCTCATCGATATTTATGGATCCTCCCGCATACGTGGCAGACATAACGGCGGAGTTACAATTCTGATTTTGCTTATTCTGTTCACTCCTCCGCTTACTTTCATCAGATCCCCAATGTGCAACAATTTTATTCCAATTCTCCTCAGTTATATAGTGCGGTTTCTTATTTCTAGTTTTTGCATGATTTAGTATGTTTCTAATATGATCACCACATTTTTTCTTAAAAATCCTCCTAATCTCTAGTGTTTTAGTCTCCTCCCAAATAAATACCCGCTGCAGTATAGGAAAATAAAAATTTATTATATTAACTGCAATTTCATATACTAAATGATTGAAATAAGTTACCTTGAACTCATTCCACCACAGAACTTTAATTTCTTCCGACGTGCTTATATAAGTCAGAGAAGCGCCGACCCAATGGTTATTCACTATTTTATTCACCTCGTGAATAACACGTACAGAATTTGTAAATCTAACATAAACCAAAAACAAACTCCATTATATACTTTAAAAAAATATATTGTATTAAAATTTTAATATAGATATTATAAAACTTGAATACTTACGAATCTCCTCGCGGAGATATAACCTCTCTCGTATCTTCCCTCTCCACGAGTGTTTGTTGTACTGGGGAAGAAACATTAGCAGGTATATGTTGAGAATCAGAGGATCCTGCAACTGGGGAAGAGGTGGAGGGCACATTTCCTACAAGAGCATCAGAATGTGAGGGTGCTGAAGCAGAGGAAGACTGTGATCTTCTATCACTACTACGTCTATGACCGCCGCGTCGAAACTAACAATCATGATTATTAGAAGAATATTACAGGGGAAAAAATGCAGTTGCATATTGAATTATTAATAGAAAAAATATGAAAATATTACCATATTAATAGCAACTGGATGACCCTAAATAAAAAAAAGTTCATTAGCATATCAAATATATAGATTTTCGAATAACATAGTAAATTAAAACATAATTGGTATTCAATAAATTAAAAGGTAAATTACCAATAATTAGAAATCGAAGTCTACAATAAAATTTTCGGCCTGATAATGCGTCTAATCGCCATCGTCATCGTGATCTTCATCGTCATCGTCATCATCATCGTCATCGTCATCGTCATCGTCATCATCATCCTCATCATCATCCACATCCTCATCATTGAAATCTTCATCTTCATACTCATTCAGTTCACTTGCATCAACATCTATTACAATGCCACTGGGATCTCGTAACATTGAAATATTATACTCTTCGATATGAAATGTATTGACAACTTCATCTTGTTGATAGGCTATGTCCTCCCAATGTTCCTCAATTTTATTACGTGCTTTGGTTTTACAAACTGCCCACCAATCACTTTTGTCTCGTCTCATACTAGGATATGAAGCATAAAATACTTGAATCGCTTGCTGTGCTAATACAAATGGTTCGTACCTCTTGTATATTTTTTTGTAGTTAATTTCAACCAAATTAAACTGTGGATGCACCCTTATGCCTTTGATAGGGTCAAACCAATGACATATAAATAAAATAACTCGCAAATCTAAGCCTAGATACGTTGCCTCTAAAATTTCATTTAGCAAACCGTAAAATTCATTCCTTGCACCTCCATCAATAGATGACTGAACACAAACTTTGCTATTCATTGTAGTTTTCCTAGTTTCATAAGCTTGAGTATGAAAAATATATCCGTTTATGAAATATGTGGGCCAAGTTTTAACCATTGAATTTGGACCCCATGACAGATTGTTTATTAGGTCTTGCTCAATGTGGCAGTGATTATCATGAACCTAAAGTAAAATCAATATGTGTCATCAGACAAGATTTATCAAATTTAATATCATATACTACTTACATAATTTTTGAACCATTGTGCAAATTCTTCATCATAGAAATTATTAAACTCATGCTCCGGAAGCTCCGAATATAGAGTTTGAAAAATCCTACAATATAATTAAATAAAACATGAACAATATTTTATGATATACAAAATGTTTAATATAACTAATATATACTTACTCGAAATACGGTGTTACTTTTGGACAGTTCAATAAAATATATGTATGGGTTGCTCGTCACTTGGGACCAGTTAAGTATCTACTTGTACAAGATCCACTTGGTCGACCAAGGTAATTAAAAATTGAGAATGCCCTCAAATTTGGATCAACAGGACCCTCATCATTTCTTCCTGCTTTCCGACTCTTGCATTGAACGTGAGGTTCAAAGTAATATGATGCAAAAGTTGTAACTTCCTCCACAATATAAGCATTAACTATAGAAGCTTCAATATGAGCTTTATTTTTCACTTTTTTTTTCAAGTGATAGAGGAATCTAAAAGTAATACAATAAAATTTATTAGCAAATAAATTAGACTAGATTTGACCGAATAAAATAACAATGAGAAAAAAGTTTAAAAAAAATCACCTTTCAAACGGATACATCCATCGAAATTAAACAGGACCTCCAACTTTAGGCTCATATGGCAAGTGAACCAAAATATGTTCCATTGAATCAAAAAATGCCGGTGGGAATATCCTTTCTAAGTTACACAAATAATTGGAATGTCTCTCTCTAATGTCTCCATATGTGAATGACTTAGTACTATCGAGCAAATATCATGAAAGAAAATGCTTAATTTCGTAATTGCACCCCAGACAAAATTTGATAACAGTTCCTTCAAAGCAATAGGAATTAATCTTTCCATGAATATATGACAGTCATGACTTTTAAAACCCATGAATATATGACAGTTCCTTCAAATTAATGCATCTACCAATATTTGAGACATAACCATCAGGAAATTTCAACGATTTCAACCATTCACAAACAATCCATTTTTTATCCTTATTCAATGTATAAACTGCTTTCAATTTTGGTCCCCTACTATTTGCATCAACATCAAGGGTAGGTCGGTTACATATGAGACGCAAATCTTTTCTTGCATTCAGATTGTCTTTTGTTTTTCCAGTTATATCCATCACCGTATTCATCAGATTTTCAAAAACATTCTTCTCAATATGCATTAAATCAAGATTGTGACGAATCAAATTATTCTACCAATACGGTAAATCCCAAAAAAATACTCCGTTTTGTCCATTTATGCGTAATTCCATAGTCATATGTTGTTACATTGGGGTCTTCAATAACAGATGGAAAGTTAAGCACTCTTTGCCATAGACTTTGACCCGTGAATCTGATTGGTGGAGGTGTTCTTTCAATTCTATTATTAGTAAATTCTTCTTTATTTCTTCTGAATTTATGATTTGGCGGTAAAAATTGTCTATGACAATCAAAATAACTCGGTTTCTTTCCGTGTTTCAATCTGAATGACTTTGATCTCTCCATACATATTGGACATCCTAAAATCCCCGCAGTACTCCAGCCCGATAACATCCCATAAGCAGAAAAATCATTTATGGTTCAAAGAAGTGCAAATCTCATAGTGAATAGCTGATTAGTATGGACATCATACGTGGAAACACCCACGTCTCATAGTTGGATCAACTCGGCAATCAACGGTTGCATGTACACATCTATTAACTTCTTCGGATTATGAGGGCCAGGCACAATCAATGTTAAAAACATATAAGGTGTTTTCATACACATACCAGGAGGAAGATTGTACGGAGTTACAATAATTGGCCAACAAGAATACGTTCTTCCTGATTTGCCAAACGGAGCAAATCCATTAGCACATAGACCCAACCTGATGTTTCGGATCTCATTTACAAACTCAGGATATGTTCGATCAAAATTTTTCCACGCCTCTGCATCAGATGGATGACACATTAGCCCATTCTTTGTTCATGATTTGCATGCCAAGTCATGAGTTCAGCAGTCACCTTTAAAGCATAAAGCCTTTGCAATCTAGGAGTTAAAGGCAAATAGAACATTTGTCTGAATGATTTTAATCGCTTATTAAGATTTGACCTCGTGGTACTCTTGTACCTGCATTAACTATAGAATTTGTAAGTCTCTAAATCTACATTATCTCCCCAATATAGCATGCAACCATTTCTGCAAACATCAATTCATTGCACTGGAAGACCCAAATCTTTCACAAGTTTTTCATATTGTAAAAATCATTCGACATTATGTGATCACGCGACAATACTTCTCCAATAACTTGAACAAAATCATTAAAACATTCTTCTGACACATTATGCTCAGCTTTAACATTCAACAATCTTGCGGTGAGAGATAATTTTGTGTATTTGTCTGGCGGACCACAGTTCATCTGCAGCTCTCAATACTTCTTGAAATTTTATATATGACTCATTGTGCACATTTGCATTACCACCAGTAATTTCTACCTCCTCCAACGGTGTTGAATTATTATTATACATGTGTTCAAATGCTTGAGGATAACTAGCACTTGTGGCGTTTGGTTCGCTATTCAAATTATGACCAACTGCATCGACTATCATCCTCTGGTACGGATTGCATTGATCGTAATATACTTTCTCTCCACTAACTGTCCTTTGTATGTTTCGTCCAACCTCTTCATCGGATATAAACGGTTCACCATGACAAGTCCAATTATAATAATTTGGCGTAAAACCAAATCTACAAAGATGTTCTCGAACTTTATCACATTGGAAAAATTTACCATTATGACATTTTTTGCATGGACACCTTAACTTATTCCCATCCATAAACTCAACATTATTAGTAGCAAATCTCAAAAATTGTTCCAACCCAATTATAAATTCATCGGTTAAACCACGACATTCTGATAAATTCTTTTTATACATCCAACTGCGTTCTCTCCATCGATCCTGTATTCGAAATTATATCAACAACGATTAATTTTAATTTCTTCCAAATTAACTTCATCCGTGTGTATATATATATATATATATATAATCATAAATTTATACTCACATTAATTAAAATTTTCTAATACTAAATATTATTTTGTGTGATATTTAATTGCAAATTATAATATCATTATTTCGAACAAATTATGATCTACTAACTGTAATTAAATTACTTAAAATCAAACATTACGATTAAAAATCATAACAGAATTCATAATACTATAAATAATGTTATAAACAATATTTTTACTTGAACCTGTCCAAAAGGAAACAACGTGGGGATGAGCTCACGCCTAGATGAACACCTTGACAAACACCTTCAAAGTAGGACAACCTATTAAACAAAATATTATATTTAGATTATGACACAGTATTATAATTGGGATAACTACCGCTGCCACGAGCTTGCGGGCCAGCCTGCTGTCGAATGCGATCTCGCGACAAGAACTTGCTGCCGCACGCGATCTCGCGACAAAAACCTAGTTGCGTGTACGCGCGGTAGCACCTAGCTGCCGCCACCACGTGCCCGCCGCGAGCTCGCGGTGGTCGATGCCGTCGCGTGCTCGCGGTATGGTCTGATGTGACCTTGCATGCAGCAAGATCGTCGTGCAAGCTCGCGGCAGCAGCGGCATCACTGCCGCAAGCACACGACAACGTCGTCGCAGCTCCAGCGACACCGCTAGAAAGGAGAGGGAAGAAGAGAGGGAGACTCTTACCGACGGGTCGGTGATGGGAGGAGTTGGATCGGCGGGCTAATTAGGGAAGAAGAGAGGGAGAGGGAAGAAGAAATTGAAAGAGTTGGATCGGCAGGATAATTAGGGAAATTTTAGCGATGAATGTTTTTTCGTCGCTAATTTCGTCGCCAATTTGGCGACAAATCATATATTCGTCGCCAATTTGTCGGCGAATTCTATATTCGTTGCAAAATTCTGCAACGAATTTTTTTTCGTTGCAGATTCTGCAACGAAAAATAATTCGTTGCAGAATTTTGCAACGAAAAAGTAAATTCGTTGTAAATTTCTGCAACAAATTTTGAATTCGTTGTAGAATCTTGCAACGAAAAAGAATTCGCTACAGATTCTGCAACAAATTTTGAATTCGTTGCAGAATCTGCAACGAAAAAATAAATTCGTTGCAAAATTTGGCAAGGAATTATTTTTCGCTGCAAATTCTGCAACGAAAAACAATTCGTTGCAGAATTTTGCGACGAAAAAAATAAATTCGTCGCAAATTTTTGCAACGGATTTTTTTTTCGTTGCAGAATTTGCGACGAAAAAAAATTCATTGCAAATTCTGCAACGAATTTTGAATTCGTTGTAGGATTCTATAACGAAAAAAAAATTCGTTGCAGAAATTTGCGACGAATTTATTTTTTCGTCGCAAATTGGCGACGAAAAAATTTTTTTGTCGCCAATTTGCGACGAATTTTGCAACGAAATTTAAATGTTGGAATTTTTATAATTTTTCTAACAAATTTTTTTGTCGGAAATTTCATTACAAATTTGCGACGAAACATAAAATTCATCGTAAAATTGGTTGCATATTTGCAACGAATTATTTTCGTTGCCAAAGTTTGTCGCCAAAAATCTATTTTTTTTGTAGTGTCATGTGTCTGGAGTACCCACTATCCAACATCCATTGATCCTACACATAAAGTAGTTGGATAGGATATTGAAATTTTAAATTGTTTTAGAAAATTTTATTCTAATTTTCATCTCACCCATTCTACATGATTAATCAAGTTAACCTTATATGTATTGTGAGATGAGGGTTTTTTTTTACTTAGTTAAATTTTAATGAATTGAAAATTAATTAACCTTGGGTTAGATTCGAATTTAACCTTTAGTTAGTTAAGTGGAGATTTCAAAAGAGGGCTTCCAGGTCGTGGTGAGGCATAGAGGCCTTCTTTGATCGAAACAACGACCACTTCCTTAGACAATGCCAGTTTAGGAAATTTTATACTAAATTTACTTTAGGGTTAAATCCTGGTCTAACTAGTTTAGGATTTAGTGAGGTAGCTTAAATCAATTCAACTTAGCCAAGTGCACTAAGCTAGATACTCTTTATCTAACCCTGATATATGTGACTTCGTTTTTCTAATGTACTATCATCTCACTGCGTCCTAATACTATGTTATCAAGATTAATTAACCTTTGGTCCTATCTAACCGTTTTAAATTAAGCAAGTGGGTTAATCTAAACATGCAAGCAAAGATTATCTAATTACATAAACTAACTTAATATTAACTCCCCTTGGACTATAACTTCTGTAGGGACGATCCACATAGTGAATTTGATCTTGGGGAACCCAATACTTAGATAAATTTGCATTCGTGTTTATACTAGATTTTGGGACCCATGATTGGATTCTTATTTGATCACGATTTACTAGTAAAATAAATGACCTATTTGTTTGTCTAAATTTGAGTCCAATCTTGTTGTATATAGCATGTTGAGACCCAAGTATTAGGTTGAGACCTTTGGATCCCAATGTAAACTTTTCCAATATTTTTTTAAGATTTTGAACTTGTCCTTTCAAGGAGGAATTCTCTTCCTCAAGTGTCTTGACTCGAGTTGAGGTTCGTTCTTGAATGTGACTAGTTGAAGAAATTAAGTTGGCCTTCTTAAGGGTTTCAACTTCCTTAAGAAGAGACTTGACTTTAGACTCGGACTTAGTTAAATTTTTATTTAAATACTTAATTGTAGTACATAAGTTCCTAATTGTAGAATGGTGTACCTTTATTGAACCTTCGGAAATGGATATGAATCCATGGCTTGTCTCGGACTCAGACTCAGACTCGGAGTTGGATTCGCGCTCGAACTCTGACTCAGACTCAGATTCGGATTCGGAGGGTCTTGCCATGAGGAAGAGGTTGTTGATTTGTTCTCATTCTTCTTCATCTTGTTAGGAATCGTTGGAACGGCTAGAGGGGGGGTGAATAGCGTAGATGAAATTCGCTCCCATTTATGTCTACAATTTCATTAGTGCGCAGCGGAAATAGAAATAATAAAAGCGATAACGAAATAGACAACAAGCTAACACAATGATATAACGTGGTTCGGAACCGCACGGTTCCTACTCCACGGATCGAGCTCTAAAGAGCCCTAGTGATGCACACGCACTCACTAATGATAAACACTCCTTCTCGACACAAGTCGGAGGCGGAGAAACCCCTTACAATAAATCTTACAACAGTAAGAATGAAATACAAGCAATATACAATGTAAATATGAAATACAAGTAAAGAAAAGACTTTACAACACTTGTTTTGATTGCTTGAATGCTTGGTTGCTTGCTTGCACTTGGAGACCTGATTTGCACCAACAAATCGCCCCAATAGCCCTCAAGAACCGGGTTCTTTTTCCTCCATCACGAGCTCCATATATAGCTTCAACCTGTGCTGGAAAAAGTCTATCAGTCGACTGATCGAGACCATCAGTCGACTGATGCCACTGTTGTCGTGAGACAACGGCTAGTTCCACGTTGGATAAGTCCAACGGAACTACTATCAGTCGACTGATTGTGACCATCAGTCGACTGATGGAGTCCTCACACGATCAGTCGACTGCTCGAGCCATCAGTCGACTGCCAACCTATGGCAGTCGACTGCTAGGCCATAACCCGCAGTCAAACCCTAGTTGACTCGGTCCAGTCGACTGCCACATGGCATCAGTCGACTGGCACACCTCAAACATGAGGTTTTAACTCAAGTATGGTTCCCCCATACTTGCTAGACCACCCTTAGCCTAGACCTAAGCCTTCTAGTCACCTCCATCAGCCTCACGCCTCTCGGATCCCTCCAAGTCATCCATGACTTGTTCATCCATCGCGCTAGCCTTCAGGTGCTTCCGTCGGCTATGTCATGCTAACGGTGTCTACACCACCAAGGCACATTGGACTTACGCCGCCAAGACTCCGCTTGGACTTTACGCCGCCAATATCAAACCCTTGGACTTCTCAAATGCCAAGACTCAAGCTTGGACTTTCCCTTGCCAACCCATGTTGGACTTTCCATGCCAAGACCATGCTTGGACTTTCCTTGCCAACCCATGTTGGACTTTACATTGCCAAGTGTCCGACTTGGACTTTCCATGACAATTATATTGTCATATGTTTTTGTCGAAACATCAAAACACATCAAAACATCACTCGAGCCAAACTCGAGTCCTGGTCAATCGTGACCTGGGCTGATTGCACCAATAATCTCCCCCTTTTTGATGTTTGACAAAAACCAAACAAATAATTGAGTTAGAATACTAACTCAAATCCTTTACCAATTATCCCAAATGTTCTCCCCCAAACATTCTCCCCCTTTTTGACTAATATCAAAAAGGTTTTCTCTCCAAGGAGGTCAATGTCTCATGTCCCAATGAGATCTTACAATCTCCCCCTTGATCCAAAAATACCTAGGATGCCTACCATCTTCCTAGTGATAAGTCCCATATCACTCAAGAGAGGCAATCCTATTCACTCTCCCAATTTCCAAATTGGGTTTCTAAAAATCCATAAATTTCCCAAATTGACAACATTCTCCCCTTCAAGGAGAAAAGCACATCCATCATCCCAAGATGGATATCTCCCCCTAAAGGCTTGCTCCCTCTTGACCATTGCACCAACAATGTCCTTGGGAAGTCCCTAAGCCAATAGGAACTCTAAACCATCAAAATTAAGGTTAGAAATTCAACATTGAACTTTCCACACCTTAAAATTGATACAAACCCTAAACAACTCTCCTAATCCATATCCAATAGCTTTTCACCCTTTATAATGCTTCCCAAAGCATATCCTAGGGTTAGGAGTGGTTAGGGACCTTTGCCATGGCTGAACACGGACTAACCAAACTTAGTTTTCCGAAATCAGCCTTGGCAGTCGACTGTCGGCTACGATCATTGCCACACTCATCGATCGGCCACTCAGGCGTCGGTGATAAGAAATTTCAATTTGATTATCAGAATCGAGTTTCAGAAAATCATAAATAATTATACGTATATCGAAAAATCACGAAATTTGATACGTATAATACCTATGACCAATACAATGGGTGAAAAATGTTTGAAAATTATTTTACCCATAAAATAGTGAATTTGATACAAAACTCAAAACCATTGAAATTTTCAATGTTTTGGCCCTATTTTGTATCAACTTCATCAATGGTGATTGCTATCAAAAGATAGACTTCACCAAGGTTTTCTAAAATGATTTTAAAATGTTTTCAAGACCTTATCTTGGATCATGTTCCTTGGGCTCTATGTGTGTGACTTGTACACGAGCTCTCCTAATGATCCACTACTAAAATTAGATGAGTTTTAGTTCATCTAGATGCAAAAACTATGCACCTTGAACTTAGCTCATATCCTAGCATCTCACATGTATCTATGGTGTATAAATACACATACATGTCAATTAGATGTGAGATGTGGGTTTTATTCTCCCTAATCTAGGGTTTCATGCATTTTTCTAAGGCAACTCTACTTGATTCCCTTATAAATGGGACTCCAAGTCATGCCATAGTCCTTAAATCAATTTCAATCAAAATTTTCTTAAATGCATGAATGATTATGGCATTAATGATGATATAAATAAACACATGCTCATAATCATGATGTCATGGCATATGATATAAAACTAAGCATACATGACATTAACCTAAAACCTAAGCATACTCATGACATATAAAATCATAGAAATAGGCATGATGTCATGACATGGCATATAGCAATCAAAACATGGCATATAAAATATATAGGTATAATAATACCTAAATTTTAATATTAATTGCCATTTCATATAATTAATTGCATTTTGCCATATTTCTAGTTTTCTCCCAAGTGTGCCAAAAACCCAAAATGGCACACTAACCTCTAAACCTAAATTGTGCCAATTTTGATCATTTTATCAAACTTCTCAAGTAATATTGGCACATCCTAAAAACTTTTAGGATTAAGACTTAAATGTATTTCCAAGGCACCCATAACCTTGAAAATAACCTAAAGTGTCACCTTTATTATGGTTGAGTTAACTACCCATCCAATCAAGGTTGGCACACCCTAAACCCATCTAGCGTGAATCAATCACGCTCTTAGGAACCCAAAACCTATTGGAGCTCCTAGGGTTAATTAGATATTCCTTAGGGATAACCTCCCTAGATACCTTCCTAATGACCTTCCTAGGCTTATTAGCCTTGGTCATTTTGGTCTTGCCTAGGTTAACCTTAGGGATTGCCTCCCTAGCAACCTTCTTAGTGGCCACCCTAGGTTTCTTCGAAACCTTGGCCACTAGGCACAAACCTTGGTCAACTCTAGGGATGACTTCCCCATTGACCTTGGTCTTCCTAGACCTAGTTAGTGTTCCATAGTCAAATGGAACACTATGGTAAGCTACCTTAGGCTTAGGTTTTTGACCCAAACCCTTCTTGCCTTAGGTTGACTTTTGTCTTTTAGATCCTACTTGTTGACTTTGATTATTTGACCTAAAAGTTTGACCAATTGACCCTTGCATTTGATTTTGCATAATGTTAAGGGTCTTTTCAAGTTTTTCAAGCCTTGACCTCAAGGCTTGATTTTCCTTTTCTAATATCTCAATTTTTAATTTTTCATTTTCTCTTGAGATATTTCTATTTCTAGGCATATGTCTAGATTTCTTAGCATTAAAGCCTAGATGTTCTCCTATTTTCCTAATTGATTCTCTAGGTAAGATATTTTTAGGGACATTAGTCCCAAACTTCTCCTTATTCCTAAGGTGAACCTTCTTAGCTCCTAAAAAAATATGTTTGTTATTTCTAGCATGCTCTTTATGATAAATAGCAAGAGAATTGAAACCCTTAGCATGCTTTTGCCTATTAACTAAAAAGGATGCATTATTAAAATATACCTTAGGGTTAGCTTTGGAAGCTCCCCCTACATGTGTAGCTCCCTCTTGGGTCTTCTTCTTCCCCCTAGGACATTGATTCCTATAATGTCCTTTTGCATTGCATTTGAAGCATATGATGTGCTCCTTGCTCTTGATACTTGGGGAGCCGGTGTCCGTTGACTTTTGTTGACTTTTAGGCGCTGGAGGAGCTTTCTTGACTTTCATTGGGCACTTACTCTTATAATGCCCAAGTTTCCTACACTCAAAACACATAATGTTATTTTTATTTTGAATTAAGGTGTTTGAGTTACCGATGGTGGGGCAGGAATTGGACTTTGGGCTTCTTCATCTTGACCGGATGTTGAAGCTTCTTCTTCTCGATGTTCCGGTATGAAGGTTCTCTCCTCCCCCTCAATCCTTGAGGTGGATGCTTCTTCCACTTCCTCCACCTCTTCCGACTCGGAAGTTGACTCCTCACTTTCTTGTGAGGATGATGATGATTCTTCTTCGGTCTCCTCCTCTTCCAAGCCTTCTTGGACTGATTCGGGATTGTCGTGGAACTTGATCAACTTGTTCCACAACTCCTTGGCATCCCTATAGCTTCCTAATCTGGACAAAATATCGTTAGGTATCAAATCAATCAACATTTTTGTTACCTTAACGGTTGTCTTGAATTTTTCCCGTTGCTCCTCGGTCCATCTCTTCATCTTGAGGATTTTGCCGTTTTCTCCTCTCGAAGCATCAAAACCTATAGTCACAGCAAACCAATTTTCTATATTTGTCATTAGAAAATATTCCATCCTACCTTTCCAATACGCAAAATGTTCGCGGTTGAAGGAAGGTGGGATGTTGACGTCGTCACCCAATCTTTCCTCAAATTCCATATTCTTCCCTCTAGCTTCTTGACTCCGGGTTGTTAATCCGTAGAAGAGCCCCGGGCTCTGATACCACTTGTTAGGAATCGTTGGAACGGCTAGAGGGGGGTGAATAGCGTAGATAAAATTCGCTCCCGTTTATGCCTACAATTTCGTTAGTGCGCAGCGGAAATAGAAATAATAAAAGCGATAACGAAATAGACAACAAGCTAACACAATGATATAACGTGGTTCGGAACCGCACGGTTCCTACTCCACGGATCGAGCTCTAAAGAGCCCTAGTGATGCACACGCACTCACTAATGATAAACACTCCTTCTCGACACAAGTCGGAGGCGGAGAAACCCCTTACAATAAATCTTACAACAGTAAGAATGAAATACAAGCAATATACAATGTAAATATGAAATACAAGTAAAGAAAAGACTTTACAACACTTGTTTTGATTGCTTGAATGCTTGGTTGCTTGCTTGCACTTGGAGACCTGATTTGCACCAACAAATCGCCCCAATAGCCCTCAAGAACCGGTTTCTTTTTCCTCCATCACGAGCTCCATATATAGCTTCAACCTGTGCTGGAAAAAGTCTATCAGTCGACTGATCGAGACCATCAGTCGACTGATGCCACTGTTGTCGTGAGACAACGGCTAGTTCCACGTTGGATAAGTCCAACGGAACTACTATCAGTCGACTGATTGTGACCATCAGTCGACTGATGAAGTCCTCACTCGACCAGTCGAGTCTCGACTCCATTCTGTGGCCGAATTCTCGAGCACCAGTCGACTGATCACACGATCAGTCGATCGCTGAATCATCGATCGCCAACCTATGGCGATCATTGCTAAACCATAACTCACAGTCAAACCCTAGTTGACTCGGTCCAGTCGACTGCCACATGACATCAGTCGACTGGCACACCTCAAACATGAGGTTTTAACTCAAGTATGGTTCCCCCATACTTGCTAGACCACCCTTAGCCTAGACCTAAGCCTTCTAGTCACCTCCATCAGCCTCACGCCTCTCGGATCCCTCCAAGTCATCCATGACTTGTTCATCCATCGCGCTAGCCTTCAGGTGCTTCTGTCGGCTATGTCATGCTAACGGTGTCTACACCACCAAGGCACATTGGACTTACGCCGCCAAGACTCCGCTTGGACTTTACGCCGCCAATATCAAACCCTTGGACTTCTCAAATGCCAAGACTCAAGCTTGGACTTTCCCTTGCCAACCCATGTTGGACTTTCCATGCCAAGACCATGCTTGGACTTTCCTTGCCAACCCATGTTGGACTTTACATTGCCAAGTGTCCGACTTGGACTTTCCATGACAATTATATTGTCATATGTTTTTGTCGAAACATCAAAACACATCAAAACATCACTCGAGCCAAACTCGAGTCCTGGTCAATCGTGACCTGGGCCGATTGCACCAACACATCTAACGATTCTTCTCATGTTGCTCTAAGAACCTTCTTGGTAGATTTGGACTTTAGCTTGGGGCAGTCGGCTATGAAATGACCCTTCTTGTTTCATTCGTCACACTTGTAGTCTTACTTGACTTTTTGATTTGTTTCGAGATTTTTCTCTTTATTTAACTTGTTTGTATATCTTCTTTTCTTGATTAGTCTTCAAACAAGGTTGACGATCTCCATTTCCAATTCATTGTCTAGATCTAAATCGACTCATCATCTTTGGGAGTTGGTTTACCTTTTGTTTTCTTTTGCCCTGCAAACAAAGCTATACTTTTCGTGACCGAGACCGAATTTGTTTGTTCATGCAATTCAAATTAAAAAAAAACCTCATCTAATCTAATCTTAGAAAGATCCTGGGATACTTTGTAAGCATCAATCTTTGATGGGCACAATGTAGTCCTAGGAAAAGCCTTAATTGCGGACTTATAATATCACGGTTCTCCACCTTCTGTTCAATCGAATGTGTTAGTGCCTATAAGATTCATATATCTCCATAATGGTATGATATTGTCCACTTTGGGCCTAAGCCCTCATGATTTTGTTTTTGGGCTTTACCTAAAAGGTCTCATACCAATGGAGATATCTTTTCATCTTATAAGAACATGATCTTTTCCATGTCTTACCAATGTGGGACTTTGATTGTATTCCCAATACGCCAACAATCTCCCCCTTAAACGAAGGACCACATTGACCCCCCTCAAGCCTATCCGTCCTTGAAGAACATTCTCTGCTTTATGTCCAATCCTCAACCCACCAGGACTTCCTACCAACTGTCTGGTCCTCCTAACTGACTTCACCGATTGTCCAGCTTCCGCCCAATTGGACTTCTGCCATTGTTCGGTCCTCCGACCAACCGGACTTCTGCACGTGTCTGGTTCTCTTGATCCGGACAAGGGAGCTCAACTTCCTTCGTTCGAGGTTCATGGCTTAACATGGACCATGGCTCTGATACCAATTGTTAGTGCCTATAAGATTCATATATCTCCACAATGGTATGATATTATCCACTTTGGGCCTAAGCCCTCGTGGTTTTTTTTTTGGGCTTTACCCAAAAGGTCTCATACCAATGGAGATATCTTTTCATCTTATAACCACATGATCTTTTCAATGTCTTACTAATGTGGGACTTTGATTGTATTCCCAATACACTAACAGAATGGAGGTCGTTTAGGATGTCCTGGATGCGAGTATGAAGTTGACTCGCAGTCTCGTTGTCCTGCATTTTTAAATTAAACAATTTATTTAAAAGTAAATCCCTTTTATATACCTTTGTATCAGAGGTTCTTTCGTGGAGCTCGGTGAGTTTATCCCATAAATCTTTAGCGCTGATGAAGGGGCCGACGTGATTGAGCTCTTCTTTTGATAGATCACATTACAAAATTTGGGTTGCTTTAGCATCCGCTTCGATTTGTCTCTTCATTGCATCGGTCCACAAGTCACATTCCAAGAGCTCACCCTTTTCATTGGTAGGTAGATCGAACCCTTTCTGGATTGTGATCCACAAGTCAATTTGAGTCTTAAGAAAACACTCCATCCGACCCTTCCAATAATGGAAGTCATCTACGCAAAAATACAGCGGTTGGACGGTGCTAAATCCCTCTTGACTAGCCATGTAAATCTTGCACGAAACAAAAACAACAAAAATATTCCAAGACATGGTCTTGGATTAGTAGTGTGGGATAAAACTTACGTAAAGAATAAAAAGAAATAAAAATATGTTGCTCGACCGGTAGTTGCACCGAATCTGAGCGCCCACACTTTGATACCAATTGAAGGATCGAAAACACGCTAGAGAGGGGGGGGGTGAATAGCATTTGAAAATCTTTCTTTTTAATTCGCTTTAAAATCTCATAAAACATAAAGTAGTCACAGCGGAAAATAAAACATAAATACATAGGAAATTTTACTTGGTTCACAGCCTACCAGCTGTTAATCCAAGGCTCGCGATCCAAGATCATCGTTGAAGGGCAATTCACTAAAATGATCTCTTCCTCGTTGGAGGTAAGAGAGTGATGCTTACAAAGAATGTGAAGATTTTAACAAGTCTAATTATACACTAATTAAAGTACAAAGCAAATTAAATAAACAACTATACCAACAAAAAGATGATGATGATGAGGCTTGGTCGGAGTGATGTCCTAGAACGTTGGAGTACATTTTGAGAGCTTTTGCATTTGTGTAAAAAATGATTAATCTTTAGGGTTGAGTGCCTCATTCTTTTATAGCCTCTCTAGATACATACATTTCCTAGATTTTGTCCAAATACATGATAAGGACAGAGCCCTACCTCTTCCAATCTTGAACTCTTATCAATGAGGTGGCAAGAGGGTGAACTTTGACATGTTGCTAAGGCTGATTCGTTGAGATCAGTCGACTGCGCTCATCATCAGTCGACTGGACCAGTCGCCTATAGGAAATCCCAATCGACTGCTTATTGTATTTTGGCTCAGCTCAAAGATAGCAACTCCAGTCGACTGATATTCTTATCCAACAAATATACTTCCTGCTTTCCAAGGTTAGTACAATGTCTATAATTAATGGAGACAATCCTTTGACCGTCTGATCTTGACTTAGACCTTCCTTCTGAAGTCTTAGTTAGATCGACACCTAGAATTGTCCCCTTACCAAGGACGTGTCCTTACCATCGCTCCTCACTCGAACCTTACCTTTGCCAATTCCCTGTTAGACTTCTTGGTTTTTCTTCCAGTCATTTGACCACCTAGGTTTCTCGTTCCATCAAGATTCTCCTAGCATCTTTGACCTTAGCAAAATCTAAGACCTGCACACTCAATAAAGCATATGAGATAACAAAATAACTTAACTTTAAAACTTTGCCATTATCAAAACCCTAGGTTCGATTATCTAGTGCCCCTGCACCAACATGTCACACTTAGAGGGTTATAACACCGTTCGCTCTCCTCTCTTTAACAGAGAGGAATTTAGCTATTGGAAGCGACGAATGGAATGCTTCTTGAAAATCGACTTAGAAGTTTGATTTTCGATTAGGAAAGGGTTTACTTCTCCAGTAGACGACTCAGGTGAGTTATTAGATCTGGAGAAATGGACCATGGACATTAGGAAAAGAGCTCAAGTCAATTACAAGGCCCTTTAACACCTTGTAATGCAAACTAACCAAAGAGGAGCTCAATAGAGTCGGACCCTTCGAAAACTCGAAGGAACTTTGGGGCAAACTAATTGAATTACATGAATGCACTAATGACACTAGGATAGCTAAAAGAGATATGCTACTTAACAAATTATTTAATTGTAAAATGTTAGAAAATGAAAATGAGAGTCAACTACACACTAGGATTAAAGATATATTAAATGGACTACACTTAACAGGTCATCAAATTGAAAATAGAGACTTAATTAGGTATACTCTTAATGCATTTTCTCAGAATACCTTATGGACATCCATCGTTGATGCCGATATGGCTTTCTAGGATCTTTCCTTAATTAGGTTAGACAAATTATTTTGCAAACTTGAATTACACAAACAAGCTAACTCTAGTCAAACCGAGAACGGTATAGCTTTAGTGGCATGTTCGATTAAAAGTGAAGAAGGAAGGAAAACCAAGAGTGAGTTCAAAGATGATTCGGAATCGGACCTAAACGGAGAAGAAGAGATCGTGAGCATGGTCCGAAAAATGTTCAACTGGAAGAAGAGATTCATAAGAAATATGCCAAAAAGATAGTCGGCAATAAATCGAGATCCAAATCTGAAGTCACATGTTACGAGTACAATGGGAAGGGACACTACAAGTTGGAGTGCGCAAACCTAAAAAAGGAATAAATGCCTAAAAAGGAAAATAAGAAGAAGACACTCAAGATGACTTGGGATGAGTTTTCTTCGAAAGAGTTGGACGTGAAAGAACCGAAGAGGAGCTTTGTATCTTTCATGGACGCAGACGAGTTTGAGGTCAAATTAAGTTTCGAGTCCGAGTCTGGGTCCGAGAGAAGTCATGGATCTACATCCATTTTTGAAGGACACGATGAGGTAACATCTCCCTTAGAATATAAATTGTATAACATAATAGCATGCCTAGGTAGGAAGTTAGCTATGTTCGAGAATCGAGTAGACTTACCTCTTAAGGAAGTCCAAGTACTTAAGGAGCAAGTCAACTCGAAGACTTCAACTTGCCAAATTAAGGATAGAGATTCAACTCAAATTGTAAATCTTGAGAAAGAGAACTTTGTCTTAAATAGGCAAGTAGAAGATTTCACCGGAATGTTGGAAAGGCCCATCTCAGGCTCTAAATATCTCAACATGATGCTTGGATCTCAACGAGCTATGTACAACAAATCTGGACTCGGATACAAAGCTAAGGACACAAAGAGATCATACATGTCCTTGTTTAATAGAAATGCTAAGGGTCGAGTCCAAGCATGGGTTCTTTAGACTAGCTTAGTCAACCAAGTTGGATCGAACCAATTTTGGATTCCCAAAGGTCAAGCTCACTTAGTGAACAAGACCTATCAAAGCTACCACTCAGGGGAGCTAATTCTTTGCTTGTTTCCTTAATTAGATAAGACTCTTGCATGCTTAAGTTAGTTATTACTTGCTTAATTTACAATGGACTAGATAAGAAACAAAGTAGTTTAAACTTGAATAACCTAGTACTAAAACGAAGTGAACTGATAGTAAGTTAGGGAAACTCTTCAATGTGCATGTCTTGGAAGTGGTCCACTTGATATCTAAGAAAGTCATATGCCTTGTCACTACCTGATGCACTAAGTTGAGTGAAACTAATTAAAGCTAACTCACTAAGTCTTTAACTAGTTAGATCAAAGCTTAGTCCAAAGCAAGTCAAGTACTTGGTTCCCTGATCGACTTTGTCTTAGGAAGTGGTCCACTTGATATCTAAGAAGGTCATATGCCTCGCCACTACCTAGAAGTCGATTTTGGGAAAACTTACTTGATTAGCCCAAGCTAAACATGAATCTAACACAAGTTTAAATACTTTAATATTCATTAAAGATAATCAAGTAAGAATAAACCCTCATCTCACAAAACAAATAAGGTTAACGTGTATTGAAAACCTAGTCTTGATGAGATGAATAAGGTTAACTCAATCAAACCAACTAATTATTTCTGGACACATTTTATGGGGAGCTAAGGAAAATCTATTTTAGAGTATTTTGGTCAAAAGTATTAAAATACTTTCAAAACTTGAATCTATAATAATCTTTAAAATTGTTTGAAAATTAAAATGGATTTAAGTTGAGAACTTAGGGGGAAGAGGAAGAAATTTAAGAATCAAAATTGAACTTGTCTATCTAAACTACTAGTATTTATCCTAAGTATTGTAATCAAAGACCTAGTAAATCAACATAATTCAAGGGGGAATTAAGCTTAGCATAATCCAAAGTTTCATTTAAAAACAATTATGTTTAGATATTTAATATATCTTTTATCACAAAGGATCCATGCTTGGAAAGTGATTGTCCTTAAGTAAGATTGCATTTTTATCATACTTACATGCATCATTAAGGGACATAAGCATGAGAATAAGGGGGAGTTTCATTCCTAAGTTCATGATAAAAATTTTCTCTTAGGATGTGGTGATGTATCATCGGTCAAGGTGTTGATGGAAAGCTTATCACAATTTGCTGGAATGGCAGGATTAACTGCTAACATGGGCAAATATAGCATACATGGTAGGAGTCGATGCGACAACCAAGGAGAGATTGCTAACCATCACTGGATTTCAAGAAGGGGAGATTCCATTCAAATATTTGGGGGTTCCCATAGCGTCAAGGAAGCTAAAAATTGCTGATTATAGTGCACTCACTGATGCTCTTGGCAGACGGATCAACTCTTGGCCCAGAAGCACATTATCATATGCAGGGAAGAGCCAGCTTATAACTTCAATCCTTCAGGGAGTTGAATGCTATTGGATGTCGATCTTGCCCCTCCCATTAGGAGTAATTGACAAAATATATAGCACTTGTCGCTCATTTATGTGGCCTACAAAGAACCCTCCGATAGCATGGGCCGAGATGTGCAAACCTAAAGAGGAAGGAGGGATGGGTTTGCGAGATTTGAAGGCATGGAACCTAGCACTACTGGCAAAGGTTCTATGACGTATACAAGATAAGCAAGACACATTATGGATTCGATGGGTGCATCATACGTACATACATCAGGGAGGAATATGGGAGTGGCAAAGCAAGCACACGGACTCACCACTCATAAAGAAGCTGGTCTCCATCAAGGATGATCTTCTATCCTCTGCAGGCACCTCGGAAAGAGCAGAACAACTCTTAGCCACATGGTTCGGACAGTGCAAGGGTGGAGTTAAGAGAGCCTATGACCACTTTAGAGATGTCAGGGACAGAAGGCCATGGGCGGTGACGGTGTGGCAAAAAGATATACAACCAAGTCATGCATTTACTCTTTGGATGATAGCTCAGGGGAAGCTCCCAATACGAGCCAGATAAGACTTTTTGGAGGATAGGAAATGTGTTTTCTATAAATAGGAGGAGGAAACATTGAATCATGTTTTCTTCATGTGTGGGACAATTAGACAGCTCTGGGGGAGAGTTAGAGGATGGCTATGGATGAGGGCATAGATGGTCACATACCGTCACATGTTAAGGATTTTCAGAACACAGTACAAGAGACCCTCTGGTCTGAACCGTGCCTTCCATCTTGCTATGTTAGCATTGGTCCATTTGGTTTGGAGGGCAAGAAATTCCTGCAGGTTCGAAGGGATAAGATTTGAAGCAGATTTGATCTTCCGCAAAATACAGGTTCATGTGTTCAGGGCAGTGGAGGACAACAATTTCTAGTTCTCACCAGGAATCACGTGAAGCCAGGGTAGTGTGCCCCCCTCTCCCCCTTTATTTGTTCCTTGTATTGCTCTTCTGGGTAGTGCAATTGGGTCCCCTTGTCTCATTCACCTTAGCTCTCCCTCTCTTTCTTTCAAGTGTCCCCTTACCCTTCGTCCCTGGGTCTCTCCCCTCTTAGACTCCCCTCTTCAGGCCAGTTCCTCACCTTCCAGAGCAATACCCTTGTCCCAGGGCAGTTGCCGGCCGCTCAAGGGAGATTTCTCCCTTACCTAGGCTAGTCCCCCCACCCATCCCCAAACCCCAGAGCAGTTTCGAGCCCTCTATAGTAGTCCCCCTATTTCCCAGCCTCTTCCCCTCTTCACTCCAGGGCAGTTTTTATACAGGTGTCTTTATACTCTTGGTCCTCTCTACCCCTCTATTGGCTCAATCCCCCCTTTTCCAGGCCAGTTCTCCTCCTTTCCAGGGCAGTCCTCTGGCCTTCTAAAGCAGGTCCCCTGTTCCAGGACAGCTTGCCTTGGATCCAAGGTAGTCCCCCTCCCTATACCCTCAATCTCCTCAATCTCCCCTCCCCCGACCAGTTCTCCACCTTTCCAGGGCAGTTTTTCGGGCCCCTGTTTCAGGGCAGTTTGCCTTGGATTCAGGGTAGTCCCACCTAGGCCAGTTCCTCACATTTCCAGGGCAGTTAACCTTGGACCCAGGGTAGTTCTCCTCCCTCCCCCCCCTCTCTCTGTAACGCCCGCCCTTATCTGCTCTCAGGGCGGCGCTACTTTACTGTTTTTTTTAACATGTTATCATAACTTAAACCTTCTTTTGCACATGCGTCACATATCATATTCATAATCAGCATGTTAACATATCTTGTCTCATTTCTAACATGCATAACATAAAGAGTCATTCATGAGTTCTTAAGTACTTGAACAGTAACATAAATAAGCATCATCCAACATGATACTAATGATTCATAAGTCTTATAAGCGGAAGCAAAGTCTTAAGTGGTTCATTGTGCATGTAATATAAGCAGATAGTAACAGGGTCTTTCTCCACCATGCCACTATCACACACACTCGGCCCTTCCTGCTAGTTCAGGTTTCCTTTATCTGCAATATATGGACAACATAAACTATAAGCATATAGCTTAGTAAGATTCTTGCCTACTCACAAAAGCCACAAACTTCATCAAGCAATTAGAAACATGAGCATACTAGCATAAATAGCCTAAGTGTTTGATAGCAACACTAATTATCAACATAACCACGTAATAAAACCTAAGCATGACATAGAGTTTACATCCGCATGCTAAGCATAATTAAACCTAAGCAGGGAATAATTTAACATAAGCATTCATGACATCAGCAATCCATAACATTATAAATCTTAGACATGCATAAAGTACATAATCACAATTATTCTTAACTCAACTATAAGCATCATAACTTCATAAAATCTAACATGCTTAAAGGATAAGTTCATAAGCATTCATAAACTTAACCATAAGCATTCCTAACATACGTATCCGTAACATCATAAATCTGAAACATGCATAAAGTACATAGTCACAACTATTCTTAAACTTAACTATAAGCATTCATGGCATCATGAAATCTAAACATGCATAAAGTCCATAGTCACAAATATTCTTAAACTTAACTATAAGCATTCATGGCATCATGAAATCTAAACATGCATAAAGGACAAGTTCATAAGCATTCATAAACTTAACCATAAGCATTCATAACATAAGTATCCGTAACATCATAAATCTGAAACATGCATAAAGTACATAGTCACAACTATTCTTAAACTTAACTATAAGCATTCATGGCATCATGAAATCTAAACATGCATAAAGGACAAGTTCATAAGCATTCATAATTTCATAAAAGTCCTTTCTTTTCAAAACATATACATATAGATACTTCAACATAATCATAACTTGCATGGGGGGCCCCAGGTTAAGTACCACATAATGCGCGTTCCCTAATAGGCTGGGGTAGCGAGCCACCAGACCTACTAGAGCAAGACCTCTTACGTCTTACCAGGGCAAGATCTCTTACGTCTTACCAGGGCAAGACCTCTTACGTCTTCTTATGTCCCTATGGATTTGATTAACGACCACCTGACGGGTCGGGTACTTAACCTCTTACAAAGTAAAATACTTAATTCCTTTCTTTCTTGTCTTATCATAAGGAGAGCTCTTAATCCCTACTTGAAAGGAAAGCATCTCCATCTTATCTTATCATAAGGAGAGCTCTTAATCCCTACTTGAAAGGGAAGCATCTCCATCTTATCTTATCATAAGGAGAGCTCTTAATCCCTACTTGAAAGGGAAGCATCTCCATCTTAGACATTTCATAGCATACATGCATTCATAACATAAAGGGGTCCTAAAGCACAAACATGTTCATCACACAAGCATATTTCATAGGCATATTCATGGCATGTTAAATCATAAAACATGTTCATCACATAGGCATATTTCATGGCATATTATATCATAAACATGTTCATCACATGAGCATATTTCCTAGGCATATTCATGGCATATTAAATCATAAAACATGTTCATCACCTAAGCATATTTCATAGCATATTACATCATGAACCCTAAGCATATTTCATAGGCATATTACATCACAAACATGTTCATCACCTAAGCATATTTCATAGGCATATTCATGGCATGTTAAATCATAAAACATATTCATCACATAGGCATATTTCATGGCATATTATATCATAAACATGTTCATCACATGAGCATATTTCCTAGGCATATTCATGGCATATTAAATCATAAAACATGTTCATCACCTAAGCATATTTCATAGCATATTACATCATGAACCCTAAGCATATTTCATAGGCATATTCATGGCATATTACATCACAAACATGTTCATCACCTAAGCATATTTCATAGGCATATTCATGGCATGTTAAATCATAAAACATGTTCATCACATAGGCATATTTCATGGCATATTATATCATAAACATGTTCTTCACATGAGCATATTTCCTAGGCATATTCATGGCATATTAAATCATAAAACATGTTCATCACCTAAGCATATTTCATAGCATATTACATCATGAACCCTAAGCATATTTCATAGGCATATTCATGGCATATTACATCACAAACATGTTCATCACCTAAGCATATTTCATAGGCATATTCATGGCATGTTAAATCATAAAACATGTTCATCACATAGGCATATTTCATGGCATATTATATCATAAACTTGTTCATCACATGAGCATATTTCCTAGGCATATTCATGGCATATTAAATCATAAAACATGTTCATCACCTAAGCATATTTCATAGCATATTACATCATGAACCCTAAGCATATTTCATAGGCATATTTTCATTTCCTAACATATTAAACTCATACACATAACATAACTTCATAAGGGGGGGGGGGGTTTCATGAAACCCTAACCCTAGAACCAATGTTGGCCGAAACATGTAAGGTATCAAACCTTGTATATTTTTTTTTTTTGTCACTTAAAACTTTTACATGAAGCATATAACATCTCTTACTTCCCTTAGAAGCCTTTTCATGCAACCCTAGCCCTAAATATCTTGGTTGGCCGAAACATGTAAGGGCTCAAGCTTGGGTTTTTATTACCTAAACATTCCTACTTGAAGCCTACACTCTATGAACATAACCTTAGAATCAAGTTCATGCAACACTAACCCCAAAAGCTTGGGTTGGCCGAAACATGTAAGGCTAAAATCCTTGGACTTTTGACACCTAAAGATTCCTACTTGAAGCATACCATTTATGAACACAACCTTAGAATCAAGTTTATGCCACCCTAACCCCAAAAGCTTGGGTTGGCCGAAACATGTAAGGCTAAAATCCTTGGACTTTTGACACCTAAAGATTCCTACTTGAAGCCTACCATTTATGAAGACAACCTTAGAATCAAGTTCATGCAATCCTAACCCCAAAAGCTTGGGTTGGCCGAAACATGTAAGGCTAAAACCCTTGGACTTTTGACACCTAAAGATTCCTTCTTGAAGTATACAACCCATAAAAATTTTCCCTAGTAGCATTTTCATGAATCCTAGCCCATAAACTTAGTTAGCCGAAACATAGAGGGCTACAACTTCATATTTCTTTCATGTAACCTATCCTACAAAACTAATATACTGCAGGTGAGGGAATCTTACTTCCTTCGCTTTGCTTGGGAGATGACCTAATGGAAGCCACCTAGCTTTCTCCTTGCTTGAATGGGGGTTTCGGCCAAAGGATGAAGATGGAGAGGGGGAGAGATGGTTTTCGGTGAGGAAGAAGAAGGGAAGAAGAAGTGGCCAAGTGGAAACTTCCTTCTTCTTTATAAAGGGAGGAAGAGAAGTTTCTCTTCTCTTTTCCATGCCCCTTCATTTACCCTCATCACACTTATCTACAATTTCCCCTCTTCTTCTAATGATATAATCCTATTGGGCTTCTGGTTAGTGGGTGCATCTATAGGGCTTGGCTATCTCTAGAGGTTTGGGGTTCAATTCCTAGGCCTTGCATCTCTTTTTGGCTATTTTCTTTTATTTTTCGAAAAAGCCCACATCAAGCTCATTATTGTAAAGCCAAAAACTCTCGTAAAATTGCTAGAAATTTTATGGGCGTTACACTCTCTCCCCTCTCTAGAGTGGTACCGGACTTCCCAGGGCAGTTCCCCCACTTCTCGACCAGTTAGTACTCTTTGTCAAATTTGGCCACTGTCCAGGGCAGTTCACTTCCCCAGGTCAACTCCTCTGCCCTGACCGGTTCTCATTGTTCAAGGCAGTCTGTGTAGGAAGGGGACTATTCAAAAAAAAAAATCCAAGGTGGTTTCCTCGGTCAAGGCAATATTGAAACATTTGGCCTATGGAGTGTCAGGGCAGTTTTCTCCAGCTCCAGGGTGGTTTCCTTGGCCAGCACAACTCGCCTAGAGTGGTTTTCGGGGCCAGGGCAGTCCCCCGTGCTCAGGAGGCGCCTCTTGATCAGGGTGGTCCTGTGGCTCCAGGGCACTTCTCCTCGGCTCTAGATCTCATCGACACCATGGTAGATCCCCTTACCCCAGGTGGTACAACTCGTCCAGGGTTGTCTCAGGCCCCGTGGCCTTCGATCCCAGGCTAGTTTCGGGCCTATCTGCACTGGGAACCCTAGGCAAGGATCAAATGGCCAAGATGGATCTCCTCATCCCTTTTTCAGGAGAAAGCCTTGACCAGGGCTAGCGCCAAAGTACACTGTTCCCCTTAGCAAGGCACTATGCTAGAGAAGGGAAGGAAAAAAAAAGGAAAAAGAAATTTTTTTTTTTGGACAGTTTTGGCTTGGATGAGGGATGGTGAATAGGCCCACCAATAAAGGCCTATCTAGTCCATAGCAAACGGCTATGGTAAAGACATTGCAAATCCATTTATGGCTGAGGCTTGGCCAAAAAGCCTAGGAGAGGTGAATAGGCCCACCTGAATGGCCTATCTAGTCCGTAGCAAACAGCTACGGTAAAGACAAGGCAAATTTGTTATTAGCTGATCACTTGCTAAAAGTGATAAGTATCAGAGGACCACGATGCTAGGTGGCCACAGGAGATAGGATGTCATAAGAAGGTACACAGGAGGAGATGATTGCAGTAGGATAATACATAGGAGCACGTAGAGACATGGATGGTACACACGCACTGAGGACAGGGTTGGATGCGAGAAGGACGATGGAGAGGAATGAGTGGATGTATCAGGCGAGGAGTTGGTACTCATGAGGGCACATGTACGTCGCACCTTGGATGCATCTCAGATCTGACACTTCGTCAGACATGACATGAGCATGAATCCTAGGCTATTGTATGATTGTGCCTTTCTTTCCGATATATATTTATCTTTCATCAAAAAATGATAAATTTTTTATTAAAATGTATATTAATTTAAGAGATCAAGAATATAAGGAAAGTATAAAGTATTTGTTAATACCTTTTCAAAATTAAGTTTATAATACTGTCAAATTATACTTAAGTTGAAAACTTGAACCTAATATGAAATTGAAATGAATAATTCTAAGGTGGAAAGAAAAATTTGAGTACTTGAACTGAACTTATCAATCAAATGATGCTTAGTACTCAATTAACATTCATCCTAAGTAACTTAGCTTTATCTAATTTTTGGGAGATGAGAGTTAGCTATGCTAAGTCTAAACTTAAAATGGCCACTTCAAAATCTAATCATAATAGGATCTATGTGTGGAGTCCTTAAAAGATTAAAGTAAATTTATATCATGATAATCACATGAGCAACATTGATGGAAAACATAAGGGAGAGATTGAGAAAATTATTTTGAAATTTATCTTGGAATAACAAAAAGAAAACATAGATTAAGGGGGAGTTTCGAGATTAAAATACTATTTTGTCTAATCACAAGTATAAATCCATGCTTGGATACTCTTAAGACATTAATTACATTGCATGAATCCATGATTAGAAATTTAGTTTGAAATAAACATGTTTAAAATTTTTTAGTACATTTTTGAAAATTTTAAAATATGTTTTGAATTAAGGGAGAGAAATAGTTTTTTAAAACTTTTTCAAGCCTTGGTTGAGGGGGAGGTTAAATATTTTCAAAACTTTTAGCCTTTATTATGGGGACGAAAATATTTTTCTAAGTTTATAGGGAGTTTTTAAATTTTACCATTAAGCTACTAAGTTTCAACTTTTCATAGCATTTAAGTACTTTGAGTTATTTTAAAATTCTTATAAACTTTAAAAGCTTATGAAAAGTTGAAGTACTTTGAAAACTCTAATTTTGAAAAAGCTTTCATGAACTTTAAAAAGTTTAAGGCTTATATACTTTTTCCTTAAAGCTCATGTAAAGTTTAAAGTACCTTGAAGTGCTTATGTACTTTGTCAAAATTGGAATGTTTGGGCAATTTTCATAAACTTAGCATTTATCTTAAACCAATCTTGCTTATTTTAAAAGCTAACACTTTGAAATTACTTAATGACTTTTGTGAAATTCTCAAATCTTGAATTTTGACATTTGAAAGATAATAGTATTTTTGATGTATGCCAAAGGGGGAGAGAGAATGACTTAAAGTTAATATCAAAGAGAGAGAGAGAGAGAGAGAGTGATTTAGAGAGTAGTTTCAAGTTAAAGTTAATACATTTACTTGATATCAAGAATGCATTTCATGACTTCATTGCATATGAACTCAAACTCAATACTTGAACTTGATGCATGTGAATATGCTAATATGTGTTGAACTTAATGCATTGCAAATTGATTCTTCTAAATTTAATCGATGTGTTGTCATACATCAAAAAGGGGGAGATTGTTGGTGCAGAGAGCACCACTCTTTAGTTTTGATGTATGAACTGTTTGGTTTCCGACACCGCGGCGTGTGTGTGTTCGATCATGTTTCGTAAACATGAACACAGCGGAAGCAATAAAAATAATAAATACTCCTATTTATTACAACACACATAACACACGCATGCATATTACAACAAGTGTAGACATAACCGTAAATTTAAATTTAAAATAAAAGGAAATTTATCTACGTTATACCTTTCGTATGACGTGTAGCGGGAACGACATCAACCGGAATGATCCTCGCTAGAATCGTCTCTATCCGTATCCACGCCGAGTTCCTCGGGATGACTTCGATAAGCCACGAGCTTCGTCTTCGTACGGGTTACTAGCCTCGTGTTGAAGACGACGTGATCGAGAGATGATCACGATCCGAATCCAAATTCGGATCCAAAATGAGTCCTCAAAACTCGCTTCTCCGAAGAGGTATTCGTCAACCGATTGACGAATCCTTCATCCTCCACCTCAGAGGATTACCGGAGATTGAATCCCCGGTAAGTTATCCGCTGTCGGAGCTCTAACCGTCGTCCAAACGACGCTCCGACGAGAGGAGAAGAAGCTGTCCAGAAAACTGGACAGCTTGGTGGAGGAGTAGGCGCCAGCCAAAAACAAGGAAGCTAAGTGCTCACCTTTTCACCGAGGCCTAGGAAGATCACCGGCGGGTCGCCGGAGGAACACCGGCTGAAGCTTGGTCGCCGGCAAGGAGCTGGATGCCGGCACAAGGGGCTGGGCGGCCAAGGAGCTTGGGCGGCACACCTAGGTTGGGCGACACAACTAGGTTGGGCGGCAACTCCAACTAGGGTTTTTTTGATTAGGGCTTAATTATCCATTAAGCCCTCTTTTATAGAGAACTAATTCTCTTAATGGTTATTGGATCATAACCATTAGGCCCGTTAACCCTCTCCATTAAGATAAGTTAAAATAAACCAAACCATGATGGTTTATTTTAAGTTAAAACGAACCGAACCAACTTTTGGTTCATTCGTTTAAAATAAACCAAACCCTTTGGTTTATTCTCCTCCATTGGATTAGAACCAAACCATTTTGGTTCATCCATTATGTCTTCATAAGACACGGCCCATCCACGCTTCCATTGTGACTGAAACGATTTCATGCTCGCTTTATGTTTGGTCCAACCAAACCTAGTTTCTCTCGGTCTAAGAATCCCATTCTCAAGCTCGTTTTAAATCCTTTGGATTACGCTCGTTGTGCGTGTGACCAAATAGGTTCTCGGTTTATGTTGGCCGTCTATAATTAATCATTAATTATAGAACGATCATGAGTGGCACCTAGTAGTACATCATGATCCCCAATTAACCGAAAAGATCAACGGTTGATCCAGAACTATTTCTGAAACCCTTCAACAGCTCGAATGATTCGTGCCCCATTCCCTTCACTCATCTTATACCCACTTGGTTCAGGACATGGTCTATTGTGTCAGTCCCCACTAGGCTGACTACGTCACACCTAGCCCAAGTATTATTTCCTCATCCTACGGATTCTAGTTACTCCACATGTATCGAAGAGTACCTTACTCTAAACATGTAATGCTTTGGCCAAAGACTTTAGTAACAATCCGACGAGAGGCCATGGGTATACATCTCCTCGCAAGGAGTGATGAATCCTTTATAGGCTATTCAAACACCTTCGATCACTTCGACTTATACCCAATCATCCCGGGTCCACATCTCCTTAGAGATGTTTGCTTAAGATGTCAAAGCATAAGTCTCCATGATCAAGATGACTTGAATACCGCAAGTCAAAGGAACATCGCACTTAAGCCACGATAAGAACTTCATTGACATATCTATATATGCAGAGAACCATATGAAGTCTTACGGTGGTCACTCGATGAACTAGTTACCATAACTAGCATCCACGATTAACTCTCGGACATCACTATGTCTCGGCCGTGAGAATCACCGCTTGGATACACCAAGGAGTATACCTCGTGCTAGTCTCGTGAATTGATGGTGTCCAAATCCATCAATTCATCGACTAGGATAATTCCGATACATCACAATTACACATGTAGAGATACTCACTAGTTGTGATCCAATCACAAATTCTCTCATCTTTGTGAATCGTATCGTGGACATTCGATAAATGAGTTTAAGATCCAATCAAATACATAAAACATGTATACTCAAATAGTGAATCTTCATTTATCATATAAATGGTTCATACATAAGGCGATTGCCTTAGGACATCTCTCATATATTACTAACAGACTCCCACTTGGCCTAATGCCAATCGCTACAGTATCCAATACCATAAGCTCGAACATGACCCTCAAACTTATTTTGACGTAATGCCTTAGTCAAGGGATCCGCTAAGTTCCTTTCAGTGGGAATTTTCTCGATTTGTATTTCGTTCCTACTGATGATCTCTCTGATAAGATGATAGCGGCGAAGCACATGTTTGGATCATTGATGAGACCACATCAAGTTCAGAGATGAACTTCTTGATCCAAACCGCTTCCTTTGCTGCTTCCAAAGCTGCAATGTATTCTGCCTTAGTGGCAGAATCCACTATAGTGTCAAGCTTGGAACCTTTCCAACTTATTGCGCCTCCATTCCAGGTGAATACATACCCAGACTGAGACATGGAATCATCCTTGTCATGCGGGGTGACACCCACGTATCACCATGTACCCTTCTCCATATATTAGGAACACATCCTTAGTTCTTCTTAAGTACTTAAGGATCGTCTTGACAGCCACCCAATGATCCATTCCTGGATCAGACTGGTATCTGCTCGTGACACTCAGAGCATACGATACATTGGGTCTCGTACATAACATAGCATACATGATAGATCCTATTGCGGATGCATAGGGAATCTTACTCATGCAAATCCTCTCGTCTTCTGTGCGCAGACACATAGACTTCGAAAGGTGTACCCCATGCCTGATGGGTAGGAAACCTTTCTTGGATTCCGACATGCTAAACCTCTTTAGCACTCGGTCTATATATGTAGACTGCGAAAGACCAAGCAACCGTTTCGATCTATCTCTATAGATCTTAATCTCGAGGATGTAGGTTGCTTCTCCCAGGTCTTTCATGGAGAATGTCTTGGATAACCAAACCTTCACTGACTGTAAGATTGAAACATCGTTTCCTATAAGTAGTATGTCATCGACATACAATACTAGGAATATGACTGCACTCCCACTAACCTTCTTGTACACACAAGGTTCGTCTGGATTTTGTGAGAAATCAAACTTTTTGATGGTCTCATCAAAACGGATATTCCAGCTCCTGGATGCTTGCTTCAATCCATAAATGGACCGTCGCAATTTGCATACCTTGGTTTTATCAACCGATGTGAAACCCTCAGGTTGTATCATATACACGTCCTCGAGCAGGTTTCCATTAAGGAAAGTTGTTTTCACATCCATCTGCCATATCTCATAATCATAATGAGCCGCTATGGCCAGGAGCATCCGAATGGATTTAAGCATAGCTACAGGCGAATAGGTTTTGTCATAATCAACACCTTGTTTTTGACGATATCCTTTTGCCACCAATCTAGCCTTATAGGTAATCACATTACCATCCATGTCGGTTTTCTTCTTGAAAACCCACTTGCACCCTATAGGCTTTATCCCTTCAGGTGGGTCAACCAAGTTCCAAACTTGGTTTTCATACATGGAATCCATTTCCGACTTCATGACACCAAGCCACTTATCCCTTTCTAAACTTGTCAGCACTTCTTCATAACTGGTAGGCTCCTCATCATCAATGAGTAACACATCGTTCAATTCACTTACGAGAAATCCATATCTCTCAGGAATATTGCGTGTTCTACCAGATCTACGAAGATGTGGTGTTACAATACGTCCAGTCGATTGCTCATCACTATGAGTTGTCGACTGTTGTGCTTCACCAGGTATCTCATCAATGTCTATTTGAGTCTCTCGAGCCTCCTCAAGCTCGATGACACTCCCACTGTTTTCTTGCAAGAGAAACTCTTTCTCTAGAAACACAGCATCCCTTGAAACAAACACCTTTTGTTCCTCAGGATGTTAGAATTGGTAACCCCTTGTTTCCTTAGGGTATCCAATAAATAGACATTTATCAGACTTAGCATCCAATTTGTTTGATACAGTCCGCTTCACATAAGCAGGACAACCCCATATCTTCAAGTAAGATACATGAGGTTTCTTACTATTCCATATCTCATATGGAGTAGTTGAGACTACCTTGGTAGGCATTCTGTTTAACAAGTAAACAGCTGTCTGAAGTGCATAGCCCCAAAAGGACTTGGGAAGAGTTGCATGATTCATCATTGACCTGACCATGTCCAACAAGGTCCGGTTACGCCTCTCAGATACACCATTATGCTGTGGTGTATAGGGCGGAGTCCATTGAGACAATATGCCATTGTCTCTTAGATAATCAAGAAACTCTTGACTTAAGTATTAACCACCTCGATCTGATCGAAGTATTTTAATACTCTTGTCATGTTGTTTCTCTACTTCATTTCTGAATTCTTTGAACCTTTTAAAGGCTTCAGACTTGTGTTTCATCAAGAACACATACCTAAACCGTGAGTGATCATCGGTGAAGGTAATGAAGTAGCTATAACCTCCTAATGCTAGAGTTGACATAGGTCCACATACATCAGTATGTATTAGACCTAGTAACTCTCCCACTCGTTCACCTTTTCTAGTAAAAGGTAACTTAGTCATCTTGCCTTTTAAGCATGACTCGCATGTATCGTATGAATCCAATTCAAACGATTCCAGAATTCCACATCGGTGTAATTCGGACATGCGTTTCTTGCTTATATGGCCAAGACGACAATGCCACATATAGGAGTCTATATATGATTATCCTTTCGAGCACGCGTGTTGCTCGCTTCGATATTGAAGATGTCCTTTGGATCGTCAGCGTATAAACACCATTGCTTAAAGTTCCAGTCCCATAAAGAACTCCATTCAAAGTTATGTAACAACAATTGTTACTAAAAGTCAAATGGTACCCATTTCTATTTAAACAAGAAATAGAAATGATGTTCTTTATCAACGAAGGAACATAAAAGCAATTGTCCAGTTCTAAGACAAGTCCTGCAGGGAGTTCCAACAAATACGTTCCGATGGCGAGTGCAGCAACCGTTGCTCCATTCCCAACACGTAAATTTGACTCTCCCCTTGACGAGTCTTCTTCTATTCCTTAGCCCATGTATGTCATTACATATATGTGAGCCACACCCAGTATCAAATACCCAAGTGTCTGAGGAAATAGAATGACAATCAATAAAGAAGATTTCTGAAGAAGATGGGGCATCCGATGCCTTATCCTTCTTCACGGACTCAAGATAAATCTTGCACTTTCTTCGCAAATGGCTCTCCTTGCCATAATGATGGCAAGTTTCCTTTTGTGCTAGTTCTACCTTCTTAGCCTTTCTCTTCTTTCCCTTCTGCTGCTCCTTTGACTTCCTCTTAGAACCTTTCTTCGAGGAATCAACTAATAACCGTCCCTGCTCATGCTTCTCGAGAAGACTCCACAGTCTTGACATATTGGCCGATACCACAGATGAACCTTCTAGCATCTCAGAGGTGAAGAGGAGCTTTGAGACTTCGAACCTTTCGAATCTCACTTGCTCATCAACCAACTCACAAAGATGAAGGACTACGATATGAGCATCCATATGCTCATGCTGCTTTCGTAGCTTAGGTTCCATCGCGGCTAGCATGATGCAACTCATTTGTTCAGAATCACTCACATGTTTCTGATAGGCCAACAATTGGTCCAAAGTTGCATCACTCAGAAGGCGGGAAGAGGCGCCGAGGACATTTGCAATCTTTTCAACCTTGAGAACAATTCTCAAGCTTCTAAGCGATATCCAAAAGTTCGGCCCGATCAATTTATTCGAATCCAAAATGGAACGCAAATTAAAAGACAACATGATCAATTTTAGAAATACAAAACGAGCATATATGAGAAAGATGATTTTAAAATGCATCAATATACATTTATAAATCCCATTCATTTTTCGAATTTTAAAAATCCCAAAATCACTTCGGGAGATCGTAGGTCCATCTCCGAATGGGCTGATATCCATCATAGTTATGAACAACCTTGGAGAGAGTCCAACAAGCCATTCATAACTACGACGGTAGGTATCAACTATACCGATTGCATATCACGTATATGCAACTATCAGAATGTGCTATCAACTAATTGAATGTTCACACATACATCGGGTTGTTAACACATTAACAAGTATGCATCATATGCATAGCACCCAACTTCACCTCCCTTTACATCGACCTTGGAGAGAGTCCAACAAGCCGATGCTCCAGGTTAAAGTCAACCCATTAATCGGGACATAGTTTTAATATGGTTAGAGCGCATTCAACCAATTAGCCCACCTTGGAGAGAGTCCAACAACCAAAGCTAACGATTGACCTCTGACTCTTACCATATTAGTATTAAACTATTCCATGGTTTGAACATATTCGGGTTCGAGCCGGGCTTGGAGAGAGTCCAACAACCCAAACAAGAAACGGAACTCTGGTTCTAACCATATTAATGGAAGGTGTAGGCTTTAATATTGTTTAAGGGTTTTTATGTCTCATCCTCTTTGCATGCAAATAACTATTATCTACATGGCATGGCATACATGGCATACATCTACATGTCACGACACGCATGGCATAATGTTATGCATCTAATGCAATTACATGACATACAATTATGTCATGTATATATTTCCTTATATGTCATAACTATTTATGGAAATAAAATATGTTTAAGATTTGATTCTCCAAATCAAATCATAATTAAATTAGGAAACAAATTTCCAAATCTAATCACATATTTTATTCATGGAATTATTTGATTAAGGAAAATCTATTTAGGAAACCAATTTCCTAAATCATTAAAACTACTTATGGAAATAAAATATTTTAAGATTTGATTTCCCAAATCAAATCATGATTAAATTAGGAAACAAATTTCCAGAATATAATCAAATATTTTATTTATGGAAAATATCAATTTCCATAAATACTTCCAACTTTCCAAAAGTGGAAGATTTCCATAAATACTTCTAGACTTTCCAAAATTGAAAAATTTCCATAAATACTTCTAAATTTCCAAAATTAGAAAATTTCAAGAAATACATTATGACTATCATAAAACCATTTACGATTATGTGAAACACAACACAGGCTCTGATACCCTTTGTTGGGTTTTGGCCTTGCATGGCGTGTGTGTGTTCGATCATGTTTCGTAAACATGAACACAGCGGAAGCAATAAAAATAATAAATCTATATTTATTACAACACACACAACACACGCATGCATATTACAACAAGTGTAGACATAACCGTAAATTTAAATTTGCAATAAAAGGAAATTTATCTACGTTATACCTTTCGTATGACGTGTAGCGGGAACGGCATCAACCGGAACGATCCTCGCTAGAATCGTCTCTATCCGTATCCACGCCGAGTTCCTCGGGATGACTTCGATAAGCCACAAGCTTCGTCTTCATACGGGTTACTAGCCTCGTGTTGAAGACGACGTGATCGAGAGATGATCACGATCCGAATCCAAATTCGGATCCAAAACGAGTCCTCAAAACTCGCTTCTCCGAAGAGGTATTCGTCAACCGATTGACGAATCCTTCGTCCTCCACCTCAGAGGATTACCGGAGATCGAATCCCCCGTAAGTTATCCGCTGTCGGAGCTCTAACCATCGTCCAAACGACGCTCCGACGAGAGGAGAAGAAGCTGTCCAGAAAACTGGACAGCTTGGTGGAGGAGTAGGCGCCAGCCAAAAACAAGGAAGCCAAGTGCTCACCTTTTCACCGAGGCCTAGGAAGATCAAGTGTCGCGGAGGATCACCGGCTGAAGCTTGGTCGCCGGCAAGGAGCTGGATGCCGGCACAAGGGGCTGGGCGGCCAAGGAGCTTGGGCGGCACACCTAGGTTGGGCGACACAACTAGGTTGGGCGGCAACTCCAACTAGGGTTTTTTTGATTAGGGCTTAATTATCCATTAAGCCCTCTTTTATAGAGAACTAATTCTCTTAATGGTTATTGGATCATAACCATTAGGCCCGTTAACCCGCTCCATTAAGATAAGTTAAAATAAACCAAACCATGATGGTTTATTTTAAGTTAAAACGAACCGAACCAACTTTTGGTTCATTCGTTTAAAATAAACCAAACCCTTTGGTTTATTCTCCTCCATTGGATTAGAACCAAATCATTTTGGTTCATCCATTATGTCTTCATAAGACACGGCCCATCCACGCTTCCATTGCGACTGAAACGATTTCATGCTCGCTTTATGTTTGGTCCAACCAAACCTAGTTTCTCTCGGTCTAAGAATCCCATTCTCAAGCTCGTTTTAAATCCTTTGGATTACGCTCGTTGTGCGTGTGACCAAATAGGTTCTCGGTTTATGTTGGCCGTCTATAATTAACTATTAATTATAGAACGATCATGAGTGGCACCTAGTAGTACATCATGATCCCCAATTAATCGAAAAGATCAACGGTTGATCCAGAACTATTTCTAAAACCCTTCAGCAGCTAGAATGATTCGTGCCCCATTCCCTTCACTCATCTTATACCCACTTGGTTCAGGACATGGTCTATTGTGTCAGTCCCCACTAGGCTGACTATGTCACACCTAGCCCAAGTATTATTTCCTCATCCTACGGATTCTAGTTACTCCACATGTATCGAAGAGTACCTTACTCTAAACATGTAATGCTTTGGCCAAAGACTTTAGTAACAATCCGACGAGAGGCCATGGGTATACATCACCTCGCAAGGAGTGATGAATCCTTTATAGGCTATTTAAACACCTTCGATCACTTCGACTTATACCCAATCATCCCGGGTCCACATCTCCTTAGAGATGTTTGCTTAAGATGTCAAAGCATAAGTCTCCATGATCAAGATGACTTGAATACCGCAAGTCAAAGGAACATCGCACTTAAGCCACAGTAAGAACTTCATTGACATATCTATATATGCAGAGAACCATATGAAGTCTTACGGTTGGTCACTCCAATGAACTAGTTACCATAACTAGCATCCACGATTAACTCCGGACATCACTATGTCTCCAGCCAGTGAGAATCAGCTGCTTGGATACACCAAGGAGTATACCTCGTGCTGGTCTCGACAGAATTGATGGTGTCCAAATCCATCAATTCATCGACTAGGGATAATTCCGATACATCACAATTACACATGTAGAGATACTCACTAGTTGTGATCCAATCACAAATTCTCTCATGCTGTGAATCGTATCGTGGACATTCAGTAAATGAGTTTAAGATCCAATCAAATACATAAAACATGTATACTCAAATAGTGAATCTTCATTTATCATATAAATGGTTCATACATAAGGTGATTGCCTTAGGACATCTCTCATATATTACTAACATGAACTATAGTTTAAAGTTAGAAATTACTTATGTTTTAATATGTGTGTTAAGTGTGCAGACTTGACAGGAAGTCCTAGTATGTCAGATTGACCATATACTAGGCATTGAGTATAAGTCCTAGTAGGTCAGACAGACCGAATACTAGGCAAAAGACTTGATAGATCAAGAGGATCGAACACCAAGCAGGAAGTCCAAATGGGTCGTGTGGACCGGACATCTAGCATAAGACTGATTAGGTCAGGAGATCAAACAACTGGCAAGAAGCTCAACTGGGTCAGAAAGACCGAACAGCTGGCGAGAAGCCTAAGTGAGTCAGATCGGATGTCAAGCATGGTAAGTCTGGAAGGATAGCCGATCGGTAAGCCTCGAGTGAAGAGGTGGGGTCGACTCCTCTATAGGGAGACAAGGTAGGCGTCGATCCGACGGATAGTCCATGTGAGATTAAGAAGTCGAGATCGGGAAATATTACTACTGCATACCATTTCATACTAGATATTGTGCTAATATGATTTTGCAGGTATCCAGGCGACTGGACAATTTCTAGTCGACTGGTTATGGTCCAGTCGACTAGGATGCCGAGTGGACAACACAGGATGGTGATCAACTAGAGATCTAGAAATCAAAATGACAAGAAATCTAGTCGACTGGGGAGGTCCAGTCAGCTGTGATGAGAAACTTCCCGAAATATGGAGGAGCGGAGTTAGGCGATCTAGAGTCGACTGGACTAAGTCCAGTCGACTGGAGAGGTCGAAATACCAAATCGACAGGCTGATTTGGAATCGATTAGAGGGTGTTCTAGTTGACTGGAAAATACCTATATAAGAAATGGAGAACCAACTTTGAACACAACAACTCTAATACGTCCAAGTGCTGTCGCTAGTATTCTTCATCCACAAAAGCATCAACACGCCGACACTCCAACTTATGAGCTACATTTTATTTTTTAAAATAAGTGTCGATCTAATCTTTTGTACATTTTCTCTTTATTAGTACTTAACTTCAATATGATAAGAAGCTTGTTTCTTATCCTACATTATTTGTAAAAAGGAAACCCTCCAAGATCGAGAGTTCTCGATTTGGAGGATCTTTAGTGGATTGCCCATCGAGGTAGTTCTTGGAGAGCTACGGGACTTGGAGTAGCAACTCGATTCGGGTTGTGAACCAAGTAAAAAATAATTTGTACAATTTACTTTATTTTATTTTGTTGCAAATTACTCTTGCTTTCAAAAGATTAAAAGAATAGTTTTCAAAAGTTAAAAGATAAAGAAAATTTTTATAAACTCTAAGATTCACCCCCCCCCCTCTCTTGGGAACTCGCGATCATACAATTTACTTGTTGAATAGGGTCCCGTGAAAGGTCATCTCTACTATTCCATATGAAATATGGAATGGTAATAAATCTCATTTGTGTTACTTGAAAATATGGGATTGTCTTGCTTATATTAAGAGGATTGCATCAGATAAGTTGGATGCTAAGTCTGATTAGTATTTATTTATTGGTTGCTCTAAGGAAACAATGGGTTATTAATTATTTCATCCCTTGGAACAAAAGATGTTTAATTGATTCAAGGCATGTTGTATTACTAGAGAAAGAATATCTTTTATAGGAAAATAGTGGGAGTGATGTTGAACTAGAGGTAGTTCAAGAGACTAACAAACACTGCAAAGATGTCTAGTCAAGAATCACAGTCAATTACTCATAGAGATGAGTTAACAACTGAATCTGTTAATACATAACCTTTTCATAGATCTAGTAAGATACATCATATTCTTGAGAGATATGGATTTCTCATAAGTTAATCGAATGATGCATTGCTCATAGAGGATGAGGAACCTACTAGCTATGAAAAAGTTTAGAAAAGTTCAGACAATGATAAATGACTAGATGTCATGAAGTCAAAAATGGATTTGATATATGAAAATCAAGTTTGGAACATGATGGACCATCCAAACATATAACACCTATTGGGTGCAAATGCATTTTTAAAAAAGAAAATCGACATGGATGGCAATGTTATTACCTATAAAACTGGATTAGTGGCAAAAGGATATCGTCAAAGACAAGGAGTTGACTATGAGGAAACTTTTTCACCAGTGGCTATGTTTAAATCTATTCAGATACTGATGTAATTGAGAGGTGTCATAAGGCAATCGCCTTAGAAGTTATTAATAAAATTCACTATTTGAGTATACATTATCTATGTATTTGATTGGATCTTAAACTCATCTACTGAAGTCCACAATACGATACATAGCATGAGAGAAATTGTGATTGGATAACAATTAATGGGTATCTCATCATGTGTAAATATGTAAGTATTGAAACTATCCCTAGTCGATGAATTGATGAGATTGGACATCATCAATTCTGTGAGACTAGCACATGTTATGCTCCTTAGTTTATCCAAGCATTCTTGGTACTCATTGAATGGAAGCATAGGAATGCCGAGAGAGAACATGTGGATGCTAGTTAAGATAAATAGTTCATTGGAGTGACTTGCTAAGAGGCTTCATATGGTTCTTTATGTTGTTGAAGATCTCATTGCAGCTCGAGTGCGAGATTCCTTAGAATTGAGGTTTCAAGTCATCTTGATCATGGTGCCATATACTTTGACTTCTTTGCAACCATCTCCATAGGAGGTGTAACTCCGGATTGATTGAGTATAAGTCAAAGTGATCGAAGATGTTTGAATAGTTCAAAGAGGATTCACCACTCCTTGTATAAATGAGATATATACCCAAGGCCACTTGTCAAAATTGTTACTCAGAAGTCTCTAGTCTGAGCAAGCATGTTAAGAAGACAGTCTTCTCGGGAACATGTAGAAGTAACTTAAATCCATAGAACAAGGAAACTAACTTGGGTTAGCTGTGACATAGTCTATCTAGTGGGGACAAGCACATAGACTATGTCCTGAACCAAGTCAGTATAGGATGAGTGAAAGGAACAAGATAACAACAATTGAAGTTGTTAAAGGGTTTAGAAATGCTCTAAAGTTGTTTTGGAGTTTTCGATCAATTGGGAGTCATGATGTACTACTAGGTACCGCCCATAATCTATTAATAATTAATGGCTTAATTATGAATGACCAACATAGCCAGGAAGCTCTTGGGTCACTTGCAATGCGGGTGATCTTGAGAAGTAAAATAAGTCTGAGAATGAGATTCTCAATGAGAGAGGCTATATCTGATTGGACTAGGCCAAGAGGGTGCGAAATAAAGCCTATGAAACCTCCTATGGCTATGACAAGGCTTAGCGTGGTCATATCGCACTTAAACGAAGTTAAATGGAGAATATAGAGCTTTACATGACTTTGCCTAACTAGAAACAAGTCGTGGCTAGCTTTTGCCAAATGCAACCAGGGCTGAAGCAGTGCCTAGCATGACACACGACCTAGCCGTGTGTCCAAACACGACTGTGCCTGTGAGGCACGGTCGTGACATGTGTCCAATACACGACCGTGTTGTAGGTCGCTAATTTTTGGTGCGAGCTTGTATGGAAATTCCCTGGCTTTTTTTACCTTAATTATGAGATAATTATGGAAAGATAGGTTCTGTTTAAGCCTCCTAATATGCCCAAATCAAAAGATCGATAAATAGATCCCTTGGTAATCTTCGGAGGAGAGATTTTAGGTCTTTTCTTGGTAGTTGTTTTTTCCTCCCTCTCTCTCCTCTCCGTTGGTTGGCAAGCACCAATCGAAGATGAAGACCTTATTGGTGCAAAAATAAAGTTAAAAAGGCTTAGGTTCCCAAGAAGTTTTTTGATTGATGTTACTGGTCTAAACTTTTGGGTACCTAAGAAATTTGTTTTTCATGTTGTTTAGGTAAAAGGACCAAATATGTAGATTGTGGATAGCGGTTGCTCAAGACACATGACCGGAGATGTGAGCAAGTTTTCCACAATTAACTACATTAACTAGGGAACCATGTCTTATGGCAAAAGAAGAGGAAGGGTGGCTATGGCATAGAAGGCTAGGGCGCATCAATATGAAGAACATAGCCAAGGTAGCAAAATTGGAGTTGGTGAAGGGGCTACCAAAGATCAAGTATATTAAGGATAAATTGTGTGATGCATGCCAAGAAGGGAAGCAATCAAAATCATCACACAAAGGTAAAACTCTAACTAGTACCTCATTACCTTTAGAGCTTTTAGATTTGGACTTTTTTGATTGCCATAATATTCCTTCTTTAAATGGTAACAAATATTGTTTAGTCATAGTTAATGATTTTTCTAGGTATACATGGGTTTACTTTATGAAACATAACGATGATATCTTAGAAATAATCATAGGATTTAGCAAAAGGGTTGAAAATGAAAGAAATCTCAAAAACAATCGGATCCGTAGTGATCATGGTGGAGAATTTGAGAATTCTAATTTCTCAAAATTTTGCTTAGAACAAGGACAAGCATGAGTACTCTTGTCCTAGAACACCCCAACAAAATGGGGTGGTGGAAAAGAAAAATTGTGCCCTACAAGAAGCGGCTAGGACAATGCTCAATGCATATTCCTTACTTAGCTACTTGTGGGTGGAAGCAGTTAATATCGCTTGTTATATCGAAAATCGAGTCTTAATTCATAGGTTTTTAAGCAAAACACCATTTGAATTATGGAATGGGAAAATTCCTACAATTCACTATTACAAGATCTTTAGTTGTAAAGTCTATATCTTAAATACCAAAGACAACTTAGGAAAATTTGAGTCCAAGGCGGATGAGGGAATCCTAGTTGGATATTCATCCACTGATAGAGGTTATAGGGTTTACAATAAGAGGGCTCGAAAGGTTGAGGAATCTTCTAATTTTGAAATCGATGAGTTCGCTAGCACTTATCCTAGAAAATCCTTCATTGATAAGGATATCAATGATAATAATCAAGACATTACCCAAAAACTTCAAAACATGACCTTGGGGGGTAATGATCAAGGGGGAGGATTAGGAAGTAATGATCAAGGGGAAGGAAGAGGAGATTTCGATGACGAGAGGAGGAAGGTAACCATGATCTAAATCAATTTGAATCACCTCCTAGGACTCTAAGGATTCATCAAAATCACCCACTTGATCAAGTAGTGGGAGAACTATCCCAAAGAGTTAGAACTAGGTCTTTTCATAGAGATCCTACTAGTCAAGTGGCTCTTATCTCACAAATTGAGCCTAAATCAATCAATGATGCATTACTTGATCCGGATTGGATTTTGGCAATGCAAGAAGAATTGACTCAATTTGAGAGAAGTCAAGTATGGGAGCTAGTCCCTGTTGGTGATCGATTGACCGGCTAGAGGGGAGTGAATAGCCCTCGTTCGTTGGATGCCGTATTTTGCTCGTCTACGAAAATGTTAGCGCAAGCGGAAGCAATAAACTAAGACAAGCAAATAGAAATAAAACAAAGACAATACAAACACGGAGATGTAACGTGGTTCACGGCTACGCCGCTAATCCACGGTCCGATTCGTCCACGGTGAATCACTCCGCAATCTATCCACTAGATCTCTCCTTTGCACAAAGCTAGGTGGAGGTAACCTCTTTACAACAACACTCCTCTTACAAATATAATGAAAATAAGCTTGGGTAAGAGGATGGAAAGCTTTAGGGAACTTTGGGAGAGTGTTAGAGTATATGCATTAGCCTACCAAAGCCTTACCCCCTTCCTTTTTATAGAGGAAGAGGGTTTCTTCCCGTTGACACAGGATCAGTCGACTGATGGCACCCATCAGTCGACTGGTGTTGTAGCCGTTGCCCAATAACGGCCGCTTTCCACGTTGGATACTATCCAACGGTACTGGCATCAGTCGACTGATGGCACCCATCAGTCGACTGATGTCAACCAGTCGAGTCCTCAACGAGGTCGACTCCATTCTGTGCCGATCGATCGTGCCATCACCGACCGCCCATGCCGCAAATGACTGATCAACTTGATTCAGCCACATTAGACCAGTCGATCGAACCATCGACTCAGAGCAGTCGACTGCCATGACACGGCAGTCGACTGGTGTCGGGAAAAACCATCCGACACTTGGCCAAATGGCCAAGTTTCACCTAAGAGCTACCCTTCCCAGGTTACACTCGCTCACTCTCATCCCTCGGAGTCCCTCGCCTTCGAAGTTCTCTTCGTTCGCGGCCACGTCCCTCGGCAGCATTAGGCGCACGACTCTGCAATGCTCCTTCGCGTCTCTTGCCTCGAAGTCTACTTCCTCCGGCTTCACTCCAAGCTCCTCGTCCGGCGGTCCCTCGGATGCTCCAAGCGCACGGCCTTCACCGACTCAAGGCACGAGTTATGAGATGTGAAACTCGCCATGGCTCCATGTGTGAATTACTAAGTCCTGCACGACTTCAACGCACATATCAAATCAATATATCAAACTAACTTAAACCCTTTGCTACACCATCAAAACCATATTACAGCAAGAGATTGCCCTAACAATCTCCCCCTTTTTGATGTGTGGCAATCCGTTTAAGTTAGGTAAAAACATTTGATATAAATTTTAAAGGAAAGAAAGCATGTAAACATAATCATGATATAGCAACATGCAACTCCCCCTTAATCCATGAAACTCTCTATGTAAATTTCTCCCCCTTTTATAATTAACTTAAACATAATATTTTCTCCCCCTTTGACACCATCAAAAAGATTATCACTAAGTTAAAAACGCATGGCATCAAGTCTAAGAAAATACCATAAGTTGATTTAAAATCTCGATATTCAGGCCATCGATCGGTGGTTCGGATACGATCGGTACGTGAATTTCGGGATTTTCTATTTTTCAGACCGAATTTCAGAAATGCATTAAAAATTCTAGAAAATTCAAAAAATCATGAAATGTGGGGAACACATTTCTTTTAAGTATATCTATCAGTGAAAAATATGTTTTCATGAAAAATCATTATATTTCCACGTATTTGCCAAAAATCCAAAAGCTTTAAAAACTACTAGGTTTTTTATCATAAGAGTATCCATTTTAACACCTAGTCTTGCATCCAATTGTTTCAAAACATGAATACATATATTTTAAAGTAAGAAATTGTTTTAAAAACATATGAAATATCCAATCATGATCTTTGGGCAATATGTCTATGAATTAAACATAAGCCTTCCCCACGATTGGTCTATTATTGCTATTTTGATACTTTAAATGACCATCTAAATGCCATAGGCATTAGTGGACATTTGTATCATCCTAACATCTCACTCATGCTAAGTTTTCAATCAAGGTAGCTTATGGTGAGTGTGAGATGCATCCTAGGGGGTATTTGTATATACTTAACCAATATGTTCATGCAATTCTATCATGGTTAAGTGTCAACCTAACATCCTACATGATCATAATGACATATATGAATTAATTTCACATTATGATCATAAAACTCATGTATTCATCAAATAATAGTCATGCATTAGGTATTATATGATGATAATAAACAAAGTATTACCTAAAGCATGATTAAACCTATTTCTCATGATAATGTGCCAAATTTCAAAAACATAAATCATGATTGCAAATATACATAGGAATTACATCAATCATCATGATTTAAGCATTATTATCTATTTATGGGTACGTTATCATCACCCAACACTATCAAAAAAAATGTTGTCCCGTCATCCTAAGTCAACCAAAATATGATATAGGTCAATTCCATATGGTTGACTACCCTAGGGTTATTCTAACCCTTAAGGATGGATTTTGGAACCCAAAATAAGTTCTTTCCTATTGGGTTCACTAGATATTCCTTGGGGATCCATTTTCTAACAATTACTTTCTTTTTATCTTATCCCCTAGCTATTAGGCATTTGTAGGCCTTTTCATTTTTCTTTTCCTTGTAGCCTAGGCCTTTTTTATTAAAACTTGCTCTTTGGCTCCCTATGATCATATTTAATGTGTTGGAGCCAATAGTGAATTTCTCTAGGGATTTTGTTAAATAATCTACCTTTTCCCTTAAAGCCCTATTTTCCTCTATGCATGCATCATTAACATCCAAAGGCATATAGTCATGTGAGCATGCATCATCATGGCAAGAAGAAACATTATCATTTAAGCATGCTTTTTCTAGTTTATTTTCTAAGTCCTTAATTTGATCTAGCATGCTTTTGTTTTTCTTCTTAGCTCTAAATAAATCTCTAGTTAAGCTAGAAACCATGGAAACTATTTTCTTAGGAGTTAGATTTGTTACCATAGTTTCCATGTCCTCTTCTTCTTCGGATGAGGAGGATGTGGAAGCTCCCCCTTCATTTGAGCTCTCCCCACTTGAGCTTGATTCTTCATTTGAGGAGGAGGAGGAGCAATCCGAGTCATGAAGAGCCATTAGTGCTAGGTTGGAGTAGACATGCTCTTCTTCTTTGGATGAGGATGAAGAGGCAAGGTCATCCCATGTCTTGGCTTTGAGTGCCATGGCCTTCCCTTTTCCTTTTGCCTTCTTATCTTCTTCCTTTCTCTTGCTTCCCTTCTTCTTCTTCTTTTCTTCCTTCTTTTTCTTATCTTCCTTGCTCTTGTTTAGGAGGGGACAATTGTCCCTTATGTGCCCCTCTCCTTGGCAATTATAGCATATGACCTTCCCCCTCGGTCTTCTATTCCTATCATGAGATTTATCAAATCTAAGATTCTTAAATGCACGCCTTACCTTCCTTACCATGTAGGCGTCTTCCGTGCTATCCATGGAGGAGGTAGAGGCTTCATCGGATGAGGAGGAAGGGACTTCCATCTTCTTCTTCCCCTTGTTTGCCATCAAGGCTACTCCCCATGAATTTTGGACTCTAGGCTCTTCTTGTATACCTTCAAGCCTTGTCTCATGAAGCTCCATTATTGAGAAGAATTCCTCCAAGGTGCTTACTTCTAAGTTCTTGGAGATATAAAATGAGTCCACCATGGAGCTCCATCTTGAGGACCGGGGAAAGGCATCTATGACCTTCATTACCATATCCCGGTTTGATAGCTTCTCACCTACACTCGTTAGCCCAATTAATATTTCTTTAATTCTAGAATGTAGGGAAGTTACCTTTTCTCCCTTTTTTAATTTGATGTTCGAGAGTTGGGAGCGGAGGAGGTCTCTTCTTGCTAGCTTAGCCTCCGAGGTACCTTCATGAAGCTCCACTAGCTTCTCCCACATCTCCTTAGCACTAGAACATTCCCCTATCCTATTGACTTCTTGTTGGGGGAGGACATTGTATAGGTGGTGCTTGGCCTTTGAATTTGCCAAGTATTCTTCTCTTTGCCTTTTGCTCCACCTCGATTTCTCCAATGGCTCCCCATCCTCGTTCCTAGGCAACTCGAAACCGTTTTCCATTATTAAAAGGATTTCAAAGTCGGTTTCGAAGAATACCTCCATTCTCTTTTTCCACCAAGCGAATTCGCCATCGAACTTCGGTGGATGGATGTTTGAGCCGACCATTTGAAAATTGCTTGTTGTGGCGGTTAGTCCTCGTCAAGCTTTCCTTGGCTCTGATACCACTTGTTGGTGATCGATTGACTGGCTAGAGGGGGGTGAATAGCCCTCGTTCGTTGGATGCCGTATTTTGCTCGTCTACGAAAACGTTAGCGCAAGCGGAAGCAATAAACTAAGACAAGCAAATAGAAATAAAACAAAGACAATACAAACACGGAGATGTAACGTGGTTCATGACTACGCCGCTAATCCATGGTCCGATTCGTCCATGGTGAATCACTCCACAATCTATCCACTAGATCTCTCCTTTGCACAAAGCTAGGTGGAGGTAACCTCTTTACAACAACACTCCTCTTACAAATATAATGAAAATAAGCTTGGGTAAGAGGATGGAAAGCTTTAGAGAACTTTGGGAGAGTGTTAGAGTATATGCATTAGCCTACCAAAGCCTTACCCCCTTCCTTTTTATAGAGGAAGAGGGTTTCTTCCTGTTGACACAGGATCAGTCGACTGATGGCACCCATCAGTCGACTGGTGTTGTAGCCGTTGCCCAATAACGACCGCTTTCCACGTTGGATACTATCCAATGGTACTGGCATCAGTCGACTGATGACACCCATCAGTCGACTGATGTCAACCAGTCGAGTCCTCAACGAGGTCGACTCCATTCTGTGCCCATGCCGCGGTGACAAGGATCATTGCCGATCGCCGCCTCGGTAGCGATCGACCGCCATCGTGACTTCCCATGCCGGCTGATCGATCAACTTGATTCAGCCACATTAGACCAGTCGATTGAACCATCGACTCAGAGCAGTCGACTGGCATGACACGGAAGTCGACTGGTGTCGGGAAAAACCATCCGACACTTGGCCAAATGGCCAAGTTTCACCTAAGAGCTACCCTTCCCAGGTTACACTCGCTCACTCTCATCCCTCGGAGTCCCTCGCCTTCGAAGTTCTCTTCGTTCGCGGCCACGTCCCTCGGCAGCATCAGGCGCACGACTCTGCAATGCTCCTTCGCGTCTCTTGCCTCGAAGTCTACTTCCTCCCGCATCACTCCAAGCTCCTCATCCGGCGGTCCCTCGGATGCTCCAAGCGCACGACCTTCACCGACTCAAGGCACGAGTTATGAGATGTGAAACTCGCCATGGCTCCATGTGCGAATTACTAAGTCCTGCACGACTTCAACGCACATATCAAATCAACATATCAAACTAACTTAAACCCTTTGCTACACCATCAAAACCATATTACGGCAAGAGATTGCCCTAACAGTCCCTAGACTCAATGATAGCACCATAGTTACCACAAGATGGGTCTTCAGGAATAAGTTGGATGATCAAGGAAACATTACTAGAAACAAAGCTAGGTTGGTTGCAAGGGGTTTCAATCAAGTTGAAGGACTTGATTATGATGAAACTTGTGCCCCGGTTGCTAGGTTAGAGTCAATTAGAATCCTTTTAGGATGTGCCATTCACATGGGTTTTAAGCTTCACCAAATGGATGTGAAATCGGCATTCTTAAATGGGTTTATTATGGAAGAGGTATATGTAGAACAACCTCCCGAGTTTGAGAGTGTTGATTACCCAAACCACCTATATAAGCTAAGAAAAGCTTTATATAGGTTAAAACAAGCTCCCTGGACTAGGTATGAAAGATTATCATCTTTCTTAATTTCTAAGGATTTTAGAAGGGGCTAAGTAGATCAAACCCTTTCATTAAGTCAAAGTCAAAGGATATCTTTGTTGCCCATGTGTATGTTGATGACATCATTTTTGAGTCAATAAATGATGAACTCCTTCAAGACTTTATTAAAAATATGGAAAATGAGTTTAAAATGAGTCTTGTTGGGGAGTTAAATTTCTTCTTAGGTCTACAAGTTAAACAAACCAATGAGGGAATCCACATATACCAAACCAAATATACCAAAGAAATAATCAAGAAATTTGATTTGGAAAATGCTAAGATAGTAAACACCCCGATGGCAACCAACAAAAAAATAGACAATGATCAAGAAGGCAAAATAGTCGACTCGAAACTCTAGAGAAGTATGATTGGTAGCCTACTATACCTAACCGCTAGTAGACCCGATATCTTGTTTGTGGTAGGTATGTATGCTAGGTACCAATCATGTGCAAAAGAATCTCACTTAGTGGCCGTTAAAATTTTTTTAAGATATATTAAAGGCACATTAAGAGTAGGACTTTAGTACCCTTGGACTAGGTCTTTTGTCTTGGTTGGGTACACTGATTCTGATCATGTAGGTTGCAAATTTGATCGGAAGAGTACTGGTGGTTGATGTCAATTTCTTGGATCTTCCTTAGTTTGTTGGAGCAGTAGGAAGCAACCTTGTGTTGCTTTATCCACCACCGAGGAGGAATATGTGGCCATGGGTGGTTGTGTAGCTCAATTACTTTGGATGAGACATACTCTAGAAAATTATGAGCTACAATACTGCAACATCAAAATTTATTGTGATAATGTGAGCACCATTAATTTGACTAAAATTTGGTACATCACTCTAGGACCAAGCACATTGAAGTGAAGCATCACTTCATTAGAGATCATGTGGCAAAGGGGGACATTGAACTTAACTACATAGAATCTAAGTCCAACCTTGTCAATATTTTCACCAAGGCTCTCCCCGAAGTGGATTTTTCATCACTTAGGAGAGAACTTGGAATGTGCTTTGTAGAGTAGAGGTTTAGGTTTGCATGATCCTATAGAAAATCTAGGACTATGCCTCTAAGCATCTCACAAAATACCTAAGAATCAATGATTTTTGTATTGAGCCATTTATACATAATGTGAGATGTTAGGAAGATGCATTTGTTTCATCATGCTTGCTATGATGCATTATTATGAACCAATATGACATCTAGAGACATTAATCCTTAATTGGACCAATCATTGGGAATGCTTGTGTACAATTGATGTGCACATAGATCTAAGAACATGGTTGAAAATGTCAAACAAAATAACCTTTAAACTATGTTTATCATATTTTGAAAAACAATTTTCACTTGATCAGCAAAAGTGGTACAAAGTTGTGAAAAACTTTAAAGTTTTTGCTAGATTTCAAATTTGTGTCAATTTCAAAATATTAAAAAGATATATTTTTTAACTTATTTTTCCTTGATAGGAAATTACTTCATAAATGTGTCCACAAAATTTCATGAATTTTTGATTTTTTTTGAATTAATTACACATTTCACAACTTTAGCTGAAAACTCTATCAGATTGATGATCATTGGTGCTTTTCACCGATCGTAAGCTTGTCTATCTCGCATCAGCTCATCCCATCCAGGGCGATCCTCAGAACCTCTTGTAGGCAACTGCCCAGTTCGACTTGTCTCCAATAATCGACTGTCGATCTTCAACAGTCGAATGCTATTATTGGCCACACCCACAGAACCGCTCGTAGGTGACTGACCAATTTGACTGATCACTAGCAGTCGACTGGTATATCATAGTAGTCAACTGCTCTCGCAGATATTAGGGCCATCTGACCCGATTCAACTTGCAAAAACCCGAGCCCTTTCTCTTTTCTCTTCCACCGACACCTTTTCGCCTTTTCTTCTCCCTTTCTAGCGCTCCCACTGCCTGTTCTAACGCTGTTCGAGTCTTTTGCTTCTTGTGATCCCTCTCTTCCCGAAGGTTCCAAACTCTTGTCTCCGCCATGGCCTGCCCTTCGTCTAGGATTCCATTGGTCATTGTCTTTCGGTGGCATTTTGGTCATTCCTTCTGCCATCTTAATCTTGTTAGAGATATATGACAGGTGGTCTAAGGAAATCGCCTTATGGTCGAACCATTTATTTGATAAATGAATATTCACTATTTGAGTATACATATTTTCTTGTATTTGATTGGATTTTAAACTCATTTACTGGATATCCGCAATACGATCACAGCATGAGAGAATTTGTGATTGGATCACAACTAGTGAGTATCTCTACATGTGTAATTGTGAGATATTGAAATTATCCATAGTCGATGAATTGATGCATATGAACGCCATCGATTCTGTTGAGACTAGCACGAGTTATACTTTTTGGTTTATCCAATAAGTTGTTTCTCATTAGCTGGTGAGATTGGGAAGTCCGGAGTTAATCGTGGATGCTAGTTATGGTAACTAGTTCATTAGAGTGACAAACTGTAAGACTTCATATGATTCTGTACATATATGGATCTGCCAATGAAGTTTTTATTGTAGCTTAAGTGCGATGTTCCTTCGACTTGCGGTATTCAAGTCATCTTGGTTATGGAGACTTATGCTTTGATATCTTAAGCAAGCATCTCCAAGGAGATGTGGACCTGGGATGGTTGGGTATAAGTCAAAGTGCCCGAAGGTGTTTTAATAACCTACAAAGGATTCATCACTCCTTGTGAGGAGATGTATACCCTTGGCCTCTCATCGGATTGTTACTAAAGTCTTTAGCCAAAATATTACATGTTTAGAGTAAGGTACTCTTAGATACATGTTCAGTAACTAGAATCCGCAAGACGAGGAAATTATACTTGGGCTAGGTGTGACATAGTCAGCCTAGTGGGGACTGACACTATAGACCATGTCCTGAACTAAGTGGGTATAAGATGAGTGAAGGGAATGGGGTACGTTTCACTGTTGCTGCTGAAGGGTTTCAGAAGCGTTCTGGGGTCAACCGTTGATTTTTCGATTAATTAGGAATCATGATGTACTACTAGGTGTCACTCATGATCATTCTATAATTAATGGTTAATTATAGACGGCCAACATAAACCGGGAACAAATTAATCAAAGTGGTTTAGTTTGTTTTAAACAAATGAACCAAAGTTGGTTCGGTTCGTTTTAACTTAAAATAGACCAACGTGGTTTGGTTTATTTTAACTTAAGTTATTTGAGCGGGTTAACGGGTTTTGGTTATGAACCAATAACCGTTAGGAGAATGTGTTCTCTATGAAAACACGGCTTAAGGGTTTTGTGAAACCCTAATCATCAATCAAGAGTTGCCGCCCAACCCTAGGAGAGGAGACCTTGCTCTTGCCGCCCAAGGTGTTACTGTCCATCTCTTGTGCCGCTGCCCAAGCTTGTTGCAGCTCCTCCTCACTGTCGGCCACCGACCATTCGTCGACGACTTCTCCAGCCATCCTCCCTTGACCTCCAACGACCAAGGAGCAATTGGCCATTGATTGGTCGGCCATCGTCTCCACCAACACACGTTGTTTAGTTTTGGATAGCTTGTTTCTCTATTCGTAGAGAGGTCATTTGGTCAATGTTTTGTGCTCTGACAGTGACTTACTTGCCGGGGATTGGATCTCCGACAATCCTCATAGGTGGAGGACCATGGTTTCGTCAATTGGTTGACAAAAATCGCTTCCGAGAAGCGAGTTCGTGGAACTCATTTTTATATCCGAATTTTGATTCAGATTGTGATCGTCTCTTGGATCACAACGTCTTCGACACAAGGCTAGTAAGTCTTGCGAAGGTAGGGATCGTGACTTTGTGAAGCTATCCCGATGATACTCGTCATGGATACGGATAGAGGCGAGACTTGCAAGTGTCTCTCGGTTGATGTCATTCCCGCTACACGTGATCCGTCAGGTATACCTAGTATAAGTTTCCTTTTATTGCAAAATTTGAAATATCGATTATGTCTACACATGTTGTATCCTAGCATGCGTGTGGTGTGTGTGTTGTAATAAATAGTTTATTACTAGTTTTTGCTTCTATTGTGTGCATGTTTACTTAACGTGTTCGAACACAACACCCACGTTGGTTCTATAGGAACCCAACAGTGGTATCAGAGCCAGGTTGTGTTTTGACATAATCATAAAATTGTTTTGTGATAGTCATAATTGTATTTATGAAAATATTCTACTTTTGGAAAGTTTAGAAGTATTTATGGAAATTTTAATTTGTAAAGAAATTCAAATTGAAAGTTTCCTTATATGATTAGGAAATTACAATTTAAGAAATTTGTTTCCTAAATTAGATTTAACTTTCCTTAATTAACACTTTCCATAAATAAAATATGTGATTAGATTTGGAAATTTATTTCCTAATTTAATTATGATTTGATTTGAGAAATCAAATCAAAAACATATTTTATTTCCAAAATTATTATGACAAATAAGGAAACTATTTGTACATACCATAATTGTATACTATGTAATTGCATTAGATGCATATCATTATGCCATGCGTGTCATGACATGTAGATATATGTCATGTGTGTCATGCCATGTAGATAATAGTTATTTGCATGCAAAGAGGATGAGACTTTAAAACCCTTACATAATATTAAAGCCTACACCTTCCATTAATATGGTTAGAACCAGTTCTATTTCTTGTTTGGGTTGTTGGACTCACTTCAAGCCCGACTTGAACCTGAACATGTTCAAATCAATGGAATAGTTTAACACTAATATGGTAAGAGTCATAGATCAATCGGTAGTTTGGGTTGTTGGACTCACTCCAAACCTGGCCAATTGGTTGAATGCACTCTAACCATATTAAAACTATTTCGTGATTAATGGGTCGGCTCTAACTTGGAGCATCGATTTGTTGGACTCACTCCAAGGTTGATGTGAAGAGAGGTGAAGTTGGGTGCTATGCATATGATGTATACTTGTTAATATGTTAACAATCCAATGTATATGTGAACATTCAATTAGTTGATATCACATTGTGATAGTTACATATACATGATATGTAATCGGTATACTTGATACCTACCATCATAGCTAAGAATGACTTGTTGGACTCACTCCAAGGTTGTTCTTATCTATGTTGGATATCAACCCATTCAGAGATGGACCTACGATCTCCCAAATTAATTTTGAGGGTTTTTGATTTCGAAAAATAAATGAGATTTTGTAAATGTATGTGGATGCATTTTAAATCATCTTTCTCATATATTCTCAATTTGTATTTCTAGGTTAATCGCTTGATCATAATGTCTTTGAATTTGCGCTCTATTTTGGATTAGAATAAATTTACTGGGCTGAACTTCTTGGACTGGCTTAGAAACTTAAGAATTGTTCTAAAGGGTAAAAATCTTGTGTATGTCCTCGAAGTGCCTCTTCTCGCTTGTCCTAGTGATGACGTAACTCCGGACCAATTGTTGGCCCATTAAAAATATGTGTGTGATTCTGAACTAGTGAGTTGCATCATGCTAGCCGTGATGGTACATGAGCTGCGAAAGCAGCATGAGCATATGGATGCTCATACCATAGTCTTTCATCTTTATGAGTTGTTTGATGAGCAAGTGAGATTCGAATGGTTTGAAGTCTCCAAGCTCCTCTTCACCTCTGAGATGCAAGAAGGTTCATCTATGGTACTGCTCAATATGCTGAAGACTGTGGAGCCTTCTGTGAAGCATGAGCAAGGGACGGTGTTATTAGTTGATTCCTCAAAGAAAGGTTCTAGGAGGAAATCAAAGAAATAGCACAAGGGGAAGAAGAAGGCAGAACCAGCTCAAAAGGGAACTTGCTATCATTGTGGCAAGGAGGGTCATTGGCGAAGAAACTGCAAGATTTATCTTGAGTCCGCGAAGAAAAATAAGGCATCTGATGGCCCATCTTTTTCAGATATCTTCGTTATTGATTGTCATTATATTTGCTCAGACACTTGGGTATTGGATACTGGGTGTGGCTCACATATATGTAATGACATACATGGGCTAAGGAATAGAAGAAGACTTGTCAAGGGAGAGTCAAATTTACGTGTTGAGAATGGAGCAAAGGTTGCTGCACTCGCCATCAGAACGTATTTGTTAAAACTCCCTACAGGACTTGTCTTAGAACTGGACAATTACTTTTATGTTCCTTCGTTGATAAAGAATATCATTTCTATTTCTTATTTGAATAGAAATGGGTACCATTTAACTTTTAGTAACAATTGTTGTTATATAACTTTGAATGACGTTCTTTATGGGACTAAAACTTTAAGCAATGGTATTTATACATTGGACATATCCAATGACATTTTCAATATCGAAGAGAGCAACAAGCATGCTCGAAAAGATAATCAATTAGACTCCTGCATGTGACATTGTCATCTTGGCCATGTGAGCAAGAAATGCATGTCCGAATTACACCGATGTGGAATTCTGGAATCATTTGAATTAGATTCATATGATACATGCGAATCATGCTTAAAGGGCAAGATGACCAAGTTACCTTTTACTGGAAAAGATGAACAAGTGGGTGAGTTGCTTGGTCTAATACATACTGATGTATGCGTACCTATGTCAACTCAAGCTCTAGGAGGTTATAGCTACTTCATTACCTTCACCGATGATCACTCACGGTTTGGGTATGTGTTCTTGATGAAACACAAGTCTGAATCCTTTGAAAGGTTCAAAGAATTTAGAAATGAAGTAGAGAAATAACTTGGCAAGAGTATTAAAATACTTCGATTGGATCGAGTTGGTGAATACTTAAGTCAAGAGTTTCTAGATTATCTGCGGGACAATGGTATATTGTATCAATGGACTCTGCCGTATATACGACAGCTTAATGGTGTATCTGAGAGGTGAAACTGAACCTTGTTGGACATGGTCAGGTCAATGATGAATCACGCAAATCTTTCCAAGTCCTTGTGGGGTTATGCACTTCAGACAACTGTCTACTTGTTAAACAGAGTCCCGACCAAGGTAGTCTCTACTACTCCATATGAGATATGGGCTAGTGAGAAACCTCATTTATCTTACTTCAAGATATGGGGTTATCCTGCTTATGTGAAGTGGACTGTGTCAGACAAATTGGATGCTATGTCTGATAAATATCTACTTATTAGATACCCTAAGGAAACGAGGGGTTACTAATTCTATCATCTCTTGGAACAAAAGGTGTTTGTTTCAAGGAATGTTGTGTTTCTAGAGAAAGAGTTTCTCTTGCAAGAAAATAGTGGGAGTACCGTTGAACTTAAGGAGGTTCAAGAGACTCCAGTAGACATTGAGGAGATACCTGGTCAAGTACCTCGATCAATGACTCATAGTGATGATACATCGGCTGAACCTATTGTAACACCACATCTTCGTAGATTTGGTAGGACACACAAGATTCCTGAGAGATATGAATTTCTCATAAGTGAATCGAATGATGTGTTACTCATTGACGATGAGGAGCCTACCAATTATGAAGAAGTTCTAAAAAGTTTAGAAAGGAACAATGGCTTGAAGCCATGAAGTCGGAAATGGATTTTATGTATGAAAATCAAGTTTGGAACTTGGTGGACCCACCTGAAGGCATTAAGCCTATAAGGTGAAAGTAGATTTTCAAGAAGAAAACCGACATGGATGGTAATGTGATTACCTTTAAGGCTAGATTAGTGGTGAAAGGCTATCGTCAAAAACAAGGTGTTGATTATGACGAGACCTATTCACCAATAGCTATTCTTAAATCCATTCGGATGCTCCTGGCCATAACGGCTCATTATGGTTATGAGATATGACAGATGGATGTGAAAACGACTTTCCTTAACGAAAACCTACTCGAGGATGTGTGTATGATACAACCCGAGGGTAACACATTGGTTGATAAAACGAAGGTATGCAAGCTTCGACGGTCCATATATGGACTGAAGCAAGCATCCAGGAGCTGGAATATCCATTTTGATGAGACAATCAAAAGGTTTGATTTCTCATAAAATTCAGACGAACCCTGTGTGTACAAGAAGGTTAATGGGAGTGCAGTCGTGTTCCTAGTGTTGTATGTCGATGACATATTACTTATAGGAAACGATATATTTGTCTTACAGTCTGTCAAAATTTTGTTATCCAAAACATTCTCCATGAAAGATCTGGGAGAAGCGACCTACATCCTCGGGATTAAGATTTATAGAGATAGATCGAAATGGTTGCTTGGTCTTTCGCAGTCTACATATATAGACTGAGTGCTAAAGAGGTTTAGCATGTTGGAATCCAAGAAAGGTTACCTTCCCATCAGGCATGGGATACACCATTCGAAGTCTATGTGTTCGCGCAAAAAAGACGAGAGGATTTGCATGAGTCAGATTCCCTATGCATTCGCAATAGGATCTATCATGTATGTTATATTATGTACGATGCCCGATGTATCTTATGCTCTGAGTGTCACGAGCAGATATCAGTCTGATCTAGGAATGGATCATTGCGGTGGCTATTAAGATGATCCTTAAGTACTTAAGAAGAACTAAGGATGTGTTCCTAATATATGGAGAGGGTGATATGGTAATACGTGGGTATACGGATGCAGCTTCCAGACAGACAAGGATGATTTCAGGTCTCAGTCTGGTTACGTATTTACCTTAAATGGAGGCACAATAAGCTGAAAAAGTTTCAAGCAAGACACTGTGGCGGATTCTACCACTGAGGCAGAATACATTGTAGCTTCGGAAGCAGCAAAAGCAGCCGTTTGTATTAAGAAGTTCGTCTATGAACTTGGTGTGGTTCCAACCATTGTTGAAGCAATACTTGTCTACTGCGACAACAATGGAGCGATTACACGGGCAAAGGAGCCAAGGTCTCATCAACTATCCAAACATGTGCTTCGCTGCTATCATTTGATCAGAGAGATCATCAGTAGGAAAGAAATACAAAACAAGAAGATTCCCACTGAAAAGAACTTAGTGGATCCTTTAACTAAAGCCTTACCTTAAAGTAAGTTTGAGGGTCTTGTTAGGGCCTATGGTATTGGATATCGTGGCCATTGGCATTAGGCTAAGTCGGAGTTTGTTAGAGATATATGAGAGGTGGCCTAAGGCAATCGCCTTATGGTCGAACCATTTATTTGATAAATGAATATTCAGTATTTGAGTATACATATTTTCTTGTATTTGATTGGATCTTAAACTAATTTACTTGATGTCCGTAATACCATTCACAGCATGAGAGAATTTGTGATTGGATCACAACTAGTGAGTATATCTACATGTGTAATTATGATGTATTAAAATTATCCTTAGTCGATGAATTGATGCATACGGACGCCATCGATTCTGTTGAGACTAGTACGAGTTATACTCTTTGGTTTATCCAAGCAGCTGTTTCTCACTGGCTGGTGACATTGGGATGTCCGAAGTTAATCGTGGATGATAGTTATGGTAACTAGTTCATTGGAGTGACCAGCTATAAGACTTCATATGGTTATATACATATATGGATATGTCAATGAAGTTCTTACTGCAGCTTAAGTGTGATGTTCCTTCGACTTGTGGTATTCAAGTCATCTTGGTCATGGAGACTTATGCTTTGACATCTTAAGTGTTGGTGCAATCGGCCCAGCAGTACCTTGATGGTATTTTGATGATAGACAAAACTCATGACATGGGATTGTCATGGGAAAGTCCAACATGGTGTTGGCATGGAAAATCCAAGCATGGAGCTTGGTGTGGGAAAGTCCAACATGGGGTTGGCATGGAAAATCCAAGCATGGAGCTTGGTGTGGAAGTCCAAGGGGGAAGCCTTGGCATGGTAAAGTCCAAAGCATTGCGAAGCCGTGCGCTTGGTGCTTGGCATGGGAAATCCAAAGCATTGCGAAGTCGTGCGCTTGGTGCTTGGTGAGAAATGCATTGCGAAGCCGTGCGCTTGGTGCATATGGGAAGTCTTAAGGACTTGGTAAGTTCACTAGGCTCGGGGTCCTTGAGTCGGTGAAGGATGGCATTACGAAGCCGTGCGCTTGGTGCATCCGAGGGACCGCCGGATGGGGAGCGAATGGAGTGAGCCCAAAGGGAAGCATACTTCTAGGGCATGAGACGCGAAGGATGGCGTTGTGAAGCCGTGCGCTTGGCGCATCCGAGGGATGTAGGCCGAGGGAAGAGAGCTTTGGTGGGGAACTCCATGAGGGATAAGGTGGACTTGGCCAAGTGGCTAAGACTGAGTGTCGGAGGCTCAAACTTGATGTTTGAGGGTTTACCCGATGGTCGGATGCTCAAACAACTTGGTGTTCATAGGTGCCGGCTCGACCGGGTCCAAGTCGACTAGGGTTTGACTGGTGTAAGGCTAGGGTTTTGTGCTTGACAATGATCGCCATGTACTAGCAAATGATCGAAGTCGGCAATGATCGCCGAGGGATGGCAATGATCGATGGGAGGGCGAGCAGAACACTGTAGCCGATCGGGTCGATCGACTGAGTCACCGATCGATGGGCATCATCAGTCGACTGGTAGGTGATCCGTTGGAACTTGTCCGACGTGGATCTGGCCGTTGTGAGACAACGGCTACAGGGGCAGTCGACTGGGGCCTTTTGGCAGTCGACTGCTAGGCGCGAAAATAGCTCGATGCAGGTTATAAAAGGAGCTCGAGATGGAGGTTTTTGCCATGGTTTTTGTGGAGCTATTGGAGAGGAATTGCTGCTGCATTCCAGTCCTTCAAGAGCCAATCAAAGCAAGCAACAAGCAAAGCGATCAAAGCAATTGTGTAAAAGTTTTCTTTTGTATTGTCTTTGTATTTCTTGTTGTATTTCATATTACTTGTTGTAATAACTTGTGAGAGGTTTCTCCACCTCCGACGTGTAGTCGAGAAGGAGTGTAGTTAGTGTCGTGCGCATAACTAGAGCTCAAGGAGCTCACCCATGGAGTATGAACCATTCGGTTCCGAACCACGTATATCTTGTGTTGTGTGATTGTGTATTGTTGTTAGTTTCATTATTATTGTTATTCCGCTGCGCTAACGACAATCGTAGACAAGCAACGCAAGAAGAACGAGTAAATTCCGACATCCATCGTAAGAGGGCTATTCACCCCCCTCTAGCCGGCCAATCGATCCCCTACAAGTGGTATTAGAGCCAAGGTTGCTCTTCAAGGACTAACCGCTGCGAGAGCACTACAAAATGGCTGGCCTCATCCATCCACCGAATTTCGATGGAGATTTTTCTTGGTGGAGGAAACGGATGGAGGTATATCTAGAAACCGATTTTGATTTTATGATTATTATAGAAAACGGTTTTGAAATGCCTAGGGACAAGTACAACAAGCCAATTGAGAAGTCAAAATGGACCCAAGACCAAATCAAAGACTTCAAGACAAATCTCAAGGTAATCAAGTTGATTAGTGATTTGTTGCCTAACACTATTTGGTCTAGATTGGGTGATTATAGGGATGCAAGGGAATTATGGAATAAGGTAATGAAATTCCAAGAAAATTCCCAATCGGCACAAGTAGAGGAGAATGCCGAAGAAGAAGCACCCACAACATTTGAAGATGTTGATGATTTGGTGGAGACCTCCACCTCTAGCATTGAGGGGGAGGAAAGGCAATCTTCCATCCCGGAGCAAGAACAAGAAGCATCCACATCCGAGAGAAGTGAAGATCATGAAGAGGCCTCCACCACCTCCCTAGGTAACTCAAGTGTTATTATTTTAAATAAAAATCACATAATATGCTTTGAGTGTAGGGAGAAAGGGAATTATAAGAGCAAATGCCCTAAATTGGCTAAGGGAAGGGCATCAACACCAAAAGTCAATCCAAAGTCAAAGGATGCCGGTGTTCCCAAAATCAAGAGCAAAGAGCACATTGTGTGCTTCAAATGCAACCAAAAGGGACACTATCGAAGCCAATGCCCTAGGGGGAGGAAGAAAGGGCAAGAAGGTGCAATTCATGTACGGGGAGCTCCTAAAGCTAACCCTAAGGTACATTTAGTTAATGCACCTTTAATTCCTAAAGTCAAAAAGCATGCTAAAAATTATTTTAGTTCTCTTGCTTTTATCAATGAAAAGCATGCTAAGAGAAACAATAAGGTTTATTGCTTAGGTGCCAAGCATGTTCATATAACTAAGGACAAACCTAGGACTCATAATTCTTGAAATATCTTGCTTAGGGAGTCAATTAGGAGAGTAGAAGAAAATTTGGGTATTAATCCCAAAAAGTCTAGGCACATGCCTAAGAAGAAGAAGTTTTCCCAAAAACCTAATGAAAATTGAAAAATGGGAAAATTAGAGCTAGAGAACCAAGTCTTAAGGTCAAGACTTGAGAGAATGGAGAAAGCCCTTAGAATCATAGAAAATTCAATTCTAGGGTCAAATGTCCAAAAGCCAAGACCTAAGGTTCAAAAACGGTCTAAGGGCAAGGAAGGTTTGGGTGACAAACCTAAGCCCAAGAAGACTTATCATAATGTTCCATTTAATTATGGAACTATTTTTAGGTCTAGGAAAACCAAGGCTAATAGGGAAGTCATCCCTAAGTCTAGCCATGGTATATGTTTAGTGGCTAACACCTCAAAGAAATCAAATGTAGCCACTAAGAAGGTCAATGGAGGAGTCACCTCTAGAGTTGACCTAGGAAAGACCCAAAAGACTATGGCTTCAAAGCCTAAAAGGGTCATTAAGAAGGTATCTAGGGAAGTTATTCCTAGGGAATACCTTGTTAACCCAAGGAGCTCTAATAGATATTGGGTTCCTAAGAGCGTGATTGATTCACGCTAAATGGGTTAGGGTGTGTCAACCCTAAGTGGATGGGTAGTTAACCTAACCATAGTAGAGTTGACACATTAGGGTGTGCCAATATGGTTTGAGAAGTTAAAAATGATTTAAATTGGCACAATTAGGTCATAGAGGTATTGGTGTGCCATTTTGGGTTTTTGGCACACTAGGGAAATGAATGGCAATAAGGCAAAATAGAATTAATCCCTAAAAATGGCAAATTGACTTTCACACTTAGGTATTCTATACCTTAGTATATTTTACTTGCCATGTCATGACATCATTTTCATTTTTATCTATAAAATGTCATGATCATGTTTAGATTTATGTTTAGATGTCATGTATGCTTAAGTTTCATTCACATGCCATGACATCATGATATTGGCATATGTTTTTATCTATATCATATCTATGCCATAATCATATCATGCATGAATTAAAATGGAGTTAAGGACTATGGCATGATTTGATGGGAATCAAATAATATTGCCTAGAAATATGCATGAGACCATTTTAAAGAACAAAAACCCACATCTCACTAGATTAATTGCCTTGAATGTGTTTTTACACATCTAGATATAAGTGAGATGTTTAAGGAAAAAAAATTAAAGGTTTTGAAAACTTTTTGAAAACATTTTGAAAAACCTTGGTGAAGCCTATCTTTTGATAGCTATCACCATTGAATGGGATGATACAAAGAGGGCTCTTTATTGAAGCTTTTCTAAACTTTTGAACTTTGTATCAATCTCTTAATTTAGTGGGTAAAATAATTTTCCAATATTTTTCACCCATAGTGTTTAGGATAAGTATTATACGTATGCATTTTCAGGATTTTTAAAATTACGTATATTTACTTATGGATTTGAATCCATTTACGAAATCTTTCGCAAATCGATTATCGATCATTGTCATGGATTGCCCGATCGGTGATGGGAATGATTGGGATTTCGATTTGATCATTGCCCGATTCGGGTAAATCTTGTTGGTTAGGCCCATGTTCAGCTAGGTTAAGTTCCCCTAACCACTCCTAACCCTAGGATATATTGGTGCAGTGAGGCACCAAAATCGAACCTGTGTTTTGATTATAGCAAAGACACAAAGTTAAGTCTATTTTGTTTTCTCACGAGCTGAATCGAGTGTGCAGAAGATTGATATAGCTGGAGCTGAAGGCTAGCGACACCCGGAGAAAGCCGCGGTGGTCGAGCGACACTCGAGTGATTTCGGAGGGAGCCGAAGGAATCGAGTGGAAGGCCGGAAGCAAAAGCAACACGTAAGCATCGAGGTAAGCTCGAGTGTGCGAGAGTAAGTAAGGTCGTATCCTCTTTACGGGGATGATCTTAAGCGTATATCCGACCAAAGACTTCTTATAGATGGTCTAGGTCAAGATCGGATGGTCGACGACCATCGAAATTATGTTTTTGTTGTGCTAACTTTGACTCAAGCATCGATTTGCCGACTTGGAGGACTCATTGCGTCAAACAATCGATCGCTGAAGGTCGACAATCGATCGATGCCGCCATCACCATCGATGATTGATGATGGCCATCAGTCGACTGATGGTCAATGATCAGATTCGAGGAGTCAAGGATTATCACCAAATTTCAAGGGAAGATGTGCTCAAATTTGATTGGCTAGGGTTCCTCTCGAAAAGGGGCTCAAAGGCTATAAAAGGAGGGCCAAACCTAGGGTTTCAGAAACAATTCTAAGCCTCCAAAAAGTCTCCGCAAAGCTACAATTCTCCGACAACGAAGTCCTTCCTTCCGACGTCTAGGTTTAATTTTTCTTATTTGTCTTTGTACGTCGGTATTATTTTGTTATCAGTTGTTCATCTACTTTTCAGAGCTTTTATCGTATACGAGGAGAGGGGGATTGTCCCTCTACCTTAAAGTTTTTTTGTATCGATTAACTCCTACCTCCAACGAGGAGGAGTTCCTTTAGTGCTTCTGCCCTCCGTACGTGGTCAAGGACCACTAGGGCCTTGGAGTAGTAGCCTTCGGCTACGAACCAAGTAAAACCCTTGTGTCGATTGTCTCTTTTATTTTATATTTACATTTCTGCTGCAATTAATTTATTTTCTCTAGAGTTTTAATGAACGAAAGAAAAAGAAAAGGTTTTTCGCTATTCACCCCCCCTCTAGCGAACCGCATCGATCCAACAATTGGTATCAGAGCCGGGGGCGCTTAGATTTGGGGAAACCACCAATCTAACATTTTTTTTACAGATTTGTTTTTCGTTCGTTTAAATTTTTCTCCCACACTACTAATCCAAGACGAAGTCTTGGTACTCTTCGTTTGATTTTGTTTTGCAAGTATTCGCTTTTGGAGTAGTTGACGGTCAAACGGGCATAACTTTTTGTACAAGTTGACCCACGACACGGTCTACCTACCAAATCGAAGCCCTCGCAGAGATCTACACTTCTTATGGGGGTTTACCCCCGTAATAAGTTGTTTTAGTCCTCAAAAATCGACGTTTAGTAGCCTTTCGGGGACATCGAAGGTTGTGAGTACTTACTTTTTATTTAGTTTCTCATTTCTTTGCTTAACTTTCTATTTTTCGTTTGTTTCTTTTTATTTCCCACACTACTAATCCAAGACACAAGTCTTGGTACTTTAAATGTTTTTTTCAGTGCTAGGTCTTCTTTTTAGTCTCCTTGTTTTTTGTTCTAATGGCCCATCTCGAGGGTTTTAGCACCGTCCGACCTCCGTTTTACAACGGAGATGATTTCCGTTATTGGAAAGGTCGGATGGAATGCTTTCTCAAAACCCAAATCGAGATGTGGATCATAATCCAAATGGGTTTCACACTTCCGACTAATGAAGTGGGTGACTCCTTGGATTATGATCAATGGACCGTTGCAACAAAACGACAAGTCGAAGCTGATGCCAAGGCAACACAAATACTCCAATGCGGCTTGTCCAAGGAGGAGCTAAATCGCGTCGGCCCCTTCATAAGCGCAAAGGATCTTTGGACAAAGCTAATCGAGTTACATGAAGGATCGGATCAAGCTAAGGTTTGCAAACGTGATTTGTTATTCAATAAATTGTACACACTAAAAATGCAGGAACACGAGTCCGCGACGCAACTCCACGCCCGTGTCCAAGACATAGTCAACAACCTACACGCAATCGGGCAAAAGGTCGAAAACCGCGACCTTATTAGGTATGTCCTAAACTCTTTTCCGAGGACTACCTTATGGGCATCCATGGTTGATGCCTATAAGGTCTCTAAGGACCTTTCTAAACTTAGATTAGATTAGCAGTCCAACTCGGAACCCGAGAGGGGTATAGCCTTGTTTGCAGGTTCAAAGAAGAAGAAAATCGCAAGCAAGCCACCACCACCCGAGGAGGAAGATGAGTCCGAAGAAGAAGTTGACCCGGAATTGACTGCCGAACTAATGAACCTAGCTCGAAGGATAGCCAAGGGACGAAAGCGAACCACAACTCGACCCAACCAAGGTAAGCCTAAAAGTTCTAATATTAGGTGTTATGAGTGTAACAGGTTTGGACATATAAAGTCCGAGTGCCCCAAGCTCAACCACCAAGCACCTAAGCACAAGAAGGCCCTCAACGCGACATGGGAAGAAGCGTCATCCGAAGAAGACGAAGACCACGTCTTCATGGCGAAATCAATTGAGTCAGACACGGAGACCGAACTTGAGTCAGAACCTGAGGATGACTCGGACTACGAAGCTACCTTCAAGTCAAGCCACGGATACGCATCCGGTTCAAAAGATACCCTTAAGGTGAGTCGAACTTTATTTAATACTTTACATAATACGGTTAGGTTTTTGTCTAGGAAGTTAGCTAAGTCCGAGTCCAAGGTCAAGACCCTTGTTGAGGAGGTTAAACTCCTCAAACACGAGGTCTCCCTAACCTCTTCGACTAGTCGAGTTCAAGAGAAGGACTCAACTCGAGTTGAAAAGCTCAAAGTTGAGAACTCTCTCTTGAAAAGTCAAGTCGAAGATCTTAGGAACACGTTGGAAAGGTTCACTTCGGGATCCAAAGGACTTGACCTCCTACTTGGATCTCAAAGGGCCGTGTACAACAAGGCTGGACTCGGGTTTAACTCAAACACGACTAATAGGTCGTATATGTCGATTGTAAGTCGACATAAGAAACATGTCCAAGCATGGGTCCCTAAGAACTTTTTGATTTCAACTCTAGGATCCAACCCGTACTGGGTTCCCAAGGACCAAATCCACTATGTGGATAGACCGAACCGATTCAACGGTCTAGGGGGAGCCAGTACAAAACATGTTTGTGCTTTAACTTAGAAATTGCATGTTTTAACTTAGAATGTTTATGCTTTAACTTAGAAATTGCATGCTTTAACTTAGAAAGTTTGTACTTTAAAACTTTTGAACTCACTTAGAGCAAAAACATAACCAACTAAAATTTTTCGAAAAGATTGAGCCTCGGGGAGCCTCTTTTCAAAAACATAACCAACTAAAATTCTTCGAAAAGATTGAACCTCGGGGAGCCTCTTTTCAAAAATAACTAGGTAGACGAGGAAATAATTTTAGGTAAGTCAAGTCATCATTTTCTTGAAAATGGCTTTGTCTAAGGAAGTGGTCGATGATCCGATAAAAGAAGGCCCCTGTGCCTCGCCACGACCTGGAAGCCATGATCTTGAAAAGGTAAACTTGACAAGCCTAGGGTTAAATCCAAATCTAACATAAAATTACTTGAACCTAAATCCACTTAATCAACTTAATTAGAAGTCATCTCAAAATAAACACATAAGTATAACATGCTTGATCATATAGACTCCGGTGAGATGACCTAGGGTTAACAACTTACAACCAATTTTCTTAACAAAAATCTAACATCCAATCCAACCACCTTGTGTGTAGGATCAATGGATGTTGGACAGCGGTTGCTCCCGACACATGACCGGGGATCAACTCAAATTCGTAAAGCTTCGATTCAAACGACAAGGATCGGTAGCCTTTGGGAATAACGGCAAGCTCAAAATCATCGGATCAGGTGATATCAAGCTTAACACGAATTTTTTTATTAAAAATGTATTACTTGTAGAGAATTTTGAATATAACTTACTTAGTGTAAGCCAATTGTGTGATAATAACTATAAGGTTATATTTCTAGAAAATGAATGCGTAATTAATACCAACGAAACCTCTAAAACAATTCTTAAAGGAACTAGAAATAACAACATTTATACGATCAACTTAACCAACTCCTCAACTAAGTGTCTTATGACACGGCAAGAGGAATAATGGTTGTGGCACCGACGACTCAGTCACTCGCACCCAAGACTCGTCCACAAGATGAGTCAGAGTGGCTTAGTCAGAGGCTTACCCAACCTCAACAATTTGGTTAATAAAATCTGTAATGCTTGTCAACAAGGAAAACAACCTAGGACACAAAACAAGTTAACTAACCAAGAACGAACCTCAAGTGTACTTGAGCTCCTGCATATGGATCTATTCGATTCACATGGAGCCAAGTCACTCAATAGAAGTCAATATTGCTTAGTCATAATTGACGACTACTCCAGGTTTACCTGGGTTAGGTTCATCAAACATAAAAATGATACCCTAGATCAATTAATCAATCTATTCAAAATAATCGAGAATCAAAAAGACCTTAAGGTTAAAAGACTTAGAAGCGATCATGGTGGTGAATTCGAAAATCAAAGGTTCACCGACTTCTGTAACCTAAACGGATACCACCATGAATTCTCTTGCCCTAGGACCCCTCAACAAAATGGCCTAGTGGAGCGGAAAAACCGAACTCTACAAGAAGCCGCTAGGACCATGTTGAATGAATATGACCTACCCGATAGGTTTTAGAAGCGTTTAGCGTCATCCCAAAATAGGATCCTTATGGTAAAGAGGCACCTTAAGACCTCGTACGAGATTTATCACGATAAAATACCTAACATCAAGTACTTTAGGGTATTTGGGTGTAAGGTACATATCCTAAACACTAAGGATTACCTAGGGAAATTTACATCCAAAACCACGACCGAAATCTTTCTAGGATACTCGACTACAAGTAGAGCTTATAGAGTATATAACCACGACACGCTTAGAGTCGAGGAGACTATCAATGTAGTATTTGATGAAGGACATGAACCTACAAAACCCCCGGCAACCCCAATTAGCGAGCCGATTCATACTAGACCTAACTCTGATCCGGAGATCAGGTCTAGTGTTAATCCTAACCTAGGTCAACCTAGTCACTCTATTGATCAAGTGATAGATGACTCCAACCAAACTAGTGTTCAACCAAGTCACCCCATTGATCAAGCATTAGGTGACACAAACCCAACCCAATCTAGGATTCAGACTAACCACCCTATCGATCAAGTAATAGGAGATCCTAATCTAGGAGTTCGAACTAGAGCATCCTATAGGAACCTTAGTCAAATTTCCTTAATTTCAAAGATAGAACCCAAATCAATTGAACAAGCTCTTCTTGATCCCAATTGGATTATTGCAATGCAAGAAGAGCTAGCTCAATTTACTAGGAATGAAGTGTGGGAATTAGTACCATCACCTAAAGACAAAACGATAATTGGAACAAGGTGGGTGTTTCGAAACAAGCTTGATGATAAAGGTGAAGTAGTTAGAAACAAGGCTAGGTTAGTCGCCAAAGGATTTAGCCAAGTCGAAGGCTTAGATTACGACTGAAACCTATGCCCGAAGAGCTAGACTCGAATCCATTCGAATGTTGCTAGCTTATGCCGCACATCGAGGATTTAAGTTGTTTCAAATGGATGTTAAGTCGGCATTCCTAAATGGATACATTAAAGAAGAAGTTTATGTTAGCCAACCCCCCGGATTCGAAAATCTAGATAAACCCGACCATGTTCTAAAACTTAAGAAAGCTCTCTATGGACTTAAACAAGCTCCTCGAGCTTGGTACGAGAGACTTTCAATCCATCTTAAGTCAAAAGGGTTTAACCAAGGCTTAGTTGACCCAACTCTCTTCGTAAAAACCTTAGGTAAAGAAATATTCATAGCTCAAATTTACGTAGACGATATAATTTTTGGAACCTCTAACTCAGCCTTACTAAACGAGTTCGTTTCACTCATGGAAAGTGAGTTCAAAATGAACTTGGTAGGCGAGTTAAGTTTCTTTTTAGGTCTACAAATTAAACAAACTAAGGATGGTATATACCTATATCAACAAAAATACACTAAGGAGTTAATTAAAAGATTTGGAATGCAAGACGCTAAGATAATAAACACCCCAATGACGATTAATGTTAACATAGGAGAAGACCTAGAAAGTAAGTCCATTGACTTAAAATACTATAGGAGTGTAATAGGAGTCTCTGCCACGATGATATCTTATTTGCAGTAAGTATGTGATTTCAAACTGTGCTAAGGAGTCTCACCTAACCCTAGTTAAGCGTATCCTTAGATATCTAAAGGGTATACTTAATGTCGGTATTTGGTATCCTAGATCTACCGAGTTCGAACTAATCGGCTACTCCGATTCGGATTATGTCGGTAGTAAACTCGATAGAAAGAGCACGAGTGGTTGTTGTCAACTACTCGGCTCGAGTCTAGTGAGTTAGTGCGAGGGAAGCAACATTGTGTTGCCTTGTCTACCATCGGAATACATCGCGATGGGTGAGTGTGTCACTCGGCTTCTTTGGATGAAGCACACCCTCATGACTTTAAGTTAGACTTTACGAATACTAAACTTCACGTAGATAACATTAGTTCAATTAATCTTACAAAGAATCCAATATGTCACTCTAGGACCAAACATATAGAAGTCAAACACCATTTCATTCGAGAACATGTGGCCAACAGAGCCATACAACTCGAGTACGTCGAATCGAAATCTAACCTAGCAGACCTATTTACTAAACCCCTACCCGAATTTAGTCTATTAAGGCGAAAATTGGGCATGTGCGTAATAGAATAAGAACTTGCAAACTATATTTTCTTACTACTATTTCTTATTTTTCATTTTGATGGAACTAGCATAGGACATACCTTAGATATCATGCACCTATAGATTTAAGGAGCCAGTACATCTCACAACACATAGGACTAATGTGTTTGTGTACTTAGCGACGTAGATGGGCGTGAGATGTTAGGACCCTACTCCAGGTTCCAAGATGTAGATCAAGTGCGTCAATATGAACCTCGGAGTATAAATATGCAACTAATATTAACCAACTCTAATCGGACTTGTTGATAATATCATTTCAATCAAGTCAAACTAGAGTTGAACATTTAGATGAATTATTTTCACATACTATTTTTAAAATCATCATGCTTGGACTTAGGGTTTTCTTAAAACCCCCCCACTTTTTCCTTGATTTATGTCAAAAGGGGGAGAAAAGGCCAATGTTAAGGTTCAAGAAAAGGCCAAAGTTCAATTTCAAATTTTTGAAATTGATAACTTAACTTAAAACTTTGATTCTGGCCTAAGTTAAGGGGAGTAAGGTTTAGGTTTCAACTCTTCGGAATTGAAAACTTTAAAGGCCCAAGTTAAGAAATCAAAAGTTAAACCTTTTGAATAATTAACCTTTTGACTTAACTTTTGATTACTTAACTTGCACTTATTTTTGACTCTAAGAAGCCTAAGTTAAGTAATGCCATTTACTTAACTCAATATCTTTTGTGTTTGGAGAACTAAAAGTCTTTTCAAGTACTCACCCTGGCCAAGGGAGGAGGGTTCCTCTAAGGGAGAACTTGAGAAATATCTTTACTACTCCTACTTTTGCTTCTTGTCTTTATTGTTTCATGCACTTAATTTCCTTAACTTTGTGTGTTTTTGCCATATATCAAAAAGGGGGAGATTGTTGGTGCAGTGAGGCACCGAAATCGAACCTGTGTTTTGATTATAGCAAAGACACAAAGTTAAGTCTATTTTGTTTTCTCACGAGCTGAATCGAGTGTGCAGAAGATTGATATAGCTGGAGCTGAAGGCTAGCGACACCCGGAGAAAGCCGCGGTGGTCGAGCGACACTCGAGTGATTTCGGAGGGAGCCGAAGGAATCGAGTGGAAGGCCGGAAGCAAAAGCAACACGTAAGCATCGAGGTAAGCTCGAGTGTGCGAGAGTAAGTAAGGTCGTATCCTCTTTACGGGGATGATCTTAAGCGTAGATCCGACCAAAGACTTCTTATAGATGGTCTAGGTCGAGATCGGATGGTCGACGACCATCGAAATTATGTTTTTGTTGTGCTAACTTTGACTTGCAGCAAGCATCAGTCGACTGCCAGCTTGGAGGACTCGACTGCCGTCAAACAGTCGACTGCCGAAGGTCAGCAATCGACTGATGCTGCCATCAGTCGACTGATGATGGCCATCAGTCGACTGATGGTCAATGATCAGATTCGAGGAGTCAAGGATTATCACCAAATTTCAAGGGAAGATGTGCTCAAATTTGATTGGCTAGGGTTCCTCTCGAAAAGGGGCTCAAAGGCTATAAAAGGAGGGCCAAACCAAGGTTTCAGAAACAATTCTAAGCCTCCAAAAAGTCTCCGCAAAGCTACAATTCTCCGACAACGAAGTCCTTCCTTCCGACGTCTAGGTTTAATTTTTCTTATTTGTCTTTGTACGTCGGTATTATTTTGTTATCAGTTGTTCATCTACTTTTCGGAGCTTTTATCGTATACGAGGAGAGGGGGATTGTCCCTCTACCTTAAAGTTTTTTTTGTATCGATTAACTCCTACCTCCAACGAGGAGGAGTTCCTTTAGTGCTTCTGCCCTCCGTACGTGGTCAAGGACCACTAGGGCCTTGGAGTAGTAGCCTTCGGCTACGAACCAAGTAAAACCCTTGTGTCGATTGTCTCTTTTATTTTATATTTATATTTCCGCTGCAATTAAATTATTTTCTCTAGAGTTTTAACGAACGAAAGAAAAAGAAAAGGTTTTTCGCTATTCACCCCCCCTCTAGCGAACTGCATCGATCCAACAGGATATGCTTGGGAGAGCATTAGAGAGGGTGGAAATCCATTGGATATGGATTAGGAGTTGGGTTGAGGGTGAGTATCAATTTTAAGGTGGATGTGAGTTCATTGTTGAACTTTGCCTTAATTTTTTTTTGGTTTAATGTTCCTATTGGCTTAGGGACTCTCCAAGGACATTGTTGGTGCAATGGTCAAGGGGGAGCAAGCCTCTAGGGGGAGGTATCCATCAAGTGAAGATGGATGTGTATTTCCTCATGGGAGGAAAATTGGGTTGCCTCTCTTTAAGTGATATGGGATCACTAGAAAGATTGTAGGCATGTGCTCCTCCAAGGGAGAGATTGTAAGATCTCATTGGGATATGAGACATTCATACCCTTGGGGAGGACCTTTTTGATGTAATGTCAAAAAGGGGGAGAAGTTACCAAGTTACCAATTAGGGTTCGTTGGAATTCTCATTGGGATATGAGAATTGCCAATATGGGAGAATTGGTAGACTTGAGATGGTAGTTTTGTTAATCATCAAAAAGGGGGAGATTGTTGGTGCAATCGGCCCAGCAGTACCTTGATGGTATTTTGATGATAGACAAAACTCATGACATGGGATTGTCATGGGAAAGTCCAACATGGTGTTGGCATGGAAAATCCAAGCATGGAGCTTGGTGTGGGAAAGTCCAACATGGGGTTGGCATGGAAAATCCAAGCATGGAGCTTGGTGTGGAAGTCCAAGGGGAAAGCCTTGGCATGGTAAAGTCCAAAGCATTGCGAAGCCGTGCGCTTGGTGCTTGGCATGGGAAATCCAAAGCATTGTGAAGCCGTGCGCTTGGTGCTTGGTGAGAAATGCATTGCGAAGCCGTGCGCTTGGTGCATATGAGAAGTCTTAAGGACTTGGTAAGTTCACTAGGCTCGGAGTCCTTGAGTCGGTGAAGGATGGCATTGCGAAGCCGTGCGCTTGGTGCATCCGAGGGACCACCGGACGGGGAGCGAATGGAGTGAGCCCAAAGGGAAGCATACTTCTAGGGCATGAGACGCGAAGGATGGCATTGCGAAGCCGTGCGCTTGGCGCATTCGAGGGACGTAGGCCGAGGGAAGAGAGCTTTGGTGGGGAACTCCATGAGGGATAAGGTGGACTTGGCCAAGTGGCTAAGACTGAGTGTCGGAGGCTCAAACTTGATGTTTGAGGGATTACTCGACGGTCGGATGCTCAAACAACATGGTGTTTGAGGTTTTTCCCGACGTCAGTCGACTGGCATAGGTGCCGGTTCGACTGGTCCAAGTCGACTAGGGTTCGACTGGTGTAAAGGCTAGGGTTTTGTGCTTGGCGATCGATCGCCATATCTTGTGATCGAATGAAGTGATCGCCGAGGATGGCGATCGTGATGGGAGTGTCGTGAGCACAGAACGCACCATAGCCGACTGGGCAGTCGACTACTGGGTCACCATTCGACTGATTGGCATCATTAGTCGACTGGTAGGTGATCCGTTGGAACTTGTCCGACGTGGATCTTGCCGTTGTGAGACAACGGCTACAGGGGCAGTCGACTGGGGCCTTTTGGCAGTCGACTGCTAGGCGCGAAAATAGCTCGATGCAGGTTATAAAAGGAGCTCGAGATGGAGGTTTTTGCCATGGTTTTTGTGGAGCTATTGGAGGGGAATTGCTGCTGCATTCCAGTCCTTCAAGAGCCAATCAAAGCAAGCAACAAGCAAAGTGATCAAAGCAATTGTGTAAAAGTTTTCTTTTGTATTGTCTTTGTATTTCTTATTGTATTTCATATTACTTGTTGTAATAACTTGTGAGAGGTTTCTCCACCTCCGACGTGTAGTCGAGAAGGAGTGTAGTTAGTGTCGTGCGCATAACTAGAGCTCGAGGAGCTCACCCGTGGAGTAGGAACCATTCGGTTCCGAACCACGTATATCTTGTGTTGTGTGATTGTGTATTGTTGTTAGTTTCATTATTATTGTTATTCCGCTGCGCTAACGACAATCGTAGACAAGCAACGCAAGAAGAACGAGTAAATTCCGACATCCATCGTAAGAGGGCTATTCACCCCCCTCTAGCCGGCCAATCGATCCCCTACATTAAGCAAGCATCTCTAAGGAGATGTGGACCCGAGATGGTTGGGTAAAAGTCAAAGTGCCCGAAGGTGTTTGAATAGCCTACAAGGATTCACCACTCCTTGCGAGGAGATGTATACCCTTGGCCTCTCATCGAATTGTTACTAAAGTCTTTGGCCAAAGCATTACATGTTTAGAGTAAGGTACTCTTGGATACATGTGCAATAACTAGAATCCGTAGGAAGAGGAAATGATACTTGGGCTAGGTGTGACATAATCAGCCTAGTGGAGACTGACACTATAAACCATGTCCTGAATCAAGTGGGTATAAGATGAGTGAAGGGAGCGGGACACGTTTCACTGTAGCTGCTGAAGGGTTTCAGAAGCATTCTGGGGTGAACCATTGATTTTTCGATTAATTTGGGATCATGATGTACTACTAGGTGCCACTCATGATCGTTCTATAATTAATGGTTAATTATAGATAACCAACATAAACCGGGAACCTATTTGGTTACACACACAACGAGCATAATCCGAAAGATTTAAAATGAGCTTGAGAATAGGATTCTCATATCGAGAGAGACATGGTTTGGTTGGACCAAACGAAGAGCGAGCATGAAATTGTTTCAGTCGCAACGAAAGCATGTATGGGTCAAGTATTATGAAGACATGATGGATGAACCAAATCGGTTTGGTTCTAATCAAATGGTGGAAAATAAACCAAAGCGGTTTGGTTTGTTTTAAACTAATGAATCAAAGTTGGTTCGGTTTGTTTTAACTTAAAAGAGACCAATGCGATTTGGTTTATTTTAACTTAAGTTATTGTAGCACGTTAATGGATTTTGGTTATGAATCAATAAACATTAGGAGAATATGTTCTCTATAAAAACACAGCTTAAGGGTTTTGTGAAACCCTAATCATCAATCAAGAGTTGTCGCCCAACCCTAGGAGAGGAGTCCTTGCTCTTGCCGCCCAAGGTGTTGCCGCCCATCTCTTGTGCCGCCGCCCAAGCTTGTTGCAGCTCCTCCTCCTTACCGCCGGCCACCCACCAGTCGCCGGCGACTCCTCTGGCCATCCTCCCTTGGCCACCGGCGACCAAGGAGCAACCAACCATTGATTGGTCGGCCATCTTCTCCACCAACACAAGCTGTCCAATTTTGGACAGCTTGTTTCTCACTTCGTAGAGAGGTCGTTTGGTCGGTGTTTTACGCTCTGACAGTGACCTACTTGTCGGAGATTGAATTTCTGGCAATCCTCATAGGTGGATGACTAAGGTTTAGTCAATTAGTTGACGAAAACCACTTCCGAGAAGCGAGTTCGTGGAGCTCATTTTTAGATCCGAATTTTGATTCTGATTGTGATCGTCTCTTGGATCATGTCTTTGACACAAGGCTAGTAACTCTTGCGAAGGCGGGGCTCATTGCTTTGTGAAGCTATCCCGACAATACTCGGCGTGGATATGGATAGAGGCGAGACTTGCAAGTGTCGCTCGGTTGATGTCATTCCCACTACACGTGATCCGTTTGGTATACCTAGTTTAAGTTTCCTTTTATTGTAAAATTTGAAATATCGATTATGTATACACATGTTGTATCCTAGCATGAATGTGGTGTGTGTGTTGTAATAAATAGTTTATTACTAGTTTTTGCTTCTGCTGTATGCATGTTTACGAAACATGTTCGAACACAACACCCACGTCGGTTCTATGGGAACCCAACACATCTATGCCACCTAGGTAAACCCTAAACCTTAACATTGGATAAGTTATTTATTCAACTATGCTTACACTAGCCATTGTTTGATTTTGTGCATTCTTTTTTTATCATGCATGTTTAGAATTAAGCATTTAGCGTTAAAGCAACGCCTTCCACCTTCCGGTGAAGGCCGGTCTGACCCCATCCCATCCATTGATGCTTATTTTCCTACCCCGGGTCATGAGTTGGCATTTAACTCAAATAAATTCAAACTTATTCCTCCTAGGTCCCTTGATGCTAAGTTTTTTCAAATTCACTACTTTGATATCATTCAAATTATTCAGTTCTATAAGTTAGAGTCTTTAGTATTCTGTGAACACCCAATAAATTCTACTTTGCTTTTGAAAACTGAGGTCTGACGGCGCTAAACCCCGGAATAGTCAACCAAAGGATTAGGTTCATGTGACGAGCCAATCGGGATTAAGAAGCAACACAATGTAACTGAAACGGGAATTGTCGCTAGTCCAAGAGTGAGTTTGTGTTTTATCCATCACTCATTGATCCTCTTCGGTCCCCATTTGAGGTCATCTCCCTAGATTCACTTCATGACCAGTTCTACCATAACCCACATCCATTAGGTGTTAACCTTTTTCCCTCTAATGATCTTTCCACTTCTGACAATTTCCTTTGTGAAGGTAGGAAACTTCGCTTCCCACTTCAACTCGGTCGCTTGTTCATGGCGATCCCTTCTACGTCCCCGGATAAAAAAAATTTATCCTTGACAAGAGGGATTACCCAAGCAACCGTTTCATCATCGTGCTATTCGATTAGAGTGGTTATTTGAACAAACTTGTTGTTCAAGCCACCAACCTCTATTGTACGAATAGCCGCGGAAAAGACGATGTACGGATCACCGGCTTTTGTGTTTATGTTCGGGGTCCAAGTTATATTAGTCACAAAACAGAATATATCATGCATATATAATTGAAAAACAATTACAAACATGTTACATATGAAGATAGTTAAGTGTTATACCTCTCGATCTTCTATCGTATGTCCTTCCTCCTTTTGGATATCGTATGGGCGACGATATACCAAAAGTCGAAGCTCCTAGATCACCAATCTTCCTTCCTTGCTCACTCCGAACAAGAGGAAATATAGAAACAAGACTCTTCTCCTTCCTTTAGCCAACCAACAAGCGCCAAGCAAGTTGTTGGTGCAAGTGCACTAGATAATCGAACCTGTGTTTTGATTATGACAAAGACACAAAGTTAAGTTTATATCATTATCTCACGAGCTAAATCGAGTGTGTAGAAAAGTACTAAAGCTGGAGCTGAAGGCTAGCGACACCTGGAGAAAGCCGCGGTGGTCGGGCGACACTCGAGTGACTTCGGAGGGAGCTGAAGGAATCGAGTGAAAGGTCGAAAGCGAGAGCTACAAGGTAAGTATCGAGGAAAGCTCGTGTGAGTGAGAGATTGTAAGGTCGTGTCCTCTTTACGGGGATAACCGTATGCAACGATTCGACTAAGACTTCCTGTGGAAGGTCTAGGTCGAGATCGGATGGTTACAAACTGTCGCATTTATCATTTTCCGAGCTGACCTCTCATGTAAGGAAGTGGTTAGCCGACAATGATCATTCTTTGGACATTGGGCAAGGCGATCGATGATGCTCATCGATCGATGAGAGTCATCGATCGGTGATGGCGACGAATCAGCTTTTGCGCTAGGTCAAAACGGATAAGGTTTGACGCGGCCACTTTGCGATAAAATTTATTACAACTTCGTGATCTGTTCTGAAAAAAGAGGAGACATATTCAGAGGCCAAAATCTATAAAAGGAGGGGTGGATTCCAACTCGAAACATCATCAAGTTTATTCATCAAGTGCTCCTACAACGCCAATGGTCCAACATCGTCATAACGTCGACGCGACAACAAGTTCAGATCTTCTTTGTCGGCAGCAGCATCTAGTAATATATTTTGATATTGTATTCGTTGTTTTTATTCGTAATGAGGTGAGGTAGGCTTGTTGCCTCATCCTCGTACATTCGATTTTGTGATCGTTGTATCCTACCTCCAACGAGGAGGAAACGTTATAGTGCTTTGCCCTCCGTATGCGGTCTAGGACAGATAGGGCCTTGGAGTAGCAACCGCTGTGTTGTGAACCAAGTAAAAATAAACGTGTCCCTTTATTTTCCACTTCTCTTACTCATTTAATTGTCTACTCGAATGAAACGACGAAAAGATTTACGATTGCTATTCACCCCCCCCTCTAGCGACGCTTCTCGATCCAACAATTGGTATCAGAGCGGGGGTGCTAAGATTTGGCGAAACCACCAATCTATCACGTTTTGGTTTTCTTTTCATATTTTTCGATTCGTATCTTTCTTAGGTTTTTCTTCCTTCCGCACTACTAATCCAAGACAAAGTCTTGGTACGCTTCTTTTGGTTGTGTGTTTGCAAGTATTCTCTTTTGGAGTAGTCGACAGTAAAACGGCCATATCTTTTCGCACAAGAGGACTCTCAAAATGATCTACCTACCAAATCGAAGCCCTCTGAGAGATCTACATTTCTTATGAGGGTTTACCCTCATAACAAGATGTTTCCAGCCCCAAAATCCAACGTTTAGTACCCTTTCGGGGATATCCAAGGTCGTAAGTTTCTAGTTTTTGTTAGTTTCTTATTCTTCTTATTTATTTCTGTTTATTTCCTATTATTTCCCACACTACTAATCCAAGACCAAGTCTTGGAATTCTCTTTGGTTTTTATTCGTGTTTTGCAAGACATTTAATGGCTCACATTGAGGGGTATAGCACCACCCGACCTCCGTTCTTTAACGGAAATGATTTCCGTTATTGGAAAGGTCGGATGGAGTGTTTCTTGAAAACACAAGTCGAGACTTGGATAATAATCCAAACCAGCTTTGCTCTACCCACCAATGATCAAGGAGAGCCCTTGGATTTCAACAAGTTGACAAATGCAACCAAGAGGCAAATCGAAGCCGATGCAAGAGCAACCCAAATATTGCAATGCGGCTTGTCCAAAGAGGAACTCAATCGCATCGGACCATTCATTAGCGCCAAAGACCTCTGGAACAAATTGATTGATCTACACGAAGGGACGCCCGATGCTAAGGTATGTAAAAGAGATTTACTTTTAAATAAACTGTACAATCTAAAGATGCAGGATCGCGAGACCATCACCCAATTACATTCACGGATCCAAGACATCGTCAACGGTCTTAACTCGATCGGGCAAGCCATAGAGAACCGGGACCTTATAAGGTATGATTTAAATGCTTTCCCTAGGACTACCTTGTGGGCATCCATGGTCGATGTCTACAAGGTCTCTAAGGATCTTTCGAAGCTTAGGTTAGATGAATTATTTTCCGAGTTTGAACTTCACGAGCAAACTAACGTGGTCCGGGCCGAGAGAGGTATTGCTCTACTTGCAGGACAAAGAAGCAAGCCACTTACTAGGCAAGTAGTTGAACTCAAACCTGAAGACAAATCAGAGTCCGAATCGGAAGAGGTGGAAGCAATAGTGAACGTAGTGCGAAAGATCGTTCGGAGGGAAAGGAGGCTACTAAAGAACCAAGAGAGGGCACAATTCAAATCAAATCAAAAGAAGGCTTTTCGTGCAACATGGGACAACGAAGAAGGCATAGGCATAGCATGCATGGCAAGACCCGAAGAGTCTGAGTCCGAGTCCGAGTCCGAGTCCGAATCTGAATCCAATTACAACACCGACTCCGAACTCGAGGACTATTTCGAGAAGCAACTCACAGTCGGATCAAAAGAGAAAATTAAGGTTAGCCGCTCACTAATTCATACGCTTTACAATACCATTAAAGTGCTTACTAGGAAATTAACTAAGTCTGATTCTAGGGTTGAGTCGTTATTTGAGGAGGTTGAAACCCTCAAGCAAGAGGCTACTCTAACCTCTTCAACTAGTCAAGTTCAAGAGGGAAACTCAACCCAAATTGAAAAACTTGAGGAGAATTCTCTCTTGAAAGACTGAGTTCAAGAGGTCGAGGCTAGGTTGGAAAGGTTCACGTTGGGATCTAAGAACCTTAATCGACTACTTGGAACCCAAAGAGCCGTGTACAATAAAGCCGGACTCAAATTTAAGTCAAAGACTACGAATAGATCATATATGTCTATCGTAAATCATAGTCATCAAAGAGTCTAAGCATGGGTCCCAAAGGTTTTATTGAACTCACATATAAGGAATAATAAGTTTTGGATTCCCCAGGATCAAGTTCATTATTTGAATAGACCATATTGGTTTAATGGTCCAGGGGGAGCTAACACTAAAATAGTATACCCGCTTATGTAGCAAAACCTTTGAATATTTTACTTTAATTTTTAGAATGACTAGATAGGGAAAATAGTTAGTCAACTCTTGACAACATAGTATCAGGACACGGCGAAATGATAGTACATTAGGGAAAGCAGTCTCGTGTATTCGAGCTAGATAAGGCGTATCTAGCTTGGTGCACTTAACCGAGTGGAACTAGCTGAAGCTACCTCACCGTATCCTAAACTAGTTAGACCAAGAAGTAACCCTAAGTGACTTAAGTAATATTTTCTTGAATTTGGCTTTGTCTAAGGAAGTGGTCGTTGTTCCGATCAAAGAAGGCCCCTGTGCCTCGCCACAACCTGGAAGCCAGTTTCTCGAAAAGTTACTTAATGTTCTAAAGGTTAAATCTGAATCTAACCCAAGGTTGACTATCTTTAATCAATTTAACATCATCTCACAAAACATATAAGGTGAATAAATTCTGAGATACATAAAATGGGTGAGATGTTAAGGATAATTGAAATATAACCTCTTCAAAATACTACTTATTTTCTCAACTATTGTACTTAACAACTCTTAGGCCAAAGTTTAGCGCCCCCTACATCTCTTATACTTCATATATTTGACTAAGGGGGAAAGCAAACTAACCCTAAGGGTTATATTACAAACCTTTAGATTATTGGTGCAGAGGGACACATCTCGAACCAATCTATCTAACTACTGCTAGACGCATGCTTGGACTCATATTTGATTTATCTAGATGCATTCATATACAATATTGTTTTTAAAACTCCTATTTTATACAAAAAACCCAACATTTTTTTTTGATTTATGGCAAAAGGGGGAGAAGATCAAAAGTTAAGGGGGAGTAACACAAAATTTGATTTTGAAAACTAAAGTATCACTTTCAAAACTCACCTAGGGTTAAAAGGGGAGTTTTGGTTAAGGGGGAGTTTTTGGGAATGACATTCATCATCTACTATACGTGTTTTATGCTTTGATTTCCCTTAACTTTGTGTTGGTTTGCCATAGATCAAAAAGGGGGAGATTGTTGGTGCAGTGGCACTAGATAATCGAACCTGTATTTTGATTATGACAAAGACACAAAGTTAAGTTTACATCGTTAAATCGAGTATGCAGAAAAGTACTAAAGCTGGAGCTGAAGGCTAGCGACACCCGGAGGAAGCCGCGGTGGTCGGGCGACACTCGAGTGACTTCGGAGGGAGCCGAAGGAATCGAGTGGAAGGTCGGAAGCGAGAGCTACAAGGTAAGAATCGAGGAAAGATCGTGTGAGTGAGAGATTGTAAGGTCATGTCCTCTTTACGGGGATGACCATAGGCAACGATCCGACTAAGACTTCCTGTGGAAGGTCTAGGTCGAGATCGGACGGTTAGAAACCGTCACATTTATCATTTTCCGAGCTAACCTCTTACTGTAGGGAAGTGGTTAGCCGGCGATCATGGACATTAGGCCGATCGATGCTCATCACCGATCGATGGGAGATCATCGATTGGTGATGGAGACGAATTAGCCTTTACGCTAGGTCAAAACGGATAAGGTTTGATGCAGTCACTTTGCGATAAAATTTATTACAACTTCGTGATCTGTTCCGAAAAAAGAGGAGTCATATTCAGAGGCCAAAATCTATAAAAGGAGGGGTGGATTCCAACTCCAAACATCATCAAGTTTATTCATCAAGTGCTCTTACAACGCCAACGCTCCAACACCGTCATAACATCGACGCGACAACAAGTTCAGATCTTCTTCATCGGCATCAGCATCTAGTAATATATTTTGATATTGTATTCATTGTTTTTATTCGTAAGGAGGTGAGGTAGGCTTGTTGCCTCATCCTCCTACATTCAGTTTTGTGATTGTTGTCTCCTACCTCCAACGAGGAGGAGACGTTATAGTGCTTTGCCTTCCGTACGCGGTCTAGGACCGATAAAACCTTAGAGTAGCAACCGCTGGGTTATGAACCAAGTAAAAATAAACGTGTCCCTTTATTTTCCGCTGCTCTTACTCATTTAATTGTCTACTCGAACGAAATGACGAAAAGATTTACGATCGCTATTCACCCCCCTCTAGCGACGCTTCTCGATCCAACACAAGTTGCTTGCCACCGACCAACAAGGAGAAGAAGAGAAAGATGAATGCTGGCCAAAATCTCCAAGGGAAGACCTTAAGCTATGTTTCCACCGGCCGAGAAGAAGAGGATCAAGTGGTTTGGATGCCGGCCAAGGGCTGGAAAGAGATTATGGGCGCCGGCCACCTTGAGGAAGAAGAGAAGAAAGGAAACTCTTTCCTTATTTGTGGCCGCCCAACACCTCCAAGCCCTAAGCCTCTCAAACCCTAATCCTATTCCTTCTCTAATTGGGATTCATCATGTTGCTGCCCACCCTAAAGCCTCCTTTTATAGAGTTAGGGATAAGCCTTGTTTTAATCTCCACCATTGGTTCTAGGGATTTAATCTTAACCATCGGATCTAGAGATTTAATCTCAACCGTCAGATCTAGAGATTTAATCTCTACCGTTGGATCTAGAGTTTTATTTTCATCCATTGGATCTAGGCTTTATAAGGTATTAATAGGCTACAATAGGGACCATGAGGAGGAGTTGGATCTTGGCCACCCAATGGATCAAGCCCACATAAAGTCCGATCCATTAATGATAATCCAATCCACTGAAGGATTATCATTGATCTACCTCACCAACCCCCATAAGTTAATATGGGCTCCATATATTATATGTTCATTTTCTCCCCGTGTTTAAGATCTCGAATGTCCGTTGATTAATTAATTTACTGACCATTAATTAATCGACATCTAATTCCATGAGTAGTACCACTCAACCTTTTCATCATGCCGGACCAAGTCCACCTGCAGGGTTTACATGATGAACCTTATGAGCTCCTCAAGGGGACATCATCATTCTAATATATAGGACACGGTTTCCTCTTATAATCAACAACACACCATATAAATAATATCATTTCCCAACTTACCGAGCCTATCGATTTAATCTATAAATCTCGCCCATTAGTAAATCAAAGAAATGAATACTAAGTATATGTGCCCATTATTATATCGGGATTAAGAGTATATTCAATATAATATCTGAGGTCCGATTCGATGATGTAGTCAGCAATAAATCGAATCACTTCTAAGTCGGTCCTGCTCAATACACACAAAGTGTACTAGTGTGATTCTATGGTCAAGACAAACCAATACCAAATCACACTACAACCATACCAATGGTTTGTCCAAAGCCATCTCGGTTGTGAGCATATACTTATACTTTACAAGGAGCCGATAACATGATCTCCCGTGTGACACCACACACCATGTTATCTACAATGTAATGTATTAGACAATATGCATAACCATAAAATATGCAAACAATGATCATGTGATTCTTATTTCAAAATAAAGATGTTCATACCAATGATAGACTTTTCAGTATACATCCCAACAATCTCCCACTTTTACTAAAAGACTATGCTATCCTCAAACTGCCATACATCTGATCCCCATTCCCTCCACATGCCTATCAAAAGCTCTCGCCAAAAGGGCCTTAGTGAAAGGATCTGCTAGGTTATCCTCCGATGCAATCTTGGCCACAACAACTTCTCCTCTCTTTACGATTTCTTGTATTAGGTGGTACTTGCGCTCTATGTGTTTACTTGCCTTATGGGCTCGTGGTTCCTTCGAGTTTGCAACTGCACTACTATTATCACAATAAATTGTGATAGTTCTGGGCAAACTAGGAATCACATCCAAGTCCATCAGAAAGTTCCGGAGCCACACAACTTCTTTGGCCGCCTCAGAGGCTGCCACATACTCAGCTTCCATGGTAGAGTCCGCCGCGCATTTCTGCTTGACACTCCTCCATACAATGGCTCCACCTCCCAAAGTAAACACAAAACCTGAGGTAGACTTACTGTTATCCCTATTTGATTGGAAGTCGGAATCTGTGTAACCCACAGGGAGTAATTGATCTGCCTGGTAAACTAGCATATAATCCATAGTCCTTCTCAGGTACTTCAATATATGTTTTACCGCAGTCCAATGTCCCTATCCTGGATTACTCTGATATCTGCTGACCATGCCTATGGCAAAACAGATATCTGGTCTCGTACATAACATCACATACATGAAGCTTCCTACCGCCGAAGCATAAGGAACCGCCTTTATCTCCTCTATCTCCTCAGATGTTCTAGGACACATCTCCTTAGATAAAGGAACTCCATGCCTGAAAGGTAGAAAACCCTTCTTGGAGTTCTGCATGCTAAAATGATCCATAATCGTGTCTATGTATGAAGCTTGAGATAAGCACAACATCCTTTTCTTGCGATCCCTTATAACCTTGATCCCAAGGATGCGTCCCACTTCTCCCAAGTCCTTCATATCAAACTGTTTGGACAACCATACCCTTACGTCCGATAACACCTTGATATTGTTGCCAATTAACAAAATGTCATCTACGTATAGTATAAGAAATACCACTACATTTTCGTCACATCTCTTGTATACACAAGACTCATCCGGACTTTGAATAAATCCATAAGACTGAATTACCTCATCAAAGCGGATGTTCCAAGACCTCGAATCTTGCTTCAATCCATAAATGGACCGATTAAGCTTACATACTGGATGCTCTTTGCCCTTCGCAATGAATTCCTCTGGTTGCTTCATATAGATATTTTCCTCAAGACTTCCATTAAGGAAAGTTGTCTTAACATCCATCTGCCACACCTCATAATCCATATGAGCTGCTATACATAAGAGAATCCGGATAGACTTAAGCATGGCTACCGGCGAAAAGGTCCCCTCATAATCGATACCCTCTTTCTGAGTATACCCCTTCGCAACAAGCCTTGCTTTGAAGGTCTCAACCTTCCCATCTATTCCTCTCTTTCTTTTGTAGATCCACTTGCATCCAATGGTTTTTACACCATCGGGTGGCTCTACTAGCTCCCAGACCTGATTTGAATCCATAGATTCAATCTCAGTATTCATTGCACTTTGCCAAGATACTGCACCTTTATCTTGGATTGTCTCGTCATATGTCCAAGGATCAGGTTCATGTTCGCCAGGGTCCAAATCAGAAGATTCTCACAAGAACATGAATCTATCAAGCTGTCTCACAACCCTCCCACTACGACAAGGTATCACCTATGTATCCTCTATGACACGCAGTGCAGTGACTTATGGTATATCCTCTTGTACCGGTGGTACTAAAGAAGTGACTTCCCCTTTTAATTCCTCCAGAACAATCTTACTCATGGGCTTGTGGTTCATCACATAGTCTTCCTCTAGAAATCTGGCATTCGTGCTAACGATCACCCTCTGCTCTCTAGGACTATAAAACAAATCACCTTTCGTTCCTCTAGGATAGCCAACGAACATGCACACTTCTGTACGAGGTTCCAACTTACCAGCATCTACCTTTAGCACATGTGCTGGACTCCCCCAAATCCGAATATGTCTTAGACTAGGCTTTCGCCCAGTCCACAATTCTATGGGAGTAGAAGGCACTGATTTAGATGGAACAAAGTTCAGAATGTACACCATCGTATCTAGAGCATATCCCCAGAATGAATCTGGCAACTCAAAATAACCCATCATCGATCTAACCATCTCCATAAGAGTCCTATTCCTTCACTCTGCTACACCATTCTACTGGGGTGTGCCAGGTGTAAACAATTGGGATTGAATCCCAGCCTCTGATAAGTAATTCCTAAACTCTCCCAAGAGGTACTCACCACTATGATCATATCGCAGTGTCTTGATACTTTTACCTTGACGTTTCTCCGCATTTGCCTTGAATTCTTTAAACTTGTCAAAGCATTCAGACTTGCGGCGCATCAAGTAAATGTATACATATCTCGAATAATCATCTATAAAAGAGACGAAATACTCAAAACCACCTCTAGCCTGGATAGACATAGGACCACACAAATTAGAATGAACCAATTCTAACACATCTTTGGCTCTATACCCCTTAGCCTTTAAAGGCCTCTTGATCATTTTACCCTTCAAGCAAGATTCGTAGGTTGGGAAATCTTCCACCACTAATGAACCCATAGGTCCATCAGCTATCAACCTTTGAATTCTACTTATGTTAATATGACCAAGCCTAAGATGCCAAAGATATGTTTGGTTCATCTTCGAAGGTTCTTTTCTCTTATTGGAATTAGAAGATGAGTTATTAACTTCTATTTGAATTGTGTGAGCTTTTGGTTCAAGTGTGTATAGATTTCCTATCAATGCACCTGAACAAATAATGTCCCTATTCCTTTTTATAACAACTCTGTCATTAAAAGAAATAGAATATCCATCCATAAATAATTTAGAAACCGAAATTAAATTCTTTCTAAATAAAGATACATAAAAGCAATTCTTAAGAACCAAAACTTTATTTTTCTCAAAAGATAAATAAACGTCTCCCATCAGAATAACCGCCACCTTCGTGGCACGCCTAAGTATACGGTAATCTCCCCTTCACCACGTCTGTTTCGAACCCCGCAAAGTATTGCAGACATGATCGCTGGCTCCCGTGATTCACACACCAGTGCCGTAGATAACACCGCTTAAATATGTTTCAACGACTAGACCAAAAGATATACCTTTGTTCCGCTTATGTTGGGGGCGATCCTTCTTCCAGTGTCCACCGCACAAGTGAAGCACTTGCCTCGGCTTCTTCACTCCTCCTGAGTACCTCCCCGCCTTTGCCCGACTTGTTTCTTCTTCTTCTTGCCTTCGGCTTAAAAGTAGAAACCTTTGGGTCACCATGGCATGCGCTGAGCACTGATTGAAATAGCCCTCTGCTCTGGAGTTACATGGAAGCTCCGCCAACTAATACAACCTTTTATTCATGTTGTAGTTCAGGCGAAACTGCTCAAAACTCCTAGGTAGAGACTGGAGAATGATATCGACCTGGGTTTCCCCATCGATCTCAGCTCCGAGGACTTCCAACTCATTCAAATAAGCCATCATCTTGAGAACATGATCCCTCACGGGTGTTCCCTCGATCATGGTGGTCGTCATCAAGTTCCTCATAGTTTCCTGCCTTGCAACCCGATTCTGGTGTCCGAAAAGCTCTTTGAGATTGAGCATCATGTCATAAGCAGTGGGCATGGCTTGATGCTGATGTTGCAGTACATTTGACATAGATGCCAAAATGTAACACTGCGCCATCTTATCGGCCTTGACCCACTTCTTATAACTCTCCTTCTCCTTTTCCCCAAAATCATCCACAGGCTTAGGAGGGCACTCTTTGAGGAGTACATATTGGTATTCCTCAACAGTCAAGACAATGTCAAGATTCCTCTTCCAATCAATATAGTTGGGTCCAGTAAGTTTATTCTCTTTCAGTATCACAACAAGCGGGTTGAAAGTCATTTTGAAAAAAAAACCTAAGAATCACATAGATCAAAACATTAGATTTCAAAAAATTATTGATTCCTCAAACAATAAAATTTTAAAATCAACCAACACCTCAAAACACCGAGAATTTCGTATGCCACGATAGTGTGGACGTATACGAATTCTACATTTGTTAGAGGAGGTTTCACCTATTAATTTTACTATCTTGTCAACCTAACTTTTTGACAAGTAAAATTGATAGTTGGTTCCTATTTGTCCCTACAAATAAAAGCAGCGACTCCGATGGGGAGGATACTTATATTTGTATCTAAGTGTTCACCATTACTCGGTACCAAGGAAATTATCTCGGGTTATGTGCCTTCTGATGGAGAAGTACACACGCTCCTTAATAATTTCCTATAACCATATTCGACCTTGTGATCCGCAAACAAATTCATCCGATTGGGAGGAAGGCACTCAGAGCCGACGTGTAAGTTTGTTTGCATCACTTGTCAAATCGTAATGGAGGCCGTGGGAATTTATAAAAATTACTCTCTCCCACTTAGTAATTTGAAATTGAGGAATTTTCTAGCCTACGACATGCATATCAAACAATAAGCAATAAATAAGAAAAATAATTATTTTCCAACTATTATGGTTGTTGTCTTCAATATGTCTCCCATCGTATTACCATCTCGTCCGCTCCTCCTACGCCATGTACGAGCAATCCAGAGATTCGAGCCGAGACTAAAATCTATTTTAATTTACATCCATCGATCCTATACTCCACAAGGGAGTGTACATGAAATCTAGATCGAAAGTAAACTAAAATAAAAAGAGTGGCTAAACAATGTCGTATCTAATTTACAAAAATTAAATACTAGCCTCGTCAACCCCGAGGATTCAACAAAATATACATTTACACACATACAATCACATACACACATATGACCATAATAGTTGGATCCTATGCCTGCAACCAAAGAGTTAACCTACGAATATCCTACTATTATCCGACACATATAATATATGAAAAGTGCATAAAAGTAACCGAATACCTAAACACACAAAACCGGAAACCGTGGCTTTGATACCACTTGAAGGTAGGAAACTTCGCTTCCCACTTCAACTCGATCGCTTGTTCATGGCAATCCCTTCTACGTCCCCAGATAAAAAAAATTTATCCTTGACAAGAGGGATTACCCAAGCAACCGTTTCATCATTGTGCTATTCGATTAGAGTGGTTACTTGAACAAACATGTTGTTCAAGCCACCAACCTCTATTGTACGAATAGCTGCGGAATAGACGATGTACGAATCGTCAGCTTTTGTGTTTATGTTCGGGGTCCAAGTTATACTAGCCACAAAACAGAATATATCATGCATATATAATTGAAAAAAATTTTACAAACATGTTACATATGAAGATAGATAAGTGTTATACCTCTCGATCTTCTATCGTATGTCCTTCCTCCTTTTGGACGTCGTGTGGCCGACGATCTACCAAAAGTCGAAGATCCTAGATCACCAATCTTCCTTCCTTGCTCACTCCGAACAAGAGGAAGTATAGAAAAAAATACCCTTTTCCTTCCTTTAGCCAACCAACAAGCACCAAGCAAGTTGCTTGCCGCCGGCCAACAAGGAGAAGAAGAGAAAGATGAATGTCGGCCAAAAGTTCCAAGGGAAGACCTTAAGCTATGTTTCCACTGGCCAAGAAGAAGAGGATCAAGTGGTTTGGACGCTGGCCAAGGGCTGGAAAAAGATTATGGGCGCCGACCACCTTGAGGAAGAAGAGAAGAAAGGAAACTCTTTCCTTATTTGTGGCTGCCCAACACCTCCAAGCCCTAAGCCTCTCAAACCCTAATCCTATTCCTTCTCTAATTGGGATTCATCATGTTGCCGCCCACCCTAAAGCCTCCTTTTATAGAGTTAGGGATAAGCCTTGTTTTAATCTCCACCATTGGTTCTAGGAATTTAATCTCAACCATCGGATCTAGAGATTTAATCTCAACCGTTGGATCTAGAGATTTAATCTCTACCATTGGATCTAGAGTTTTGTTTTCATCCATTGGATCTAGGCTTCATAAGGTATTAATAGGCTACAATAGGGACCATGAGAAGAAGTTGGATCTTGGCAACCCAATGGATCAAGCCCATATAAAGTCCCATCCATTAATGATAATCCAATCCACTAAAGGATTATCATTGATCTACCTCACCAACCCCCATAAGTTAATATGGGCTCCATATATTATATGTACATTTTCTCTCCGTGTTTAAGATCTCGAATGTCCATCAATTAATTAATTTACTGACAATTAATTAATCAACATCTAACTCCATGAGTAGTACCACTCAACCTTTTCATCATGCCGGACCAAGTCCACCTGCAGGGTTTACATGATGAACCTTATGAGCTCCTCACGGGGACATCATCATCCAAATATATAGGACACGGTTTCCTCCTATAATTAACGGCACACCATATAAATAATATCATTTCCCAACTTACCGAGCCTATCGATTTAATCTATAAATCTCGCCCATTGGTAAATCAAAGAAATGAATACTAAGTATATGTGCCCATTATTATATCGGGATTAAGAGTATGTTCAATATAATATCTGAGGTGCGATTCGATTGTGTAGTCAGCAATAAATCGAATCACCTCTAAGTCGGTCCTACTCAATACACACAAAGTGTACTAGTGTTATTCTATGGTCAAGACAAACCAATACCAAATCACACTACAACCATACCAATGGTTTGTCCAAAGTCATCTCGATTGTGAGCCTATACTTATACTTTACAAGGAGCCGATAACATGATCTCCCGTGTGACACCACACACCATGTTATCTACAATATAATGTATTAGACAATATGCATTACCATAAAATATGCAAACAATGATCATGTGATTCTTATTTCAAAATAAAGATGTTCATACAAAAGATAGATTTTTCAGTATACATCCCAACACTTTGCAAGGTCATTGCACATTGCATTCTTCTGAAAGTTACTCGTGGGATGGCCTTAGTTCGACCCCCACATTTCTTTCTTATGCATGCATTTCGTCAAGCTCTAGATGTAAACATCAGTCTGAACACTTTTCATTGTATAGTCAACTTCATCAAGCCCAATAATGGGAAGGTCCACATGCCATTCGGTCATGTGATCAGTGAGCGGCTTGGTTTCATCGGTATCGACGTAACCAAGGGGTCATCGAACCCATGACCACCAAATATGATCGCTTGAATGCCAGGACTTTTTCTTTAGCAAGATTGAATCCCTCCACCACCTCCATGACCTGGGAGGATGGGTAATAGCAGGTGGGTGACACTCCACTTGTCCCAGCACCTGAGGATGATGCTGCAGAGGATGACGCTGTGCCGGACTCGACCAATGCAGCACGCCTCGAGGCATTTGAGGAGACCATGGACACATTCTTCGGGGAGCTTCATCTGGAGCACCAGGAGTTCTGGACCTTGGTCCTTTCCCAGATGCGTGCGTTGGACCGACAACAACAAGAGATATTGGAGCTTCTCCGTCCTCCTACATCTAGACAACCTTCTGTTGTCGACGCTTCACCATCGATTGCAATGGATGCTGATGATGCTGACTCTTAGATAGCCATCATTTTGTATTTTGTTTTTGTTTTGCTTGACATTTGTAAGGCACTGCCTTTAGACTATTGTTAGTAATGTTTTTTTAGTGAAATTAATCCTTTTGTTACATTTCTATACTATTGTTGATATTCTTATCGATTGGTAATTCAAAAAAATAAATAAATATATAAAGAGTTGATAACAATTTAATAAGTATTTTTAAAAACCTTGATGGGGTCAATCATTTGATTGCACTCATTACTGGTAATATTGATACATTGTTAGCCAAACATAGTGACTATTTTTACCACTTTGATTTTTATTTTAATCCATCAATATAATGGGTAAATTTTTCTTTGTTTATTTTTCACCCATTATACTAGACATAAGAAATGTTTATGCCAAGTTTTATGAATTTTCACACTTCGCAGAATTACTTACGCATTTCTTAAACTCGGCTAAACATCCCTAATTTTAGAACTATCAAATATCAGTCGATTGCTCCTTATGGTAGTCGACTACTGAAGTCCGCAGTTGACTGATGACTGCCTCAGTCAACTAATGGCCCTGTTTAGGGTAGAATACTTTGTGTTGCTGCTTTAAAACCTTTATACTGGACGATCTAACTTTATATTCTAATTACTATAGCATCTTATGATATCTTTTATGAAAAATGGGACTAAATTGGTGCAAGGGTAAAGGGGGAGTGTTTTATGAATATTATCTATTCCCTTAATCTAATATTGTTGGTGCAAAGTTTGGATTTATTCTCCTTTATAATTCTTTTTACTTTGCTCAACATATCATTTATGCATGCTAACTTATGTCTTGGATTAAGGGGGAGCTCTATGTCTATGTTATACCTTAGTTCAAGGCATAACCAATCTTGCTCATTTATGAACTTATTGTCTTTATCCTTTTCTCTTTTTGATGTGTGTCAAAGAGGGAGAAAATGGAATTTAAGTTAGAATTGCATATTAGCATATTTATTGCTTATTGCATATTAGCATATTTATTGCTTATTGCATATTTGATATATGAAGCTTTTATATTTCAAGACCTAACTTAAATGATTACCAAACATCAAAAAGGGAGAGATTGTTGGTGCAACAATGCCCTAAGCATTTATGTATTTTGATGTTTGGATAATCATTTTATAGTTAGGCAATATTTGTGATCTAACCATGAATGTGTTAAGTGAGAGGAAAATCCAAGTATAAAGTCTTAGTAAAGAAAAGTCCAAGTGTGAATCTTGGCAAGGAAAGTCCAAGGGAAGGTCTTGGCGGCGTAAGCCCAAGCATGTAGTCTTGGTGGCGTAAAGTCCAAGCGGACCTTGGCAAAGGAAGTCCAAAGGCAAGGTCTTGACAGCATAAGTCCAAGCATGTAGTCTTGGTGGCGTAAAGTCCAAGCAGACTTTGGCAAAGAAGAAGCCTAAAGCATAACGAAACCGAAGGAAGCTTTTGAAGGCAAGTGAAAGGATGGAGTCGTGGACTCAGAGGAATCCATAGAACAAGGAAACTAACTTGGGTTAGGTGTAACATAGTCTGTCTAGTGGGGACAAGCACATAGACTATGTCCTAAACCAAGTCGGTATAGGATGAATTAAAGGAACAAGATAAAAAACAATTGAAGTTGTTGAAGGGTTCAGAAATGTTCTAAAGTGGTTTTGAACTTTCTGATCAATTGGGGGTCATGATGTACTACTAGCTACCGCCAATGATCTATTCATAATTAATGGCTTAATTATGAATGACCAACATAGTCGGGAAGCTCTTAGGTCACTTGTAATACCGGTGATCTTAAGACATAAAATAAGTCTGAGAATGAGATTCTCAATGAGAGAGGCTATATCTGATTAGACTAGGCTAAGAGGGTGCGAAATAAAGGCTATGAAATCTTTTATGGCAATGTCGGGGCTTAGCACGGTCATATCGCACTTAAACAAAGTTAAATAGACAATACAAAGCTTCACACAACTTTGCCTAACTAGGCACGGGTCGTGGCTAGCTTTGGCCAAAGGCGACCAGGGCTGAAGTAGTGCCTAGCATGACACACGGCCTAGCCGTGTGTCCAAGCACGACTGTGCCTGTGAGGCATGGTCGCGGCATGTGTCCAATACATGCCCGTGTCATGGGTCGCTGATTTTTGGTGTGAGCTCGTATGGAAATTTCCTGGGTTTTCTTACCTTAATTATGGAATAATTATGGAAAGATAAGTTTGTTGGATCGAAAGTGTCGCTAGGGAAGGGGGGTGAATAGAGAGCATAAAATCTTTTCGTTCTTTCAATTAATACACAGAGATGCACAGTGGAAAAAAAATAAAACAAGTTTGTTTTTACTAGGTTCACAATCCAACGGTTGCTAATCCAAAGCCCTGCGATCCTTGATCGTGTACGAAGGGGCAATCCACTATAGTCTCCTCCTCGTTGGAGGTAGGAGACAATGATTACAAAAACCGAAAACACGAGGATGAGGTAACAAGCCTACGTCACCTCGTTACGATTAAAGCCACGAATACAATTAATAAAAACTAATACTTGTTGTTGCCAACAAAGAGATTCTGAACTTGGCGTTGCGTCGGCGTTATGATGGTGTTAGAGCTTTGGCGTTTTGGGAGCACTTTGAGAGTAAGATGGATGATCTTTGAGTTGGAGTCCTCCCCTCCTTTTATAGATTTGTACCTTGGAATAAGTCTAGATGCAGATCCTCAACTTTTGGAACTTATCATGAGGTGACACCTTATCTTTTTGCGAAGTGGCAGCGTCAAACATTATCCTATTTGACTTAGCGCAAAAGGCTGATTCGTTGCCATCAGTCGACTGATGTGCAACAGTCGACTTCAAATAGCCAGCAGTCGACTGCCAACCTGGCCACTTCCCTGAAGTAAGAGGTTAGCACGAAAAATGGTAAATGCAACGGTTTCTTACCATCCGATCTCGACCTAGACATTCCACTGGAAGTCTTAGTCGGATCACCGCCTACGATCGTCCCCGTACAGAGGACACGACCTTCCCATCTCTCTTCGCACTCATGCTTATCTCTGGTCCTTTATGACTTGTCGCTTTGCTTCTAGTATTCACTTGGGTTCTTCGACTCCCATGAAGTTCTCCCAGTGTCGTCCGACCACCATGGTTTCCTGACTCGGGATTCTCCGGGTGTCGCTAATCTTCGGCTTAGCTTAACCATTTCTTGCACACTTAATTCAGATCATGAGATAATAATATGACTTTAACTTTGGATCTTTGCCATAATCAAAACCTGGGATCGATTATCTGGTGCCCCTGCACCAACAAGGTTATGTTTAAGCCTCCTAATATGCCCTAATCAAAAGATTGATAAATAGATCCCTTGGTAAACTTTGGAGGAGAGCTTTTAGGTCTTTTCTTGGTAGTTGTCTTTTCCTCTCTCCCTCTCTCTCCTCTCCGTTGGTTGGCTAGCACCAATCGAAGATGAAGACTTTATTGGTGCAATAATAAAGTTAAAAAGGCTTGGATTCCCAAGAAGTTTTTGATTGATGTTACCGGTCCAAACTTTTTGGTACCTAAGGAATTTATTTTCATGTTGTTTAGGTAAAAGGACCAAGTATGCAAATTATGGATAGCAGTTGCTCAAGACACATGACCGGAGATGTGAGCAAGTTTTTCACAATTAACTACATTAACAAGGGACCCATGTCTTATGGCAAAAGAAGAGGAAGGGTGGCTATGTCATAGAAGGCTAGGGCACATCAATATGAAGAACATAGCCAAAGTAGCAAAATTGGGGTTGGTGAAGGGGCTACCAAAGATCAAGTACATTAAGGATAAATTGTGTGATGCATGCCAAGAAGGGAAGCAATCAAAATCATCACACAAAGATAAAACTCTAACTAGTACCTTTACATTTGGACTTGTTTGATTGCCATAATATTCCTTCTTTAAATGGTAACAAATATTGTTTAGTCATAGTTAATCATTTTTCTAGGTATACATGGGTTTACTTTATAAAACATAAGGATGATACCTTAGAAATAATCATAGGATTTAGCAAAAGGGTTGAAAATGAAAGAAATATCAAAATCAATCGGATCCGTAGTGATCATGGTGGAGAATTTGAGAATTCTAATTTCTCAAAATTTTGCTTAGAACAAGGGTACAAGCATGAGTTCTCTTGTCCTAGAACACCTCAACAAAATGGGGTGGTGGAAAAGAAAAATCGTTCCCTACAAGAAGTGACTAGGACAATGCTCAATGTATATTCCTTACCTAGCTACTTGTGGGTGGAAGCAGTTAACACTGCTTGCTATATCCAAAATCGAGTCTTAATTCATAGGTTTTTAGGCAAAACACCATTTGAATTATGGAATGGGAAAATTCTTACAATTCACTATTTCAATGTCTTTGGTTGTAAAGTCTATATCTTAAATACCAATGACAACTTAGGAAAATTTGAGTCCAAGGCGGATGAGGGAATCCTAGTTGGATATTCATCCACTAGTAGAGGTTATAGGATTTACAATAAGAGGAATCAAAAGGTTGAGGAATCTTCTAATGTTGAATTCGATGATTTCTCTAGCACTTATCCTAGAAAATCATCCATTGATAAGGATATCAATGATAATAATCAAGACATTACCCAAAAACTTCAAAACATGACCTTGGGGGGTAATGATCCAAGGGAAGGATTAGGAAGTAATGATTAAGGGGGAGGAAGAGGAGATTCCGATGATGAGAGGAGGAAGTAAGGTAACCATGATCTAAATCAATTTGAGTAACCTCCTAGGACCCTAAGGATTCATCAAAATCACCCACTTGATCAAGTAGTTAGAGAACTATCCCAAGGAGTTAGAACTAGGTCTTTTCATAGAGCTCCTACTAATCAAGTAGCTCTTATCTCACAAATTGAACCTAAATCAATCAATGATGCATTACTTGATACTGATTGGATTTTGGCAATGCAAGAAGAATTAACTCAATTTAAGAGAAGTCAAGTATAAGAGCTAGTCCCTAGACCTAATGATAGCACCATAGTTACCACAAGATGGGTCTTCAGGAATAAGTTGGATGATCAAGGAAACATCACTAGAAACAAAGCTAGGTTGGTTGCAAGGGGTTTCAATCAAGTTGAAGGACTTGACTATGATGAAACTTGAGCCCCGGTTGCTAGGTTAGAGTCAATTAGAATCCTTTTAGGATATGACACTCACATGGGTTTTAAGCTTCACCAAATGGATGTGAAATCGACATTCTTAAATGGGTTTATTATGGAAGAGGTATATGTAGAACAACTGATGTGAGCAAAACATATAGGGTTTTAGGAGTAGTTTTCACTCACATCTCATTTCATTTCATGTTAGTTTCATGCGTATGTTACTTTGTTTTGCATGCATTTCATATTTTCTAGTTCAGAGATCTTCTCTATGTACTTTTACGTGCAGGATAGCATTATGGGGAGAAAAGACACACTTTCAAAGCAAAAGAAGGGCATTTTGCAGCTAGACGTAGAATGGGACACGACCAGGCCATGTGGCTACACACGACCGTGTCCAATGGGTGAGATTAGCCACCCCAGAGCCGCACACGGCCTGACCGTGTGGTGGCCTAGCAGATTTACATGATTAGGATTTGTTTTGGATTTTGCAGCAATCTGCTGTGATGTCTATATAAGGAGAGCTCCGCCCAAACCCTAGGAAGAGGCACGATGACTAGGATGACACACTGAAGCCCTAAAAAGCTTCGGGAACTCGCAACGGGGAGGAAGAATGCTGTCGGAGATCCAAGTTCTGCACTTCAATGCCAGAGAGAAGGCCATATTGGCATTGTAACCTCTTGTTCTTACATTTTATTTTTGATATATTCGAACATGAACATGCCTTGTGATTCTCCTCTTCTATATATGGAGTAGTTCCTTCAATTCTAGGATTAGAGAGTAGCTTGTGTATGCATGACATGTTGCTTCAAATTAAATTCTATTTCTGAGTTTGAATTTGCAATTGAAAATTGTTCATACCAATACCTATGCGTATTTGGTTTTCTACCTGCTGTTCTTAGGCGATACGAGGGGTGACATTCCTCATATATAAGATTTATGGGATTTATACAAGGAACCTAGGGGTAAACCTGATCTCCTGTAACCGTGGGTAGAAGGATGTGATGGAACTGGAAATGGTTCATCGCAGGGATTGATTTGGCATCCACATACCGCCTATCCAATCCGTGTAAGGCAGAGATAGCTTCTGATAGATGCAGTGGCTCATCGGGAAAGTGTATGATGTCCCTTCCAAAAAACCATAGCTAGATGTTTAGACAACGCCCAGTTGATAGCAAGTTTTATGACACACAAGTGAAACCAAAGTCCTAGAATCCCTTTTAAAGACCTCGGCATGCTCCTTTCTTCCTCCGTGTGACACCGTACTAGAGTTTAGTCCACCGACAACCCTCGCAATCGAAACCTTTAGATTTTACTTTTGAATAATTTCACCTACTGAACAAATCGGTACTCGAATCTCAGTCCCTGTGGGATCAATAATCATTTATTACTTGACGACATTTGTGCACTTGCGGGCGTTGAGCGCAAGCTCACGCTTCGAGTCCTCGACGGTCTCCATCGCGAGATTTGAAGTCACGTTCGCGTGCATCATGTTTTTGGCGCCGTTGCCGGGGATTGATCGATTCGATATCGAATCGAGAAGTGGAAAATTGGATCGGACTTAGGATTAGATTTATTTACTTGTTTAATTTTCTTTTTAGTTTGCTTCATTTACTTTAGTTTTATATTTTCCATATTTAGATTTCATTTTTCTTTTTATTTTAGAAGTAGTTTTCTATTTTCTTATTGCCTCTTTGATTTTATTAGCTAGATTTGTTTATTTCCTGTTTCTTAGTATTAGGTAGCACTCCTAATTTTGTGGCTCAGTTATTCGTATTCTTAGACGCTTAGGATCGGAAGGCCTGATTCTGATCGACTTAGAAATTGAACGAACCTTTCATCGTTGGAAAGAAGAACAGAAGAGGATGGAAGACTAAGCTACCTCCGAAGTACATATAGGTAGCCAACCTCTGCGGGATTACGCAGCTCCTAGCGCTAGAGGATTTAGGCCAAGTATAGCTGGACCATTTATTTCGGCAAACAACTTTGAACTTAAACCATCACTTATACATATGGTTCAGGAGAGTCAATTCAGGGGAGCTGCGACTGAAGACCTGAACCGGCACCTAGAGGCATTTTTGGAAATTTGCTCAACAATAAAGATGAACGGAGTCCCTGCTGACGCGATCCGCTTGAGCCTATTCCCGTTCTCATTGTGGGATAAGGCTAAGGCATGGCTTCACTCCCTACCTTCGGGAAGCATCACTACATGGGAGCAATGTGAACAACAGTTTTTGAATAAATACTTCCCACCAAGCAAGACTGCTCACATGCGCCATCTTATCATGAGCTTCCGTTAGAAGGAGGGGGAGTCCTTATTCGAAGCTTGGGATCGCTACAAGGGGCTACTCTACCAATGCCCCCACTACGGACTGGAAAGGTGGCTGGTGATCCACATCTTCTACAATGGGATCACGTACGCCACGAAGATGTCCCTGGATTCTGCTGCAGGAGGAGTGCTTATGAATAAGACCATAGAGGAAGCGAAAGAACTGATAGAAGATGTGGCCCAGAACCACCATCAATGGGCTTCCAAACGTGGTCACCCAACTCCTGCGGCAGGACGATATGCTATCAACTCCGTGGACCACCTAGCAATATATTGAGAGGACTACTATGGAGGGCAGGAAACCTCAGAAGAGAAGATTGAGCATGTTATAATGCGGTTGGGGATTACAATCTAAGGCCCAACAACCCATACTCCAGTACCTACAATCCCGGATGAGGAATCACCCAAATTTCTCCTATAAGAATAACTCAGGGAATTTCTAACCATCAGGAGGGTATGGGCAGTAGTAGGGCAATGGGCACCAACAACAACAGAAGTCTAGACTGGAACTGATGATGGAAGACTTCATTGCTACCCAAACAAAGGCCAATGAGGAATTTCATCGTTAACATCAGAAAATAGTGGAGTCACTCAGAGACTTGAAGGCCACCGTTGACAGTCTTGCAAGTCACACAAGGATGTTAGAGACACAAGTGGCCTAGATAGCCCAAACCGTGTCAAAATCTATGGATAGTTCTCCATCAATACCCGAGCCAAGTCAGGCTAAAGAGGAAGGAGTATACAATGAGGGAGTGGGGTAGAGAAATAGATTCGCCAAGGGGTGTGCAACCATGATTTCCACCCTACCTGACCAAGCTGAAATTGAAGATAAGATTCCACCACAGTTTGAGGACCCCGGTGAATTTGTTATCCCCTACTCGATATATGGGGAAAGCTTTGATGAAGCACTGTGTGACTTGGGATCATCAATAAGTGTGATGCCCTATGCATACTATCTGAAGGAGGGACTGAATGGGCTCCAACCAGTGAATCTTTGTATTCGTATGGGGGACAACTCAGTCAAGGAACCCGTCGGCTTGCTAGCACACATGCCTATGGTGATTGAGAATTTTGTGATATCCACGGACTTCATCATACTAGACACAGGACCCAATCCCTAGAATCCCATCATTTTGGGAAGGCCTTTTCTAGCAACTGTGGGGGCGTGCATAGATGTTAAGGCACACCAGATCTCCCTAGAGGTAGATGGGGAGATCATCCTCTTTAGCCTTTTAGAGTGTAGAGCCCCCTACCTAGATGGCTTCACTTTCAGTAGGTTAAAGCTGAGGCCCCTAGATGAAGATTCCGAGACGGATGAATGGAGGTTCACTAAATCTCCGGAGCCAAGTTGATAATGGAGTGAGGTCGAGCTAAATGACCTTAAATAACGCGCTTCTTGGGAGGCAACCCAAGTTTAGTTTTTAGATTTCCCTTTAATTGTATTGCATGCATTTAGTTAATTTGTGTTAGGGCAATCTCTTGCCATGATATGGTTTTGATGTGTGTGGCAAAGGGTTTAAGTTAGAATTGTTATTATGATTTGATATGTGCGTTGGAGTCTTGCAGGACTTAGTAATTCGCACATAGAGCCTTGGTGAGTTTCACATCTCATGACTCGGTCCTTGAGTCGGTGAAGGATGGCTTTGCGGAAGCCGTGCGCTTGGAGCATCCAAGGGACCACCGGACGAGGAGCTTGGAGTGAAGCCGGAGGAAGTAGACTTTAGGGCGAGACGTGAAGGATGGCGCTGCAGAGCCGTGCATTTGGCGCATCCGAGGGACGTGGCCGGACGAAGACAACTTCAAAGGCGAGGGACTCCGAGGGATGAGAGTGAGCGGATGTAACCCGGGACGGGGTAGAACGCTTAGGTGAAACTTGGCCGAATAGCTAAGTGTCGGATGAGATTTCCCGACATCAGTTGACTTCCACGGATTGGCAGTCAACTGCTCTGAGTCGAACGGGGTTCGACTAGTGTTAAACTAGCAGTCTTATGCTTGGCAGTCGACTGCCATGGACTGGCAGTCGACTAATGTCGACATCAGTCGACTGCCTAGGGATGACAGTCGACTGATGGAACTGTGCACGGGCACAGAATGGAGTCGACGTCGCAAGCACTCGACTGATCAACCATCAATCGACTAATGGTGAGATCAGTCGACTGATGATGGTGCCATTGGATGGAATCCAACGTGGAAAGCAACCGTTATTGGGCAATGGCTACAAGACCAGTCGACTGATCGAGGGCATCAGTCGACTACTCCTGTGTCAACGGGAAGAAACCTTCTTCCTCTTTAAAGAGGAAGGGTGTGGGGTTTTGGGAACCTAATGTTCATGCTCCAATCTGCTCCCAAAGTGCCCTAAAGCTTTCCATCCTCTTACTTGAGCCTATTTCCATTATATTTGTAAAAGGAGTGTTTTTGTGTAAAAGAGGTTACCTCCACCTAGCTTTGTGCAAAGGAGAGATCTAGTGGATAGATTGCGGAGTGATTCACCGTGGACGAATCGGACCGTGGATTAGCGGCGTAGCCGTGAACCACGTTACATCTCGGTGTTTGTATTGTTTGTATTCTTGTTTATCTTTTGCTTTGTCTTTATTTATTTGTATTCATATATTCCGCTTACGCTAACACTTTGTAGATGAGCAAATTACGTCATCCAACGAAAGAGGGCTATTCACCCCCCTCTAGCCGGCCGATCGATCCCCTACAAGTGGTATCAGAGCCAAGGAAAGCTTGTCGAGGACTAACCGCCACAACAAGCACATTCAAGAATGGCCGGCTCCAATATTCACCCTCCAAAATTTGAAGGCGAATTCTCTTGGTGGGAAAAGAGAATGAAGGTATTTTTCGATACCGATTTTGAAATTCTCTTGATTATGAAAAACGGTTTCGAATTGCCTAGGGATGAAGAAGGGGAGCCCTTGGAGAAATCAAGGTGGAGCAAGAGGCAAAGGGAAGAATACTTGGCAAATTCAAAGGCCAAGCACCACCTCTATAATGTCCTCCCTCAATAAGAAGTCAACCGGATAGGAGAGTGTGCTAGCGCCAAAGAAATGTGGGAGAAACTAATAGAGATCCATGAAGGCACATCCGAGGCGAAGCTAGCAAGGAGAGATGTCCTTCGCTCCCAATTGTCCAATATCAAACTCGAAAAGGGAGAGAAGGTAAAATCCCTACACTATAGATTTAAGGAAATTCTAACCAGTTTGACAAGTGTAGGTGAAAAGCTCTCCAACCGGGACATGCTCATGAAAGCAATTGATGCCTTTCCCCGGTCATCAAAATGGAGCTCAATGGTGGACTCCTTCTACATGTCCAAGAACCTAGAAGTGAGCACCTTGGAGGAGTTCTTTTCAACCATAGAGCTCCATGAAACGAGGCTTGAAGGAATAAATGAAGAATCAAGTATCTAGCCATCAAGAGGAGTAGCCCTAGTAGCAAATAAGGGGAAGAAGAAGAAGATAGAGACCTCCTCCTCCTCCGACGAAGCATCCTCATCCTCCTCCATGGATAGAACGGAAGAAGCCTATATGGTAAGGAGGGTAAGGCATGCATTAAAAGGTTTTAAATTCAATAACTCTAATGATAGGAGAAGAAGATCAAGGGAGAAGATTATTTGCTATAATTGCCAAGGAGAGGGACACATAAGGGACAATTGTCCCCTCCTAAACAAGAGCAAGGAAGAGAGGAGAAAGAAGGAAGAAAAGAAGAAGAAGGGGAGCAAGAAGAAAAAGGAAGAAGAAAAGAAGACCAAGGAAAAGGGGAAGACCAAAGCTCTCAAGGCAAGGACTTGGGATGCCCCCTCTTCATCATCATCATCATCCGAAGAGGAAGAACGTGTCTACTCCAACTTAGCCCTAATGGCATTTGATGATCTCTCCACCTCCTCCTCCGATGGTGAAGAAACAAGCTCAAGTGGAGAGAGCTCAAGTGAAGGGGGAGCCTCCTCTACATCCTCATCATCGGAAGAGGACTTGGTAAGTGAGATAACGAATCTACCCCCTAAGCAAATAATGTCCATGATTTCTAGCCTCACTAAGGATTTATTTAGAGCCAAGAAAAAGAGCAAGAGCATGCTAGATCAAATTAAGGACTTAGAAGAAAAGTTAGAAAAAACATGCTTAAATGTAAATGATAATAATGATGCATGCTCACATGAATATATGCCATTTGATGTTAATGATTCATGCATAGAAGAAAATAGGGCTTTAAGGGAAAAGGTAGATCACTTGACCAAAGCCCTAGAAAAGTTTACAATAGGCTCCAATACCCTTAACATGATAATTGGGAGCCAAAGGGCAAGCTTCAACAAGAAAGGCCTAGGTTATAAGGAAAAGAAAAATGAAAAGGCCTATAAATGTTTAATTGCTAGGGGTCCAGACAAAAAGAAAGTAATTGCTAGAAAATGGATCCCTAAGGAATTTTTAGTGAACCCCATAGGGAAAAAACTTATTTTGGGTTCCAAAATCCATCCTAAAGGGTTAGGGAAACCCTAGGATAGTCAACCATATGGACTTTATCTATATCATATGTTTTGGTTGACTTAGGATGTCGGGACAACATTTTTGAAATAGTGTTAGGTGATAATAATGCACCTATAAGTAGATAAATCATGCTTTAGGTGATATTTGCCCTATTATCATGTTTAATACCTAATGCATGATCACAATTTGATGAATATATTTGTATCATGATCATAATATGGAATTCATATATATATGTCTTTATGATCATGTGAAATAGTAGGATGATACTTAACCTTGGGTAGAATTGCATGAAATTGAAGGTTAAGTATACACAAATACCTTTAGGATGCATCTCACACTCACCGTAGGATACCTTGATTGAAAACATAGCATGAGTGAGATGTTAGGATGATACAAATGTCCACTAGTGCCTATGACATTTAGATAGTCATTTAAGGTATCAAAATAGCAATAATAGACCAATCATGGGGAAGACTTATGTTTAATTCATAGACATATTGCTCAAAGATCATGGTTGGATATTTCATATGTTTTCAAAACAATTTCTTACTTTAAAATCTGTGTATTCATGTTTTGAAACAATCCAAACCAAAACTAGGTGTTAAAATGGATACTAACATGATCAAAAACCTAGTGGTTTTTAAAGCTTTTGGATTTTTGGTAAATACTTGAAAATATAATGATTTTTCATGGGACACTATTTTTCATTGATAGATATACTTACAAGAAATATGTTCCCCAAATTTCACTATTTTTCGAATTTTCTGGAATTTTTTACACATTTTTGAAATTCACCCTGGAAAATCAAAATCTACGAAATGCACGTGCAGTTGATCGTAGTTCCGAACCCGATCATAACATGCCCAATAACCTATTGTATTTGATTTTAAGGCATGTTTTGGCTTTTGTTTCCCTCTAGACTTGATGCCATGCTTAGATAAACTTTGTTAATTATTTTTGATGGTGTCAAAGGGGGAGAAATATATGTTTAAGTAAGGGGGAATATATTCAGGGGGAGTTTCATGTATTAAGGGGGAGAGTTGCTAATCATGTTATTCACATGCTTTCCTTTCTTAATATTTTTATCAAATGTTTTTACCTAACTTAAACGGATTGCCACACATCAAAAAGGGGGAGATTGTTAGGGCAATCTCTTGCCGTGATATGGTTTTGATGTGTGTGGCAAAGGGTTTAAGTTAGAATTGTTATTATGATTTGATATGTGCGTTGGAGTCTTGCAGGACTTAGTAATTCGCACATGGAGCCTTGGTGAGTTTCACATCTCATGACTCAGTCCTTGAGTCGGTGAAGGATGGCTTTGCGGAAGATGTGCACTTGGAGCATCCGAGGGACCACCGGACTGTTAGTAATATATGAGAGATGTCCTAAGGCAATCGCCTTATGTACGAACCATTTATATGATAAATGAAGATTCACTATTTGAGTATACATGTTTCATGTATTGATTGGATCTTAAACTCATCTACTGAATGTCCACGATACGATTCACAGCATGAGAGAATTTGTGATTGGATCACAACTAGTGAGTATCTCTACATGTGTAATTGTGATGTATCGGAATTATCCCTAGTCGATGAATTGGTGGATTTGGACACCATCAATTCTGTCGAGACTAGCACGAGGTATACTCCTTGGTGTATCCAAGCAGCTGATTCTCACTGGCTGGAGACATTGTGATGTCCGGAGTTAATCGTGGATGCTAGTTATGGTAACTAGTTTATTGGAGTGACCAACCGTAAGACTTCATATGGTTCTCTGCATATATAGATATGTCAATGAAGTTCTTACTGTGGCTTAAGTGCGATGTTCCTTTGACTTGCGGTATTCAAGTCATCTTGATCATGGAGACTTATGCTTTGACATCTTAAGCAAACATCTCTAAGGAGATGTGGACCCGGGATGATTGGGTATAAGTCAAAGTGATCGAAGGTGTTTGAATAGCCTATAAAGGATTCACCACTCCTTGCGAGGAGATGTATACCCATGGCCTCTCGTCGGATTTTTACTAAAGTCTTTGGCCAAAGCATTACATGTTTAGAGTAAGGTACTCTTCGATACATGTGGAGTAACTAGAATCCGTAGGACGAGGAAATCATACTTGGGCTAGGTGTGACATAGTCAGGCTAGTGGGGACTGACACTATAGACCATGTCCTGAACCAAGTGGGTATAAGATGAGTGAAGGGAATGGGGCACGAATCATTCGAGCTACTGAAGGGTTTCAGAAATAGTTCTGGATCAATCGTTGATCTTTTCGGTTAATTGGGGATCATGATGTACTACTAGGTGCCACTCATGATCGTTCTATAATTAATGGTTAATTATAGATGGCCAACATAAACCGAGAACCTATTTGGTCACACGCACAACGAGCGTAATCCAAAGGATTTAAAACGAGCTTGAGAATGGGATTCTCAGACCGAGAGAAACTAGGTTTGGTTGGACCAAACATAAAGCGAGCATGAAATCGTTTCAGTCGCAATGGAAGCGTGGATGGGCCGAGTCTTATGAAGACGTAATGGATAAACCAAAATGGTTTGGTTCTAATCCAATGGAGGAGAATAAACTAAAGGGTTTGGTTTATTTTAAACGAATGAACCAAAAGTTGGTTCGGTTCGTTTTAACTTAAAATAAACCATCATGGTTTGGTTTATTTTAACTTATCTTAATGGAGCGGGTTAACGGGCCTAATGGTTATGATCCAATAACCATTAAGAGAATTAGTTCTCTATAAAAGAGGGCTTAATGGATAATTAAGCCCTAATAAAAAAAAACCCTAGCTTGGCCGCCCAACCCCTCTTCCTCTTGTTGGCGTCAACTCCATTGCCGCCCAACCCTTGAGCCGCCGTCCAGCTCTTTGCCGGCTTCCAAGCTTCAGCCGGTGATCCTCCGGCGACCCTCCGGTGATCTTCCTAGGCCTCGGTGAAAAGGTGAGCACTTGGCTTCCTTGTTTTGGCTGGCGCCTACTCCTCCTACAAGCTGTCCAGTTTTTCTGGACAGCTTCTTCTCCTCTCGTCGGAGCATCGTTTGGACGACGGTTTGAGCTCCGACAGCGGCTAAACTACCGGGGATTCGATCTCCGGTAATCCTCTGAGGTGGAGGACGAAGGATTCGTCAATTGGTTGACGAATACCTCTCCGGAGAAGCGAGTTTTGAGAACTCGTATTAGGATCCGAATTTGGATTCGGATCGTGATCATCTCTCGATCACGTCGTCTTCAACACGAGGCTAGTAACCCATACGAAGATGAAGCTCGTGGCTTAGCGAAGTCATCCCGAGGAACTCGGCGTGGATACGGATAGAGACGATTCTAGCGAGGATCGTTCCGGTTGATACCGTTCCCGCTACACGTCATACGAAAGGTATAACGTAGATAAATTTCCTTTTATTGCAAATTTAAATTTACGGTTATGTCTACACTTGTTGTAATATGCATGCGTGCATTGTGTGTGTTGTAATAAATGTAGATTTATTATTTTTTATTGCTTCCGCTGTGTTCATGTTTACGAAACGTGATCGAACACACACACACCGCGGTGCCGGAAACCTAACAGTGGTATCAGAGCCCAGGTTGTGTTTCGACATAATCGTAAAAATGGTTTTGCGATAATCATAATGTATTTCTGGAAATTTTCTAATTTTGGAAATTTAGAAGTATTTATGGAAATTTTTCAATTTTGGAAAGTCTAGAAGTATTTATGGAAATCTTCCACTTTTGGAAAGTTGGAAGTATTTATGGAAATTGATATTTTCCATAAATAAAATATTTGATTAGATTCTGGAAATTTGTTTCCTAATTTAATCATGATTTGATTTGGGAAATCAAATCTTAAAATATTTTATTTCCATAAGTAGTTTTAATGATTTAGGAAATTGGTTTCCTAAATAGATTTTCCTTAATCAAATAATTCCATGAATAAAATGTGATTAGATTTGGAAATTTGTTTCCTAATTTAATTATGATTTGATTTGGAGAATCAAATCTTAAACATATTTTATTTCCATAAATAGTTATGACATATAAGGAAATATATACATGACAAATTGTATGCCATGTAATTGTATTAGATGCATAACATTATGCCATGCGTGTCGTGACATGTAGATGTATGCCATGTAGATAATAGTTATTTGCATGCAAAGAGGATGAGACATGAAAACCCTTAAACAATATTAAAGCCTACACCTTCCATTAATATGGTTAGAACCAGAGTTCCGTTTCTTGTTTGGGTTGTTGGACTCTCTCCAAGCCCGGCTCGAACCCGAACATGTTCAAACCATGGAATAGTTTAATACTAATATGGTAAGAGTCAGAGGTCAATCGTTAGCTTTGGTTGTTGGACTCTCTCCAAGCTGGGCTAATTGGTTGAATGCGCTCTAACCATATTAAAACTGTTTCCCGATTAATGGGTTGGCTTTAACCTGGAGCGTCGGCTTGTTGGACTCTCTCCAAGGTCGATGTATAGGGAGGTGAAGTTGGGTGCTATGCATATGATACATACTTGTTAATGTGTTAACAACCCAACGTATGTGTGAACATTCAATTAGTTGATAGCACATTGTGATAGTTGCATATACGTGATATGCAATCGGTATAGATGATACCTACCGTCATAGTTATGAATGGCTTGTTGGACTCTCTCCAAGGTTGTTCATAATTATGATGGATATCAGCCCATTCGGAGATGGACCTACGATCTCCCGAAGTGATTTTGGGGTTTTTGAAATTCGAAAAATGAATGGAATTTATAAATGTATATTGATGCATTTTTAAAATCATTTTCTCATATATGCTCGTTTTGTATTTCTAAGATTGATCATGATGTCTTTGAATTTGCGTTCCATTTTGGATTCGAATAAATTGACTGGGTCGAGCTTCATGGACTGGCTTAGAAGCTTGAGAATTGTTCTCAAGGTTGAAAAGCTTGCAAATGTCCTCGAAGCACCTCTTCCCGCCCGTCCTAGTGACGATGCAACACTAGACCAATTGTTGGCCTATCAGAAACATGTGAGTGATTCTGAACAAATGAGTTGCATCATGCTAGCCGCGATGGAACCCAAGCTACGAAAGCAGCATGAGCATATGGATGCTCATATCGTAGTCCTTCATCTTTGTGAGTTGGTTGATGAGCAAGTGAGATTCGAAAGGTTCGAAGTCTCAAAGCTCCTCTTCACCTCTGAGATGCTAGAAGGTTCATCTGTGGTACTGCTCAATATGCTGAAGACTGTGGAGTCTTCTGAGAAGCATGAGCAGGGGACGGTGCTATTAGTTGATTCCTCAAAGAAAGGTTCTAAGAGGAAGTCAAAGGAACAGCAGAAGGGAAAGAAGAGAAAGGATAAGAAGGTAGAACTAGCACAAAAGGAAACTTGCCATCATTATGGCAAGGAGAGCCATTTGCGAAGAAAGTGCAAGATTTATCTTGAGTCCGTGAAGAAGAATAAGGCATCGGATGCCCCATCTTCTTCAGATATTTTCGTTATTGATTGTCATTCTATTTCCTCAAACACTTGGGTATTGGATACTGGGTGTGGCTCACATATATGTAATGACAAACATGGACTAAGGAATAGTAGAAGACTTGTCAAGGGAGAGTCAAATTTGTGTGTTGGGAATGGAGCAAAGGTTGCTGCAGTCGCCATTGGAACGCATTTGTTGAAACTCCCTACAGGACTTGTCTTAGAACTGGACAATTGCTTTTATGTTCTTTCGTTGATAAAGAACATCATTTCTATTTCTTGTTTAAATAGAAATGGGTACCATTTGACTTTTAGTAACAATTGTTGTTACATAACTTTGAATGGAGTTCTTTAAGAGACTGGAACTTTAAGCAATGGTGTTTATACGTTGGACGTATCCAGTGATATTTTCAATATCGAAGCGAGCAACAAGCGTGATTGAAAAGATAATCAATTAGACTCCTACATGTGGTATTGTCGTCTTGGCCATGTAAGCAAGAAACGCATGTCCGAATTACACCGATGTGGAATTCTAGAATCGTTTGAATAGGATTCATACGATACATGCGAATCATGCTTAAAAGGCAAGATGACTAAGTTAACTTTTACTGGAAAAGGTGAACGAGTGGGAGAGTTACTAGGTCTAATACATACTGATGTATGTGGACCTATGTCAACTCAAGCATTAGGAGGCTATAGCTACTTCATTACCTTCACCAATGATCACTCACGGTTTGGATATGTGTTCTTGATGAAACACAAGTCTGAAGCCTTTGAAAGGTTCAAAGAGTTCAGAAATGAAGTAGAGAAACAACATGACAAGAGTATTAAAATACTTCGATCAGATCGAGGTGGTAAATACTTGAGTCAGGAGTTTCTTGATTACCTAAGAGACAATGGTATATTGTCTCAATGGACTCCGCCCTATACACCACAGCATAATGGTGTATTTGAGAGGCGTAACCGGACCTTGTTGGACATGGTCAAGTCAATGATGAATCATGTGACTCTTCCCAAGTCCTTTTGGGGCTATGCACTTCAGACAGCTGTTTACTTGTTAAACAGAATGCCTACCAAGTTAGTCTCAACTACTCCGTATGAGATATGGAATAGTAAGAAACCTCATGTATCTTACTTGAAGATATGGGGTTGTCCTGCTTATGCGAAGCGGACTTTATCAGACAAATTGGATGCTAAGTCTGATAAATGTCTATTTATTGGATACCCTAAGGAAACAAGGGGTTACCAATTCTATCATCCTGTGGAACAAAAGGTGTTTGTTTCAAGGCATGCTGTGTTTCTAGAGAAAGAGTTTCTCTTGCAAGAAAACAGTGGGAGTGTCGTCGAGCTTGAGGAGGCTCGAGAGACTCAAATAGACATTAATGAGATACCTGGTGAAGCACAACAGCCGACAACTCATAGTGATGAGCAATCGGCTGGACGTATTGTAACACCACATCTTCGTAGATCTGGTAGAACACGCAATATTCCTGAGAGATATGGATTTCTCGTAAGTGAATCAAACGACGTGTTACTCATTGATGATGAGGAGCCTGCCAGTTATGAAGAAGTGCTGACAAGTTCAGAAAGGGATAAGTGTCTTGGTGCCATGAAGTCGGAAATGGATTCCATGTATGAAAACCAAGTTTGGAACTTGGTTGACCCACCTGAAGGGATAAAGCCTATAGGGTGCAAGTGGGTTTTCAAGAAGAAAACCGACATGGATGGTAATGTGATTACCTATAAGGCTAGATTGGTGGCGAAAGGATATCGTCAAAAACAAGGTGTTGATTATGACGAAACCTATTCGCCTGTAGCTATGCTTAAATCCATTCGGATGCTCCTAGCCATAGCGGCTCATTATGATTATGAGATATGGCAGATGGATGTGAAAACAGCTTTCCTTAATGGAAACCTGCTCGAGGACGTGTATATGATACAGCCTGAGGGTTTCACATCGATTGATAAAACCAAGGTATGCAAATTGCGACGGTCCATTTATGGATTGAAGCAAGCATCCAGGAGCTGGAATATCCATTTTGATGAGACAATCAAAATGTTTGATTTCTCACAAAATCTAGACGAACCTTGTGTGTACAAGAAGGTTAGTGGGAGGCAACAGATTCTAGTATTGTATGTCGATGACATACTACTTATAGGAAACGATGTTTCAATCTTCTGATCAGTGAAGGTTTGGTTATCCAAGACATTCTCCATGAAAGACTGGGAGAAGCAACCTACATCCTCGGATTAAGATCTATAGAGATAGATCAAAAGCAGTTGTTTGGTCTTCGATCTACATATATACCGAGTGCTAAAGAGGTTTAGCATGTCGGAATCCAAGAAAGGTTTCTTACCCATCAGGCATGGGGTACACCTTTCGAAGTCTATGTGTCCGCGTACGTAAGAAGAGGATTTGCATGAGTAAGATTCCCTATGCATCCGCAATAGGATCTATCATGTATGCTATGTTATGTACGAGGCCCGATGTATCGTATGCTCGAGTGTCACGAGCAGATACTCACGATCCAGAATGGATCATTGGGTGTATTAAGACGATCCTTAAGTACTTAAGAAGAACTAAGGATCGTTCTAATATATGGAGAAGGGTACATGGTGATACGTGGGTATACGGATGCGACTCGGACGGAACAAGGATGATTCCATGTCTTAGTGCCGGTATGTATTCACCTGGAATGGAGGCACAATAAGTTGGAAAGGTTCCAAGCTTGACACTATAGCGGATTCTGCCACTAAGGCAGAATACATTGCCGCTTTAGAAGCAGCGAAGGAAGCGGTTTGGATCAAGAAGTTCATCTCTGAACTTGATGTGGTCTCATCAATGATCCAAACATGTGCTTCGCCGCTATCATCTTATCAGAGAGATCATCAGTAGGAACGAAATACAAATTGAGAAAATTCCCACTGAAATGAACTTAGCGGATCCTTTGACTAAGGCATTACCTCAAAATAAGTTTGAGGGTCATGTTCGAGCTTATGGTATTGGATACCGTAGCGATTGGCATTAGGCCAAGTGGGAGTCTGTTAGTAATATATGAGAGATGTCCTAAGGCAATCGCCTTATGTACGAACCATTTATATGATAAATGAAGATTCACTATTTGAGTATACATGTTTCATGTATTGATTGGATCTTAAACTCATCTACTGAATGTCCACGATACGATTCACAGCATGAGAGAATTTGTGATTGGATCACAACTAGTGAGTATCTCTACATGTGTAATTGTGATGTATCGGAATTATCCCTAGTCGATGAATTGGTGGATTTGGACACCATCAATTCTGTCGAGACTAGCACGAGGTATACTCCTTGGTGTATCCAAGCAGCTGATTCTCACTGGCTGGAGACATTGTGATGTCCGGAGTTAATCGTGGATGCTAGTTATGGTAACTAGTTTATTGGAGTGACCAACCGTAAGACTTCATATGGTTCTCTGCATATATAAATATGTCAATGAAGTTCTTACTGTGGCTTAAGTGCGATGTTCCTTTGACTTGCGGTATTCAAGTCATCTTGATCATGGAGACTTATGCTTTGACATCTTAAGCAAACATCTCTAAGGAGATGTGGACCCGGGATGATTGGGTATAAGTCGAAGTGATCGAAGGTGTTTGAATAGTCTATAAAGGATTCACCACTACTTGCGAGGAGATGTATACCCATGGCCTCTCGTCGGATTGTTACTAAAGTCTTTGGCCAAAGCATTACATGTTTAGAGTAAGGTACTCTTCGATACATGTGGAGTAACTAGAATCCGTAGGACGAGGAAATAATACTTGGGCTAGGTGTGACGAGTCGACCCTAGTGGGGTGACACTATAGACCATGTCCTGAACCAAGTGGGTATAAGATGAGTGAAGGGAATGGGGCACGAATCATTCGAGCTGCTGAAGGGTTTCAGAAATAGTTCTGGATCAACCGTTGATCTTTTCGGTTAATTGAGGATCATGATGTACTACTAGGTGCCACTCATGATCGTTCTATAATTAATGGTTAATTATAGACGGCCAACATAAACCGAGAACCTATTTGGTCACACGCACAACGAGCGTAATCCAAAGGATTTAAAACGAGCTTGAGAATGGGATTCTCAGATCGAGAGAAACTAGGTTTGGTTGGACCAAACATAAAGCGAGCATGAAATCGTTTCAGTCGCAATGGAAGCGTGGATGGGCCGAGTCTTATGAAGACGTAATGGATAAACCAAAATAGTTTGGTTCTAATCCAATGGAGGAGAATAAACCAAAGGGTTTGGTTTATTTTAAACGAATGAACCAAAAGTTGGTTCGGTTTGTTTTAACTTAAAATAAACCATCATGGTTTGGTTTATTTTAACTTATCTTAATGGAGCGGGTTAACGGGCCTAATGGTTATGATCCAATAACCATTAAGAGAATTAGTTCTCTATAAAAGAGGGCTTAATGGATAATTAAGCCCTAATAAAAAAAACCCTAGCTTGGCCGCCCAACCCCTCTTCCTCTTGTTGGCGTCAACTCCATTGCCGCCCAACCCTTGAGCCGCCGTCCAGCTCTTTGTCGGCATCCAAGCTTCAGCCGGTGATCCTCCGGCGACCCTCCGGTGATCTTCCTAGGCCTCGGTGAAAAGGTGAGCACTTGGCTTCCTTGTTTTGGCCGGCGCCTACTCCTCCTCAAAGCTGTCCAGTTTTTCTGGACAGCTTCTTCTCCTCTCGTCGGAGAATCGTTTGGACGACGGTTTGAGCTCCGACAGCGGCTAAACTACCGGGGATTCGATCTCCGGTAATCCTCTAAGGTGGAGGACGAATGATTCGTCAATTGGTTGACGAATACCTCTCCGGAGAAGCGAGTTTTGAGAACTCGTATTAGGATCCGAATTTGGATTCGGATCGTGATCATCTATCGATCACGTCGTCTTCAACACGAGGCTAGTAACCCATACGAAGACGAAGCTCGTGGCTTAGCGAAGTCATCCCGAGGAACTCGGCGTGGATACGGATAGAGACGATTCTAGCGAGGATCGTTCCGGTTGATGCCGTTCCCGCTACACGTCATACGAAAGGTATAACGTAGATAAATTTCCTTTTATTGCAAATTTAAATTTACGGTTATGTCTACACTTGTTGTAATATGCATGCGTGCGTTGTGTGTGTTGTAATAAATGTAGATTTATTATTTTTATTGCTTCCGCTGTGTTCATGTTTACGAAACGTGATCGAACACACACACGCCGCGGTGCCGGAAACGCAACACGGACGAGGAGCTTGGAGTGAAGCCGGAGGAAGTAGACTTCAGGGCGAGACCCGAAGGATGGCGCTGCAGAGCCGTGCGCTTGGCGCATCCGAGGGATGCAGCTGGACAAAGACAACTTCAAAGGTGAGGGACTCCGAGGGATGAGAGTGAGCGGATGTAACCCGGGACGGGGTAGAACGCTTAGGTGAAACTTGGCTGAATGGCTAAGTGTTGGATGAGATTTCCCGACATCAGTCGACTGCCACGGACTGGCAATCGACTGTTCTGAGTCGAACGGGGTTCGACTAGTGTTAAACTAGCAGTCTTATGCTTGGCAGTCGACTGATGTCGACATCAGTCGACTGCCTAGGGATGACAGTCGACTGATTGAACTGTGCACGGGCACAGAATGGAGTCGACGTTGCGAGCACTCGACTGATCGACCATCAGTCAACTGATGGTGTGATCAGTCGACTGATGATGGTGTCGTTGGATGGAATCCAACGTGGAAAGCAGTTATTATTGGGCAACGACTACAGGACCAGTCGACTGATCGAGGGCATCAGTCAACTGCTCCTGTGTCAACGGGAAGAAACCCTCTTCCTCTATAAAGAGGAAGGGTGTGGGGCTTTGGGAACCTAATGTTCATGCTCCAATCTGCTCCCAAAGTGCCCTAAAGCTTTCCATCCTCTTACTTGAGCTTATTTCCATTATATTTGTAAGAGGAGTGATTTTGTGTAAAAGAGGTTACCCCCACCTAGCTTTGTGGAAAGGAGAGATCTAGTGGATAGATTGCGGAGTGATTCACCGTGGACGAATCAGACTGTGGATTAGTGGCGTAGCCGTGAACTACGTTACATCTCGGTGTTTGTATTGTTTTATATTCTTTTTTATCTTTTGCTTTGTCTTTATTTGTTTGTATTCGTATATTCCGCTTGCGCTAACACTTTGTAGACGAACAAATTACGTCATCCAACGAAAGAGGGCTATTCACCCCCTCTAGTCGGCCGATCGATCCCCTACAATTTGAACTTTGATTTCCATTTCATTTAGCATTAGGATCAGAAGAGAACTTTGCTAGGTAAAAATAAAATCAATATTAGCTTACACGGCGAGGCGTATGAGGAAATTCGGACCGTGATACAAAAAGGGGAGAAGAAAGGGGACACACGACCTAGTTGTGTGTTTTCCCACGGTCGTGCCTGACTGACCCGAGGTGCACATGGCCTAACCGTGTGTTTTCACACGGTCGTGTCACTCAAGCGTTTAGTAGGGAGAGCCATGTGTTTTCGCCCCATTTGTGCTGTGTGCTTCGATTTCTCTTGCCCTAGGCATGTGGTTTCTTCTTCCCCGCCACCTAGAAGCTTTTTCAACCTTCAAGGAAGCCAAAATAAGCAAGAGCTGCTTTGCCTCTTGGACATGCTGCAAGAAAGGAGTAGCATCGATGTAGGGTACCACTTCATCAGACACTTAGTGAAGATGGGCAAAGCAGCAAGAGAAGAGATTAATGTGGGAGGCCTACTTACCCACATTTTCCATAGGATGGGGTACGATTACACTACATTAGAGAGTATAGACGGGAGCCCTAGGAGTGTGCATGGCGATGAAAATGATTGTAAGAGAGGGACACTCCTTATGCTTTGTAAGGAAAAACCTGACGACCCTTAGGCTCCCCGACCCTGATTGTACCACCATCACCACACGCGCCAACTGGCGCTTGGACCTAATAGTGGAGTCCCCACCACATGAGGGACCATCCACATCGATGCCCATCTCTCCCCCTTTACATCACTCTCCCTCCAGTCTACACATGTATAGGAGCCCACCTAGTCCACGTCGACATGAGCCTGCACCTGCACCTGCACCTGCACCACCACCTTTTTCTACTTTTGAGCAGGATGCAGGTACGTCGGCCTATGATTTCTCAGAGTTCCATTCGCACCTCAACGACATATACGTCGAGCAGCAGACATAGAGGCAGCGATGGGAGGAGCAGAGTGCCTACACACAGGCAGAGTTCCAGGGCTTCCGGGAGCACTTCCAGTGGGCTGAGGAGTTCTACGACGAGGCCCGCATCTACTTCCAGGAGGAGGCTGCCCGTCGCTAGGATGAGACCGCCTACTGCCAGGAAATGCAGCAACACATGCATGCCCAGCAGACACAGTGGGCTAGGGAGGAGGAGCACCGAGCAACCACTGCATCCACCAGCTCTTAGATCGACCACATGTACATGTGGCATCAACGGCTCAACAGCAGGTTCTCCCAGGATCCCGAGATGCCGAGGCTTCTAGACTTTCCACCTCGTCCACCATACTAGAGGTATACTTTCATTTAAGTCTGGGGGGGACCCCAAATTTTATTTTGTTTCTAGCAGTAGTTTCTTTCCGGATATTTGCATCATTGTTGGCATTCATTTGTTCGTGCATAGGTGGTTGAGTTTCTTTCAGCACTTAGTTTTTGCTATCTTTAAAGCTACCTCAGTAGTATTTTTTAGAGTTTTCTTCATGAGTTGTTTCCATGAGTAGTGTAACTTCATTTACCACGTGGTATTTTATTTTATTAGCTTTGAATGAATATTCTAGACTTACACTGGTTAGCTTCTATTTTTACACCTACACATGTCGAACATTTTGAAAGGGAGAGTCTAGTACATACCTAGTTATGATTCATCTCAGTAGTCTAGTACTTTGGAATCCATAGGTGACCCTAGGACTAGCATTTTAGTTACTGAAGATGCTCGGATTGTGTAAGCCCATTCGAAAAAATCAAAATCCCAGTAAGCCGAAAAATAAAAGAGAGAAAGGAAAAGAAAAGAGAAATAAGAGAGAGAGAGAGAAAAAGAAATGAAAAAAAAAGATTATGAGGGATAAAAAAATAGTTGTCGTGGGTGGAAATGGCTAGGTGCCCCTTTGAGACCGAGTTAGGTTACTGGGGAAACACCTACCAATTTCTCTCAATACCGAGCACGCCTTTAAGACTTTGTGCTTGATCTAGGGAACGACCCTCACTTTGGGCAGGTAAGTGCCTAAGATCCGGAGACCTTAGGAAAGCTATAGGATGACGACTTAACTCACCATGGAACGAGTATCCCCTAAGAATGATTTTCTTGGCATGAGCACGAAGAGCTAATTTAGTGAATTTCTAGAATATATTTATTTTGCTTTGATTGCAAATACCACTTGATAAATTTAGTTAACATTCTAGTATGGAATGATATCCTTTTAAAATTTCATGGCATTGAGGTTTGCTTGAGGACAAGTAAAGATTTAAGTCTGAGGGAAGTGATGTGAGCAAAACATATAGGGTTTTAGGAGTAGTTTTCGCTCACATCTCATTACATTTCATGTTAGTTTCATGCATATGTTACTTTGTTTTGTATGCATTTCCTATTTTCTGGTTCGGAGATCTACTCTTTGTACTTTTGTGTACAGGATAGCATTCCGGGGGAAAAGGCGCACTTTCGGAGCAAAAGAAGGGCATTTTGCAGCTAGACACAGAATGAGACACGACCAGGGCATGTGGCTACACACGGATGTGTCCAATGAGCGATATCAACCACCCCAGGGTCGCACACGGCTTGATCATGTGGAAACACACGACTGTGTGGCAACCCAGCAGATTTACACGATTAGGGTTTTTTTTCGGATTTTGTAGCCATCTAATGTGATGTCTATATAAGGAGAGCTCCATCCAAACCCTAGGGAGAGGCACGATGGCTGGGACGACACACCAAAGCCTTAAAAAGCTTCGGGAACTCGCAATGGGGAGGAAGAATGCCACCGGAGATCCAAGTTTTGCAATCCACGCCGGAGAGAAGGCCACATCGGCATTGTAACCTCTTGTTCTTGCATTTTATTTCTAATATATTCGAACATGAGCATGCCTTGTGATTCTCCTCTTCTATATATAGAGTAGTTCCTTCGATTCTAGGATTAGGGAGTAGCTTGTGTATGCATGACATGTTGCTTCAAATTGAATTCTGTTTCTGAGTTTGAATTTGCAATTGGAAATTGTTTATACCAATATCTATGCATATTTGGTTTTCTACCTACTGTTCTTAGGCCATACGAGGGGTGACAACCCTCGTATCTAAGATTTAGGGGATTTATACAAGGAACCTAGAGGTAAACCTGATCTTCTATAACCGTGAGTCGAAGGATGCGATGGAACTGGAAATGGTTCATCGTAGGGATTGATTTGACATCCTCATACCGCCTATCCAGTCCGTGTAAGGTAGAGATAGCTCCTGATAGATGCGGAGGCTCATCGGGAGAGTGTATGATGTCCCTTCCACAAAACCATAGCTAGATGTTTAGACAATGCCTAGTTGATAACATGTTTTGCGATACACAAGTGAAACCGAAGTCATAGAATCCCTTTTGAAGATCTCGGCACACTCCTTTCTTCGTCTGTGTGACACCGTACTAGAGTTTAGTCCACCGACAACACTCACAATCGAAACCTTTAGATTTTACTTTCAAACAATTTTACCCACTGAACAAATTGGTACTCGAATCTTAATCCATGTGGGATCGATAATCTTTTATTACTTGACGACATTCGTGCACTTGCATCCGTTAAGCGCAAGCGCGCTCTTCGAGTCCTCAATGGTCTCCGTCACGAGATTTGAAGTCATGTTTGCGTGCATCAACAACCTCCAAGGTTTGAGAGTGTTGATTATCCAAATTGTTGGATCGATTTGAGCGCTAGAGGGGGGGTGGATAGCACAAAACAATTTTTTGAATTAATTCGATTAAGAAAAGAGTACGTAGCAGAAAAGTAAATAAAACACTTTTGTTTTTACTCGGTTCATAGCCTTCGGCTGCTAATCCAAGGCCCTAATGGTCCTAGACCATGTACGAAGGGCAAATCACTAAAATACTCCTCCTCGTTGGAGGTAGGAGTAAGCGAGTACAAGAAAAAGCAAAGACTCGAGGTAGATGGACACTCCCTCTCTCCTTCTTACGATAAAAAGTTCTGAGACAAAAAGAGTAATACAAGAATTTGAAAGAGACAAACTAAATTAAACTTATACCGATGAAAGAAGGATAAGAACTCAAGCTTTGATCGTCGAAGCTGTAGAACTTTATCGTCGTAGAGTCATCGGAGAGTCGCGGCGTTGTAGAGGCTTTTGGAGAGCTTTTTGATGATGAAAATGGTGTGGAGTGTTAGTAATAAATGAGAGATGTCCTAAGGCAATCGCCTTATGTTTGAACCATTTATATGATAAATGAAGATTCACTATTTGAGTATACATGTTTTCATGTATTTGATTAGATCTTAAACTCATTTACTGAATGTCCACGATGCGATTCACAACATGAGAGAATTTGTGATTGGATCACAACTAGTGAGTATCTCTACATGTGTCATTGTGATGTATCGGAATTATCCCTAGTTGATGAATTGATGGATTTGGACACCATCAATTCTATTGAGACTAGCATGAGGTATACTCCTTGGTGTATCCAAGCAGCTGATTCTCACTGGTTGGAGACATTGTGATGTCTGGAGTTAATTGTGGATGCTAGTTATGGTAACTAGTTCATTGGAGTGACCAGCTGTAAGACTTTATATGGTTCCCTCCATATATAGATATGTCAATGAAGTTCTTACTGCAGCTTAAGTGCGATGTTCCTTTGACTTGAGGTATTCAAGTCATCTTGGTCATGAAGACTTATACTTTGACATCTTAAGCAAGCATCTCTGAGGAGATGTGGACCCGAGTGAAGGTTAGGAGAAACTTTGCTTCCCACTTCAACTCGGTCGCTTGTTCATGGCGATCCCTTCTACGTCCCCAGATAAAAAAATTTATCCTTGACAAGGAGGGATTACCCAAGCTACCGTTTCATCGTCGTGCTATTCGATTAGAGTGGTCACTTGAACAAACTTGTTGTTCAAGCCACCAACCTCTATTCTACGAATAGCCACAGAATAGACGATATACGGACCGCCAGTTTTTGTGTTTGTATTCGGGGTCCAAGTAAATTAGCCACATAACAAAAACATATAACATACAAAGGAAAAAAGGAAAACAAAACAAAATTTATATCTCTCGATCTTCTATTGTATGTCCTTCCTCCTTTTGGACGTCGTGTGGACGACGATCTTCGAAAAGTTGAAGCCTCCTAGATCACCAATCTTCCTTTCTTTGCTCGCTCCGAACAAAAGGAAGAATAAAACAAAACTCTTCCCTGTCTAGGACCGGCCACCAAGTCAAGAGACTTGATGATGCCGCCGACCAAGGAATAGAGGAGGAAGTGGGCGCAGGCCAAGAGCTCCAAGGAACCACCCTTACCCTTGTTTTCACCGGCCAAGGAGAAGAGGAAGAAGAGGTTGGAAGCCGACCAAGGAGAGTAGAAGCAAGTTGGGCACTGGCCAAGAAGAAGAAGAGAAAGGAAAAACTTTCCAAAAGAGTGGCCGCCCAAGCCTCCAAGCCTCCAAGCCCTAGCTGCCCAAACCCTAATCTCCAATCCCTTATTTCTCTTGTCGCCCACCCTAGGAGCCTTATTTATAGAGTTGGGCTCAAGCCTCCTTTTAATCTCCACCGTCGGTTCTAGGGATTCAATCTCAACCGTCGGATCTAGAGATTTAATCTCAACCGTCGGATCTAGAGATTTAATCTCCACCGTCGGATCTAAAGTTTCATTTTCCATCATCAGATCTAGGCTTCATGAGGTTTTAATAGACTACAATAGGGACCATGAGGAGGAGTTGGATCTTGGCCACCCAATGGATCAAACCCACATAAAGTCCAATCCATTAATGATAATCCATTCCACTAGAGGATTATCATTGATCTACCTCACCAACCCCCATAAGTTAATATGGGCTCCATATATTATTTGTACATTTATCTCCCCGTGTTTAAGATCTCGAATGTCCGTCGATTAATTAATTTACTGACAATTAATTAATCAACATCTAACTCCATGAGTAGTATCACTCAACCTTATCATCATGCCGGACAAAGTCCACCTGTAGGGTTTACATGATGAACCTTATGAGCTCCTCAAGGGGACATCATCATCCTAATTTATAGGACATGGTTTCCTCCTATAATCAATGGCACACCATATAAATAATACCATTTCCCAACTTACCGAGTCTATCGATTTACTCTATAAATCTCGCCCATTGGTAAATCAAAGAAATGAATACTAAGTATATGTGCCCGTTATTATATCGGGATTAAGAGCATGTACAACATAATATCTAAGGTCCGATTCGATTATGTAGTCAGCAATAAATCGAATCGCCACTATGTCGGTCCTGCTCAATACACACAAAGTATACTAGTATAATTCTATGGTCAAGACAAACCAATACCAAATCACACTACAACCATTCCAATGGTTTGTCCAAAGTCATCTTGGTTGTGAGCCTTTACTTATACCTTACAATGAATCGATAACATGTTCTTTCGTGTGACACTACACACCATATTATCTACAATGTAATGTATCAGACAAATATGCATAACCATAAATATGCTAACAATGATCATGTGATTCTTATTTCAAAACTAAAGATGTTCATACAAAAGATTGACATTTCCAGTATACATCCCAACACCGAGATGATTGGGTATAAGTCGAAGTGATCGAAGGTGTTTGAATAACCTATAAAGGATTCACCACTCCTTGCGAGGAGATGTATACCCATGGCCTCTCATCAGATTGTTACTAAAGTCTTTGGCCAAAGTATTACATATTTAGAGTAAGGTACTCTTGGATACATGTGCAGTAACTAGAATTCGTAGGACGAGGAAATGATACTTGGGCTAGGTGTAACGTAGTCAACCTAGTGGGGACTGATACTATAGACCATGTCATGAACTAAGGGGGTGTAAGATGAGTGAAAGGAATGGGGCACGATTCATTGTAGTTGCTGAAGGGTTTCATAAATAGTTCTGGATCAACCGTTGATCTTTTCGGTTAATTGGGGATCATGATGTACTACTAGGTGCCACTCATGATCATTCTATAATTAATGGTTAATTATAGATGACCAACATAAATCGAGAACCTATTTGGTCACACGCACAACAAGCATAATCCAAAGGATTTAAAACGAGCTTGAGAATGAGATTCTCAGACCGAGAGAGACTAGATTTGGTTGGACCAAACTAGGGTGGAGCATGAAATTGTTTCAGACATAATGGAAGCGTGGATGGACCGTGTCTTATGAAAATATGATGGATGAACCAAATTGGTTTGGTTCTAATCCAATGGTGAAAAATAAACCAAAGGGGTTTTGTTTGTTTTAAACGAATGAACCAAAGTTGGTTCGGTTCGTTTTAACTTAAAATAGACCAACATTGTTTGGTTCATTTTAACTTAAGTTATTGGAGCGGATTAACAGGTTTTGCTTATGAACTAAAAACTGCTAGGAGATGGTTTCTTAATGGTTAAGAAACATGCGCTCTATAAAAGCGCGGTTAGAGGTTGGAGAGCCCTAAGGGTTTTTGGTATTTTTGGAAAATCTTTTCCTCTCCACCTCTTCTTGTCGGCGCCCAACTTCTTGCCGCCGCCCACAACCGCCCAAGCTCCACTAGTTGGCGTCCAGCAGCTTCCATCCTTCCCACTTGCCGGCATCTAGCTGCTGCCGGAGGAGCTCCGGTGATCTTCCTTGGCTCCGGCGACAAGGTGAGCACCTAGCTTTTCTTATTTGGCCGGCGCAAGTTCTCCACCAAAGCTGTCCAGTTTTCTGGACAGCTTGTTTCCTTCGTGTCGGAGCATCGTTTGGACGGCGTTTGGAGCTCTGACAGTGGCTACCTTGCTGGGGATTCAATCTCCGGTAATCCTCATAGGTGGAGGATGAAAGATTCGTCAAACGGTTGACGAATACCTCTCCGAAGAAGCGAGTTTTGGGGACTCATTTTTGAATCCGAATTTTGATTCGGATTGTGATCTTCTCTCGATCACATCGTCTTCGACACGAGGCTAGTGACTCATAAGAAGACGAAGCTCGTGACTTTGTGAAGTCATCCCGATGATACTCGGCGTGGATATGGATAAAGGCGATTCTAGCGAGAGTCACTCCGGTTGATGCCTTTCCCGCTACACGTGATACGTCAGGTATACCTAGAATAAATTCCTTTTATTGTAAAATTTAAAACTATGATTATGTCTACACATGTTGTACTATGCATGTGTGTGGTGTGTGTGTTGTAATAAATTAGATTTATTGCCTTTTATTTCTTCTGTTGTGCACATGTTTACGAAACATATTTGAACACATACTCGCCGCGATGCCGAAAACCCAACAGTGATATCATAGCCCAGGTTGTGTTTCGATATAATCGTAAAATTATTTTACGATAGTCGTAATTGTATTTATGAAAATTTTCTACTTTTGGAAAGTTTAGAAGTATTTATGGAAATTTTCTAATTTCGGAAAGTCTAGAAGTATTTATGGAAATCTTATACTTTTGCAAAGTTTAGAAGTATTTATGGAAATTGACAATTTCCATAAATAAAATATTTGATTAGATTTGGAAATTTATTTCCTAATTTAATCATGATTTGATTTGGGAATCAAATCTTAAATATATTTTATTTCCATAAATAGTTTTGACAATTTAGGAAATTTGTTTCCTAAATTAAATTTGACTTTTCTTAATTAACACTTTCCATAAATAAAATATGTGATTAGATTTAGAAATTTGTTTCCTAATTTAATCATGATTTGATTTGGAGAATCAAATCTCAAACATATTTTATTTCCATAAATAGTTATGACATATAAGGAAATCTTGTACATGCCATAATTGTATGTCATGTAATTGTATTAGATGCATATCATTATGCCATGGTGTCGTGACATGTAGATGTATGCCATGTATGTCATGCCATGTAGATAATAGTTATTTGCGTTCAAAGAGGATGAGACATAAAAAACCCTTACTCAATATTAAAGCCTACACCTTCCATTAATATGGTTAGAACCAGAGTTCTATTTCCTGTTTGGGTTGTTGGACTCTCTCCATGCCCGGCTCGAACCTGAATATGTTCAAACCATGAAATATTTTAATACTAATATGGTAAGAGTCAGAGGTCAATTATTAGTTTTGGTTGTTGGACTCTCTCCAGGTCGGGCTAATTGGTTGAATGCGCTCTAACCATACTAAAACTATTTCTCGATTAATGGGTTGGCTTTAACCTGAAGCATCGGCTTGTTGGACTCTCTCCAAGGTCGATGAGAATGGAAGTGAAATCGGGTGCTATGCATATGATGCATACTTGTTAATGAGTTAACAACCCGATATATGTGTGAATATTCAACTAGTTGATAGCACATTGTGATAGTTGCATATATGAGATATGCAATCGGTATATTTGATACCTACCATCGTAGCTATGAATGACTTGTTGGACTATCTCCAAGGTTGTTCATATCTATGTTGGATATCAGTGCATTCGGAGATGGACCTACGATCTCCCGAAGTGATTTTGGGGTTTTTGAAATTCAAAAAATGATTGGGACTTATAAATGTATGTTGATGCATTTAAATCATCTTTCTCATATATGCTCGATTTGTATTTCTAGGTTAATCGATTGATCATGACATCTTTGAATTTACGCTCTATTTTGGATTCAAATAAATTGACTAGGCCTAACTTCTTGGACTGGCTTAGAAACTTGAGAATTGTTCTCAAGGCGGAAAAGCTTGCGAATGTCCTCGAAGCGCCTCTTCCCGCCCGTCCTCGTGACGATGCAACTTCGGACCAATTGTTGGCCTATCAGAAACATGTGACTGATTCTGAACTGGCGAGTTGCGTCATGCTAGCCACGATGGTACCCGAGCTGCGGAAGCAGCATGAGCATATGGATGCTCATACCCTAGTCCTTCATCTTTATGAGTTGTTTGATGAGCAAGTGAGATTCGAAAGGTTCGAAGTCTCTAAGCTCCACTTCACCTCTGAGATGCAAGAAGGTTCATCTGTGGTACTGCTCAACATGTTGAAGACTGTGGAGCCTTCTGAGAAGCATGAGCAGGGGGCGGTGTTGTTAGTTGATTCCTCGAAGAAAGGTTCTAATAGGAAGTCAAAGGAACAACAGAAGGGGAATAAGAAAAAGGCTAAAAAGGCAGAACCAGCTCAAAAGGGCACTTGCCATCATTATGGCAAGGAGGGCCATTGGCGAAGAAATTGCATGATTTATCTTGAGTCCGTGAAGAAGAATAAGGAATCAGATGCCCCATCCTATTCAGATATCTTCTTTATTGATTATCATTCTATTTTCTCAGACACTTGAGTATTGGATACTAGGTGTGACCCACATATATGTAATGACATACAGGGGCTAAGAAATAAAAGAAGACTCGTCAAGGGAGAGTCAAATTTATGTGTTGGGAATGGAGCAAAGGTTGTTGTACTTGCCATTGGAACGTATTTGTTAAAACTCCCTACAGGACTTGTCTTAGAACTGGACAATTGCTTTTATGTTCCTTCGTTGATAAAGAACATCATTTCTATTTCTTGTTTAAATAGAAATGGTTACCATTTGACGTTTAGTAACAATTGTTGTTATATAACTTTGAATGACGTACTTTATGGGATTAGAACTTTGAGAAATGTTATTTATACGTTGGATGTATCAAGTGACATTTTCAATATCAAAGCGAGCAACAAGCATGCTCGAAATGATAATCAATTAGACTCCTATATGTGGCATTGTCATCTTGGCCATGTAAGTAAGAAACGCATGTACGAATTACACCGATGTGGAATTCTGGAATCGTTTGAATTGGATTCATACGATACATGTGAATCATGCTTAAAAGGCAAGATGACTAAGTTACCTTTTATTGGAAAAGGTGAACGGGTGGAAGAGTTGCTAGGTCTAATACATACTGATGTATGTGGACCCATGTCAACTCAAGCTTTAGGAGGCTATAGCTACTTCATTACCTTCACCAATGATCACTCACGGTTTGGGTATGTGTTCTTGATGAAACACAAGTGTGAAGCCTTTCAAAGATTTAAAGAATTCAGAAGTGAAGTAGAGAAACAACATGACAAGAGTATTAAAATACTTCGATCGGATCGAGGTGGCGAATACTTAAGTCAAGAGTTTCTAGATTATCTAAGAGACAATGGTATATTGTCTCAATGGACTTTGCCATATACACCACAGCATAATGGTATATCTGAGAGGCGTAACCGGTCCTTGTTGGACATGGTCAGGTCAATGATGAATCATGCGAATCTTCCCAAGTCCTTTTGGGGCTATGCACTTCAGACAGCTGTTTACTTGTTAAACAGAATGCCAACCAAGGTAATCTCTACTACTCCATATGAGATATGGAACAATAAGAAAACTCATGTATCTTACTTGAAGATATGGGGTTGTCCTACTTATGTGAAGCGGACTGCATCAGACAAATTAGATGCTAAGTCTGATAAATGTCTATTTATTGGATACCCTAAGGAAATAAGGGGTTACCAATTCTATCATCTTGTGGAACAAAAGGTGTTTGTTTCAAGGCATGCTGTGTTTCTAGAGAAAGAGTTTCTCTTGTAAGAAAACAGTGGGAGTGTCACCGAGCTTGAGGAGGCTCGAGAGACTCAAATAGACATTGATGAGATACCTGGTGAAGCACCACAACCAATAACTCATAGTGATGAACCATCGACTGGACCTATTGAGACACTACATCTTTGTAGATCTGGTAGAACACGCAATATTCCTGAAAGATATGGATTTCTCGAAAGTGAATCGAACGACGTGTTACTCATTGATGATGAGGAGCCTACCAGTTATGAAGAAGTTCAGAAAAGTTCAGAAAGGGATAAGTGGCTTGACGCCATGAAGTCAAAAATGGATTCCATGTATGAAAACAAAGTTTGAAACTTGGTTGACCCACCTGAAGGCATAAAACCTATAGGGTGCAAGTTGGTTTTCAAGAAGAAAACCGACATGGATGGTAATGTGATTACCTATAAGGCTAGATTGGTAGAGAAAGGGTATCATCAAAAGCAAGGTGTTGATTATGATGAAACCTATTCACCTGTTGCTATCCTTAAATCCATTCGGATGCTCCTGGCCATAGCGGCTCATTATGATTATGAGATATGGCAGATGGATGTGAAAATAGCTTTCCTTAATGGAAACCTACTCGAGGATGTGTATATGATACAACCTGAGGGTTTCACATCGGTTGATAATACCAAGGTATGCAAATTGCGACGGTCCATATATGGACTGAAGCAAGCATCTAGGAGCTGAAATATCCATTTTGATGAGACAATTAAAAAGTTTGATTTCTCACAAAATCCGGAGGAACCTGTCGGTTAAGATTTGGTTGTCCAAGACATTCTCCATGAAATACCTGGGAGAAGCAACCTACATCCTCGAGATTAAGATCTATAGAGATAGATTGAAACAGTTGCTTGGTCTTTCGCAGTCTACATATATAGACCGAGTGCTAAAGAGGTTTAGCATGTCGGAATCCAAGAAAGGTTTCCTGCCCATCATGCATGGGATACACCTTTCGAAGTCTATGTGTCTGCGCATAGAAGACAAGAGGATTTGCATGAGTAAGATTCCCTATGCATCCATAATAGGATCTATCATGTATGTTATGTTATGTACGAGGCCCGATGTATCGTATGCCCTGAGTGTCACGAGCAAATACCAGTATGATCCAGGAATGGATCATTGGGCGGCTGTTAAGATGATCCTTAAGTACTTGAGAAGAACTAAGAATGTCTTCCTAATATATGAAGAAGGGGACATGGTGATACGTGGGTATACGGATGCCAGCTTCCAGACAAACAAGGATGATTCTAGGTCTCAGTCTGGGTACATGTTCACCTTGAATGGGGGCGTAGTGAGTTGGAAAAGTTCCAAACAAGACACTGTAGCGGATTCTACCACTGAGGCAGAATACATTGCAGCTTCGAAAGTAGCAAAGGAAGCAGTTTGGATCAAGAAGTTCATTTATGAACTTGGTGTGGTTGTATCCATTGTTGAAGCAATACCGGTTTACTACGACAACAATGGAGCAATTGCATAGGCGAAAGAGCCAAGGTCTCATCAACGATCCAAACATGTGCTTCGATGCTATCATTTGATCAGAGAGATCATAAGTAGAAAGGAAATACAAATCGAAAAGATCCTCACTGAAAGGAACTTAGCAGATCCTTTAACTAAGGCATTACCTCAAAGTAAGTTTGAGGGTCATGTTAGAGCTTATGGTATTGGATACCGTAGCGATTGGCATTAGACCAAGTGGAAGTTTGTTAGTAATATATGAGAGATGTCCTAAGGCAATCGCCTTATGTTTGAACCATTTATATGATAAATGAAGATTCACTATTTGAGTATACATGTTTTCATGTATTTGATTAGATCTTAAACTCATTTACTGAATATCCACGATGCGATTAACAGCATGAGAGAATTTATGATTGGACCACAACTAGTGAGTATCTCTACATGTGTCATTGTGATGTATCGGAATTATCCCTAGTCGATGAATTGATGGATTTGAACACCATCAATTCTGTCGAGACTAGCACGAGGTATACTCCTTGGTGTATCCAAGCAGCTGATTCTCACTAGCTGGAGACATTGTGATATCCGGAGTTAATCGTCGATGCTAGTTATGGTAACTAGTTCATTGGAGTGACCAACTGTAAGACTTTATATGGTTCTCTGCATATATAGATATGTTAATGAAGTTTTAACTGCAGCTTAAGTGCAATGTTCCTTTGACTTATGGTATTCAAGTCATCTTGGTCATGAAGACTTATGCTTTGACATCTTAAGCAAGCATCTTTGAGGAGATGTGGACCCGGGATGATTGGGTATAAGTCGAAGTGATCGAAGGTGTTTGAATAGCCTATAAAGGATTCACCACTCCTTGCAAGGAGATGTATACCCATGGACTCTCGTCAGATTGTTACTAAAGTCTTTGGGCAAAGCATTACATGTTTAGAGTAAGGTACTCTTGGATACATGTGCAGTAACTAGAATTCGTAGGACGAGGAAATGATACTTTGGCTAGGTGTGACGTAGTCAACCTAGTGGGGACTGACACTATAGACCATGTCCTGAACCAAGGGGGTATAAGATAAGTGAAAGGAATGAGGCACGATTCATTGTAGTTGCTGAAGGGTTTCATAAATAGTGCTGGATCAACCATTGATCTTTTCAGTTAATTGGGGAACATGATGTACTACTAGGTGTCACTCATGATCGTTCTATAATTAATGGTTAATTATAGATGGCCAACATAAACCGAGAATCTATTTGGTCACACGCACAACCAGCGTAATCTGAAGGATTTAAAAGGAGCTTGAGAATGAGATTCTCAGACCGAGAGAGACTAGGTTTGGTTGGACCAAACTAGGATCGATCATGAAATCATTTCAGATACAATGGAAGCATGGATGGGCCGTGTCTTATGAAGACATGATGGATGAACCAAATTGGTTTGGTTATAATCCAATGGTGAAAAATAAACCAAAGCGGTTTGGTTTGTTTTAACGAATGAACCAAAGTTGGTTCGGTTCATTTTAACTTAAAATAGACCAACACGGTTTGGTTTTTTTTAACTTAAGTTATTGGAGCGGGTTAACGGGTTTTGGTTATGAACCAATAACTGCTAGGAGATGGTTTCTTAATGGTTAAGAAACATGCACTCTATAAAACTGCGGTTAGAGGTTGGAGAGCCCTAAGGGTTTTTGGTATTTTTGGAAAATCTTTTCCTCTCCTCCTCTTCTCCTCTTCTTGCCGACGCCCAACTTCTTGCCGCCGCCCACCACTGCCCAAGCTCCACTAGTTGGCATCCAGCAGCTGCCGTCCTCCCCACTTGCCGGCATCTAGCTACTACCGGAGGAGCTCCGGTGATCTTCTTTGGCTCTGGCGACAAGGTGAGCACCTGGCTTTCCTTATTTGGCTGGCGCAAGTTCTCCACCAAAGCTATCCAGTTTTTTGGACAGCTTATTTCCTTCGTGTCGGAGCATCATTTGGACGGTGTTTGGAGCTCCGACAGTGGCTACCTTGCCTGGGATTTAATCTCCGATAATTCTCATAGGTGGAGGATGAAGGATTTATCAAACGGTTGACGAATACCTCTCCGAAGAAGCGAGTTTTGGGGACTCATTTTTTAATCCGAATTTTAATTCGGATTGTGATCTTCTCTCGATCACATCGTCTTTGTAAAATACGAAAAAAAAAAATTATATATGGATTAAACCCTTTAATTAATAGGGATTAATTGGGCATAATTAGTGAGATAATGGGTTAATTTTCTAGTCAATTTAAAATTAAATGAAAAATGAAATTAATGAGATAGGCTTTGAGATGGGCTTGGAATTGGAATCGGTGGGGTTGAACCAAATTGGATTGAGTTCACTTTGAGTTAGCCCAACCACATTGGAACGTCCCTTATAAGCCGTCGAACGAACGCGATCCCCATTTCTTCTTCACCGCGCGTCGATTTCCTCTGCCGACCGATTCTTCTCTTCCTCGTTTCGCCGCCGCAGCCTTTCCGATCGCGACACCGATTCTTTTCTGCTGTGAACGCCCTCTCTCCGAGCTTCCTCCCGTCGGTTCTTCTTCCTAATCCCCACTGCTCGAGTTCGGGATTCCGGTGCCTTGCCTCTGCTACTGTATTGTCGCCGCTGCCGGAGCTGCTCGCCGCCACCAGCTTCGTCGAATGCCTACAGCAGCAGCGTCGGTCGATTTGCCACCACCGATGCCTGAGCCAGTCGCCGGATTGCGTCGCCGCCATCCGGTTCCTTCTTCTTCTTCATCCACTGTAGCCTCTTCTTCCGCCATTTTGGTGTTAGGGATCTCCTTGTGCGGGGTGGTTTGATTAAGCTGTGATCTACGGTTTATGGAAGGTAGCTGTGATGATCTTTGGTGGTGAAGCCCAATACAGTTGTGGATCACGATGGTCTGGATCCGATTGACAGATTCGGGGGAGGAAGGTATGCTATGGTGATGGTTTCGATTTAGGGTATTATCAATGGTTTTATACTGATTTATTTGAATTTGATAGATGTTGTTTGGATGTAGTAAGGTTTCAATCGGTGGTTTGGGCAGTTTGTGGAGCTTGGTGGTCGACGGTGAATAGGCGAGGAGCTGCCGATGCAGATTTGAGTCGGTGAGTTGATTTTTCCTTTTCTTTGTGTTGTCTGAATTCTTGTATAGTGTTGGGCGCGTTGTTGAGGTGAGTGTTGATTGTGGTTTTCATTCACACGGCCATAATATGGTCTCGCTTGTTTCCTCATCGCAAGATTGGGTAGTTTCAAACCTCTGCTTGCCGCAGAGCTTGGAGCTAGGATGAGATCCGCCTTGTTTGTGGTGGCGTAGTGATATGAGATTTACCCTTTAATCAACATGAACCCATCCGTGAGTAACCAAGCTACTTAGGGAATTGAGTGTCGTTGAGATATGTGGACTATTGGGTGGTTGTGCCAGCTGTGAGTGGGAAGGAGAAGACAGCTTGGTTTGAGCTGAGAAAATCCAATTGATGATTGGTTGATCCGTGAGTGTAATAGATATTGGTTTGCGATTGGTAAGGTGTGTGTACAGTGTGTGTATGTGTTGTACATGAGATTGTTTGTGAACGGGATAAAAGTGATCTATTGTGAGGTTGGTTATGATGTATCAGATTGGGATAGTCGAGTATCTAACTCGTAGACAAGGAAAGAATACGAACATAGAAATGAGTAGTGTTTAGTTCCTACGTTTGTTGGATACTTGTATTTAATCATTGTATTATGCGAGTTTGGGATACGGGCAGTCCGCGTAGCCGTGAGGATTATTCGAGCCAGATCGTGGGTAATATCTACGTCCTGTAGTTTGATCAATTCCAGGCATGATCTTGGATATGTATGTTTATACCTGTTTACCTTAAATCCACTCATGTTTAATCATATGCTTGTACTGCCTTGACCTTTGAGATATAAACTCTGGTACTTCATTGATTATCTAGCTCGGATAGGAACTATAAACCCTATTATGTATTAGCTGATAGATGTTCAGTAAGTACATGTAGTTAGGGTTATCTTTGTGACTTCAGATTGGTTTACTGTATTACATCACTAGGGTTAGGTGATGGTTTGGATTATGGAGTCGATTGTTATATCATATCCGTATTAGTGGTGCATTTATGATGGATCTAGTTGTCTGTGCATAGATAATTGTATGGTTGCCCGTATGTGACCATGGACTAGAAGTCCTAGTGTGATGGTATATCCATTAGGGATTGTATGCCTGTGTATGGTTTTATGGATGGTCGATTGTATATCGCTATTGACTAGAGGTCTTAGCGTGGTTGATTGTCAGGTGAGTATGACTCTTTATGCGATAGAGAGAGTCTTATGGATTGTAGTCCTTGCATAATTGACTTTTAGTTGACCAGGACTCCCCGTGGGATGGGGAGTGTCGCGAGGATACATGTATGGAACTATGCATCATCACATTGCATGCATGCTGTTGACTGGGTCTCCCTTGTGGATTGAGACAAGTCGTCAGTCATCCTGCCTCCCCGGCCACTCGGGGTAGTGGTAGCAGGGTTGAGGGCAGAGCATTGGATGTGCCGCGCTCGGCCACTATGGATGGTGGTAGCTGGAGATGCGCACCTGGCCACTGTGCAGAGTGGTGTTAGCACTCGCCCACTATAGACGGTGGTTGTGTGAGGTGCAGTTGTCCTGTGTGCGGCGTTTGTCTACTCATGGCTAGGGACAGCGTGGCTTGCAGCAGGGGCCCCTAGGAGTAGTTAGCTTTTTACGCTACACGCTACTCACCATACTACCCAACCTCGGCCACCGAGAGTGGTGGCACCGAGTCGGGCTAGTTGTCATTTGTCGTGCCACCACCGCCACTCTGGGGTCGTGGTTGGACGGGTCCGCAGACAGTGACCATGCATATGCATTGCTGATATATATGTATGCATGTATTTGATATATGTTTTACATATGCCTGTGAGATGCTGCATTTGATTGAGCTATGATTGCTGCATATGGTTGTTCATCATGATACATGTCATCTGCATTTTTATTTACTGCTATGTGTTGGAGGTTGATTCAGACTATTATATGCATTGATTAGCATCATGTCATTGTGTGGTACGGACCGGGTTATTATACAAGTGATCATATACTGTTCATATGTCTGAGTATTGGTCAGGTATGGGATTGACCTGGTACATTATATGGTTATGTTATAGTATACCTGTTCAGGATGATCTATCATATGGAGGGAAGAATGCTCAGTGCGTACATTACTTTATGTCGATTGATCGATTTATACTATGAGTAGGACATATCTGTGATTACTGATTACTATGCTTAGGACTGTATGTCTATTGGACTCATGCTGTATACCTGTAGATCTTCACATGTATACTTGTAGATCTATCCTTATATGTTGTTCATGAACTTTATATATATTACCCCACGAGTTTATACTCACCACCTGGACCACAGGCTTCCTGTCGCCCAGATAACAGGTAGAAGATTCCTTGGACGTTCGGAGCTCTGCCAGCTGATCCCATCTCACACCGGACGGATGTATATGTTTCCGTATTGTTGTATTACTAGGGATTGTTGTTTTGGGGTCTTTACCCTGTATGGTTTCCGTATTTATGATATACGGATGTGTTGTATGTATTTGGTCTTTGATTCGATTTCTGTTATGATTCTTGTCGTGTCAAGTCACTCCGGAGTGCACAGTTGGTCTTTGTATTTTGTTGATCTGTTTGTATTGTTTCCGCTGTGTTTAGTGTGTTGTTATGTTGATATCTGTGTATATCATATTATTGTTGTGGGCCTACGGGCCTTGTATTAACCCGATATGTTGCCACGTACAGGGGAGATGCCGTCCGTTTGCTTTTCGGCACGACATACTCTCGGGGCGTGACAATTTTATTGGTATCAGAGCCCTAGGTTGCGAAGTCCAATTTCAGATTTGATTTCGTTCGGACATCGAGTTTTGCTTTACTCGGTTTTGGTTTGTGAGTTCTGGGATCTGGCTGTTGCGGACATCTCCGAGCTACAAGGTTTAAGGTATGTTAATTGTTATTACATATCCTTCTATTGGTTATGCATTTAGTTGCTTATAACATGGATGACTTGTAGGATATTGGTTAGTATTCGTAACCGTGGTTTGAGTTGACCACGGGAACGATATATTGAGGTTATTAGACATGTACCTGCTATCGAAGAGGTAATTGCCTTTGAGAGCCGACTGATACCGAGTCGGAAAGCAGGAGTTAGGTAGTCACATCTCTTGTGGAGATCAAGGATTACAGTCCTAAGATTTTCACTAAATATGGTAGTTAGATCATTACCTATGGGGTAATGGACTAAGCGAGTACACTATTGCTGATGCAGATAATAGAGGATTAGTTTGGAGATATTCATAGGGATTTTGATCCCTGAATTGGTCATTCTAGGTTGTATAACATTGGGAGTACTTTTGGAGTACTTGACTCGGGTTATACGAAGATAGTAGTGTTAGTTGAATACCATTATCCGGATCTAACCGGTACTTGGTGGAAGATATAGGAAATAACCTACGGGAAATGATGTATCACTTGGTCACAGTTCAGTGATGTTGTGAGATAGTATTTTCCCACGTCATCTTCTTTGACTCATTGTCAAGGAATTCTTGGGCTTTAGGTCGAGTGATCGTTTGATAATGGAAGGTACCATGCAGAGTCGTTAGACTTGCGAAGGTTACGACCATTTAATAGCCCAAGAATGTGATTGGGTTGGTTTTGGCCACCCACGGATTATCGGTTGACATCTTGATCAGGATGTTTGGATCTCCTACTAGATCCTACCGGAAGTCCTTAGACTGAGTCATGTGTATAGAAATGACTCCGTAGTAAGTGTTTTAAGAGTTGGAGATTTGATAAGCATATATTGCAAGTCAAATTATTGGAATTAGAAGTCTCCGAATGTTGGATAAAAGGAGCAAGATTAAAATCGTGAGTCACGAGCGACTATTGGAGAGTTTTCCGATCATAGAAGACCGATTGCAGATTGTCAGTAGCTTCTCATGTTTATCAGCGAACTCAGAGGAAAGACTCCGAAAGGAGATTATGTGTATGCAGTGCGGGTTACGACGAGACACAGAGCCAGATTATCCGATGGACCATTGTATTTGTTTCTACTATCAACAGTCGGTATTTACGAGGAGATTATTTGGAGACTCAGTTGAAGACTATGGATGATGCTTTCGAGCGGACGATCCACAACCTCGAAAGCCGAGATTATTACAAAAGATTAGGTTATCACATCAGCAGCGATTTACTACCCCAGATATAGTTGGAGTTCTTTGATACTTCCATCCGGAAGAAGTAAGTTACTCGGATGTCGGTAGAAGACATCTCGAGAAGACTCGGCGTTGAGTTATCTTTCGAGACAACAAGTACTTTTCCAGACATAGTTATGCTTTATACAGAGGAGAGATTTTACGACGATAGTCGTATCTACGCAGTATTCTCCAGTTGCAGCTGTACCTTTCGCATAGTTGGAGCGTGCTAGGATGTTGACAATTCTTCAGTATTTTACAGCCGGATGTGTACCCTTTGCCAGTACAACAGTGTTTACCATCTTCATTGCAGTTGTTTCAGTTTGTACCTCAGTTTCAGCAGCTGATTTCAGTTCTCCATGGTAGTCTGTCGCATCTACTTGTGCTCAGTCGCCAAGAGCAGAAGTTGGACGAGTTACATGATTACTCAAGAAGAAGTATAGAAGACTGAAGGATCGGTCCTTCGGGGTATTACTTTAGGTTATTCTATTTGCGAATATATCGAGAGATACTGGTAGTTTACAGGTATCTTTGTTTAGAACATTCTTGGATAGGGTTCGAAGGGTTCCTATCGACTTGTGGGTTGGTGATTTTCTCTACCGTCAGTTGAGATGTTGATCAACAATCAAAGTCAAGGGATACCCTTAGCCTTTGCTAGACATACCTCCACTATAGACATATCCTTACGGATAGTTGGAGCATTGGTATACTAGGACTCTCGGATGTATGTATAATTCGAGAGTATTCGGATATAGTTTTAAATAAACTCTCGAGCTTGCCACTGCATGGGCAAGTAGAGTAAGCGATTGAGGTGATTTCGGGAATAGTCCTGATATTGGGGACTTCATATCGGGAGATGATTTTACGGGTATTAGTATTGCTAAACACCATGGGAGATTTATCTTTCCTAGTGTTTCTTCTTGAGAAGACTCGTAACTCTTTGTTAAAAGAGAGACAGACCTTTGAGGTAATGCATCGATTATCGATGATTGGAATGCAGTAGTTGAGAATGAGTATCCTTTGTTAGGGATAGATGATTTGTTTAGATTAGCTAAATGACACCTGTGTATACCCTAGGGTTGGTCTACGACTGGAGGTTTGATATTGTAGTAACTTAGTGTCATACAATTATCATTGTCGGTGTGATGATTGAGCTATCATTAGCGTAGAGTAAAGGAGGCAGGTGTATAGAGCTGATTGATAATGTTGTTAGACTTATCGACGATTTAGTCGTTCATGAACTTGAGGAATCAAGTACTCTTGTAGTATTTGAGATCGATTGTCATCATATCTGTGGAGGATATATTTAGGGATATATTCAAAATCTTAGGGGAAATTGTGGTGTCCCTAGATTGATTTGGTATTTACCAGAGATGCGGATAGGATGTTTTAGCGATACTATATCGCCGACTTGTTGGACCAAGAAGGTGATGGAAATCACCTGGTCGAAAGTTTGTGAAGCTAGGTTTCAGGGCCTAGACGGGGACTGACTCTCATGTCAGTGTTAGTTAATCCGTCCGATATGGATGGAAGGGTATTGTACGTAGATGCATCATTTCAGGGATTAGGAGCGATCCCGATGCAGTTGAATAAGACGTATATTATGTGTATGCTAGTTGAGAAACTAGCGAGATTAGTCATTATAGTCTTCCAGTTACTTTTAGTTCTGTGTGACAGAGTGAATTTTTGGACATTAGATTAATTTCTCTAGTGAGAATAAATCTCCGTCTCTGGGAAGGATAGTGGTTCCCAGAGTTGCATTCGTTTTAGGAAGAGTTGTTTCAGGAGACTCTTCATTTGAGAGTGATGATTTATTCGGAATATATCCAAAAATAGTGAGTATTGAGACGTTCCAGTTGGTGGAACGATATGTGGGGCATGGATGATTCCGTAGTTTGATGTTGGGTATGCCCACAAGAAAAGGTGGAATATTGTGACCAGTAGGGTTATGTACCGTGATAAAGTGGGAGCCTAGTACGTTAGACTGGGTTGGGAGATTATCTAGAATTCGGAAGGGACTTGATCGGATTTGGATAGTCGATGATCGATTAGCTAGGTCCGCTCATTTTCTTCCGAGTCGTAAGATGGATTTCATTGGATCGCTTGATGGAATTATATCCATGGAGTATCCTTGAATATCAATTTTGATAGTGATTCATGATTCACCTTACGATTACGCAAAGTTTCCCATCGATTCTGTATAGAGCTCCACTGCATGCATTGACCTCTTAATAGGTTGGCTGAGAGCGTATAAGAGCTGGAATATAATATTCGAGCCCAGTACCCCACTTAGTCACTTGAGGTGTGACTTTACTCCGGATACTTGAGATGATTATTGTGACATCTCGTACTCGTACATGAGTCGGAAATTTGGGGACCAAATTTTTATAAGTGGGGGAGAATGTAAAATACGAAAAAAAAAAATTATATATGGATTAAACCCTTTAATTAATAGGGATTAATTGGGCATAATTAGTGAGATAATGGGTTAATTTTCTAGTGAATTTGAAAATTGAAATTTGAAATAAATTAATTTGAGATAGGCTTGGGTGAGATGGGCTTGAACCAAATTGGATTGAGTTCACTTTGAGTTAGCCCAACCACATTGGAACGTCCCTTATAAGCCATCGAACGAACGCGATCCCCATTTCTTCTTCACCGCGCGTCGATTTCCTCTGCCGACCGATTCTTCTCTTCCTCGTTTCGCCGCCGCAGCCTTTCCGATCGCGACACCGATTCTTTTCTGCTGTGAACGCCCTCTCTCCGAGCTTCCTCCCGTCGGTTCTTCTTCCTAATCCCCACTGCTCGAGTTTGGGATTTGATTGCCTTACCTCTGCACTCGTATTGCGCCAGCCGAGTCGCTCGCCGCCACGGCCGTCGAATGCCTACGGCGGCGTCGGTCGATTTGCCACCACCGATGCCTGAGCCAGTCGCCGGATTGCGTCGCCGCCATCCGGTTCCTTCTTCTTCTTCATCAATCTGTAGCCTCTTCTTCCGCCATTTTGGTGTTAGGGATCTCCTTGTGCGGGGTGGTTTGATTAAATCTACGGTTTATGGAAGGTAGCCGTGATCTTTGGTGGTCGGAAAGCCCAATACGATTGTGTGGATCACGATTAGTGGTCCGATAAGGTATGCTATGGTGATGGTTTCGATTTAGGGTATTATCAATGGTTTTATACTGATTTATTTGAATTTGATAGATATTGTTTGGATGTAGTAAGGTTTCAATCGGTGGTTTGGGCAGTTTGTGGAGCTTGGTGGTCGACGGTGAATAGGCGAGGAGCTGCCGTCTGATTTGAGTCGGTGAGTTGATTTTCCTTTTCTTTGTGTTATGCGTAATTATTGTATAGTGTTGGCTGCGTTGTGAGGTGAGTGTTGATTGTGGTTTTCATTCACAGCAGCCATAATATGGTCTGTTTGTTTCCTCATCGCAAGATTGGGTAGTTTCAGCCTCTGTTTGCTGCAGAGCTTGGAGCTAGGATGAGATCTGCCTTGTTTGTGGTGGCAGCCGTGATATGAGATTTACCCTTTAATCAACATGAACCCATCTGTGAGTAACCAAGCTACTTAGGGAATTGATTGTCGTTGAGATATGTGGACTATTGGGTGGTTGTGCCAGCTGTGAGTGGGAAGGAGAAGACAGCTTGGTTTGAGCTGAGAAAATCCAATTGATGATTGGTTGATCCGTGAGTGTAATAGATATTGGTTTGCGATTGGTAAGGTGTGTGTACAGTGTGTGTATGTGTTGTACATGAGATTGTTTGTGAACGGGATAAAAGTGATCTATTGTGAGGTTGGTTATGATGTATCAGATTGGGATAGTCGAGTATCTAACTCGTAGACAAGGAAAGAATACGAACATAGAAATGAGTAGTGTTTAGTTCCTACGTTTGTTGGATACTTGTATTTAATCATTGTTGCTATTATGTGCAGGTTTGGGATACGAAGCAGGTCCGCGGCCGTGAGGATTATTCGAGCTTCGTATCAGGTGGGTAATATCTACCTGGTCCGGTAGTTTGATCAATTCCAGTGCATGATCTTGGATATGTATGTTTATACCTGTTTACCTTAAATCCACTCATGTTTAATCATATGCTTGTACTGCCTTGACCTTTGAGATATAAACTCTGGTACTTCATTGATTATCTAGCTCGGATAGGAACTATAAACCCTATTATGTATTAGCTGATAGATGTTCAGTAAGTACATGTAGTTAGGGTTATCTTTGTGACTTCAGATTGGTTTACTGTATTACATCACTAGGGTTAGGTGATGGTTTGGATTATGGAGTCGATTGTTATATCATATCCGTATTAGTGGTGCATTTATGATGGATCTAGTTGTCTGTGCATAGATAAATGTATGGTTGCCCGTATGTGAACAAGGACTAGAAGTCCAAGTGTGATGGTATATCCATTAGGGATTGTATGTGTATGGTTTTATGGATGGTCGATTGTATATCGCTATTGACTAGAGGTCTTAGCGTGGTTGACGGTCAGATGAGTATGACTCTTTATGCGATAGAGAGAGTCTTATGGATTGTAGTCCTTGCATAATTGACTTTTAGTTGACCAGGACTCCCCGTGGGATGGGGAGTGTCGCGAGGATACATGTATGGAACTATGCATCATCACATTGCATGCATGCTGTTGACTGGGTCTCCCTTGTGGATTGAGACAAGTCGTCAGTCATCCTGCCTCCCCGGCCACTCGGGGTAGTGGTAGCAGGGTTGAGGGCAGAGCATTGGATGTGCCACGCTCGGCCACTATGGATGGTGGTAGCTGGAGATGCGCACCTGGCCACTGTGCAGAGTGGTGTTAGCACTCGCCCACTATAGACGGTGGTTGTGTGAGGTGCTTGTCTGTGTCGCGTTGTCTACTCATGGGTAGGGACAGCGTGGCTTGCAGCAGGGGCCCCTAGGAGTAGTTAGCTTTTTACGCTTACACGCTACTCAGTCATACTACCCAACTCGGTCACTCGAGAGTGGTGGCAGCTGGAGTCGGGCTAGTTGTCATTTGTCGTGCCACCCTGGCCACTCTGGGGTCGTGGTTGGACGGGTCCGCAGACAGTGACCATGCATATGCATTGCTGATATATATGTATGCATGTATTTGATATATGTTTTACATATGCCTGTGAGATGCTACATTTGATTGAGCTATGATTGCTGCATATGGTTGTTCATCATGATACATGTCATCTGCATTTTTATTTACTGCTATGTGTTGAGCATGATACATGCGTTGATTCAGACTATTATATGCATTGATTAGCATCATGTCATTGTGTGGTACGGACCGGGTTATTATACAAGTGATCATATCTATCTTTCAGTATATAAGTATTGGTCAGGTATGGGATTGACCTGGTACATTATATGGTTATGTTATAGTATACCTGTTCAGGATGATCTATCATATGGAGGACAGACCGTCAGGTACGTACATTACTTTATGTCAGTTGATCAGTTCAGTTTATACTATGAGTAGGACATATCTGTGATTACTGATTACTATGCTTAGGACTGTATGTCTATTGGACTCATGCTGTATACCTGTAGATCTTCACATGTATACTTGTAGATCTATCCTTATATGTTGTTCATGCACTTTCTATATATTACCCCTTAGTTTATACTCACCACCCCTGGACCCTGGGCTTCCTGTCGCCCAGATAACAGGTAGAAGATTCCTTGGACGTTCGGAGCTCTGCCAGCTGATCCCATCTCACACCGGACGGATGTATATGTTTCCGTATTGTTGTATTACTAGGGATTGTTGTTTTGGGGTCTTTACCCTGTATGGTTTCCGTATTTATGATATACGGATGTGTTGTATGTATTTGGTCTTTGATTCGATTTCTGTTATGATTCTTGTCGTGTCAAGTCACTCCGGAGTGCACAGTTGGTCTTTGTATTTTGTTGATCTGTTTGTATTGTTTCCGCTGTGTTTAGTGTGTTGTTATGTTGATATCTGTGTATATCATATTATTGTTGTGGGCCTACGGGCCTTGTATTAACCCGATATGTTGCCACGTACAGGGGAGATGCCGTCCGTTTGCTTTTCGGCACGGCATACTCTCGGGGCGTGACAGTCTTTGACATGAGGCTAGTGACTCGTAAGAATACAAGGCTCATGGCTTTGTGAAGTCATCCCAACGATACTCGGCATGGATACGGATAGAGGCGATTCTAGCGAGAGTCGCTCCGGTTGATACCTTTTCCGCTACACGTGATACGTCAGGTATACCTAGAATAAATTCCTTTTATTGCAAAATTTGAAACTATGATTATGTCAACACATGTTGTACTATGCATGAGTGTGGTGTGTGTGTTGTAATAAATTAGATTTATTGCCTTTTATTTCTTCCGATGTGGACATGTTTACGAAACATGTTCGAACACACACTCGCCGCGGTGCCAGAAACCCAACATGGAAGTTTCATGAGGTGATGTCACCTAGCCCTTGAGAAATGGTGATAGGCTTTGACTCTCATTGAGGCTGATCCTTGACCAGCAATCGACTGATCAACCCTAGCAGTCGACTAATGTAGGCAGCAATCAACTGCCAACAGCCAGCAGTCGACTGTTGTTAGGGTTTCCAACTGAAATTAAGAGTTAGCTCAAAAATGTAGTTAATATAAGTAAATTTGATGGTCATTTACTATCCAATCTCGACTTAGACCTTCTATGGGAAGTCTTGGTCGGATCATCGCCTAAGGATGTCCCCGTATGGAGGACACGACCTTACTTATGCTCACTCACACGAGCTTACCTCAACCTTTGAAGCTTCGCTTCCGGTCTCCACCTGATTTCTTCGGCTCCCTCCGAAGTCCTCCCGGTGTCGCTCGTCTACCACTATTCCCTCCGAGTGTCACTGACCTTCATCTTAGCTTAGCATTCCTGCATACTTGATTCAACTTGTGAGATAACAATAAGAGCTTAACTTTGTGTCTTTTGCTATAATCAAAACTCAGGTTCGACTTAAGTGCCTACTACACCAACAATCTCCCCCTTTTTGATCTATGGCAAACCCACCCAAAGTTAAGAAAATAAATTGAATGTATTAAGTGAATTGGCTATCATAAATATGAAATTTGAAAAAGTATTCTTAACTTGTCAAGTTAAGTAGGAGTATGAGTAAGACTCTTTTTCAAGTACTCCCCCTTGACTGAAGGTGAGTACTTAAAAAAGAATTTAACCCTCTCCCTTAATGTTTACTACTTTAAAAGGTTAAGTAATCAAAATTACTTAACATAGGCCAAATAATTTATATGAAGTTTAAGTTAAGTGATCAAAAGTTAACTTCTAATCTCTTAACTTTGGCCTTTTCTTCTCCTTTTTCAATTAAGAAAGTTTAACCATAAAGGTTAAGTTTAAAAATTAAGTTAAATAAGTATTCTAAGTATTCGGGCCATTAAAAGATACATAATATGTGTATTAAGTTAAGTTATCAAAAATTTGATCCCTTAACTTTGGTCTTTTCTCCTCCTTTTGCCATAAATCAAAAAGAGTGAAGGGTTTTGAAAAACATAGTTTTTTTGAATTTTGTCGTAAAATAAGTTTTACGTCCAAGCATGTTCCAAATAAATTTTGAAAATAGTAGTTTAAACATAAGCTCATCTATTTGGATGTTCAACTCTATTTGACTTGATTGATATGGAATGATCAACAAGTCCTGATTAGAGTTGGTTAATATAGGTAATTATACTCCGTGGTTCATGTCGATGCACTAAATCTACATCTGGAACAATGAGTAAGGTCCTAACATCTCACGCCCATCTACATGGCTAAGTACACAAACACATTAGTCCTATGTGTTGTGAGATATATTGGCTCCTTAAATCTATAGGTACATGATATATAGGGTAAGCCCTAAGCTAGTTCCATTAACATGAAAAGTAAATAATAGAGTATATAAAACAAAAATATAAGTCCTACTCTATTACGTACATGCCCAATTTTCATCTTAGTAGACTAAATTCAGCTTCGGGTAGCGACTTGTTAAAAAGATCGGCTAAGTTTGACTTGGATTCCACATATTCGAGTTGAATGGTTCCGTTAGCTATGTGTTCTCGAATAAAGTGGTGTTTAACTTCTATATGTTTGGTCCTAGAGTGACATATAGGATTCTTGATTAAGTTGATTGAGCTAATATTATCTATGTAAGTTTTAATATTGTTGAAGTTTAAGTTAAAGTCTTGGAGAGTGTGCTTCATCCAAAGAAGTTGAGCCACACACTCACCCATTGAGACGTATTCGGCTTTGGTGATAGATAAGGCAACATAGTGTTGCTTCCTGCTGCACCAACTCACTAGACTCGAGCCGGGAAGTTGACAGCAACCACTCGTGCTCTTTCTATCGAGTTTACTACCGGCATAGTCGGAGTTGGAGTAGCCGATTAGTTTGAACTCGGTAGATCTAGGGTACCAAATACCTACGCTTAGCATGCCCTTTAGATATCTAAGGATATTCTTAACTAATATTACGTGAGACTCCTTAGCACTGGTTTGGAACTTTGCGCACATACTTACTGCGAATAATATATCGGGTCGACTCGTAGTTAAGTAAAGGAGATTCCCTATCGCGCTCCTATAGTATTTTAGGTCAATAGGTTTTTCGTCTACATCTTCTCCTATATTAACATTTGTTGTCATGGGTGTATTAATGATTTTATCATTTTGCATTCTGAATCGGTTAATTAATTCCTTAGCGTATTTTTGTTGATGTAAATAGATTCCTTCTTTAGTTTGTTTAATTTGTAATCCTAGAAAGAAATTTAATTCTCCTACTAAGTTCATTTCAAATTCACTTTCCATGAGTGAAATGAACTCGTTTAGTAGGATCGAATTAGTGGTTCCAAATATTATGTCATCTACATAGATTTGGGCTATAAAAATTTCTTTGCCTACGGATTTTATAAAAAGGATTGGGTCGACTAAGCCTTGGCTAAACCCCTTAGACTTAAGGTACACAGAAAGCCTCTCATACTAATCTCTAGGAGCTTGTTTTAGTCCATATAAAGCTTTCTTGAGTCTAAAGACAAGGTTGGGCTCTTGGATTACTAATCTTTAGGAGCTTGTCATGTCCTATCACTTGGTCGATAGGATGATTTGATTGAACTCTTGGATTAGGATCACCTATCACTTGGTCGATAGGATGATTTGTTTGAACCCTAGGTTGACTCGAGTTAGGATTAATACTCGACACAATTTCAAGGTCAGAGTCGAGTCTGGTATGAACCGGTTCATTAGTTGGTTTTACTATAGGTTTTGTGGGTTCAGGTCCTTCGTCGAATACTACATTAATAGTTTCCTCAATTCTAAGGGTGTCATTATTATATACTCTATAGGCTCTACTCGTAGTTGAGTAACCTGGAAAGATTCCGGTGGAGGTTTTGGATGTGAACTTTCCTAGGTAGTCCTTAGTGTTTAGGATATATACTTTACACCCAAATACCCTAAAGTATTTGATGTTAGGTACTTTGTCATGGTAGGTTTCGTATGAGGTCTTAAGGTGCCTCTTTACCATTAGGATTCTATTTTGGACATAACAAGCCGTACTAATGGCTTCTGCCCAAAACCTATCAGGTAGGTTGTATTCGTTTAACATGGTCCTAGAGGCTTCTTGTAGGGTTCTATTTTTCTGCTCGACTAGGCCATTTTGTTGTGGGGTTCTAGGACATGAGAATTCATGGTGGTATCTGTTTAGGTTACAGAAATCTGTAAACTTGCGATTTTCGAATTCACCACCATGATCACTTCTAAGTCTTTTAATTTTAAGGTTCTTTTGGTTTTTGATTAATTTAAACAAGTTGATGAGTTGGTCTAAGGTATCACTTTTGTGTTTAAGGAACCTAACCAAGGTAAACCTAGAATAGTCGTCAATTATGACTAAGCAAAATTTACTCCCATTAAGTGACTTTGTTCCATGAGAATCAAATAGTCTATGTGTAGAAGCTCAAGCACACTTTTGGTTCATTCTTGATTAGTTAGTTGATGTTGTGCCCTAGGTTGTTTACCTTGTTGACAAGCATTACAAATTTTATTGTCTAAGTTGTTAAGGTTAGGCAAACCTCTGACTAAGCCACTTTGACTCATCTTATGAATGAGTCTTGGGTGTGAGTGACCAAGTCGTTGGTGCCACAACCAAGATTCCTCTTGTTGTGTCATAAGACACTTGGTTGAGGAGTTGGGTAAGTTAATTGTGTATATGTTGCTATTCCTAGTTCCTTTAAGCATTGTTTTAGAGGTTTCTTTTGTTTTAATTAAGCATTCATTTTCTAGGAATATGACCTTATAGTTATTATCACACAATTGACTTACACTAAGTAAATTATATTGAAAATCTTCAATTAATAAAACATTGTGAATTGTGAAATTAGAATTTAGCTCAATATCACTTGATTCGATGATTTTGAGCTTGTCGTTGTTTCCGAAAGCTACTGATCCTTGTCGTTTGAATCTAAGCTTTGAAAATTTAAGTTGGTCTCCGATCATATGTCGGGAGCACCCACTGTCCAACATCCATTGATCCTACACACAAGGTAGTTGGATCGGATATTGGAATTTAAGGTTTGGTTGAAGATTATTGGTCTTAGATCATCTCACCCATTTCTACATGATCAAACACGTTATCCTTATGTGTTCTTGTGAGATGGCTTCAATTTTACTTGATTAACTTTAATGAATTGAAACTAGTCAACCTTGGGTTAGATTCGGATTTAACCATAAGCTCGTCAAGTCATCTTTTCAAGAAATTGACTTCGAGGTCATGGCGAGGCACAGAGGCCTTCTTTGATCGGAACAATGACCACTTCCATAGATAAAACCAAGTTCGAGAAAATAATAACTTGATTCACCTAAGATCACCTCCTGGTTTAACTATTTAAGGATACGACGAGGTAGCTTCAGCTAGTTCCACTTAGTCGAGTGAACCAAGCTAGATACGCCTTATCTAACTTGGACACACGGGACTTCGCTTCCCTAGGTACTATTATCTCACCACATCCTAGTATTTTGTTGTCAAGAATTGACTAGTTATAGCTCCTATCTAACCATTCTAAAAATAAAAATAAAAATACCTAAGCATATAAAGTATAATTAATAGCACAAATAAATTTTGTACTAGCTCTCCCTAGACCATTGAATCGGTTCGGTCTCTCCACATAGTGGATTTGGTCCTTGGGAACCCAGTACTTGTTAGATCCTAATTTAAAAATCAAAATGGTTTTATCGACCCATGCTTGGACATGTTTTTTATTTTAAATTACAATTGACATATATGACTTGTTATTCGTATTTGAGCTAAACCCAAGCCCGACCTTGTTGTACACGGCCCTTTGCGATCCAAGTAAGAGGTCAAGTCCCTTGGATCCCAAAGTGAACCTTTCCAATGTATACCTAAGATCTTCGACTTGACTTTTCAAAAGTGAGTTCTCAACTTCGATCTTTTCAACTCGAGTTGAGTCCTCCTTTTGAACTTGACTAATCGAAGAGGTTAGGGAGACCTCGTGTTTAAGGAGTTTAACCTCCTCAACTAAGGTCTCGACCTTGGACTCGGACTTAGCTAATTTTCTAGTTAAGAATTTAATGGCATTATATAACGTGCTAAGTAAAGATTGACTTACCTTAAGTGACCCTTTTGAACTGGATGCATATCCGTGGCTTATCTTGAATAGCGACTCATCATTGGATCCGGACTCGGACTCTTCCTCAGGTTCGGAGTCTTGTTCGAGCTCGGTCGGCTTGGCCATGAAGACAAGATCATCATCTTCCTCCTCCGACGATTCTTCCCAAGTAGCGTTAATCACTTTTTTGGACTTGGGTGCTTTGTTCTTGAGTTTCGAACACTCTGACTTGATGTGTTCGAACATGTTACATTCAAAACATCTAAAATTAGAATTAGATTTAGATTTACCTTGATTGACGGGTCATCTTTGGCTCTTGATCATCTTCCGAACTAGATTCACTAGTTCGGTTTCCATCTCGGGGTTTACCTCCGACTCATACTCATCCTTTTCCTTAGAGGGTGGTTTGTTTTTGGGCTTCTTCTTCGAACCTGCAAGTAAGGCAATACCTTTCTCGGGAACTGAATTAGACTGTTCATGGAATTCAAATTTAGAAAATAATTCATCTAGTCTAATTTTTGAAAGGTCCTTAGAGACCTTGTAGGCATCGACCATGGATGCCCACAAGGTTGCCCTAGGGAAAGCATTTAAATCATACCTTATTAGGTCTTGATTTTCGACCTTTTGTCAGATGGTGTACAAGCTATTGACGATATCTTGAATACGGGCATGTAGTTGTGTTGCCATCTCATGATCCTGCATCTTAAGATTATATAACTTATTGAAAAGCAAGTCATGTTTACATACCTTCGCGTCGTCGGTTCCTTCGTGTAGCTCTACGAGTTTAGTCCAAAGATCTTTTGCGCTAATGAAGGGGCCGACGTGGTTTAGCTTTTCTTTGGACAAGCTGCATTGTAAGACTTGGGTCGCCTTGGCAGTGGCTTCCACTTGTCTTTTTATGGCGTTCGCCCATTGATCATAATCCAACGATTCACCCACTTCATTAGTAGGAAGAGTGAATCCGGATTGGATTATGATCCACATCTCGATTTGGGTCTTTAGGAAGCACTCCATCTGACCCTTCTAGTAACGGAAGTCATCTTCATTGTAAAATAGAGGTCGAACAATGGTAAACCCTTCGAGATGGGCCATTTAGACAAAAGAAGGAAAAGGAGTACCTTGCAAAAACAAAAACAACCAAAATGTACCAAGACTTTTGTCTTGGATTAGTAGTGCGGGAGAACGAATTTAAGCTAAATGAAAATCTCGTAAAACAAAAATAAAAATCTGTAAGAAATTTGCTAGATTGGCGGTTTCACCAAATTGTAACATCCCTGACTCTGATACCACTTGTTGGATCGATTTGAGTGCTAGAGGGGCGGGGGGGGGGGGTGAATAGCGCAAAACAATTTTTTGAATTCATTCGATTAAGAAAAGAGTACGTAGCGGAAAAGTAAATAAAACACTTTTATTTTTTACTTGGTTCACAGCCTTCGGCTGCTAATCCAAGGCCCTAACGGTCCTAGACCATGTACGGAGGGCAAATCACTAAAATACTCCTCCTCATTGGAGGTAGGAGTAAGCGAGTACAAGAAAAAGCAAAGATTTGAGGTAGAGAGACACTCCCCCTCTCCTTGTTATGATAAAAAGCTCCGAGACAAAAAGAGTAATACAAGAATTTGAAAGAGATGAACTAGATTAAACTTATACCAATGAAAGAAGGATAATAACTCAAGCTTTGATCGTCAGAGTAGTAGAACTTCATCGTCGTAGAGTTGTCGGAGAGTTGCGGCATTGCTGAGGCTTTTGGAGAGCTTTTTGATGATAAAAATGGTGTGGAGAACCCCTTCTTTTATAGCCTTGAGAAACCCTAATCGTTGAAATGAAGTTTCATGAGGTTATGCCACCTAGCCCTTGAGAAATGGTGATAAGCTTTGACTCTCCTCGAGGCTGATCCTTGACCCGTGATCGGTGATCAACCCGGTGATCGGTGATGGAGTAGCGATCGGCCCAATAGCCGAACGATCATTTGTTAGGGTTTCCAGTTGCAATGAAGAGTTAACTCAAAAATGCAGTTAATATAAGTAAATTTGATGGTCATTTACCATCTGATCTTGACTTAGACCTTCTATGGGAAGTCTTGGTCGGATCGTCGCCTAAGGACGTCCCCGTACGGAGGACATGACCTTACTTACACTTATTCACATGAGCTTACCTCAACCTTTGAAGCTTCGCTTCCGGTCTCCACCTGATTTCTTCGGCTCCCTCTGAAGTCCTCCCGGTGTTGCCCGACTACCACGATTCCCTCCGGGTGTCGCTGACCTTCAGCTTAGCTTAGAATTCCTACATACTTGATTCAGCTTGTGAGATAACAATAAGAGCTTAACTTTGTGTCTTTTGCTATAATCAAAACTCAGGTTCGGCTTAGGTGCCTACTGCACCAACACAAACCACGTATATAAGCTAAGAAAAGCTTTATATGGGTTAAAACAAGCTCCCCAGACATGGTATTAAAGATTATCATCTTTCTTAATTTCTAAGGATTTTAGAAGGGGCCGAGTAGATCAAACTCTTGTCATTAAGTGAAAGTCAAATGATATTTTTTTTGCCCAAGTGTATGTCGATGACATCATTTTTGGGTCAATAAATGATGAACTCCTTCAAGACTTTATTTAAAAAATATGGAAAATGAGTTTAAAATGAGTCTAGTTGGGGAGTTAAATTTCTTCTTAGGTCTACAAGTTAAACAAACCAATGAGGGAATCCACATATACCAAACCAAATATGCCAAAGAAGTGATTAAGAAATTTGATTTGGAAAATGCTAAGATAGTAAACATCCCTATGCTTGGCAACCAACACAAAAATAGACAATAATCAAGAAGGCAAATTAGTTGACTCAAAACTCTATAGAAGTATGATTGGTAGCCTACTATACCTAACCGCTAGTAGACACGATATCTTGTTTGTGGTAAGTATGTGTGCTAGATACCAATCATGTGCAAAAGAGTCTCACTTAGTGGTTGTTAAAAGAATTTTAAGATATATTAAAGGCACATTAAGTGTAGGATTTTGGTACCCTTGGACTAGGTCTTTTGACTTGGTTGGGTACACTGATTTCGATTATGCAGGTTGTAAATTGGATCGGAAGAGTACTAATGGTGGATGCCAATTTCTTGGATTCTCCCTAGTTTGTTTGAGTAGTAGGAAGCAACCTTGTGTTGCTTTATCCACCACCGAGGCGGAATATGTGGTCATGGGTGGTTGTGTAGCTCAATTTCTTTGGATGAGACATACTCTAGAAGATTATGAGCTACAATACTCCAACATCAAAATTTATTGTGATAATGTGAGTACCATTAATTTGACTAAAAATTCGGTACATCACTCTAGGACCAAGCACATTGAAGTGAAGCATCACTTCATTAGAGATCATGTGGCAAAGGGGGACATTGAATTTAACGACATAGAATCTAAGTTCGACCTTGCCAACATTTTAACCAAGGCTCTCCCCGAAGCAGATTTTTCATCACTTAGGAGAGAACTTGGAATGTGCTTTGTAGAGTAGAGGTTTAGGTTTGCATGATCCTATAGAAAATCTAGGACTATGCCTCTAAGCATCTCACAAAACACCTAAGAATCCATGATTTTTGTATTGAGCCATTTAGACATAATGTGAGATGCTAGAAAGATGCATTTGGTTTGTCATTCTTGTTATGATGCATTACTATGAACCAATATGACATCTAGAGACATTAATCCTTAATTGAACCAATCATTGGGAAGACTTGTGTACAATTGATGTGCACATAGCTCTAAGAACATGATTGTAAATGTCAAACAAAATAACTTTTAAACTATGTTTATCATATTTTGAAAAACAATTTTCACTTGATCAGCAAAAGTGGTACAAAGTTGTGAAATTTTAAAGTTTTTGCTAGATTTCAAATTTGTGTCAATTTATAAATCTTGAAAAGATATATTTTTTAACTTATTTTTCCTTGATAGGAAATGACTTCATAAATGTGTCCACAAAATTTCATGAATTTTTGATTTTTTTTTTATTAATTACACATTTCACAACTTTAGCTAAAAACTCTATCAGACTAATAACTTGATCGTGGTGCTTTTCACGATCATTGTGCTATCTCGGACCGAGCTCATCGATCCAACGGGCAGTCCTCAAAACCTCTCGTAGGTGACAACCCAGTTTGACTTGTCTCCATCAATCGGTTGTCGATCTTCTACAGTCGAATGCCATTGTTGGCCACACCCACAGAATCGCTCGTAGCCGACTAGCCAATACGACTAGTCACTAGCAATCGACTGGTATATCTCAGCAGTCGATTGCTATCGCGGATATTAGGGCCATCTGACCCGATTCATCTTGCAAAACCCAAGCCCTTTCTCTTTTCTCCTCCACCGACACCTTTTTGCCTTTTCTTCTCCCTTTCTGGCGCTCTCACGGCCTGTTCTCACGTTGTTTGAGTCTTTTGCTACTTGTGATCCCTCTCTTCCCAAAGGTTCCAAATTCTTGTCTCCATCGCGGCCTGCCCTTCGGCTAGGGTTCCATTGGTCCTTGTCTTTCGGCGTCATTTTGGTCCTTCCTTCTGCCATCTTCATCTTGTTAGAGATATATGAGAGGTGGCCTAAGGCAATTGCCTTATGATCGAACCATTTATTTGATAAATGAATATTCACTATTTGAGTACATATGTTTTCATGTATTTGATTGGATCTTAAACTCATTTACTGGATGCCTATAATATGATTCACAACATGAGAGAATTTGTGATTGGATCACAACTAGTGAGTATCTCTACATGTGTAATTGTGATACTCAAAATTTGAGAATTCTAATTTCTCAAAATTTTGCTTAGAAAAAGGGTACAAGCATGAGTTCTCTTGTCCTAGAACACCCCAACAAAATGGGGTGGTGGAAAAGAAAATTCATGCCCTACAAGAAGCGGCTAGGACGATGCTCAATGCATATTCCTTACCTTGCTACTTGTGGGTGAAAGCAGTTAACATCGCTTGCTATATCCAAAATTGAGTCTTAATTCATAAGTTTTTAAGCAAAACACCATTTGAATTATGGAATGGAAAAATTCCTACAATTCACTATTTCAATGTCTTTGGTTGTAAAGTCTATATCTTAAATGCCAAAGACAACTTAGGAAAATTTGAGTCCAAGGCGGATGAGGGAATCCTAGTTGGATATTCATCCACTAGTAGAGGTTATAGGGTTTACAATAAGAGGACTCAAAAGGTTGAGGAATTTTCTAATGTTGAATTTGATGAGTTCTCTAGCACTTATCCTAGAAAATCATCCATTGATAAGGATATCAATGATAATAATCAAGACATTGCCCAAAAACTTCAGAACTTGACCTTGGGGGTAATGATCAAGGGGGAGGATTAGAAAGTAATGATCAAGGAGGAAGAAGAGGAGATTTCGATGATGAGAGGAGGAAGGAAGGTAACCATGATCTAAATCAATTTGAATCACCTCTTAGGACCCTAAGGATTCATCAAAATCACCCACTTAATCAAGTAGTGGGAGAACAATCCCAAGGAGTTAAAACTAGGTCTTTTCATAGAGCTTCTACTTGTCAAGTAGCTCTTATCTCACAAATTGAGCCTAAATCAATCAATGATGCATTAATTGATCAGGATTGGATTTTGGCAATGCAAGAAGAATTGACTTAATTTGAGAGAAGTCAAGTATGTGATCTAGTCCCCAGACCCAATGATAGCACCATAGTTACCACAAGATGGGTCTTCAGGAATAAGTTGGATGATCAAGGAAACATCACTAAAAACAAAGCTAGGTTGGTTGCAAGGGGTTTCAATCAAGTTGAAGGACTTGATTATAATGAAACTTGTGCCCCGATTGCTAGGTTAGAGTAAATTAGAAGTCTTTTAGGATATGCCGCTCACATGGATTTTAAGCTTCACCAAATGGATGTGAAATCGACATTCTTAAATGGGTTTATTATGGAAGAGCTATATGTAGAACAACCTCTTGGGTTTGAGAGTGTTGATTACCCAAAACATGTATATAAGCTAAGAAAAGCTTTATATTGGTTAAAACAAGCTCTTCGAACTTGGTATGAAAGATTGTCATCTTTTTTAATTACAAAGGATTTTAGAAGGGTACAAGTGGATCATGTAGGGTCGATGTGGAGGCCGGCTAGAGGGGGGTGAATAGCCCTCATTCGTTCGATGGTGGAATTTTCTCATCTACAAAGAAATTAGCGCAATGGAAACAAAACAAGACAAGCAAATAGAAATAAGAATACAAACAATGCTAACACCGAAAATGTAACGTGGTTCGCGGCTACGCCGCTAATCCACAGTCCCGATTCGTCCAAGGTGAATCACTCCTTTGCCAAATCCACTAGATCTCTCCTTTGCACCAAGCTAGGTGGAGGTAACCTCTTTACAATTTCTCTTCTTACAATAGAATGGAAATAAAGTAAGTAAGAAGAGTAGAAATCTCTTAGGGCACTTTGAGAAGGAGAGCATGTTAGAGCATTTCATTTACCCAGCGATCACTTCCTCTCATCGGAATATCATCGGGATATCTTCCGCGTGCTGGTATCCGAAACTCCGATGTCATCGGTTTGGTTGGGGTTTTGGATCGTTCCATTCGATCCATTCATTTTTGAAAAACCCATTATATCATGATTAGAATATCATTTTCAAATGTCACTTAACCATAGGCTTAGTGGCTTTGTGATCACTAACATCACTTATTTAATTTTTCAATCAGTCTTCCAGGTGAGCTTTCGAGAGCACCTAAAGGTATTTGTTTGTCCTGGGCTCTCCTCTCTTCGCTTGAGCTCTCTCTTCGCCGTCATCAAGCATGACTGCAATTCCTTCTTCACATTAGTCATGAACCAATTCATCAGAATTACTAAGTCTGCAATTAAATGATCATGATATATCAAATATACTAACATATTTGTAACTAAAACCTCACTTGATTGCCAAATTGATAAAAACATGAGAAAGCATGTAAATAACATGATTAGCATGTAATACATGATTAAATATAATTCTACTTTATAACATATACATTTCTCCCAACCATAATATTAAACAAAGTTTATACAAGCCATCAAGTTTAGAGTAAAACCAAAACATGCCTTAAAATCGGATATAAAAGGTTATTATTCATATGGTTACTACTAGCACATTTTCAATTTAAGTGGATTGAATGCATTAAAAAATCTTTCAAATTTCTAAATATTTAGGGTCCATTTTCTATGAAAAATTATTATATTTTATCTTAAAAAGTTTATAATTTTCATTTTTATTTTCTTAACTAGGTTTTTTTCTTTTTAACATTTCCTTTCTAGATTTTAGTAAGAAATTGTTTTGACATATGAAATTCTAGATTTCAAATGTCTATTTTATAAAACTATTTTCTTTTGATGCTCATTTAATCAAAAGGCTATTTAATGAGATGCATTAGTAAAACATTATCATTAACATTTAAGGTTATTTTTTCTTCCTAAGTCTTATTTATCTAGATGCATTTGTATTCTTTATTCATGCCTAAAAATCCTTATAAGTAAAATCATGAAGCATGATTTTAACCTTATAGATATCATAGATTTCATGATTCATTATTAAATTGAAAATCATGAGCATTTATTGTCATTATTTTTTTCTAAAATCATGTGCCAAAGCCATCAACAGATTAATAACATGTTTTCTAATAGGATGGAAAACAATCATTTCCTTCCTAAATACTCCTTGATCCATTTTCTAGCAATTATCTTCTTTTATCTTGACCCCCTTAAGCATTTATTCTTTTCATTTTTTTTCTTTTGTTTAAATTTCTTTAGTTTCCTTGGCAATTATAATGTATTTTGGTCTTTTCTCTATCATTAGATTTTTAAATTTAAAAGTTTAATCATCCTTATCCTTCTATGCTTTTTCTATCATAGATGAGCATGCATTATCAAAAATTTCTATTTCTTCTTCCTTTTTCATCAAAGTATTCAATTAATTTAGCATGCTTCTTTTTCTTAACCTTTTGATAGATCATTTGACTTCTGAAAAGTTCTTAGAGACTAGAATATCATAACTCCTTCTTAGGATGGTGAGATTCATAGTTCATTCCTATCCCTTAGCTTTTCACTCATTGTCAGGTTGATTCTTAAATGCCATCAAGTTGATTTTCTTCTTCCTTTTGAGGATGATGATGAAGAGGAAGGATCATCTCATGTCCTTGCCTTGAATGCTTTGGCCTTCTTCTCTTCTTCTTTCTTCTTGCTCCCCTTCTTTTTCTTCTTTTCTTCTCCTCTTTTCTTTTGTTTAGGAGGGGACAATTGTCCCTTATATGTCCCTCTCCTTGGCAATTATAACAAATCACCTTCCCCCTTGGTCTTCTTCTCCTATCATTAGATTTATTAAATTTAAAGCCTTTTAATATGCCATTTCCTTTTCCATATTAAAGATTTAATCGGAGAAGAGGGTTCTCTCTTCTTCTTTCATCAAGGTTTCCTTCTGAAGGTTGAATTCTAGGCCTCCTTCTTTAGGCTTCTTTATTTTAGTCCTCAAAGCTACTTCTCTTCCACTTAGATGTAGAATGAGGCCGAAGAATCATCAGCCTTCATTACCATATCCTTGGAGATTCACCTACACAAACGGAGAAACAAATCTAGAGTGTAGGTCATGTCTTCATTGATTGGATCCTCCTCTTCCGCTCTGTCTTCTTATCTTTTAATCCCACTTTTTTCCTAGCACATCTTTTTTCTTCTTCATAGAGGACATGTGTAGAGAGTGATCTCTTCCACTTTGAAATTAATCATTTTTTTCAAGACATTCCTCTTTTATAGGAATTTCTTCCTTGAAGGGGCTCGGTGATGTTTCTTTTGGTGGTGTTCTTCTTTCTTTTGCTCATTGATTTTCGCAAGTCTCAATGATTTCATTCATAATAAATCTGAGTGCTTTAGACTTGACAGTGGTGAATTCTTCACAGGTCCTTGTTCTGGTCGTGATGTGAATCATTGCCATTCCATGGCATGTTCTTGAATAGAAACCTCAGGAAGGTGAATCCATTCATCCATTCTTCTTTTCTCGGCAGGTGAAAGAAATAAACTTAAATTTTTGGAAGAGCTTTATTTTCTAAATCACCTTTCTGATTAATGGAATTTGCCATTACGAATTTCCCAATGAGCACTTCGATTCACTCTTCTCTCTCCTTTTTGAAGTCCCTCATTGAAATCTCTTACTTCTTTGACACATTGGAGAGGTATGATGCTCGCCTACTCTTCCTCAATCTCCCTTCCCGGTAATCGATTGCGTGGTCCTCGGTAGCATCAAAGCCATTTCTGATTTCCTTCTCACTCAAGCCTTCAGGTTTTGGTGAACCCCAAACTAAATTTGAATTACTAAGTCTTGAAGATCAGCGCACATATCAAATCGATAACCCTAACAAACCTTTGCCACACAAAACCATATCACGGGTTGATTACTCGAATCAAACTCTTTTCATTGATGTGAGGACATCTTTTTGTTTGCCCAAGTGATTTTGATTCACTCATTTTGGGTCAAAAAGAACTCTTCAAGACTTTATTAAAAATTAAGAAAATGAGTTTAAAATGAGTTATTGTGAGTTAAATTTTCTTAGTCACAAAGTTGACACTCCAAATGCCATGAACTTGTCTCTGTCTTCACTCGAGGTTCGAAAGACATTCTCGACTAAGATGCCCAATCGGTGGTTAGTCGACTTCAATAACTTGAATTAAGTTGGTAGTAACCTCATAGTAACATGGTTAAATGCTCGTCGAGGTCTGAATCTAGAATCAGTCTGATCGACTACCAAGAGCTTTGGTGGTATTTGATCGATTACTAAGGAGACACTAATACTTATTATTATCGGTCAAAATACGTTGAGCTCATCATTGCATAACCGGCGAACCTAGTTTGGTCGCGATAAAATGCGACTAATGGTATGCACCATCGGCCTATCAACTCAAAAAACAACCTCTCTCTATAAATGGAAGCTAGGGAAGCTTAGAGGAGGTTAATGCTTTTATTCCAAACGATCATACTCAGCTTCTTAGGTCCTTCCCTTATGCTTCTAAGTGTTCTAACCTCTTCTTCCAAAGCACAAATCCATTACCTTGTAAGAAGAAGAGGAGTGATTGTAAGAAGGCTTCTCCACCTTAGTGTATTGCATCAAAAGGAGGTTTTAGTGGAAGATTGCTAGGGGTGATCCACCTTACCGATTGTCGTGGAGTAGGAGTATCATCTCCGAACCACGTTAAAGTGTTTTTGTTAGCATTGCATTCTTTGTTTTCTATTTTAATTGTAATTTTCTATTGCTTCCGCTAACGATTTCTTATAGAAAATGAAGAATTACTATTCACCCCCTCTAGCCAATCCTCAACGGTCCTACAGATTTGCTGCTCATGGAGTTGTCTCAGGTGATCTCGGCATGGATACTGATAGAGGCAAGGTTTGTGAGCCTTGCTCATGGTTTTGACAGATTCGATAAGAATCTTGAAGGTATAACTTCTCTTCTCCTCTCTTTTACATGTGATTATGTAAAAGCAAGAAATCCTAGCCCCCATGGGATGTCTTGGAGGAAAAAAAATTGTTATTTACTCTTTTCCACTCCGCATACTCCTAGCATCCTTCTAATAAGTGGTATCAAAGCCAACTTATTGTTGACATAAATCACATGCATGTAGGAGAACTTTGACAACATGTTTGATGTTTTAAATGCTTGTGTGATGTTTTTCTATAGGATAGATAAAACTATGCATGATTGTTTGTTAATTATATATGCATGGATGTGTTTGCAATCAAAAATGAAAATACCCAGGATTAACCTAAAAACACCGAAGGTGTTGGCCACATCGTTAGAGCCATATCATAGATTATCCATGAGTTGGAAAATAGGCCACACGTTTTGCGTATCTTATTCATAATAATGACATTTGCATCAAGTGCTCGACTCACATTCGTGTCAGGAAAATTATTTCCTAATGCCTTGGTTTTTCCCATTTAGGTTTAATTTTTGTTACAGATGAGACCTAGAAAAACTAAAAATCCCTCAAGTAAATATTAGGGTTAATACCTTCCATTAATATGGTTGAACTAGAGTTATTTTTTGTGTTTGGGTTATTGGAGTCCCTCCAAGTCTAGCATGACATCAAGCATGTTCAATTCATATGGGATTTGATATTCTCTTTAGATGGTAAGCAGAGTTGAAGTTTCAAGCTTGGGTTGTTGGAATTCCTCTAAGCCCGACTTGAAAATTAGATGTATTTGAACTGTTTAAATTCAATCTCACGATTAATGGATTGGCTATAACTGAAAGAATTGATTTTTTGGACTCCCTTCAAGGTCAATGTGGATAGAGGTGCAATTAGGTGATATGCATAGGATGCATATATGTTAATGAGTTAACAACTTAACCTTATGTATATGTGAACATTGAATTAGTTGATAGCATAAAGTGATAGCTATATATTGTTAGGGCAATCTCTTGCCATGATTAGGTTTTGATGTGTGTGGCAAAGGGTTTAAGTTAGTTTATTATGTTGATTTGATATGTGCGTTGAAGTTGTGCAGGACTTAGTAATTCGCACATGGAGCCGTGGCGAGTTTCACATCTCATGACTCGGGCCTTGAGTCGGTGAAGGATAGATTTGCGGAAGTCGTGCGCTTGGAGCATCCGAGGGACCGCCGGACAAGGAGCTTGGAGTGAAGCCGGAGGAAGTAGACTTCGAGGCAAGAGACGCGAAGGAGCATTGCAGTCGTGTGCACGATCTTCTTGGGCGTGAGAGCGAAGAACTTGACTCAGGGATGAGAGTGAGCGAATGTAACCCGGGAAGGGGTAGTAGCTTGTGAGTGAAACTTGGTCATTTGGCTAAGTGTCGGATGGGATTTCCCGACACCAATCGACTTCCATGGAATGACAGTCGACTGCTCTGAGTCAATTGGGTTTGACTGGTGTCTGACTCATGGGCATTTGTCCCATCAAGCTCATCGATCGGCCAAGGACGATGGTCGTGATGTCCGCGCACGAGTGGAGTCGACCTCGTTGAGGACTCGACTGATCAAGCACCGATCGTGATGGTAATATCGATCGTGATGATCCGTTGGATGAAATCCAGCGTGGAACGTTATTGGGCAACACGAGGATCGGCGATTGGGACATCACTCGTGTGTCAGCGAAACCTCTTCCTCTATAAAAAGGAATGGGATGGGGCTTTGGGAGGCTAATGTTCATGCTCCAATTTGCTCCCAAAGTGCTCTAAGGGTTTTTTCACTCTTCTTACTTGCTTTATTTCCATTCTATTTTAAGAAGAGAGATTGTAAAGAGGTTACCTCCACCTAGCTTTGTGCAAAGGAGAGATCTAGTGGATAGATTGAGGGCTATTCACCCCCCTCTAGCCGGTCGTCCCGATCCCCCAACAAGTGGTATCAGAGCAAGGTCGCTTGTCGAGGACTAACCGCCACAACAAGCACTTCATCAAAAGATGGTCGGCTCGAACATTCATCCGCCGAAGTTCGAAGGGGAATTCGCTTGGTGGAAGAAGCGAATGGAGGTATTCTTCGAAATCGATTTTGAAATCCTTTTAATAATGGAAAACGATTTCGAGTTGCCCAGGAACGAAGATGGGGAGCCATTGGAAAAATTGAGATGGAGCAAGAGGCAAAGAGAAGAATACTTGGCAAATTCAAAGGCCAAGCATCACCTATACAATGTCCTCCCCCAACAAGAAGTCAACCGGATAGGAGAGTGTGCTAGCGCCAAGGAAATGTGGGACAAATTAATAGAGATTCATGAAGGCACATCCGAGGCGAAGCTAGCAAGGAGAGATGTCCTTCGCTCCCAATTGTCCAATATCAAACTCGAAAAGGGAGAGAAGGTAAAATCCCTACACTCTAGATTTAAGGAAATTCTAACCGATTTCACAAGTGTAGGTGAAAAGCTCTCCAACCGGGATATGGTAATGAAGGCCATAGATGCCTTTCCCCGGTCCTCAAGATGGAGCTCCATGGTGGATTTGTTTTACATCTCCAAGAACTTGGAAGTAAGTACCTTGGAGGAGTTTTTCTCAACAATGGAGCTCCACAAAATGAGGCTTGAAGGAATACAAGAAGAGCCAAGAATCCAACCTTCAAGAGGAGTAGCTTTGATGGCAAACAAGGGAAAGAAGAAGATAGAGATCCCCTCCTCCGATGATGATGAAGCCTCTTCCTCCTCCTCCATGGATAGCACGGAAGAAGCGTATATGGTAAGGAGGGTAAGGAGTGCCTTAAAAGGTTTTCAATTTAATAAATCTCATGATAGGAGAAGAAGACCTAGGGGGAAGGTCATTTGCTACAATTGTCAAGGGGAAGGACATATAAGGGACAATTGTCCTCTCCTAAACAAGAGCAAAGGAGAAAGGAAGAAGAAGGATGGAAAGAAGAAGAAAAAGGGGAGCAAAAATAAGGAAGAAGATAAGAAGGCTAAAGAAAAGGGGAAGGTCAAAGCATTCAAAGCCAAGACATGGGATGATCTTTCTTCCTCATCCTCATCTGAAGAAGAGGAACAAGTCTATTCCAACCTTGCATTGATGGCCTTCGACGACTTGGATTGCTCCTCCACCGAAAATGAAGAATCAAGCTCAAGTGGAGAGAGCTCAAGTGAAGGGGGAGCCTCTACATCCTCCTCATCCGAAGAAGAAGAAGAGGACATGGAAACTATGGTAACGAATCTAACTCCTAAGAAAATAGTTTCCATGGTTTCTAGCTTAACTAGGGATTTATTTAGAGCAAAGAAGAAAAATAAGAGCATGCTAGATCAAATTAAGGATCTAGAAAATAAACTAGAAAAAGCATGCTTAAATGAAAATGAAAATATTTCTTCTAGCTTAAATGATGCATGCTCACATGAATATATCCCATTTAATGTTAGTGATGCATGTATGGATGAAAATAGGGCTTTAAGGGAAAAGGTAGATTATTTAACCAAAGCCCTAGAAAAATTCACTATAGGCTCCAACACCTTGAACATGATCATTGAGAGCCAAAGAGCTAGTTTCAACAAAAAAGGCCTAGGTTATAAAGAAAAGAAAAATAAAAAGGCCTACCAATGCCTAATTGCTAGGGGACAAGATAAGAAGAAAGTAATAGCTAGGAAATGGATTCCTAAGGAGTATCTAGTGAACCCAATAGGCAAGAACTTATTTTTGGTTCCAAAATCCATCCTTAAGGGTTAAAAAAAAAACCTAGGATAGTCAACCATATGCAATTGACCTATATCATATTTTGGTTGACTTAGGATGGCGGGACAACATTTTTAAATAGTGTTAGGTGATGATAACGTGCCTATAAATTGATAATAATGCTTAAATCATGATGATTAATGTAATTGCTATGTATGTTTGCAATCATGATTTATGATTTTGATATTTGGCACAAATCATGAGAAATAGGATTTAAATCATGCCTAAGGTGATATTTGCTAATTATCATCATATAATACCTTATGCATGATAACAATTCAATGAATACATGTATTTAATGATCATAATGTGTAATTCATTCATATATGTCATTATGATCATGGGGATTGTTAGGATGATACTTAACCTTGATAGAATTGCATGAATATAATGGTTAAATATATACAAATACCTCTAGGATACATCTCACACTCACCGTAGGCTACTTTGATTGAAAACTTAGCATGGGTGAGATGTTAGGATGATACAAATGTCCACTAATGCCTATGGCATTTAGATGGTCATTTAAAGTATCAAAATAGCAATAATAGACCAATCATGGGGAAGACATATGTTTAATTCATAGACATTTTGCCCAAAGATCATGGTTGGATATCTCATATGTTTTCAAAACAATTTCTTACCTTAAAATATATGTATTCATGTTTTGAAATAATTGGAATCAAAACTAGGTGTTAAACTTGATACTCACATGATCAAAAACCTAGTGGTTTTTAAACCTTTTGGTTTTTTGGCAAATACGTGAAAATATAATGATTTTTCATGAAAAAATATTTTTCACTGATAAAGAATCTTACAAGAAATATGTTGCCCAAATTTCATGATTTTTTGAATTTTTTGGAATTTTTAATGCATTTTTGAAATTCGGTCCGAAAATCAGAAAGTTCTGAAATTCGCGTGCCAGTCGACTGGTAGTCTGAACCAGTCGACTGATGGCCTAAAAATCAGAACAGTAAAGGCCGAATTCAGGTTTTAGACTAATGTTTGGTATTTTCCTTCTATTAGACTTGATGCCATGAGTTTATAACTTAGTGTTAATCTTTTTGATGGTGTCAAAGGGGGAGAAAATATTATGTTTAAGTTAATTATGATAGGGGGAGAATTTGTAGAGAGAGTTTCATGGATTAAGGGGGAGTTGCATGTTGCTATATCATGTTTATGTTTACATGCTTTCTTACCTTAGAAATTTTTATCAAATATTTTTACCTAACTTAAACGGATTGCCACACATCAAAAAGGGGGAGATTGTTAGGGCAATCTCTTGCCATGATTAGGTTTTGATGTGTGTGGAAAAGGGTTTAAGTTAGTTTGTTATGTTGATTTGATATGTGCGTTGAAGTCGTGCAGGACTTAGTAATTTGCACATGGAGTCGTGGCGAGTTTCACATCTCATGACTCGGGTCTTGAGTCGGTGAAGGATAGCTTTGTGGAAGCCATGCGCTTGGAGCATCCGAGGGACCGCCGGACGAGGAGCTTGGAGTGAAGCCGGAGGAAGTAGACTTCGAGGCAAGAGACACGAAGGAGCATTGCAGAGTCGTGCGCCTGATTCTACCGAGGAACGTGGCCGCGAACGAAGAGAACTTCGAAGGCGAGGGACTCTGAGGGATGAGAGTGAGCGAATGTAACCCGGGAAGGGGTAGTAGCTCATGAGTGAAACTTGGCCATTTGGCTAAGTGTCAGATGGGATTTCCCGACACCAGTCAACTGCCATGGAATGGCAATCGACTGCTCTGAGTCGATTGGGTTCGACTGGTGTCTGACTCATGGGCATTGTTTGCCCAAGCGATCAGCTTTGATCGGGTAGATCGATGCTTCGACATCGGGCCGATCGCTAAGGACGACAATGATCGGTGATGTCATTGTGCACGGGCACAGAGTGGAGTCGACCTCGTTGAGGACTCGACTGATCGAGCACCAGTCGACTGATGGTAATATCAGTCGACTGATGCCAGTACCGTTTGATAAAATCCAATGTGAAAGGCGACCGTTATTGGGCAACGGCTACAGGACCAGTCGACTGATTGGGACATCAGTCGACTGCTCCTGTGTTAACGGGAAGAAACCCTCTTCCTCTATAAAAAGGAATGGGACAGGGCTTTGGGAGGCTAATGTTCATGCTCCAATTTGCTCCCAAAGTGCTCTAAGGGTTTTTCCACTCTTCTTACTTGCTTTATTTCCATTCTATTGTAAGAAGAGAGATTGTAAAGAGGTTACCTCCACCTAGCTTTGTGCAAAGGAGAGATCTAGTGGATAGATTGAGGGCTATTCACCCCCCTCTAGCCGGCCGTCCCTTTCCCCCAACATATATTTGATATATAATGGGTACTGTTGATACCTGACATTAGGACTAAGAATGACTTGTTGGATTCCCTCCAAGGTTGTTCTTAGTCATAGTGGATATCAACCCACTAAGAGATAACCTATCATCTTTTGAATTCAAAGTGAAGGCTCTTGAATTTGACAAAAATAGTGGAAGTTTTTGTTAATGCAAATTGTTTATATTACTATAAATTCATTTTTCTTATACATCTTTCTGTATGACAAGGTTCTGATTAGAACAACATGTCAACCTCTATTAATTTATGTTCTATTTTGGACAATAATAAACTTACTGGGTCAAACTTCTTGAACTAGCTTCGCAACCTAAGAATTGTTCTCAAGGCTGAGAAGTTAACATATGTCCTTGAAGAGGTTCTTCTCCAACCTCCTGGAGACAATACATCTGGTGACTAAAAATTGACTTACCAGAAACATATTGCTGACTCTGACATGGCAAGTTGCATTATGGTAGCATTGATGCCTCCTAAGTTGCAAAAACAATATGAGTGTAGGGATGCTAATACAATTTCTTCCATCTTTGTGAGATGTTCAATGAGAAAGCGAGATTTGAAAGGTTTGAGATCACCCAACTCCACTTTCACTCAAAGATGAAGGAGGGTTAATTTGGAGTGTAGTATGCACTAAAAATGAATGGTTATATTGAGCAATTGGGATCATTAGGAGTTTTCATGGACCATGAATTAAGTTTTGACTTAATTCTATATAGTTTGACAAATAGTTATTAGAGTCCATGATACCAGAACTAATCAATATGCTCAAAACAGTGAAGTCATCTATTTCTAAAGAACATACTCCCAAGGGAACTTGCCACCATTATGGCAAGGATGGGCATTGGAAGAGAAACTGTAATCAGTATTTGGATCACTGAAGCATAAGAGGACATATGATGCCCAATCTACTTAAGATATATTCATTATTAAATGTCATAATGTTTCTTCGAACACTTGGGTATTAGATACTGGGTGTGGCTCACATATATGTAATGACATACAGAGGCTAAGGAACAGAAGAAGGTTGGTTAAGGGAGAAGCATATCTAAGGGTCGACAATGGAGCGATGGTTGCTATTGTAGGCAAAGGAACTTATATGTTTTAACTCCCAACGCAACTAGTTTAAGAGTTAGATTATTGTTTTTATATTCTGTATTAATAAAGAACATTATTTCTGTTTCTTGTTTGAATAAGAAAGACAATCACTTGACATTTAGTAATAATCATTGTTACATTAAGTTAAATGGTGTTCCTTATGCTACTGGAATGTTGAATAATAGAATCTGTTAGGGCAATCTCTTGCCATGATTAGGTTTTGATGTGTGTGGCAAAGGGTTTAAGTTAGTTTGTTATGTTGATTTGATATGTGTGTTGAAGTCGTGCAGGACTTAGTAATTCGCACATGGAGCCGTGGTGAGTTTCACATCTCATGACTCGGTCCTTGAGTCGGTGAAGGATAGCTTTGCGGAAGTCGTGCGCTTGGAGTATCCGAGGGACCGCCGGACGAGGAGCTTGGAGTGAAGACGGAGGAAGTAGACTTCGAGGCAAGAGACGTGAAGGAGAATTGCAGAGCTGTGCACCTGATGCTGCCGAGGGACGTGGTCGCGAACAAAGAGAACTTCGAAGGCGAGGGACTCCGAGAGATGAGAGTGAGCGAATGTAACCTAGGAAGGGGTAGCTCGTGAGTGAAACTTGGCCATTTGGCTAAGTGTCGGATGAGTTTTCTCGACACCAGTCGATTGCCATGTCATGCGGCGGTGATACGTCGATGGTTAGATAGCGGTTTAAGTCGGTGAATCAAGTTGATCGATCGACCTACTGGCGGGGTAGTCGATTGATGGCTTGATCGATCGGCCGCCAAGGGGCGGATGGCACAGTGGAGTCGACCTCATTGAGGACTCGACTGATCGAGCACCAGTCGACTGATGGTGCCATCAGTCGACTGATGCCAATACCGTTGGATGGAATCCAACGTGGAAAGCGGTCGTTATTGGGCAACGACTACGAGATCAATCGACTGATCGAGGGCATCAGTCGACTGATCCTGTGTCAACGGGAAGAAACCCTCTTCCTCTATAAAAAGGAAGGGGATGAGGCTTTGGGAGCCCAATGCTTATGCTCTAATACTCTCCCAAAGTTCCCTAAAGCTTTCCATCCTCTTACTCAAGCTTATTTCCATTATATTTGTAAGAGGAGTGTTTTTGTGTAAAGAGGTTACCTCCACCTAGCTTTGTGCAAAGGAGAGATCTAGTGGATAGATTGCGGAGTGATTCACCGTGGACGAATCGGACCGTGGATTAGCGGCGTAGCCGTGAACCACGTTACATCTCAGTGTTTGTATTGCTTGTTTATATTTTGCTTGTCTTTATTTATATTTGCATATTCCACTTGGGCTAACATTTTGTAGATGAGCAAAATACGACATCCAACGAACGAGGGCTATTCACCCCCTCTAGCCGGCTGATTCAATCCCCAACAAATGGTATCAGAGCCAAGGAAAGCTTGTCGAGGACTAACCGCCACAACAAGCGACTTTAAAAATGGCCGGCTCAAACATTCACCCACCGAAGTTCGACGGCGAATTCTCTTGGTGGAAGAAGCGAATGGAGGTATTCTTCGAAACCGACTTTGAAATTCTTTTAATAATAGAAAACGATTTCGAGTTTCCTAGGAACGAAGATGGGGAGCCATTGGAAAAATCGAGGTGGAGCAAGAGGCAAAGAGAAGAATACTTGGCAAATTCAAAGGCCAAGCATCATCTATACAATGTCCTCCCCCAACAAGAAGTCAACCGGATAGGAGAGTGTGCGAGTGCCAAGGAAATGTGGAAGAAATTAATAGAGATCCATGAAGGCACATCCGAGGCGAAGCTAGCAAGGAGAGATGTCCTTCGCTCTCAATTGTCCAATATCAAACTCGAAAGGGAGAGAAGGTAAAATCCCTACACTCTAGATTTAAGGAAATTCTAATCGGTTTGACAAGTGTAGGTGAAAAGCTCTCCAACCGGGATATGGTAATGAAGGCCATAGATGCCTTTCCCCGGTCTTCAAGATGGAGCTCCATGGTGGATTCGTTTTACATCTCCAAGAACTTGGAAGTAAGTACCTTGGAGGAGTTTTTCTCAACAATGGAGCTCCACGAAACGAGGCTTGAAGGAATACAAGAAGAGCCAAAAATCCAACCTTCAAGAGGAGTAGCATTCTTGGTAAACAAGGGGAAGAAGAAGATAGAGATTCCCACCTCCTCCGATGATGATGAAGCATCCTCCTCCTCTTCCATGGATAGCACAGAAGAAGCGTATATGGTAAGGAGGGTAAGACGTGCTTTAAAAAGTTTTAGATTTAATAAGTCTAATGATAGGAATAGAAGACCAACGGGGAAGGTCATATGCTACAATTGCCAAGGAGAGGGACATATAAGGGATAATTGTCCCCTGCTAAACAAGAGCAAGGAAGAGAAGAAAAAGAAAGAAGAAAAGAGGAAGAAAAAGGGGAGCAAGAAGAAAAAGGAAAAGGGAAAGGCCAAGGCATTCAAAGCAAAGACTTGGGATGACCCTTCCTCCTCATCCTCATCCTCATCAGAAGAAGAACATGTCTACTCAAATTTAGCACTAATGGCTTTTGATGATTTGGATTGCTCCTCCACCGAAAATGAAGAATCAAGCTCAAGTGGAGAGAGCTCAAGTGAAGGGGGAGACTCTACATCCTCCTCATCCGAAGAAGAAGAAGAGGACATGGAAACTATGGTAACGAATCTAACTCCTAAGAAAATAGTTTCCATGGTTTCTAGCTTAACTAGGGATTTATTTAGAGCTAATAAGAAGAACAAAAGCATGCTAGATCAAATTAAGCACTTAGAAAATAAGCTAGAAAAAGCATGCTTAAATGATAATATTTCTTCTAGCTTAAATGATGCATGCTCACATGATAACTATGCCTTTGGATGTTAGTGATGCATGTATAGAAGAAAATAGGGCTTTAAGGGAAAAGGTAGATTATTTAACCAAAGCCTTAGAAAAATTCACTATAGGCTCCAACACCTTTAACATGATCATAGGGAGCCAAAGAGCTAGCTTTAATAAAAAAGGCCTTGGATATAAAGAAAAGAAAAATGAAAAGGCCTACAAATGCCTAATTGCTAGGGGACAAGATAAGAAGAAAGTAATAGCTAGGAAATGGATCCCCAAGGAATACCTAGTGAACCCCATTGGCAAGAACTTATTTTGGGTTCCAAAATCCATCCTTAAGGGTTAGGATAACCCTAGGGTAGTCAACCATATGCAATTGACCTATATCATATTTTGGTTGACTTAGGATGGAGGGACAACATTTTTAAATAGTGTTAGGTGATGATAACATGCCTATAAATAATTAATAATTCTTAAATCATGATGATTAATGTAATTGCTATGTATATTTGCAATCATGATTTATGATTTTGAAATTTGGCACATCATCATGAGAAATAGGATTTAAATCATGCCTTAGGTGATATTTGCAAATTATCATCATGTAATACCTAATGCATGATTACAAATTGATGAATACATGTATTTCATGATCATAATGTGAAATTCACACATATATGTCTTTATGATCATGAGGATTGTTAGGGTGATACTTAACCTTGATAGAATTGCATGAATATACTGGTTAAGTATATACAAATACCTCTAAAATACATCTCACACTCACCATAGACTACTTTGATTGAAAACTTAGCATGGGTGAGATGTTAGGATGATACAAATGTCCACTAATGCCTATGACATTTAGATGGTCATTTAAAGTATCAAAATAGCAATAAAAGACCAATCATGGGGAAGGCTTATGTTTAATTCATAGACATATTGCCCAAAGATCATGGTTGGATATTTCATATGTTTTCAAAACAATTTCTTAATCTAAAATCTATGTATTCATGTTTTGAAACAATTGGATGCAAAACAAGGTGTTAAACTTGATACTAGAATGATCAAAAACCTAGTTGTTTTTAAGGCTTTTGGATTTTTGGCAAATATCAGAAAATATAATGATTTTTCATGAAAAACTATTTTTCACTAATGAAGAACCTTACAAGAAATATGTTCCCCAAATTTCATGATTTTTCAAATTTTTTGGAATTTTTAATGCATTTTTGAATTTCACCGAAATCGTAATTCTCGAAACAGTGTGCGGTCGAGTAGTCCGAACCGTGACCTGATATTCCGAATAGTAAAGGCTGATTTCTGGTTTTAAAACAATTTTTGGAATTTTCCTCCTATTAAACTTGATGCCATGAGTTTATAACTTAGTGTTAATCTTTTTGATGGTGTCAAAGGGGGAGAATTGATTATGTTTAAGTTAATTATGATAGGGGGAGAAAATTTATATGGGGAGTTTCATGGATTAAGGGGGAGTTGCATGTTGCTATATCATGTTTATGTTTACATGCTTTCTTACCTTAGAATTTTTATCAAATGTTTTTACCTAACTTAAACGGATTGCCACACATCAAAAAGGGGGAGATTGTTAGGGCAATCTCTTGCCATGATTAGGTTTTGTTGTGTGTGGCAAAGGGTTTAAGTTAGTTTGTTATGTTGATTTGATATGTGCGTTGAAGTCGTGCAGGACTTAGTAATTCGCACATGGAGTCATGGCGAGTTTCACATCTCATGACTCGGTCCTTGAGTCGGTGAAGGATAGCTTTGCGGAAGCTGTGCGCTTGGAGCATCCGAGGGACCGCCGGACGAGGAGCTTGGAGTGAAGCCAGAGGAAGTAGACTTCGAGGCAAGAGACGCGAAGGAGCATTGTAGAGTCGTGCGCCTGATGCTGCCGAGGGACGTGGCCGCGAACGAAGAGGACTTCGAAGGCGAGGGACTCCGAGAGATGAGAGTGAGCGAATGTAACCCGGGAAGGGGTAGCTCATGAGTGAAACTTGGTCATTTGGCTAAGTGTCGGATGAGTTTTCCCGACACCAGTCGACTGCCATGTCATGGCAGTCGACTTCTCTGAGTTGATGGTTAGATCGACTGGTTTAAGTCAGCTGAATCAAGTTGATCAGTCGATTGCTGGCATGGGCAGTCGACTAATGGCTTGATCAGTCGACTGATGGCACTGTGCACCGGCACAGAGTGGAGTCGACCTCGTTGAGGACTCGACTGATCAAGCACCAGTCGACTAATGGTGCCATCAGTCGACTGATGTCAATACCGTTGGATGGAATCCAACGTGGAAAGTGGTCGTTATTGGGCAACGACTACGGGATCAGTCGACTGATCTTGTGTCAACGGGAAGAAACCCTCTTCCTCTATAAAAAGGAAGGGGATGAGGCTTTGGGAGCCTAATGCTTATGCTCTAATACTCTCCCAAAGTTCCCTAAAGCTTTCCATCCTCTTACTCAAGCTTATTTCCATTATATTTGTAAGAGGAGTGTTTTTGTGTAAAGAGGTTACCTCCACCTAGCTTTGTGCAAAGGAGAGATCTAGTGGATAGATTGCGGAGTGATTCACCGTGGACGAATCGGACCGTGGATTAGCGGCGTAGCCGTGAACCACGTTACATCTCGGTGTTTGTATTGCTTGTTTATATTTTGCTTGTCTTTATTTATATTTGCATATTCCGCTTGCGCTAACATTTTGTAGACGAGCAAAATACGACATCCAACGAACGAGGGCTATTCACCTCCCTCTAGCCGGCCGATTCGATCCCCAACAGAATCTACATGTTAGATACATCCAACGAGATATTCAATATCAAATCGAATAGCAAACATGTTAGGTTAGATAATCAGATAACCTTGCAATTATGACATTGTCATCTTGGCTATATAAGCAAAGATCGCATGTCCAAATTGCATAAACTTGACATTTTGGAGTCTTTTGAATCAGATTTATTAGATACATACACTTCATGCTTAAAAGGAAAGATAATTAAGTTATCTTTTAAAGGAAAAGGTGAACGGGTAGTTGAGGTATTGAGCTTTTTACATACCGATGTATGTGGACCAGTGTCAACTCATACCATAGGAGGTTATAGCTACTTCGTTACCTTTATCGATGTTTACTCACGATATGGGTATTTGTATCTGTTGAGATACATATCTGAAGTCTTTGAAAAGTTTAAAGATTTAAAAAATGAAGTATAAAAATAACTTGGGAAAAGTATTAAAGTATATTGATCGGATTGAGGTGGTGAATACTTAACCCAAGAGTTTCAGGATTATCTAAGGGACAATGACATCTTGTTCCAAAGGACTCCACCTTACATGACACAATATAATGGTGTGGCTGAAAGATCAAACTGAACCTTGTTGTACATTGTTAGGTCAATGATGCAGCATGCAAGTCTTCCAAAGTCCTTTTGGAGTTATGCATTCAAGACCGTTGTTTACTTATTAAACAGAGTTCCGACCAAGATAGTCTCTACTACTCCATATGAGATATAGAAAAGTAGAAAACTTCATTTATATTACTTGAAGATATGAGGTTGTCCTGCTTATGTGAAGATGACAGTATCATACAAGCTAGATGCTAAGTTTGATAAGTGTTTATTTATTGGTCACTTTAAGGAAAAAAGCGGTTACCAATTATATCATCCCTTGAAACAAAAGGTGTTGTATTCCTAGAGAAGGAGTTTCTCTGATAAGAAAACAGTGGGAGTTGAACTATGTGTTATTCAAGAGACTCCGGTACACACCGAAAAGATGCCTAGTCAAGAACCATACCTAATTACTTGTTCTGATGAGATAATAACTGAATCTAATGATACACCACCTCCTATAGATCTAGTAGGACATGTAGGATTCCTGAGAGATATGGATTTCTTATAAGTGAATCTAACAATGTGTTGCTCATTGAGGATGAGGAACCAACTAGTTACGAAGAGATTTTGAATAGTTCATACAAGGATAGATGGTTAATATCCATGAAATTAGAAATGAATTCCATGTGTGAAAACCAAGTTTGGAACTTGGTGGACCCACTCGAAGGCATAACCCTATAGGATGCAAATGAGTTTTCAAGAAGAAGATTGACATGGATGGTAATGTTATTACCTATAAAGTTAGATTGGTGGAAAAAGGCTATTGTAAAAGACAAGGATAGATGTGAAAATAGTTTTTCTTAAAAGAAATTTATCTGAGGATGTATATAGGATACAACCTGAGGGTTTTACATCTAAAGAAGGTAAGCTTCACCGATCCATTTATGGATTGAAGCAAGCATCCAGGAGTTAGAATATCCATTTTGATGAGGCAATCAAACATTTTGATTTCTCATAAAATCCTGAGGAGTCCTGTGTGTATAAAAAGGTTAGTGAGAGTGCAATCATATTTCTAGTATTGTATGTCAATGACATATTAATCATAGAAAATGATATTTTTGTTTTGCAAATAGTCAAGATATGATTGTCCAAAATGTTCTCCATGAAATACATGGGAGAATCAACCTATATTTTGAGGATTAAGATATATAAAGATAGATCAAATCAGTTGCTTGGTCTTTTGCAGTCTTCATACATAGACAAAGTGATAAAATGGTTTATCATGGAAGAATCCAAGAAAGGTTTCATTCCCTTGAGGCATGGGATTTACCTTTCTAAGTCTATGTGCTCACTGATTCACATGAGCATGACCTCAAATCTTTGACTCGAAGCGCGCACTCGTGCTCAACGCTCGTAAGTGAACGGATGTCGTCAAGTAATAAAAGATTATCGATTCCACAGAGACTTAGATTTGAGTACCATTTGTCTAGTGGATATTGTTGTTTAGAGTGAATGCCCTAAAGACGAGGGTTGCGAGGTTGACGACAGTCCTAACTCAAGTACGGTGTCACTCGGAGGAAGCGAAGGTATGTTCGAAGTTCCCTAAGAGGAATCTAGGACTTTGGTTTCACTTGTGTGTCATGGAACATGCTATCAACTAAATGCTTTCTATATCTTTAATTATGATCTTGCGAGAGGATCATCATACATTTGCTCGATGAACTTTTGCTTGTATCGGGAACTACCTATTCCTAACCAAGGTTACCTTTCGGATCATCAGAGCTCAGGGGGTTGATACCGTTGGGAGCCCTCTGTCACTAAGGTTTCTCAACCCTTCTAGAGTTAATTGCTCATGCTTTGACCCTACTGCTAAGATAGGCTATTGGGTACAAGAATATCCTAATAATCTTTATGAAGATTCGGAACGTATTTCATTTCCTACTCTATCATATTCCACTATCTATAGTTATTAGAGGGAGGATGACCATAAGGTCCCTCCTTGGTTCTCCTAGGTTTTTGATACAAAGGTTGTCTCTGATAACGGTGATTTATCGTGATACCATTTAAAATTAGTTACCGAACCCCCTAACTACACTAATATAGCATAGTGAATGACCCGGATCATTTCCCAACGAGTGTAATCGACAGAATAGTAAACTTAGGATTTCTAATTATTGCATTGGGTTTTCTATTGAAGATTGTGGGTTTGGGTTTTTGATCTCTAACCTACTGAACGAAAAGACAATGCAAGTTAATTAAAACTCTAAACTAACATGCAATAACTAAATCAAACAAAGTAGGAATTAAAGCAATAAAAACTGGAAAAGGAAAGAAATAATCTAATCAACCCAAGATAGGCCCAGTGAATGAACAAGGTCCTCTGGCTAAGTCCAACGAAGCTCGATCGAGACTCCGCAAATGGTAGTGGACGTGAGATGATACAAACTCCTGAATCCAGTAGTTTGATGGATACTCCGAACTCTCGCGGATCCGGTTGAGCTCAAAAAAGTGTCGTCGGGGCGGACTCCTCAAATCCGAAAGAGAAGGTGGATGAGCTGCGAAGATGGAGAACGTCGCCGAAATCTCTCGATGAAGCGGTTCCTCCTCGAATCCGTGGAGGAAAGTGGGTGGAGGCAAGGTGGACGTGGCTGCTAAGGCTCAAGGGAAGAAAAGATTTAACTAACAACCTAATGAAAACATGATTAAAAGAAAGCAATTAAAGTAAAGCTTGAAACTAAATCTAACCTAACTAACTACAACCTAATTACCCATAGAAACATTTCATCAAACACTAAATAGGCATGAACCAAATTAAACTAACTACGTGCAAATTAAACATGGAAGGTAAAATTGATTACAAACATTTGACACAAACTAAACAAATAAACAATCAATGAAAAGAAAACTGGAAATGGTGCTGATCGGAGATGTTGGGCGGCTAGAATTTCTGCAGATCGGAAATGTGCTGGAAATGAAGGTGCTGATCATGAGCTGGAAACAGAGGATGAATGGATGTGGAGCAGCTGCGGTGAAGATGAAGCTGCTGGATGATGTCTGTGGAGCACTGCCAGAGCTTTAGACAGGGCTGAGATGCTGGCCGGAGCTGGAATTGGCAGCGGGCGACAGAGCTTACGGTGAATCTGTGGAGAAGATGGCTGGCGGAGCTCGGGCAGAGATGGTGGCTGCCGGCAGTAGAGGAGATGATAGAGGGGCACCAGTCACCGGAGATTGGAGGAAATCCCCTTCCCTCTCCGGCGATCGACGAGGAAAGGAATTGAGCACGGCTGAAGGAGGGGGCGTCGGGTGCTTGTCGCGGAGAAGAAATGGCGAAGGCGGCTGCCTTGGTGAGGAAATTTTGGTGTTATTAAATGCATTTTGGTAGCCATCTGATCAAAGCAAGATCAATCCTAGCTGTCCATTAAACCTAGGTTTTGATTGCCTTGGTTAATCCATTAATGGGCTGTGCATCCAATAGCTGAGACTTCACTGACTTTGAATGGATGGATTTGATCCATTGGATGGGATAATCACGATCAGTCGAATCTGGATGAAGGGCTCAGATGTACAGATCAATATGTACGGACCGGATCTCTCCAGATCTAGGTAAATGGCTCAGAATCAAGTCGCTTTCATTGGATGGTCCATATTGCTCAGATATGATCTCTTGATTAAATTGCCCTCGATCACAATGAAAGGTCCGGATTGATCCAGCTTAAAATATCCTTACAACCCTAGATGAAGCCATATTTGATCCAATTTGAGCCTAGTCCAGTGGCTCATCTTGATCTCCTACAATTAAGATGTAAAATTTGCATATAAGTTAAAAAATTAGGAGAATTTACAATAAGGTCCAAAAATATATCCAACTCATAAAACATGTAAATAATCGATAAATAAACATATGAGAGGATTAAAATAGTGATATTAATGACCAAAATAATTCGAAAAAATGGTAGTTATCAGCCACCCTTCGTATTCTCTATGTGCATTAGATATAGAATCAAAACATAATTTTCATCGATTCAAACAACACCCATTGCAAATATAAATTCAAGAATAGAAAATATATTCAAACTAGCATGCCCAACGTACACAAGCTACTCCCTAATCTAAAAATTGAAGTATCTACTCCATAGATAAAAGAGAACAGACACAAGACATCATTGAATGAATCATTACAATGTAAAGATGTCTAGGAATGAAATCATAGTACTCTTGGTCATTCTATTTGGCATTAGAGCATAGATTTCGGTCCTCAGGCCGCTTCCGTCCTCCTCGTTGTGAGTCTTCGGTGCTTTTTAGGGCACTGTCATGCCGTTCTAGCCATCTGGCCTCCACCCTAGGGTTTGGGCGTGCCTTCCTTTTTATAGACGTGAAGCTGGCTCTTCATAAATCCCATGAAAACCCTAGTCACATCAAAACTGCCCAACACCACACAGCCGTGTGGGGCGCTGGGATGGTTGGCTTCGGGGGTTTGGACACGACTGTGTGGAATCCACACGTACAACCGTGTGGAATCCACACGGACAACCGTGTCTGCCTATACTCCACCCGGTGAATGCCTTCCTTTTGCTCTAAGAGTGTGCTGTTTCACCTATAAAATGTCGTCCTTCACAAAAGCAACAAGAGTAGATCTTTGAACTAGAAAATAGGAAATGCATGCAAAATAAAGTAGAATATGCATGAAACAAGTATAAAATGTAATGAGATGTGTGCGAAAATTACTCCTAAAACCCTATATGTTTTGCTCACATCAAGTTCCCCTTACTTAGATCTTTGCTTGTCCTCAAGCAAACCTCAGTGCCATAAAATTTTAAAATGTATTGTTCCATACTTAGCATGCTAACTGAATTTATCAAGTGGTATTTTCAATCAAAGCAAAATAGATATGTTCTAAAAGTTCACTAAGTTAGCTTTTCGTGCATGTGCTAAGCGAATTTTCCTAAGGGATACTTGTTCCACAGTGAGTCAAGTTGTCATCCTATAGCTTTCCTAAGGTCTCCGGCTTTTAGGCACTTACCAGCCCTAAGCGAGGGTCGTTCTCTAGATCTAGCACAAAGTATCAATGGTATGCTAGGTATTGAGAGAAATTGGAAGGTGTTTCCCCAGTAACCTAACTCGGTCTCAAAGGGGCATCTAACCATTTCCACCAACGACAACTATTTTTAACTCTCTTTTTTTCTCTCTCCTTTTTTTCTATCTTTTTATTTATTTTTTTTCTATTATTTTTTTCTCAAGGAACTTTGTTCCTCTCTATCTCACTAGTAATTTGATTTTTCCAAATGGACTTACACAATCCGAGCATCTCCAGTAACTAAAATGTTAAATCTAGAGTCACATATGGATTCCAAAGTATTAAACTACTGGGATGAATCATAACTATATATGTAATAGATTCTACCTTTCGGAATTTTCGTCAAGTGTGAGTGAAAGATAAAAGATAACCAGTACAAGTCTAGAACATTCACTAAAGCAACTAAAATAAAATACCAAAAGATAAATGAAGTTAAGCTATCCATCGAAGCAATTTGTGAAGAGATTCTAAAAAAATATTACTGAGGCAGCTAAAAGATGGCAAAAACTAAGTGCTGAAAGGAAACTAAACACTCTATGTATGAACAAATGAATGTAAACTAAAACTTAACCATAAATTTCAAGAAAGAAACTACTGCTGGAAGAAAGACATATCAAAATTCGAGGCTTCCCCCTAGACTTAAGTGAAACAGTACCTCTAATATGGCGGCCGAGGTGGGAAGTCTGGTAGTCTTAGCATGTCGGGCTCTTGGGAAAATCTGCTGCTCAGTCGCTGATGCCACATGTACATGTGGTCGATCTGGGAACTGGTGGATACAGTGACTACTCTATGCTCCTTCTCCATGGCCCACTGTGCCTGCATGACACGCATGTGCTGCCGAACCTCCTAATGGTAGGCAACCTCATCCTAGCGATGGGAGGCTCCTATACATGCGTGGATCTACTAGAGAGTGATGAGTAGGAGGTGAGAGGGGTGTATGAGTGGAATGTTAGTTATAGCCCTAGAACCAATCATGTGATGGTTGAATAGGGAACATTTTGTATCATATTCTATAAAGGCAAAGGATTGGTTATTATATTTACGTCTTGCTTATGCCAGCTAAATTAAATATAATAATGCCCTAGAAAAGTAGGTTCTTATCTACAGCACATCAATTGGCAAAATTGATTATGAGAGGCTATAGAGAACACTTTCCTAAATGTTCCTAGTCAAGTATTAATATGAAAGGGCAATATTAATACATAAAGACTAGCATATAGGTCAATTGATGACTTGATCTCACAAGTCATGGATATATGATATCAAGTTGACACATGGGTATATATTAGAGAATATATACTAAACTGACCCACCATGAGAAAGTTTCATGGATCATCATATGAGTGTCATAAACTTTCTCATGTGACTATTGGTATGAATAGTCCTCAAACCTGAAGTCACTACGGTTCCCTACATAAGGAGTTATGTACTTTGGTATCGTCAAACATCACTTGTAACAGGGTGGACCATAAAGGCGATTACTGGGTATATAACAAATTATGCGGAGGGATGTGAGTGATGTAGATGGGATCTATCCCTCCCATATGACGAGAGTGATATTTGTGGGCCCCTTGATTGAGTAGAACTACTAAAATGCATGGCCATGCTCGAATGAGTCAATATGAGATATTGAGCTCATTTGTTTGAGTTAGTTTACTCAGGGATCAAGAAACACATAGATTGATCGAGGATGACACGGTCTATGCCTCATTGGTCAATCTGATATCAAGGATAGAAGGACACGGTCATACATTATAGTAGTCACGGAAAGGTTAGTCGGATCTTGACTTATTTCGTAACTTGGGTAGCAATGATGTATTGTTAGATGCCGCTCATTGCTTGTGTATCTAAAAGAGTTTAGATCCACTGCCAACGTTATGAGAGCCTATAGGGTCACACACAAAGAGCATGATGATTAGAAGAATTAGTGCATTCTAGTTTGACTAGAATAATTTGGGAATAAGCTTAAGTACAAAATGGTTTTTGGACTTTAAGCTTAATGAGACAGCTTATTGATTTAATGAGATTAATTCAATATGCTAAGCTTATTAATTTAATAAGATTAAATAAATATGTTATCATGATAGCCTAAGCTTAATTGATTTAATAAGATTAATTCAATATGTTACCTTATTGATTTAATGAGATTAATTCAATATGATAACATAAGCTTATTGAATTAATAAGATTAATTCAACATGCATGAATGCCACATAAGCATGCCACCTAAGAATGCCACATAAGCATGCCACATAAGCATGCCACCTAAGCTTGATGAGGTGGAAGGAGTCAAAGGGTTTTGACCTTTTGAATTTCTCCACATGTGGCCGGCCAAACAAGGAGTGTTGATTATTTTTCAATGCAATTGATTGCATTGAATGTGATAGGAGGTGAAAGGTTTTTTCAATCCTATAAAACACTCCGTGGGGTGGTGGCAACTTGAGGCTTGGAGAGAGCTTGGTGGTGAGAGGCTTTGGTTGTGTGGCTTTTGTGAGTGTAGGCTAGCAAGAAGAGTGGTCTTCTTCTTCCTTTCTCTTTTTCCCTACCTTCCTCTCCTTTAGGGACTTCTCTAGCAAGAAGTAAAGGAGAGCTCTTCTAGTTTCTATTGTGAGACAAGAGCTTGATCGTGTGGATACATATAGAGGCACGGACATTTGAACGTGCTAAAAGATCCAACAAACCCAAGGAGAAGCGGGATTAAAAAGGGCACGCAACAAAGGTAATATTCTCCTATAAGATAGGTTTTGAGAAATTTATTTTTTTTTGTACAAGGTTTTCTTTCGCAAGGATCACTTGGAAGGGATCCTATTTTTCCGTTGCGCATATGCTATTTTGCATAAAAAAATCCCTACAGTGGTATCAGAGCCACTTGCGAAAGATCGTATAAAAAAATAGGTTTTCTCTATTTTATATATGATATAGAAGTAGGATAAATTTTATTATGAGTTGATAATTGCATTAGCAATTTTTCAAACATAATAAAATATCCGATGTCTTTTAAAAGTTAAAATTGACATGGTGCATGGTTATGGCCTAGTTCCAAAAAGTTTGTGAATGTGTGTGTTGTAATTCTTAATACGGCCTGCGTGTCGTGCCTTTCTCCTAAAATTCTTGTTGTAAAATTAGTTTTAGACTCGAATGTAACTCGAGTATTTCTCCTTTTGTAATATACAAAACAAAGATGGAGGGTCCATTGGAAGATGACGTTACAAGGAGGAAGTCAACAACACAAGACAACCAAAAGGAAGCACTTGGGAGAAGATGCTATCCCTAGGTTGACCAATCAATCTTTTCATTGGCTTGAGAAGATTGTAGAATAAGGGTCATAACCATGACACGCTTAGTTTAATATGTATGTGATGCATGTTAATTTAGCTTATATGTGACGTATGCTAATATGTATGTGATGCATGTTTAAGTTTATTTCTTAATAAGTCAAAAACGATATGCCTACCAAAGTTTGGTACTCACTACTTCCTCGATCATTTGTTGTTGGGTTTGCCAAAGCAAAGCAATGCATTTTATCTTGGAAGAGTGCGAGTGGACAATCGTGATGTCCCGCTATCAAACTTGGTTAAGACTTAATTAAGTTTTTCTTAATTAATTAAGAAAGTAGAGGCATATATTAGCTTTGAACATAAGTTTTAAAAATTAGTTTTGTGTCATTTCCGAACATCAACTTTGTCTTAGAAAGTGGTCGTTGCTCTGATATCAAAGAAGGCCTCTGTGCCTCGCCACGGCCTGGAAATCTGGTTTAGGAATAAGCACTAAACTAATCTAAACTTAACCAAAGCTATTAAAGAGTTACATCAGATGTAATTGGCAAAAGATTGCCTACCTAATCATACTACGTCTTGAGCGATTAGCCAAAGCTAACTCAAGATGAAGTATGATGTGGATCTTTATCCCATATAAATTTATAGCTAAATAGAAGCTAATGATGTAAGCAAAATGTGTTTGCCTACATCAATGATTAGCTCATATCAAAGCTATGAGAATTTAGTGGGAGCCTCATTTAATTAAAGGCCTAATTAAATGACTTAGGTATGATACTTAATTTTGCATTTTAATGTTGTAGATCACCATGTCATCTAACACGACACACCCCCTCAACTTGCGATCTGTCCTTGAGAAAGACAAGCTCAATGAAGCTAACTTTCTAGACTGGTATAGGAACTTGAGGATATCCTCAAGCAAGAACGTAAACTGTATGTCCTAGAGCAGTCTATCCCTGAAACACCCGCCCCTGCGGCCACTCGTGCTGAAAAGGATGCTTATAAGAAGCATCAAGATGACGCATTAGATGTGTCATGTCTTATGCTTGCCACCATGAACTTTGAGCTTCAGAAGCAACATGAGAACATGGATGCCTATGGTATGGTTGAGCATTTGAAACAACTATATCAAGGCCAAGCTAGGCACGAGTGTTTTGAAGTATCTAAGGCTCTTTTTGCATGCAAGATGCAAGAAGGAACACCTGTAGAAACTCACGTACTTAAAATGATAGGGTACGTTGAGAACCTTGAAAGACTAGGTTTTCCACTGAGCCAAGAATTGGCAATCGATGTTATCCTGCAATCATTGCTGGAAGCATATAATCAATTCTTCATGAATTATAACATGAATGAAATTGATAAGCCTTTGCCTGAGATTCTCAGCATGTTAAGAATTGCTGAACCGAATCTCAAGAAGAAAGTTAGTAACGTACTAATGGTCAAGAAGGGCAAAGGTAAGCGCAAAGGGAAGGGTAAGACCCAAGCCAAAGACAAGGCCAATTCATCCACTTCAAAGGGTAAAGGTAAAGTACCTAAGGAAGGGGACTGTTTCCATTGCGGTGAGACTGGACACTAGAAGCGAAACTGCAAAGTCTACCTTGAGGAAGTAAAGAAGAAAAGAAGTGGGACTAAAAGTGGGACTTCTGCCTCAGGTATACACGTTATAGAAGTTAATCTATCTATTTCTTCTACATGAGTATTAGATACCGGATGTGCATCTCACATTTGTACTAATGTGCAGGGACTGAGAAATAGTAGACTAATGGCAAAGGGCGAAGTGGACCTACGAGTAGGCAATGGCGCAAAAGTTGTTGTTGTAGCTAGGAACATATTCTTTGTCTTTGCCCACTGGTCTTATCTTAGAACTAGAGGAGTGCTTTTATGTACCTGCATTAACGAAGAACATAATTTTTGTATCTTGTTTAGACAAGAAAAACTTTTCTTTTATAATAAAGGACAAATGTTGTTCCATTTATTTGAATGAAATGTTCTATTGAAATGCACCACTTATGAATGGTCTCTATGTTCTAGAATTAGAAAACCCAATTTATAACGTAAATACCAAACGGTTCAAATCGAATAATTTGAACCAAACATATCTCTGGCACTGTCGCCTAGGTCACATAAATGAAAAACGCATATCCCAACTCCATAAAGATGGATTATTGGACTCATTTGATTTTGAATCATATGAGGTATACGAATCTTGTCTTTTAGGAAAGATGACTAAAACTCCATTTAGTGGACATGGCGAGAGAGTGACGGACTTGTTAGGACTCATACATACTGATGTATGTGGCCCTTTCAATGTCGAAGCCAGAGGAGGCTATAAGTACTTTATTACTTTCACTGATGATATGAGTAGATTTGGCTACTTATATTTGATGAGACATAAGTCAGAATCCTTTGAAAAGTTCAAAGAATTCAAGAATGAAGTACAAAACCAACTTGGTAAGCGTATTAAACTACTTTGATCAGATCGAGGTGGTGAATACCTTAGTCAAGAGTTTCATGATCACCTGGCTGAGTGTGGGATAATATCCCAACTCACTCCACCTGGAACACCACAATGGAATGGTGTATCTGAGAGGAGAAATCGTACTCTATTAGATATGGTACGATCAATGATGAGCCAGACTGATCTACCTACTTCCTTTTGGAGTTTAGCTCTAGAGACAGCCGCTTTCACACTTAATCGCGTCCCATCAAAAGCCGTAGAAAAGACACCATATACGTTATGGACTAGGAAGAGTCCCAAAATGTCTTTTATAAAGATTTGGGGTTGTGAAGCTTATGTTAGACGTCAAGTCTCAGATAAACTATGACCCAAATCATATAAGTGTTATTTTGTAGGATATCCCAAGGAAACTAAGGGATATTACTTTTACAATCCCACACTTGGCAAGGTGTTTGTTGCCAGAAATGCTGTCTTTCTAGAAAGAGAATTTATTTCTAGAAAAACTAGTGGGAGTAAAATTCATCTTGAAGAAATTCAAGATGAAGATAACACTAATATTGGTGCAATCGGCCCAGCAGTACCTTGATGGTATTTTGATGATAGACAAAACTCATGACATGGGATTGTCATGTGAATGTCCAATATGGTGTTGGCATGGAAAATCCAAGCATGGAGCTTGGTGTGGGAAAGTCCAACATGGGGTTGGCATGGGAAATCCAAAGCATTGCGAAGTCGTGCGCTTGGTGCATATGGGAAGTCTTAAGGACTTGGTAAGTTCACTAGGCTCGGGGTCCTTGAGTCGGTGAAGGATGGCATTGCGAAGCCGTGCGCTTGGTGCATCCGAGGGACCGCCGGACGGGGAGCGAATGGAGTGAGCCCAAAGGGAAGCATACTTCTAGGGTATGAGACGCGAAGGATGACGTTGCAAAGCCGTGCGCTTGACGCATTCGAGGGACGTAGGCCAAGGGAAGAGAGCTTCGGTGGGGAACTCCATGAGGATAAGGTGGACTTGGCCAAGTGGCTTAGACTGAGTGTCGGAGGCTCAAACTTGATGTTTGAGGGTTTACCCGATGGTCGGATGCTCAAACAACTTGGTGTTTGAGGTTTTGCCCGACGTCAGTCGACTGGCATAGGTGTCGGTTCGACTGGTCCAAGTCGACTAGGGTTCGACTAGTGTAAGGCTAGGGTTTTGTGCTTGGCAGTCGACTTCCATGGATCGTCGACATCGACATCGACATCCGATCGACGTCGACATCGACCGACCGTCGAGGATGGCAATCGATCGATGGGAGTGTCGCGAGCACGAACGCTCCGTGACGATCGCGGCAATCAACTACTAGGTCACTGGCGGCTGATGGGCATCATCGATCGGTGTAGGTGATCCGTTGGAACTTGTCCGACGTGGATCGGCGTTGTGAGACAGCGACTAGGGGCAATGATCGGTGGGGCCTTTGGCGATCGCTAGCGCGAAAATAGCTCGATGCAGGTTATAAAAGGAGCTCGAGATGGAGGTTTTTGCCAAGGTTTTTGTGGAGCTATTGGAGGGGAATTGCTGCTGCATTCCAGTCCTTCAAGAGCCAATCAAAGCAAGCAACAAGCAAAGCGATCAAAGCAATCGGTGAAAGTTTTCTTGTGTATTGTATTTGTGTATTTTCTTGTATTTCTATATTACATTGTAATTGCTTGTGAGAGGTTTTGTTAGGGCAATCTCTTGCCATGATAAGGTTTTGATATGTGTGGCAAAGGGTTTAAGTTAGGATGATATTGTTATTTGATATGTGCGTTGGAGTCTTGCAGGACTTAGTAATTCGCACATGGAGCCTTGGCGGGTTCACCCTCACAACCTCGGTCTTTGAGTCGGTGAAGGATGAGTTTGCGGAAGCCATGCGCTTGAAGCATCCGAGGGACCGCCGGACGAGATGACTTGAAGTGAAGCCAAGGAAGCAGACTTCAGAAGCAAGAGACGCGAAGGAGCATTGCAGAGTCGTGCGCCTGATGCTGCCGAGGGACGTGGCCGCGAATGAAGAGAGCTTCGGCGAGGGACTTCGAGTGAGATGAGAGAATGAGTGAAATGTAAGTAGCTCATTAGGTGAACTTGGGTGAATGACTGAGTGTCGGAGACTTGACCGCAAGGGTTAAGGTTTACCCGACCGCCGGAAGCTCAAACTTATGTTAAGTTTGAGTTTTACGCACACCGATCGCCAAAGTCATGGCGATCATCGCTTCTGAGTCAGTGGGTTCGGCCGGTATCCGTGATGGGTTTATGCCCGTGATCGTATATGGAATGGAGCGATCGCCAGAGGATATCGCGGCGCAGCCGCTCGTGGCCGTGGCGGTCGACTACGGAGTAGCAATGATCGGTGAGGTCCATCAGTCGACTGCCAAGAGTTCCGTTGGACTACAACGGTCGGGATCCGACATGTTCGGAGGTCATTGTAGTGACGTCAGTCGACTGCCAAGGGCAGCAGTCGACTGGTGGCGGCCAACGGGAAGAAATCATCCCTCTCTATAAAAAGAGAGGGTGTGAGCCTTTGAGAGGCTAATGCTTATGCTCTAAGTGATATTCCTAGTGCCCCACAAGCTCTAAACTCTTCTTACTTGTTTTTTACTCCATTCTTATTGTAAGAAGAGTGATCTTGATTGTAAAGGTTACCTCCACCTAGCTTGGTGCAAAGGAGAGACCAATAGTGATTGACTTTGGAGGAGTGATTCACCTTGGACGAATCAGACCGTGGATTAGCGGCGTAGCCGTGAACCACATTACATCTTCTTTGTTAGCGTTTGTATTTTCATTTATTGCTTTGTCTTTATTGTTTATGCTTCCGCTTGCGCTAACGATTGTTTAGATGAGCAAACGAACGAGAGAATTTCGACATCCATCGTAAGAGGGCTATTCACCCCCCTCTAGCTGGCCGTTCGATCTCCTACAAGTGGTATCAGAGCCAAGGAAAGCTTGTCAAGGACTAACCGCCACAACAAGCAACTTTCAAAATGGCCGGCTCCAACATCCATCCTCCGAAGTTTGAAGGAGAATTCACTTGGTGGAAGAAGCGAATGGAGGTATTTTTCGAAATGGATTTTGATATTATGATTACAATGGGATCCGATTTCGTTTTGCCTAGGGATGAAGAGGGGAAGCCAATAGAGAAATCTAGGTGGACCAAAAGGCAAAGGGAAGAGCACCTTGCAAATTCAAAAGCCAAGCATCATCTCTTCAATGTGCTCCCCCAACAAGAAATCAACCGAATAGGAGAATGCCTAAGTGCCAAGGAGATGTGGGAGAAGTTAATTGAGCTTCATAAAGGCACATCCGAGGCGAAGCTAGCAAGGAGAGATCTCCTCCGCTCCCAACTATCCAACATTAAATTAGAAAAGGGAGAAAAGGTAACTTCTTTGCATTCTAGATTCAAAGAAATTTTAAATGGACTAACAAGTGTAGGAGAAAGGCTCTCCAATCGCGATATGATAATGAAGGCCATAGATGCTTTCCCCCGATCATCCAAGTGGAGTTCAATGGTGGACTCATTTTACATTTCAAGGAATCTAGAGGTAAGTACTCTAGATGAATTTTTCTCCACTATGGAATTACATGAATCTAGGCTTGAAGGAATACAAGAAGAGCCAAAAATACAACCTTCAAGGGGAGTAGCATTGTTGGCAAATAAGGGGAAGAAGAAGATAGAGATCTCCTCCTCCTCCGATGACGAAGCGTCTTCCTCCTCCTCCATGGATAGCACCGAAGAAGCCTATATGGTAAGGAGGGTAAGACGTGCTTTAAAAGGTTTTCATTTTCATAAATCAAATGATAGGAATAGAAGACCAAGGGGGAAGGTCATATGCTACAATTGCCAAGGAGAGGGGCACATAAGGGATAATTGTCCCCTCCTAAACAAGAGCAAGGAAGAGAAGAAAAAGAAAGAAGAAAAGAAGAAGAAAAAGGGGAGCAAGAAAAAGAAGGAAGAGGAGAAGAAGACAAAAGAAAAGGGGAAGACCAAAGATCTAAAGGCAAAGACTTGGGATGACCCATCCTCATCCTCCTCATCATCATCGGATGAGGAGAATGCCTTTGTCACCAATTTGGCCTTGATGGCCTTTGATGACTTGGATTGCTCTTCCTTCGAAAATGAAGGATCAAGCTCATGAGGAGAGAGCTCAAGTGAAGGGGGAGCTTTTACATCCTCCTCATCCGAAGAAGAAGAAGAGGATATGGAAACTATGGTAACAAATGCCTCTCCTAAGAAAATAGTTTCCATAATTTCTAGTTTAACTAAGGACTTATTTGGAATGAAAAAGAAAAATAAAAGCATGCTTAATCAAATTAAGGCATTGGAAAATAAGCTAGAAAATGCATGCTTAAATGATGCATGCTCACATGATCTTTATGTGCCATTAGATGTTAGTGATGCATGTATATATGAAAATAGGGCCTTAATGGAAAAGGTAGATTATCTATCAAAAGCCCTAGAAAAATTCACAATTGGCTCCAACACATTGAACATGATCTTAGGGAGCCAAAGAGCTAGCTTCAACAAAAAGGGCCTAAGATACAAAGAAAAGAAAAATGAAAAGGCCTATAAATGCCTAATTGCTAGGGGACAAGATAAAAAGAAGGTAATAGCTAGGAAATGGATCCCCAAAGAGTATCTAGTGAACCCAATAGGCAAGAACTTATTTTGGGTTTCAAAATCCATCCTTAAGGGTTAGAAAACCCCTAGGGTAGTCAACCATATGCAATTGACCTATATCATATTTTGGTTGACTTAGGATGGTGGGACAACATTTTTAGAATAGTGTTGGGTGATGATAACGTGCTCATAAATAGATAATAATGCTTAAATCATGATGATTAATGTAATTGCTATGTATATGTGCAATCATGATTTATGATTTTGATTTTTGGCACATCATCATAAGAAATAGGGTTTAAATCATGCCTTAGGTGATACTTTGTTTATTATCATCATATAATACCTAATGCATGATTATTATTTAATGAATACATGTAGTTCATGATCGTAATGTGAAATTAATTCATATATGTCATTATGATCATGTAGGTTGTTAGGTTGATACTTAACCATGATAGAGTTGCATGAATATAATGGTTAAGTATATACAAATACCCCCTAGGATGCATCTCACACTCACCATAGGCTACCTTGATTGAAAACTTAGCATGAGTGAGATGTTAGGATGATACAAATGTCCACTAATGCCTATGGCATTTAGATGGTCATTAAAAGTATCAAAATAGCAATAATAGACCAATCATGGGGAAGGCTTATGTTTAATTCATAGACATATTGCCCAAAGATCATGGTTGGATATTTCATATGTTTTCAAAACAATTTCTTACTTTAAAATCTGTGTATTCATGTTTTGAAACAATTGGATACAAAACTAGGTGTTAAAATGGATACTAACATGCTAAAAAACTAGTGGTTTTTAAAGCTTTTGGAATTTTAGCTAATCTAGGAAAATATAATGATTTTTCTTGAAAAAATATTTTTCATTGATAGATATACTTACAAGAAATATGTTCCCCAAATTTCATGATTTTTTGAATTTTCTAGATTTTTTAATGCATTTACGAAATTCATACAAAATCGAATTTCGAAATCCATTGTGTACGATCATTGCCATCGCAATGATCATTGCTAGCCTAAAAAAATAGCCCAATATTTTCTGATTTCAGATTTTAATCATGATTTTGGTGTTTTCCTTCTATTAGACTTGATGCCATGGGTTTATAACTTAGTATTAATCTTTTTGATGGTGTCAAAGGGGGAGAAATAATTGTGTTTAAGTAAATTATGATAGGGGAAGAATTTGTAGAGAGAGTTTCATGGATTAAGGGGGAGTTGCATGTTGCTATATCATGTTTATGTTTACATGCTTTCTTATCTTAGAATTTTCATCAAATGTTTTTACCTAACTTAAACGGATTGCCACACATCAAAAAGGGGGAGATTGTTAGGGCAATCTCTTGCCATGATAAGGTTTTGATGTGTGTGGCAAAGGGTTTAAGTTAGGATGATATTGTTATTTGATATGTGCGTTGGAGTCTTGCAGGACTTAGTAATTCGCACATGGAGCCTTGGCGGGTTCACCCTCACAACCTCGGTCTTTGAGTCAGTGAAGGATGACTTTGCTGAAGCCGTGCGCTTGGAGCATCCGAGGGACCACCGGACGAGATGACTTGAAGTGAAGCCAAGGAAGCAGACTTCGGAGGCAAGAGACGTGAAGGAGCATTGCAGAGCCGTGCGCCTGATGCTGTCGAGGGACGTGGCCGCGAACGAAGAGAGCTTCGGCGAGGGACTTCGAGTGAGATGAGAGAATGAGTGAAATGTAAGTAGCTCATTAGGTGAACTTGGCCGAATGGCTGAGTGTCGGAGACTTGACCGCAAGGGTTAAGGTTTACCCGACCGCCGGAAGCTCAAACTTATGTTAAGTTTGAGTTTTACCACCGATCCGACCGCCAAGTCATGGCGATCGGCCGCTTCCGAGTCGAGTGGGTTATTGGTATCCAGTCGATGGGTTTATGCCCGTGATCGCCGTGAGAGGATATCGCGGGCACAGAACCGCTCGTAGCCGACTGGGCAGTCGACTACGGAGGCAACAGTCGACTGGTGAGGTCCATCAGTCGACTGCCAAGAGTTCCGTTGGACTACAACGGTCGGGATCCGACGTGTTCGGAGGCCGTTGTAGTGATGGCAGTCGACTGCCAAGGGCAGCAGTCGACTGGTGGCGGCCAACGGGAAGAAATCAGCCCTCTCTATAAAAAGAGAGGGTGTGAGCCTTTGAGAGGCTAATGTGTTGGATCGAGAAGCGTCGCTAGAGGGGGGGGTGAATAGCGATCGTAAATCTTTTCTTTTTCGTTCGTTCGATATGTAAAGTAAGAACAGCGGAAAATAAATGAACACGTTTATTTTACTTGGTTCACAACCCAGCGGTTGCTACTCCAAGGCCCTATCGGTCCTAGACCGCGTACGGAGGGCAAAGCACTAAAACGTCTCCTCCTCGTTGGAGGTAGGAGACAACGATTACAAAAACCGAATATACGAGGATGAGGCAACAAGCCTACCTCACCTCGTTATGAAGATAAAAATACAGAATATAATATCAAAAATATTACTTGAATCTGCTGCCGACGAAGAAGATCAAAACTTGGCGTCGCGTCGGCGTTATGACGGTGTTGAAGCGTTGGCGTTGTAGGAGCACTTGATGAATAATTGATGTGATTTGGAGATGAATCCTCCCCTCCTTTTATAGACTTTAGCCTCTGAATTTGTCTCCTATTTCTTTGGAATGGATCATGAATTTTTCCAAATTTTTATCGCGAAGTGGCCGCGTCAAACGTTATCCGTTTTGACCTAGCGCAAAAGCTGAATCGTCGCCATCAGTCGACTGATGCCTCTCATCAGTCGACTGATGACAGTCGACTGATGCATCTCATCAGTCAACTGATAACAGTCGACTGCCCAATGTCCAGCAGTCGACTGCCAGCCTGGCCACTTCCCTGCAGTAAGAGATTAGCTCGGAAAATGATAAATACGACGGTTTCTAACCGTCCGATCTCGACCTAGACCTTCCACAGGAAGTCTTAGTCAAATCGTCGCCTACGGTCGTCCCCGTAAAGAGGACACGACCTTACAATCTCTCACTCACACGAGCTTACCTCGATAGTAGCTCTCGCTTCCGGCCTTCCACTCGATTCCTTCGGCTCCCTCCAAATTCACTCAAGTGTCGCCCGACCACCATGGCTTCCTCCGGGTGTCGCTAGCCTTCAGCTCCAGCTTTAGTACTTTTCTGCACACTTGATTTAGCTCGTGAGATAACAATATAAACTTAACTTTGTGTCTTTGCCATAATCAAAACACAGGTTCGATTATCTAGTGCCCCTGCACCAACATAATGCTTATGCTCTAAGTGATCTTCCTAGTGCCCCACAAGCTCTAAACTCTTCTTACTTGTTTTTTACTCCATTCTTATTGTAAGAAGAGTGATCTTGATTGTAAAGGTTACCTCCACCTAGCTTGGTGCAAAGGAGAGACCAATAGTGATTGGCTTTGGAGGAGTGATTCACCTTGGACGAATCGGATCGTGGATTAGCGGCGTAGCCGTGAACCACGTTACATCTTCTTTGTTAGCGTTTGTATTTTCATTTATTGCTTTGTCTTTATTGTTTATGCTTCCGCTTGCGCTAACGGTTGTGTAGACGAGCAAACGAATGAGAGAATTCCGACATCCATCGTAAGAGGGCTATTCACCCCCCTCTAGCCGGCCGTTCGATCTCCTACAAGTTTCTCCACCTCCGACGTGTTGTCGAGAAGGAGTGTTATAGTTAGTGTCGTGCGCATAACTAGAGCTCGGTGAGCTCGCCCGTGGAGTAGGAACCATTCTGTTCCGAACCACGTATATCTTGTGTTGTGTGATTGCGTATTGTTAGCTTCATTATTATTGTTATTCCGCTGCGCTAACAACAATCGTAGACAAGCAACGCAAGAAGAATGAGTAAATTCCGACATCCATCGTAGAAGGGCTATTCACCCCCCTCTAGCCGGCCAATCGATCCCCTACAAGTGGTATTAGAGCAGAGGTCACTCTTCAAGGACTAACCGCCGTGAGAGCACTAAAAGATGGCCGGCTACAACCTCCAACCACCAAAATTCGAAGGAGATTTACTATGGTGGAGAAGAAAAATGGAGGTATACCTAGAAACCGATTTTGATTTTATGCTAATTTTAGAAAACGGTTTCGAATTGCCTAGGGATGAAAGAAATAGGCAAATTGAGAAGTCAAGGTGGACTCAAGACCAAATCAAAGACTTTGAGACAAATCACAAGGTAATCGAATTGCTTAGTGATTTGATTCCTAACAACATTTTGTCTAGGTTGGGAAATTTTAGGGATGCAAAAGAATTATGGGATAAAGTAATGAAATTCCAAGAAAGTTCCCAATCGGCACAAGTAGAGGAGAATGCCGAAGAAGAATCACCATCCACTTTTGAAGATGTGGATGATTTGGTGGAGACCTCCACCTCTAGCATTGAGGGGGAGGAAAGGATTTCAATTTCGGAGCAAGATCAAAATGAAGCTTCTACCTTCGGAAGAAGTGAAGAGGCCTCCACTGTTAGTAATATATGAGAGATGTCCTAAGGCAATCGCCTTATGTATGAACCATTTATATGATAAATGAAGATTCACTATTTGAGTATACATGTTTTATGTATTTGATTGGATCTTAAACTCATTTACTGAATGTCCACGATACGATTCATAGCATGAGAGAATTTGTGATTGGATCACAACTAGTGAGTATCTCTACATGTGTAATTGTGATGTATCGGAATTATCCCTAGTCGATGAATTGATGGATTTGGACACCATCAATTCTGTCGAGACTAGCACGAGGTATACTCCTTGGTGTATCCAAGCAGCTGATTCTCACTGGCTGGAGACATAGTGATGTCCGGAGTTAATCGTTGATGCTAGTTATGGTAACTAGTTCATTGGAGTGACCAGCCGTAAGACTTCATATGGTTCTCTGCATATATAGATATGTCAATGAAGTTCTTACTGTGGCTTAAGTGTGATGTTCCTTTGACTTGCGGTATTCAAGTCATCTTGATCATGGAGACTTATGCTTTGACATCTTAAGCAAGCATCTCTAAGGAGATGTGGACCCGGGATGATTGGGTATAAGTCGAAGTGATCGAAGGTGTTTGAATAGCCTATAAAGGATTCACCACTCCTTGCGAGGAGATGTATACCCATGGCCTCTCGGCGGATTGTTACTAAAGTCTTTGGCCAAAGCATTACATGTTTAGAGTAAGGTACTCTTCGATACATGTGGAGTAACTAGAATCTGTAGGACGAGGAAATGATACTTGGGCTAGGTGGGACATAGTCAGCCTAGTGGGGACTGACACTATAGACCATGTTCTGAACCAAGTGGGTATAAGATGAATGAAGGGAATGGGGCACGAATCATTCGAGCTGCTGAAGGGTTTCAGAAATAGTTCTGGATCAACCGTTGATCTTTTCGGTTAATTGGGGATCATGATGTACTACTAGGTGCCACTCATGATCGTTCTATAATTAATGGTTAATTATAGACGACCAACATAAACCGAGAACCTATTTGGTCACACGCACAACGAGCGTAATCCAAAGGATTTAAAACGAGCTTGAGAATGAGATTCTCAGACCGAGAGAAACAAGGTTTGGTTGGACCAAACATGAAGCGAGAATGAAATCGTTTCAGTCGCAATGGAAGCGTGGATGGGCCATGTCTTATGAAGACATAATGGATGAACCAAAATGGTTTGGTTCTAATCCAATGGAGGAGAATAAACCAAAGGGTTTGGTTTATTTTAAACGAATGAACCAAAAGTTGGTTCGGTTCGTTTTAACTTAAAATAAACCATCATGGTTTGGTTTATTTTAACTTATCTTAATGGAGCGGGTTAACGGGCCTAATGGTTATGATCCAATAACCATTAAGAGAATTAGTTCTCTATAAAAGAGGGTTTAAGGGATAATTAAGCCCCAATCCAAAACCCTAGCTTGGAGTTGCCGCCCAACCTTCATTGCCGCCCAACCTCCATTGCCGCCCAGCTTGTTGTGTCGCCGTCCAGCTCCTTGCCGGCGACCAAGATTCAGTCGGTGATCCTCCGGCGACCCTCCGGTGATCTCCTATAGGTTTGGCATCAAGGTGAGCCTTTTCTTCCCTTGGTTGGCCGGCGCCTATCTCTTCCACCAAAGCTGTCCAGTTTTTCTGGACAGCTTGTTCTGCTCTCGTCGGAGCGTCGTTTGGACGACGGTTAGAGCTCCGACAGCGGCTAACTTACCTGGGATTCGATCTCCGGTAATCCACTGAGGTGGAGGATGAAGGATTCGTCAATTGGTTGACGAATACCTCTCCGGAGAAGCGAGTTTTGAGAACTCGTATTAGGATCCGAATTTGGATTCGGATCGTGATCATCTCTCGATCACGTCGTCTTCAACATGAGGCTAGTAACCCGTACGAAGATGAAGCTCGTGGCTTAGCGAAGTCATCCCGAGGAACTCGGCGTAGATACGGATAGAGACGATTCTAGCGAGGATCGTTCCGGTTGATGCCGTTCCCGCTACACGTCATACGAAAGGTATAACGTAGATAAATTTCCTTTTATTGCAAATTTAAATTTACGGTTATGTCTACACTTGTTGTAATATGCATGCGTGTGTGTTGTAATAAATGTAGATTTATTATTTTTATTGCTTCCGCTGTGTTCATGTTTACGAAACGTGATCGAACACACACACGCCGCGGTGCCGGAAACCCAACAGTGGTATCAGAGCCCAGGTTGTGTTTTGACATAATCGTAAAAATGGTTTTGCGATAGTCATAATATATTTCTGGAAATTTTCTAATTTTGGAAATTTAGAAGTATTTATGGAAATTTTTCAATTTTGGAAAGTCTAGAAGTATTTATGGAAATCTTCCACTTTTGGAAAGTTGGAAGTATTTATGGAAATTGATATTTTCCATAAATAAAATATTTGATTAGATTCTGGAAATTTGTTTCCTAATTTAATCATGATTTGATTTGGGAAATCAAATCTTAAAATATTTTATTTCCATAAGTAGTTTTAATGATTTAGGAAATTGGTTTCATAAATAGATTTTCCTTAATCAAATAATTCCATGAATAAAATATGTGATTAGATTTGGAAATTTATTTTCTAATTTAATTATGATTTGATTTGAAGAATCAAATCTTAAACATATTTTATTTCCATAAATAGTTATGACATATAAGAAAATTATATACATGACATAATTGTATGCCATGTAATTGCATTAGATGCATAACATTATGCCATGCGTGTCGTGACATGTAGATGTATGTCATGTATGTCATGCCATGTAGATAATAGTTATTTGCATGCAAAGAGGATGAGACATAAAACCCTTAAACAATATTAAAGCCTACACCTTCCATTAATATGGTTAGAACCAGAGTTCCGTTTCTTGTTTGGGTTGTTGGACTCTCTCCAAGCCCGGCTCGAACCCGAACATGTTCAAACCATGGAATAGTTTAATACTAATATGGTAAGAGTCAGAGGTCAATCGTTAGCTTTGGTTGTTGGACTCTCTCCAAGCTGGGCTAATTGGTTGAATGCTCTCTAACCATATTAAAACTATTTCCCGATTAATGGGTTGGCTTTAACCTGGAGCATCGGCTTGTTGGACTCTCTCCAAGGTCGATGTAAAGGGAGGTGAAGTTGGGTGCTATGCATATGATGCATACTTGTTAATGTGTTAACAACCCGATGTATGTGTGAACATTCAATTAGTTGATAGCACATTGTGATAGTTGCATATACGTGATATGCAATCGGTATAGTTGATACCTACCGTCGTAGTTATGAATGACTTGTTGGACTCTCTTCAAGGTTATTCATAACTATGATGGATATCAGCCCATTCGGAGATGGACCTATGATCTTCTGAAGTGATTTTGGGGTTTTTGAAATTCGAAAAATGAATGGGATTTATAAATGTATTTTGATGCATTTTAAAAATAATTTTCTCATATATGCTCGTTTTGTATTTCTAAGATTGATCATGATGTCTTTGAATTTGCGTTCCATTTTGGATTCGAATAAATTGACTGGGCCAAGCTTCTTGGACTGGCTTAGAAGCTTGAGAATTGTTCTCAAGGTTGAAAAGCTTGTAAATGTCCTCGAAGCGCCTCTTCCCGCCCATCCTAGTGACGATGCAACTCTGGACCAATTGTTGGCCTATCAGAAACATGTGAGTGATTCGGAACAAATGAGTTGCATCATGCTAGCTGCGATGGAACCCAAGCTACGAAAGCAGCATGAGCATATGGATGCTCATATCGTAGTCCTTCATCTTTGTGAGTTGGTTGATGAGCAAGTGAGATTCGAAAGGTTCGAAGTCTCAAAGCTCCTCTTCACCTCTGAGATGCTAGAAGGTTCATCTGTGGTACTGCTCAATATGCTGAAGACTGTGGAGTCTTCTGAGAAGCATGAGCAGGGGACGGTGCTGTTAGTTGATTCCTCGAAGAAAGGTTCTAAGAGGAAGTCAAAGGAATAGCAGAAGGGAAAGAAGAGAAGGGCTAAGAAGGTAGAACTAGCACAAAAGGAAACTTGCCATCATTATGGCAAGGAGAGCCATTTGCGAAGAAAGTGCAAGATTTATCTTGAGTCCGTGAAGAAGAATAAGGCATCGGATGCCCCATCTTCTTCAGATATCTTCGTTATTGATTGTCATTCTATTTCCTCAAACACTTGGGTATTGGATACTGGGTGTGGCTCACATATATGTAATGACATACATGGGCTAAGGAATAGAAGAAGACTCGTCAAGGGAGAGTCAAATTTGTGTGTTGGGAATGGAGCAAAGGTTGCTGCAGTCGCCATTGGAACGCATTTGTTGAAACTCCCTACAGGACTTGTCTTAGAACTGGACAATTGCTTTTATGTTCCTTCGTTGATAAAGAACATCATTTCTATTTCTTGTTTAAATAGAAATCGGTACCATTTGACTTTTAGTAACAATTGTTGTTACATAACTTTGAATGGAGTTCTTTATGGGGCTGGAACTTTAAACAATGGTGTTTATACGTTGGACATATCCAGTGACATTTTCAATCTCGAAGCGAGCAACAAGCGTGATCGAAAAGATAATCAATTAGACTCCTACATGTGGTATTGTCGTCTTGTCCATGTAAGCAAGAAATGCATGTCCGAATTACACGGATGTGGAATTCTGGAATCGTTTGAATATGATTCATACGATACATGCGAATCATGCTTAAAAGGCAAGATGACTAAGTTACCTTTTACTGGAAAAGGTGAACGAGTGGGAGAGTTACTAGGTCTAATACATACTGATGTATGTGGACCTATGTCAACTCAAGCTTTACGAGGCTATAGCTACTTCATTACCTTCACCGATGATCACTCACGGTTTGGGTATGTGTTCTTGATGAAACACAAGTCTGAAGCCTTTGAAAGGTTCAAAGAATTCAGAAATGAAGTAGAGAAACAACATGACAAGAGTATTAAAATACTTCGATCGGATAGAGGTAGTGAATACTTAAGTCAAGAGTTTCTTGATTATCTAAGAGACAATGGCATATTGTCTCAATGGACTCCGCCATATACACCACAGCATAATGGTGTATCTAAGAGGCGTAACCGGACCTTGTTGGACATGGTCAGGTCAATGATGAATCATGCGACTCTTCCCAAGTACTTTTGGGGCTATGCACTTCAGACAGCTGTTTACTTGTTAAGCAGAATGCCTACCAAGGTAGTCTTAACTACTCCATATGAGATATGGAATAGTAAGAAACCTCATGTATCTTACTTGAAGATATGGGGTTGTCCTGCTTATGTGAAGCGGACTGTATCAGACAAATTGGATGTTAAGTCTGATAAATGTCTATTTGTTGGATACCCTAAGGAAACAAGGGGTTACCAATTCTATCATCCTGTGGAACAAAAGGTGTTTGTTTCAAGGCATGCTGTGTTTCTAGAGAAAGAGTTTCTCTTGCAAGAAAACAGTGGGAGTGTCGTCGAGCTTGAGGAGGCTCGAGAGACTCAAATAGACATTAATGAGATACCTGGTGAAGCACAACAGCCGACAACTCATAGTGATGAGCAATCAGCTGAACCTATTGTAACACCACATCTTCGTAGATCTGGTAGAACACGCAATATTCCTGAGAGATATGGATTTCTCGTAAGTGAATCGAACGACGTGTTACTCATTGATGATGAGGAGCCTACCCGTTATGAAGAAGTGCTGACAAGTTCAGAAAGGGATAAATGGCTTGGTGCCATGAAGTCGGAGATAGATTCCATGTATGAAAACCAAGTTTGGAACTTGGTTGACCCACCTGAAGGGATAAAGCCTATAGGGTGCAAGTGGGTTTTCAAGAAGAAAACCGACATGGATGGTAATGTGATTACCTATAAGGCTAGATTGGTGGCGAAAGGATATCGTCAAAAACAAGGTGTTGATTATGACGAAACCTATTACTCGTAGCTATGCTTAAATCCATTCGGATGCTCCCGCCATAGCGGCTCATTATGATTATGAGATATGGGATGGATGTGAAAACAACTTTCCTTAATGGAAACTCGCTCGAGGACGTGTATATGATACACTGACGAGGGTTTCACATCGGTTGATAAAACCAAGGTATGCAAATTGCGACGGTCCATTTATGGATTGAAGCAAGCATCCAGGAGCTGGAATATCCGTTTTGATAAGACAATCAAAAAGTTTGATTTCTCACAAAATCCAGACGAACCTTGTGTGTACAAGAAGGTTAGTGGGAGTGCAGTCGTGTTCCTAGTATTGTATGTTGATGACATATTACTTATAGGAAACGATGTTTCAATCTTACAGTCAGTTAAGGTTTGGTTATCCAAGACATTCTCCATGAAAGACCTGGGAGAAGCAACCTACATCCTTGGGATTAAGATCTATAGAGATAGATCGAAATGGTTGCTTGGTCTTTCGCAGTCTACATATATAGACTGAGTGCTAAAGAGGTTTAGCCTATCGGAATCCAAGAAAGGTTTCCTACCCATCAGGCATGGGATACACCTTTCGAAGTCTATGTGTCCGCGCACAAAAGACGAGAGGATTTGCATGAGTAAGATTCCCTATGCATCCGCAATAGGATCTATCATGTATGCTATGTTATGTACGAGGCCCGATGTATCGTATGCTCTGAGTGTCACGAGCAGATACCAGTCTGATCCAGGAATGGATTATTGGGTGACTGTTAAGACGATCCTTAAGTACTTGAGAAGAACTAAAGATGTGTTCCTAATATATGGAGAAGGGTACATGGTGATACGTGGGTATACGGATGCCAGCTCAAGACAGACAAGGATGATTCCATGTCTTTGTCTGGGTATGTATTCACCTAGAATGGAGGCGCAATAAGTTGGAAAGGTTCCAAGCTTGACACTATAGCGGATTCTGCCACTAAGGCAGAATATATTGCAGCTTTGGAAGCAACAAAGGAAGCGGTTTGGATCAAAAAGTTCATCTCTGAACTTGATGTGGTCTCATCAATGATCCAAACATGTGCTTCGCCGCTATCATCTTATCAGAGAGGTCATCAGTAGGAACGAAAAACAAATCGAGAAAATTCCCACTAAAAGGAACTTAGCGGATCCCTTGACTAAGACATTACCTCAAAATAAGTTTGAGGGTCATGTTCGAGCTTATGGTATTAGATACCGTAGCGATTGGCATTAGGCCAAGTGGGAGTCTGTTAGTAATATATGAGAGATGTCCTAAGACAATCGCTTTATGTATGAACCATTTATATGATAAATGAAGATTCACTATTTGAGTATACATGTTTTATGTATTTGATTGGATCTTAAACTCATTTACTGAATGTCTACGATACGATTCACAGCATGAGAGAATTTGTGATTGGATCACAACTAGTGAGTATCTCTACATGTGTAATTGTGATGTATCGGAATTATCCCTAGTCGATGAATTGATGGATTTGGACACCATCAATTCGTCGAGACTAGCACGAGGTATACTCCTTGGTGTATCCAAGCGGTGATTCTCACTGGCTGGAGACATAGTGATGTCCGGAGTTAATCGTGGATGCTAGTTATGGTAACTAGTTCATTGGAGTGACCAGCCGTAAGACTTCATATGGTTCTCTGCATATATAGATATGTCAATGAAGTTCTTACTGTGACTTAAGTGCGATGTTCCTTTGACTTGCGGTATTCAAGTCATCTTGATCATGGAGACTTATGCTTTGACATCTTAAGCAAGCATCTCTAAGGAGATGTGGACCTGGGATGATTGGGTATAAGTCGAAGTGATCGAAGGTGTTCGAATAGCCTATAAAGGATTCACCACTCCTTGCGAGGAGATGTATACCCATGACCTCTCGTCGGATTGTTACTAAAGTCTTTGGCCAAAGCATTACATGTTTAGAGTAAGGTACTCTTCGATACATGTGGAGTAACTAGAATCCGTAGGATGAGGAAATGATACTTAGGCTATGTGTAACGTAGTCAGCCTAGTGGGGACTGACACTATAGACCATGTCCTGAACCAAGTGGGTATAAGATGAGTGAAGGGAATGGGGCACGAATCATTCGAGCTGCTGAAGGGTTTCAGAAATAGTTCTGGATCAACCGTTGATCTTTTCGGTTAATTGGGGATCATGATGTACTACTAGGTGCCACTCATGATCGTTCTATAATTAATGGTTAATTATAGATGACCAACACAAACCGAGAATCTATTTGGTCACACGCACAACGAGCGTAATCCAAAGGATTTAAAACGAGCTTGAGAATGGGATTCTCAAACCGAGAGAAACAAGGTTTGGTTGGACCAAACATGAAGCGAGCATGAAATCGTTTCAGTCGCAATGAAAGTGTGGATGGGCCATGTCTTATGAAGACATAATGGATGAACCAAAATGGTTTGGTTCTAATCCAATGGAGGAGAATAAACCAAAGGGTTTGGTTTATTTTAAACGAATGAACCAAAAGTTGGTTCGGTTCGTTTTAACTTAAAATAAACCATCATGGTTTTGTTTATTTTAACTTATCTTAATGGAGCGGGTTAACGGGCCTAATGGTTATGATCCAATAACCATTAAGAGAATTAGTTCTTTATAAAAGAGGGTTTAAGGGATAATTAAGCCCCAATCCAAAACCTTAGCTTGGAGTTGCCGCCCAACCTTCATTGCCGCCCAACCTCCATTGCCGCCCAGCTTGTTGTGCCGCCGTCCAGCTCCTTGTCGGCGACCAAGATTCAGCCGGTGATCCTCCGGCGACCCTCCGGTGATCTCATATAGGTTTGTCATCCAGGTGAGCCTTTTCTTCCCTTGGTTTGCCGGCGCCTATCTCCTCCACCAAAGCCGTCCAGTTTTTCTGGACAGCTTGTTCTCCTCTCGTCGGAGCGTCGTTTGGACGACGGTTAGAGCTCCGACAGCGGCTAACTTACTGGGGATTCGATCTCCGGTAATCCTCTGAGGTGGAGGACGAAGGATTCGTCAATTGGTTAACGAATACCTCTCCGGAGAAGCGAGTTTTGAAAACTCGTATTAGGATCCGAATTTGGATTCGGATCGTGATCATCTCTCGATCACGTCGTCTTCAACAAGAGGCTAGTAACCCGTATGAAGACGAAGCTCGTGGCTTAGCGAAGTCATCCCGAGGAACTCGGCGTGGATACGGATAGAGACGATTCTAGCGAGGATCGTTCCGGTTGATACCGTTCCCGCTACACATCATACGAAAGGTATAACGTAGATAAATTTTCTTTTATTGCAAATTTAAATTTAAGGTTATGTCTACACTTGTTGTAATATGCATGGTGTGTTGTGTGTGTTGTAATAAATGTAGATTTATTATTTTTATTGCTTCCGCTGTGTTCATGTTTACGAAACGTGATCGAACACACACACGCCGCGGTGCCGGAAACCCAACAGTGGTATCAGAGCCCAGGTTGTGTTTTGACATAATCGTAAAAATGGTTTTGTGTTAGTCATAATGTATTTCTGGAATTTTTCTAATTTTGGAAATTTAGAAGTATTTATGGAAATTTTTCAATTTTTGAAAGTCTAGAAGTATTTATGGAAATCTTCCACTTTTGGAAAGTTGGAAGTATTTATGGAATTTGATATTTTCCATAAATAAAATATTTGATTAGATTCTGGAAATTTGTTTCCTAATTTAATCATGATTTTATTTGGGAAATCAAATCTTAAAATATTTTATTTCCATAAGTAGTTTTAATGATTTAGGAAATTGGTTTCCTAAATAGATTTTCCTTAATCAAATAATTCCATGAATAAAATATGTGATTAGATTTGGAAATTTGTTTCCTAATTTAATTATGATTTGATTTGGAGAATCAAATCTTAAACATATTTTATTTCCATAAATAGTTATGGCATATAAGGAAATTATATACATGACATAATTGTATGCCATGTAATTGCATTAGATGCATAACATTATGCCATGCGTGTCATGACATGTAGATGTATGCCATGTATGCCATGCCATGTAGATAATAGTTATTTGCATGCAAAGAGGATGAGACATAAAACCCTTAAACAATATTAAAGCCTACACCTTCCATTAATATGGTTAGAACCAGAGTTCCGTTTCTTGTTTGGGTTGTTGGACTCTCTCCAAGCCCGGCTCTAACCCGAACATGTTCAAACCATGGAATAGTTTAATACTAATATGGTAAGAATCAGAGGTCAATCGTTAGCTTTGGTTGTTGGACTCTCTCCAAGCTGGGCTAATTGGTTGAATGCGCTCTAACCATATTAAAACTATTTCCCGATTAATGGGTTGGCTTTAACCTGGAGCATCGACTTGTTGGACTCTCTCCAAGGTCGATGTAAAGGGAGGTGAAGTTGGGTGCTATGCATATGATGCATACTTGTTAATGTGTTAACAACCCGATGTATGTGTGAACATTCAATTAGTTGATAGCACATTGTGATAGTTGCATATACGTGATATGCAATCGGTATAGTTGATACCTACCGTCGTAGTTATGAATGGCTTGTTGGACTCTCTCCAAGGTTGTTCATAACTATGATGGATATCAGCCCATTCGGAGATGGACCTACGATCTCCCGAAGTGATTTTGGGGTTTTTGAAATTCGAAAAATGAATGAGATTTATAAATGTATATTGATGCATTTTAAAAATCATTTTCTCATATATGCTCGTTTTGTATTTCTAAGATTGATCATGATGTCTTTGAATTTGCATTCCATTTTTGATTCGAATAAATTGACTGGGCCGAGCTTCTTGGACTGGCTTAAAAGCTTGAGAATTGTTCTCAAGGTTGAAAAGCTTGCAAATGTCCTCGAAGCGCCTCTTCCCGCCCGTCCTAGTGACGATGCAACTCTGGACCAATTGTTGGCCTATCAGAAACATGTGAATGATTCTGAACAAATGAGTTGCATCATGCTAGCTGCGATTGAACCCAAGCTACGAAAGCAGCATGAGCATATGGATGCTCATATCGTAGTCCTTCATCTTTTTCGAGTTGGTTGATGAGCAAGTGAGATTCGAAAGGTTCGAAGTCTCAAAGCTCCTCTTCACCTCTTAGATGCTAGAAGATTCATCTGTGGTACTTCTCAATATGCTGAAGACTGTGGAGTCTTCTGAGAAGCATGAGCAGAGGACGGTGCTGTTAGTTGATTCCTCGAAGAAAGGTTCTAAGAGGAAGTCAAAGGAACAACAGAAGGGAAAGAAGAGAAAGGCTAAGAAGGTAGAACTAGCACAAAAGGAAACTTGCCATCATTATGGCAAGGAGAGCCATTTGCGAAGAAAGTGCAAGATTTATCTTGAGTCCGTGAAGAAGAATAAGGCATCGGATGCCCCATCTTCTTCAGATATCTTCATTATTGATTGTCATTCTATTTCCTCAAACACTTGGGTATTGGGTACTGGGTGTGACTCACATATATGTAATGACATACATGGGCTATGGAATAGAAGAAGACTCGTCAAGGGAGAGTCAAATTTGCATGTTGGGAATGGAGCAAAGGTTGCTGCAGTCGCCATTGGAACGCATTTGTTGAAACTCCCTACAGGACTTGTCTTAGAACTGGACAATTGCTTTTATGTTCCTTCGTTGATAAAGAACATCATTTCTATTTCTTGTTTAAATAGAAATCGGTACCATTTGACTTTTAGTAACAATTGTTGTTACATAACTTTGAATGGAGTTCTTTATGGGACTGGAACTTTAAGCAATGGTGTTTATACGTTGGACGTATCTAGTGACATTTTCAATATCGAAGCGAGCAACAAGCGTGATCGAAAAGAAAATCAATTAGACTCCTACATGTGGTATTATCGTCTTGGCCATGTAAGCAAGAAACGCATGTCCCTATTACACCGATGGGGAATTCTGGAATCGTTTGAATATGATTCATACAATACATGTGAATCATGCTTAAAAGGCAAGATGACTAAGTTAACTTTTACTGGAAAAGGTGAACGAGTGGGAGAGTTACTAGGTCTAATACATACTGATGTATGTGGACCTATGTCAACTCAAGCTTTAGGAGGCTATAGCTACTTCATTACCTTCACCGATGATCACTCACGGTTTGGGGTTATAGCTACTGTTGGGTTCTGATACCCAACAGTTTAGGAGGCTATGTACTTCATTACCTTCCCTATGTCAACTCAAGCTTTAGGAGGCTAATAGGGAAGTCATCCCTAAGACTAGTCATGGTGTGTGCTTAGTGGCTAAGGACTTAAGGAAAACCAAGAAAGCCACTAAGAAGGTCAATGGAGGAGTCACCTCTAGAGTTGACCCAAGTAAGACCCATTTGACTAAGGCTTCAAAGCCAAAAAGGGTCATTAGAAAGTATCTAGGGAAGTTATCCCTAGGGAATACCTTGTTAACCCAAGGACCTCCAATAGATATTGGGTTCCTAAGAGCGTGATTGATTCACGCTAAATGGGTTAGGGTGTGTCAACCCTAAGTGGATGGGTGGTTAACCTAGTCATTGTGAGTTGACACATTAGGGTGTGCCAATATGGTTTGAAAAGTTAAAAATGATTTAAATTGGCACAATTAGGTCATAGAAGTCATGGTGTGCCATTTTGGGTTTTTGGCACACTAGGGAGATGAATGACATTAAAGCAAAATTGGTTTAATCTCTAGAAATGGCAAATTGATTTTAACACTTAGGTATTCTATACCTTAGTATATTTTAGTTGCCATGATTTGTTTGCCTTGCCATGTCATGACATCATCTTCATTCTTATCTATAAAAAAGTCATGATCATGTTTAGATTTATATTTAGATGTCATGTATGCCTAGATCTCATTCACATGCCATGACATCATGATATTGGCATATGGTTTTACTTATATCATATCTATGCCATAATCATCATCATGCATAAATTAAAATGAAATTAAGGACTATGGCATGATTTGATGGGAATCAAATAATATTGCCTAGAAATATGCATGAGAACATAAACAAAACAAAACCCACATCTCACAAAAATTTGACTTGTATGTGTTTTTGCACATCTAGATATTGGTGAGATGTTTAGGAAAAAGAAAATAAAGGTTTGAAAAACATTTTGAAAACATTTTGAAAAACCTTGGGGAAGCCTATCTTTTGATAGCTATCACCATTGAATGGGATGATAGAAAGAGGGCTCTTTATTGAAGCTTTTCTTAAATTTTGGACTTTGTATCAATCTTCTAATTTAATGGGTAAAATAATTTTCCAATATTTTTTACCCATAGTGTTTATGATAAGTAATATACATACCAAATTTCAAGAATTTTAAACTTATGTATATTTACTTATGGATTTTGGAAATCCATTTGAATGTCAAAATCTAGATATCGATCGAACGGACAATGATCGATGAGGGTGGCAATGATCGATTTCAATCGCCAAGCTGATTTCGGTAAATCTTAGGCCCATGTTCAGGTTAAGGTCCCCTAACCACTCCTAACCCTAGGATATGCTTGGGAGCATTAGAGAGGGTGGAAATCCATTGGATATGGATTAGGAGGTTGAGGGTGAGTATCAATTTTAAGGTGGATGAGAGTTCATTGTTGAACTTTGCCTTAATTTTGTTTTATTTGATGTTCCTGGCTTAGGGACTTCCCAAGGACATTGTTGGTGCAATGATCAAGGGGGAGCAAGCCTCTAGGGGAGGTATCCATCATGGAAGATGGATGTATTTCCTCATGGGAGGAAAATTGTTTCTCTTAAGTGGGATCACTAGAAAGATTGTAGTGTTCCTCCAAGGAGAGATTGTAAGATCTCATTGGGATATGAGACATTCATACCTTGGGGAGGACCTTGATGTAATGTCAAAAGAGGGAGAACACCAAGGAATTTCATCTGGGATATGAGAATTGCCAATATGGGAGAATTGGTAGACTTGAGATGGTAGTTTTGTCAATCATCATTGTTATCAAGGTAATCGCCCAGACCTTGATGGTATTTTGATGACAAACTCATGACATGGGATTGTCATGGAAAGTCCAACATGGTCAGATGGAAAATCCAAGCATGGAGCGTGGAAGTCCAACGGTTGGCATGGAACCAAAGCATTGGCCGCGCTTGGTATAAAGTCAAAGTTCACGCGGTCCTGAGTCGAAGGATGACATTAAGCCGTGGCGCTGCATCCGAGGATTTGAGGAATGGAGGAGCCCAAAGGAAGCATACTTAGGTATGAGAAGGATGCATAACGAAAGTCGCGCGCTTGGCGATCCGAGGGACGAGGCCGAGGGAAGAGAGCTTGTGGGAACTCCATGAGGATAAGGACTTGAAGTGGCTAAGCTAAAGTGTTTGAGGCTCAAACTTGGTTTCGAGGGTTTTACCGACCGGATGCTCAAACAACTGGTGCTCGAGGTTTTGAGCAATACGTAATCGAAACGAAGTACAGGTTGGGTGGTCCAAGTCGACTAGGGTTCGACTTGTGTAAGGCTAGGGTTTTGTGCTTGGCGGATGCCATGGGTAGCGATCGGAGCGTCGACATCGATCGGCTAGGGATGGCGGTCGGTGATGGGAGTGTTCGCGCGAGCGCTCGTAGCCATTGTGCGATCGACTACTAGGTCACCGATCGGTGATGGGCATCATCGATCGGTAGGTGATCCGTTGGAACTTGCGGCGTGGATCGGCCGTTTGAGACAACGCTACGAGCGATCGGAGGGCCTTTTGGCGATCGGCTACTATCGGGAGCTCAAGATGGAGGTTTTTGCCAAGGTTTTTGTGGAGCTATTGGAGGGGAATTGCTGCTGCATTCCAGTCCTTCAAGAGCCAATCAAAGCAAGCAACAAGCAAAGCGATCAAAGCAATCGGTGAAAGTTTTCTTGTGTATTGTATTTGTGTTTTTGCTTGTATTTCTATATTACATTGTAATTGCTTGTGAGAGGTTTCTCCACCTCCGACGTGTTGTCGAGAAGGAGTGTTATAGTTAGTGTTGTGCGCATAACTAGAGCTCGGTGAGCTCGCTCGTGGAGTAGGAACCATTCGGTTCCGAACCACGTATATCTTGTGTTGTGTGATTGTGTATTGTTAGCTTCATTATTATTGTTATTCTGCTGCGCTAACAACAATCGTAGACAAGCAACGCAAGAAGAACGAGTAAATTCCGACATCCATCGTAGAAGGGCTATTCACCCCCATCTAGCCGGCCAATCGATCCCCAACAACTAAGGCTTCGATGGAAAATGAACAGGCACCACAAAGTGTTGTGGATGAGGAAATTGTTGCCCAAAGAGTTGTGGAGCAAACACCTGTTCAAGTAGACCAACCTCTTCGTAGATCTGATAGGATCCGTCGTTAACCCGAGAGATATTCTTTTCTCTTGACTGACAATAGTGATGTATTTCTTGTCGATCTTGACGAGCCTACATCCTATCAAGAAGCTATGATGAGCCCAGATTCCGAGAAATGGCTAGAGGCCATGAGATCCGAAATGGAATCCATGTACACTAACCAAGTATGGACTTTGGTTGATCCACCTGAAGGGGTAAAACCCATTGGGTGTAAGTGGGTCTTTAAAGTAAAGACTGACATGGATGGTAATAAGCATACCTATAAAGGTAGATTGGTGGCTAAAGGATTCAAACAAATTCATGGTATTGACTATGATGAAACCTTTTCACCAGGTGCGATGCTTAAATCCATTCGGATCATACTTGCTATTACAGCCTACCACGATTATGAGATCTGGCAGATGGATGTCAAAACCGCTTTTCTGAATGGAAAGCTACTCGAGGATGTGTACATGACACAGCCTGAAGGTTTTGAAGATCCAAAGCATCCTGGAAAGGTATGCAAACTGCAAAGGTCCATTTATGGACTAAAGCAAGCCTCTCGAAGCTGGAATCTTCGATTCGATGATGCAATCAAGGAGTTTGGTTTCATCAAGAATGAAGATGAACCTTGTGTCTACAAGAGAAATAGTGGGAGCACAGTTGTATTTCTTATCTTGTATGTAGATGACAAACTTCTCATCGGAAATGATATTCCCTCACTCCAGTCTGTAAAGATGTGGTTAGGGAATTGTTTCTCGATGAAAGACTTAGGTGAAGCTGCCTATATTCTAGGCATCAAGATCTATAGAGATAGATCTAAAAGATTACTTGGCCTAAGTCAGAGTACATACATTGATAAAGTGCTAGATCGTTTTTCTATGCAAAATTACAAGAAAGGATTTCTGCCTTTATCATATGGTGTGAGTCTTTCGAAGACTCAATGTCCCTCTTCTAAGGAGGAGAGAGATCGCATGGATAAGATCCCTTATGCATCTGCTATAGGGTCTATCATGTACGCCATGCTTTGTACTCGTCCTGACGTCTCGTATGCTTTGAGCATGACGAGTAGATACCAGTCAGATCCAGGTGAAAGTCACTGGATAGCAGTCAAAAAAATTCTTAAATACTTACGAAGAACGAAAGAATATTTCCTGATATTTGGAGGCAATGAGGAGCTAACTGTAAGGGTGCGTTTGGTTGGGGGTTTTTGTTGATAACCTTGATAGGTTATCAACAAAAATCTTGTTTGGTTTGGTTATAAACAATTACCTGGTAATTGATCATTAACAAGTTATGAACAAAAATCTTTTTAGGGGGAATCGGAAAACCTTAGAGAACCAAGGTTTTTGTTGATTCCCGGGGTTAAGGAAACTTTTTTCAAATATTACCCCAAGCAATATATTAAATGTCAATTTGTCAAAACTCAATCGATTTGTTATCCATCATCGGTCACCGCCCGTCTTTGGACGTCGCCGCCGCCCGTCGCCGGCCGCTCATCGCCGCACGCCGCCACCCTCCGCCGCCCATCGCCGCTTCGCCGCCGGCCGCCGCTGCCGCTGCCGCCGCTCGCCGGCTTCCGCCGCCGTCGCCGCCACCGCCGTCGGCCGCCGCCGCCGTCGCCGCTTCGCCACGCCGCCGCGCCGCTCATCGCCGGCCGCCGCCTCGTCGCCACACGGCCGCGCTGCTGCCGCTGCCGGCCGCCGCTGCTGCCTTCTGCCATCGCCGCACCGCCGCTGCGTTGATCGCCGGCTATCGCCGCCCACCGCCATCGCTTATCGCCGGCGCCGCCGCCGCGCCGTCGCCGCCACGGCCGGCCGCCGCTGCCGCCGCCGCCACCGTCGCCGCCACCGCCGTGCCGCCGGCCGCCGCCTGCTGTCGCTGGCCACCGGTCGCGCCGCCACACCGGTCGCCGCCGCCGGCCGTCGCTGCCGCCCACCTGCCGCCGCCACACCGGTCGCCGCCGCCGTCGTCACGCCGCTACCCGCCGCCGTCGCCGCCACCGGCTGCGCCGCCGCTGGGCCGCCGCCGCGCCGCTGCCTGCGCCGCCGCCGCCGCCCCGTCGCTGGCCACCGCGCCAGTCGCTGCCGCGCCAGCCGCCGCCGCCCGCCGTTAGTAAAATGTTAAACTAAGTTATATATTAAAACCTCCAACCAAACAAGGTTTTTATCTAAGGTTATACTTTATTCCAAGGTTATGTTTTATTCCCTGGTAATCACATAACCAAGGTTATGTATGATTACTTGAACCAAACGCACCCTAAAGGGTTACAGTGAAGCAAGCTTCCAAACAGACAAGGATGACTATAGATCGCAATCGGGGTACGTGTTTTGCCTGGATGGTGGAGCTGTGAGCTGGAAGAGTTCGAAGCAGGACACAGTTGCTGATTCTACAATAGAAGCCGAGTATATTGCTGCGTCTGATGTAGCAAAGGAGGCTGTTTGGCTCCGAAAGTTCATCAGTGAACTTGGGGTAGTTCCTAGCATTGCAGATCCAATAGACCTCTATTGTGACAATAATGGGGTTATTGCACAGGCTAAGGAACCTCGATCACATCAGCGGACCAAACACATACTGCGGCACTTCCATCTCATTCGAGAGATCATCGATAGAGGAGATGTGAGGATATGCAGAGTACCGACAGAAGCTAACATCGCAGATCCATTGACCAAGGCTTTGGCACAGAGGAAGCATGATGGCACAGAGGAAGCATGATGGTCACACTAGTATTCTGTTTAGTCATTATTGATGACTACTCTAGATTTACTTGGGTTAGGTTCATCAAACACAAAAGTGATACCCTAGATCAATTAATCAACCTATTTAAGTTAATAGAAAATCAACAAAGCATTAAAATCAAAAGACTTAGGACTGATCATGGTGGTGAATTCGAAAACCATAGGTTTACAGAATTCTGTAACCTAAATGGATACCAATATGAGTTCTCTTGCCCTAGAACTCCACAACAAAATGGCCTAGTAGAACGTAAAAATAGAACCCTACAACAAGCCGCTAGGACAATGCTTAATGAGTATAACCTACCCGATAGGTTTTGGGCCGAAGCCATGAGTACGGCATGCTATGTCCAGAATTGGATCCTTATGGTAAAGAGGCACCTTAAGACCTCATACGAGATTTATTACGATAAAATACCTAACATCAAGTACTTTAGGGTATTTGGGTGTAAGGTACATATCCTAAACACTAAAGATTACCTAGGGAAATTTACCTCCAAAACCACGACGAATCTTTCTAGGATACTACAAGTAGAGCCTATAGAGTATATAACCATGACACCCTTAGAGTCGAGGAAACTATCAATGTAGTATTCGATGAAGGACACGAACCTACAAAACCCCCGGCAACCCCAATTAGCGAGCCAATTCATACTAGACCTAACTCTGATCCGAAGATCAAGTCTAGTGTTAATCCTAACCTAAGTCAACCAAGTCACTCTATTGATCAAGTGATAGATGACTCCAACCAAACTAGAACTCAAACAAGCCATCCTATGGATCAAGTTGTAGACTCAAATCCAAATCCAACTAGGACTCAAACGAATCATCCTATCGACCAAGTGATAGGTGATCCAAGTCTAGGAGTTCGAACTAGAGCCTCATACAGAAAGCTTAGTCAAATATCTTTGATTTCTAAAATTGAACCCAAAACTATTGACCAAGCTCTTCTCGATCCTGATTGGATTATTGCAATGCAAGAAGAGTTGGCTCAACTCACTAGGAACGAAGTATGGGAATTAGTACCACCACCTAAAGATAAAACAATCATGGGAACAAGGTGGGTGTTTAGAAATAAAATTGATGATAAAGGTGAAGTAATTAGAAATAAAGCTAGACTAGTTGCTAAAGGGTTTAGTCAATGTTAGTTATAGCCCTAGAACCAATCATGTGATGGTTGAATAGGGAACATTTTATATCATATTCTATAAAGGCAAAGGATTGGTTATTATATTTATGTCTTGCTTGTGCTAGCTAAATTAAATATAATAATGCCCTAGAAAAGTAGGTTCTTATCTACAACACATCAATTGGCAGAATTGATTATGAGAGACTGTAGAGAACACTTTCCTAAATATTCCTAGTCAAGTATTTATATGCAAGGGCAATATTAATACATAAAGACTAGCATATAGGTCAATTGATGACTTGATCTCACAAGTCATGGATATATGATATCAAGTTGACACATGGGTATATATTAGAGAATATATATTGAACTGACCCGCCATGAGAAAGTTTCATGGATTGTCATATGAGTGTCATAAACTTTCTCATGTGACTATTGGTATGAATAGTCCTCAAACCTGAAGTCACTACGGTTCCCTACATAAGGAGTTATGTACTTTGGTATCGTCAAACGTCACATGTAGAGGTGGACCATAAAGGCGATTACTGGGTATATAACAAATTATGCGGAGGGATGTGAGTGATGTAGATGGGATCTATCCCTCCCATATGACGGGAGTGATATCTGTGGGCCCCTTGATTGAGTAGAACTAGTAAAACGCATGGCCATGCTCGAATGAGTCAATATGAGATATTGAGCTCATTTGTTTGAGTTAGTTTACTCAGGGATCAAGAAACACATAGATTGATCGAGGATGACACGATCTATGCCTCATTGGTCAATCTGATATCAAGGATAGAAGGACACAGTCATACATTATAGTAGTCACGGAAAGGTTAGTCGGATCTTGACTTATTTCGTAACTTGGGTAGCAATGATGTATTGCTAGATGCCGCTCATTGCTTGTGTATCTAAAAGAGTTTAGATCCACTGCCAACGTTATGAGAGCCTATAGGGTCACACACAAAGAGCATGATGATTAGAAGAATTAGTGCATTCTAGTTTGACTAGAATAATTTGGGAATAAGCTTAAGTACAAAATGGTTTTTGGACTTTAAGCTTAATAAAGAATTACAGCTTATTGATTTAATGAGATTAATTCAATATGCTAAGCTTATTAATTTAATAAGATTAAATAAATATGTTATCATGATAGCCTAAGCTTAATTGATTTAATAAGATTAATTCAATATGTTACCTTATTGATTTAATGAGATTAATTCAATATGATAACATAAGCTTATTGAATTAATAAGATTAATTCAACATGCATGAATGCCACATAAGCATGCCACATAAGCTTGATGAGGTGGAAGGAGTCAAAGGGTTTTGACCTTTTGAATTTCTCCACATGTGGCCAGCCAAATTATTTTTCAATGCAATTGATTGCATTGAATGTGATAGGAGGTGAAAGGTTTTTTCAATCCTATAAAACACTCCATGGGGTGGCCGGCCAACTTGGTGGAAGCTTGAGGCTAGGAGAGAGCTTGGTGGTGAGAGGCTTTGGTTGTGTGGTTTTTGTGAGTGTAGGCTTGCAAGAAGAGTGGTCTTCTTCTTCCTTTCTCTTTTTCCCTACCTTCCTCTCCTTTAGGGACTTCTCTAGCAAGAAGTAAAGGAGAGCTCTTCTAGTTTCTTTTGTGAGACAAGAGCTTGCTCGTGTGGATACATATAGAGGCACGGACATTTGAACGTGCTAAAAGATCCAACAAACCCAAGGAGAAGCGGGATTAAAAAGGGCACGCAACAAAGGTAATATTTTCCTATAAGATAGGTTTTGAGAAATTTATTTTTTTTGTACAAGGTTTTCTTTCGCAAGGATCACTTGGAAGGGATCCTATTTTTCCGTTGCGCATATGCTATTTTGCATAAAAAAATCCCTACATGGAAGGCCCTACATGTGGTGGGGACTACACTATAAGATCCAATCGCTAATTGTCATAGTTGGTGATGGTGGTATAGTCAGTGTCGGGGAGCCTAAGGGGTCCCAAGTTCTTCCTTACAAAATAAAAATAGTGGCCTTCTCTGGCTATCATTTTTGTTAGGGCAATCAACCTGTGATATGGTTTTGATGTGTGTGGCAAAGAGTTTAAGTTAGGATGTGTGGATTTGATATGTGTGTTGGAGTCTTGCAGGACTTAGTAATTCGCACATGGAGTATTGGCGAGTTTCACCTCTCATGACTCGGTCCTTGAGTCGGTGAAGGATAGCTTTGTGAAAGCCATGCACTTGGAGCATCCGAGGGATCGCCAGATGAGGAGATTGGAGTGAAGCCAGAGGAAGTAGACTTCAGGGTGAGATGCGAAGGATGGCACTGCAGAGTCGTGCACTTGGCGCATCTGAGGGACGTGGCTGGACGAAGACAATTTCAAAGGTGAGAGACTCCAAGGGGTGAGAGTGAGCGAATGTAACCCGAGAACGGGTAGTGCGCTTAGGTGGAACATAGCCAATTGGCTAAGTGTCGAATGGGATTTCTCGACACCAGTCGACTGCCATGTAATGGTAGTCAACTGTGACTCGACTAGTGTTAGAGTCTAGTTCATGTGCCAACAATCGACTGCCATGGATTGGCGGTCATTGAACCTGATCGGTGATGAAGGCATCGATCGGTGATCATAAGTTCGACCAGAATGGAGTGTTCGCTTCGGACCTCGGGATATGCATCGACTGATGGTAAGATCAGTCGACTGATGTGGGAGCCGTTGGATGGAATCCAACATGGAAAGAAGCCATTTTTGGGCAACGGCTATAGGACCAGTCGACTGATCGGTGCATCAGTCGACTGATCCTGTGTCAACGGGAAGAAACCCTCTTCTTCTATAAAAAGAAGAGGTGAGGGCATTTGGGAGCCTAATGCTTCAACTCATAACATCTCCCAAAGTGCTCTAAAGATCTTCCACTCTTCTACTTGTGCTAATCTTCATTCCATTGTAAGAAGAGTGGATTCTTGTGTAAAAGGTTACCTCCACCTAGCTTGGTGAAAAGGAGAGAATAGTGAAAGTTTGAGGTGTGATTCACCTTGGACGAATCGGACCGTGGATTAGCGGCGAGGCTGTGAACCACGTTACATTGTGGTGTTAGCATTTGTGTTTCTATTCTTCCTTTTTTTTTGTCTTTAATTGTTTGTATTAATATATTCCGCTTGCGCTAATAGTGTTTTTAGACGAGCAACGAACGAACGACTTCCATCGTCTACGATAAAGGCTATTCACCCCCTTCTAGCCGGCCACCATCGACCCTACAAGTGGTATCAGAGCCAAGGTGCTTGTCACCGGACTAACCGCCGCAACAAGCACTACATCACGAGATGGCCAACTCTAATATTCATCCGCCGAAGTTTGAGGGGAAATTCGCTTGGTGGAAGAAGCGAATGGAGGTATTTTTCGAAAACGACTTCAAAATTTTATTAATTATGGAAAACGGTTTCGAGATGCCTAGGGATGAAGAAGGAGAGCCATTGGAAAAATCAAGGTGGAGTAAGAGGCAAAGGAAGGAGTACTTGGCGAACTCAAAGGCAAAACACCACCTCTACAACGTACTCCCCCAACAAGAAGTTAACTGAATAGGAGAATGTGCTAGCGCCAAGGAAATGTGGGAGAAACTCATAGAGGTTCATGAAGGCACATCCAAGGCCAAGATAACAAGGAGAGATGTTCTTCGCTCCCAACTAACAAATATCAAACTCGAAAAGGGAGAGAAGGTAAAATCTCTACACTCTAGGTTTAAAGAAATTCTAACTGGTTTGACAAGTGTAGGGGAAAAGCTCTCCAACCAGGATATGGTAATGAAGGCTATAGATGTCTTTCCCCGGTTTTCAAGATGGAGCTCAATGGTGGATTCCTTCTACATCTCCAAGAACTTAGAAGTTAGCACCTTGGAGGAATTTTTCTCAACCATGGAACTCCACGAAACAAGGCTCAAAGGAGTAGTAGAAGAGCCAAGGTTTCAACCATCAAGGGGAGTGACACTATTGGCCAACAAGGGGAAGAAGAAGATGGAGACTCCCTCCTCCTCCAATGAAGCCTCCTCCTCCTCCTCCATGGATAGCACGGAAGAAGCTTACATGGTAAGGAAGGTAAGACGTTCTTTAAAAAATTTTAAATTTAATAAATCTAATGATAGGAGGAGAAGACCAAGGGGGAAGGTAATTTGCTATAATTGCCAACAAGAGGGACACATAAGAGATAATTGTCCCCTCTTGAACAAGAGCAAAGAAGAGAGGAGAAAGAAAGAAGAAAAGAAGAAGAAGGGGAGCAAGAAGAAGGAAGAGGAGAAGAAGGCCAAGGAAAAGGGGAAGGCCAAGGCACTAAAAGCAAGAACTTGGGATGACCCCTCCTCCTCCTCATCATCATCGAAGGAATAAAATGCTTTTGTCATAAATTTGGCACTAATGGCATTTGATGACCTAGACACCTCCTCCTCCAAAAATGAAGAAGCAAGTTCAAGTGAGGAGAGCTCTAGTGAAGGGGGAGACTCTTCATCGTCCTCCTCATCCGAAGAAGAAAACATGGAAACTATGGTAACGAATCTCTCACCCAAGAAAATAGTTTCCATGATATCTAGCCTCACTAAGGACTTGTTTAGGGCAAAGAAAAAGAACAAGTGCATGCTAGATCAAATTAAGGACTTAGAAGAAAAACTAGAAAAAGCATGCTTAAATATTAATGATAATATTTCTTCTAGTCTTGATGATGCATGCTCACATGATAACTATATGCCATTTGATGTTAATGATGCATGCACTGAAGAAAATAGGGTCCTAAGGGAAAAGGTAGACCACTTGATCAAGGCCCTAGAAAAATTCACAATCGGCTCCAACACCCTTAACATGATCATAGTGTAGGAATCGCTTCGGAGGCTCGTCGGCTCCCATGTCTCCGGATTAAAATTTTCAACAAATGAAAACTAATCTGGATGGGATGAGTTTCCTAAGCTCAACCAATTCGTCGTCATGCTAATGACTTGAGCGATCGCTTGAACAAACTAGTTATTCAAGCAACAAAACTCTTCTAGTCGGTTAGCTCGGAAGAGACGACGGACGGATCGCCGGTTCTTGTGTTTATCTTCGGGGTCCATGATTATACAAATACATATGAATGTAGACATGTATAATCAACACATACATAAAGTAAACATGCTCATAACAAATACAAGCAAGTAACCATCCACACAAAACATGCATATAATTGAAAAGCAATTATAAACATAATACAAAAGAACATTAATCAAAATAAACAAGATTATACCTCTTGTTATACCTCTTGATCTTCTATTGTATGTCCTTCCTCCTTTTGGACGTCGTGTGGGCGACGATCTACCAAAAGTTGAAGCCTTCTAGATCACCAATCTTCCTTTCCTTGTTCACTAGGAACAAAGGAAGATCCTAAAGAAAAACTCATCTTCCTTTCTAGAACTGGCCACCAAGTTAATAAACTCGATGTTGTCGCCGGACAAGGAAGATAAAATGGAGTATGGAAACCAACCAAAGGAGAAACAACAAGGGCATGGGCGCCGCTCAATCTATTCTACTTCTCCTTGTTGCCGCCCAAACCCTAAACTAGGCTCCCCTTAATTTCCGGCTAAGGATGAAGGGAAGTAGAATAGATTGAGCTTTGGCCAAGGTAGAGGGAAGAAGGTAGAGGGGTCGGCCATCAAAGGAAAATGAAGAAGAATCTCCCTCTCCTTGTTGCCGCCCAACACCAACAACCAAACCCTAACCCTAGCCTCCTCCTATTTCTTGCTGCCCATGGGAAGCAACCCTCATCTCATCCACCACAAGCCATAGATCAAGGGGAGAAGCTTGGGCGCCGGCCAAACCAAAGAGCAAGGAGGAAGAAGGGTGTCGGCCACCATTGGGAAGAAGAAGAAGAAGCTCCCTTCTCCTTGTTGCCGCCCAACACCATGAACCAAACCCTAACCCTAGCCTCCTCCTATTTCTTGCCGCCCAAGCCACCTTATCTCAATTAGGTTTTTCTCTTTTTCTCATCCTCATTGTTGCCCAAGCCTAAGCCCATATATATAGAGTTAGGTTTAGGCCTTGGTTTAATCTCCTCCATTGGTTCTAGGGATTTAATCTCAACCGTCGGATCTAGAGTTTCATCCCAACCGTCGGATCTAGGGTTTCATCCCAACCGTCGAATCTAGGGTTTCATCCCAACCGTCGGATCTAGGGATTTAATCTCCACCGTCGGATCTAGAGTTTTGTTTTCCATCATTAGATCTAGGCTTCATGAGGTGTTAATAGGCTACAATAGGGACCATGAGGAGGAGTTGGATCTTGGCCACCCGATGGATCGAAACCACACAAACTTGATCCATCAATGATGTTCCATTCCACTAGAGGATCATCATTGAATTACCTCACCAACCCCTATATGATAATATGGTCTCCATATATTATTTGTACATCCATCTCCTCGTGTTTAAGATATCGAATGTCCGTCAATTAATTGATTTACTGACCATCAATTAATTAACATCTAACTCCTCGAGTAGTACCACTCAACCTTATCATCATGTTGACTAAGTCAACCTGCAGGGTTTACATGATGAACCTTATGAGCTCCTCAAGGGGACATCATCAACCTAATATATAGGACATGGTTTCCTCCTATAATCAACGACACACCATGTAAATAATATCATTTCCCAACTTACCGGGCATATTGATTTAATCCATCTAAATCTCACCCTTTGGTAAATCAAAGAAATAAATACTAAGTACATGTGCCCGTTATTATATCGGGATTAAGAGAATGTACAACATAATATCCGAGGTGCGATTCAATTATATAGTCAGTAATAAATTGAATCACCTCTATGTCGGTCCTGCTCAATACACCTAAGTGTACTAGTGTAACTCTATGGTCAAGACAAACCAATACCAAGCTACACTACAACCATGCCAATGGTTTGTCCAAAACCATCTTGGTTGTGAGCCTCTACTTATATTCTACAAGGGACTGATAACATGATCTTCTGTGCCACACCAAGCACCATGTTATCTACAATGTAAAATATTAGACAATTTTGCATAACCATAAAAATATGCAAACAATGATCATATGATTCTTCTTTCAATATAAAGATGTTCATACAAAAGAGTTAGGCTTTCAGTATACATCCCAACAATCTCCCACTTATACTAAAAGACTATGCTGTCATCACACTGTCATACATCTGATCCCCATGTCCTCCACATGCCTATCAAATGCTTTTACTGGAAGGGCCTTAGTGAATGGATCCACCAGGTTATCCTCTGATGCAATCTTGGCGACAGCTACTTCTCCTCGCTTTATGATTTCTCGTATCAGGTGGTACTTGCGCACTATGTGTTTACTCGCCTTATGGGATCGTGGTTCCTTCGAGTTAGCAACTGCACCACTGTTATCACATTAGATTGTGATAGTTCTAGGCAAACCAAGAATCACATCCAAGTCCATCAAGAAGTTCTTGAGCCATATAGCTTCCTTGGCTGCCTCAGAGGCTGCCACATACTCAGCTTCCATGGTAGAGTCTGCCACGCATTTCTGCTTGACACTCCTCCATACTATGGCTCCACCTCCAAAAGTAAACACAAATCCCGAGGTAGACTTACTGTTATCCCTATCTGATTGGAAATCAGAATCCGTGTAACCCACAGGGACTAATTGATTTTCCCGGTAAACTAGGATATAATCCCTAGTCCTTCTCAGGTACTTCAATATATGCTTTACCGCAGTCCAATATCCCTGTCCAGGATTACTCTGATATCTGCTAATCATTCCCATGGCAAAGCAGATATCTGGTCTCATACATAGCATAGCATACATGAGGCTTCCTACTGCCGAAGCATAAGGAACCGCCTTCATCTCCTCTATCTCCTTTGATGTTTTGGGACACATCTCTTTAGATAAAGGTAATCCATGCCTAAAACGTAGAAAACCTTTCTTGGAGTTCTGCATGCTAAAACGAGCTAGGACCGTGTCTATGTATGAAGCTTGAGATAAGCACAACATCCTTTTCTTGCGATCCCTTATAACTTTGATCCCAAGGATGTGTCCCACTTCTCCCAAGTCCTTCATGTCAAACTGTTTGGACAACCATACCCTTACGTCTGATAACACTTTGATATTGTTGCCAACTAACAAAATGTCATCTACGTATAGTACAAGAAATACCACTACGTTTCTGTCACATCTTTTGTATACACATGGCTCATCCGGATTTTGAATAAAACCATATGACTGGATTACCTCATCAAAACGGATGTTCCAAGATCTCGAAGCTTGCTTCAATCCATAAATGGACCGACTAAGCTTACATACTAGATGCTCTTTGCCTTTAGCAATGAATCCCTCTGGTTGCTACATATAGATGTTCTCCTCAAGACTTCCATCAAGGAAAGCTGTCTTGACATCCATATGTCACACCTCATAATCCATATGAGCTGCTATGTATAAGAGCTCTCAGACCTGACTTGAATCCATAGATTCAATCTGAGTATTCATTGCACTTTGCCATGATGCTGCATCTATATCTTGGATTGCCTTGTCGTATGTTCAGGGATCAGGTTCATGTTCGCCAGGGACCAAATCAGAAGATTCTCCAAAGAACATGAATCTATCAGGCTGTCCAACAACCCTCCCACTACGACGAGGTATCACCTGTGTATCCTCTGTGACACGCGGTACAGTGACTTGTGGTATGTCTGTTGGAATGTATACTGAAAGCCTAGCTCTTTTTGTATGAACATTTTATTTTGGAATAAGAATCACATGATCATTGTTTGCACTTTATATATTTATTATATGTGTGTGCATATTGTCTAATATTTTACATTGTAGATAACATGGTGCTTGGTGTGGCACAGAAGATCATGTTATCAGTCCCTTGTAAAATATAAGTAGAGGCTCACAACCAAGATGGTTTTGGACAAACCATTGACATGGTTGTAGTGTAGCTTGGTATTGTTTTGACTTGAACTTAGAGTTACACTAGTACACTTAGGTGTATTGAGCAGGACCGACATAGAGGTGATTCAATTTATTGCTGACTACATAATTGAATCGGACCTCGGATATTATGTTGTACATGCTCTTAATCCCGATATAATAACGGGCACATGTACTTAGTATTTATTTCTTTGATTTACCAAAGGGTGAGATTTAGATGGATTAAATCAATATGCCCGATAAGTTGGGAAATGATATTATTTACATGGTGTGCCGTTGATTATAGAAGGAAACCGTGTCCTATATACTAGGTTGATGATGTCCCCTTGAGGAGCTCATAAGGTTCATCATGTAAACCCAGCTGGTTGACTTAGTCAACATGATGATAAGGTTGAGTGGTACTACTCAAGGAGTTAGATGTTAATTAATTGATGGTCAATAAATCAATTAATTGACGGACATTCAATATCTTAAACATGGGGAGATGAATGTACAAATAATATATGGAGCCCATATTAATTTATGGGGGTTGGTGAGGTAGTTCAATGATGATCCTCTAGTGGAATGGAACATCATTGATGGATCAAGTTTGTGTGGTTCCGATCCATCGGGTGGCCAAGATCCAACTCCTCCTTATGGTCCCTATCACACACAAACAACTACATACACACATATAGCCATAATAGTCGGATCTTATGCCTGCAACCAAAAAGTTAGCCTACGCACATCCTACTATTATCCGGCATACTCAATATATGATATGTGCATGAAAGTAACCGAATCCAAAACACACAAAACCAGAAACCGTGGCTCTGATACCACTTGAAGAGAATGTACAACATAATATCCGAGGTCCGATTCAATTATGTAGTCAGTACTAAATTGAATCACCTCTATGTCGGTCCTACTCAATACACCTAAGTGTACTAGTGTAACTCTATGTTCAAGATAAAACAATACCAAGCTACACTACAACCATGCCAATGGTTTGTCCAAAACCATCTTGGTTGTGAGCCTCTACTTATATTTTACAAGGGACTGATAACATGATCTTCTGTGCCACACCAAGCACCATGTTATCTACAATGTAAAATATTAGACAATATGCACACACATATAATAAATATATAAAGTGCAAACAATGATCATGTGATTCTTATTCCAAAATAAAATGTTCATACAAAAAGAGCTAGGCTTTCAGTATACATTCCAACAGACATACCACAAGTCACTGTACCGCGTGTCACAGAGGATACACAGGTGATACCTCGTCGTAGTGGGAGGGTTGTTGGACAGCCTCCCAAATAATGATCATGTGATTCTTATTTCAAAATAAAATGTTCATACAAAAAGAGCTAGGCTTTCAGTATACATTCCAACAAATAAGAAGTCCAAGCATGGGTCTTGGCATGGAAAGTCCAACATGGGTTGGCAAGGGAAAGTCCAAGCTTGAGTCTTGGCATTTGGGAAGTCCAAGGGGATTGATTTTGGCAGCGTAAAGTCCAAGCGGAGTCTTAGCACCGTAAGTCCAATGTGCCTTGGCTGTGTAGACACCGTTAGCATGACATAGCCGAGGGAAGCACCTGAAGGCTAGCGCAATGGATGAACAAGTCATGGATGACTTGGAGGGATCCGAGAGGCGTGAGGCTGATGGAGGTGGCTAGAAGGCTTAGGTCTAGGCTAAGGGTGGTCTAACAAGTATGGGGGCACCATACTTGGGTTAAAACCTCATGTTTGAGGTTGGCAGTCGCCTATAAATATGGCCAGTTCGACTGCCGTGAGTCAACTTGAGTTCGACTGACAATTTAGAGCTGGAATTGCTCTGCGGATCATTGCTTATTGGAGCGATCGGATGATGTCTCTGACGATCATTGCCGCGATGGTCGTGATCGACTACTAGTTCTGTGTCTAGCAGAATGCTTCATAAGCCGTCGGCGATCAACACGGTCATTGGCGGTAGAGTCCCATTGGAACTTGTCAGCGTGGATTAGTCGTTGTCTCACAGCTCTGATCTTTGGCGATCATTGCTAGGCGGAAATCCAGCCCGATGGAGGATAAAAGCAGCTGTTTGTGGAAGGCTCAAGTATCAGTTCTTTGGAGGCTTTGGTGAGGCGATTTGCAAGTGCATTTCAGGGTCCTTCAAGCTCATCCAAGCAACCGACAAGCAAGCGCTCAAAACCCTAGTTTGTAAAGTGTTCTTTACATTTTCACTTGTATTTGCTTGTTTACTTTGTATTACTTATTGTAATTCATTGTACGAGGTTTCTCCACCTCCGACTTGTTGTTGAGAAGGAGCTTTAGTGCTTAGTGGTGTTTGTGGCATCGCTAGGGTTCGTACGAACCCAATCCGTGGAATAGGAACCGTTACGGTTCCGAACCACGTTATATCGTGCGTGTTGTGATTGTATCTTGTGTTTGTATTTGTTATTGTTTATTCCGCTGCGTACTAACAAGATTGTAGACAAGCAACGCGAACGAATTCCATCTAAGAATTCTACGCTATTCACCCCCCTCTAGCGGCATCAATTATCCTACAAGAAGAAGAAGAAGCAAGGTGGAGCGAAGAAAGTGGCAATGGGACCTCAGGCAGGAGTGAAGAAACCGAAAGGCAAGTGCTTCACTTGCAAGCAGACTAGACATTGGAAGGCGGACTGTCCTCGCCGAAAGAACAAAGGTATATCTTCTTGTTTAGTTGTTGAAACATGTTTAGCGGTGTTATCTACGATTGCACGGTGTGTGAATCTGAGCCACGCGATCATGTCTGCAATACTGCAGGGGGTTCCAGAAAACGACTAGCGAGGAGAAATTACCGTCTTTATGGGCAATGCTTCAAAGGTGGCGGCTATTGCAGTGGGAGACGTTTATTTATCTTTTGATAGGAATAAAGTTTTGGTTTTGAGAAATTGTCTTTTATGTACCTACTTTTAGAAAGAATTTAATTTCAGTTTCTAAATTATTTATGGATGGATATTCTATTTCTTTTAATGACAAAGTGGTTATAAAAAGGAATAGGGAGATTATCTGTTCTGGTACATTGGTTGGCAATTTATATACTCTTGAACCGAAAACTCCCACGATGCATATAGAAGTCAATAACTCATCTTCTAAGTCTAATAAGAGAAAAGAACCTTCGCAAATGAACCAGACATATCTTTGGCATCTAAGGCTTGGTCATATTAACCTGAGTAGAATTCAAAGGTTGATAGCTGATGGACCTTTAGGTTCATTAGTGGTGGAGGATCTTTCAACCTGCGAATCTTGCTTGGAAGGTAAAATGACCAAGAGGTCTTTCAAGGCCAAGGGGTATAGAGCCAAAGATGTGTTAGAATTGGTTCATTCTGATTTGTGCGGTCCTATGTCTATCCAGGCTAGAGGTGGTTTTGAATATTTCATCTCTTTCATAGACGATTATTCAAGATATGGATACATTTACTTGATGCGCCGCAAGTCTGAATGCTTTGACAGGTTCAAAGAATTCAAGGCTGATGTGGAGAACTGTCAAGGTAAAAGTATCAAGACACTACGATTTGATCATGGTGGCGAGTACCTCTTGGGAGAGTTTAGGAGTTACTTATCAGAGGCTGGGATTCAATCCCAATTGTCCGCACCTGGTACACCCCAGCAGAATGGTGTGGCAGAGCGAAGGAATAGGACTCTTATGGAGATGGTCAGATTGATGATGAGTTATTCTGAGTTACCTGATTCGTTCTGGGGGTTTGCTCTAGAAACGACAGACATCATTCTGAACTTGGTTCCATCTAATTCAGTACCCTCTACTCCCATAGAATTGTGGACTGGGCGAAAGCCTAGTCTAAGACATATTCGGATTTGGGGTAGTCCAGCACATGTGCTGAAGGGAGATGCTGGTAAGTTAGAATCTCGTACAGAAGTACGCTTGTTTGTTGGCTACCCTAAGGGAACGAAGGGTGGTTTATTCTATAGTCCTAGAGATCAGAAGGTGATCATGAGTACGAATGCCAGATTCATAGAGGAGGACTATATGATGAACCACAAGCCCACGAGTAAGATTGTTCTGGAGGAGTTGACAGGGGAAGTCCCAACTTCAGTACCACCGGTACAAGAGGAGATACCACAAGTCACTGCACCACGTGTCACAGAGCATACACAGGAGGCACCTCGTCGTAGTGGGAGGGTTGTTAGACAACCCGAGAGATTCATGTTTTTGGGAGAGTCTTCGGACTTAGTCCCTGGTGAACATGAACCTGATCCCTGGACATATGACGAGGCACTCCAAGATAGAGATGCGGTATCTTGGCAAAGAGCGATGAATTCAGAGATAGAATCTATGGATTTTAATCAGGTCTGGGAGCTAGTAGAGCCACCTGATGGTGTAAAAGCCATTGGATGCAAGTGGATCTACAAGAGAAAGAGAGGAGTAGACGGGAAGGTTGAGACCTTCAAAGCTAGGCTTGTTGCAAAAGGGTATACTCAGAAAGAGGGTATCGATTATGAGGAGACCTTTTCGCCGGTAGCTATGCTTAAGTCTATCCGGATTCTCTTATCTATAGCTGCTCATATGGATTATGAGATTTGGCAGATGGATGTCAAGACAGCTTTCCTTAACGGAAGTCTTAAGGAGAACATCTATATGCGGCAACCAGAGGGATTCATTGCTAAAGGCAAAGAGCATCTTGTATGTAAGCTTAATCGGTCCATTTATGGATTGAAGCAAGCTTCTTGATCTTGGAACATCCGCTTTGATGAGGTAATCCAGTCATATGGATTTATTCAAAGTCCGGATGAGCCTTGTGTATACAAGAGATGTGATGGAAACGTAGTGGTGTTTCTTGTACTATACGTAGATGACATTTTGTTAGTTGGCAACAATATCAAAGTGTTATCAGACGTAAGGGTATGGTTGTCCAAACAATTTGACATGAAGGACTTGGGAGAAGTGGGACACATCCTTGGGATCAAAGTTATAAGGGATCGCAAGAAAAGGATGTTGTGCTTATCTCAAGCTTCATACATTGACACTATCCTTGCTCGTTTTAGCATGCAGAACTCCAAGAAAGGTTTTCTACCTTTTAGATATGGAGTTCCTTTATCTAAAGAGATGTGTCCCAAAACATCAAAGGAGATAGAGAACATGAAGGTGGTTCCTTATGCTTCGGCAGTAGGAAGCCTTATGTATGCTATGCTATATACGAGATCGGATATCTACTTTGCCATGGGCATGGTTAGCAGATATCAGAGTAATCCTGGACAGGGACATTGGACTGCGGTAAAGCATATATTGAAGTACCTGAGAAGGACTAGGGATTATATGCTGGTTTACTGGGCAGATCAATTAGTCCTTGTGGGTTACACGGATTCGGATTTCCAATCAGATAGGGACAATTGTAAGTCTACCTCGGGTTTGTGTTTACTTTTGGAGGTGGATTCATAGTATGGAGGAGTGTCAAGCAGAAATGTGTGGCGGACTCTACCATGGAAGCTGAGTATGTGGCAGCCTCTGAGGCAGCCAAGGAAGCTGTATGGCTCGGGAACTTCTTGATGGACTTGGATGTGATTTTTTGTTTGCCCAAAACTATCACAATTTATTGTGATAAAAGTGGTGCAGTTGCAAACTCGAAGGAACCACGAGCCCATAAGGCGAGTAAACACATAGAGGGCAAGTACCACCTTATACGAGAGATCGTAAAGCGAGGAGAAGTTGTTGTCGCCAAGATTGCATCAGAGGATAACCTGGTGGATCCATTCACTAAGGCCCTTCCAGTGAAAGCGTTTGATAGGCATGTGGAGGACATAGGGATAAGATGTATGGCAGTGTGATGACGGCATAGTCTTTTAGTATAAGCGGGAGATTGTTGGAATGTATACTGAAAGCCTAGCTCTTTTTGTATGAACATTTTATTTTGGAATAAGAATCACATGATCATTGTTTGCACTTTATATATTTATTATATGTGTGTGCATATTGTCTAATATTTTACATTGTAGATCACATGGTGCTTGGTGTGGCACAGAAGATCATGTTATCAGTCCCTTGTAAAAGATAAGTAGAGGCTCACAACCAAGATGGTTTTGGACAAACCATTGGCAAGGTTGTAGTGTAGCTTGGTATTGTTTTGTCTTGAACTTAGAGTTACACTAGTACACTTAGGTGTATTGAGCAGGACCGACATAGAGGTGATTGAATTTATTGCTGACTACATAATTGAATCGGACCTCGGATATTATGTTGTACATGCTCTTAATCCCGATATAATAACGGGCACATGTACTTAGTATTTATTTCTTTGATTTACCAAAGGGTGAGATTTAGATGGATTAAATCAATATGCCCGGTAAGTTGGGAAATGATATTATTTACATGGTGTGTCGTTGATTATAGGAGGAAACCGTGTCCTATATACTAGGTTGATGATGTCCCCTTGAGGAGCTCATAAGGTTCATCATGTAATCCCAGCTGGTTGACTTAGTCAACATGATGATAAGGTTGAGTGGTACTACTCGAGGAGTTAGATGTTAATTAATTGATGGTCAGTAAATCAATTAATTGACGGAAATTCGATATCTTAAACACGGGGAGATGAATGTACAAATAATATATGGAGCCCATATTAATTTATGGGGGTTGGTGAGGTAGTTCAATGATGATCCTCTAGTGGAATGGAACATCATTGATGGATCAAGTTTGTGTGGTTCCGATCCATCGGGTGGCCAAGATCCAACTCCTCCTTATGGTCCCTATCGTAGCCTAATATAATCCTCATGAAATATAGATCCAAGGATGTAAAAACAAACTCTAGAACCAACGGTTGGGATTTAATCCCTAGATCCGATGGTTGGGATGAAACCCTAGAACAAACGGTTTGGAATAAATCCCTAGATTCGATGGTTGGGATGAAACCCTAGAATCGACGGTTGGGATTAAATCCCTAGATCCGACGGTTGGGATGAAACCCTAGATCCGACGGTTCGGATGAAACCCTAGATCCGACGGTTGGGATGAAATCCTAGATCCGACGGTTGGGATTGTTAGTAATATATGAGAGATGTCGTAAGGCAATCGCCTTATGTATGAACCATTTATATGATAAATGAAGATTCACTATTTGAGTATACATGTTTTATTTATTTGATTGGATCTTAAACTCATTTACTGAATGTCCACGATACGATTCACAGCATGAGAGAATTTGTGATTGGATCACAACTAGTGAGTATCTCTACATGTGTAATTGTGATGTATCGGAACTATCCCTAGTCGATGAATTGATGGATTTGGACACCATCAATTCTGTCGAGACTAGCACGAGTTATACTCCTTGGTGTATCCAAGCAGCTGATTCTCACTGGCTAGAGACATAGTGATGTCCGGAGTTAATCGTGGATGCTAGTTATGGTAACTAGTTCATTGGAGTGACCAGCCGTAAGACTTCATATGGTTCTCTGCATATATAGATATGTCAATGAAGTTCTTACTGTGGCTTAAGTGCGATGTTCCTTTGACTTGCGGTATTCAAGTCATCTTGATCATGGAGACTTATGCTTTGACATCTTAAGCAAACATCTCTAAGGAGATGTGGACCCGGGATGATTGGGTATAAGTCAAAGTGATCGAAGGTGTTTGAATAGCCTATAAAGGATTCACCACTCCTTGCGAGGAGATGTATACCCATGCCCTCTCGTCAGATTGTTACTAAAGTCTTTGGCCAAAGCATTACATGTTTAGAGTAAGGTACTCTTCGATACATGTGGAGTAACTAGAATCCGCAGGACGAGGAAATAATACTTGGGCTAGGTGTGACATAGTCAGCCTAGTGGGGACTGACACAATAGACCATGTCCTGAACCAAGTGTTGGATCGAAAGTGTCGCTAGAGGGGGGGGTGAATAGCGATACGGTGTCGTTAAAAACTTTTGCAATAAGTAAAAAGCAAGTAGAGAATGCACGGCGGAAATATAAAGTAGACAAGATATTTTTACGTGGTTCACAATCTTTCGATTGCTAATCCACGGCCCTAGTGATCCTTGATCACGTACGGAGGGCAATTCACTAAAACCACTCCTCTTCGTTGGAAGTAGGAGCAACGATTACAAAAAGAAATCAAGGCAAAGGGACACTCCCCCTTTCCTTGTTACGATTAAAGCACAAAGACAATTTAAAGAAGTAGAACTTAAATAAATATACCGACAACTCTTATAAGTAGAAGATGTAGCTTTCGTTGTCGTGACTTCGTCGTAGCAAATGTGAGTAGTAGTAGCGGCGTTACGACGGCGTGTTGAGAGCTCTTGAATTCTTGTTATTTGCTTGGCTTGAACATGTCTATTTATGGATATTGATCTATGAATTTAGACATAGGTAGTGTCCAAGGTGAGGTTCTTATCCCCCAAGACTTGTTCATCCACATCCTTTGCGCCAACTCAAGGATGAGGTGTTTCATCCAACCACCTTGTGCCACCTCCAACCTCCTTGTGCGCCAACTCAAGGATGAGGTGTTTCATCCAACCACCTTGTGCCACCTCCAACCTCCTTGGGTGCCAACTTGAGGATGAGGTGTTTCATCCAACCACCTTGTGCCACCTCCAACCTCCTTGGGCGCCAACTTGTTGGAGCCTTTCAACTTGTGCCACATCATGGGAGCCAACCATCTTGTGCCAACTCACCTTATTTTGGGCGTCCACCACAAGGAAGCTTGGTGATGGTTTGGATGTCCACCTTGATGCCACATCACCCTTTGTACCAAAACACGAGTCAAGTCCAAATTCACCCCCTTGAAATTCGAGCTCTTCTCGAGGCTGGAACTTGACTAGCGATTGATTAGTCAAAGGGTTTTGACTGCAGCAAGTTAGCTTAAAATATAAAGTACGATGGTTCTAACCATCCGATCTCGACCTAGACCTTCCATTGGAGGTATTGGGTGATCTACGCTAACGACCTTGCTTCGCTTTCACACGAGCTTACCTTGTAGCCTCGCTTCCGGTCTTCACCCGAGTACCTCGGCTTCCTCCGAAGTCCCTCTGGCGTTGCCCGACCACCTCGGTTCCCACCGGGTGTCGCAGACCTTCCGCTCAACTTTAGCATTTTTGCACACTTAATTGAGCTCGTAAGATAACAAATATACCCTTAACTATTGAGCCTTTTGCCATAATCAAAATACCGGTTCGACTTTGGTGCCCACTGCACCAACACCAAGTGGGTATAAGATGAGTGAAGGGAATGGGGCACGATTCATTCGAGCTACTGAAGGGTTTCAGAAATAGTTCTGGATCAACCGTTGATCTTTTCGGTTAATTGGGGATCATGATGTACTACTAGGTGCCACTCATGATCGTTCTATAATTAATGGTTAATTATAGACGGCCAACATAAACCGAGAACCTATTTGGTCACACGCACAACGAGTGTAATCCAAAGGATTTAAAACGAGCTTGAGAATGGGATTCTCAGACCGAGAGAAACTATGTTTGGTTGGACCAAACATAAAGTGAGCATGAAATTGTTTCAGTCGCAATGGAAGCGTGGATGGGCCGTGTCTTATGAAGACATAATGGATGGACCAAAATGGTTTGGTTCTAATCCAATGGATGAGAATAAACCAAAGGGTTTGGTTTATATTAAACGAATGAACCAAAGGTTGGTTCGGTTCGTTTTAACTTAAAATAAACCATCATGGTTTGGTTTATTTTAACTTATCTTAATGGAGCGGGTTAACGGGCTTTATGGATATGATCCATTAACCATTAAGAGAATTAGTTCTCTATAAAATAGGGCTTAAACCCTGATCCAAAGAAAGACTAGCCCTTGGTGTTGCCGCCCACCCCTTGAAGGAGTTTTCGGCACCAACCCTAGTGTGCCGCCACCCAGCCCCTTGTGCCGCCTTCCAACTTGTTGCTGGCGACCAAGCTTCAGCCGGTGAACCTCCGGCGACCCTCCGGCGATCTCCTTTGGGTTCGGTGATAAGGTGAGTTTCCATCTTTCCTTAGCCGGCCTCTATTCCTCCACAAAAAGCTGTCCAGTTTTTCTGGACAGCTTGTTTCTTTGTTGTCGGAGCGTCGTTTGGACGACGGTTAGTGCTCCGACAGCGGCTAACTTACCGGGGATTTGATCTCCGGTAATCCTCTGAGGTGGGGGACGAAGGATTCGTCAAACGGTTGACGAATACCTCTCCGGAGAAGCGAGTTTTGAGAACTCGTTTTAGGATCCGAATTTGGATTCGGATCGTGATCATCTCTCGATCACGTCGTCTTCAACACGAGGCTAGTAACCCGTCTGAAGACGAAGCTCGTGACTTAGCGAAGTCATCCCGAGGAGCTCGGCGTGGATACGGATAGAGACGATTCTTACGAGGATCGTTCCGGTTGATGCCGTTCCCGCTACACGTCATACGAAAGGTATAACGTAGATAAATTTCTTTTATTGCAAATTTAAATTTACGGTTATGTCTACACTTGTTGTAATATGCATGCGTGTGTTGTGTGTATTGTAATAAATATAGATTTATTATTTTAATTGCTTCCGCTGTGCTCATGTTTACGAAACATGATCGAACATACACACGCCGCGGTGCCGGAAACCCAACAGTGGTATCAGAGCCTAGGTTGTGTTTCGACATAATCGTAAAAATGGTTTTGCGATAGTCATAATGTATTTCTGGAAATTTTCTAAATTTTGGAAATTTAGAAGTATTTATGGAAATTTTTCAATTTTGGAAAGTCTAGAAGTATTTATGGAAATCTTCCACTTTTTGAAAGTTGGAAGTATTTATGGAAATTGATATTTTTCATAAATAAAATATTTAATTAGATTCTGGAAATTTGTTTCCTAATTTAATCATGATTTGATTTGGGAAATCAAATCTTAAAATATTTTATTTCCATAAGTAGTTTTAATGATTTAGGAAATTAGTTTCCTAAATAGATTTTCCTTAATCAAATAATTCCATGAATAAAATATGTGATTAGATTTGGAAATTTGTTTCCTAATTTAATTATGATTTGATTTGGAGAATCAAATCTTAAACATATTTTATTTCCATAAATAGTTATGACATATAAGGAAATTATATACAGACATAATTGTATGCCATGTAATTGCATTAGATGCATAACATTATGCCATGCGTGTCGTGACATGTAGATGTATGCCATGTATGCCATGCCATGTAGATAATAGTTATTTGCATGCAAAGAGGATGAGACATAAAAACCCTTAATCAATATTAAAGCCTACACCTTCCATTAATATGGTTAGAACCAGAGTTCTGTTTCTTGTTTGGGTTGTTGGACTCTCTCCAAGCCCGGCTCGAACCTGAATATATTCAAACCATGGAATAGTTTAATACTAATATGGTAAGAGTCAGAGGTCAATCATTAGCTTTGGTTGTTGGACTCTCTCCAAGCTGGGCTAATTGGTTGAATGCGCTCTAACCATCTTAAAACTATGTCCTGATTAATGGGTTGGCTTTAACCTGGAGCATCGGCTTGTTGGACTCTCTCCAAGGTCGATGTAAAGGGAGGTGAAGTTGGGTGCTATGCATATGATGCATACTTGTTAATGTGTTAACAACCCGATGTATGTGTGAACATTCAATTAGTTGATAGCACATTGTGATAGTTGCATATACGTGATATGCAATCGGTATAGATGATACCTACCGTCGTAGTTATGAATGGCTTGTTGGACTCTCTCCAAGGTTGTTCATAACTATGATGGATATCAGCCCATTCGGAGATGGACCTACGATCTCCCGAAGTGATTTTGGGGTTTTTGAAATTCGAAAAATGAATGGGATTTATAAATGTATATTGATTCATTTTAAAATCATTTTCTCATATATGCTCGTTTTGTATTTCTAGGTCAATAAATTGATCATGACGTCTTTGAATTTGCGCACTATTTTGGATTCGAACAAACTGACTGGGCCTAACTTCCTGGACTGGCATAGAAACCTGAGAATTGTTCTCAAGGCGGAAAAGCTTGCATATGTCTTCGAAGAGCCTCTTCTCGCCCGTCCTAGTGACGATGCAACTCTGGACCAATTGTTGGCCTATCAGAAACATGTGAGTGATTCTGAACAAAAGAGTTGCATCATGTTAGCCGCGATGGAACCCAAGCTACGAAAGCAGCATGAGCATATGGATGCTCGTATCGTAGTCCTTCATCTTTGTGAGTTGGTTGATGAGCAAGTGAGATTCGAAAGGTTCGAAGTCTCAAAGCTCCTCTTCACCTCTGAGATGCTAGGAGGTTCATCTATGGTACTGCTCAATATGCTGAAGACTGTGGAGTCTTCTGAGAAGCATGAGCAGGGGACGGTGCTGTTAGTTGATTCCTTGAAGAAAGGTTCTAAGAGGAAGTCAAAGGAACAGCAGAAGGGAAAGAAGAGAAGGGCTAAGAAGGTAGAACTAGCACAAAAGGAAACTTGCCATCATTATGGCAAGGAGAGCCATTTGCGAAGAAAGTACAAGATTTATCTTGAGTCCATGAAGAAGAAGAAGGCATCCGATGCCCCATCCTCTTCAGGTATCTTCGTTATTGATTATCATTCTATTTCCTTGGACACTTGGGTATTGGATACTGGGTGTAGCTCACATATATGTAATGACATACAGGGGCTAAGGAATAGAAGAATACTTGTCATAGGGGAGTCAAATTTGCGAGTTGGCAATGAAGCAAAGGTTGCTGCCGTCGCCATCGGAACTTATTTGCTGAAGCTCCCTAGTGGACTAGTCTTAGAACTGGACAATTGCTATTATGTTCCTTCTCTAATAAAGAACATTGTTTCTATTTCCTGTTTAAATAGAAATGGTTTCCATTTGACATTTAGTAACAATTGTTGTTATATAACTTTAAATGGCGTACTTTATGGAACTGGAACCTTGAGTAATGGAATTTATACGTTGGACGTATCCAGTGACATTTTCAATATCGAAGCGAGCAACACGCGTGCTCGAAAGGATAATCAAATAGACTCCTATATGTGGCATTGTCGTCTTGGCCATATAAGCAAGAAACGCATGTCCGAATTACACCGATGTGGAATTCTGGAATCGTTTGAATTGGATTCATACGATACATGCGAATCATGCTTAAAAGGCAAGATGACTAAGTTACCTTTTACTGGAAAAGGTGAACAAGTGGGAGAGTTACTAGGTCTAGTACATACTGATGTATGTGGACCTATGTCAACTCAAGCATTAGGAGGCTATAGCTACTTCATTACCTTCACCGATGATCACTCACGGTTTGGGTATGTGTTCCTGATGAAACACAAGTCTGAAGCCTTTGAAAGGTTCAAAGAATTCAGAAATGAAGTAGAGAAACAACATGACAAAAGTATTAAAATACTTCGATCGGATCGAGGTGGTGAATACTTAAGTCAAGAGTTTCTTGATTATCTAAGAGACAATGGCATATTGTCTCAATGGACTCCGCCCTATACACCACATAATGGTATATCGAGAGGCGTGAATCGACCTTGTTGGACATGGTCAGTCAATGATGAATCATGCGACTCTTCCCAAGTCCTTTTGGGGTTATGCACTTGACATACTTGTTTACTTGTTAAACGAATGCCTACCAAGGTAGTCTCAACTACTCCATATGAGATATGGAATGGTAAGAAACCTCATGTATCTTACTTGAAGATATGGGGTTGTCTGCTTATGTGAAGCTGATTTGTATCGGACAATGCTGGATGCTAAGTCGATAAATGTCTATTTATTGGATACCCTAAGGAAACAAGGGGTTACCAATTCTATCATCCTGTGGAACAAAAGGTGTTTGTTTCAAGGCATGCTGTGTTTCTAGAGAAAGAGTTTCTCTTGCAAGAAAACAGTGGGAGTGTCGTCGAGCTTGAGGAGGCTCGAGAGACTCAAATAGACATTAATGAGATACAGTGAAGCACAAGGTGCAACTCATAGTGATGAGCAATCAATTTGGACCTATTGTAACACCACATCTTCGTAGATCTGATAGAACACGCAATATTCCTGAGAGATATGGATTTCTCGTAAGCGAATCGAACGATGTGTTACTCATTGATGATGAGGAGCCTACCAGTTATGAAGAAGTGCTGACAAGTTCAGAAAGGGATAAGTGGCTTGGTGCCATGAAGTCGGAAATGGATTCCATGTATGAAAATCAAGTTTGGAACTTGGTTGACCCACCTGAAGGGATAAAGCCTATAGGGTGCAAGTGGGTTTTCAAGAAGAAAACCGACATGGATGGTAATGTGATTACCTATAAGGCTAGATTGGTGGCGAAAGGATATCGTCAAAAACAAGGTGTTGATTATGACGAAACCTATTCGCCTGTAGCTATGCTTAAATCTATTCGGATGCTCCTTGCCATAGCGGCTCATTATGATTATGAGATATGGCAGATGGATGTGAAAATAGCTTTCCTTAATGGAAACCTGCTCGAGGACGTGTATATGATACAGCCTGAGGGTTTCACATTGGTTGATAAAACCAAGGTATGCAAATTGCGACGGTCCATTTATGGATTGAAGCAAGCATCCAGGAGTTGGAATATCCGTTTTGATGAGACAATCAAAAAGTTTGATTTCTCACAAAATCCAGACGAACCTTGTGTGTACAAGAAGATTAGTGGGAGTGCAGTCGTAGTCCTAGTATTGTATGTCGATGACATACTACTTATAGGAAACAATGTTTCAATCTTACAGTCAGTGAAGGTTTGGTTATCCAAGACATTCTCCATGAAAGACCTGGGAGAAGCAACCTACATCCTCGGGATTAAGATCTATAGAGATAGATCAAAACGGTTGCTTGGTCTTTCGTAGTCTACATATAAAGACCGAGTGCTAAAGAGGTTTAGCATGTCGGAACCCAAGAAAGGTTTCTTACCCATCAGGCATGGGGTACACCTTTCGAAGTCTATGTGTCCGCGCACAGAAGACGAGAGGATTTGCATGAGTAAGATTCCCTATGCATCCGCAATAGGATCTATCATGTATGCTATGTTATGTACGAGGCCCGATGTATCGTATGCTCTGAGTGTCACGAGCAGATACCAGTCCGATCCAGGAATGGATCATTAGGCGGCTGTTAAGACGATCCTTAAGTACTTGAGAAGAACTAAGGATGTGTTCCTAATATATGGAGAAGGGTACATGGTGATACGTGGGTATACGGATGCCAACTCCAGAAAGACAAGGATGATTCCATGTCTTAGTCTAGGTATGTATTCACCTAGAATGGAGGCGCAATAAGTTGGAAAGGTTCCAAGCTTGACACTATAGCGGATTCTGCCACCAAGGCAGAATACGTTGCAGCTTTGGAAGCAGCAAAGGAAGCGGTTTGGATCAAGTAGTTCATCTATGAACTTGATGTAGTCTCATCAATGATCCAAACATGTGCTTCGCCGCTATCATCTTATCAGAGAGATCATCAGTAGGAACGAAATACAAATCGAGAAAATTCCCACTGAAGGGAACTTAGCGGATCCTTTGACTAAGGCATTACCTCAAAGTAAGTTTGAGGGTCATGTTTGAGCTTATGGTATTGGATACCGTAGCGATTGGCATTAGGCCAAGTGGGAGTCTGTTAGTAATATATGAGAGATGTCCTAAGGCAATCGCCTTATGTATGAACCATTTATGTGATAAATGAAGATTCACTATTTGAGTATACATGTTTTATGTATTTGATTGGATCTTAAACTCATTTACTGAATGTCCACGATACGATTCACAGCATGAGAGAATTTGTGATTGGATCACAACTAGTGAGTATCTCTACATGTGTAATTGTGATGTATCGGAATTATCCTAGTCGATGAATTGATGGATTTGGACACCATCAATTCTGTCGAGACTAGCACGAGGTATACTCCTTGGTGTATCCAAGCAGCTGATTCTCACTGGCTGGAGACATAGTGATGTCCGGAGTTAATCGTGGATGCTAGTTATGGTAACTAATTCATTGGAGTGACCAGCCGTAAGACTTCATATGGTTCTCTGCATATATAGATATGTCAATGAAGTTCTTACTGTGGCTTAAGTGCGATGTTCCTTTGACTTGCGGTATTCAAGTCATCTTGATCATGGAGACTTATGCTTTGACATCTTAAGCAAACATCTCTAAGGAGATGTGGACCCGGGATGATTGGGTATAAGTCAAAGTGATCGAAGGTGTTTGAATAGCCTATAAAGGATTCACCACTCCTTGCGAGGAGATGTATACCCATGGCCTCTCGTCGGATTGTTACTAAAGTCTTTGGCCAAAGCATTACATGTTTAGAGTAAGGTACTCTTCGATACATGTGAAGTAACTAGAATCTCCAGGACGAGGAAATAATACTTGGGCTAGGTGTGACATAGTCAGCCTAGTGGGGACTGACACAATAGACCATGTCCTGAACCAAGTGGGTATAAGATGAGTGAAGAGAATGGGGCACGATTCATTCGAGCTACTGAAGGGTTTCAGAAATAGTTCTGGATCAACCGTTGATCTTTTCGGTTAATTGGGGATCATGATGTACTACTAGGTGCCACTCATGATCGTTCTATAATTAATGGTTAATTATAGACGGCCAAAATAAACCGAGAACCTATTTGGTCACACGCACAACGAGTGTAATCCAAAGGATTTAAAACGAGCTTGAGAATGGGATTCTCATACCGAGAGAAACTATGTTTGGTTGGACCAAACATAAAGCGAGCATGAAATTGTTTCAGTCGCAATGGAAGCGTGGATGGGCCGTGTCTTATGAAGACATAATGGATGGACCAAAATGGTTTGGTTCTAATCCAATGGATGAGAATAAACCAAAGGGTTTGGTTTATATTAAACGAATGAACCAAAGGTTGGTTCGGTTCGTTTTAACTTAAAATAAACCATCATGGTTTGGTTTATTTTAACTTATCTTAATGGAGCGGGTTAACGGGCTTTATGGATATGATCCATTAACCATTAAGAGAATTAGTTCTCTATAAAATAGGGCTTAAACCCTGATCCAAAAAAAGACTAGCCCTTGGTGTTGCCGCCCACCCCTTGAAGGAGTTTTCGGCACCAACCCTAGTGTGCCGCCGCCCAGCCCCTTGTGCCGCCTTCCAACTTGTTGTCGGCGACCAAGCTTCAGCCGGCGACCCTCCGGCGATCTCCTTTGGGTTCGGTGATAAGGTGAGTTTCCATCTTTCCTTAGCCGGCCTCTATTCCTCCACCAAAAGCTGTCCAGTTTTTCTGGACAGCTTGTTTCTTTGTTGTTGGAGCGCCGTTTGGACGACGGTTAGTGCTCCGACAGCGGCTAACTTACCGGGGATTTGATCTCCGGTAATCCTCTGAGGTGGGGGACGAAGGATTCGTCAAACGGTTGACGAATACCTCTCCGGAGAAGCGAGTTTTGAGAACTCGTTTTAGGATCCGAATTTGGATTCGGATCGTAATCATCTCTCGATCACGTCGTCTTCAACACGAGGCTAGTAACCCGTACGAAGACGAAGCTCGTGACTTAGCGAAGTCATCCCGAGGAGCTCGGCGTGGATACGGATAGAGACGATTCTTACGAGGATCATTCCGGTTGATGCCGTTCCCGCTACACGTCATACGAAAGGTATAACATAGATAAATTTCTTTTATTGCAAATTTTAATTTACGGTTATGTCTACACTTGTTGTAATATGCATGCGTGTGTTGTGTGTGTTGTAATAAATATAGATTTATTATTTTAATTGCTTCCGTTGTGCTCATGTTTATGAAACATGATCGAACACACACACGCCGCGGTGCCGGAAACCCAACAGGGATGAAACCCTAGATCCGACGGTTGGGATAAAACCCTAGATCCGACGGTGGAGATTAAATCCCTAGTTCTGACAGTGGAGATTAAAGGAGGCTTAAGCCCAATTCTATAAATAGAGGGCTTAGGTTGGGCGGCAAGTAATGGTTCTTTTGGATTAGGGTTTTGCCTCTCAAGTGCTTTAGGCAGCTAGGGTTTTTGGAAGTGGTTTTGGGCGGCAACTAGAAAGGAGATTCGGGTTTCCTTCTTTGCTCCTTGGTGGCCGGCGCTCACTCCTTCCTTCTCCTAGCTTTGGCCGGCCCTCTTCCTCCTCCTTTTCTCCTAGGTGGCCGGCGGTTCTCCAACTCCTTGGTGGCCGGCGCTTCTCCAACTTCTAGTTGGCCGGCGGCAAGATTGCAACAAGTATGCCGACGCTCATCTATTCATTCCTTGGCCGGCGGTTACATCGAGCTCCTTTGCTTGGTGGCCGGTTCTAGAAAGGAGAAGTTTTGTTTTGTTCTTCTCTTTGTTCGCAGCGAACAAGGAAGGAAAGAACGCGATCTAGAAGGCTTCTACTCGTGGAGGATCTTCGCCCACACGTCGTCCACGAGGAGGATAGGACATACGGTAGAAGATTGTGAGGTATAAAAGTTTTACAACTTTATTTTCTGATCTTAGCATGTTCTTTTATGTGTTGATTATACAAGTGTGCATTTGTGTATATTTTGTATAATCATGGACCCTGAAGACAAACACAAAAACCGGCGATCCGTCCGTCGTCTCTTCCGTGGCTAACCAACTAAAAGAGTTGTGTTGCTTGAACAACTAGTTTGTTCAAGCGATCACTCAAGTTGTTAGCACGACGACGAATTGGTTGTGCTAAGGAAACTCATCCCATCCGGATTAGTTCTTTCATTAGTGAAAATTTTAATCCGGGGATATGGGAGCCAATGAGCCTCCGAAGCAACTCCCTTCAATATCCTCTTGTACCGGTGGTACTAAAGAAGTGACTTCCCTTTTAACTCCTCCAGAACAATTTTACTCTTGGGCTTGTGGCTCATCACATAGTCTTCCTCTAGAAATCTGGCGTTCGTGCTAACGATCGCCCTCTGATCTCTAGGACTATAAAACAATCCACCCCTCGTTCCCTTGGGATAGCCAACGAACATGCGTACTTCTGTACAAGGTTCCAACATACCAGCATCTGCCTTCAGCACAAGTGCTGGACTTCCCATATCCGAATATGTCTTAGACTAGGCTTTCGCCCAGTCCACAACTCTGTGGGAGTAGAAGGCACTGATTTAGATGGAACCAAGTTCAGAATGTACACTGCAAGTCAGAATAACTCATCATCGATCTAACCATCTCCATAAGAGTCCTATTCCTTCGCTCTGCTACACCATTCTGCTGGGGTGTGCCAGGTGCAGACAATTGGGATTGAATCACAGCCTTTGATAAGTAATTCCTAAACTCTCCCAAGAGGTACTCACCACTACGATCAGATCGTAGTGTCATCTTGAATAATTGTCTATGAAAAAGATGAAATATTCAAAACTACCTCTTGCCTGGATAGACATAGGGCCATACGAATCAGAATGAACCAATTCCAACACATCTTTGGATCTATACCCCTTGGCCTTGAAAGGCCTCTTGGTCATCTTACCCTCCAAGAAAGATTCGCAGGTTGGGAGATCCTCCACCACTAATGAACCCAAAGGTCCATCAGCTATCAACCTTTGAATTCTACTTAGGTTAATATGACCAAGCCTAAGATCCCAAAGATATGTTTGGTTGATCTTCGAAGGTTCTTTTCTCTTATCAGAATTAGAAGATGAGTTATTAACTTCTATTTGCATCGTGGGAGCTTGTGGTTCAAGTTATAAATTTCCTATCTATGTACCTGAATAGATAATGTCTCTATTCCTTTTATAACAAATATGTCATTAAAAGGAATAGATTATCCATCCATAATTTAGAAACCGAAAGCAATTCTTTATAAATAAAGGTACATAAAGAAAATTCTTAAGAACCAAAAACTTTATTTTTCTCAAAAGATAAATAAAACATCTCCCACTGCAATAGCCGCTATCTTCATGGCATTGCCCAAGTAAAAGGTAATATCCCCTTTAGCTAGTCGTTGGGTTTCCTGGAACCCCTGCAAAGTGTTGCAGACATGATTAGTGGCTCTCGTATCTACACACCAGGTGCCGGTAGATAATATCTCTAACCATGTTTCAACGACTGGACCAAAGGATATACATTTTTTCTTGCTTCGGATTGGGATAATCCTTCTTCTTATGTCCAGTCTGCTTGCAAGTGAAGTACTTGCCTTTCAGCTTCTTCACTCCTCCCTGAGATCCTCCCACCACCTTTGCTCCACCTTGTTTCTCCTTCTTCTAACCTTTCAGCTTAGAAGTAGAAACCTTTTTGAGCAACCATGGCTTGAGGACACTCTTTGAAGAGTGTATACTTGTACTTCTTAGCAGATAAGACAACATCTAGATTCTTTTCCAATCAACATTATTTGGGTACAGTAAGTTTATTTCCTTTAGTATCATAGTAAGTGGACTGAAAGTCATTTTTGAAAATCCTAAGAATCGCATAGATCATTACTTTAGATTTCAAATATTATTGATTCCTCAAAACAATAAAATTCTGAAATCAACAAACACCTCAAAAAATCGAGAATATCGCATGGCACGCTGTGTGGACGTATACAAATTCTATATTTCTAAGAGGAGGTTTTACCCATTAATTTTATTATCTTGTCAACCTTACTTTTTGACAAATAAAATTAATAGTTGGTTCCTCTTTGGCCCTACAAATAAAAGCAGTGACTCCGATGGGGAGGATACCTTTATTTGCATCTAAGTGTGCACAATTACACGATACTAAGGGAATTATTTCGGATTATGTGCCTTACCGCTGTGGAAGTACACACGCTCCTAGATAATATCCTATAACCATTATTTGACCTAGTGATCCGCAAACAAACTCATCCGCAGGGAGGAAGGCACTCAGAGCCGACACGCAAGTTTGTTGCATCACACGTCAAATTGTAATGGAGGGCGCGGGAATTAATTAAAATATTCCTCTCCCACTTAGTAAATTGAAAATGAGGAATTTTCAAGCACACACAACATGTATATAAAACAAATCAGCAATAAATATGGAAAAAACAGAATTTTTCCAACTATTATGACTTTGTTCTCCAATATGCGTCCCGCCGTGTCGCCACCTTGTCCGCTCCACCATTTCCGTGCGCAAGCCACATAAAGAGATCCGAGCCGAGATATATCATTTTAATTTACATCCATCGATCCTATACTCCACGAAGGAGTGTACAAATACTCTAGATCGAAAGTAAACTAAAATGAGTGGCTAAACAATGTCGTATTTAATTACAAAAATTAAATACTAATCTAGCCTCGTCAACCCCGAGGATTCAAATAATAAATATTTACACACATACAATCACATACATACATATGGCCATAATAGTCGGATCTTACGCCTGCAACCAAAGAGTTAAACTACGCATATCCTACTATTATCCGGCACATATAATATATGAAAAAGTGCATAAAAATTAACCGAATCCTAAACACACAAAACTGGAAACCGTGGCTCTGATACCATTTTGTAGGAATCGCTTTGGAGGCTCGTCGGCTCCCATGTCCCCGGATTAAAATTTTCAACAAATGAAAACTAATCCGGATGGGATGAGTTTCCTAAGCTCAACCAATTCGTCATCGTGCTAACGACTTGAGCGATCTCTTGAACAAACTAATTGTTCAAGCAACAAAACTCTTCTAGTCGGTTAGCCGCGGAAGAGATGACGGACGGATCGCCGGTTCTTGTGTTTATCTTCGGGGTCCATGATTATACAAATACATATGAATGTAGACATGTATAATCAACACATACATAAAGTAAACATGCTCATAACAAATACAAGCAAGTAACCATCCACACAAAACATGCATATAATTGAAAAGCAATTATAAACATAATACAAAAGAACATTAATCAAAATTAACAAGATTATACCTCTTGTTATACCTCTTGATCTTCTATTGTATGTCCTTCCTCCTTTTGGACGTCGTGTGGGCGACGATCTACCAAAAGTTGAAGCCTTCTAGATCACCAATCTTCCTTTCCTTGTTCACTAGGAACAAAGGAAGATCCTAAAGCAAAACTCATCTTCCTTTCTAGAACCGGCCACCAAGTCAATAAACTCGATGTTGCCGCCGGACAAGGAAGATAAAATGGAGTATGGAAACCAACCAAAGGAGAAACAACAAGGGCATGGGCGCTGGCCAACACTTGGAGAAGAAGAAAGAAAACACCCCTTCTCCTTGTTGCCGCCCAAACCCTAAACTAGGCTCCCCTTAATTTTCGGCTAAGGATGAAGGGAAGTAGAATAGATTGAGATTTGGCCAAGGTAGAGGGAAGAAGGTAGAGGGGCCGTCCATCAAAGGAAAATGAAGAAGAATCTCCCTCTCCTTGTTGCCGCCCAACACCAACAACCAAACCCTAACCCTAGCCTCCTCCTATTTCTTTCCGCCCATGGGAAGCAACCCTCATCTCATCCACCACAAGCCATAGATCAAGGGGAGAAGCTTGGGCGCCGGCCAAACCAAAGAGGAAGGAGGAAGAAGGGTGTCGGCCACCATTGGGAAGAAGAAGAAGAAGCTCCCTTCTCCTTATTGCCGCCCAATACCATGAACCAAACCCTAACCCTAGCCTCCTCCTATTTCTTGCCGCCCAAGCCACCTTATCTCAATTAGGTTTTTCTCTTTTTCTCATCCTCATTGCCGCCCAAGCCTAAGCCCATATATATAGAGTTAGGTTTAGGCCTTGGTTTAATCTCCTCCATTGGTTCTAGGGATTTAATCTCAACCGTCGGATCTAGGGTTTCATCCCAACCATCGGATCTAGGGTTTCATCCCAACCGTCGAATCTAGGGTTTCATCCCAACCGTCGGATCTAGGGATTTAATCTCCACCGTCGGATCTAGAGTTTTGTTTTCCATCATTGGATCTAGGCTTCATGAGGTGTTAATAGGCTACAATAGGGACCATGAGGAGGAGTTGGATCTTGGCCACCCGATGGATTGGAACCACACAAACTTGATCCATCAATGATGTTCCATTCCACTAGAGGATCATCATTGAATTACCTCACCAACCCCCATATGATAATATGGGCTCCATATATTATTTGTACATCCATCTCCTCGTGTTTAAGATATCGAATGTCCGTCAATTAATTGATTTACTGACCATCAATTAATTAACATCTAACTCCTCGAGTAGTACCACTCAACCTTATCATCATGTTGACTAAGTCAACCTGCAGGGTTTACATGATGAACCTTATCAGCTCCTCAAGGGGACATCATCAACCTAATATATAGGACACGGTTTCCTCCTATAATCAACGGCACACCATGTAAATAATATCATTTCCCAACTTACCGGGCATATTGATTTAATCCCTAGAAATCTCACCCTTTGGTAAATCAAAGAAATAAATACTAAGTACATGTGCCCGTTATTATATCGGGATTAAGAGCATGTACAACATAATATCCGAGGTCCGATTCAATTATGTAGTCAGCAATAAATTGAATCACCTCTATGTCAGTCCTGCTCAATACACCTAAGTGTACTAGTGTAACTCTATGGTCAAGACAAACCAATACCAAGCTACACTACAACCATGCCAATGGTTTGTCCAAAACCATCTTGGTTGTGAGCCTCTACTTATATTCTATAAGGGACTGATAACATGATCTTCTGTGCCACACCAAGCACCATGTTATCTACAATGTAAAATATTAGACAATTTTGCATAACCATAAAAATATGCAAACAATGATCATGTGATTCTTATTTCAAAATAAAGATATTCATACAAAAGAGCTAGGCTTTTAGTATACATCCCAACACATAGGGAGCCAAAGAGCAAGCTTCAATAAGAAAGGCCTAGGATATAAGGAAAATAAAAATGAAAAGGCCTATAAATGCTTAATTGCTAGGGGTCAAGATAAAAAGAAAACAATAGCTAGAAAATGGATCCCTAAGGAATTTTTAGTGAACCCCATAGGAAAGAATTTGTTTTGGGTTCCTAAATCCATCCTTAAGGGTTAGGAAAACCCTAGGATAGTCAACCATATGGAATTTATCTATATCATATTTTTAGTTGACTTAGGATGGCGGGACTAATTTTAGAAATAGTGTTGGGTGATGATAATGCACCCATAAATAGTTTAAATCATGCTCAACACTTAGTGTTATTTGATACTCATGACCTATACATTTTTAACATAGTGTTGGGTGATGATAATGTGCCCATAAATTGATAATAATGCTTAAATCATGATAGTTAATGTAATTGTTACATATGTTTGCAATCGTGATTTATGATCTTGATATTTGATAGATAATCATGGACAATAGGTTTTCAATCATGCTTTGGGTGATACTTTACTCATTGTCATAATTCATACCTAATGCATGATCACAAATTGATGAATAAAATTGTTTCATGATCATAATGTGAAATTAATTCATATATGTCTTTATGATCATGTGGGTTGTTAGGATGATACTTAACTTTGTATAAAATTGCATGAAATTAATTGTTAAGTATATACAAATACCTTTAGGATACATCTCACACTCACCATAGGCTACCTTGATTGAAAACTTAGCATGGGTGAGATGATAGGATGATACTAATGGACCACTAATGCCTATGACATTTAGATGGTCATTTAAAGTATCAAAATAGCAATAATAGACCAATCATGGGGAAAACTTATGTTTAATTCATAGACATATTGCCCAAAGATCATGGTTGGATATTTCATATATTTTCAAAACATTTCCTTACTTTAAAATCTGTGTGTTCATGTTTTGAAACAATCCAAAGCAAAACTAGGTGTTAAAATTGATACAAACTTGATCAAAAACCTAGTAGTTTTTGAAGCTTTTAGATTTTTGGCTAATTTTCGAAAATATAATGATTTTCCATGAAAAACTATTTTTCATTGATAAAGGATCTTACAAGAAATGTGATCCCCAAATTTCATGATTTTTCGAATTTTATAGAATTTTTAATGCATTTATGAAATTCACCCCGAAAATCAGAAATTCTGAAATCAGAGTGCCAGTCGACTAGTAGTCTGAACCAGTTGACTGATCGACTGATAACATGCCCAGTAATCTTCTTTTATCAGATTTTAAGGCATGTTTTGGTAATTTTTATTCCCTAGAGTTGATGTCATGCTTTTATAAACTTTGTTTAATATTTTTGATGGTGTCAAAGGGGGAGAAATATGCATGTTTAAGTAAGGGTAGAATTGCATTTAGGGAGAGTTTCATGTATTAAGGGGGAGAGTTGATAATCATGTTTATTTACATGCTTTCTTACCTTAATATTTTTATCAAATGTTTACCTAACTTAAATGGATTGCCACACATCAAAAAGGGGGAGATTGTTAGGGCAATCAACCCGTGATATGGTTTTGATGTGTGTGGAAAAGGGTTTAAGTTAGGATGTGTGAATTTGATATGTGTGTTGGAGTCTTGTAGGACTTAGTAATTCGCACATGGAGCATTGGCGAGTTTCACCTCTCATGACTCGATCCTTGAGTCGGTGAAGGATAGCTTTGCGGAAGTCGTGCGCTTGGAGCATCCAAGGGATCGCCGGACAAGGAGATTGGAGTGAAGTCAGAGGAAGTAGACTTCAGGGCGAGACGCGAAGGATGACACTGCAAAGCTGTGCGCTTGGTGCATCTGAGGGACATGATCAGACGAAGACAACTTCAAAGGCGAGAGACTCTAATGGATGAGAGTGAGTGAATGTAACTCGGGAAGGGGTAGTGCGCTTAGGTGGAACTTAGCCAATTGGCTAAGTGTCGGATGGGATTTCCCGACACCAGTCGACTGCCATGTAATGGTAGTCAACTACTCTAAGTCGACTGTGACTCGACTAGTGTTTGAGTCTGGTTCATGTGCCAACAGTCGACTGCCATGGATTGACAGTCGACTGAGAGACCACCAGTCGATTGATGAAGGCATCAGTCGACTGGTCGCAAGGGTTTTGAGCACAAAATGGAGTGTTCGCTTCCAGCACTCGACTGATAGTTGCATCAGTCGACTGATGGTAAGATCAGTCGACTGATGTGGGAGTCATTGGATGGAATCCAACGTGGAAAGAAGTCTTTATTGGGCAACGGCTACAGGACCAGTTGACTGATCGGGGCATCAGTCGACTGATCCTGTGTCAACGGGAAGAAACCCTCTTCTTCTATAAAAAGAAGAGGTGAGGGCATTTGGGAACCTAAATCTTTAACTCATAACATCTCCCAAAGTGCTCTAAAGATCTTCCACTCTTCTACTTGTGCTAATCTTCATTCCATTGTAAGAATAGTGGATTCTTGTGTAAAAGGTTACCTCCACTTAGCTTGGTGCAAAGGAGAGAATAGTGAAAGTTTGAGGCATGATTCACCTTGGACGAATCGGACCTTGGATTAGCGGCGAGGCCATGAACCACGTTACATTGTGGTGTTAGCGTTTGTGTTTCTATTCTTCCTTTGTTTTGTCTTTAATCGTTTGTATTAGTATATTCCGCTTGCACTAATAGTGTTTGTAGACGAGCAATGAACGAACGACTTCCACCGTCTATGATAAAGGCTATTCACCCCCCTCTAGCCGACCACCATTGACCCTACAATTTTCATTGTCATGCATACACCTAGGTCGATACTAGGGCTCCCCTCTACTCTATCCAATACAGTGTAATCGTACCCCATCCTATAGCAAATGTGGGTGATCAATCCCTCCAAAATAATTTCTCCCCTTTCCGCCTTGCTTATCTTCACTAGATGCCTAATGAAGTGGGATCCTACATCAATGCTATTCCTCTCTTGAAGCATGTCCCACAAGCAAAGAAGCTCACTCATCCTCACTACTCCATCGTTCTCTCCTCTACCAAATATTGTACTCGGCATAACCTGGTGAATGTACCGAAAAATAGGGTTTTGTAATCGGGACACCTTAGCTCTAGAGGGGTCATAGGAGGTTTCTCCTGTTAGCTCTGTCTAAAATAATATTGCATTTAACTCGTTAGGGGTTCTCCTCTCTCCTTCGCTAGGTAATTCAAAACATGAGTTACATGTTATTTATATATGAGAGGTGTACTAAGGCAATCGCCTTATGATTGTACCATTTATTTGATAAATGAAGATTCACTATTTGAGTGTACATTTTTTTATGTATTTGATAATATCTTAAAATCATTTACTGAATACCCACAATACGATTCACAGCATGAGAGAATTTGTGATTGGATCACAACTAGTGAGTATCTCTACATGTGTAATTGTGATGTATTAGAATTATCCCTAGTCGATGAATTGATCCATTCGAACGTCATCGATTCTGTTGACACTAGCACAAAGTGTACTCTTTGGTTTATCCAAGTAGCTGTTTCTCACTGGCTGGAGACATTGGGATGTCCGAAGTTGATTGTGGATGCTAGTTATGGTAACTAGTTCATTGAAGTGACAAGTTGTAAGACTTCATATGGTTCTCTGCATATATGGATATGTCAATGAAGTTCTTACTGTAGCTTAACTGCGATGTTCCTTTGACTTGCGGTATTCAAGTCATATTGGTCATGAAGACTTATGCTTTGACATCTTAAGCAAGCATCTCTGTGGAGATGTGGACCTGGGATGATTGGGTATGAGTCGAAATGGCCAAAGGTGTTTGAATAGCCTATAAAGGATTCAGCACTCCTTGCGAGGAGATGTATACCCATGGCCTCTCGTCGGATTGTTACTAAAGTCTTTGGCCAAAGCATTACATGTTTAGAGTAAGGTATTCTTGGATACATGTGCAGTAACTAGAATCTATAGGACGAGAAAATGATACTTGGGCTAGGTGTGACGTAGTCATCCTAGTGGGGACTGACACTATAGACCATGTCCTGAACCAAGTGAGTATAAGATGAGTGAAGGGAACGGGGTACGATTCATTGTATCCACAGAAGGGTTTCAGAAATGGTTCTGGAATCAACCGTTGATTTTCCGATTAATTAGAGATCATGATGTACTACTAGGTGTCACTCATGATCGTTCTATAATTTATGGTTAATTACAGATGACCAACATAAATCGGGAACCTATTTGGTCACAGACACAATGAGCGTAATCCAAATGATTTAAAATAAGCTTGAGAATGAGATTATCAGATCGAGAGAAACTAGGTTTGGTTGGACCAAACAAGGAGCAAGCATGAAATTGTTTTAGTTGCAATGGAAACATGGATGGGCTGAGTCTTATGATGACATGATAGATGAACCAAATTGGTTTGGTTCTAATTCAATGGTGGAGAATAAACCAAAGGAGTTTGGTTTGTTTTAAACGAATGAACGAAAGTTGGTTCGGTTCGTTTTAACTTAAAATAGACCAACTCGGTTCGGTTTATTTTAATTTAAGTTATTGGAGCAGGTTAACAGGTTTTGGTTATGAACCAATAACTCTAAGGAGAAGGTTTCTTGATGGTTAAGAAACACACACTCTATAAAAATGCGGTTAGAGGTTTTGGAGAGCCCTAAGTTTATTTTGGGAAATACTCTTCCTCTCCTCTCCCTCTCTTCTCTTTGCCCCCGCCCAAGGAGTCCACGCTGCCAGCCCTTGTGTGCCACCGTCCACCCTTACTGTCGGCGACCAGCTGCTGCCGGCCACTCCTCCGGCGACCCTTCGGCGACCTACCTTGGTTCTGGCGACCAAGGATTAGGCGGCCATATCCTTTGGCCAGCGCCAAGTCCTCCACTAAGCTGTCCAGTTTTTGGACAACTTATTTCCTGTTGGAATGTTGGTGGCCGGCTAGAGGTGGGTGAATAGCCCTCTTTCGTAAATGGTGAAATTAGCTCTCTTAATTGTCTACAAATTACGGTTAGCGCAAGCGGAAATACTAAAATCAAAGACAATTAAGTAAATGCAAGAAGAAAAGGAATGCAAATGCTAACACGAAGTCGTAACGTGGTTCATGACCCTTGTCGCTAGTCCACGACCCGATTCGTCCAAGGTGAATCACGCCTTAAGCTTTCCACTAATCTCTCCTTTGCACAAAGCTAGGTGGAGGTAACCTTTCTTACAAGAATTCTCTCCTCTTACTATAAGATGAAATTAAACACAAGGAAGAGGAGGAAAATCATTTTGGGCACTTGGGAGATGTTTAGCAATGAACTATTAGCCTCCCAAGAAGACCCAAGGCTCCTTTTTATAGAGAAGGAGCCTTTCTTCCCGTTGAGCAGCTAGCAGTCGACTGATGCCTCGATTAGTCAACTACCGCTGTAGCCATTGCCCTATAATGGCTTCTTCCACATTAGATTCCAACCAACGACTCCCACATCAGTCGACTAATCTTCCCATCACTCGACTGATGGAGCCAACTATCAAGTGTTGGAAGCAAGCAGTCGACTATCCAACATTTTGTGCCCGAAACCCTTGACATCAGTCGACTACTCTCCTTGGCGATGATCGATGGATCTAGCGATCGCCAAGCCGCAATGATCGTTCGCCGAACATGGACTCAAAAACAAGTTGAGTCTCCAGTTGACTTGGAGCAGTCGACTGCTACCTATAGTAGTCGATTGGTATCGGGAAAACTCATTCCGACACTTAGCCAATTGGCCAAGTTCACCTAAGCGCTACCTGTCCCGGGTTACAATCGCTAACTCTCATTCCCTTGGAGTCCCTTGCCTTCGAAGTTCTCTTCGTCCGACCACGTCCCTCGGATACGCCAAGCGCACGACTTCGCAGTGCCATCCTTCACGTCTCGCCCTGAAGTCTACTTCCTCTAGCTTCACTCAAATGCTCCTCGTTCGGCGGTCCCTTGGATACACCAAGCGCACGGCTTTCGCAATGCATCTTTCACCGACTCAAAGACAGAGTCATGAGTGGTGAAACTTGTTGGTGCAATCGGCCCAGGTCACGATTGACCAGACTTGAGTTTGACTCGAGTGATGTTTTGATGTTTGAAAAAGGGATTTGACAAAGTGATTTGGCATTGATGTTTGACATTAATGTCGGTCATGTTTGACCGGACTCGAGTTTGACTCGAGGAAGACCTTAATGGTTGACTAGGGTTGACCATGTGATTATGGGAAAGTCCAAGCATGGGTCTTGGCAAGGTAAAGTCCTGTGCACTTGGCATGGAAAGTCCAAGTGGAACACTTGGCATTTGGTAAAGTCCAAGTCTTGAGTACTTGGCATGAAAAGTCCAAGTGGGACACTTGGCGCATGGAAAGTCCAAGTCATGAGTACTTGGAATTTGGGAAACTCCAAGTCTTGAGTACTTGGCATGAGAAGTCCAAGCATGGGTCTTGGCAAATGAGAAGTCCAAGCATGGGTCTTGGCAAATGGAAAGTCCAAGCATGGGACTTGGCATGGAAAGTCCAACATGGGTTGGCAAGGGAAAGTCCAAGCTTGAGTCTTGGCATTTGGGAAGTCCAAGGGGATTGATATTGGCAGCATAAAGTCCAAGCGGAGTCTTGGCGGTGTAAGTCCAATGTGCCTTGGCGGTATAGACACCGTTAGCATGACATAGCCGAGGGAAGCATCTGGAGGCTAGCGCGATGGATGAACAAGTCATGGATGACTTGGAGGGATCCGAGAGGCATGAGGCTGATGGAGGTGGCTAGAAGGCTTAGGTCTAGGCTAAGGGTGGTCTAGCAAGTATGGGGGCACCATATTTGGGTTTAAACCTCATGTTTGAGGTTGGCAGTCGACTGGCATTATGGCCGGTTCGACTGCCGTGAGTCGACTTGAGTTCGACTGACAGTTTGGAGCTGAAAATTGTGCTCGCGATCATACTCATTGGAGCAATGATCAGTAGTGTCGGCGCCGATCGCTAAAGGGCAGCGATCGCTAGTTCGGGCGCACAGATGCTCCATAGCCGATCGGGCAATGATTATGCGGTGGCAATGATCGCCAATGTTGGCAGTCGATTGCCAAGAGATCCGTTGGAGTTTTTCCAGCGTGGATCGAGCCATTGTCTCACGACAGTCGACTGGTGACTTATGACAGTCGACTGATGGGCGGAAATCCAGGTCGCGCGCAAGGATAAAAGGAGCTCGACGGGAGGGTTTTTGCAACCGATTTTCTTGGACGTTTTGAAGAGATTTGCTGCTGCAAATCAGGGCTTTCAAGTGCTAGTCCAAGGCAATCAACAAGCAAGCTTCTAAAGAGTTTTTATAAAGTGTTCTTTACTTCTCTTATTGTATTTCTTCTTATATTTTCTTGTTGTATTTAGATTATTGTTGTAATCTTATTGTAAGAGGTTTCTCCACCTTCGACTTGTGTCGAGAAGGAGTATTTATCATAGTGGTGTGTGATTGGCATCGCTAGGGTTCGTACGAACCCGATCCGTGGAGTAGGAACCATGAGGTTCCGAACCACGTTAAATCTTCGTGTCTTTGTGTGTGCTTGTCCATTTTGTTATTGTATTATATCTATATTCCGCTGCGCTAACGAAATTGTAGACACGAACGCGAACGAATTCCATCTACGTACGGTCACCGCTATTCACCCCCCCCTCTAGCGGCCTCAAATTTCCTACAAGTGGTATCAGAGCCCAGGGCTCTTCTACGGACTAACCGCCGGGAGCTAGGACAAAGAAGCTAGAGGGTGAAGATGGAAGAACAATTGGGATGGAACATTAACACACCGATCCCTTACTCCTTCTATGGACAAGAAGGGTTTAAGCAATGGAAGTCAAGAATTGAAGACTTCCTAATGATGAGGGACTTCGAAGAATGGTCTATCTTAATGGAAGGATATAGCTATCCAAGAGGACCAAAAGGTGGATTCCTCAAGAAAAAGAGATGGACCGAAGAGCAAGTCCAAGCCTTAGAAAAGAATGAGAAGGTAATGAAGTTGTTAATTGATTTAATACCTAACAATATCTTGTGTATGTTAGGTAATTATGTAGATGCAAACGAGCTATGGAGCCAAGTGGCCAAGCTCCATGGAAGCCCATCAATGGTCCAAGAGGAAGAGACCGAAGAGGCTAATGCATCACCCTCACAAGGAAGTGAGGACTTGGAGGTTGAGAGATCATCAACATCCAAAGAGGAAGAGGAAGTAGAATCGGAAGTTGATAGGGAGTCAATTTCCGGGTTGGTGGAGGAAGTGGAAGAAGCATCCACTTCTAGGATTGAGGAGGAGATTAGAGTTTCCTCAACACCGGAGCATCAAGAAGAAGCTTCGACATCCGGTCAAGATGAAGAAGCCCAAAATCCAATTCCGGTCTCTATTAACCTAGGTAACTCAAACACTCTAATTTTAAATAAAAATAATATTATGTGTTTTGAGTGTAGGGAATTTAGACACTATAAGAGCAAGTGCCCAAAGAAGATTAGGAAAGCTCCACCGGCACCAAAAGTCAAGGATGCCGGTTCCCCAACATCTAAAGGCAAGGAGCACATCATATGCTTCAAGTGAAATTCAAAAGGACATTATAGGAATCAATGTTCTAGGGGGAGCAAAAAGACCCAAGAAGAAGCATCACAAGTAGGGGGAGCTAAGGCTAACCCAAGGTACATTTTAGTAATGCATCTTCTAATTTAAATGCTAAAAAGCATGCTAGGAACGTTAATTCTCTTGCAATTTATGAAAAACATGCTAATAGGAATAAATATTTTTGCTTAGGAGCTAAGAGAGTCCATGTAGGAAATAGGGAGAAATTTGGGACTAATGTCCCTAAAAACAACTTATTTAAGGACAAACCTAGGTGAAATAACTCAAGATCAATTTTACCTAGGGAGACAATTAGAAAGGTGCAAGAGCACCTAGGTCTAAACCCTAAATGGACTAGGCATATGCCTAGGAAGTCCAATGCCCAAGATTTAAATCAAAATTCTAAAATCGGGCAATTAGAAAAGGAAAATCAAGTCTTGAGGTCAAGGCTTGAAAAACTTGAAAAGACCCTAAATAAGATACAAGATCAATTTAAAGGGTCTAATGGTCAAAGTCAAAGGTCCAAAAGTCAAAGTCAACACCAAGGACCTAAGAGTCAAAAGTCAACCAAAGGCAAGCAAGGTTTGGGTCACAAACCTAAGCCTAAAGTGGCTTATCATAGTGTTCCATTTGACTATGGAACACAAACTAGGTCTAGGAAGAACAAGGTCAATAGGGAAGTCATCCCTAGAGTTGACCAAAGGGTGTGCCTAGTGGCTAGGGTTTCTAGGAAACCTAGGGTGGCCACTAAGAAGGTTGCAAGGGGAGTTACCCCTAAAGTCAACCTAGATAAGACCCAAATGACCAAGGCTAACAAGCCTAGGAGGGTCATTAGGAAGGTATCTAGGGAGGTTATCCCTAAGGAATACCTAATTAACCCTAGGAGCTCAAATCGGTTTTGGGTTCCTAAGAGCGTGATTGATTCATGCTAGGTGAGTTTAGGATGTGCCAACCTTGAGTGGATGGGTAGTTAACTCAACCATGATAAAGGTGACATTTTAGGTTATTTTCAAGGTTATGGATACCTTGGAAATAGGGTTGAATTATAATCCTAAAAGATTTTAGGATGTGCCAATATTAGTTATGAAGTTTGATAAAATGATCAAATTGGCACAATTAGGGTTTAGAGTGTTAGTGTGTCATTTTGGGTTTTTGGCACACTAGGGAGATTAATGATAATATGGAAAAATATATCTAACTATATCAAATGGCAATTAATATTAAAATTTAGGTATTACCATACCTATACATTTTATATGTCATGCTTTGATTGTCATATGCCATGTCATGACATCATGCCTAGTTCTATGTTTTTATATGTCATGTTCATGTTTAGGATTAAGGTTTCAAATGTCATGTGTTTTTAGATTTCATCTTATTCCATGACATCATGATTATGAGCATATGCTTATTTATAACATTTCTAATGCCATAATCATTCATGCATTTAAGACAATTTGGTTGAAATTGAATTAAGGACTATGACATGACTTGAAGTCTCATTTATAAGGGAATCAAGTAGGGTTGCCTTAGAGAATGCATGAAACCCTAGATTAGGATGAACAAAACCCACATCTCACATCCAATTGACATGTATGTGTATTTATACACCTTAGATACATGTGAGATGCTAGGATATGAGTTGAGTTCAAGGTGCATAGTTTTTGCATCTAGATGAACTAAAACTCATCTTGTTTCATTTGTGGATCATTGAGAAAGCTTGTGTACAAGTCATGTGCATAGAGCCCAAGGAATTTAATCCAAAATAAGGTTTTGAAAACATTTTAAAATCATTTTGAAAAACCTTGGTGAAGTCTATCTTTTGATAGCAATCACCATTGATGAAGTTGATACAAAATAGGGCCAAAACATTGAAAATTTCAATGGTTTTGAGTTTTGTATCAAATTCACTATTTTATGGGTAAAATAATTTTCAAATATTTTTCATCCATTGTGTGTGTCATAAGTATTATACGTATGAATTTTCATGATTTTTCGAATTACGTATAATTATTTATGAATTTTCAAAATTCATTCGATAAATAAAATCGAGATTTTGATTAGCGATGACCGGCCTGTGGCATGATTTATGTGAGTGGCTGTGATCGATTGATTCTTGTCAGAGTCGAGTCTGATTTTGGGTTAACAAGGTTTGTTTAGCCCATTTTCAGCCATGGTAAAGGTCCCTAACCACTTCTAACCCTAGGATATGCTTTGGGAAGCATTATAAAGGGTGAAAATCCATTGGATATGGATTAGGAGAAGTTTTAGGTCAAAGTATCAAATTTAGGGTATGGAAAGTTCAAGTTTGAACTTAGAACCTTAATTTTGATGGTTTAGAGTTCCTATTGGCTTAGGGGCTTCCCAAGGACATTGTTGGTGCAATGATCAAGGGGAAGCAAGCCTTTAGGGGGAGGTATCCATCTTGGGATGATGGATGTGTTTTTCTCCTTGAAGAGGAGAAGTTATTGGGAGAGTATCATCAATTGGGAAAATTGATGGGTTTTTGATACCCAATTTGGAAATTGGGAGAGAGTATAGGATTGTCTCTCTTGAGTGATATGTGAAATATCACTAGGAAGATGGTAGGCATCCTATCTATTTATTTTTGGATCAAGGGGGATATTGTAAGATCTCATTGGGACATGAGACATTGACCTCCTTGGAGAGAAAACCTTTTTGATGTTAGTCAAAAAGGGGGAGAATGTTTGGGGGAGAACATTTGGAGAGTGTTTACCAATTTGGGATAATTGGTAAGGGATTTGAGTTAGTGGTCTAACTCAGATGATTTATTTGGTTTTTGTCAAACATCAAAAAGGGGGAGATTGTTGGTGCAATCGGCCCAGGTCACGATTGACCAGACTCGAGTGATGTTTTGATGTTTGACAAAGGGATTTGACAAAGTGGTTTGGCATTGATGTTTGACATTAATGTCGGTTAATATGTTGGGGAGATTGTTGGAGCAATCGACCCGGGTCATGTTTGACCGGACTCGAGTTTGACTCGTGGAAGACCTTAATGGTTGACTAGGGTTGACCATGTGATTATGGGAAAGTCCAAGCATGGGTCTTGGCAAGGTAAAGTCCTGTGCACTTGGAATGGAAAGTCCAAGTGGAACACTTGGCATTTGGTAAAGTCCAAGTTTTGAGTACTTGGCATGAAAAGTCCAAGTGGGACACTTGGCGCATGGAAAGTCCAAGTCATGGGTACTTGGCATTTGGGAAAGTTCAAGTCTTGAGTACTTGGCATGAGAAGTCCAAGCATGGGTCTTGGCAAATGAGAAGTCCAAGCATGGGTCTTGGCAAATGGGAAGTCCAAGCATGGGTCTTGGCAAATGGAAAGTCCAAGCATGGGTCTTGGCATGGAAAGTCCAACATGGGTTAGCAAGGGAAAGTCCAAGCTTGAGTCTTGGCATTTGGGAAGTCCAAGGGGATTGATATTGGCTGTGTAAAGTCCAAGCGGAGTCTTGGCGGTGTAAGTCCAATGTGCCTTGGCGGTGTAGACACCGTTAGCATGACATAGCCGAGGGAAGCACCTGGAGGCTAGCACGATGGATGAACAAGTCATGGATGACTTGGAGGGATCCGAGAGGCGTGAGGCTGATGGAGGTGGCTAGAAGGCTTAGGTCTAGGCTAAGGGTGGTCTAGCAAGTATGGGGGCACCATATTTGGGTTTAAACCTCATGTTTGAGGTTGGCAGTCGACTGGCATTATGGCCGGTTCGACTGCCGTGAGTCGACTTGAGTTCAAGCTTGAGTCGAAAACTACTCGCGTCATTGCTCATTGGAAGCAATCGCGGTGTCGACAAGCGATCAACTGCCAAGGGACGACAGTGGACTTCTAGTTCAACCGCGAGCACAGAATGCTCCGTAGTCGACTGGGCAGTCGACTACGCGGCTGGCAGTCGACTACCAATGTTGGCAGTCGACTGATAAGAGATCCGTTGGAGTTTTTCCAGCGTGGATCGAGCCGTTGTCTCACGACAACAGTGGCATCAGTCGGTTGGTGACTTATGGCAGTTGACTGATGGGCGGAAATCCAGGTCGCGCGCAAGGATAAAAGGAGCTCGACGGGAGGGTTTTTGTAACCGATTTTCTTGGACGTTTTGAAGCGATTTGCTGCTGCAAATCTGGGCTTTCAAGTGCTAGTCCAAGGCAATCAACAAGCAAGCTTCTAAAGAGTTTTTGTAAAGTGTTCTTTACTTCTCTTGTTGTATTTCTTCTTATATTTTCTTGTTGTATTTAGATTATTGTTGTAATCTTATTGTAAGAGGTTTCTCCACCTCCGACTTGTGTCGAGAAGGAGTATTTATCATAGTGGTGTGTGATTGGCATCGCTAGGGTTCGTACGAACCCGATCCGTGGAGTAGGAACCGTGCGGTTCCGAACCACGTTAAATCTTCGTGTCTTTGTGTGTGCTTGTCCATTTCGTTATTGTATTATATCTATATTCCGTTGCCCTAACGAAATTGTAGACACGAACTCGAACGAATTCCATCTACGTACGGTCACCGCTATTCACCCCCCCCCTCTAGCGGCCTCAAATTTCCTACAAAACTTGCCAATGCTATCGTCATCTATGTGCGAATTACTAAGTCCTGCATGACTCCAACGCATATATCAAATCCATATCAATCCTAACTTAAACCCTTTGCCACACACATCAAAACCACATCACATGGGTTGATTGCTCTAACAATCTCCCCCTTTTTGATGTGTGACAATTCGTTTAAGTTAGGTAAAAACATAAAACATAAGGCAAGAAAGAATGTAAATAACATGAGTATAAAAACTCCCCCTTAAACATGTAACTCCCCCTTAAGACATGCTAAATTTTCCCCCTTAGCATGATTAACTTAAACTCATCATTTCTCCCCCTTTGACACCATCAAAAACATTGTACAAATGTTATACATGCATGACATCAAGTCTAAGGAAGAAAAATACCCAAAAACCACTCAAAACCTGATAAAATAGGTTACTGTGCTCGTGCACAGTACATCAGTTGACTGAATCAAAGGATCAGTCGATTGGCACTCAGTTTTCAGGATTTCTGATTTTCGAAGTCCATATTCAAAAATGCATTAAAAATTCTAGGAAATTCGAAAAATCATGAAATTTGAAGTTCATATTTCTAGTGAATTCCTTTATCAGTGAAAAATGATTTTTCATGAAAATTCATTTTATTTTTGAAAATTTGGCAAAAACTCAAAAGTTGCAAAAATGTCTAAAGTTTGTATCCATTTTAAAGCCTAGTTTTGCCTTGAGATTTTTCAAAACATGAACTCACTATTTATGACACATGAAATGTTTTTAAATCATTTAAAATATCCAACTATGATCTATGGACAATATGTCCATTAATTAAACATTTACTTTCCTCATAGTTGGTCTATGATTAATCTTTTGATACACTTAATGACCCATCTAAATGACATAAGCATTAGTGGACCATTTGTATCATTCTATCATCTCACCCATTGCTATGTTCTCAATCAAATTAGCCTTGTAGTGGGATGTGAGATGTTCCTAAATGTATTTATACTTAACCATAAATTTCATGCAATTCTATCAAGGTTAAGTATCATGCATTCTAAACACCACCCAATATGATCATAAAAACATGTATTATCAACCATGATCAAATATTTTCAATTATTGCATATCATGATCAAAGATCAAATATTATTATGATTCTATATTATGATCACATTATCATCACCCAACACTCAATTTAAAAACTAATAACCCTCATTATCCTAAGTCAACCAAATAATATGATATAAAATAAAATCCACTATGGTTGACTATCCTAGAGTTTTCCTAACCCTTAAGAATGGATTTGGAACCCAATATAAATTCTTTCCTATAGGGTTGACAAAGTATTCTTTAGGGATCCATTTCCTAGCTACCATTTTATTTTTGGCTTGACCCCTAGCAATTAGACAATGATAGGCCTTCTCATTCTTGTTTCCCTTATAACCTAGGTCTTTCTTGTTAAAACATGCCCTTTGGCTCCCAATAATCATGTTTAGGGTGTTGGAGCCAATTGTGAACTTTTCTAAGGCTTTAGTCAAGAAATCTACCTTTTCCCTTAAAGCCTTATTTTCCTCAATACATGCATCATTAATATTGAAAGGCATGTAATCATCATGTGAGCATGCATTATTAAAACTAGAATAAAAAGCATTATCATTAACATTTAAGCACACATTTTCTAGTTTTTCTTCTAATTTTCTAATATCATCAAGCATGCATTTATTTTTCTTCTTAGCCTTAAATAAATCCCTAGTAAGGCTAGAAATCATAGAAATTACTTCATGGGAGGCTAATTTCGTTACCTAACTTACCCAATCCCCTTCCGATGATGAGGATGAAGATGAGGACGCTCCCCCTTCACTCGAGCTCTCCTCCTCGCTAGTGCTTCTTTCTTCTTCCTCGGAAGAGGTGGAGTCCAAATCATCTATCCCCATTAGGGCAAGGTTTGTGAAAGCCTCTTCTTCTTCAGATGAGGATGATGGATCATCCCATGTAGCCTTGTGTACCTTGGCCTTTCCTTTTTCTTTAGTTTTCTTCTCTTCCTCCTTTTTCTAGCTCCCCTTCTTCTTGTCCTCTTTCTTCCTCCTCTCTTCTTTGCTCTTGTTCAAGAGGGAACAATCATCTCTTATATGTCCCTCTCCTTGGCAATTGTAGCATATAATTTTCCTCCTTGGCCTTCTCCTCCTATTATTAGATTTGTTAAATTTAAATTTTTTCAAAGCACGCCTTACCTTCCTTACCATATAGGCTTCTTCCGTGCTATCCATGGAGGAGGAGGATGAATCTTCATTGGATGAGGAAAGTGCAATCTCCTTCTTCTTCTTCCCTTTTTCCGCCATGAGTGCTACACCCCTTGATTGACTCCTTGGCTCTTCTACTATACCTTCAAGTCGTGTTTCATGCAATTCCATAGTAGAAAAGAATTCCTCTAGAGTACTTACCTCTAGATTCTTGGAGTTGTAGAAGGAGTCCATCATGGAGATCCATTTGGATGACTGAGGGAAGGCATCTATGGCCTTCATGATCATGTCTCTATTTGAGAGCTTCTCCCTTACACTTCTTAGGCCATTAATAACTTCTTTAAAGCGTTAATGAAGAGATATTACCTTCTCCCCCTTATCAAGTTTGATGTTGTTGAGTTGGGAGCGAAGAAGGTCCCTTCTTGCTAGTTTGGCTTCCGAGGTGCCTTCATGGAGTTCTACAAGTCTCTCCCACATTTCCTTGGCGCTTGAGCATTCACCAATTTTATTAATCTCTTGTTGAGGTAGCACATTGAATAGATGATGCTTGACTTTCGAATTCGCCAAGTGCTCCTCTCTTTACTTTTTGGTCCATCTTGACTTTTCTAGCATTCTCCCCTCTTCATCCCTAGGAACTTCGAAACCGTTTTCCATAGTGAGCATTATATCAAAATCGGTCTTGAAGAATACCTCCATTCGCTTTTTCCACCAAGAGAATTCTCCTTCAAACTTCGGTGGATGAATATTGGAGCCGACCATCTTTGTTGTCGTGCTTGTAGCGGCAGTGAGTCCAGTGACAATCAACTTGGCTCTGATACCACTTGTTGGAACGTTGGTGGCCGGCTAGAGGGGGGTGAATTGTAAGGGATCGAACGGTCGGCTAGAGGGGGGTGAATAGCCCTCTTACTATGGATGTTGGAATTCTCTCGTTCGTTTGCTTGTCTACACAATCGTTAGCACAAGAGGAAGCATAAACAATAAAGACAAAGCGATAAACGAAAATACAAATGCTAACAAAGGATGTAACGTGGTTCACGGCTGCGCCGCTAATCCATGGTCCCCGATTCGTCCTCGGTGAATCACTCCGCTAAACCAATCCACTAAATGGTCTCTCCTTTGCACCAAGCTAGGTGGAGGTAACCTTTACAATCAAGATCACTCTTCTTACAAATAGAATGGAGTAAAAGTAAGTAAGAAGAGTTTAGAACTTGTGGAGCACTTGGAGGATCACTTAGAGCATAAGCATTAGCCTCCAAAAGCTCCACACCCTCTCTTTTTATAGAGAGGGCTGATTTCTTCCCGTTGGCCGCCACCAGTCGACTGCTGCCCTTGGCAGTCGACTGCCGCCACTCCAACGGCCTCTGAACACATCGGATCCCGACCGTTGTAGTCCAACGGAACACTTGGCAGTCGACTGATGGACCTCATCACGATCCTGCCTCGTAGTCGACCGCCGATCGGCCACGAACGGCTCTGCGAAAACCCTATTGACTACCGATCATTGCGCCTTAGCCGATCGATGATGTCTTGCGATCGCGCCACGTATGGCGATCACGCCGCTGGCCACAATCCGTCGGCCGGATACCAACTACATTCGACTCAGGCGATCGCCATGACATGGCAAAGCGATCGCGTGTCGAAAAACTCATCCGACACTTGGCCAAATAGCCAAGTTTCACCTAAGAGCTACCCCTCCCCGGGTTACAATCGCTCACTCTCATCTCTCGGAGTCCCTCGCCTTCGAAGTTCTCTTCGTTCTCAGCCACATCCCTCGGCAGCATCAGGCGCACGACTCTGCAATGCTCCTTCGCGTCTCTTGCCTCGAAGTCTACTTCCTTCGGCTTCACTCCAAGCTTCTCGTCTGGCGGTCCCTCGGATGCTCCAAGCGCACGGCTTCCGCAAAGCTATCCTTCACCGACTCAAGGCACGAGTCATGAGATGTGAAACTCGCCACGGCTCCATGTGCGAATTACTAAGTCCTGCACGACTTCAACACACATATCAAATCAACATAACACACTAACTTAAACCCTTTGCCACACCATCAAAACCATATTACGACAAGAGATTGCCCTAACAATCTCCCCCTTTTTGATGTGTGGCAATCCGTTTAAGTTAGGTAAAAACATTTGATATAAATTTTAAAGGAAAGAAAGCATGTAAACATAAACATGATATAACAACATGCAACTCCCCCTTAATCCATGAAACTCCCCCTTAATTTCTCCCCCTATCATAATTAACTTAAACATAATCATTTCTCCCCCTTTGACACCATCAAAAAGATTATCACTAAGTTAAAAGCACATGGCATCAAGTCTAATAGAAAGAAAATACCACAAGTTGATGTAAAATCGGAATTCAGCGTTTATTGGTCTGATATTCAGGTCATCAGTCGACTGGTTCAGACTACCAGTCGACTGGCACGCTGTTTTCGGGATTTCTGATTTCTGGAGTGAATTTCAGAAATGCATTAAATATTCCAAAAAATTTGAAAAATTATGAAATTTGGGGAACACATTTCTTTTAAGTATATCTATCAGTGAAAAAAAGGTTTTCATGAAAAATCATTATATTTCCACGTATTTGCCAAAAATCCACAAGCTTTAAAAACTACTAGGTTTTTGATCATAAGAGTATCCATTTTAACACCTAGTCTTGCTTTGAATTGTTTCAAAACATGAATACATAGATTTTAGATTAAGAAATTGTTTTAAAAACATATGAAATATCCAACCATGATCTTTGGGCAATATGTCTATGAATTAAACATAAGCCTTCCCCATGATTGGTCTATTATTGCTATGTTGATACTTTAAATGACCATCTAAATGCCATAGGCATTAGTGGACATTTGTATCATCCTAACATCTCACCCATGCTAAGTTTGCAATCAAGTTAGCCTATAGTGAGTGTGAGATGCATCCTAGGGGGTATTTGTATATACTTAACCCTTGTATTCATGCAATTCTATCATGGTTAAGTATCAACCTAACAATCATCATGATCATAAAGGCATATGCCAATTAATTTTACATTATGATCATGAAATACATGTATTCATTGAATAATAATCATGCATTAGGTATTATATGATGATAATAAGCAAAGTATCACCTAAAGCATGATTCAACCCTATTTCTCATGATTACGTGCCAAATATTAAAATCATAAATCATGATTTCAAACATACATAGCAATTACATTAATCATCATGATTTAAGTATTATTATCTATTTATGGGCACGTTATCATCACCCAACACTATTCTAAAAATGTTGTCCCACCATCCTAAGTCAACCAAAATATGATATAGGTCAATTGCATATGGTTGACTACCCTAGGGGTTTTCTAACCCTTAAGGATGGATTTTGGAACCCAAAATAAGTTCTTGCATATTGGGTTCACTAGATACTCCTTGGGGATCCATTTCCTAGCTATTACCTTCTTTTTATCTTGTCCCCTAGCAATTAGGCATTTATAGGCCTTTTCATTTTTCTTTTCTTTATAACCTAGGCCCTTTTTGTTTAAACTAGCTCTTTGGCTCCCTAAGATCATGTTCAATGTGTTGGAGCCAATTGTGAATTTTTCTAGGGCTTTTGTTAAATAATCTACCTTTTCCCTTAAGGCCCTATTTTCATTTATACATGCATCACTAACATCTAATGGCACATAAAGGTCATGTGAGCATGCATCATTTAAGCTAGAAGAAATATTATCATTTAAGCATGCATTTTCTAGCTTATTTTCCAATGCCTTAATTTGATTAAGCATGCTTTTATTTTTTCTTTTTCATTCCAAATAAGTCCTTAGTTAAACTAGAAATTATGGAAACTATTTTCTTAGGAGAGGCTTTCGTTACCATAGTTTTCATATCCTCTTCTTCTTCTTCGGATGAGGAGGATGTAGAAGCTCCCCCTTCACTTGAGCTCTCTCCTCTTGAGCTTGATCCTTCATTTTCGGATAAAGAGCAATCCAAGTCATCAAAGGCCATCAAGGCCAAATTAGTGACGAAGGCATTCTCCTCATCCGATGATGATGAGGAGGATGAGGATGGGTCATCCCAAGTCCTTGCCTTTAGAGCTTTGGTCTTCCCCTTTTCTTTTGTCTTCTTCTCCTCTTCCTTCTTTTTCTTGCTCCCCTTTTTCTTCTTCTTTTCTTCTTTCTTTTTCCTCTCTTCCTTGCTCTTGTTTAGGAGAGGACAATTGTCCCTTATGTGCCCCTCTCCTTGGCAATTGTAGCATATGACCTTCCCCCTTGGTCTTCTATTCCTATCATGAGATTTATCAAATCTAAAATTCTTAAATGCACGTCTTACCTTCCTTACCATATAGGCTTCTTCGGTGCTACCCATGGAGGAGGAGGAAGACGCTTCATCATCATCGGAGGAGGAGATCTCTATCTTCTTCTTTCCCTTATTTGCCAACAATGCTACTCCCCTTGAAGGTTGTATTTTTGGCTCTTCTTGTATACCTTCAAGCCTAGATTCATCTAATTCCATAGTGGAGAAAAATTCATCTAGAGTACTTACCTCTAGATTCTTTGAAATGTAAAATGAGTCCACCATTGAACTCCACTTGGATGATCGGGGGAAAGCATCTATGGCCTTCATTATCATATCGCGATTGGAGAGCCTTTCTCCTACACTTGTTAGTCCATTTAAAATTTCTTTGAATCTAGAATGCAAAGAAGTTACCTTTTCTCCCTTTTCTAATTTAATGTTGGATAGTTGGGAGCGGAGGAGATCTCTCCTTGCTAGCTTTGCCTCGGATGTGCCTTCATGAAGCTCAATTAGCTTCTCCCACATCTCCTTGGCGCTTAGGCATTCTCCGATCCGGTTGATCTCTTGTTGAGGGAGCACATTGAGAAGATGATGTTTTGCCTTTGAGTTTGCAAGGTGCTCCTCTCTTTGCTTCTTAGTCCAACGTGATTTTTTAATTGGTTCACCCCTTTCATCCCTAGGCAACTCGAAACCATTTTCCATTATAAGCATAATATCAAAATCGGTCTCCAAGAATACCTCCATTCTCTTTTTCCACCAAGAGAATTCTCCGTCGAACTTCGGAGGATGGATGTTGGAGCCAGCCATTTTGAAAATTGCTTGTTGTGGTGGTTAGTCCTCGACAAGCTTTCTTTGGCTCTGATACCACTTGTAGGGGATCGAACGGCCGGCTAGAGGGGGGTGAATAGCCCTCTTACTATGGATGTTGGAATTCTCTCGTTCGTTTGCTCGTCTACACAATCGTTAGCGCAAGCAGAAGCATAAACAATAAAGACAAAGCGATAAACGAAAATACAAACGCTAACAAAGGATGTAACGTGGTTCACGACTGCGCCGCTAATCCACGGTCCCCGATTCATCCTCGGTGAATCACTCCGCTAAACCAATCCACTAAATGGTCTCTCCTTTGCACCAAGCTAGGTGGAGGTAACCTTTACAATCAAGATCACTCTTCTTACAAATAGAATGGAGTAAAAGCAAGTAAGAAGAGTTTAGAACTTGTGGAGCACTTGGAGGATCACTTAGAGCATAAGCATTAGCCTCCCAAAGCTCCACACCCTCTCTTTTTATAGAGAGGGCTGATTTCTTCCCGTTGGCGCCGCCATCATTCGATCAGCGCCCTTGGCGATCATTGCCACTCCAACGGCCTCCGAACACGTCGGATCTCGACCGTTGTAGTCCAATGGAACACTTGGCAGTCAACTGATGGACCTCATCACGATCGGCTGCCCTCCCGTCGATCGGCGCCCGATCGACTACGACAATATGTGGCCAAAACCCTATTGACCCGATCATTGCCGCCTTCGGCGATCGATGTCGTCGGCCCGTATAGCGATCGCTGGCCCAATCCGATCGATCGGATACCAGTCAAACTACATTCGACTCAGAGCAGTCGACTTCCATGACATGGCAATCGACTGGTGTTGGGAAAACCCATCCAACACTTGGCCAAATGGCCAAGTTTCACCTAAGAGCTACCCCTCCCCGGGTTACAATCGCTCACTCTCATCTCTCGGAGTCCCTCGCCTTCAAAGTTTCCTTCGTTCTCGGCCACGTTCCTCGGCAACATCAGGCGCACGACTCTGCAATGCTCCTTCGCGTCTCTTGCCTCGAAGTCTACTTCCTCCGACTTCACTCCAAGCTTCTCGTCCGGCGGTCCCTCGGATGCTCCAAGCGTACGGCTTCCACAAAGCTATCCTTCACCGACTCAAGGCACGAGTCATGAGATGTGAAACTCGCCACGGCTCCATGTGCGAATTACTAAGTCCTGCACGACTTCAACGCACATATCAAATCAACATAACACAATAACTTAAACCCTTTGCCACACCATCAAAACCATATTATGGCAAGAGATTTCCCTACCATGAATAACCCTCTTTCATAGATGGTGGAATTAGCTCGCTTAATTGTCTACAAATTAAGGTTAGCGCAAGTAGAAATACTAAAATCAAAGGCAATTAAGTAAATGCAAGAAGTAAAGGAATGCAAACGTTAACACGAAGTCGTAACGTGGTTCACGACCCTTGCCGCTAGTCCACGAACCGATTCATCCAAGGTGAATCAAGCCTTAAGATTTCCACTAATCTCTCCTTTGTACAAAGCTAGGTGGAGGTAACCTTTCTTACAAGAATTCTCTCCTCTTACAATAAGATGAAATTAAACACAAGGAAAAGGAGGAAAATCATTTTAGGAACATGGGAGATGTTTAGCAATGAACCATTAGCCTCCCAAGATGACCCAAGGCTCCTTTTTATAGAGAAGGAGCCTTTCTTCCCGTTGAGAAACTAGTAGTCGACTGATGTCTCGATTATTCGACTACCGCTATAGTCGTTGCCCTATAACGGCTTCTTCCGCGTTGGATTCCAACCAACGGCTCCCATCGATCGGTGATCTTCCACGTGATCATTGATGGAATAACGATCAAGTCTTTGGAAGCAAGCAGTCGACTATCCAATATTCTGTGCCTGAAACTCTCGACATCTGTCGATAGCTCTCCTTGACAGTCGACTGATGGATCTAGTAGTCGACTGCCATAAGCTGGCAATCGACTGTTCGGCCAGAACTTGGACTCAAACACCAGTCGAGTCTCCAGTCGACTTGGAGAAGTCGACTGCTACCTATAGCAATCGACTGGTGTCGGAAAAACCCATCCGACACTTAGCCAATTGGCCAAGTTCACCTAAGCGCTACCCGTCCCGGGTTACAATCGCTCACTCTCATTCCCTTGGAGTCCCTTGCCTTCGAAGTTCTCTTCGTTCGGCCACATCCCTCGGATGCACCAAGCACACGAATTCGTAGTGCCATCCTTCGTGCCTTGCCCTGAAGTCTACTTTCTTCGGCTTCACACCAATGCTCCTCGTCCGGCGGTCCCTCTGATGCACCAAGCGCACGGCTTCCGCAATGTATCTTTCACCGACTCAAGGACTGAGTCATGAGAGGTGAAACATGCCAATGCTATTGTAAAATACCAAAAAAAAACCTTTTTAATTAAGAAATTATCTTATAGAATTTTTCAGGAATTTATAGAAATTTTTTTGGATTTAAATGGAAGTTTTATGGATATTTCATGGGGATAAAACGAATAGGCTTTTGTAAAGCCTGTTTATATTGAGGAATTAAATGGGTTAATTGACACGTTTATTTTCGCCGATCCCTATCCGTTTCTCGTCGACTACTTTTCCCCAACTTCTCTTCTTCATCTTCTCCTCCTCGATCGCGATGGGCCTTCTCGGCGGGTGATCTCCTCCGCTTCTTCTCCACTCGTCGGCGCCCATTAACACCCCAAGAAACATCACAGGCCGCAAGCAACACTGACCCCTTCCATCGGCGGTTGGTCGTGGCACCGTGGCAAGCCACACGAGCACCACAGCCGCCATCTTCTTCCCTGCACTGTCGCAGTCCGTCGCCAAGCGCTAGGCCTTCTACTAGCCTCTCCACCGGACCCGCTGGGCACACCACCGAGCCAAAGCCCTATCGCCCACCATCACGCGCCCAGACTCCGACGCTTGCCTCCAGATCGCGTGCTATGCCGTGCCGGTGGTTTGCCTCGATTCCAATTTTTGGAGCATTTCCTCACCATATCAAGAGCTCGAGCATCCTCGTACCGAGTTCTAGAGATTTATTTGTGTTACTTCTACTCCGCCGCTGTGGATTTGTTCTGGCAGTCAGCTATCACCGTTGCAATTTATGCTCCACCGCCTTATGTCGACGATTGGTGTTTGATTTGGGCAGAAAGAAAAACCTAGCTATTGGACGATGATCCGAGGCTTAGATCAGGGATCAGTTGTAGTGTTTGAAGTTGAGATGGGAAGGTTCCAATCGCAGGTATACCTCGAACTATCTCCTCCTTTTCGTAAAATGGTTGTTTGGTTTAGTTAAATGTCGTGTGATGTGGATTTCTGCCGATGGGGGCTGTTACTTGGAGGTTGGACGGCTATGACATCCTTCGCCGAGCTTGGTCTGTCGATATGGATAGAGAAAAGGATTGTCCAGTGAACAAGGAAGGTAAGCTACTGTTATAGCTTAGATTTAAAGTGTTATTTGATTGTTCTAATCTATTGAATGATGGTAAGGATCTTAGATTGTTGTTTGGTTATGCAGCTGTTGAATTCAGGTTGATGATTTTAAAGACTATTGGAGTTGGGGGTTTTCTTCAACCCTATGGCATGATTCATAATAGATCTCCCTAAGCAAAGGAAGAAGTTATGGGAAAGCAAAACAAGATTAGGTAAGTTTCTGATCTGTTTATGCTAGAGTGTGCAATAATAATATTGCTTCTTGATTACCGTTGTAGCAGAGTTATTGTTCAATTATATTAATAATTAGTGGAGACTTGTTTTATTCTGGTTATATTGGTATTCTACATTTTCAGGACTTTAATATGAAGCTGATGTAGGATAAGGATTTGATCCTAAATTTGAATTGATGGCATAATCTAGTTGTATGCTAATTGTAGGACCTAGGTTCAGGATGGTCTTTTGGACGTGGAGATACTCGGATAAGTCTTCGAATCAGGTGGGTAATTTCCTACCCTGGTCAGGTAGATGTAATTGCATTCAGATTTAGTCATAGATATGAGCATGTTAGGTGTTCATATTATCTTGACCCTGCTCTTATTTATCTTATGCTTGATACTTGTCATTGGCTATATTTACTCAAAGGTTGATATCACATTTCCTTTATTATGATTTAGGATTATAAATGTGATGTAAATTATCCTAGATGTTTAGTAGGGTGTAGATGTTAGGGTACGGGTGATGACCCAATTTAAAAATTGGCAAAAAGCTCATCCGTGGGTAGGTAATGCCCTAAAGGTAGGATTTATTCCAATACCCGTATGTTGCATACTTATTACCAACCATGTGTTGTGTAATGGTGATGTGAAGGGTGATTAGTGTGTCGCTACGGACCGGTGGTCCCAGCTTGATATGATTAGTCGAGTACGACTCTCTACTGGATAGAGAGTACATCCATCAGTTGAGTATGACTCTCTTTGTGATAGAGAGTTATGATCAGTCGAGTACGACTCTCTACAAGATAGAGAGTGCGTCGATCAGTTGAGTACGACTCTGTATTGGATAGAGAGTTATGATCAGTTGAGTACGGCTCTCTATAGGATAGAGAGTCCACCGATGAGTTAAGTATGACTCTCTACAGGATAGAGAGTGTATTGATCAGATGGGTACGACTCTCTGTTGAACAAAGAGTCTGTGGTAAATGTCTGTGTGTGGGACAATACCTTCATGTCATTACATTTATACTGACGACATCATCTCCTTTGGGGTTGAGAGAGTCGTTAGTCATCCTGCCTCCCAGGTTACTCCCAGAAGAGTAACTAGTGTGAGGGCAGAGCATTTGTTGTGTCGCACTCTACCACTATAGATGGTGGTAGTTGGAGTGCATGCAGTTGTCCTGGGTGCGTGACACTCGACCACTCATTGGTAGTGTTAGACGGAGTGGCTAGCAGCAGGGACCCCCATTGTGTAGCGAGCTCTTTGCGCTCATATGCTACTTGATCATACTTCCCACTTGGCCACTCTAGAGTAGTGGTTGGTGTGAGTTGGGGTAGTTGTCATGTCGTGCAACCTAGGCCACACTAGGGTCGTGGTAGCGAGTACGGGTGAGCAGGCATGACCATGCATGCTGCATTGCCGTATCTTATGGTGTTTTGCATATTACTATATATATATATATATATACATGGATGATGGTGATTAGTATACATACAGATGCAGTCTATATGTATACTCACTTTGATAATGCATTTGTATGTACTATGCTTGTTGCATTTGTTTGTACATATTCATACATGCTATTGCTTTTTCTATACGGTAGTAGGTCGGGTACTTGTATACTTGTTGGTCAGTCACTGTGATACCCTCGACTCGTATCATGATGTAGTATGGGTAGTATTACTCTTTAAACCATGTGTTGTGGATATATACCCAGGTTGGATGAGGATAGAGTAGCCGACTGTCAGGTATGTCAGCATCGTTTGTTTGTTCAGTTTATTTAGTGTTTACATGCTTGTGTACTTGTTATGCTGATGTATACCTATCGTACCAGTAGATTAAACTATTGAATGACATGTGATATTGATATATATTTACATGTTCTATCATATTACCTGCTGAGTTTTACTCACCACTACAAACCCTGGGTTTTTCTGTCGCCCAGGTAACAGGTAGAAGTCTTCGTGATGGCTTGGAGCACCGCTGGCTGGCTGACATCTCATCTCACCTCCGAGACTCCCGTGTTTGTTTTGGGCTTTCCATACGTTGTGTTATGTATTTGGAGTTTTCGTGATGTATTATGTTGTGGACTTGTGGATTCAGATTTTTGACGCTATTTCGATATGTTGTAATGTGTCAGTCATATCAGTATGCACTGTATGAGATTGTTTTATGTTTCCGTTGTGTATTTGTTGTAGTTAGTTTGTTATGTTGTTGTGGTTTGTTTACATATTTATATGTTGTTGTTGTTGTGGCCTATGAGCCTTGTATTAACCCAAAATATTGCCACATACAGGAGAGATACCGTCCGTTTACTTTTCGACATGGCATAATCTCGGGGCGTGACAACTTTAGTGGTATCAGAGCTCTAGGTTCTGCGATGCCATACAATATTGTTTTTGTGTCGAGTCTTGCATTCTCGGGAGTCGATTTATTCGATTTTTGTTTTCTAAGATGAGATGGACAACGACTTAAGCTCCAAGCAACACGAGGTAAGAATTCCTGATAACTTGTAGTTGGTATATATTTATCTAAATTTGCTCAACAGGTGTATACAGTTAGAGTTATGACACATGTACAGACTTGTAGTAGGGGTCGTCTATCGAGGCGACCAACCGGAGTTACCTTTAGTGTTTATACTCCCGGTTTTGTTGACTATGCATTTAGTGTATATAACTGGGAATAACCGTAGTATGTTGGTTATTATACGTAACCGTGGTAGGAGTTGACCACGGGAACGACCTGTTGAGTCAGTGAGTCTTGAAGCTGTGTCGAAAAGGTGATTTACCTTTGAGAGTCGACTGTTATCGAGTCGGAAAACTAGGGTCAAGTTGTCACATTTCATGTGGAAATCAGAGACTACAGTCTTAGGGATTTTCACTGATTATGCTAGTTAGATCAGTACCTATTGGGTAATGGACAAGACAAGTAGGCTATTGTTGATGTAGATAGTGGAAGGCTAGTTTACGATGTTTCATAGGGATTTTGATCCCTAAGTTTGTTCATACTGGGTTGTATAACTTTGAGGGTACTTTTGAATACTTAACTTGTGTTATACAGAGAAGGTAGAGTTACTTGCATACCATTATCGGGATCAAGCCGGTATTTGGTGATAAATGCAGAGAATAACATTCGGGGAATGATATATCACTTGATCATAGTTTAGTGTTGTTGAAAGAGAGTATTTCCCCGTGTCACTTTTAGTAACACAGTGTAAGTAATTTTTGAGCTTCAAGTAGGGTGATCGTCGATAACGGGGATACCATGCAGAGTCATTAGACTTGCAGAGTTTATGCTCACCTAATAGCTCAAGAATGTGAATGGATGTTTTAAGCCACCCATGGTTGTTGGCCTACTGTTGGATTAAGATGATGGGATCTTCTATCAGATCCTGCCGGAAGACATTGATTGAGTCAGGAGTTTAGAAATGACTCCGTACAAGTGTTTAAGAGTTGGAGATCGGTAAGCAGATATTACTGGTCAACTTATTAGAGGCAGAAGTCTCCGACTGTTGGATAAAAGGTGCAAGATCGGAGTCATAGACCTTGAGCTACTTTCCGATTGTAGAAGACCAACTACAGATCATCAGAATGTCCTCGTGCACATCAGTGAAATCAGAACAAAGACTCTGAAGGGATCATGTGCGTGCAGTGCAGATCACGAAGACATGTGAAGTCAGATTATCCATTGGATCAGTTCATCTGTTGCTATTGTGAGCAACCAGTACAGTGAAGGAGGTGTACTTTGAAGACTCAGTTGAAGACTATCGATGGTATTCCAGGAGGAAGATGCATCATCTCGACAGTAGAGATCAACACAAAAGATTGGGTTATTTCATCAGCAACAACCTACTATCCCAGGCGTGGTTGGAGTTCCTTGATACTACCCTTCAGCACAGAAGTAGCATCAACAGAAGACATCATAGAAGACTCATGCAGACAACAACAGTTACCCCTAGATGTGGATTGGCTTGGTACAGAGGAGAGAGTATACGACGATGGTCGTATCTATTTTTTATTCTACAGTTGTAGGTCATAGGATTTAGGGATGGGATCAGATGATATAGGAAAAATCCCCGAGGCATTCGTCGCAGAAATGTGACCGCTTTGTCGCAGACTGTTGGATCTGATTTTTTTTCTCTTTGGAGAAAGGTCGAGACCTACGTGGAGCCTTTTGGATCGGATCAACAGATATTTGATCGTTCAGGGTATTACTCTAGTTTACCCTCTGGGTTAATATATTGAGGGATACTTGTAGTTTACAGGTATCTTTGTCTAGAACATTCTTAGTTTGGATTAGAAGGGTCCTTTGCATCGACTTATGAGTCGGTGGTATCTCTACCGTCAGGTGAGATGTGGACAAACAATTAAGAAGTTAAGGGATGCCCTTAGACTTGGATCGACATATCGTTACTGTAGATATATCCTTACGGATGGTCAAATTGTTGAGATTATGGTATGATATGTCTCTCGGATGTGCGTCTAATCTGAGAGTATTCGGATGAACTCCAAGACTTGTCGTTGCATAGGCAAGTGGAGTAGGCGATCAGAGTGATTTCGAAGATAGTGTCGATATTGAATTCCTCATACGAGTGATAATTTTATTGATATAAGTCTTACTAAACACTATGAAAATTAGAAGAACGTGAGTTGCGATTATAGGAGATGTTGGAGGGGATATTTATCTATCCCAGTATTTTTCCTTGAGAGGATTCGGAACTCTTTGTTGAAAGAGAGATGAACCTTTGAAAGTATGCATCGATTATCGATGATGGAATACAGTAGTTGTTGTGAAGAATATCCTTCGTTGTGGATAGATGATCTATTTAGATCAGCCAAAGACACCTGTGTATACTCTAGGGTTTGTTTTCGACTGGAGGATTGATATTGTAGTTACATGGTGTCATACAATTATCATTGTCGTTGTGATGATTGATATATCATCAGCTTAGAGTAAGTAGGATGTAGATGTATGGAGGACGACAATTTCATACTTAGTATGAATTTTATGAGTTTTGATTATGTTGTTAGACTAATTAACGATTTAGTTGCCACGGGATTTGAGAATCGTGTATCTTTGACACGATTGGATCAGTTTGTGGTTGTTGGAGTTGCATACCTAGCCACTGTTGATTGTGGTAGTTGGAGTTGTGCACTCGACCACCATAGATGGTGGTTTTCCTTGCATGATTTGGTTACTCCTACGAATGTGGATAGGATGCTTTTATGCATTAGTATATCACTGACTTGTTTGACAAAGGTGATGATGGAAATCATTTAGTCGGAAGCTGGTGAAACTAGTTACAAGACCTAGACGGCGGTTAACTTTTACATGAGTATTAGTTAATACTTCCGGGGTAGATAAAAGGATGTTGTATGCGAATGTATCGTTTCAGGGATCGGAGCGAATCCGATACAGTAGCATAAGACGTATCTTATGCTTACGACAGATAAGAAACTACGAGATAGTCTATCATATACATGATGTGACTTTAGTACTTATTAATGAATTTATAGATGTAAGGAGCAGGAATGCTCATGGAGTTTTGACTAGCTACTGGGTAGCTACTGTAGAGTTGTTGGAACATGGACAGTTGCAACTTGTGAGATTGATCGCTATAGTCTCCCATACACTTACAGAGTGTGTGGTGGAGTGGATTTTGAATGGTCGATGGACTTCTCTTTTGAGAAGATAATTCCTTGTCTCTGATAAGGATAGTGTGTTCCGGACATGTATCCAGTTAAGGAATAGTTGCTACAGGAAGCACATCATTCGAGATGGGCTATATACCCTGGTGGTACTCATAGCTACCAAGATTTGAAACATTTATATTGGTATGAACGGTATAAAGAGTGATATTGCAGACTTCGTTGCATGATGTTTAGTCTGTCAGCAGGTGAAGGTTGAATATCAGGAATCCACTGGATTGCTCCAGGAAATTTCGATTCCGAAATGAAAATGGGAGCATATCCTGAAGGATTTTCATTGCAGGATTGACTAGAACCCTTAAAGGACATTATGCGATTTGGGTGATCGTGGATCAATTAACCAAATCTGCCCATTTCCTTCCTATTCGTGGGATGGACTCATTAGATTGTTTGGCGGAGTTGTACTGTCGAGAGATTATCAGATTTCACGGAGTGCCTTTGGGTATTATATCTAATAGAGATCCACGATTTACCTCGTGATTCTAGCAGAATCTGCAGCAAGCTATGGGTGCAGAGCTTTGATTTGGTACCGCATTTCATCCGCGGACAGAAGGATAGTCTGAGCATATCATTCAGACATTGGAGGATCTATTCAGATCCTGTGTCATGGATTTCAGAGGCAATTGGGAGGACCACGTTCATTTAGTGGAATCTGCCTATAACAACAGCTACCACTCTTCTATTCTGATGGCTCCATTCGAGGTCTTATACGGTAGACCCTGTAGATCTCCCATGTTATGGGAGGAAGTCGGGGAACGACAGCTATTGGGGGCCACAGAGTATCCACCATGATGCAGAGTTGGTGCGCGTCATCGGATTATGGTTATTAGAGGCACAGGGTTGACAGAAGAGTTACACAGACCGGAGGTGAAGGCCTTTGGAGTTCTCAATTGGGGAACATGTATTTTTGCGTGTCTCACCTAGGAAAGGGGGGTGAAATGATTCGGGCAAAAAGGGAAATTAGTTCCACACTTTATTGGCCCATTTGAGATATTGGCATGGATTGAAGGTGTAGCTTACCGATTGGCTTTACCTCTGATACTGGCGGGTGTTCACAACGTATTTCTTGTTTCTAAACTGAGAAAATATGTGTCGCTTGTTGATCATGTTTTGAAGGAGGTAGCAATTCCACCTCAGCCTAATGTGACTTACGAGGAGATTCCAGGGTGGAGCCTGGGTCGCAAGGAGCGAAAATAGTGGGACAAAACCATCCGACTCATAAAAGTTAGATGACAGCATCATACCAATGAGGAGGCTACGTGGGAGCTGGAAGATACTATCCGAGCTTGATAGCCTCATATGTTCATTTGAGGAATGTATGTGGTCATTGCGGAAACTTGCTTAAAGTAATTTTTGCATGTTAGTACGAAATTTGGGGATCAAATTTTTATTAGTCGGGGAGAATGTAAAATACCAGAAAAAAACCTTTTTAATTAAGAAATTGTCTTATAGAATTTTTCAGGAATTTATAGAAATTTATCTAGATTTAAATGGAAGTTTTATGGATATTTCATAGGGATAAAACGGATAGGCTTTTGTAAAGCCTATTTTTATTGAGGAATTAAATGGGTTAATTGATGCGTTTATTTCCACCGATCCCTTTCCATTTCTCGTTGACTCCTTTTCCCCGACTTCTCTTCCCAAATCGCGATGGGCCTTCTTGCCGGGTGATCTCCGTCGCATCTTCTCCACTCGTCGCCACCCATTAACACCCCAAGCAACATCGCTGGCCGCAAGCAATGCCGACCCCTTCGATCGGTGGTTGGTCATGGCACCGTGGCAAGCCACGCGAGCACCACATCCACCATCTTCTTCCCTACACTACCGCGGTCCACCGTCAAGCGCTAGGCCTTCTACTGTCCTCTCCACCGGACTCACTGCGCACGCCACCGAGCCAAAGCCCTGTTGCCCATCGTCACGCGCCCAGACTCCGACGCTTACCTCTAGATCGTGTGCTGTGTCGTGCCGGAGATTTGCCTCGATTTCGATTTTTGGAGCATTTCCTCACCATATCAATAGCTTGAGTGTCCTCGTACCGAGTTCTAGAGATTTATCTCCATTGCTTCTACTCCGCCGCTGTGGATTTGCTCCGGCAGTCGGCTGTCACCATTGCAATTGAAGCTCCACCGCCCTATGTCGATGATTGGTGTTCGATTTGGGCAGAAAGAAAAACCTAGTTGTTGGATGATGATCCGAGGCTTGGATCAAGGATCGGTTGTAGTGTTTGAAGTTGAGATGGGAAGGTTCCAATCGTAGGTATACCTCGAACCATCTCCTCCTTTTCATAAAATGGTTGTTTGGTTCAGTTAATTGTCATGTGATGTGGATTTCTACTGGTGGGGGCTGTTAGTTGGAGGTTGGACGGCTGTGACACCCTTTGCCAAGCTTGGTCTGTCGATATGGACAGAGAAAAGGATTGTCCAGTGAACAGGGAAGGTAAGCTATTGTTATAGCTTAGATTTAAAGTGTTATTCGATTGTTCTAATCTAATGAATGATGGTAAGGATCTTAGATTGTTGTTTAGTTATGTAGTTGTTGAATTCGGGTTGATGATTTTACCGACTATTAGAGTTGGGGGTTGTCTTCAACCCAATGGCATGATTCATAATAGATCTCCCTAAGCAAAGGAAGAAGTTGTGGGCAAGCAAAACAAGATTAGGTAAGTTTCTGATCTGTTTATGCTAGAGTGTACAATAGTAATATTGCTTCCTGATTACCGTTATAGCAAAGTTATTGTTGAATTATATCGGTGATTAGTGGAGACTAGTTTTATTCTGGTCATATTGGTATTCTATGTTTTCAAGACTTTAATACGAAGCTGATGTAGGATAAGGATTTGATCCTAAATTGGAATTGATAGCATAATCTAGTTGTATGCTAATTGCAGGACCTAGGTTCAGGATGGTCTTTTGGACATGGAGATACTCAGATAAGTCTTCGAATCTGGTGGGTAATTTCCTACCCTGGTCAGGTAGATGTAATTGCATTCAGATTTAGTCGTAGATATGAGCATGTTAGGTGTTCATATTATCTTGGCCCTGCTCTTATTTATCTTATGCTTGATACTTGTCGTTGGCTATATTTACTCAAAGGTTGATATCACATTTCCTTTATTATGATTTAAGATTATAGATGTGATGTAAATAGGCCGAGATGTTTAGTAGGGTGTAGATGTTAGGGTACGGGTGATGACCCAATTTATAAATTGGCAAAAACGTCATCCGTGGGTAGCTAATGCCCTAAAGGTAGGATTTATTCCAATACCCATATGTTGCATACTTATTACCAACCATGTGTTGTGTAATGGTGAAGTGAAGGGTGATTAGTGTGTCGCTACGGACCAATGTCCCAGATTGATATGAATAGTCGAGTACGACTCTCTACTGGATAGAGAGTGCGTCGATCAGTTGAGTACGACTCTCTATTGGATAGAGAGTTATGATCAGTCGAGTATGACTCTCTACAGGATAGAGAGTTTGCCGATCAGTTAAGTACGACTCTCTACAGGATAGAGAGTGTATTGATTAGATGGGTACGACTCTCTGTTGAACAGAGAGTATGTGGTAGATATTTGTGTGTTGGATAGTACCTTCATGTCATTGCATTCATACTGACGACATCGTCTCCTTTAGGGTTGAGAGAGTCATTAGTCATCCTTCCTCCTAGGTTACTCCCAGAAGAGTAACTGGTGTGAGGGCAGAGCATTTGTTGTGCCGCACTCTACCACTATAGACGGTGGTAGTTGGAGTGCATGCAGTTGTCCTGGGTGCATGGCACTCGACCACTCATTGGTAGTATTAGTCGGAGTGGCCAGCAGCAGGGACCCCCGTTGTGTAGCGAGCTCTTTACACTCATATGCTACTTGATCATACTGCCCACTCGGCCACTCTAGAGCAGTGGTTGGTGTGAGTTGGGACAGTTGTAATGTCATGCCACCTAGGCCACACTGGGGTCGTGGTAGCGAGTAGGTGTGAGCAGGCATGACCATGCATGCTGTATTGCCATATCTTACGGTGTTTTGCATATTGCTATATATATATATACATATATGCGTGTATATATATATATATACATGGATGATGGTGATTAGTATACATACAGATGCATTCTATATGTATACTCACTTTGATGATGCATTTATATGTACTATGCTTGTTGCATTTGTTTGTACATATTCATACATGCTATTGCATTTTCTGTATGGTAGTAGGCCGGGTACTTGTATACTTGTTGGTCCGTCATTATGATACCCTCGACTCATATCATGATGTAGTATGGGTAGTATTACTCGTTATACCTTGTGTTGTGGATATATGGATAGAGTAGCTGACTGTCAGGTATGTCAGCATCGTTTGTTTGTTCATTTTATTTAGTGTATACATGCATGTGTACTTGTTATGTTGATGTATACCTATCGTACCAGTAGATTAAACTTTTGAATGACATGTGATATTGATATATATTTACATGTTCTATCATATTACCTACTGAGTTTTACTCACCACTACAGACCCTGGGTTTTTCTGTTGCCCAAGTAACAGGTAGAAGTCTTCGTGACGGCTTGGAGCACCGCTGGCTGGCTGACATCTCATCTCACCTCCGAGACTCCCGTGTTTGTTTTGGGCTATCCGTACGTTGTGTTATGTATTTGGAGTTTTCGTGATGTACTATGTTGTGGACTTGTGGATTCGGATTTTTGTCGCTATTCCGATATGTTGTGATGTCTCAGTCATACCGGTATGCACTGTATGAGGTTGTTTTATGTTTCCGCTGTGTATTTGTTGTAGTTAGTTTGTTATGTTGTTGTGGTTTGTTTACATATTTATATGTTGCTGTTGTTGTGGCCTACGGGCCTTGTATTAACCCGAAATATTGCCATGTACAGGGGAGATGTCGTCCGTTTACTTTTCAGAATGGCATACTCGAGGGGCGTGACAGCTATCGTCATCCATGTGCGAATTACTAAGTCTTGCATGACTCCAACGCACATATCAAATCCATATTAATCCTAACTTAAACCCTTTGCCACACAAATCAAAACCACATCACATGGGTTGATTGGTCTAACATTTCCTTCTTGTCGGAGCATCGTTTGGAATGCATTTGGAGCTCCAACAGCGACTTCCTTATCGGAGATTAGATCTCTGATAATCCACATAGGTGGAGGACCAAGGATTCATCAATCAGTTGACAAATACCTCTCCGGAGAAGCGAGTTTTGGGAACTCATTTTTGAATAAGAATTTGGATTCGAATTGTGATCTTCTCTCGATCACATTGTCTTCGACGCGAGGCTATTGACACCTACGAAGACGAGGCTCATATCTTGGTGAAGCTATCCCGACGGTACTCGACGTGGATATGGATAGAGGCAATTCTAGCGAGAGTTGCTTCGGTTGATGTCATTCCCGTGGCACGTGATATGTTAGGTATAAATAGCGTAATTTCCTTTTATTGAAAAATTTAAAACTACGATTATGTCTACACATGTTGTACTATGCAAGTGTGTGATGTGTGTGTTGTAATAAATTAGATTTTTTGCTTTTTAATTCTTCTGCTATGCACATATTTATGAAACATGTTCGAACACACACTCGCTGTGGTGCTAGAAACCCAACAGTGGTATCAGAGGCCAGGTTGTGTTTCGACATAATTGTAAAATTGTTTTACGATAGTCATAAGTGTGTTTATGGAAATCTTCTACTTTTGGAAAGTTTAGAAGTATTTATGGAAATTAACACTTTCCATAAATAAAATATGCGATTAGATTTGGAAATTTATTTCCTAATTTAATCATGATTTAATTTGGGAATCAAATCTAAAACATATTTTATTTCCATAAATGGTTTTGACAATTTAGGAAATTTGTTTCCTAAATTAAATTTGACTTTCCTTAATTAAGACTTTCTATAAATAAAATATGTGATTAGATTTGAAAATTTATTTCCTAATTTAATCATGATTTGATTTGGGGAATCAAATCTCAAACATATTTTATTTCCATAAATATTTATGACATAAAAGGAAATAATTGTACATGTCATAATTGTATGTCATGTAATTGTATTAGATGCATATCATTATGCCATGCGTGTCGTGACATGTAGATGTATGCCATATATGTCATGCTATGTAGATAATAGTTATTTGCATTCAAAGAGGATGAGACATTAAAAACCTTACACAATATTAAAGCCTACACCTTCCATTAATATGGTTAGAACCGGAGTTCTGTTTCTTGTTTGGGTTGTTGGACTCTCTCAAATTCCGGCTCGAACCTGAACATGTTTAAACCATGGAATAGTTTAATACTAATATGGTAAGAGTCAGAGGTCAATCGTTAGCTTTGGTTGTTCGACTCTCTCCAAGCTGAGCTAATTGGTTGAATGCGCTCTAACCATATTAAAATTATTTCTCGATTAATGGGTTGGCTTTAACCTAGAGCATCGACTTGTTGGACTCTCTTCAAGGTCGATGTGAAGGGAGGTGAAGTTGGGTGCTATGCATATGATGCATTCTTGTTAATGAGTTAACAACCCGATGTATGTGTGAACATTCAATTAGTTGATAGCACATTGTGATAGTTGCATATATGTAATATGCAATCGGTATACTTAATACCTACCATTGTAGATATGAATGGCTTGTTGGACTCTCTCCAAAGTTGTTAATATCTATGTTGGATATCAGCCCATTCGGAGATGGACCTACGATCTCCCGAAGTGATTTTGGGGTTTTTAAATTCAAAAAAATGAATGGGATTTGTAAATGTATGTTGATGCATTTTTCCATCTTTCTTATATATGCTCGATTTTGTATTTCTAGGTTAATCGCTTAATCATGACGTCTTTGAATTATAGCACTATTTTGGATTCGAACAAATATATTGGGCCTAACTTCTTGGACTGACTTAGAAACTTTAGAATTGTTCTCAAGGCAAAAAAGCTCGCGTATGTCCTCGAAGAGCCTCTTCCCAACCGTCCTAAGGACGATGCAACTCCAGACCAATTGTTGGCCTATCAGAAATATGTGGCTGATTCTGAACTGGTGAGTTGCATCATGCTAGCCACGATGGTACTCAGGTTGTAAAAGCAGCATGAGCATATGGATGCTAATACCATAGTCTTCCATCTTCATGAGTTGTTTGATGAGCAAGCAAGATCCGAAAGGTTCGAAGTCTCCAAGCTCCTCTTTACCTCTAAGATGCAAGAAGGGTCATCTGTAGTGCAATTTGTACTCAAGATGAATGGGTACATCGAGTGGCTAGCTACCGTTGGGTTTGCGATGGATCATGAATTAAGTATTGACTTAATTATGTATTGTTTTCTTAAGAGTTTCTCACAATTTGTGATGAACTACTGGATGAACAAACTCAAATTCACTATTTCTGAGCTCCTCAATATGCCAAAGACTGTGGAGCCTTCTGTGAAGCATGAGGAGAAGGCTGTTTTGTTAGTTGATTCCTCAAAGAAAGGTTCTAAGAGGAAGTCAAAGGAACAGATGAAAGGGAAGAAGAAAAAGGATAAGAAGGCAGAACCAGTACAAAAGGACCCTTGCCATCATTGTGGCAAGGAGGTCCACTGGCGAAGAAACTGTAAGATTTATCTTGAGTCCATGAAGAAGAAGAAGGCATCCGATCCCCATCCTCTTCAAGTATCTTCATTATTGATTGTCATTCTATTTCCTTAGACACTTGGGTATTAGATACTTGGTGTGACTCACATATATGTAATGACATACAGGGGCTAAGGAATATAAGAAGACTCCTCAGAGGAGAGCTAAATTTGCGAGTTGGCAATGGAGCAAAGGTTGCTGCGGTTGCCATCAGAACTAATTTGTTGAAGCTCCCTAGTGGACTAGTCTTTGAACTGGACAATTGCTATTATGTTCCTTCTATAATAAAGAACATTATTTCTATTTCCTGCTTAAATAGAAATTGTTACCATTTGACGTTTAGTAACAATTGTTGTTATATAACCTTGAATGGCGTACTTTATAGGACTGGAACTTTGAGCAATGGTATTCATATGTTGGACGTAACAAGTGAGATTTTCAATATCAAAGTGAGCAACAAGCGTGCTCGAAAGGATAATCAATTAGACTCCTACATGTGTCGTTGTCGTTTTGGCCATGCAAGCAATAAACGCATGTCCGAATTACACCGATGTGGAATTCTGGAATCATTTGAATTAGATTCATACGATACATGCGAATCATGCTTAAAAGGCAAGATGACTAAGTTACTTTTTGCAGGAAAAGGTGAACTGGTGAAAGAGTTACTTTGTCTAATACATATTGATGTATGTGGACCTATGTCAACTCAAACTCTAGGAGGCTATAACTACTTCATTACCTTCACCGAAGATCACTCATGGTTTGGGTATGTGTTCTTGATGAAACACAAGTCTAAATCCTTTGAAAGATTCAAAGAATTCAGAAATGAAGTAGAGAAACAACATGACAAGAGTATTAAAATACTTTGATCGGATCGAGGTGGTGAATACTTGAGTCAAGAGTTTCTAGATTATCTAAGAGACAATGGTATATTGTCTCAATGGACTCCGCCATATACACCACAACATAATGGTGTATCTGAGAGGCGAAACCGAACCTTGTTGGACATGGTCTGGTCAATGATGAATCATGCGAATCTTCCCAAGTCCTTTTGGGTCTATGCACTTTAGACAACTGTTTACTTGCAAACAAAATGCCAACCAAGGTAGTCTCTACTACTCCATATGAGATATGGAATATTAAGAAACCTCATGTATCTTACTTGAAGATATGGGGTTGTCCTACTTATGTGAAGTAGACTGTATTAGACAAACTGGATGATAAGTCTGATAATTGTCTATTTATTAGATACCCTAAGGAAACGAGGGGTTTCCAATTCTATCATCCTATGGAACAAAAGGTGTTTGTTTCAAGGAATGTTGTGTTTCTAGAGAAAAAGTTTCTATTGCAAGAAAATAGTGGGAGTGTCGTTGAGCTTAATAAGGCTTGACAGACTCAAATAGACATTAATGAGATACCTGGTGAAGCATCACAACTGATAACTCATAGTGATGAGCCATCGACTGAACCTATTGTGACACCACATCATCGTAGATCTGGTAGAACACGCAACATTCCTGAGAGATATGGATTTCTCATAAGTGAATCGAACGACGTGTTACTCATTGATGATGAGGAGTCTACCAGTTATGAAGAAGTTCTGAAAAGTTCAGAAAGGGATAAATGACTTAACGCCATGAAGTCGGAAATGGATTCCATGTATGAAAATCAAGTTTGAAACTTGGTTGACCCACCTAAAGGCATAAAGCCTATTGGGTGCAAGTGGGTTTTCAAGAAGAAAACCGACATGGATGGTAATGTGATTACCTATAAGGCTAGACTGGTGGCGAAAGGATATCGTCAAAAGCAAGGTGTTGATTATGACGAGACCTATTCACCTGTTACTATGCTTAAATCCATTCGGATATTTCTGGCCATAGCGGCTCATTATGATTATGAGATATGGCAGATGGATGTGAAAACAACTTTCCTTAATGGAAACCTACTTGAGGACGTGTATATGATACATTATGAGAGTTTCACATCGGTTGATAAAACCAAGGTATGCAAACTGCGATGGTCTATATATGGACTGAAGCAAGCATCCATGAGCTGGAATATCTGTTTTGATGAGACAATCAAAAAGTTTGATTTCACAAAAATCTAGATGAACCTTGTGTGTACAAGAAGGTTAGTGGGAGTGCAGTCGTGTTCCTTGTATTGTATGTCGATGGCATATTACTTATAAGAAACAATATTTCTGTCTTACAGTTAGTTAAAATTTGGTTGTCCGAGACGTTCTCCATGAAAGACCTGGGAGAAGCAACCTACATCTTCGGGATTAAGATCTATAGGAATAGATCAAATAGGTTGTTTGGTCTTTCGTAGTCTATATATATAGACCAAGTGCTAAAAGGGTTTAGCATGTTGGAATCCAAGAAAGGTTTCCAACCCATCAGGCATGGGATATGTTAGTAATATATGAAAGGTGTCCTAAGGCAATCGCCTTATTTTTAAACCATGTATATGATAAATGAAGATTCACTATTTGAGTATACATATTTTCATATATTTGATTAGATCTTAAACTCATTTACTAAATGTCCACAATACGATTCATAGCATGAGAGAATTTGTGATTGGATCACAACTAATGAGTATCTCTACATGTGTAATTGTGATGTATTGGAGTTATCCCTTGTCGATAAATTGATGGATTTGGACACCATCAATTCTGTTGAGCCTAGCATGAGGTATACTCTTTTGTGTATCCAAGTAGCTGATTCTCACTAGCTGGAGACATTGTGATGTCCAGAGTTGATCGTGGATGCTAGTTATGGTAACTAGTTCATTGGAGTGACCAATTGTAAGACTTCATATGGTTCTCTACATATATGGATTTGTCAATGAAGTTCTTACTGTAGCTTAACTGCGATGTTCCTTTGACTTGTGGTATTTAAGTCATCTGTGTCATGAAGACTTATGCTTTGACATCTTAAGCAAGCATCTCTTAGGAGATGTGAACCCGGGATGATTGGACATAAGTTGAAGTGGCCGAAGGTGGTTGAATAGCCTATAAAGGATTCACCACTCCTTGCGAGGAGATGTATACCCATGTCCTCTCGTCGGATTTTTACTAAAGTCTTTGGCCAAAGCATTACATGTTTAGAGTAAGGTACTCTTGGATACATGTGCAGTAACTAGAATCTGTAGGACTTGGAAATGATACTTGGGCTAGGTGTGACGTGTCAGCCTAGTGGGGACTGACACTATAGACCATGTCCTGAACCAAGTGGGTATAAGATGAGTGAAGGGAATGGGGCATGATTAATTGTAGCTGCTGAAGAGTTTAAGAAATGGTTCTGAAATTAACCGTTGATTTTTCGATTAATTGGGACTCATGATGTACTACTAGGTGCCACTCATGATCATTCTATAATTAATGGTTAATTATAGACGACCAACATAAATCAGAAACTTATTTGGTCACACGCACAAAGAGCATAATTCGAAGGATTTAAAACGAGCTTGAGAATGAGATTCTCATATCGAGAGAAACTAGGTTTGGTTGGACCAAATGAAGAGCGAGCATGAAATCGTTTCAGTCGCAATGGAAGCATGGATGGACCGAGTCTTATGAAGACATGATGGATAAACCAAATTGGTTTGATTCTAATCCAATGGTGGAAAATAAACCAAATTGGATGGGTTTGTTTTAAACAAATAAACCAAAGTTAGTTTAGTTCGTTTTAACTTAAAATAGACCAACGCGGTTTGGTTTATTTTAACTTAAGTTATTGGAGATGATTAATGGGTTTTGGTTATGAACCAATAACCGTTAGGAGAATGTGTTCTCTATAAACACATGGCTTAACAATTTTTCGTAAAAAAAAACTAGTTTTTTTGGAAACCCTAGCCACCCAAGCCCTTCTCCTCTCCTTGCCGCCCAACCTTGTTGCTGCCTCTTGCAGCTGTTGTCGCCGATGCCACCAGCTACCACCGACTACCTGCTGCTACCGGTGACCCTCCGGTGACATCCCTTGGCTCCGGTGACCAAGGTGCAGTCGACCTTCCTCCTTTAGGGCGGCGCAAATCCTCCACCAAGTTGTCCAATTTTCTAGACAGCTTATTTCCTTTTGTGTCGGAGTGTCGTTTGGATGATGTTTGGAGCTCCGACAGTGGCTACCTTGCTAGAGACTTGATCTTCAGTAATCCTCATAGGTGGAGGACCAAGGATTCGTCAATTGGTTGACGAATACCTCTCCGGAGAAGCAAGTTTTGGGGACTCATTTTCAAATCTGAATTTTGATTCGGATTGTGATCTTCTCTCAATCACATCGTCTTCAACACGAGGCTAGTGACTCCTATGAAGATGAGGCTCATAGCTTGGCGAAGCTATCCCGACGGTACTCGGCGTGGATATGGATAGAGGCAATTCTAGCGAGAGTTGCTCCGGTTGATGTCATTTCCGCTGCATGTGATACGTCAGGTATAACTAGCATAATTTCCTTTTATTACAAAATTTGAAACTGCGATTATGTCTACACAAGTTGTACTATGCATGCGTGTGATGTGTGTGTTGTAATAAATTAGATTTATTACTTTTTAATTCTTCTGCTGTGCACATGTTTACGAAATATGTTCGAACACACACTCGCCGCGGTGTCGGAAACCCAACAGTGGTATCAGAGCCCAGGTTGTGTTTTGACATAATCATAAAATTATTTTGCGATAGTCGTAATTATATTTATGGAAATTTACTACTTTTGGAAAGTTTAGAAGTATTTATAGAAATTTTCTAATTTTGGAAAGTTTAGAAGTGTTTATGGAAATCTTCTACTTTTGGAAAGTTTAGAAGTATTTATGGAAATTAATACTTTCCATAAATAAAATATGTGATTAGATTTGAAAATTTGTTTTCTAATGTAATCATGATTTGATTTGGGAATCAAATCTAAAACATATTTTATTTCTATAAATAGTTTTGACAATTTAGGAAATTTATTTCCTAAATTAAATTTGACTTTCCTTAATTAAGACTTTCTATAAATAAAATATGTGATAAGATTTGAAAATTTGTTTCCTAATTTAATCATGATTTGATTTGGGGAATCAAATCTCAAACATATTTTATTTCCATTAATAGTTATGACAAATAAGGAAATAATTGTACATGTCATAATAGTATGTCAAGTAATTGCATAGATGCATATCATTATGCCATGCGTGTCGTGACATGTAGATGTATGCCTTGTATGTCATGCCATGTAGATAATAGTTATTTTCATGCAAAGAGGATTAGACATTAAAACCCTTACACAATATTAAAGCATACACCTTCCATTAATATGGTTAGAACCAGAGTTCTATTTCTTGTTTGGGTTGTTGGACTCTCTCAAAGCCCGGCTTGAACCTGAACATGTTCAAACCTTGGAATAGTTTAATGCTAATATGGTAAGAGTCAGAGGTCAATCGTTAGCTTTGGTTGTTGGACTCTCTCCAAGCCGGGCTAATTGGTTGAATGCGCTCTAACCATATTAAAACTATTTCTCGATTAATGGGTTGGCTTTAACCTGGAGTATCGGCTTGTTGGACTCTCTCCAACGTCGATGGGAAGGGAGGTGAAGTTGGGTGTTATGCATATGATGCATACTTGTTAATGAGTTAACAACCCGATGTATATGCGAACATTCAATTAGTTGATAGCTCATTGTGATAGTTGCATATATGTGATATGCAATCGGTATACTTGATACCTACCATTGTAGCTATGAATGGCTTGTTGGACTCTCTCCAAGGTTATTCATATCTATGTTGGATATCAACCCATTCATGTTAGTGAAAACCCTAGAGCTGATCATGTGATGATTGTTGAATGACTTGTTGTATCATATTCCCATATATATTTATAAAGGCATTTCTTTATGGTTATTATACTTACTTGTATTGGTGCCAAATAACTAAGTATAATAGCATCCTTGAGTAGAAGGTTCTTATCTATATCAATCGATTGGTTGAATCGATAATGAGATGATATAGAGAATACTACTCTTAATCATTTATAGTCAAGTATTAATATTCAGGGACAATGTTAATGCGAAGAGACTAGCATATAAGTCAACTCGATGACTTAATCTCACAAGTCATGGATATGAGATATCAAGTTGACACATGGGTATGCATTGGAGAATGTATACTGAATGACCCGCCTTGAGAAAGTATTATGGATCATTATATGAGTGTCATATACTTTCTCATGTGACTATTAGTATGACTATTAGTCCTTGGACATGAAGTCACCATGGTTCCCTACATAAGAAGTTGCATACTTTGGCTTCGTCAAGCATCACCCGTAAATGGGTGGACTATAAAGGCGATTACTAGGTATGTAACAAATTATGCGGAGGGATGTGAGTGATGTAGATGGGATCTATCCCTCCTATATGACGGGAGTGATATCATGATTCTTGATAGAGTGAGACCATGAAGTGCATAGTCATGCTCAAATGAGCTCAATATGAGATATTGAGCTCATTTGATTAGAGTGAGTCTACTTGGAGTTCAAGATATAGATTGTACAAAGAATGACACGGTCTAGGCCTCAATTGATCAATCTATATATCAAGGATAGAGGGACATTGTCACATATTGTGAGAGTCACAATTAGTAGTCACAATGGTGATGTTGGATCTCAACATTCTTGTAACTTGGGTAGCAAAGATGTGTTGCTAGATACCGCTCATTGCTTATGTTTCTAAATCAGTTTAGGAGCATTGCCAACATTACAAGAACCTATAGGGTCACACACAAAGGGAAATTAGATGAAGATTAGGTTCATATGATGGATCAAGAGGATTAGGTTCATGTGATGAACCAAATTGGATTAAGAGTAATCCAAATTAGACTAATTGAGTTGGACTCAATTTGATTCAAGTGTTGAATGAGTCTAATTTAGATTTGATTCATTGAGTCAATTTAAACTAATGAATAGAGATTCATTAAATTAAATTGACTTGAATCAAAGGTTAGATTTGATTAACCATGGGAGATAAGAGGTCAAGTTTGACTTGACTTGAGAGGGAAGATGAAGGGTCAAGTTTGACTTGACCAAATGCCACTTCATGGTGACTTGGCATAGGGCCGGCCAATGATGATGTTCCACATCATCATGGACACATCATGGTGTGCCACCTCAAGAGGAAGACCAAGAGCCATGGCTCTTTGTATTACATGGATGTATTTAACCCTCCTTAAGTGGTCGGCCAAATGATGAGTGAGGCTAATTGAATTCTACTTATTCCTTCTCCTTTCTTCTTCTCTCCCTCTCCTCCATTGCCGAGACCTCCCAAGAGTGCTAGCACACTCTAAGTGGTTCTCTTCACCTTTTGTCCGTGTGGAAACGTGTAGAGGAGTGTACACTTGACACTCTACGAGATCCAGCAACCTTTCGGACGAGCGGGATAAGCGAAGGGCATCGCTACAAGGATAACATTCTTCCCATGTAGATCTAAGGTAGATCTAGTGTAGATAAACATGTACATGAATTTTATTTATCTTCATACGGATCTGTTGTCGGCTTCCGAGGTTTTCGCAACGCAAAAAGCGATTTTTGTAGCTTGAAGAGTCTAATAGTGGTATTAGAGCCTCGTGTGAAGCATGTACATGTTTGTATTTGTAATTTTTTTTATTATATATGAAAAATTACAGATCTGTAAGTTTCTATAATTTTCTTAATTTTATAGATTTTGTGAGTATTTTTCTTGTAGAGTCGAAGCAATAAGTGTTTGGACACTTGTAGGCTTTAACCACCGAGAAAAACTCTCCGAAATGGCAAGGGCTCGTTTTTGTTTTTTGGGACAGCGACTTAAGGCATTGTAAGATCGGTGTGGGATACTTGCGAGATTCATTTTGCAAGAAGGGGTGCTGCCCCTAACCCCGCTAGGGGCATTGTCCCACGATCGCACCCGAAAATCGCTTAGCGGGACCGCTGCGGAGTTGTGACTCATAAAATTGAAAGAAAAAAGTAGAAAAATTATAGAAATTTATGTAAACTACATAATTTATAATTATGTATGATATTGTGATGTTCATGGCCAAAAAACCCCAATGTGATTGGATAAAATTGTGTTATAATTCATAATACGGCTTGCTCACCGTTTTTAGTATTGTGCATGTTGTATATGATATGCAACCTGCGCGTCGTGCCTCCCTTATTATATTCCTATTGTAAATAGATTTTAGACTCAAATGTAACTTGAGTTTCATGTTTGTAATGTACAAAATGAAGCGGTGAAGGTCCACTCGCAGACGGAGTTACGAGGAGGGTGCCGACGACACATGGCGGTCAAAGGAGGTGCTTGGAGAAGCCGCTAACCCTATGTTGACCGTCCGATCTTCTCATTGGCTTGAGAAGATCGTAGTAGGGTCATGACCTCATCACAAATTAATTAATTAGTATATATATATATATATATTTGTTTTTGCTTGTATGCATGTGATGCATGCTAGTATAGGGTAATTAATGCCTTAATGCGTATATGATACACATTCACGATTAGATTAGATCTTAATCAAGTCAACTCGAAATGCCTACCAAGTTTTGATACCCATCACTACCTCGATCATTTGTTGTTGTTGAATCTGTCAAAGCAGAGCAATGCATATTATCTTGGTAGGGTGCGGAGGGACAATCTTGGTCCCGCCTATCAAAGCTTGGGTGAGGATAAGCTCAATTAGATTGAGTGAAACTAGTTAACTCAATTGGATCAGGTAAAACAATAGGCATATTCCAACGGCTGGAAAGATAGGATAAGATCACATTTACACTAAATCTTGGGCAATATAGCCAAAGCTAACTCCAATTTTTTGTAAATGTGGATCTTGATCCTATAAACAAGAGTTGCATAGAGATGTAATTGGTAATTTGTTACCTACCGATCATACTAAGTCTTGGGCAATTTATCCAAAGCTAACTCAAGGCGTAGTATGATGTGGATCTTGTCCCGCAAGAATTATAGCTAGTTGGTATGAATCTAGTAGTGTGGTTTGACCACATTCATGACTCGATTCTATAAAAGTCCTATAATTTAGTGGGAGCATCATTTAATTAAAGACCTAATTAAATGATAAATAGAATATGATATTTACTTTCTGCATTATTTATGTTGTAGATTGTCATGTCATCAAACACGAACACTCTCTCTATGTGTTCTGTCCTTGAGAAGGACAATCTCAATGGAGCTAATTTCCTGGACTGGTATAGGAATATGAGAATTGTTCTCAAACAAGAAAGAAAACTGTACGTCCTGGAGCAACCCATTCTGGAAGTTCCTCCTACCATTTCCACACGAGCTGACCGAGATGCTTACAAGAAGCATCAAGATGATGCATTAGATGTGTCATGCCTCATGCTCGCGACCATGAACTCTGAGCTTCAGAAGCAACACGAGTTGATGGATGCTTTTGATATGGTTGAACATCTTCATCAACTATATCAAGGACAAGTAAGGCACGAGAGATTCGAGATCTCTAAGGCACTGTTTCAGTGCAAGATGCAAGATGGGACTCCTGTAGGTCCATATGTACTCAAGATGATTGGGTACATAGAGAACCTACAGAGGTTGGGATTCCTACTTAGCCAAGAACTGGACACTGACTTGATCTTGCAATCCTTGCTAGAAAGTTACAATCAATTTGTTATGAATTACAACATAAATGAAATTGATAAGTCACTGCCTGAGATGCTTAGCATGTTGAGAACTGCTGAGCTCAACCTTAAGAAGGCAAAGCCCAACTCCATTTTGATGGTGCAAAAGAATAATGGCAAGGGTAAGCCTAAAAGTAAGGGAAAGGCCCAAGACAAGGGCAAAGGGAAGGGAATGAAACCTAAAGGAGGGGTTGCCAAGGATGCTGAATGCTACCACTACGGTCAGACCGGTCACTAGAAGCGGAACTACAAAGGATACCTGGAAGATCTTAAGAAGAAGAGAAGTGAGACTTCTACTTCAGGTATATATGTTATAGAAGTCAATCTATCTATTTCTTCATCGTGGGTATTTGATACCGGATGTGTTTCTCACATTTGTACTAATGTACAGGCGCTGAGAAATAGCAGGGCATTGACGAAGGGCGAGGTAGACCTACGAGTAGGCAATGGAGCAAGGGTTGCTGCGTTTGCTGTAGGAACTTATTTTCTATCTCTGCCCCATGGCCTTGTACTAGAATTAGATGAATGTTGTTATGTGTCTGCTCTCACAAAAAACATCATTTCAGTTTCTTGTTTAGACAAGAAAGGTTTTTCATTTATAATAAAGAACAAATGTTGTTCTGTTTATTTAAATGATATGTTCTATTGTAGTGTGATGCACGCAATCACGACCTCAAATCTCGTGATGGAGGCCGTCGAGGACTCGAAGCGCGCGCTCATGCTCAATGCCCACAAGTGCACAGATGTCATCAAGTAATAAAAGATTATCGATCCCACAGGCACTGGGATTCGAATATCGGTATGTTCAGTGGTTGAAATTGTTCGGATGTAAACTCTAAAAGGTTTTGACTTGTGAGGGTTGTCGGTGAACTATACTCTATACGATGTCACACGGAGGAGGAAGGGAGTGTGCCGAGGTCTTCAAAAGTGATTCTAGGACTTCGATTTCACTTGTGTGTCACAAAAAAATGCTGTCAATTGGCATTGTCTAGATGTTTAGATATGGTTTTGTGGAAGGGACATCATACACTCTCTCGATGAGCCACAACATCTACTGAGAGCTATCTCTTCCTAAAAGGACGGGATAGACAGTACGATGATGCCGAATCAATCCCTACGATGAATCGTGTCCGGTTCCATCGCATCCTTCTACCCACGGTTACAGGAGATCAGGTTTACCCTTAGGTTCCTTGTATAAAATCTCCTAAATCTTAGATACGACGGCTGTCACCCCTCGTATCACCTAAGCACAGTAGGTAGAAAACCAAACACGCATAGATATAATAAAAACAACTACCAATTGTCAAATTAAACTCAAAGACAGAATTTAACATGAACCAACATTGTAATGTGCACACAAGCTACTCCCTAATCCTAGAATCGAAAGAACTACTCCATGTATATGAAGGAGGAATCACAAAGTATGTACATGTTCGAATACATCAGAATTAAAATGTAGGAACAAGGGATTACAATGCTTTTGTGGTTTTCTCTCCGGTGTTGAAGTGTAAGGCATGGACTTTCGGCGGCATTCCTCCTCCCCGTTGCGAGTTCCCAAAGATTTTTAGGGCTTCGGTGTGCCATCCTAGCCGTCGTGCCTCCCCCCTAGGGTTTGGGCGGAGCCATCCTTATATAGACATCACCTCAGACTGTTGCAAAATTCAAAAAAAGCCCTAGTCATGCAAATCTGGCGGGCGCCTCATGATCGTGTGTTTCCACATGGCCAGGCTGTGTGCGACCCTAAGGTGGCTGATCTCGCCCATTGGACATGGTCGTGTGTAGCCACATGCCCTGGCTGTGTCCCACTCTACGTCTAGCTGCAAAATGTCCTTCTTTTGCTCCGAAAGTGCACCTTTTTCACCCGAAATGCTAACCTGCACACAAAAGTACAAAGAGCAAACCTCCGAACTAGAAAATAGAAAATGCATGCAAAATATAGTGACATATGCTTGAAAACTAACATAAAACGTAATGAGATGTGAGCGAAAACTACTCCTAAAATCCTATATGTTTTGCTCACATCACTTTCCCCAGACTTAAATATTTGTTTGTCCTCAAGCAAACCTCAGTGCTATGAAATTTAAAAAGACATTGTTCCATACTTAGCATGTTAACTAAATTTATCAAGTGGTATTTACAATCAAAGAAAAATAAATATGTTCTAGAAATTCACTAAGTTAGCTCCTCGTGCTCGTGCAAAGCAAATCATTCTTAGGGGATGCCCGTTCCATGGTGAGTTAAGTTGTCACCCCATAGCTTTCCTAAGGGTGCCGACTCTTAGGCACTTACCTGCCCAAAGCGAGGGTCGTTCTCTAGATCTAGCATAAAGTCTCAAAGGCGTGCTCTGTATTGAGAGAAATTGGTAGGTGTTTCCTCAGTAATCTAACTCGGTCTCAAAGGGGGCACTTAGCCATTTCCACCCACGACAACTATTTTTTATCCCTCATAATCTTCTCTCTCTCTCTTTTTTTTCTTTTTTTTTTCTTTGTTTTCTTTTTCATCTCTTTTTTTTTTCTTCTCACTAGGTTTTTGATTTTTCCAAATGGGCTTACACAATCCGAGCATCTCCAGTAACTAAAATGCTAAACCTAGAGTCATCTATGGATTCCAAAGTACTAGACTACCGAGATGAATCATAACTAGGTATGTACTAGATTCTCCCTTTCAGAATATTCGACATGTGTAAGTGTAAAAATAAAGCTAACCAGTGTAAGTCTAGAACATTCAATAGAGCAAATAAAATAAAATACCACGAGATAAATGAAGTTAAGCTACCTATGGGAACAACTCATGTAAGCAACTTTTATAAATACTACTGAGGAAGCTTTATAGATAACAAAAACTAAGTACTGAAAGAAACTCAACAACCCATGCATGAATAAATGAATGAAAATACCAGAAAAGAAACTACTGCTAGGAAACAAAACAAAATAAACTTTGGGTCCCCCCAGACTTAAATGAAAATATACCTCTAGTATGGTGAACGAGGTGGAAAGTCTGGGAGCCTCGGCATCTCTGGATCCTGGGAGAACCTACTGCTCGGCCACTGATGCCACATGTACATATGGTTGATCTGGGAGCTGGTGGATGCAGTAGTTGCTCGGTGGTCCTCCTCCCTAGCCCACTGCGCCTGCTGGGCCTGCATGTGCTGCCGCATCTATTTGTGATAGGTGACCTCATCCTGGCGACGAGCAGCCTCCTCCTGGAAGTATATGCGGGCCTCGTCGTAGAACTCCTCAGCCCGCTGGAAGTGCTCCCGGAAGCCCTGGAACTCCGCCTGTGTGTAGGCGCTCTGCTCCTCCCATCGCTACCTCTACATCTGCTGCTCAGTGTATATGTTATCGAGGCACGATCAGAACTCTGAGAAATCATAAGTCGACGTACCTGCATCCTTCTCAAAGGTGGAAAAATGTGGTGGTGCAGGTGCAGACTCATGTCAGCGTGGACTAGGTGGGCTCCTATGCATGTGTGGACTGGAGGGAGAGTGATGTAAAGGTGGAGAGATGGGCGCCGATGTGGGTGGTCCCTCATGTGGAGGGGACTCCACTATCAGGTCCAAGCGCTAGTTGGCGCGTGTAGTGATGGTGGTACGATCAAGGTCAGGGAGCCTAAGGGTCGTTAGATTTTTCCTTACAAAGCATAAGGAGTGTCCTTCACTCACAATCATCTTCATGCCCATGCACACTCCTAGGTCGATCCTAGGGCTCCCCTCTATACTCTCTAATGTAGTATAATTGTACCCCATCCTATGGCAAATGTGGGTAAGTAGGCCTCCCACATTAATCTCTCCTCGTGCTGCTTTGCCCATCTTCACTAAGTGTCTGATGAAGTGGGACCCTACATCGATGCTACTCCTTTCTTATAGCATGTCCTAGAGGCAAAGCAGCTCGCTAGCTCTAACTACATCGTCACTCTCCCCACGACCAAATATAGTACTAGCCATGATGCGGTGGAGGTATCGGAAGACAGGGTTTTGGAGGCACGATGCTTTGGCCCTAGAAGGGTCATAAGCATGCTCTCCCATCAACTCGGTCCAAAATACCCGAGAGTTGAACCCAATAGGGATTCTTCTCTCTCCCCCACTCGGCAAGCCAAAGCATGAGTTTAATTGGTGAAGGGTCCACTCATGCTCAATGTTAAATAGCCTAAAAGTTATCCTACCCTCCTTGCTCTCTCTACCCATTAAAATTTCCACCTCTAAGGAACTCAAAAATTCTAGAACTATCCTAGGGTAGGTTGGGTGTCTTATTCCCATCATCTCTTCCCACCCCATTTTTGCAAATAGGGTTTGAATATCACCCAACAACCCTAAAGACACTAGCAAATCTTCATCTAAGTACCTAGTAGCAGTGAGTTTACAGGTAAAAAGCATATTATATCTATCTCTATGTTCATTATTGTGAAAAAGAAGAGTGGGTAGGGCGTTACCCTCCTCCGGAGCTTGAGGGACGTCGGCTCTCCATGTTCGTTGCTCTGAAGCACCGGATCGTGGTCCTACATGCTTGGTCCTCCTCATCCTTGCTTCTTTTGGCTTCCTTTGAGGTCAGAAGTGCTTCTAGATGGCGGGGAAGACGAAACCACACGGCTAGGACAAGAGCACTCGAAGCACACGTCGCAAATGAAGTGAAAACACATGGGTCGCCCCTTTTAACATTGTGCGACACGGCCATGTGAAATCACACAGCTAGGCCGTGTGCGCCTCGGGTCAGTCGGGCATGGCCATGGGAAAACACATGGCCAGGCCATGTGTTCCAATTTTTCTGCCCATTTTGCGTTAGGGTCCTTATTTTTCTCATACACTTCACCGTGTAGGTTAATATGGATTTTATTTTTGCCTAGCAAAGTTCTTTTCTACTCCTAACTCTAAATGAGATGGAAATCAAAACTAAAATTAAATAAATGCATGCAATACAATTAAAGGTAAATCTAAAACTAAACTTGGGTTGCCTCCCAAGAAGCGCTTTGTTTAAGGTCGTTTAGCTCGACCACACTCCACTATCAACTTGGCTCTGGAGGTTCAGTGAACCTCCATTCATCTGTCTCGAAAGCTTCATCTGGCGGTTCCGGCTTCATTCTGCTAAACGTGAAGCCGTTGAGGTAGGGGGCTCTGTGCTCTGAAAGGCTGAAGAGGATGATCTCCCCATCTACCTCCAGGGAGATTTGGTGTGCCTTCACGTCTATGCATGCCCCTGCAATCGCTAGAAAAGGCCTCCCCAGAATGATGGAATTCTGAGGATTTGGTCCTGTGTCCAGTATGATGAAGTCCATGGGTATCACGAAATCCTCAATCACCACAGGCACGTGTGCTAGCAAGCCGACGGATTCCTTGACTAAGTCATCCCCCATACGAATACCAAGATTCGTTGGTTGGAGCCTGCTCAGTCCCATCTTCAGATAGTACGCATAGGGCATCACACTGACTGATGATCCCAGGTCACATAGAGCTTCATCGAAGCTCTCCCCATAAATTGAGTAGGGGATAACAAATTCACTGGGGTCCTTAAGCTGTAGTGGAATCTTCTCTACAATTTTAGCTTGGTCAATTATGGTGGTAATCATGGCTACACACCCCTTGGTGAATTTGCTACTCTGCCCCACTCCTTCCTCTTTAGCTTGACTCACCGGAGAGCTCTTCACAGGTTGCAACACGATTTGGGCTATCTGGGCCACTTGCGTCTCCAATATCCTGGTGTGACTTGCAACGGCGTCAACGATGGCCTTCAAGTCCCTAAGTGATTCTTCAGATTTCTGATGCTGGCGACGAAATTCCTCATTGGCCTTAGTTTGGGTAGCAATGAAGTCCTCTATCATCAGTTCTAGTCTGGACTTCTGTGGTCGCTGCCCATTGCCCTACTGCTGCCCATACCCTTCTGATGGTTTGGAGTTTCCCGAGTTATTCTTATAAGAGAAATTTGGGTGACTCCTCCATCCGGGATTGTAGGTGTTAAAGTATGTGTTGTTGGGTCTTTGGTCGTAGTCCCCAACCGTGTCACAGTGCTCAATTTGCTCCTTTGAGGTTCCCTACCATCCATAGTGGTCCTCTCGATACGCTTCCGCTCCCTCTTCAAAGTCAATGGACGCACATGTAGATGAAGGATTCAAAGATTCGAACCGTCTGCTGAGCGCGTCCATCCTTGCTGCCAGATGGTCCATGGAGTTGATAGTGTATCGTCGCACTGTAGGCGTAGGTTGACCACGTTCGGAAGCCCATTGATGGTGGTTATGGGCCACCTCTTCTATCAGCTCCTCTGCTTCCTCTATGGTCTTATTCATCAGTGCTCCTCCTGCAGCAGAATCCAGGGACATCTTCATGGCATACGCGATCCAATTGTAGAAGATGTGGATAACCAGCCACCTCTCCAGTCCACGGTGGGGGCATTGGTAGAGTAGCCCTTTGTAGCGATCCCAAGCTTCGAATAAGGACTCCCCCTCTTTCTGACAGAAGCTCGTGATAATATGGCGCATGTGAGCAGTCTTGCTTGGTGGGAAGTATTTGTTCAGAAATTGCTGCTCACATTGCTCCCATGTAGTGATGCTCCCCGAAGGTAAGGAGTGAAGTCATGGCTTAGCCTTATCCCACAGTGAGAATGAGAATAGACTCAGGCAGATCGCGTCGGTAGGGACTCTGTTCATTTTCATTGTCGAGTAGATTTCTAAAAATGCCTCAAGGTGCCGGTTCGGGTCTTCAGTCGCAGCTCCCCCGAATTGACTCTACTGGACCATATGTATAAGTGTCGGTTTCAGCTCAAAGTTATTTGTTGAAATAGATGGTCCAGCTATACTCGGCCTAAATCCTCTAGCGCTAGGAGCTGCATAGTCCCGCAGAGGTCGGCTACCTATGTTCACTTCGGATGCGCCTTGATCCTCCATCCTTCATTGCTCTCCTTTCCGGTGATGAAAGGTTCATTCATTCTCTAAGTCGATCAGAATTAGGCCTTCTGATCCTAAGTGTCTAAGAATATGACGAACCGAGCCACAAAAATTAGGAGTGCTACTAATTCTAAAAGAAGAAAATAAAACAATCTAGCTAATAAAATCTAACAAACAAAAAAAAGAAATAAAAACAACTACTGCTAAAAATAAAAATTAAAAACTAAATCTAAATATGGAAAGTTTAGAACTAAAGTAAATAAGGCAAACTAAAAATAAAATAAACCAAGTAAATAAATCTAATCCTAAGTCCGATCCAATTTACCACTGTTCGATTCGATATCAAATCGATCAGTCCTCAGCAATGTCGCCAAAAACTTGATGCATGCAATCGCGACCTCAAATCTCGTGATGGAGACCGTCGAGGACTCGAAGCACGCACTCGCGCTCAACACTTGCAAGTGCACGAATGTCGTCAAGTAATAAAAGATTATCGATCCCTCAGGGACTGAGATTCGAATATCTATATGTTCAGTGGTTGAAATTGTTCGGACGTAAACTCTATAAGGTTTCGACTTGTGAGGGTTGTCGGTGGACTATACTCTATACGGTGTCACACGGAGGAGGAAGGTAGCATGCAGAGGTCTTCAAAAGTGATTCTAGGACTTCGGTTTCGCTTGTGTGTCACAAAACAATGTTGTCAATTAGAGTTGTCTAGATGTTTAACTATGGTTTTGTGGAAGGGACATCATACACTCTCTCGATGAGCCACCACATCTACCAAAAGCTATCTCTGCCTAAAAGGACAGGATAGAAAGTACAAGGATGCCGAATCAATCCCTACGATGAACCGTGTCCGGTTCCATCGCATCCTTCTACCCACGGTTATAGGAGATCAGGTTTACCCCTAGGTTCCTTGTATAAAATCCTATAAATCTTAGATACGAGGGCTATCACCCCTCGTATTGCCTAAGCACTGTAGGTAGAAAACCAAACATGCATAGATATAGTAAAAACAACTACAAATTGTCAAATTAAACTCAAAGATAGAATTTAACATGAACCAACATTGTAATGTACATACAAACTAATCCCTAATCCTAGAATCGAAAGAACTACTCCATGTATATGAAGGAGGAATCACAAAGCATGTACATGTTCGAATACATCAGAATTAAAACATATGAACAAGGGATTACAATGCTTTCGTGGTCTTCTCTCCGGCATTGAAGTGCAAGGCGTGGACCTCCGGTGGCATTCCTCCTCCCCGTTGTGAGTTCCCGAAGCTTCTTAGGGCTTTGGTGTGCCATCCTAGCCATCGTGCTCCCTCCTAGGGTTTGGGCGGAGCCATCCTTATATAGACATCACCTCAGACCACTGCAAAATCCGAAAAAAGCCCTAGTCATGCAAATCTAGCGGGCCACCACACGGCTATGTGTTTCCACATGGCCAGGCCGTGTGCGGCCCTATGGTGACTGATCTCTCCCATTGGACACGGTCGTGTGTAGCCACATGCCCTGGGCATGTCCCACTCTGCGTCTAGCTGCAAAATGTTTTTCTTTTGCTATGAAAGTGTGCCTTTTTCACCCGAAATGCTAACCTACACACAAAAGTATAAAGAGTAGACCTCCAAACTAGAAAATAGGAAATGCTTGCAAAATATAGTGACATATGCATGAAAACTAACATAAAATGTAATGAGATGTGAGCGAAAACTACTCCTAAAACCCTATATATTTTGCTCACATCATAGTGCACCTCTGATGAACGAACTCTACATTCTAGACTTAGAGAACCCCATCTATAACATAAGTACAAAAAGGTTCAAGTCAAATGAGTTGAACCAAACCTATCTATGACATTGTCGCTTAGGTCACATAAATGAGAGTCACTTATCCTAGCTCCATAAGGATGGGTTTCTGGACTCATTTGATTTTGAATCATATGAGACATGCGAGTCTTGACTTCTAGTCAAGATGACCAAGACTCCCTTTAGTGGACACAAAGAAAGAGCAACAGACTTGTTAGGACTTATACATAGTGATGTGTGTGGCCCTTTCAATGTCGCTACTAGAGGTGGTTATAGGTACTTCATTACATTTACTAATGACACATAAGTCAGAATCCTTTGAAAAGTTCAAAGAATTCAAGAATGAAGTACAAAAATAGCTTGGTAAGAGTATTATGATACTTCGATCAGATAGAGGTGGTGAATACCTTAGCCATGAGTTTCGTGACTATCTAGCTGAGTGTGGGATTCTATCCCAACTCACTCCTCCTGGACCACCACAGTGGAATGGTGTATCCGAAAGGAGGAATCATACCCTATTAGATATGGTACGATCTATGATGAGTCACACAGATCTTTCTATATCCTTTTGGGGATATGCTCTAGACACAGCAGCCTTCACACTTAACCGTGTTCCATCCAAAGCTATGATAAAGACACCATATATGATATGGATAGGAAAAAATCTCTAGATGTCTTTCATGAGGATTTTGGGTTGTGAGGTTTATGTTCGATGTCAAGTCTCAAACAAACTGGGACCCAAATCCGATAAGTGCTATTTTGTTGGATATTCCAAGGAAACGAAGGGATATTACTTCTACATTCCCAGTCAGCACAAAGTGTTTGTGGCAAAAACTAGGGTATTTCTAGAAAGGGACTTTGTTTCTAGAAAAACTAGTGGGAGTACGTTCGATCTTGAAGAAATTCAAGATATGGACCATAGCACTGAGGCCTTGATGGAGGTTGAATAGCAACCACAAAGTGTTGTGGATGATGAGATTGTTGCACAAAGAGTTATGGAACAACAGCCTGTTCAGGTAGACCTACCTCTTCGCAGGTTTGATAAGGTACGTCATCAGCCTGAGAGATACTCATTTCTCTTGTCTGACCATAATGACGTTATGCTCATTGAGAATGAGCCTACCTCATATCAGGAAGCTATGATGAGCCCAGATTATGAGAAATGGCTAGAGGCCATGAGATCTGAGATGGAATCCATGTACACCAACCAAGAATGGACTTTGGTTGATCCACCTGAAGGCGTCAAACCCATTGGGTGTAAGTGGGTCTTTAAGAGAAAGACTAACATGGATGGACTTACGCATACCTATAAGGGCCAATTGGTAGCTAATGGTTTCAAGCAAATTCATGGTATTGTCTATGATAAAACCTTTTCTCCAGTTGCGATGTTTAAGTCCATTGGAATCATGCTTGCTATTACAGCGTACCACAATTATGAGATCTGGCAGATGGATGTTAAAATTGTATTATTGAATGGAAACTTGCTCGAGGATGTGTACATGACACAACCTAAGGGTTTTGTAGATCCACAATATACTGACAAAGTATGCAAACTGCAAAGGACCATTTATGGGCTAAAACAAGCTTCTCAGAGCTGGAATCTTCGATTCGATGATGCGATCAAACAGTTTGTATTCATCACGAATGAAGATGAACCCTGTGTCTACAAGAGGGATAATGGGAACACAATTGTCTTCCTTGTATTGTATGTGGATGACATACTACTCATTGGAAATAACATCCCTTTGCTATTGTTTGTGAAGACTTGGCTAGGGAATTGTTTCTCAATGAAAGACTTAGGTGAAGCAGCCTATATTCTAGGCATCAAGATCTATAGAGATAGATCTAAGAGATTGCTTGACCTAAGTCATAGTACATATATTGACATGGTATTACTACGGTTTTCCATGCATAATTCCAAGAAGGGATTTCTGTCGATGTCACATGGTGTGAGTCTTTCAAAGACTCAAAATCCCTCTTCTAAAGAGGAGAGAAACCACATGGACAAGATCTCTTATGTATCTGCCATAGGATCTATCATGTACGCCATGCTATGTACTCGTCCTGATGTCTCGTATACTTTGAGCATAACGAGCCGATACCAGTCAGATCCAAGTAAACATCACTGGATAGCGGTTAAGAATATTCTTAAGTACTTAAGAAGGACTAAAGAATATTTCTTGATATTTGGAGGCGATAGGGAACTAGCTGTAAAGGGTTACAGCGATGTAACTTCCAAACTGACCAGGATGATTATAGATCGCAGTCAGGGTTCGTGTTTTTCTTGAATGGTGGCGTTGTGAGCTGGAAGAGTTCGAAGTAGGACACAGTTGTTGATTCTACAACAAAGGTCGAGTATATTGCTGCAACAGAGGCAACAAAGGAGGCAATTTGGATCTGCAAGTTCATTACTGAGCTTGGAGTGGTTCCTAACATACCAGATCCTATAGAGCTCTATTGTGCCAACAATGGAGCGATTGCGTAGGTTAAGGAACCTCGCTCACACCAGCGGACCAAACACATACTACAATGCTTCCATCTCATTCGAGAGATTATCGATAAAGGAGATATGAAGATTTGCAGAGTACCCACAGAGGCTAACGTCGTAGATCCCTTGACCAAGGCTTTGGCATAGAAAAAGCATGATGGTTACACTAGGTCATTGGGTATTAGATACTACAGTGATTGACAATAGTGCTAGTGGAAGATTGTTAGTGAAAGCCCTAGAGTCGATCATGTGATGATTGTTGTATGGACTTGTTGTATCATATTCCTATATATTTTTATAAAGGCATTTCTTTGTGGTTATTATACTTACTTGTATTGGTGCCAAATAACTAAGTATAATAGCGTCCTTGAGTAGAAGGTTCTTATCTATATCAATCGATTGGTTGAATTGATAATGAGATGATATAGAGAATACTACTCTTAATCATTCCTAGTCAAGTATTAATATTCAGGGACAATGTTAATGCGAAGAGACTAGCATGTAGGTCAACTCGATGACTTGATCTCACAAGTCATGGATATGAGATATCAAGTTGACACATGGGTATGCATTAGAGAATGTATACTGAATGACCAGCCATGAGAAAGTATCATGGATTGTTATATGAGTGTAATATACTTTCTCATGTGACTATTACTATGACTATTAGTCCTTCGACCCGAAGTCACCATTATTCCCTACATAAGGAGTTGCATACTTTGGCTTCGTCAAATGTCACCCGTAAATGGGTGGACTATAAAGGCGATTACTGGGTATGTAACAAATTATGTGGAGGGATGTGAGTGATGTAGATGTGATCTATCCCTCCTATATGATGGGAGTGATATCATGATTCTTGATAGAGTGAGACCACTAAGTGCATGGTCATGCCCAAATGAGTCAATATGAGATATTGAGCTCATTTGATTAGAGTGAGTCTACTTGGAGTTCAAGATATAGATTATACAGAGGATGACACGGTCTATGCCTCAATTGATCAATCTAGATGTCAAGGATAGAGGGACATTGTCACATATTGTGAAAGTCACAATGGTGATGTTGGATCTCAACATTCTGTTGGATCGAGAAGCGTCGTTAGAGGGGGGTGAATAGTGATCGTAAATCTGTTCGACGTTTCGTTCGAGTAGATAATTAAATGTGTAATAGCAGAGGAAAATAAAGAGACACGTTTATTTTTACTTGGTTCACAACCCAGCGGTTGCTACTCCAAGGCCCTATCGGTCCTAGACCACGTACGGAGGGCAAAGCGCTATAACGTCTCCTCCTCGTTGGAGGTAGGAGACAACGATCACAAAACCAAAAGTACGAGGATGAGGCAACAAGCCTATTTCACCTCGTTACGATTAAAATAAAGAATACAATAAAAACAATTACTTGCCACTGCTGCCGACGAAGGAGATTTGGACTTGTTGTCACGTCGGCGTTATGACGGCGTTGGAGCGTTGGCGTTGTAGGAGCACTTGAGAATTACTTGATGATCTTTGGAGTTGGAATCCACCCCTCCTTTTATAGATTTTGGCCTCTGAATTTGTCTCCACTTTATTCGGAACAGATCACGAAGTTGTCCAAATTTTATCGCGAAGTGGCCGCGTCAAACGTTATCCGTTTTGACCTAGCGCAAAGGCTGATTCGTCGCCATCAGTCGACTGATGACTCCCATCAGTCGACTGATGAGCATCAGTCGACTACCCAATGTCCAACAGTCGACTGCCAGCCTAACCACTTCCCTGCAGTAAGAGGTTAGCTCGGAAAATGATAAATGCGACGGTTTCTAACCGTCCGATCTCGACCTAGACCTTCCACAGGAAGTCTTAGTCGGATCATCGCCTACGGTCATCCCCGTAAAGAGGACACGACCTTACAATCTCTCACTCACATGAGCTTTCCTCGATACTTACCTTGTAGCTCTCGCTTCCGGCCTTCCACTTGATTCCTTCGGCTCCCTCCGAAGTCACTCGAGTGTCGCCCGACCACCACGGCTTCCTCCGGGTGTCGCTAGCCTTCAACTCCAGCTTTAGTACCTTTCTGCACACTCGATTTAGCTCGTGAGATAACAATGTAAACTTAACTTTGTGTCTTTTCCATAATCAAAATACAGGTTTGATTATCTAGTGCCCCTGCACCAACACATTCTTGTAACTTGGGTAGCAATGATGTGTTGCTTGATACCGCTCATTGCTTATGTTTCTAAATCGGTTTAGGAGCATTGCCAACATTACAAGAACCTATAGGGTCGCACACAAAGGGCAATTAGATGAAGATTAGGTTCATATGATGGACCAAGAGGATTATGTTAATGTGATGAACCAAATTGGATTAAGAGTAATCCAAATTAGACTAATTGAGTTAGACTCAATTTGATTCAAGTGTTGAATGAGTCTAATTTAGATTTGATTCATTAAGTCAATTTAAACTAATGAATAGAGATTCATTAAATTAAATTGACTTGAATCAAAGGTTAGATTTGATCAACCATGGGAGATAAGAGGTCAAGTTTGACTTGACTTGAGAGGGAAGATGAAGGGTCAAGTTTGACTTGACCAAATGCCACTTCATGGTGACTTGGCATAGGGCCGGCCAATGATGATGTTCCACATCATCATGGACACATCATGGTGTGCCACCTCATGAGGAAGACCAAGAGTCATGGCTCTTGGTATAACATGGATGTATTTAACCCTCCTTAAGTGGCCGGCCAAATGATGAGTGAGGCTAATTGAATTCTACTTCTTCCTTCTCCTTTCTTATTCTCTCCCTCTCCTCCATTGCTGAGACATCCCAAGAGTGCTAGCACACTCTAAGTAGTTCTCTCCACCTTTTTTCCGTGTGTATACGTGTAGAGAAGTGTACACTTGACACTCTATGAGATCCGACAACCTTTCGAATGAGTGGGATAGGCGAAGGGCATCGATACAAGGGTAACATATTTCCCATGTAGATCTAAGGTAGATCTAGTGTAGATAAACATGTACATGAATTTTATTTATCTTTGCACGGATCCGTAGCTGGCTTTCGAGGTTTCTGTAATGAAAAATGCGATTTTTATGGCTCGGAGATTCTAAAAATTCGAAGATGGACCTACGCTCTCCAGAAGTGATTTTGGGGTTTTTTAATTCAAAAAATGAATGAGATTTGTAAATGTATGTTGATGCATATTTCCATCTTTCTCATATATGCTCGATTTTGTATTTCTATGTTAATCAATTGATCATGACGTCTTTAAATTTGCACACTATTTTGGATTCAAACAAATTAACTGGGTCTAGCTTCTTGGACTAACTTAGAAACTTGAGAATTGTTCTCAAGGCAGAAAAGCTCACGTATGTCCTCGAAGTGCCTCTTCCCAACCGTCATAAGGACGATGCAACTCCAGACCAATTGTTGGCCTATCAGAAACATGTGGCTGATTCTGAACTGGTGAGTTGCATCATGCTAGCAGCGATGGTACTTGAGCTGCAGAAGCAGCATGAGCATATGGATGCTAATACCATAGTCTTCCATCTTCATGAGTTGTTTGATGAGCAAGCGAGATCCAAAAGGTTCGAAGTCTCCAGGCTCCTCTTTACCTCTAAGATGTAAGAAGGTTCATCTGTAGTGCAGTTTGTGCTAAAGATGAATGGGTACATCGAGCGGCTGGCTACCCTCGGGTTTGTGATGGATCATGAATTAAGTATTGACTTAATTCTTCATTGTTTTCCCAAGAGTTTCTCACAATTTGTGATGAACTACCGGATGAACAAACTCAAATCCACTATTCCTGAGCTCCTCAATATGTTAAAGACTGTGGAGCCTTCTATGAAGCATGAGGAGAAGGCGGTTCTGTTAGTTGATTCCTCAAAGAAATGTTCTAGAAGGAAGTCAAAAGAACAAATGAAAGGGAAGAAGAAAAAAGGCCAAGAAGGCAGAACCAGCACAAAAAGACACTTGCCATCATTGTGGCAAGGAGGGCCACTGGGAAGAAACTGCAAGATTTATCTTGAGTCCGTGAAGAAGAAGAAGGCATCTGATGTCCCATCCTCTTCAGGTATCTATGTTATTGATTGTCATTCTATTTCCTTAGACACTTGGGTATTGGATACTGGATGTGGCTCACATATATGTAATGAGATACAGGGGCTAAGGAATAGAAGAAGACTCATCAGAGGGGAGTCAAATTTGCGAGTTGGCAATGGAACAAAGGTTGCTACGGTCGCCACTGGAACTTATTTGCTAAAGCTCCATAGTGGACTAGTCTTAGAACTTGACAATTGTTATTATGTTCCTTCTCTAATAGAGAACATTGTTTTTATTTCCTGCTTAAATAGAAATGGTTACCATTTGACATTTAGTAACAATTGTTGTTATATAACTTTGAATGGTGAACTTTATGGGACTGGAACTTCGAGAAATGGTATTTATACATTAGACGTATCCAGTGACATTTTCAATATCGAAGCAAGCAACAAGCATGCTCGAAAGGATAATCAATTAGCCTCCTACATGTGGCATTGTCGTCTTGGCCATCAAGCAAAAAACGCATGTCCGAATTACACCGATGTTGAATTCTGGTGTTAGTAATATATGAGAGATGTCCTAAGGCAATCGCCTTATGTATGAACAATTTATATGATAAATGAAGATTCACTATTGGAGTATACATGTTTAATGTATTTGATTGGATCTTAAACTCATTTACTGAATGTCCACGATGCGATTCACAGCATGAGAGAATTTGTGATTGGATCACAACTAGTGAGTATCTCTACATGTGTAATTGTGATGTATCGAAATTATCCCTAGTCGATGAATTGATGGATTTGGACACCATCAATTCTGTTGAGACTAGCACGAGGTATACTCCTTGGTGTATCCAAGCAGCTGATTCTCACTGGCTGGAGACATAGTGATGTCCGGAGTTAATCGTGGATGCTAGTTATGGTAACTAGTTCATTGGAGTGACCAGCCGTAAGACTTTATATGGTTCTCTGCATATATAGATATGTCAATGAAGTTCTTACTGTGGCTTAAGTGCGATGTTCCTTTGACTTGTGGTATTCAAGTCATCTTGATCATGGAGACTTATGCTTTGACATCTTAAGCAAACATCTCTGAGGAGATGTGGACCCGGGATGATTGGGTATAAGTCGAAGTGATCGAAGGTGTTTGAATAGCCTATAAAGGATTCACCACTCCTTGCGAGGAGATGTATACCCATGGCCTCTCGTCGGATTGTTACTAAAGTCTTTGGCCAAAGCATTACATGTTTAGAGTAAGGTACTCTTCGATACATGTGGAGTAACTAGAATCCGTAGGACGAGGAAATGATACTTGGTCTAGGTGTGACGTAGTCAGCCTAGTGGGGACTGACACTATAGACCATGTCCTGAACCAAGTGGGTATAAGATGAGTGAAGGGAATGGGGCATGATTCATTCGAGCTACTGAAGGGTTTCAGAAATAGTTCTGGATCAACCATTGATCTTTTCGGTTAATTGGGGATCATGATGTACTACTAGGTGCCACTCATGATCATTCTATAATTAATGGTTAATTATAGACGGCCAACATAAACCGAGAACCTATTTGGTCACACGCACAACGAGTGTAATCCAAAGGATTTTAAACGAGCTTGAGAATGGGATTCTCAGACCGAGAGAAACTATGTTTGGTTGGACCAAACATAAAGCGAGCATGAAATTGTTTCAGTCGCAATGGAAGCGTGGATGGGCCGTGTCTTATTAAGACATAATGGATGGACCAAAATGGTTTGGTTCTAATCAAATGGATGAGAATAAACCAAAGGGTTTGGTTTATTTTAAACGAATGAACCAAAAGTTGGTTCGGTTCGTTTTAACTTAAAATAAACCATCATGGTTTGGTTTATTTTAACTTATCCTAATGGAGCGGGTTAACGGGATTTATGGATATGATCCATTAACCATTAAGAGAATTAGTTCTCTATAAAATAGGGCTTAAACCCTAACCCTAAAACTAATGAAGTTTTGGCCGCCCAACCCTAGCCTCCTTTTGTTGTTGCCGCCCAACATGGTGTTGCCGCCAACTTCATGGAGCTGCTGCCACCTCCTTGCCGCCGGCATCCAAGCTTCAGCCGGCGACCCTCCGGTGATCTCTTGTGGGTTCGGTGATAAGGTGAGCTCCACATCTCCTTTGGCCGGCCTCTATTCCTCCACCAAAAAGCTGTCCAGTTTTTCTGGACAGCTTGTTTCTTTGTTGTCGGAGCGTCGTTTGGACAACGGTTAGTGCTCCGACAGTGGCTAACTTACCGGGGATTTGATCTCCGGTAATCCTCTGAGGTGGGGGACGAAGGATTCGTCAAACGGTTGACGAATACCTCTCCGGAGAAGCGAGTTTTGAGAACTCGTTTTAGGATCCGAATTTGGATTCGGATCGTGATCATCTCTCGATCACGTCGTCTTCAACACGAGGCTAGTAACCCGTACGAAGACGAAGCTCGTGACTTAGCGAAGTCATCCCGAGGAGCTCGGCGTGGATACGGATAGAGACGATTCTTACAAGGATCGTTCCGGTTGATGTCGTTCCCGCTACACGTCATACGAAAGGTATAACGTAGATAAATTTCTTTTATTGCAAATTTTAATTTACGGTTATGTCTACACTTGTTGTAATATGCATGCGTGTGTTGTGTGTGTTGTAATAAATATAGATTTATTATTTTTAATTGCTTCCGCTGTGCTCATGTTTACGAAACATGATCGAACACACACACGCCGCGGTGCCGGAAACCCAACAGTGGTATCAGAGCCCAGGTTGTGTTTCGACATAATCGTAAAATTGTTTTGCGATAGTCATAATGTATTTCTGAAAATTTTCTAATTTTGGAAATTTAGAAGTATTTATGGAAATTTTTCAATTTTGGAAAGTCTAGAAGTATTTATGGAAATCTTCTACTTTTGGAAAGTTGGAAGTATTTATGGAAATTGATATTTTCCATAAATAAAATATTTGATTAGATTCTGGAAATTTGTTTCCTAATTTAATCATGATTTGATTTGGGAAATCAAATCTTAAAATATTTTATTTCCATAAGTAGTTTTAATGATTTAGGAAATTGGTTTCCTAAATAGATTTTCCTTAATCAAATAATTCCATGAATAAAATATGTGATTAGATTTGGAAATTTGTTTCTAATTTAATTATGATTTGATTTGGAGAATCAAATCTTAAACATATTTTATTTCCATAAATAGTTATGACATATAAGGAAATATATACATGACATAATTGTATGCCATGTAATTGCATTAGATGCATAACATTATGCCATGCGTGTCGTGACATGTAGATGTATGTCATGTATGCCATGCCATGTAGATAATAGTTATTTGCATGCAAAGAGGATGAGACATAAACCCCTTAAACAATATTAAAGCCTACACCTTCCATTAATATGGTTAGAACCAGAGTTCCGCTTTCTTGTTTGGGTTGTTGGACTCTCTCCAAGCCCTGGCTCAACCCGAATATGTTCAAACCATGGAATAGTTTAATACTAATATGGTAAGAGTCGAGGTCAATCGTTAGCTTTGGTTGTTGGACTCTCCAAGCTGGGCTAATTGGTTGAATGCGCTCTAACCATATTAAAACTATTTCCGATTAATGGGTTGGCTTTAACCTGGAGCATCGGCTTGTTGGACTCTCTCCAAGGTCGATGTAAAGGGAGGTGAAGTTGGGTGCTATGCATATGATGCATACTTGTTAATGTGTTAACAACCCGATGTATGTGTGAACATTCAATTAGTTGATAGCACATTGTGATAGTTGCATATACGTGATATGCAATCGGTATAGACGATACCTACCGTCATAGTAATGAATGGCTTGTTGGACTCTCTCCAAGGTTGTTCATAACTATGATGGATATCAGCCCATTCGGAGATGGACCTACGATCTCCCGAAGAGATTTTGGGGTTTTTTGAAATTCGAAAAATGAATGGGATTTATAAATGTATATTGATGCATTTTAAAATCATCTTTCTCATATATGCTCGTTTTGTATTTCTAAGTTAATATATTGATCATGATGTGTTTGAATTATGCTCCATTTTGGATTCAATAAATTGATGGTAGAGCTTCATGGACTGGCTTAGAAGCTTGAGAATTGTTCTCATGGTTGAAAAACTTGCAAATGTCCTCGAAGCGCCTCTTCCCACCCGTCCTAGTGACGATGCAACTCTGGACCAATTGTTGGCCTATCAGAAACATGTGAGTGATTCTGAACAAATGAGTTGCATCATGCTAGCCACGATGGAACCCAAGCTACGAAAGCAGCATGAGCATATGGATGCTCATATCATAGTCCTTCATCTTTGTGAGTTGGTTGATGAGCAAGTGAGATTCGAAAGGTTCGAAGTCTCAAAGCTCCTCTTCACCTCTGAGATGCTAGGAGGTTCATCTGTGGTACTGCTCAATATGCTGAAGACTGTGGAGTCTTCTGAGAAGCAAGAGCAGGGGACGGTGCTGTTAGTTGATTCTTCAAAGAAAGGTTCTAAGAGGAAGTCAAAGGAACAGCAGAAGAGAAAGAAGAGAAGGGCTAAGAAGGTAGAACTAGCACAAAAGGAAACTTGCCATCATTATGGCAAGGAGAGACATTTGCGAAGAAAGTGCAAGATTTATCTTGAGTCCATGAAGAAGGATAAGGCATCGGATGCCCCATCTTCTTCAGAAATCTTCTTTATTGATTGTCATTCTATTTCCTCAGACACTTGGGTATTTGATACTGGGTGTGGCTCACATATATGTAATGACATACATGGGCTAAGGAATAGAAGAAGACTCGTCAAGGGGAGAGTCAAATTTACGTGTTGGGAATGGAGCAACGGTTGCTGCACTCGCCATCGGAACGTATTTGTTGGAACTCCCTGTAGGACTTGTCTTAGAACTGGACAATTGCTTTTATGTTCCTTCGTTGATAAAGAACATCATTTCTATTTCTTGTCTAAATATAAATGGGTTCCATTTGACTTTTAGTAACAATTGTTGTTACATAACTTTGAATGGAGTTCTTTATGGGATTGGAACTTTAAGCAATGGTGTCTATACGTTGGACGTATCCATTGACATTTGCAATATCGAAGCGAACAACAAGCATGCTCGAAAGGATAATCAAATAGACTCCTACATGTGGCATTGTCGTCTTGGCCATGTAAGCAAGAAACGCATGTCCGAATTACACCGATGTGGAATTCTGGAATCGTTTGAATTGGATTCATACGATACACGTGAATCATGCTTAAAAGGCAAGATGACTAAGTTACCTTTTACTGGAAAAGGTGAATGAGTGGGAGAGTTACTAGGTCTAATACATACTGATGTATGTGGACCTATGTCAACTCAAGCATTAGGAGGCTATAGCTACTTCATTACCTTCACCGATGATCACTCACGGTTTGGGTAAGTGTTCTTGATGAAACACAAGTCTGAAGCCTTTGAAAGGTTCAAAGAATTCAGAAATGAAGTAGAGAAACACAATGACAAGAGTATTAAAATACTTCGATCGGATCTAGGTGGTGAATACTTAAGTCAAGAGTTTCTTGATTATCTAAGAGACAATGGTATATTGTCTCAATGGACTCCGCCCTATACACCAAAGCATAATGGTGTATCTGAGAGGCGTAACCGGACCTTGTTGGACATGGTCAGGTCAATGATGAATCATGCAACTCTTCCCAAGTCCTTTTGGGGCTATGCACTTCAGACAGCTGTTTACTTGTTAAACAGAATGCCTACCAAGGTAGTCTCAACTACTCCATATGAGATATGGAATAGTAAGAAACCTCATGTATCTTACTTGAAGATATGGGGTTGTCCTCGCTTATGTGAAGCTGCAGCGATCACAAATTGGATGCTAAGTCTGATAAATGTCTATTTATTGGATACCCTAAGGAAACAAGGGGTTACCAATTCTATCATCCTGTGGAACAAAAGGTGTTTGTTTCAAGGCATGCTGTGTTTCTAGAGAAAGAGTTTCTCTTACAAGAAAACAGTGGGAGTGTCGTCGAGCTTGAGGAGGCTCGAGAGACTCAAATAGACATTGATGAGATACCTGGTGAAGCACAACAGCCGACAACTCATAGTGATGAGCAATCGATCGACCTATTGTAACACCACATCTTCAGAGATCTAGAACATGCAATATTCCCGAGAGATATGGATTTCGTAAGTGAATCGAACGACGTGTTACTCATTGATGATGAGGAGCCTACCGCTTATGAAGAAGTGCCGACAAGTTCGAAGGGATAAGTGGCTTGGTGCCATGAAGTCAAATGGATTCCATGTATGAAACCAAGTTTGGAACTTGGTTGACCCACCAAGGCATAAAGCCTATAGGGTGCAAGTGGTTTTCAAGAAGAAAACCGACATGGATGGTAATGTGATTACCTATAAGGCTAGATTGGTGGCGAAAGGATATCGCCAAAAGCAAGGTGTTGATTATGACGAAACCTATTCTCGTAGCTATGCTTAAATCCATTCGATGCTCCCGCCATACGGCTCATTATGATTATGAGATATGGATGGATGTGAAAACAGATTTTCCTTAATGGAAACTCGCCGAGGACGTGTATATGATACACCGAGGGTTTCACATCGGTTGATAAAACCAAGGTATGCAAACTGACGGACGATCCATTTATGGATTGAAGCAAGCATCCAGAGTCGAATATCCGCTTTGATGAGACAATCAAAAAGTTTGATTTCTCACAAAATCCAGACGAACCTTGTGTGTACAAGAAGGTTAGTGGGAGTGCAGTCGTGTTCCTAGTATGGTATGTCGATGACATACTACTTATAGGAAACGATGTTTCAATCTTACAGTCCGTGAAGGTTTGGTTATCCAAGACATTCTCCATGAAAGATCTGGGAGAAGCAACCTACATCCTCGGGATTAAGATCTATAGAGATAGATCGAAACGGTTGCTTGGTCTTTCGCAGTCTACATATATAGACCGAGTGCTAAAGAGGTTTAGCATGTCGGAATCCAAGAAAGGTTTCTTACCCATCAGGCATGGGGTACACCTTTCGAAGTCTATGTGTCCGCGCACAGAAGACGAGAGGATTTGCATGAATAAGATTCCCTATGCATCCGCAATAGGATCTATCATGTATGCTATGTTATGTACGAGGCCTGATGTATCGTATGCTCTGAGTGTCATGAGCAGATACCAGTCTGATCCAGGAATGGATCATTGAGTGGCTGTTAAGACGATCCTTAAGTACTTGAGAAGAACTAAGGATGTGTTCCTAATATATGGAGAAGGGTACATGGTGATACATGGGTATACGGATGCTAACTCCAGACAGACAAGGATGATTCCATGTCTCAGTCTGGGTATGTATTCATCTAGAATGGAGGCGCAATAAGTTGGAAAGGTTCCAAACTTGACACTATAGTGGATTCTGCCACTAAGGCAGAATACGTTGCAGCTTTGGAAGCAGCAAAGGAAGCGGTTTGGATCAAGAAGTTCATCTATGAACTTGATGTGGTCTCATCAATGATCCAAACATGGGCTTCGCCGCTATCATTTGATCAGAGAGATCATTAGTAGGAAGGAAATACAAATCGAGAAAAACCCCACTGAAAGGAACTTAGCGGATCCTTTGACTAAGACATTACCTCAAAGTAAGTTTGAGGGTCATGTTAGAGCTTATGGTATTGGATACCGTAGCGATTGGCATTAGGCCAAGTGGGAGTCTGTTAGTAATATATGAGAGATGTCCTAAGGCAATCGCCTTATGTATGAACCATTTATATGATAAATGAAGATTCACTATTTGAGTATACATGTTTAATGTATTTGATTGGATCTTAAACTCATTTATCTTGAATGTCACGATGCGATTCATAAAGATGAGAGAATTTGTGATTGGATCACAACTAGTGAGTATCTCTACATGTGTAATTGTGATGTATCGAAATTATCCTAGTCGATGAATTGATGGATTTGGACACCATCAATTCGCTGAGACTAGCACGCAGGTATACTCCTTGGTGTATCCAAGCACCGATTCTCACCGGAGACATAGTGATGTCCGAGTTAATCGTGGATGCTAGTTATGGTAACTAGTTCATTGAGTGACCAGTAAGACTTCATATGGTTCTGCATATATAGATATGTCAATGAAGTTCTTACTGTGGCTTAAGTGCGATGTTCCTTTGACTTGCGGTATTCAAGTCATCTTGATCATGGAGACTTATGCTTTGACATCTTAAGCAAACATCTCCGAGGAGATGTGGACCCGGGATGATTGAGTATAAGTCGAAGTGATCGAAGGTGTTTGAATAGCCTATAAAGGATTCACCACTCCTTGCGAGGAGATGTATACCCATGGCCTCTCGTCGGATTGTTACTAAAGTCTTTGGCCAAAGCATTACATGTTTAGAGTAAGGTACTCTTCGATACATGTGGAGTAACTAGAATCCGTAGGACGAGGAAATGATACTTGGGCTAGGTGTGACGTAGTCAGCCTAGTGGGGACTGACACTATAGACCATGTCCTGAACCAAGTGGGTATAAGATGAGTGAAGGGAATGGGGCACGATTCATTCGAGCTACTGAAGGGTTTCAGAAATAGTTCTGGATCAACCGTTGATCTTTTCGGTTAATTGGGGATCATGATGTACTACTAGGTGCCACTCATGATCGTTCTATAATTAATGGTTAATTATGGACGGCCAACATAAACCGAGAACCTATTTGGTCACACGCACAACGAGTGTAATCCAAAGGATTTAAAACGAGCTTGAGAATGGGATTCTCAGACCGAGAGAAACTATGTTTGGTTGGACCAAACATAAAGCGAGCATGAAATTGTTTCAGTCGCAATAGAAGCATGGATGGGCCGTGTCTTATGAAGACATAATGGATGGACCAAAATGGTTTGGTTCTAATCAAATGGATGAGAATAAACCAAAGGGTTTGGTTTATTTTAAACGAATGAACCAAAAGTTGGTTCGGTTCGTTTTAACTTAAAATAAACCATCATGGTTTGGTTTATTTTAACTTATCCTAATGGAGCGGGTTAACGGGCTTTATGGATATGATCCATTAACCATTAAGAGAATTAGTTCTCTATAAAATAGGGCTTAAACCCTAACCCTAAAACTAATGAAGTTTTGGCCGCCCAACCCTAGCCTCCTTTTGTTGTTGCCGCCCAACATGGTGTTGCCGCCAACTTCATCGAGCTGCTGCCACCTCCTTGCCGCTGGCATCCAAGCTTCAGCCGGCGATGCTCCGGCGACCCTCTGGTGATCTCTTGTGGGTTCAGTGATAAGGTGAGCTCCACATCTCCTTTGGCCGGCCTCTATTCCTCCACCAAAAAGCTGTCCAGTTTTTCTGGACAGCTTGTTTCTTTGTTGTCAGAGCGTCGTTTGGACGACGGTTAGTGCTCCGACAGCGGCTAACTTACCGGGGATTTGATCTCCGGTAATCCTCTGAGGTGGGGGACGAAGGATTCGTCAAACGGTTGACGAATACCTCTCCGGAGAAGTGAGTTTTGAGAACTCGTTTTAGGATCCGAATTTGGATTCGGATCGTGATCATCTCTCGATCACGTCGTCTTCAACATGAGGCTAGTAACCCGTACGAAGACGAAGCTCGTGACTTAACGAAGTCATCCCGAGGAGCTCGGCGTGGATACGGATAGAGACGATTCTTATGAGGATCGTTCCGGTTGATGCTGTTCCCGCTACACGTCATACGAAAGGTATAACGTAGATAAATTTCTTTTATTGCAAATTTTAATTTACGGTTATGTCTACACTTGTTGTAATATGCATGCGTGTGTTGTGTGTTGTAATAAATATAGATTTATTATTTTTAATTGCTTCTGCTGTGCTCATGTTTACGAAACATGATCGAACACACACACGCCGCGGTGCCGGAAACCCAACATCTGGAATCGTTTGAATTAGATTCATACGATACATGCGAATCATGCTTAAAAGGCAAGATGACTAAGTTACCTTTTACAGGAAAAGGTGAACGGGTGGAAGAGTTGCTTGGTCTAATACATATTGATGTATGTGGACCTATGTCAACTCAAGCTCTAAGAGGCTATAGCTACTTCATTACATTCACCAATGATTACTCATGGTTTGGGTATGTGTTCTTGATGAAATACAAGTCTGAAGCCTTTGAAAGGTTCAAAGAATTCAAAAATAAAGTAGAGAAACAACATGACATGAGTATTAAAATACTTCGATTGGATCAAGGTGGTGAATACTTGAGTCAAGAGTTTCTAGATTATCTAAAAGACAATGGTATATTGTCTCAATGGACTCCGCCGTATACACCACAACATAATGGTGTATCTAAGAGGCGTAATCGGACCTTATTGGACATGGTCAGTGAAGGTTCGAAGCTTCGCTTCCCGCTTCGCTATCCTATCAACGTTTCCGGATTAAAAAAAAATAATCCAAGATGATGACAGATTACCCTAGCCACCGATCCATCATCATACTATTCGATAAGAGTGGTTTCTTGAACAAACTTGTCGTTCAAGCAACATAACTCTTTTCCTCGATTAGACGCGAAATAGATGATGTACGTATCACCGATTTTTGTTTTTATCTTCGGGGTCCAAGTAAATTAACCACATACAATTATACAAAAGAACTAAATCAAAATAAATCAGATTATACCTCTTTTATACCTCTTGATCTTCTATTGTATATCCTTTCCTCCTATTGAACATTGTGTGGGCAACGATCCTTCAAGAGTTGAAACCTCCTAGATTGCGTATCTTCCTTTTCTTGTTCACTACGAACAAAGGAAGATAATCAAAGACTTCTTCTCCTTTCTAGAACCGACCACCAAGCTCCAAGCTTGATCCTTGCCACCGGCCAAGGAGAGGAAAAGGAATGTCGGCGCCGACCAAAAGCTCCAAGGGAAGAAGCCCTAACTCTTGCCGCCAGCCAAGACTTGAGAGAAGAAGGTGCTGCCCTAGGAGAGGAGAAGGAGGAGCCGGACAAGAACAAAGGAAAAGAATGAAAACCCTAATCGTCCTCTTGGTTGCTGTCGGCCCTAAGGGAGAAGCCAAAACAATGGTTGCCTCCCAACCTCTCCAAACCCTAGAATCCAAAAACCCTAGATGGATCATCTCTCTTGCCGCGCAAGCCTTGTAACCTATTTATAGATTTTACCCAAACCTCCTTTTAATCTTGTCCGTCGGATCTAGGTTTCATGAGGGTTTTAATAGGCTACAATAGGGACCATGAGGAGGAGTTGGATCTTGGCCACCATCTAGCCCACATAAAGTCCGATCCATTAATGATAATCTATTCCACTAGAGGATTATCATTGATCTACCTCACCAACCCCATAAATAAATATGGGCTCCATATATTAATTGTACAAATATCTCCATGTGTTTAAGTTCTTGAATGTCCGTCAATTAATTAATTTACTGATAATTAATTAATCAATATCTAACTCCATGAGTAGTACCACTCAACCTTATCATTATGTCGGACAAAGTCCACCTGCAGGGTTTACATGAAGATCCGTATGAGCTCCTCAAGGGGACATCATCATCCTAATATATAGGATACAGTTTCCTCCTATAATCAATGACACACCATGTAAATAATATCATTTCCCAAATTATTGAGCTTATCGATTTATCTATAAATCTCGCTCATTGGTAAATCAAAGAAATAAATACTAAGTATATGTGTCCGTTATTATATCGGGATTAAGAGCATGTACACCATAATATTCGAGGTCCGATTCAATTATGTAGTCAATAATAAATTGAATCACCTCTAAGTCGGTCCTGCTCAATACACACAAAGTGTACTAGTGTAATTCTATGGTCAAGACAAACCAATACCAAATTACACTACAACCATACCAATGGTTTGTCCAAAACCATCTCGGTTGTGAGCCTCTACTTATACTCTATGAATAACTGATAACGTAATCTCCCGTGTAACACTACACACCATGTTATCTACAATGTAATATATCAGACAATATGCATAACCATAAATATGCAAACAATGATCATGTAATTCTTATTTCAAAAATAAAGATGTTAATACAAAAGATAGGCTTTTCAGTATACATCCCAACAATCTCTCACTTATACTAAAAGACTATGCTGTCCTCATACTGCCATACATCTGATTCCTATTCCCTCCACATGCCTATCAAAAGCTCTCGTTGGAAGGGCCTTATTGAAAGGATCTGCCAGGTTATCCTCTGATGTAATCTTGGTTACAACAACTTCTCCTCACTTTACAATCTCTCGTATCAGGTGGTACTTCTGCTCTATGTGTTTACTTGCCTTATGGGCTTGTGGTTCCTTCGAGTTTGCAACTGCACCACTGTTATCACAATAAATTGTGATAGTTCTGGGCAAACCAGGAATCACATCCAAGTCCATCAAGATGTTCCTGAGCCATATAGCTTCTTTAGCCGCCTCAGAGGCTGCCACATACTCAGCTTCCATGGTGGAGTCCGCCACACATTTCTACTTGACACTCCTTCATATAATGGTTCCACCTCCCAAAGTAAACACAAAACCTGAGGTAGACTTACTGTTATCCCTATCTGATTAGAAGTCGGAATCTGTGTAACCCACAGGGAGTAATTGATATGCCTGGTATGATAGCATATAGTCCCTAGTCCTTCTCAGGTACTTCAATATATGCTTTACCGCAGTCCAATTTCCTTATCCTGGATTACTCTGATATCTGCTAACCATGCCCACAGGGAAGCAGATATCTGGCCACGTATATAGCATAACATACATGAGGCTTCCTACCACTGAAGCATAAGGAACCACCTTCATCTCCTCTATCTCCTTTGATGTTCTAGGACACATCTCTTTAGATAAAGGTACTTCATGCCTAAAAGGTAGAAAACCTTTCTTGGAGTTCTGTATGCTAAAACGAGCTAAAATGGTGTCTATGTATGAAGCTTGAGATAAGCACAACATCCTTTTCTTGTGATCCCTTATAACCTTGATCCCAAGGATGTGTCCCACTTCTCCCAAGTCCTTCATATCAAACTATTTGGACAACCATACCCTTACGTCCGATAACACCTTGACATTGTTGTCAATTAAAAAAATCTCATCTACGTATAGTACAAGAAATACCACTATATTTCCGTCACATCGTATACACAAGACTCATCTGGACTTTGAATAAATCCATAAGACTGGATTACCTCATCAAAGCGGATGTTCCAAGAACTCGAAGCTTGCTTCAATCCATAAATGGACCGATTAAGCTTGCACACAAGATGTTTTTTTCCCTTTGCAATGAATCCCTCTGGTTGCTCAATATAGATGTTTTCCTCAAGACTTTCATTAAGGAAAGCTGTCTTGACATCCATCTGCCACACCTCATAATCCATATGAGTAGCAATACATAAGAGAATTCGGATAGACTTAAGCATGACCACTAGCGAAAAGGTCTCCTCATAATCGATACCCTCTTTCTGAGTATACCCTTCCGCAACAAGCCTTGGCTTGAAGGTCTCAACCTTCCCGTCTATTCCTCTCTTTCTTTTGTAGATCCACTTGCATCCAATGGTTTTTGCACCATTGGGTGGTTCTACTAGCTCCTAGACCTGATTTGAATCCATAGATTCTATCTCATAATTCATTTCACTTTGCCAAGATACCGCATCTTTTTCTTAGATTGCCTCGTCATATGTCTAGGGATCAGGTTCATGTTCACTAGAAACCAAATGAGAAGATTCTCCCAAGAACATAAATCTATCAGGTTGTCTAACAACCCTCCCACTATGACGAGGTATCACTTGTGTATCCTCTGTGACACGCGGTGCAGTCACTTGTGGTATATCCTCTTGTACCGGTGGTACTGAAGTAGTGACTTCCCCTCTCAATTCCTCCAGAATAATTTGTCTCATGGGCTTGTGCTTCATCACCTAGTCTTCCTCTAAAATCTGGCATTCGTGCTAACGATCACCCTCTGATCTCTAAAACTATAGAATAAACCACCTTTCGTTCCTCTAGGATAGCCTATGAACATGCGCACTTCTATACGAGGTTCTAACATACCAGCATCTGCCTTCAGCACATGTGTTGGACTCCGCCAAATCCGAATATGTCTCAAACTAGGCTTTCGCCCAGTCCACAATTCTGTGGGAGTAGAAGGCACTGATTTAGATGGTACCAAGTTTAGAATGTACATTGTCATATCCAGAGCATACCCCCAGAACGAATCTGACAACTCAGAATAACTAATCATCGATCTAAACATTTCAATAAGAGTCCTATTCCTTCGCTCCGCTACACCATTCTGCTGAGGTGTGCAAAATGTAGACAATTGGGATTGAATCCTAGCCTATGATAAGTAACTCCTAAACTCTCCCAAGAGGTACTCACTGTTGGGATGTATATACTGAAAAGTCTATCTTTTGTATGAACATCTTTATTTTGAAATAAGAATCACATGATCATTGTTTGCATTATTTTTATGGTTATGCATATTGTCTAATACATTACATTGTAGATAACATGGTGTGTGGTGTCACACGGGAGATTATGTTATCGGATCCTTGTAAAGTATAAGTACAGGCTCACAACCGAGATGACTTTGGACAAACCATTGGAATGGTTGTAGTATGATTTGGTATTGGTTTGTCTTGACCATAGAATAACACTAGTACACTTTGTGTGTATTGAGCAGGACCGACTTAGAGGTGATTCGATTTATTGCTGACTACATAATCGAATCGGACCTCAGATATTATATTGTACATGCTCTTAATCCCGATATAATAATGGGCACATATACTTAGTATTCATTTCTTTGATTTACCAATGGGCGAGATTTATGGATTAAATCGATAGGCTCGGTAAGTTAGAAAATGATATTATTTATATGGTATGTCGTTGATTATAGGAGGAAACCGTGTCCTATATATTAGGATGATGATGTCCCCTTGAGGAGCTCATAAGGTTCATCATGTAAACCCTGCAGGTGGACTTGGTCCGGCATGATGAAAAGGATGAGTGGTACTACTCATGGAGTTAGATGTTGATTAATTAATGGTGAGTAAATTAATTAATCAATGGACATTCTGTTGGATCGAAGCGGATCGCTAGAGGGGGGGTGAATAGCGATAAAAACTTTTCTTTTAAATCATTCGATAGACAATTAAACGCAGCGAAAATGTAAATAAAAACTAAATGAGACAAATAGTTTTTTTACTTGGTTCGTAGCCTTCGGCTACCACTCCAAGGCCCTAACGGTCCTAGACCGTGTACGGAGGGCAATTCACTAAAACACTCCTCCTCGTTGGAGGTAGGAGTTTTACGATTACAAAAGCCTTCGAAGCAAAAAGATAGAGAGACAAACCCTCTCTTCTATTAAAGTAAAATGCAACGAAAAGCCTCGATTAAAAAGAATTGCAATATTGAAAGCAATAACAAATTAAGATTATACCAACAACTAAACAAAAGAAACTTCAAGCTAGGGTTGTTGGCAGCACTTCGTTGTTGTAGAGTCGTCGAAGAGTTACAGCGTAATGGAGGCTTTTGAGCACTTAGAATTGAGGATGAAACCCTAGGTTTGGCCCTCCTTTTATAGCCTTTAAGCCCCTCAACGAATGGGTCTTCAACCAATCACAAATGGGCACAAAACTCCTTGAAAAATGGTGATAAAGCTTGACTCCTCGAGGCTGATTTTTGACCACCGGTTGAACTGGCCGGTTGAACTGGCGCCGGTTGAACTGGCTGGTTGAACTGATGGCCAGGATTTTTTACTACAATAAAGAGTTAGCTCAAAATATAAGTGGATTCGACGGCCACTTGCCGTCCGATCTCAACATAGACCTTCCATGGGAAGTCTTGGGTCGGATCGTCGCCTAAGATCATCCCCGTAAAGAGGATACGACCTCACTTACGCTCGCACACACGAGCTTACCTCGATACTTACGTGTCGCTTTTGCTTCCGGCCTTCCACTCGATTCCTTCTCCTCGTAACTCGAGTGTCGCCCGACCACCGCGGCTTCCTCCGGGTGTCGCTAGCCTTCAGCTCCAGCATTGAGACTTTTCTGCACACTTGATTTAGCTCGTGAGATAACAATATAAGCTTAACTTTATATCGTTTGCTATAATCAAAACTTAGGTTCGACTTAGGTGCCCACTGCACCAACAATCTCCCCCTTTTTGATTTATGGCAAACCCACATACAAAGTTAAGACAAAAATAAGTATGAGATTATGCATGAATGAGTAGGAGTATATAAAAATTCTTTTTCAAGTGCTCCCCCTTGAGGAATCCTCCCCCTTGACCGAGGGTGAGTACTTGAGAAAGGGTTTTAACTCTCCCCCTTGATATGTGCTACTAAGAAAAAGAATTAAGTAACCGAAATTACTTAATATTGGCCATAGTGTTTAAAATAAGTTTTAAGTTAAGAAACCAAATGATTTCTTAACCTTGGCCTTTTGTTAAAAGTTAAATAAGTTTTCAAAACTTAAAGTTAAATTTTGGTTTAATTATGAAGTAAGAGTTAAGTTATCAAAAAAAATTTTTTTGCTGTATATCGAAAAGAGTAAGGGGTGTGTGGAAAACAAAATAAATGTTAAATTTAAAGTCCAAGCATGTTCCACATTTTTATTTTTAAAAATAATATACTGAAAATAAGTTCATCTATAAAATGTTCGACTCATATTTGGCTTGATTGATATGAAGGATCAACTAGTCTGAGTCAGTCGAGTGATGATTATACTCCGTGGTTCATAGCGATGCACTAGCTCTACATCTGGAACCAGGAGTAAGGTCCTAACATCTCATGCCCATCTACGTGGCTAAGTACACAAACACATTAGTCCTAAGTGTTGTGAGATGTATTGGCTCCTTAAATCTATAGGTGCATGATATCTAAGGTATGTCCTATGCTAGTTCCATGAAAAAAAAAGTAAGAAATAGTAGTAAAAAAATATAATTTGTAAGTTCCTATTCTATTACGCACATGCCTAATCTTCGACTCAAGAGACTAAATTCGGCTTCGGGTAGTGGTTTAGTAAATATGTCTGCTAGGTTAGACTTTGAGTCAACATATTCGAGTTGTATGGAGCCTTTGGCTACATGTTCTCGAATGAAATAGTGTTTTACCTCTATATGCTTTGTCCTTGAATGACATATAGGGTTTTTAGTTAGATTTATCAAACTTATGTTGTCTACAAAAATTTTAGTTTTGGTGAAGTCCAACCTAAAGTCTCGGAGAGTGTGCTTCATCCAAAGAAGCTGAGTTACACACTCACCCATCGCAACGTATTCGGCTTCGGTGGTAGATAAGGCAACACAATGTTGCTTCCTACTGCACCAACTCACTAGACTTGAGCCGAGTAGTTGACAACAACCACTCGTGCTCTTTCTATCGAGTTTACTACCGGCATAATCCAAATCGGAGTAGCCGATTAGTTTGAACTCCATAGATCTAGGGTACCAAATACCAACGTTAAGTGTACCCTGAAGATATCTAAGGATACGCTTAACTAGGGTTAGGTGAGACTCCTTAGCACAGGTTTGAAACCTGGCGCACATACTTACTGCGAATAGGATGTCGGGTCGACTCGCAGTTAAGTATAGGAGACTTCCTATCGCGCTCCTATAGTACTTAAGTCAATGGACTTACTTTCTAGGTCTTCTCCTATGTTAACATTAATCGCCATTGGGGTGTTTATTATCTTAGCGTCTTGCATTCCAAATCTTTTAATTAACTCCTTAGTGTATTTTTGTTGATATAGGTATATACCATCCTTAGTTTGTTTAATTTGTAGACCTAAAAAGAAACTTAACTCGCCTACCAAGTTCATTTCAAACTCACTTTCCATGAGTGAAACAAACTCGTTTAGTAAGGCTGAGTTAGAGGTTCCAAAAATTATATCGTCTACGTAAATTTGAGCTATGAATATTTCTTTACCTAAGGTTTTTACGAAGAGAGTTGGGTCAACTAAGCCTTGGTTAAACCCTTTTAACTTAAGATGGATTGAAAGTCTCTCGTACCAAACTCGAGGAGCTTGTTTAAGTCCATAGAGAGCTTTCTTAAGTTTTAGAACATGGTCGGGTTTATCTAGATTTTCGAATCCGGGGGGTTGGCTAACATAAACTTCTTCTTTAATGTATCCATTTAAGAATGCCGACTTAACATCCATTTGAAATAGCTTAAATCCTCGATGTGCGGCATAAGCTAGCAACATTCGAATGGATTCGAGTCTAGCTACTGGGGCATAGGTTTCGTCGTAATCTAAGCCTTTGACTTGACTAAACCCTTTGGCGACTAACCTAGCCTTGTTTCTAACTACTTCACCTTTATCATCAAGCTTATTTCGAAACACCCACCTTGTTCCAATTATCGTTTTGTCTTTAGGTGGTGGTACTAATTTCCACACTTCATTCCTAGTAAATTGAGCTAGCTCTTCTTGCATTGCAATAATCCAATTGGGATCAAGAAGAGTTTGTTCAATTGATTTGGGTTCTATCTTTGAAATTAAGGAAATTTGACTAAGGTTCCTATAGGATGCTCTAGTTTGAACTCCTAGATTAGGATCTCCTATCATTTGATCGATAGGGTGGTAAGTCTGAATCCTAGATTGGGTTGGGTTTGTGTCACCTAATGCTTGAACAATGGGGTGACTTGGTTTAACATTAGTTTGGTTGGAGTCATCTATCACTTGATCAATAGAGTGACTTGGTTGACTTAGGTTAGGATTAACACTAGACTTGATCTCCGGATCAGAGTTAGGTCTAGTATGAATCGGCTCGCTAATTGGGGTTGCCGGGGGTTTTGTAGGTTCATGTCCTTCATCAAATACTACATTGATAGTCTCCTCGACTCTAAGGGTGTCGTGGTTATATACTCTATAAGCTCGACTTATAGTCGAGTATCCTAGAAAGATTCCGGTCGTGGTCTTGGATGTAAATTTCCCTAGGTAATCCTTAGTGTTTAGGATATCTACCTTACACCCAAATACCCTAAAGTACTTGATGTTAGGTATTTTATCGTGATAAATCTCGTATGTGGTCTTAAGGTGCCTCTTTACCATAAGGATTCTATTTTGGACATAGCATGCCGTACTCACGGCTTCTGCCCAAAACCTATCGGGTAGGTCATATTCGTTCAACATGGTCCTAGCGACTTCTTGTAGAGTTCGGTTTTTTCACTCCACTAGGCCATTTTGTTGAGGGGTCCTAGGGCAAGAGAATTCATGGTGGTATCCGTTTAGGTTATAGAAGTCGGTGAACCTTTGATTTTCGAATTCACCACCATGATCGCTTCTAATTCTTTTAACCTTAAGGTTTTTTTGATTCTCGATTAATTTGAATAAATTGATTAATTGATCTAGGGTATCATTTTTATGTTTGATGAACCTAACCCAGGTAAACCTGGAGTAGTCGTCAATTATGACTAAGCAATATTGACTTTTATTGAGTGACTTGGCTCCATGTGAATCGAATAGATCCATATGCAGGAGCTCAAGTACACTTGAGGTTCGTTCTTGGTTAGTTAACTTGTGTTGTGTCCTAGGTTGTTTTCCTTGTTGACAAGCATTACAGATTTTATTAACCAAATTGTTAAGGTTGGGTAAGCCTCTGACTAGGCCACTCTGACTCATCTTGTGGACGAGTCTTGGGTGCGAGTGACCGAGTCGTCGGTGCCACAACCATGATTCCTCTTCCTGTGTCATAAGACATTTGGCTGAGGATTTGATTAAGTTAATTGTATAAATTTTATTTGTCCTAGTTCCTTTGAGTATTGTTTTAGCTGTTTCATTTGTTTTAATTACACATTCATTTTCTAAAAATATGACCTTATAATTATTGTCACATAACTCGCTTGGGGATGCCTATCTATCTTTCTTATGAAAGGCGTAGCGATGAATGAATGGGTTGCCCCGGTGTCAAACAAGATGGTAGCGTATTGACTGGAAATAATTAGCTGACCTGTGACAACCGTCGAGGCACTCGCCACATCTTCTCTGGTGAGGGAGAACACCCTGGCATTTGTCCCAACTAGCGGGGCTTCTAGTCTCTCTTGACTTATCTGGGGACCCTCTATCTAGCCTGCATCTGGTGAAGCTGTGGAGGAGCTCCCGGGTACTGGACATACTGCTGTGGTGGTGCCTGAACTCGGGTAGGGCAATTCCAGGCTATGTGCCCCTCCCTTCCACAGTTGTAACACTTCCTCGTGCCCTGACGACATTCCCCCGGATGCTTCTTCCCACACGTGGGACAGTCAGGATACCCAGTTTGGCTGTTTCCTGGGGCCCCTCTTGGGCCATTCTACTGTTTCTTCTTGCCACTGCGGTCTCTCTTTGCTTTGACTCTCTCCCACCACATCCTTGCATCTCCGGAAAGACAGAACGAGGCACATTTTATCTTTTCGTGCTCGGGCCAATCCAGTAGCTCCACGATGCTTTCAACTGTTTTGAACCAAGCTTGGGCATCCCATGGTTCGCCGACACCAGTGAAACTTTCTGGTTTCAGCCTCTGCCACTGAATCAGATAGGCTTCGGGCCGGGCCCCGGGGGCGGCGTTGATTAGCGGTGCTTGCACCATAGTGGTCGTGTTGGGAGTTACGTTCTGCGTCCCTGGCGTGGTGCTAGGGTTCCCTTGTTGATTCGTGAGAGCATTGATAACCAGCTGTTGTTCTGCGACCTGACGCTGTAGCTCGGTAACCACATGCATCAAATCTGGTGGGGGTGCTGAGTCATTCCCTCTAGCACTACGTCTCCCGTTCATGTTATCTAAGTGATAAATAAATAATTTAATTAAGGTGTTATTATAATTTCTATTCCTATACAGGCATCTAACATCCCATATCATAAACAAGGTAAGGTGTCCTTTCTAGGGATATTTCTAGGTTAGAGCCATGTTTCTATCGCATAAAGCTTGGTCAGGTATACTATCTAGGTCACAACTAGGATTCTATTATACTAAACAGGACGAGATATTATTTCTATCTAAATCTCAAGTGTGAGTCCATTCTACTAAAGCATGATAAGGTATTATTTCATTCTAGATAGAAAACATTCTTTATTATAAAGGAAACTTAAGTATGCATAAAATTACTTACTTGGAAATAGCAGGATGGAGGCTTGATGTGTGATAGTGGAAAGGTGAACCCGCTCTGATACCACCTGTAACGCCCGCCCTTATCTGCTCTCAGGGCGGCGCTACTGTTACTCCTTTTTTTTTTTTTTAAACATACTACATATGGATCCTCTCACAACCTACGTACTTTAACAGGTCATCATAACTTAAACCTTCTTTTGCACATGCATCACATATCATATTCATCATTAGCATGTTAACATATCTTTCATAACATGCATACATAAAGATTCGTTCATGAGTTCTAACATTTCCAACCTTCTTAAGTAGAGGATACTCATTAAACACAAGTCTTATAAGCGGAAGCAATGTCTTAAGTTGTTCTTAGAGCACATAAATACAAGCAGATAGTATAGGGTCTTCTTCCACCATGCCACTATCACACACACTTGGCCCCTCCTGCTACTTCCTCTAGCGCAGACTTCCTTTATCTGCAGTATATGGACAACATGAACTATAAGCATATAGCTTAGTAAGATCCTTGCCTACTCACAAAAGCCACAACTTCATCAAGCAATTAGAACATGAGCATACTAGCATAAAGGACCTAAGTATTTCATAGCAACACTAATCAACAACATATCCATGTAATAAAAAAACTAAGCATGGCATAGAATTATTCATAAGCCAGTTAAGCATAATTAATCTAAGCAGGGCATAATTTGAACATAAGCGTTATAACTACATAAAACTAAGCATGCAGGAAAGACATATTCATAAGCGTTTTAAAACTTAACAATAAGCATTCCTAACCTAAGCATCCGTAACACCCTACATCTTAAACCTACATAAAGTACATAGGCACAAACATTCTTCAACTTAACCATGACCATTCATCAGGGAAATCCAATCATGCATAAAAGACATAATCATAAGCATTTGTTTAACTTGGACATAAACATTTGTAATAACATAAATCCTAAACTTGTAGAAAGAACATAATCGCAAGTATTCATAATCTTACCCGTAACATTCACCACATCATAAATTCTAAACTAGCATGAAGTACATAGTGCAACGTTCTTAAACTTAACTCTAAACATCATAACTTCATAACATCTAGCATGCATGAAGAACATAGTTTGCAAGCATTCAGAGTATTTAACATGAGCATACACAATAATCATAAAAGTCTTTCCTTTTCAAAACATATACTTATAGATACTTCAAAATCATCATAACTTCATAACATCTAGCATGCATAAAAAACACGGTTTGCAAGCATTCAGAGTATTTAACATGAGCATACACAATAAACATACAAGTCTTTCCTTTTCAAAACATATACTTATAGATACTTCAAAATCATCATAACTTCATAACATCTAGCATGCATAAAGAACATGGTTTGCAAGCATTCAGAGTATTTAACATGAGCATACACAATAAACATACAAGTCTTTCCTTTTCAAAACATATACTTATAGATACTTCAAAATCATCATAACTTCATAACATCTAGCATGCATAAAGAACACGGTTTGCAAGCATTCAGAGTATTTAACATGAGCATACACAATAAACATACAAGTCTTTCCTTTTCAAAACATATACTTATAGATACTTCAAAATCATCATAACTTGTTTGGGGGGGCCCAGGTTAAGTACCACATAATGCACGTTCCCTAGTAGGCTGGGGTAGCGAGCCACCAGTCCTACTAGAGCAAGACCTCTTACGTCTTACCAGGGCAAGACCTCTTACGTCTTCTTATGTCCCTATGGATTTGATTAACGACCACCTGACGGGTCGGGTACTTAACCTCTTGCAAAGTAAATTACTTAATTCCTTTCTTTTCTTGTCATAATATAAAGAATGCTCTTGATCCCCAACATAAAAAGGGAAGCATCTTAACCTTATCTTATCATAAGGAGAGCTCTTGATCCCTACTTGAAAGGGAAGCATCTCCATTTTATCTTGTCTTAAGGAGAGCTCTTGATCCCTACTTGAAAGGGAAGCATCTCCATCTTGTCATAAGGAGAGCTCTTGGTCCCTACTTGAAAGGGAAGCATCTCCATCTTATCATGAGGACACATGCATTCATAACATAAGAGTACCCTAAAGGGGTCCTAAAGTATAAACATGTTCATCATACAAGCATATTTCGTGGCACATTACATCATAAACATGAAGCATATTTCCTTGACATATTCATGGCATATTAAATCACAAAAACATGTTCATCACCTAAGCATATTTCATGGCACATTACATCATCAACATGTAGCATGTCTCCTAAGAATATTCAAGGCATATTAAATCATAAAAACATGTTCATCACCTAAGCCTATTTCATGGCACATTACATCATAACATGAAGCCTATTTCCTAGGCATAATCATGGCATATTAAATCACAAAACATGATCCACATCTAGGTATGTTTCATGGCATACTATATCATAAACATGTTCATCACCTAATCTTATTTCATATTGCATTGAATCATAACCATATACATCACACAAGCATAGTTCATGACATATAAACAAACAAAAACCATACCCTTAGCACAACTACATGTGGGGGGGGGGGGGTGTTTTCATGAAACCCTAACCCTAAAACCTTGGGTTGGCCGAATCTTGTAAGGGGCTTGAGCTTGGGTTTTGTCCCCTAAAGTTCACTCATGAAGCCTTATAACTAATCATAGTATCATTAGAGATATTTTCATGCAACCCTAACCCTACTTTCATAGGTTGGCCGAATCTTGTAAGGTTAGATTCTTGGACTTTTGTCCTCTAAAGTTCATTCATCAGCATTAATACTTACCCTAGTGTCATTAGGAACATTTTCATGAAACCCTAACCCTAATTATATGGGTTGGCCGAAACATGGAATGGGTTCAAACTTTAGGTTTTGTCCCCTAAAGTCCATTCATCAAGCATTATTACTTAACCTAGTGTCATTAGGAGCATTTTCATGCAACCCTAACCCTAATTATATGGGTTGGCCGAAACATGGAATGGGCTCAAGCTTAGGTTTTGTCCCCTAAAATTCATTCATAAGCAATATCATGGCCTAACCTCATAAGAGGGAGTTGTCATAAAAACCCTAACCCTAAAAGGCCTTGGTGGCCGAAACCTATAGGGGCACCAAGTTGGAATTTTTGTCCCCAAAAAGGGTCCTATAGTGAGCATACAACCTATAGAAGTTCCCTAGAAACATTTTCATGAATCTTAGCCCAAGAAAACTTGATTGGCCGAAACCTACAAGGGCTACAACTTCATCGTTTTTACATGAAATTTAACTTACGAAACTAATACGCTGCAGGTGAGGGGAAACTTACATCCTTCGCTTTGCTTGAGAGATGACCTAATGGGAGTCACCTAGCTTTCTCCTAGCTTGAAGGGGGGTCTCAGCCAAAGGAAGAAGAAGGGGGGGTTGGTTTCGGTGAGGATGAAGAGGAGAGGAAGAAAATGGCAAAAAGGAAACTTCCTTCTTCTTTATAAAGGGAGGAAGAGAAGTTTCTCTTTTCTTTGTCATGCCTCTTCACTTACCCTTCTTCCACTTATCTATAAATTCCCCTCTTCCTCTAATGATATAATTCTATTGGGCTTATGGTTAGTGGGTTCATCTATAGGGCTTGGCTATCTCTAGAGGTTTGGGGTTCAATTCCTAGGCTTTGCATCTTTTTTTTCTTTTTTGGCTTATTTTCTTTTATTTTTCCCAAAAACCCCACATAAAGCCTATCATCATAAAGCCAAAATTCTCGTAAAATTGCTAGAAATTTTACGGGCATTACAATCCCTCATACCTTGTAAAAGTTTCATCCTTGAAACTTAAAACAATTCTGGGTACTTCTGCCTCATGTCCTCCTCTCGTTCCCAAGTAGCTTCCTCATATTGCGAATTCTGCCACAGGACCTTTACTAAGGGCACCTCTTTGTTCCTTAGCCTTTTGACATCTCGGTCTAATATTTGGATAGGCCGACTTTCAACACTCAGGTCCTCATGAACGTGTACTGTTTGTTGCTCGATCACTTGGTCCGCACTGGATACGCATTTCTTGATCATAGAGACATGGAACACGTTGTGTATAGCCGACATCTCTTGAGGCAGCTCCAGCCTGTACGCTACCTTGCCCACCCTCTGCGATATCGGATACGGTCCCACGTAGCGTGGATTGATTTACCCCTTCCTTCGAATCTCATCACTCCCTTCATAGGGGTCACTTTGAGAATACGGGTCCCCGACTTCAAATTCTAACGGTCTACGCCACATATCCGCATAGCTCTTTTGTCGGCTCTGAGCAGCTTCAATTCTCTGACGGATAGTCTGTATAGCGCGGGTGGTATTGTCAATAATATCGGCCTGAAGACCCATTTCCCTCCTTTCACCACCCTCGTACCAACAGATAGGAGACCTGTATCTTCTCCCGTATAGAGCTTCATAGGGTGCCATTCCAATGGTATCCTGTAGCATTGTTGTAAGCAAATTACGCCAGCACAAATATCGACACGGCTCCCTTAAAGTCTAGAGCACTAGCTGACATATCTTCCAAAGACTTGGTTCACTCTTTCCCGTCGGCATCAGTCGGTGCGAGGATGAAACGCGATCTTGAACCTCAACTTAGTGCCAAGAGCCTTTTGAACACATTCCCAAAAATGGGAGATAAAACGGCCATCACGGTCAGAAATAATAGCCTTAGGCACTCCATGTAATTTGATAATTTCCTTGACATATAATTGAGCTAGATGCTCGATCGAATAGGTCATCTTAATTGCCAGGAAATGGGCAGACTTCGTCAACCGGTCTATGATTACCCATATAGCATCGTAACCATTTGTTGTTCTGGGTAATCCCGAGATGAAATCCATAGATAGTTCTTCCCATTTCCACATGCGGTAATCCCGTTTACGGTGTTACGCCTTCACCTTCGCGGTGGTGGTGTTGGCATCTTGAGCCACCTCCTTTTCATGCGGACCACCAAAATTTATCCCTTAAGTCCCGATACATTTTATTAGATCCAGGTGCATGGTATAAGGTGTTCCATGGGATTCCTCGAGTATCTTCTTAGTAATTCCGGATCGTCCTAATACATAGTCGATCCGGAGGTATAATAGTCCGCCGTTGGAAATGCGGAATCCATTATCCCTTCCCTCCAGTACTTCTTGTTTGATCTTCTGGATGTCTGAATCACCATCTTGCTTTCCCTTTATATCGTCGAACAGCGTCGGCGTTATAGTCATGGTGGAAAGTTGCCCATAAATAATCTCTATCCCGTAATTCATTATTTCCCTTTTCAGGAGTTAAGATAGCATTGATAAGGACATCAAAGCGAAAGAAGGGCTTTACGCTGCGCATCTGCCACCTTGTTGGCCTTTCCTGGGTGATAGAATATCTCACAATCATAATCTTTGACTAGCTCAAGCCATCTGCGTTGCCTCATGTTTAGGTCTTTCTGGGTGAAGAAATATCTCAGACTCTGATGGTCGGTATAAATCTTGCACCGTGCCCCGTATAAGTAGTGTCTCCATATTTTTAGAGCGAATACCACTACGATTCTAAGTCATGGGTAGGATAGTTTATTTCGTGCTCTTTGAGTGCTAGAGGCGTAGCGATGACCTTGCCATTTTGCATAGTACTGAAGCCCGATTTGGAGGCGTCACTATACATATCGAAGCTTTCATTATTTTCAGGGAGAGTCAGAATGGGAGCGCTGGTTAGTCTCCTCTTCAGTTCCGTAAAACTCCTCTCATAGTCCTCAGTCCATTTGTATTGCTTGTCCTTTCTGGTGAGGGCTGTCATAGGGGCTGCAATTCTAGAGAAGTCCTCTACAAACTTCCTGTAATAGCCTGCTAGCCCGAGGAAACTTCTGATTTCACTCGCATTCCTTGTCCTATTTCAGTTCCTTACAGCCTCAATCATCATTGGGTCTACCATGATTCCCTCTTTAGAGATGACATGACCCAAGAACGACACTTGATCGAGCCAAAACTCGCATTTGGAGAACTTGGCATATAGTTGCTCTTTCTGAAGAATCTGTAGTACTGTCTTCAGATGTTCGACATGCTCTTCTCGGGCTCTCGAGTAGATAAGAATATCGTCGATGAAGACGATTACAAATTTGTCGAGGAAGGTCGAGAATACTCGATTCATCAGGTCCATGAACATTGTAGGAGCATTGGTTGCGCCAAAGGGCATAACTACAAACTCATAATGTTCGTATCTTGTCCGGAAGGCTGTCTTCGGAATATCGCCTGGCTTCACTTTTACTTGATGATAGCCAGACCTGAGATCGATCTTTGAAAAGACAGTAGCTCCCTTCAGCTAGTCGAATAGGTCGTCGATCCTGGGAAGGGGGTACCTATTCTTGATGGTCACGTTGTTCGGTCTTTAGTCTATACACATTCGCATGGACCCATCTCTTTCTTTATGAACGAGCTCCCCATGGGGAGTAGTGGACGATAATTCCCTGGCGAAGTAACTCCTGTAGCTGTTTCTGAAGTTCTTTCAACTCAGTTGGCGCCATACGGTAAGGTGCCTTGGAGATCGGATTAGTTCCGGGAATCAATTCGATCTCGAACTCAATTTCTCTATCAGGAGGCAATCCAGGTAGGTCATCAGGGAACACCTCCAGATGGTCACATACCACTCTGACATCTTCTATTTTCCGGTTCTTCGATGATATGGTATCCACCACATGTGCGAGAAATCCGGCGCATCCGTCTTCTAACATTTTTCGGGCCTTTAGTGCTGATAAGAACTTCATTGTTCCTTCCTTTGACTCCCCGATAAATTCAAATGAAACCTCTGCTTCGGGTCGGAAGATTACCCTCCGTTTACGGCACTCAATTGAAGCGCCGTACTTGTGCAGAAAATCCATCCCCAATATAACGTCATAGTCCCATATATCTAGGACTATTAGGTCACAATAGAGCTCCCTGTCTGCGAGTCTAATTGGTGCGGCGCGCAGAACATGGGTGGATGGCATCACTTCTCCCGAAGGTAACGTTGTTAAAAATTTATAGTCCAAAGCTTGGGGATGCCTATCTATCTTTCTTATGAAAGGCGTAGCGATGAATGAATGGGTTGCCCCGGTGTCAAACAAGACGGTAGCGTATTGACTGGAAATAATTAGCTGACCTGTGACAACCGTCGAGGCACTCGCCACATCTTCTCTGGGGAGGGAGAACACCCTGGCATTTGTCCCAACTGGCGTGGCTTCTAGTCTCTCTTGACTTATCTGGGGACCCTCTATCGTAGCCTGCATCTGGTGAAGCTGTGGAGGAGTTCCCGGGTACTGGACATACTGCTGTGGTGGTGCCTGAACTCGGGTAGGGCAATTCCAGGCTATGTGCCCCTCCCTTCCACAGTTGTAACACTTCCTCGTGCCCTGACGACATTCCCCCGGATGCGTCTTCCCACACGTGGGACAGTCAGGATACCCAGTTTGGCTGTTTCCTGGGGCCCCTCTTGGGCCATTCCACTGTTTCTTCTTGCCACTGCGGTCTCTCTTTGCTTTGACTCTCTCCCACCACATCCTTGCATCTCCGGAAAGACAGAACGAGGCACATTTTATCTTTTCATGCTCGGGCCAATCCAGTAGCTCCACGATGCTCTCAACTGTTTTGAACCAAGCTTGGGCATCCCATGGTTCCCTGACACCAGTGAAACTTTCTGGTTTCAGCCTCTGCCACTGAATAAGATAGGCTTCGGGCCGGGCCCCGGGGGCGGTGTTGATTAGCGGTGCTTGCACCATAGTGGTCGTGTTGGGAGTTACGTTCTGCGTCCCTGGCGTGGTGCTAGGGTTCCCTTGTTGATTCGTGAGAGCATTGATAACCAACTGTTCTGACCGACGACTGTAGCTCTGAACCACATGCATCAACCGTGGGGTGCTGAGTCATTCCCTCTAGCACTACGTCTCCCGTTCATGTTATCTAAGTGATAAATAAATAATTTAATTAAGGTGTTATTATAATTTCTATTCCTATACAGGCATCTAACATCCCATATCATAAACAAGGTAAGGTGTCCTTTCTAGGGATATTTCTAGGTTAGAGCCATGTTTCTATCGCATAAAGCTTGGTCAGGTATACTATCTAGGTCACAACTAGGATTCTATTATACTAAACAGGACGAGATATTATTTCTATCTAAATCTCAAGTGTGAGTCCATTCTACTAAAGCATGATAAGGTATTATTTCATTCTAGATAGAAAACATTCTTTATTATAAAGGAAACTTAAGTATGCATAAAATTACTTACATGGAAATAGCAGGATGGAGGCTTGATGTGTGATAGGGGAAAGGTGAACCGCTCGATACCACTGTAACGCCTGCCTTATCTGCTCTCGTAGGCGCATCTATTCTCCTTTTTTTTTAAACATACTACATATGGATCCTCTCACAACCTACGTACTTTAACAGGTCATCATAACTTAAACCTTCTTTTGCACATGCATCACATATCATATTCATCGTTAGCATGTTAACATATCTTTCATAACATGCATACATAAAGATTCGTTCATGAGTTCTAACATTTCCAACCTTCTTAAGTAGAGGATACTCATTAAACACAAGTCTTATAAGCGGAAGCAATGTCTTAAGTTGTTCTTAGAGCATATAAATACAAGCAGATAGTATAGGGTCTTCTTCCACCATGCCACTATCACACACACTTGGCCCCTCCTGCTACTTCCTCTAGCGCAGACTATTTTTATCTGCAGTATATGGACAACATGAACTATAAGCATATAGCTTAGTAAGATCCTTGCCTACTCACAAAAGCCACAACTTCATCAAGCAATTAGAACATGAGCATACTAGCATAAAGGACCTAAGTATTTCATAGCAACACTAATCAACAACATATCCATGTAATAAAAAAAACTAAGCATGGCATAGAATTATTCAAAAGCCAGTTAAGCATAATTAATCTAAGCAAGGCATATTTCGAACATAAGCGTTATAACTACATAAAACTAAGCATGCAGGAAAGACATATTCATAAGCGTTTTAAAACTTAACAATAAGCATTCCTAACCTAAGCATCCGTAACATCCTACATCTTAAACCTACATAAAGTACATAGGCACAAACATTCTTCAACTTAACCATGACCATTCATCAGGGAAATCCAATCATGCATAAAAGACATAATCATAAGCATTTGTTTAACTTGGACATAAACATTTGTAATAACATAAATCCTAAACTTGTAGAAAGAACATAATCGCAAGTATTAATAATCTTACCCGTAACATTCACCACATCATAAATTCTAAACTAGCATGAAGTACATAGTGCAACATTCTTAAACTTAACTCTAAACATCATAACTTCATAACATCTAGCATGCATGAAGAACATAGTTTGCAAGCATTCAGAGTATTTAACATGAGCATACACAATAATCATAAAAGTCTTTCCTTTTCAAAACATATACTTATAGATACTTCAAAATCATCATAACTTCATAACATCTACCGTGCATAAAGAACACGATTTGCAAGCATTCAGAGTATTTAACATGAGCATACACAATAAACATACAAGTCTTTCCTTTTCAAAACATATACTTATAGATACTTCAAAATCATCATAACTTCATAACATCTAGCATGCATAAAGAACACGGTTTGCAAGCATTCAGAGTATTTAACATGAGCATACACAATAAACATACAAGTCTTTCCTTTTCAAAACATATACTTATAGATACTTCAAAATCATCATAACTTCATAACATCTAGCATGCATAAAGAACACGGTTTGCAAGCATTCAGAGTATTTAACATGAGCATACACAATAAACATACAAGTCTTTCCTTTTCAAAACATATACTTATAGATACTTCAAAATCATCATAACTTGTTTGGGGGGCCCCAGGTTAAGTACCACATATCGCGCTTCCCTAGTAGGTCAGTAGCGAGCCACTGATCCTACTAGAGCAAGACCTCTTACGCCTTACGTGGCAAGACCTCTTACGTCTTCTTATGTCCCTATGGATTTGATTAACGACCACCTGACGGGTCGGGTACTTAACCTCTTGCAAAGTAAAATAATTAATTCCTTTCTTTTCTTGTCATAATATAAAGAATGCTCTTGATCCCCAACATAAAAAGGGAAGCATCTTAACCTTATCTTATCATAAGGAGAGCTCTTGATCCCTACTTGAAAGGGAAGCATCTCCATCTTGTCATAAGGAGAGCTCTTGGTCCCTACTTGAAAGGGAAGCATCTCCATCTTATCATGAGGACACATGCATTCATAACATAAGAGTACCCTAAAGGGGTCCTAAAGTATAAACATGTTCATCATACAAGCATATTTCGTGGCACATTACATCATAAACATGAAGCATATTTCCTTGACATATTCATGGCATATTAAATCACAAAAACATGTTCATCACCTAAGCATATTTCATGGCACATTACATCATCAACATGTAGCATGTCTCCTAAGCATATTCAAGGCATATTAAATCATAAAAACATGTTCATCACCTAAGCCTATTTCATGGCACATTACATCATAACATGAAGCCTATTTCATTGGCATAATCATGGCATATTAAATCACAAAACATGATCCACATCTAGGTATGTTTCATGGCATACTATATCATAAACATGTTCATCACCTAATCTTATTTCATATTGCATTGAATCATAACCATATACATCACACAAGCATAGTTCATGACATATAAACAAACAAAAACAATACCCTTAGCACAACTACATGTTGGGGGGGGGGGGGTGTTTTCATGAAACCCTAACCCTAAAACCTTGGGTTGGCCGAATCTTGTAAGGGGCTTGAGCTTGGGTTTTGTCCCCTAAAGTTCACTCATGAAGCCTTATAACTAATCATAGTATCATTAGAGATATTTTCATGCAACCCTAACCCTACTTTCATAGGTTGGCCGAATCTTGTAAGGTTAGATCCTTGGACTTTTGTCCCCTAAAGTTCATTCATCAGCATTATTACTTACCCTAGTGTCATTAGGAACATTTTCATGAAACCCTAACCCTAATTATATGGGTTGGCTGAAACATGGAATGGGTTCAAACTTTAGGTTTTGTCCCCTAAAGTCCATTCATCAAGCATTATTACTTAACCTAGTGTCATTAGGAGCATTTTCATGCAACCCTAACCCTAATTATATGGGTTGGCCGAAACATGGAATGGGCTCAAGCTTAGGTTTTGTCCCCTAAAATTCATTCATAAGCATTATCATGGCCTAACCTCATAAGAGGGAGTTGTCATAAAAACCCTAACCCTAAAAGGCCTTGGTGGCCGAAACCTATAGGGGCACCAAGTTGGAATTTTTGTCCCCAAAAAGGGTCCTATAGTGAGCATACAACCTATAGAAGTTCCCTAGAAACATTTTCATGAATCTTAGCCCAAGAAAACTTGATTGGCCAAAACCTACAAGGGCTACAACTTCATCGTTCTTACATGAAATTTAACTTACGAAACTAATACACTGCAGGTGAGGGGAAACTTACATCCTTCGCTTTGCTTGAGAGATGACCTAATGGGAGTCACCTAGCTTCCTCCTAGCTTGAAGGGGGATCTCGGCCAAAGGAAGAAGAAGGGGGGGGGTTGATTTCGGTGAGGATGAAGAGGAGAGGAAGAAAATGGCAAAAAGGAAACTTCCTTCTTCTTTATAAAGGGAGGAAGAGAAGTTTCTCTTTTCTTTGTCATGCCTCTTCACTTACCCTTCTTCCACTTATCTATAAATTCCCCTCTTCCTCTAATGATATAATTCTATTGGGCTTATGGTTAGTGGGTGCATCTATAGGGCTTGGCTATCTCTAGAGGTTTGGGGTTCAATTCCTAGGCTTTGCATCTTTTTTTTCTTTTTTGGCTTATTTTCTTTTATTTTTCCCAAAAACCCCACATAAAGCCTATCATCATAAAGCCAAAATTCTCGTAAAATTGCTAGAAATTTTACGGGCGTTACAATCCCTCATACCTTGTAAAAGTTTCGTCCTCGAAACTTAAAACAATTCTGGGTACTTCTGCCTCATGTCCTCCTCTCGTTCCCAGGTAGCTTCCTCATATTGCAGTGCCTTGCAGACCTTTACTAAGGGCACCTCTTTGTTCCTTAGCCTTTTGACATCTCGGTCTAATATTTGGATAGGCCGACTTTCAACACTCAGGTCCTCATGAACGTGTACTGTTTGTGGCTCGATCACTTGGTCCGCACTGGATACGCATTTCTTGAGCATAGAGACATGGAACACGTTGTGTATAGCCGACATCTCTTGAGGCAGCTCCAGCCTGTACGCTACCTTGCCCACCCTCTGCGATATCGGATACGGTCCCACGTAGCGTGGATTCAGTTTACCCTTCCTTCCGAATCTCATCACTCCCTTCATAGGGGTCACTTTGAGGAATACCAGGTCCCCGACTTCGAATTCTAACGGTCTACGCCGCATATCCGCATAGCTCTTTTGTCACTCGAGCGGCTTGATTCTCGACGGATAGTCTGTATAGCGCGCGGGTGGTATTGTCAATAATATCGGCACAAGACCCATTTCCTCCTTTCACCACCCTCGTACCATGCAGATAGGAGACTGCATCTTCTCCGTATAGAGCTTCATAGGGTGCCATTCCAATGGTATCACAGTAAGCTGTTGTAAGCAAATTCGCGAGCACAAATATCGACACGGCTCCCTTAAAGTCTAGAGCACAAGCCCGCGAGATATCTTCCAAAGACTGGTTCACTCTTTCCGTCAATCAGTCGGTCACGAGGATGAAACGCAATCAACCTCAACTTAGTGCCAAGAGCCTTCAACACATTCCCAAAATGGGAGGTAAAGCGGCCATCACTAAATAATAGCCTTAGGCACTCCATGTAATTTGATAATTTCCTTGACATATAATTGAGCTAATTTGCTCGATCGAATAGGTCATCTTAATTGCCAGGAAATGGGCAGACTTCGTCAACCGGTCTATGATTACCCATATAGCATCGAAACCATTTGTTTTTCTTGGTAATCCCGAGATGAAATCCATAGATAGTTCTTCCCATTTCCACTCGAATGAATCATTGCATAATCCCCAAGTTTTTACGGTGTTCGCCTTCACCTTGCCAGTCGGATGGTGTTGGACGTCTTCCTCCTTTTCATGCGGACCACCAAAATTTATCCCTTAAGTCCTGATACAATTTATTAGATCCAGGTGCATGGTATAAGGTGTTCCATGGGATTCCTCGAGTATCTTCTTAGTAATTCGGATCGTCCGGAATACATAGTCGGTCCCGGAGGTATAATAGTCCACCGTTGGAAATGCGGAATCCATTATCCCTTCCCTCCAGTACTTCTTGTTTGATCTTCTGGATGTCTGAATCACCATCTTGCTTTCCCTTTATATCGTCGAACAGCGTCGGCGTTATAGTCATGGTGGAAAGTTGCCCAGAAATAATCTCTATCCCGTAATTCATTATTTCCCTTTTCAGGGGTTGAGATAGCATTGATAAGGACATCAAAGCGGCAAAGGGCTTTCTGCTAAGCGCATCTGCCACCTTGTTGGCCTTTCCTGGGTGATAGAATATCTCACAATCATAATCTTTGACTAGCTCAAGCCATCTGCGTTGCCTCATGTTTAGGTCTTTCTGGGTGAAGAAATATCTCAGACTCTGATGGTCGGTATAAATCCTGCACCGTGCCCCGTATAAGTAGTGTCTCCATATTTTTAGAGCGAATACCACGGCCGCCAGTTCTAAGTCATGGGTAGGATAGTTTATTTCGTGCTCTTTGAGCTGTCTAGAGGCGTAAGCGATGACCTTGCCATTTTGCATGAGATGCTGACTCGAGCCCCGATTTGGAGGCGTCACTATACATATCGAAGCTTTCATTATTTTCAGGGAGAGTCAGAATGGGAGCGCTGGTCAGTCTCCTCTTCAGTTCCGTAAAACTCCTCTCACAGTCCTCAGTCCATTTGTATTGCTTGTCCTTTCTGGTGAGGGCTGTCATAGGGGCTGCAATTCTAGAGAAGTCCTCTACAAACTTCCTGTAATAGCCTGCTAGCCCGAGGAAACTTCGGATTTCACTCGCATTCCTTGGCCTATTTCAGTTCCTTACAGCCTCAATCTTCATTGGGTCTACCATGATTCCCTCTTTAGAGATGGGATGACCCAAGAACGACACTTGATCGAGCCAGAACTCGCATTTGGAGAACTTGGCATATAGTTGCTCTTTCTGAAGAATCTGTAGTACTGTCTTCAGATGTTCGACATGCTATTCTCGGGCTCTCGAGTAGATAAGAATATCGTCGATGAAGACGATTACAAATTTGTCGAGGAAGGCCGAGAATACTCGATTCATCAGGTCCATGAACATTGCAGGAGCATTGGTTACGCCAAAGGGCATAACTACAAACTCATAATGTCCGTATCTTGTCCGGAAGGCCGTCTTCGGAATATCGCCTGGCTTCACTTTTACTTGATGATAGCCAGACCTGAGATCGATCTTTGAAAAGACAGTAGCTCCCTTCAGCTAGTCGAATAGGTCGTCGATCCTGGGAAGGGGGTACCTATTCTTGATGGTCACGTTGTTCAGTGCCCGGTAGTCTATACACATTCGCATGGACCCATCTCTTTTCTTTATGAACAGCACTGGAGCTCCCCATGGGGAGTGACTGGGACGGATAATTCCCTGGCCAAGTAACTCCTGTAGCTGTTTCTGAAGTTCTTTCAACTCAGTTGGCGCCATACGGTAAGGTGCCTTGGAGATCGGATTAGTTCCGGGAATCAATTCGATCTCGAACTCAATTTCTCTATCAGGTGGCAATCCAGGTAGGTCATCAGGGAACACCTCCGGATGGTCACATACCACTCTGACATCTTCTATTTTCCGGTTCTTCGATGATATGGTATCCACCACATGTGCGAGAAATCCGGCGCATCCGTCTTCTAACATTTTTCGGGCCTTTAGCGCTGATAAGAACTTCATTGTTCCTTCCTTTGACTCCCCGATAAATTCAAATGAAACCTCTGCTTCGGGTCGGAAGATTACCCTCCGTTTACGGCACTCAATTGAAGCGCCGTACTTGTGCAGAAAATCCATGCCCAATATAACGTCATAGTCCCATATATCGAGGACTATTAGGTCACAATAGAGCTCCCTGTCTGCGAGTCTAATTGGTGCGGCGCGCAGAACATGGGTGGATGGCATCACTTCTCCCGAAGGTAACGTTGTTAAAAATTTATAGTCCAAAGCTTGGGGATGCCTATCTATCTTTCTTATGAAAGGCGTAGCGATGAATGAATGGGTTGCCCCGATGTCAAACAAGATGGTAGCGTATTGACTAGAAATAATTAGCTGACCTGTGACAACCGTCGAGGCACTCGCCACATCTTCTCTGGTGAGGGAGAACACCCTGGCATTTGTCCCAACTGGCGGGGCTTCTAGTCTCTCTTGACTTATCTGGGGACCCTCTATCTAGCCTGCATCTGGTGAAGCTGTGGAGCTCCTGTCTTGGACATATCTTTGTGGTGGTGCCTGAACTCGGGTAGGGCAATTCCAGGCTATGTGCCCCTCCCTTCCACAGTTGTAACACTTCCTCGTGCCCTGACGACATTCCCCCGGATGCTTCTTCCCACACGTGGGACAGTCAGGATACCCAGTTTGGCTGTTTCCTGGGGCCCCTCTTGGGCCATTCCACTGTTTCTTCTTGCCACTGCGGTCTCTCTTTGCTTTGACTCTCTCCCACCACATCCTTGCATCTCCGGAAAGACAGAACGAGGCACATTTTATCTTTTCATGCTCGGGCCAATCCAGTAGCTCCACGATGCTACTTAACCATGACCATTCATCAGGGAAATCCAATCATGCATAAAAGACATAATCATAAGCATTTGTTTAACTTGGACATAAACATTTGTAATAACATAAATCCTAAACTTGTAGAAAGAACATAATCGCATGTATATCTTGTAGGGGTCACTTGTAGGGGTAACTTGTAGGGGTCACTTTGAGGAATACCAGGTCCCCGACTTCGAATTCTAACGGTCTACGCCACGATGCTCTCAACTGTTTTGAACCAAGCTTGGGCATCCCATGGTTCGCCGACACCAGTGAAACTTTCTGGTTTCAGCCTCTTCCACTGAATCAGATAGGCTTCGGGCCGGGCCCCGGGGGCGGCGTTGATTAGCGGTGCTTGCACCATAGTGGTCGTGTTGGGAGTTACGTTCTGCGTCCCTGGCGTGGTGCTAGGGTTCCCTTGTTGATTCGTGAGAGCATTGATAACCAACTGTTGTTCTGCGACTTGACGCTGTAGCTCGGTAACCACATGCATCAAATCTGGTGGGGGTGCTGAGTCATTCCCTCTAGCACTACGTCTCCCGTTCATGTTATCTAAGTGATAAATAAATAATTTAATTAAGGTGTTATTATAATTTCTATTCCTATACAGGCATCTAACATCCCATATCATAAACAAGGTAAGGTGTCCTTTCTAGGGATATTTCTAGGTTAGAGCCATGTTTCTATCGCATAAAGCTTGGTCAGGTATACTATCTAGGTCACAACTAGGATTCTATTATACTAAACAGGACGAGATATTATTTCTATCTAAATCTCAAGTGTGAGTCCATTCTACTAAAGCATGATAAGGTATTATTTCATTCTAGATAGAAAACATTCTTTATTATTAAGGAAACTTAAGTATGCATAAAATTACTTACTTGGAAATAGCAGGATGGAGGCTTGATGTGTGATAGTGGAAAGGTGAACCCGCTCTGATACCACAGCTTGCCCTTATCTGCTCTCGATACTCCTTTTTTTTTTTTTAAACATACTACATATGGATCCTCTCACAACCTACGTACTTTAACAGGTCATCATAACTTAAACCTTCTTTTGCACATGCATCACATATCATATTCATCGTTAGCATGTTAACATATCTTTCATAACATGCATACATAAAGATTCGTTCATGAGTTCTAACATTTCCAACCTTCTTAAGTAGAGGATACTCATTAAACACAAGTCTTATAAGCGGAAGCAATGTCTTAAGTTGTTCTTAGAGCATATAAATAAAAGCAGATAGTATAGGGTCTTCTTCCACCATGCCACTATCACACACACTTGGCCCCTCCTGCTACTTCCTCTAGCGCAGACTTCCTTTATCTGCAGTATATGGACAACATGAACTATAAGCATATAGCTTAGTAAGATCCTTGCCTACTCACAAAAGCCACAACTTCATCAAGCAATTAGAACATGAGCATACTAGCATAAAGGACCTAAGTATTTCATAGCAACACTAATCAACAACATATCCATGTAATAAAAAAACTAAGCATGGCATAGAATTATTCATAAGCCAGTTAAGCATAATTAATCTAAGCAGGGCATAATTTGAACATAAGCGTTATAACTACATAAAACTAAGCATGCAGGAAAGACATATTCATAAGCGTTTTAAAACTTAACAATAAGCATTCCTAACCTAAGCATCCGTAACATCCTACATCTTAAACCTACATAAAGTACATAGGCACAAACATTCTTCAACTTAACCATGACCATTCATCAGGGAAATCCAATCATGCATAAAAGACATAATCATAAGCATTTGTTTAACTTGGACATAAACATTTGTAATAACATAAATCCTAAACTTGTAGAAAGAACATAATCGCAAGTATTCATAATCTTACCCGTAACATTCACCACATCATAAATTCTAAACTAGCATGAAGTACATAGTGCAACGTTCTTAAACTTAACTCTAAACATCATAACTTCATAACATCTAGAATGCATGAAGAACATAGTTTGCAAGCAATCAGAGTATTAAACATGAGCATACACAATAATCATAAAAGTCTTTCCTTTTCAAAACATATACTTATAGATACTTCAAAATCATCATAACTTCATAACATCTAGCATGCATAAAGAACACGGTTTGCAAGCATTCAGAGTATTTAACATGAGCATACACAATAAACATACAAGTCTTTCCTTTTCAAAACATATACTTATAGATACTTCAAAATCATCATAACTTCATAACATCTAGCATGCATAAAGAACACGGTTTGCAAGCATTCAGAGTATTTAACATGAGCATACACAATAAACATACAAGTCTTTCCTTTTCAAAACATATACTTATAGATACTTCAAAATCATCATAACTTCATAACATCTAGCATGCATAAAGAACACGGTTTGCAAGCATTCAGAGTATTTAACATGAGCATACACAATAAACATACAAGTCTTTCCTTTTCAAAACATATACTTATAGATACTTCAAAATCATCATAACTTGTTTGGGGGGCCCCAGGTTAAGTACCACATAATGCGCGTTCCCTAGTAGGCTGGGGTAGCGAGCCACCAGTCCTACTAGAGCAAGACCTCTTACGTCTTACCAGGGCAAGACCTCTTACGTCTTCTTATGTCCCTATGGATTTGATTAACGACCACCTGACGGGTCGGGTACTTAACCTCTTGCAAAGTAAAATAATTAATTCCTTTCTTTTCTTGTCATAATATAAAGAATGCTCTTGATCCCCAACATAAAAAGGGAAGCATCTTAACCTTATCTTATCATAAGGAGAGCTCTTGATCCCTACTTGAAAGGGAAGCATCTCCATTTTATCTTGTCTTAAGGAGAGCTCTTGATCCCTACTTGAAAGGGAAGCATCTCCATCTTGTCATAAGGAGAGCTCTTGGTCCCTACTTGAAAGGGAAGCATCTCCATCTTATCATGAGGACACATGCATTCATAACATAAGAGTACCCTAAAGGGGTCCTAAAGTATAAACATGTTCATCATACAAGCATATTTCGTGGCACATTACATCATAAACATGAAGCATATTTCCTTGACATATTCATGGCATATTAAATCACAAAAACATGTTCATCACCTAAGCATATTTCATGGCACATTACATCATCAACATGTAGCATGTCTCCTAAGCATATTCAAGGCATATTAAATCATAAAAACATGTTCATCACCTAAGCCTATTTCATGGCACATTACATCATAACATGAAGCCTATTTCCTAGGCATAATCATGGCATATTAAATCACAAAACATGATCCACATCTAGGTATGTTTCATGGCATACTATATTATAAACATGTTCATCACCTAATCTTATTTCATATTGCATTGAATCATAACCATATACATCACACAAGCATAGTTCATGACATATAAACAAACAAAAACCATACCCTTAGCACAACTACATGTGGGGGGGGGGGGGGGTGTTTTCATGAAACCCTAACCCTAAAACCTTGGGTTGGCCGAATCTTGTAAGGGGCTTGAGCTTGGGTTTTGTCCCATAAAGTTCACTCATGAAGCCTTATAACTAATCATAGTATCATTAGAGATATTTTCATGCAACCCTATCCCTACTTTCATAGGTTGGCCGAATCTTGTAAGGTTAGATCCTTGGACTTTTGTCCCCTAAAGTTCATTCATCAGCATTATTACTTACCCTAGTGTCATTAGGAACATTTTCATGAAACCCTAACCCTAATTATATGGGTTGGCCGAAACATGGAATGGGTTCAAACTTTAGGTTTTGTCCCCTAAAGTCCATTCATCAAGCATTATTACTTAATCTAGTGTCATTAGGAGCATTTTCATGCAACCCTAACCCTAATTATATGGGTTGGCCGAAACATGGAATGGGCTCAAGCTTAGGTTTTGTCCCCTAAAATTCATTCATAAGCATTATCATGGCCTAACCTCATAAGAGGGAGTTGTCATAAAAACCCTACCCTAAAAGGCCTTGGTGGCCGAAACCTATAGGGGCACCAAGTTGGAATTTTTGTCCCCAAAAAGGGTCCTATAGTGAGCATACAACCTATAGAAGTTCCCTAGAAACATTTTCATGAATCTTAGCCCAAGAAAACTTGATTGGCCGAAACCTACAAGGGCTACAACTTCATCGTTCTTACATGAAATTTAACTTACGAAACTAATACACTGCAGGTGAGGGGAAACTTACATCCTTCGCTTTGCTTGAGAGATAACCTAATGGGAGTCACCTAGCTTTCTCCTAGCTTGAAGGGGGGTCTCGGCCAAAGGAAGAAGAAGGGGGGGTTGGTTTCGGTGAGGATGAAGAGGAGAGGAAGAAAATGGCAAAAAGGAAACTTCCTTCTTCTTTATAAAGGGAGGAAGAGAATTTTCTCTTTTCTTTGTCATGCCTCTTCACTTACCCTTCTTCCACTTATCTATAAATTCCCCTCTTCCTCTAATGATATAATTCTATTGGGCTTATGGTTAGTGGGTGCATCTATAGGGCTTGGCTATCTCTAGAGTTTTGGGGTTCAATTCCTAGGCTTTGCATCTTTTTTTTCTTTTTTGGCTTATTTTCTTTTATTTTTCCCAAAAACCCCACATAAAGCCTATCATCATAAAGCCAAAATTCTCGTAAAATTGCTAGAAATTTTACGGGCATTACACAACCGTTGTCTAACATCCATTGATCCTACACACAAGGTGGTTGGATTGGATGTTAGATTATTATATTTTTTTAAAAAAAAATTGGTTGTAAGTTGTTAAACCTAGGTCATCTCACCGGAGTCTATATGATCAAGCATGTTATACTTATGTGTTCTTTGTGAGATGACTTCCAATTAAGTTGATTAAGTGCATTTTTGTTTAAGTAATGTTAGATTTGGATTTGACCCTAGGCTTGTCAAGTTTACCTTTTCAAGATCATGGCTTCCAGGTCGTGGCGAGGCACAGGGGCCTTCTTTTATCGGATCATCGACCACTTCCTTAGACCAAGCCATTTTCAAGAAAATGATGACTTGACTCACCTAAAATTATTTCCTCGTCTAACTAGTTATTTTTTAAAAGAGGCTCCCCGAGGCTCAATCTTTTCGAAGGATTTTAGTTGATTATTTGAAAAGAGGCTCCCCGAGGCTCAATCTTTTCGAAGGATTTTAGTTGGTTATTTGAAAAGAGGCTCCCCGAGGCTCAATCTTTTCGAAGGATTTTAGTTGGTTATTTACGTGTTCTAAGTGAGTTCACGAAAGAAAAAAAAAATCTAAGCATGCAATTTCTAAGTTAAAACACAAACATGTTTTGTACTGGCTCCCCCTAGACCGTTGAATCGGTTCGGTCTATCCACATAGTGGATTTGGTCCTTGGGAACCCAGTACGAGTTGGATCCTAAAGTTGAAATCAAAGTGGTCTTAGGGACCCATGCTTGGACACATTTTTTATGTCTACTTACGATTGACATATACGACTTATTGGTCGTGTTTGAGCTAAACCCTAGTCCGACCTTGTTGTACACGGCCCTTTGCGATCCAAGTAGGAGGTCAAGTCCTTTGGATCCCAAAGTAAACCTTTCCAACGTATTCCTAAGATCTTTGACTTGACTTTTCAAGAGTGAGTTCTCAACTTCGAGTTTTTCAACCCGAGTTGAGTCCTTCTCTTGAACTCGACTAGTCGAAGAGGTTAGGGAGACCTCGTGTTTGAGGAGTTTAACTTCCTCAACCAGGGTCTCGACCTTGGACTCGGACTTAGCTAACTTCCTAGACAAAAACCTAACCGTATTATGTAAAGTATTAAATAAGGTTCGACTCACCTTAAGGGTATCTTTTGAACCGGATGCGTATCCGTGGCTTGACTTGAAGGTAGCTTCGTAGTCCGAGTCATCCTCAGGTTCTGACTCAAGTTCAGATTCGGTCTCCGTGTCGGACTCAATCGATTTCTCCATGAAGACGTGGTCTTCGTCTTCTTCGGATGACGCTTCTTCCCATGTCGCATTGAGGGCCTTCTTGTGCTTAGGTGCTTGGTGGTTGAGCTTGGGGCACTCAGACTTTATATGTACAAACCTGTTACACTCATAACACCTAATATTAGAACTTTTAGGCTTACCTTGGTTGGGTCGAGTTATGGTTCGCTTTCGTCCCTTGGCTATCCTTCGAGCTAGGTTCATTAGTTCGGCAGTCAATTCTGGGTCAACTTCTTCTTCGGACTCATCTTCCTCCTCGGTTGGTGGTGGCTTGCTTGCGAATTTCTTCTTCTTTGAACCTGCAAACAAGGCTATACCCCTCTCGGGTTCCGAGTTGGACTGCTCATGTAATTCAAAATCCGAAAAGAGTTCATCTAATCTAAGTTTAGAAAGGTCCTTGGAGACCTTGTAGGCATCGACCATGGATGCCCACAAGGTAGTCCTCGGAAAAGAGTTTAGAACATATCTTATAAGGTCGCGGTTTTCGACCTTTTGCCCGATTGCGTGTAGGTTGTTGACTATGTCTTGGACACGGGCGTGGAGTTGCGTCGCGGACTCGTGTTCCTGCATTTTTAGTGTGTACAATTTATTGAACAACAAATCGCGTTTGCAAACCTTAGCTTGATCCGATCCTTCGTGTAACTCGATCAGCTTTGTCCAAAGGTCCTTTGCGCTAATGAAGGGGCCGACGCGATTTAACTCCTCCTTGGACAAGCCGCATTGGAGGATTTGTGTTGCCTTGGCGTCGGCTTCGACTTATCATTTTGTCGCAATGGTCCATTGATCATAATTCAAGGAGTCACCCACTTCATTAGTCGGAAGTGTGAAACCCGTTTGGATTATGATCCACATCTCGATTTGGGTTTTGAGAAAGCATTCCATCCGACCCTTCCAATAACGGAAGTCATCTCCGTTGTAAAACGGAGGTCGGACGGTGCTAAAACCCTCGAGATGGGCCATTAGAACAAAAGACAAAAAGGGACGAAGACGAAGAAACTAGCAACGACAAAAACACAAAACAAGGTACCAAGACTCGCGTCTTGGATTAGTAGTGCGAGAGTAAATTTAACAAAGCGAAATAAATCAGAAATAAATAGAAATAAAAGAAAAATAAATCTGTGAAAAATGGCTAGATTGGTGGTTTCACCAAATCTTAGCAACCCCCGGCTCTGATACCAATTGTTGGATCGAAGTGGATCGCTAGAGGGGGGGGTGAATAACGATAAAAACATTTCTTTTAAATCGTTCGATAGACAATTAAACGCAGCGGAAATGTAAATAAAAACTAAATGAGACAAATAGTTTTTTTACTTGGTTCGTAGCCTTCCGCTACTACTCCAAGGCCCTAACGGTCCTAGACCGTGTACGGAGGGCAATTCACTAAAACACTCCTCCTCGTTGGAGGTAGGAGTTTTATGATTACAAAAGCCTTCGAAGCAAAAAGATAGAGAGACAAACCCTCTCTTCTATTAAAGTAAAATGCAACGAAAAGCCTCGATTAAAAAGAATTGCAATATTGAAAGCAATAACAAATTAAGATTATACCAACAACTAAACAAAAGAAACTTCAAGCTAGGGTTGTTGGCAGCACTTCGTTGTTGTAGAGTCGTCGGAGAGTTGCAGCGTAACGGAGGCTTTTGAGCACTTAGAATTGAGGATGAAACCCTAGGTTTGGCCCTCCTTTTATAGCCTTTAAGCCCCTCAATGAATGGGTCTTCAACCAATCACAAATGGGCACAAAAATCCTTGAAAAATGGTGATAAAGCTTGACTCCTCGAGGCTAATTTTTGACCACCGGTTGAACTGGCCGGTTGAACTGGCCGGTTGAACTGATGGCCAGGATTTTTGACTACAATAAAGAGTTAGTTCAAAATATAAGTGGATTCGACGACCACTTGCCGTCCGATCTCAACATAGACCTTCCATGGGAAGTCTTGGGTCGGATCGTCGCCTAAGATCATCCCCGTAAAGAGGATACGACCTCACTTACGCTCGCACACACGAGCTTACCTCGATACTTACGTGTCGCTTTTGCTTCCGGCCTTCCACTCGATTCCTTCGGCTCACTCCGAAGTAACTCGAGTGTCGCCCGACCACCGCGGCTTCCTCCGGGTGTCGCTAGCCTTCAGCTCCAGCATTGAGACTTTTCTGCACACTTGATTTAGCTCGTGAGATGACAATATAGGCTTAACTTTATATCATTTGCTATAATCAAAACTTAGGTTCGACTTAGGTGCCCACTGCACCAACACATTCGAGATCTTAAACACGGGGAAAAAATGTACAAATAATATATGGAGCCCATATTAACTTATGGGGGTTGGTGAGGTAGATCAATGATAATCCTCTAGTGGAATGGATAATCATTAATGGATTGGACTTTATGTGGGCTTGATCCATTGGGTGGCCAAGATCCAAATCCTCCTCATGGTCCCTATTGTAGCCTATTAACACTTCTTGAAGCTTAGATCCAATGGATGAAAACAAAACTCTAGATCCAAAGGTAGAGATTAAATCTCTAGATCCGATGGTTGAGATTAAATCTCTAGATCCGACAGTTGAGATTAAATTCCTAGAACCAATGGTGGAGATTAAAACAAAGCTTGAGCCCAACTCTATAAATAGAGCATTAAAGTGGCCGGCAAGGCTTGATGGCTTAGGGGATTAGGGCTTGCTTCCCTTGGGTGGCAAGCAATCCTAGTTTGGTTAGGATTAGGAGTGGGCGGCTAGGGTTAGGGTTTGGGTGTTGGTTGTGGGCGGCAACATGAGGAGAAGGCCTTTTCTTCTTCTTCCAAGGTTTGACCGGCAACCTATCCATCATCCCTCTACCTTGGCCGGTGCTCAACCTATCCTTCTTCCCCTCTTCCTTGGTCGGCAATTAGGAGAGCTAGGGTTAGGGTTTTGGGCGGCTACAAGGTGAAGATTGTTTTTCTTTTTCTTCCCCAAGTGTTGGCCGGCGCCCATGCTCTCATTGTTTCTCCTTTGCCCGGTTCCTATACTCCACGTTCTCTTCCTTGGTCGGCGGCAACATTGAGTCTATTGACTTGGTGGTCGGTTCTAGATAGGAAGAAGAGTTTTGTTTTATGATCTTCCTTTGTTCGGAGTGAACAAGGAAAGGAAGATTGGTGATCTAGGAGCTTCAACTTTTGATAGATTGTCGCCCACACGACGTCCGAAAGGAGGAAGGATATACAATAGAAGATCAAGAGGTATAACAAGAGGTATAATCTTGTTTATTTTGATTAGTGTTCTTTTGTATTATGTCTATAATTGCTTTTCAATTATATGCATGTTGTATGTGGTTGTTTACTTTATGTATGTGGCTAAATATACTTGGACCCTGAACATAAACACAAAAGTCGGCGATCTGTACATCGTCTATTCCGTGGCTATTCGTGGAATAGAGGTTGGTCGCTTGAACAACAAGTTTGTTCAAGTGACTACTCTAAACGAATAGCACGACGATGACATGGTTGCTTGGGCAATCCCTTTTTTCTAGGATTAAATTTTTTTAATTCGGGGACATTGATGGGATCGCCATGAACAAGCGACCGAGTTGAAGTGGGAAGCGAAGTTTCCCCTCACTTATCCCTCTAATCCCTTCACTCACCACCACGATCAGATCGTAGTGTCTTGATACTTTTACCTTGACGTTTCTCCACATTAGCCTTGAATTCATTGAACCTGTCAAAGCATTCAGACTTGCGACGCATCAAGTAAATGTATCCATATCTTGAATAATCATCTATAAAAGAGATGAAATATTCAAAACCACCTCTAGCCTGGATAGACATAGGACCACAAAAATCAGAATGAATCAATTCCAACACATCTTTGGCTCTATACCCCTTGGCCTTAAAAGGCCTCTTGGTCATTTTACCTTCCAAGCAAGATTCACAAGTTGGGAAATCTTCCACCACTAATGAACCCAGAGGTCCATCAGCTATCAACCTTTGAATTCTACTTAGGTTAATATGACCTAACCTTAGATGCTAAAGATATGTTTGGTTCATTTTTGAAGGTTCTTTTCTCTTATTAGATTTAGAAGATGAGTTATTTACTTCTTTTTGCATCGTGGGAGCTTTTGGTTCAAGTGTATATAAATTGCCTACCAACGAACCAGAACAGATAATCTCCCTATTCCTTTTTATAACAACCTCAATCCACTTTTTATAACTCTCTTTCTCCTTTTCTCCAGAATCATCCGCAGGCTTAGGATGACACTCTTCGAAGAGTACATACTTGTACTCCTCAGCAGTCAAGATAATATCTAGATTTCTTTTCCAATCAACATAAATGGATCCAGTAAGTTTATTCTCCTTTAGTATCACAGCAAGTGGATTGAAAGTCATTTTTGAAAAACCTAAGAATCATATAGATCAAAACATTAAATTTCAAAAAATTATTGATTCCTCAAATAATAAAATTTTAAAATCAACCAACATCTCAAAACACCGAGAATATCGTATGCCACGATAGTGTGGACGTATACGAATTCTACATTTGTAAGAGGAAGTTTTACCCATTAATTTTATTATCCTATCAACCTAACTTTTTGACAAATAAAATTAATAGTTGGTTCCTCTTCGGCCCTACAAATAAAAGCAGTGACTCCGATAGGGAGGATACTCCTATTTGCATCTAAGTGTTCACCATTACTCGATACCAAGGTAATTATCTCGAATTATGTGCCTTCCGATAGGGAAGTACACATGCTCCTAAATAACTTCCTACAACCATATTTGACCCTGTGATCTGCAAAATAAACTCATCCAATGGGGAGGAAGGCACTCAGAGCCGACGCGCAAGTTTGTTTGCATCACATGTCAAATCGTAATGGAGGTCATAGAAAATTAAAAAAAAATATCCCTCTCCCACTTAGTAATTTAAAATGAGGAATTTTCCTAGCACACGACATGCATATCAAACAAGAAGCAATAAATATGAAAAAAATATTTTCCAACTATTATGTCTTTTGTTCTCCAATATGCCTCCCGTCGTATCGCCATCTCGTCCGCTCCTCCCTACGCCATGTACAAGCCATCCGGAGATATGAGCCAAGAAAAATTATTTTAATTTACATCAATCGATCCTATACTCCACGAAGGAGTGTACATGAAATCTAGATCGAAAGTAAACTAAAATAAAAGAGTGGCTAAACAATGCCGTACTTAATTACAAAAATTAAATACTAGCCTCGTCAACCCCGAGGATTCAAATAATATTACAATTACACACATCCAATCACATACACACACATATGGCCATAATAGTTGGATCTTATGCCTGCACTAAAAAGTTAGCCTATGCACATCCTACTATCATCCGACACATACAATATATGATAAGTGCATAAAAGTAACCGAATCCTAAACACACAAAATCAGAAACCGTGGCTCTGATACCACTTGAAGGTTCGAAGCTTCGCTTCCCGCTTCAACTTGGTCGCTTGTGCACGGTGATCCTATCAACGTCCCCAGATTAAAAAAAAATAATCTAAGATGATGACGGATTACCCTAGCGACCGATCCATCATCGTGTTATTCGATAAGAGTGGTTTCTTGAACAAACTTGTCGTTCAAGCAACCTAACTCTTTTCCTCGATTAGCCGCGGAATAGATGATGTACGGATCGCCAGTTTTTGTGTTTATCTTCGGCGTCCAAGTAAATTAACCACATACAATTATACAAAAGAACTAAATCAAAATAAACAAGATTATACCTCTTGATCTTCTATTGTATATCCTTTCCTCCTCTTGAACGTTGTGTGGACAACGATCCTTCAAGAGTTGAAACCTCCTAGATCATGTATCTTCCTTTTCTTGTTCGCTACGAACAAAGGAAGATAATCAAAGACTTTTTCTTCTCCTTTCTAGAACCGACCACCAAGCTCCATGCTTGATCCTTGTCGCCAGCCAAGGAGAGGAAGGGGAATGTGGGCGCCGACCAAAATCTCTAAGGGAAGAAGCCCTAACTCTTGCCGCCGGCCAAGACTTGAGGGAAGAAGGTGCCGCCCTAGGAGAGGAGAAGGAGGAGCCAGCCAAGAACAAAGGAAAATAATGGAAACCCTAATCGTCCTCTTGGTTGCCACCGACCATAAGGGAGAAGCCAAAACAATGGTTGCCGCCCAACCTCTCCAAACTCTAGCACCCAAAAACCCTAGATGGATCATCTCTCTTGCCGCCCAAGCCTTGTAACCTATTTATAGATTTTGCCCAAACCTCCTTTTAATCTTGTCCGTCGGATCTAGGTTTCATGAGGGTTTTAATAGGCTATAATAGGGACCATGAGGAGGAGTTGGACTTGGTCACCCAATGGAACTAGCCCATATAAAGTCGAATCCATTAATGATAATCCATTCCACTAGAGGATTATCATTGATCTACCTCACCAACCCCATAAATAAATATGACCTTCTATATTAATTGTCCAAATATCTCCCTGTGTTTAAGATCTCGAATGTCCATCAAATAATTAATTTACTGACAATTAATTAATCAACATCTAACTCCATGAGTAGTACCACTCAACCTTATCATCATGCCAGACCAAGTCCACTTGCAGGGTTTACATGATGATCCTTATGAGCTCCTCAAGGGGACATCATCATCCTAATATATAGGACACGATTTCCTCCTATAATCAATGGCACACCATATAAATAATATCATTTTCCAACTTACCGAGCCTATCAATTTAATCTATAAATCTCGCCCATTGGTAAATCAAAGAAATAAATACTAAGTACATGTGTCCATTATTATATCAGGATTAAGAGCATGTACACCATAATATTCTAGGTCCGATTCAATTATGTAGTCAGCAATAAATTGAATCACCTCTAAGTCGGTCATGCTAAATACACACAAAGTGTACTAGTGTAATTCTATGGTCAAGACAAACCAATACCAAATTACACTACAACCATACCAATGGTTTATCCAAAACCATCTCCATTGTGTGCCTCTACTTATACTCTACAAGGAACTGATAATATGATCTCCCGTGTGACACTACATATCACGTTATCTACAATGTAATGTATCAGACAATATGCATAACCATAAATATGCAAACAATGATCATGTGATTCTTATTTCAAAAATAAAGATGTTCATACAAAAGATAGACTTTTCAGTATACATCCAACAGTCAGGTCGATGATGAATCATGTGAATCTTCTCAATTTCTTTTGGGGCTATGCACTTCAGACAGTTGTTTACATGCTAAATAGAATGTCAACCAAGGTAGTCTCTACTACTCCATATGATATATGGAATACTAAGAGACCTCATGTATCTTACTTAAAGATATGGGGTTGTCCTGCTTATATGAAGCGAATTGTATCAGACAAACTGGATGCTAAGTCTGATAAATGTCTATTTATTGGATACTCTAAGTGAATCGAAAGACGTGTTAATCATTGATAATGAGGAGCCTACCAGTTATGAAGAACGTCTGAAAAGTTCAGAAAGGGATAAATGGCTTAATGCCATGAAGTCAAAAATGGATTCCATGTATGAAAATCAAGTTTGGAACTTGGTTGACCCACCTGAAGGCATAAAGCCTATAGGGTGCAAGTGGGTTTTCAAGAAGAAAACCGACATGGATGGTAATGTGATTACCTATAAGGCTAGACTGGTGGCGAAAGGATATCATCAAAAGCAAGGAGTTGATTATGACGAGACCTATTCACCTGTTGCTATGCTTAAATCCATTCGGATGCTCCTAGCCATAGCAAGTCATTATGATTATGAGATATGGTAGATGAATGTGAAAACAGCTTTCCTTAATGGAAACCTACTCAAGGACGTGTATATGATACAATCTGAGGGTTTCATATCGGTTGATAAAACCAAGGTATGCAAACTGCGATGGTCTATATATGGACTGAAGCAAGAATTCAAAAGCTAGAATATCCCTTTTGATGAGACAATCAAAAAGATTGATTTCTCACAAAATCCGGACGAACCTTGTGTGTAGAAGAAGGTTAGTGGGAGTGCAGTCGTGTTCCTAGTATTGTATGTCGATGACATATTTCTTATAGGAAATGATATTTCTGTCATACAGTCAGTTAAAATTTGGTTGTCCGAGACATTCTCCATGAAAGACCTGGGAGAAGCAACCTACATCCTCGGGATTAAGATCTATAGGGATAGATCGAATAGGTTGCTTGGTCTTTCGAAGTCTACATATATATACTGAGTGCTAAAGAGTTTTAGCATGTCAGAATCCAAGAAAGGTTTCTTTCCCATCGGGCATGGGATACACCTTTCTAAGTCTATGTGTCCGCGCACAGAAGACGAGAGGATTTGCATGAGTAAGATTCCCTATGCATCCGCAATAGGATCTATCATGTATGTTATGTTATGTACGAGGCCTGATGTATCGTATGCTCTAAGTGTCATGAGTAGATACCAGTGTGATCCAGGAATGGATCATTGGGCGGCTGTAAAGATGATCCTTAAGTACTTGAGAAGAACTAAGGATGTGTTCCTAATATATGGAGAAGGGGACATGGTGATACGCGGGTATATAGATGCCAGCTTCTAGACAGACAAGGATGATTCCATGTCTCAGTCTGGGTACGTGTTCACCATGAATGGAGGCGCAATAAGTTGGAAAAGTTCCAAGCAAGACACTATAGAAGATTCTGCCACTGAGGCAGAATATATTGCAGCTTTGGAAGCAGCAAAGGAAGCAGTTTAGATTAAGAAGTTCATCTCAAAACTTAATGTGGTCTCATCAATGATCCAAACATGTGCTTCACCGCTATCAATTGATCATAGAGATCATAAACAAAAAAAATACAAATCAAGAAGATTCCCACTGAAAGGAACTTAGCGGACCCTTTTAACTAAAGCCTTACCTCAGAGTAAGTTTGAGGGTCATGTTAGAGCTTATGATATTGGATATCGTGGCAATTGGCATTAGGCCAAGTGGGAGTTTGTTAGTAATAAATGAAATGTGTTCTAAGGCAATCGCCTTATGTTTAAACCATTTATATGATAAATGAAGATTCACTATTTGAGTATACATGTTTTCATGTATTTGATTATATCTTAAACTCATTTACTGAATGTCCACAATACGATTCACAGCATGTGTAATTGTGATGTATTGAAATTATCCCTAGTCGATGAATTGATGGATTTAGACACCTTCAATTCTGTCGAGACTATCACGAGGTATACTCTTAGGTGTATCCAAGCAGCTAATTCTCACTAGCTGGAGACATTGTGATGTCCGGAGTTGATCGTGGATGCTAGTTATGGTAACTAGTTCATTGGAGTGACCAGCTGTAAGATTTCATATGGTGATCTACATATATGGATATGTCAATGAAGTTCTTACTACAGATTAACTGTGATGTTCCTTTGACTTGCGATATTCATGTCATCTTGGTCATGAAGACTTATGCTTTGACATCTTAAGCAAGCATCTCTGAGGAGATGTGGACCCGGGATGATTGGGTATAAGTCAAAGTGGCCAAAGGTGTTTGAATAGCCTATAATGGATTCACCACTCCTTGCGAGGAGATGTATACCCATGGCCTCTCGTCGGATTGTTACTAAAGTCTTTGGCCAAAGTATTACATATTTAGAGTAAGATACTCTTGGATACATGTGCAGTAACTAGAATCCGTAGGACGAGGAAATGATACTTGGGCTAGGTGTGGCGTAGTCAGCCTAGTGGGGTCTGACACTATAGACCATGTCTTGAACCAAGTGGGTATAAGATGAGTGAAGGGAATGAGGCACGATTCATTGTAGCTGCTGAAGGGTTTCAGAAATGGTTCTGAAATCAACTGTTGATTTTCCGATTAATTGGGGATCATGATGTACTACTAGGTTCCACTCATGATCATTCTATAATTAATGGGTAATTAAAGATGACCAACATAAATTAGGAACCTATTTGGTCACACGCACAACGAGCGTAATCCGAAGGATTTAAAACAAGCTTGAGAATGAGATTCTCATATCGAGAGAAACTAGGTTTGGTTGGACCAAATAAGGAGCGAGCAAGAAATCGTTTCAGTCACAACAGAAGCATGGATGGGCCAAATCTTTTGAAGACATGATGGATAAACCAAATTGGTTTGGTTCTAATCCAATGGTGGAAAATAAACCAAAGTGGTTTGGTTTGTTTTAAACGAATGAACCAAAGTTGGTTCGGTTTGTTTTCACTTAAAATAGATCAATGCGATTTGGTTTATTTTAACTTAAGTTATTGGAGCGGGTTAATGGGTTTTGGTTATGAACCAATAACCGTTAGGAGAATGTGTTCTCTATAAAAACATGGCTTAAGGTTTTTTCGTAAAAAAAACTATTTTTTTTAAACCCTAGCCACCCAAGCCCTTCTCCTCTCCTTTTCGCCCAACAAGGTTGCCGCCCAACCTTGCTACCGCCTCTTGCAACATCTGCTGCCGATGCCACCGGCTGCCGCCGGCCACCTGCTGCTGTTGGCGACCCTCCAGTGACATTGCTTGGCTCTGGTGACCAAGGTACAGCCGACCTTCCTCCTTTGTGCCAGTGCAAATCCTCTAACAAGCTGTCCAGTTTTCTGCAGCTTGTTTCCTTTCATGTCGGAGCATCGTTTTGGCGACATTTGGAGCTCCGACAGTGGCTACCTTGCCGGGGATTCGATCTCCGATAATCCTCATAGGTGGAGGACCAAGGATTCGTCAATCAGTTGATGAATACCTCTCCGGAGAAGCGAGTTTTGGGGACTCATTTTCAAATCCGAATTTTGATTTGGATTGTGATCTTCTCTTGATCACATCATCTTCGACACGAGGCTAGTGATCCTACGAAGATGAGGCTCGTAGCTTGGCAAAGCTATCCCGACGCTACTCGGCGTGGATATGGATAGAGGGAATTCTAGCGAGAGTTGCTCCGGTTGATGTCATTCCCGCTGCACGTGATACGTCAGGTATAACTAGCATAATTTCCTTTTATTGCAAAATTTGAAACTACGATTATGACTACACATGTTGTACTATACATGCGTGTGATGTGTGTGTTATAATAAATTAGATTTATTGCTTTTTAATTCTTTCGCTGTGCCAGAAACCCAATAGGATACACCTTTCGAAGTCTATGTTTCCATGCACAGAAAACGAGAGGATTTGCATGAATAAGATTCCCTATGCATCCGCAATAGGATCTATCATGTATGCTATGTTATGTATGAGGCTCGATGTATCGTATGCTCTTAGTGTCATGAGCAGATACCAATCTAATATAGGAATGAATCATTGGGTGACTGTTAAGACGATCCTTAAGTACTTGAGAAGAACTAAGGATGTGTTCCTAATATATGGAGAAGGAGACATGGTGATACGCGGGTATACAGTTGCCAGCTTCCAGACAGACAAGGATGATTCTAGGTCTCAGTCTGGGTACGTGTTCACCATGAATGGAGGCACAATAAGTTGGAAAGGTTCCAAGCAAGACACTATAGTGGATTATGCCACTGAGGCAGCATACATTGCAGCTTTGGAATTAGCAAAGGAAGCGGTTTGGATCCAGAAGTTTATCTCTAAACTTGATGTGGTCTCATCAATGATCCAAACATGTGCTTTGCCGTTATCATTTGATCAGAGAGATGATAAGGAGGAATGAAATACAAATCGAGAAGATTTCCACTTAAAGGAACATAGCGGACCCTTTAACTAAACCTTACCTCAAAGTAAGTTTGAGGGTCATATTAGAGCTTATGGTATTGGATACCATGGCGATTGACATTAGGCCAAGTGGTAGTTTGTTAGTTATATTGAGAGGTGTCCTAAGACATTCACCTTATGATTGTACCATTTATTTGATAAATGAAGATTCACTATTTGAGTGTACATATTTTCATATATTTGATAAGATTTAAACTCATTTACTGAATGTCTACAATATGATTCACAGCATGAGACAATTTGTGATTGGATCACAACTAGTGAGTATCTCTACATGTGTAATAGTGATGTATTGGAATTATCCCTAGTCGATGAATTGATGAATTCGAACACCATCGATTCTATTGAGACTAGCACGAGGTGTACTCTTTGGTTTATCCAAGCAGCTATTTCACACTGGCTGGAGACATTGGGATGTCTACAGTTGATCGTGGATGCTAGTTATGGTAACTAGTTCATTGGAGTGATCAGCTGTAAGACTTCATATTGTTCTCTCCATATATGGATATGTCAATGAAGTTCTTACTGCAGCTTAACTGCGATGTTCCTTTGACTTGCAGTATTCAAGTCATCTTGATCATGAAGACTTATGCTTTGACATCTTAAGCAAACATTTCTGAGGAGATGTGGACTTGGGATGATTGGGTATGAGTCGAAATGCTCGAAGGTGTTTGTATAGCCTATAAAGGATTCACCACTCCTTGCGAGGAGATGTATACCCATGGCCTCTCGTCGGATTGTTACTAAAGTCTTTGGCTAAAACATTACATGTTTAGAGTAAGGTACTTTTGGATACATGTGCAGTAACTAGAATCCGTAGGACGAGGAAATGATACTTGGGCTAGGTGTAACGTAGTCAGCCTAGTGGGGACTAACACTATAGACCATGTCCTCAAACAAATGAGTATAAGATGAGTGAAGGGAACAGGGCATGATTCATTATAGCTGCTGAAGAGTTTCAGAAATCGTTCTAGAATCAACTGTTGATTTTCCGGTTAATTAGGGATCATGATGTACTACTAGGTGCCACTCATGATTGTTCTATAATTAATGGTTAATTATAGATGGCCAAAATAAATCGGAAACCTATTTAGTCACACACACAACGAGCATAATCCGAAGGATTTAAAACGAGCTTGAGAATGAGATTCTCAGATCAAGAGAAACTGGGTTTGGTTGGAACAAACAAGGAGCGAGTAAGAAATTGTTTCAGTCGCAATGGAATCATGGATGACCTGAGTCTTATGAAGACATGATGGATGAACCAAATTGGTTTGGTTCTAATCTAATGGTGGAGAATAAACCAAAGGGGTTTGGTTTGTTTTAAACGAATGATCCAAAGTTGGTTCGGTTCGTTTTAGCTTAAAATAGACCAACTCGATTCGGTTTATTTTAACTTAAGTTATTGGAGCGGGTTAACGGGTTTTGGTTATAAACCAATAACTCTAAGGAGAAGGTTTCTTGATGGTTAAAAAACACACGCTCTATAAAAACGCAGTTAGAGGTTTTAGAGAGCCGTAAGTTTATTTTGGGAAATACTCTTCCTCTCCTCTCCCTCTCTTCTCTTTGCCGCCGCCCAAGGACTCCATGCCGCCAGGCCTTGTGTGCCGCCATCCACCCTTGCTGCTGGCGACCAGCTGCTGCCAGCCACTCCTCTGGCGACCCTTCGGCGACCTTCCTTGGTTCCGGTGATCAAGGATTAGCCAGCCATCTCCTTTGGCTGGCGCCAAGTCCTTCACCAAGCTATCCAATTTTTGGACAGCTTGTTTCCTTCTTATCAAAGCGTCGTTTGGATGGAGTTTGGAGCTCCAACAGTGACTTCCTTATCGGGGATTGGATCTTCAGTAATCCTCACAGGTGGAGGACCAAGGATTCGTCAATCGGTTGACGAATATCTCTTCGGAGAAGTGAGTTTTGGGGACTCATTTTCGAATCCGAATTTGGATTCGGATTGTGATCTTCTCTCAATCACATCGTCTTTGGCGTGAGGCTAGTGACTCCTACGAAGACGAGGCTCGTAGCTTGGTGAAGCTATCCCAATGGTACTCGGCGTGGATACAGATAGAGGCAACTCTAGCGAGAGTTGCTCCGGTTGATGTCATTCCCGCTGCACGTGATATGTTAGGTATAAATAGCGTAATTTTCTTTTATTGCAAAATTTTAAATTGCGATTATGTCTACACATGTTGTACTATGCATGCGTGTGATGTGTGTATTGTAATAAATTAGATTTATTGCTTTTTAATTCTTCCATTGTGCACATGTTTACGAAACATATTCGAACACACACTCACCGCGGTGCCGGAAACCCAACATTACATTGGTTCAAGGTCAACTCATGTTCAATGTTAAAAATCCTAAAAGTCATCTTACCCTCTTCACTATCTCTCCTCGTCAAGATCTCCGCCTCCAATGAACTTAAAAATTCTAAAACTATCCTAGGGTAGGTTGGCCATCTTGTTGGGTTACGACCAACGTGTAGATGTGTTTTTGTCGTTTCATAAACGAACGCAACAGAATAAAATATAATAATTTCCTAAATTTTTACAAAACACTCATCCACGCATGCAAGATTACAACATGTGCGGACATATCCGCCAAATAAAATTTTACATTAAGTTAAGAATAAAACAAATTTTATCCTAGGTATATCTTTCGGATGATGTTGAGCCGGAAGGCCATCAACCGTACGACGCTCGCAGAGCTTCGTCTCTACTCGTGTCCACGCTGAATCTTTGAAGGGACGACTTCTCTAAGCCACGATTTTGACCTTCTCTTCGCTACTAGATGAAGCAAGAAGGTCGGGTGATCGGAAAGCAAGAAACCCGGCCCAACAAAATAGGAAACAACTATTGTTTCCTTGGTGGCTGGTGGCAAGCTCCAAAACCCAACTCTCATAGGTTCGGCCAAGGGAACAAAGGAAGAAACCTATGTTCCAAGCCTTACCCAAAGTTCCCCCTTCCCTTGGGGAGGAGTTGGTCGGACCTAAAGCAAGAGATGAACTTGCTAGGGCTGGCAGCATGGAAAACTCCAACAACTCTTGTTGGCGGCAAGAAGAGGAAGGAGAAGAAGGAGTAGGCAGCAAGGAGGAAGAGAAGAGGATTAAGCACGCCCATTAATTAGGTTGTAGCCTTTATAACTCTTTATATAGGCTCTAAACCTAATGGGTTATGGGTTAGTGGATTAAATCCATAAGTCCATAACCATTAAGGTTTAATCTCATCCATTAAACCCTAATTGGGCCATGAATTAAAAGAAGACCCATTTAATTAAAACCAAATGGGTTTTGTTTATAATTAAATCTCTGAATGTCCAACCCGTCTTCATAAGACATGCTCCTTTCGCATTTCTGACTTGACAAATATTTCCATATTTGTCATGTGTTTAGTCCAATCAAACTCGATCTCTCTCAATCTTGAGAATCCAATTCTAAAACTCGTCTTTAAGTCTCTTCGAAGGATTCGTTATGCGTGAGACCTTATAGGTTCTCAGTTTATGTTAGCCATCCATAATTAACCTTTAATTATGGAACAAACATGAATGACACCTAGTAGTACATCATGATTCCCAATTAATCAAAAAATCACCGGTTGATCTAGGAACCATTTTCGAACCCTTCAGCAGCTATAATGAATCGTGCATCGTTCCTTTCACTTGTCTTATACCCATTTGGTTCAGAACATGGTCTATTGCGTCATTCCCCACTAGGTTGACTACGTCACACCTAGCCCAAGTAATACTTCCTCGTCCAGTGTGTTGGGATGTATACTGAAAAGTGTGTCTTTTGAATGAACATCTTTATTTTGAAATAAGAATCACATGATCATTGTTTGCATATTTATGGTTATGCATATTTGTCTGATACATTACATTGTAGATAACATGGTGTGTAGTGTCACACAGGAGATCATGTTATCGGTTCATTGTAAAGTATAAGTAAAGGCTCACAACTGAGATGGTTATGGATAAACCATTGGAATGGTTGTAGTGTGATTTGGTATTGGTTTGTCTTGACCATAGAATCACACTAGTACACTTTGTGTTTATTGAGTAGGACCGACATAGAGGTGATTCGATTTATTGCTGACTACATAATCGAATTGGACCTCAGATATTATGTTGCACATGCTCTTAATCCCGATATAATATTGGGCACATATACTTTGTATTCATTTCTTTGATTTACCAATGGGCGAGATTTATAGAGTAAATCGATAGGCTCGGTAAATTGGGAAATGATTTTATTTATATGGTGTGTCATTGATTATAGGAGGAAATCGTGTCTTATATATTAGGATGATGATGTCCCCTTGAGGAGCTCATAAGGTTCATCATGTAAACCCTGTAGGTGGACTTGGTCCGACATGATGATAAGGTTGAGTGGTACTACTCATGGAGTTAGATGTTGATTAATTAATGGTCAGTAAATTAATTAATCAACGGACATTCAAGATCTTAAACACGGGGAGAAAAATGTATAAATAATATATGGAGCCCATATTAACTTATGGGGGTTGGTGAGGTAGATCAATGATAATCCTCTAGTGGATTGGATTATCATTAATGGATCGGACTTTATATGGGCTTGATCCATTGGGTGGCCAAGATCCAACTCCTCCTCATGGTCTCTATTGTAGCCTATTAAAACCTCATGAAGCCTAGATCCAATGGTAGAAAACAAAACTCTAGATCCAATGGTAGAGATTAAATCTTTAGATCCGACGGTTGAGATTAATTCTCTAGATCCGATGGTTGAGATTAAATCCCTAGAACCGAAGGTGAAGATTAAAGGGAGGCTTGAGTCGAACTCTATAAAAGGAGGCAAGGGGGTGGGCGGCAACAACAATTGAAGAGGGGCTAGGGTTTGGGGCGGCTACGGTTTTTAGGAGGTGCATTGGGCGGCCACAAATAAGGAAGGTTTTCTTCTTCCTTAGGAGTTGTCGGCGCCCTCCTTGTCTTCTTCACCTTGGCTGGTGTCCAAACCTCCTCTTCTCCTCTCCTTGGCCTATGGAAACAAAGCCTAGGGTCTCTTCCCTTGGAGTTTTGGCCGGCGTCCACCATCCTTCTTCTCCTCTTGGCCGGCAGCAAGCATCAAAGGTTGGTGCTTGGTGGTTGGTTAAAGGAAGGAGAAGAGTTTTGTTTCTATACTTCCTCTTGTTCGAAGCAAGCAAGGAAGGAAGATTGGTGATCTAGGAGGCTTAGACTTTTGGAAGATCGTCGCCCACACGACGTCCAAAAGGAGGAAGGACATACAATAGAAGATCGAGAGGTATAATGCTTGTTTATTTTCTTTTGTAACATGTCTATAATTGTTTTTCAATCATATACATGTTGTATATTCTATTTTGTGGTTAAATTAACTTGGACCCCGAATACAAACACAAAAGGCGGTGATCCGTACATCGTCTATTCCGCAGCTATTCGTACAATAGAGGTTGGTGTCTTGAACAATAAGTTTGTTCAAGTGACTACTCTAATCGAATAGCACGATGATGAAATGGAAGCTTGGGTAATCCCTCTTGTCAAGGATAAAATTTTTTTTATCCGGGGACGTAGAAGGGATCGCTATGAACAAGCGACCGAGTTGAAGTGGGAAACGAAGCATCCTACCCTTCACAGTGGATTCTAATTACTTCGACATGTATCCAAGAGTACCATACTCTTCACATGCAATGCTTTTGCCAAAGACTTTGAGTAACAATCCGACGAGTGGCCATAGCGTATACATCTCCTTGTAAGGAGCGGTGAATCTTTTGTTGGCTATTGAATCACCTTTGGGCACTTCAACTTATACCCAATCATCCCATACCCACACCTTTGAAGAGATGTATCGACTAAGATGTCAAAGTATAAGTGTCCATGACCAAGATGACTTGAATACCTCGAGTTGAAGGAAACTCGTACTCGAGCTGCAGTAAGAGCTTCACTGACATATCTTATATGTAGAGAGCCATGTGAAGTCTTACATCAGGTCACTCCAATGAACTATTTACCCATAACCAGCATCCATGTTTAACTCTCGACATCACATTGTCTCCAGCCAATGAGAAGCAGCTGCTTGGATAAACCAAGGAGTATAACCCGTGCTAATCTCACAGAATTGATGAAGTTCGAACTCATCAATTCATCGACTAGAGAATATTTCAATACTTCATAATTACACATGTAGAGACACTAGTTGTGATCCAATCACAAATTCTCTCATGCTGTGAATCGTATTGCGGACATTCAGTAAATGAGTTTAAGATCCAATTAAACACATATAGATGTGCACTCAAATAGTGAATCTTTATTTATCAAATAAATAGCCATAAGGCAATTGCCTTAGAACATCTTTCAAACATAACAGACTCCCACTTGGCCTAAAGTCAATCACCATGGTATCCAATACCATAGTCCGTGACGTGACTTTGAAACTTACTTTGTGATAGAGCCTTTGTCAAAGGATCCACTAGGTTCATTTCTGGGAATCTTCTCGATTTTTATTTCTTTCCTACTGATGATTTCTCTGATCATATAATATCGTTGAAGAACGTGTTTGGATCATTGGTAAGACCTGGATTCCTTTGTCTGTGCGATAGCTCCAGTGTTGTCGCAGTAAACTTGCAATGCTTCAACAATTAACGGAACCACCCGAAGTTCGGAGATAAAATTCTTGATCCAAACTGCCTCCTTTACTTCATCAAAAGCTGCAATGTATTCTGCCTCTGTGGTAGAATCAGCAACTATGTATTGTTTGAAACTTTTCCAACTCACTGTGCCTCCATTCAGTGTGAATATGTACCTAGACTTTGACTTGGAGTCATCCTTGTATGTCTGGAAGCTGGCATATGTATGCCTGCATTTAACCATATCACCTCCTCCATATACCAAGAACATATCCTTAGTTCTGAAGGTAGAAAACTTCACTTTTCACTTCAACTCGGTCGCTTGTTCATGGTAATCCCTTCTACGTCCCCGGATAAAAAAGTTTATCCTTGACAAGAAGGATTACCCAAGCAACCGTTTCATCGTCGTGCTATTTGATTAGAGTAGTCACTTGAACAAACTTGTTGTTTAAGCGACCAACCTCTATTCTGCGAATAGCCGCTGAATAGACAATGTACGGATCGCCAGCTTTTGTGTTTATGTTCAGAGTCCAAGCATATTTAGCCACAAAATAGAATATATCATTGAAAAACAATTTCAAACGTATTACATATGAAGATAGATAAGTGTTATACCTCTCAATCTTCTATTGTATGACCTTCCTCCTTTCGGACGTTGTGTGGGCAACGATCTACCAAAAGTTGAAGCTCCTAGATCTCCAATCTTCCTTTCTTGCTTGATCCGAACAAGAGGAAGAATAGAAACAAGACCCTTCTCCTTCCTTTAGCCAACCAACAAGCAACAAGCAAGTTGCTTGCCGCCGGCCAACAAGGAGAAGGAGAAAGATGGATGCCGGCCAAAAGCTCCAAGGGAAGACCTTAAGCTATGTTTCCACCAGCCAAAGAGAAGAGAATGAGGGAGTTTGGATGCCGGCCAAGGGATGGAAAGGGCTGTATGGGCGCCGACCACCTTGAGGGAGAAGAGAAGAAAGGAAACTCTTTCTTTATTTGGTGCCGCCAACACCCTATCCTTCTTGCTGCCCAAAACCCTAGCCTCTCCCCTTGATTCTTATCCTCCACGCCAACCCTAAAGCCTCCTTTTATAGAGTTTAGGGATAAGCCTTGTTTTAATCTCAACCGTCGGATCTAGAGATTTAATCTCAACCGTCGGATCTAGAGATTTAATCTCAACCGTCGGATCTAGAGATTTAATCTCTAACTTTGGATCTAGAGTTTTGTTTCCATCCATTGGATCTAGGCTTCATGAGGTATTAATAGGCTACAATAGGGACCATAAGGAGGAGTTAGATCTTGGCCACCCAATGGATCAAGCCCACAAAAAGTCCGATCCATTAATGATAATCCATTCCACTAAAGGATTATCATTGATCTACCTCACCAACCCCCATAAGTTAATATGGGCTCCATATATTATATGTACATTTTCTCCCCGTGTTTAAGATCTCGAATGTCCGTCGATTAATTAATTTACTGACCATTAATTAATCGACATCTAACTCCATGAGTAGTACCACTCAACCGTTTCATCATGCCGGACCAAGTCCACCTGCAGGGTTTACATGATGAACCTTATGAACTCCTCAAGGGGACATCATCATCCTAATATATATGATACGGTTTCCTTCTATAATCAACGGCACACCATATAAATAATATCATTTCCCAACTTACCGAGCCTATTAATTTAATCTATAAATCTCGCCTATTGGTAAATCAAAGAAATGAATACTAAGTATATGTGCCCGTTATTATATCGGGATTAAGAGTATGTACAATATAATATATGAGGTCTGATTCGATTATGTAGTCAGCAATAAATCAAATCTCCTCTAAGTCGGTCCTGCTCAATACACACAAAGTGTACTAGTGTGATTCTATGGTCAAAACAAACCAATACCAAATCACACTACAACCATACCAATGGTTTGTCCAAAGCCATCTCGGTTGTGAGCCTATACTTATACTTTACAAGGAGCTGATAACATGATCTTCCGTGTGACACCACACACTATGTTATCTACAATGTAATGTATTAGACAATATGCATAACCATAAAAATATGCAAACAATGATCATGTGATTCTTATTTCAAAATAAAGATGTTCATACAAAAGATATACTTTTCAGTATACATCCCAACAAGTTCTTCTCAAGTACTTAAGGATTGCCTTGACAATCACCCAATGATGCATTCTTGGATCTAATTGGTATCTGCTCGTGACACTTAGAGCATATGATACATCGGGCCTCGTACATAACATAACATACATAATAGATCCTGTAGCAGAAGCATAAGGAATCTCATTCATGCAAATCCTCTCGTCTTCGGTGCGGGGACACATAGACTTTGAAAGATGAATCTCATGTCTCATGGGTATATAACATTTCTTGGATTCAGACATGCTAAACCACTTTAGCACTCTATCTATATATGTAGACTTCGAAAGACCAATCAACCTTTTCGATCTATCTCTAAAGATCTTAATCCCAAGGATGTAGGTTGTTTCTCTCATGTCTTTCATTGAGAACATTTTAGATAACCAAACTTTGACTGACTGTAATGTTGGGTTTCCGGTACCGCAGCGAGTGTTTGTTCGAATATGTTTCATAAACATGTGCACAACGGAAGAAATGAAAAGCAATAAATCTAATTATTACATCACACACACCACACACATGCATAGTACAACATGTGTATACATAACCGTAGTTTCAAATTTTACAATAAAAGGAAATTATTCTACGTATACCAGACGTATCATGTGTAGTGGGAAAGTTATCAACCGAAGCGACTCTCGCTAGAATCGCCTCTATCCGTATCCACGTCGAGTATCGTCGAGATGACTTCACAAAGCCACGAGCCTCGTCTTCGTACGAGTCACTAGCCTCGTGTTGAAGATGATGTGATCGAGAGAATATCACAATCCGAATCAAAATTCGGATTCAAAACCGAGTCCCCAAAACTTGCTTCTCTAGAGAGGTATTCGTCAACTGTTTGACGAATCTTTCGTCCTCCACCTATGAGGATTACCGTAGATCGAATCTCCGACAAGGTAGCCACTGTCGGACCTCCAAACGTCGTCCAAACGATGCTCCGACAAGAAGGAAACAAGCTATCCAGAAAACTGGATAGCTTTGGTGGAGAACTTGCGCCGGGCAAATAAGGAAAGCTAGATGATCACCTTGTCGCCGGAGCCTAGGAAGATTACCGGAGCTCCTCCGGCAGTAGCTAGATGCCGGAAAGTGGGGAGGATGACAACTTCTAGACGTCGACTGGAGAAGCTTGGGCAGTGGTGGGCGGCGGCAAGAGGTTGGGTGCCGGCAAGACAAGGAGAAGACAGGGAGGGGGCGACAAGATTAGGAGTAGGGCTTTCACAAAACCTTTAAGCCCTATTTTATAGAGAACAAATTCTCCTAATGGTTATTGGTTCATAACCAAAAACCCGTTAACCCGCTCCATTAACTTAAGTTAAAATAAACCAAATCGATTTGGTCTATTTTAAGTTAAAATGAACCGAACCAACTTTGGTTCATTCGTTTAAAACAAACCAAACCCCTTTGGTTTATTCTTCACCATTGGACTAGAACCAAACCAATTTGATTCATCCATCATGTCTTCATAAGACACGGCCCATCCACGCTTCCATTGCGACTGAAATGATTTCATGCTCGCTCCTTGTTTGGTCTAACCAAACCTAGTTTCTCTCGGTCTGAGAATCTCACTCTCAAGCTCATTTTAAATGCTTCGGATTACGCTCATTGTGCGTGTGACCAAATAGGTTTTCGGTTTATGTTGGCCATCTATAATTAACCATTAATTATAGAACAATCATCAGTGGCACCTAGTAGTACATTATGATCCCCAATTAACCGAAAAGATCAACGCTTGATCCAGAACTATATCTGAAACCCTTTAGCATCTACAATGAATCGTGCCCCATTCCCTTCACTCATCTTATACCCACTTGGTTCAGGATATGGTCTATAGTGTCAGTCCCCACAAGGTTGACTATGTCATACCTAGTCCAAGTATCATTTTCTCGTCCTATAGATTCTAGTTACTGCACATGTATCCAAGAGTACCTTACTCTAAACACGTAATGCTTTGGCCAAAGACTTTAGTAACAATCCAACGAGAGGCCATGGGTATACATCTCCTCGCAAGGAGTGGTGAATCCTTTATAGGCTATTCAAACACCTTCGATCACTTCGACTTATGCCCAATCATCCTGGGTCCACATCTCCTCAGAGATGCTTGCTTAAGATGTCAAAGCATAAGTCTTCATGACCAAGATGACTTGAATACCGCAAGTCAAAGGAACATCGCACTTAAGCTACAGTAAGAACTTCATTGACATATCCATATATGCAGAGAACCATATGAAGTCTTACAGTTGGTCACTCCAATGAACTAGTTACCATAACTAGCATCCACAATTAACTCCGGATATCACAATGTCTCCAGCCAGTGAGAATCAGCTGCTTGGATACACTAAGGAGTATACCTCATTCTAGTCTCGATAGAATTTATGGTGTCCAAATCCATCAATTCATCGACTAGGGATAATTTCGATACATTACAATTATACATGTAGAGATACTCACTAGTTGTGATCCAATCACAAATTCTCTCATACTGTGAATCGTATCGTGGACATTCAGTAAATGAGTTTAAGATCTAATCAAATTAATGAAAACATATATACTCAAATAGTGAATCTTCATTTATCATATAAATGGTTCAAACATAAGGCGATTGCCTTAGGATATCTCTCATATATTACTAACATGTAAGACAAATATATCATTTCCTATGAGTAATATGTCATCACATATAGTATTAGGAACACGATCGCACTACCACTAACCTTCTTATACACACAAGGTTCATCAGGATTTTGTGAGAAATCAAACTCTTTGATCGCCTCATCAAAATGGATATTCCAACTCCTGGATGCTTGCTTCAGTCCATAAATGGACTGTTGAAGCTTGCTTACTTTGGTTTTGTCAAACGATGTGAAACTCTCGGGTTGTATCATATACACATCCTCATGCAGGTTTCCATTAAGAAAAGTTATTTTCACATCCATCTTCCATATCTCATAATCATAATGAGCTTCTATGGCTAGGAGTATCCGAATGGATTTAAGCATGACAACTGGTGAGAAGCTCTCGTCATAGTCAACACCTTGCTTTTGATGATAACCTTTTGCCACCAATCTAGCTTTATAGGTAGTCACATTACCATCCATGTCAGTTTTCTTCTTGAAAACCCATTTGCACCCAATAGGCGTGATGTCTTCAGGTGGATCCATCAAGTTCCAAACTTGGTTTTCATACATGGAATCCATTTCCAATTTCATGGCTACCAGCCATTTATCCCTTTCTGAACTTTTCAGAACTTCTTCATAACTAGTAGGTTCCTCATCCTCAATGAGTAACACATCATTAGCTTCACTTACGAGAAATCCATATCTCTCAGGAATCTTATGTGACCTACCAGATCTGCAAAGAGATGGTGTAATGATAGGTTCAGTCATTATCTCATTATCATGAATAATTGATTGTTGTTTTGGTATAAGCGTCTCTTTAGTGTCTATTGGAGTTTCTTGAACTTCCTCAAGTTCAAGCTGACTACCATTATTTTTTTGCAAGAAAAACTCTTTCTATAGAAATACAACATTCCTTGAAACAAACACCTTTTGTTCCATGGGATGATAGAATTGGTAACCCCTCGTTTCCTTGGGGTATCCAATAAATAGACACTTATCAGACTTAACATCTAGCTTGTCTGATGTAGTCTTCTTCACATATGCTGGACATCCCCATGTCTTCAAATAAGACAACTGGGGTTTCTTACCAGTCCATATTTGATATGGAGTTGCAGAGACCTCCTTAGTATGGACTCTATTCAACAAGTGAATAACTGTCTCAAGTACGTAACCCCAAAAGGATTTGGGAAGGCTTGCATGATTCTTCATCGATCTCACCATGTCCAACAAGGTTCAATTTTGCCTTTCCGATTCACCATTATGTTGCAGTGTATAAGGCAGAGTCCATTGAGATAATATACCATTGTCCCTTAGATAATCCTGAAACTCTTGGCTTAAGTACTCGCCACCTCGATCAGATTGAAGTATCTTAATACTTTTACCAAGTTATTTCTCTACTTCATTTCAAAATTCATTGAACTTTTCAAAGGCTTTAGATTTATATCTCATAAGATATACATATCGAAATCATGAGTGATCATCGATAAAGGTAATGAAGTAGTTGTAACCTCCTTAAGCATGAATTGACATTGGTCCACATACATTAGTATGTATGAGACCAAGTAACTCTTCCACTGGCTTACCCCTTCCAGAAAAGGGCAACTTTGTCATCTTGTGTTGTAAGCATGATTCACATGTATCAAATGAATCCAATTTAAAAGATTCTAGAATTCCACTCTTGTGTAACTCTGACATGCGCTTCTTGCGTATATGGCCAAGGCGACAATGCCACGTGTAGGAGGTTACTTGATCATCCTTCGAGCATGCTTGTTGCTCGATTCGATATTGAATACGTTACTGGATGTATCTAATATGTAGATATCATTGCATAAAGTTCCAGTGCCATAAAGAATGTCATTCAAGGTTATATAACAACAATTGTTACTAAACATCAAATGGTAACCCTTTCTATTTAAACTAGAAATAGAAACAATGTTCTTTATCAATGCAGGAACAAAATAACAATTGTCCAGTTCTAAGATAAGTCCACTAGGAAGCTTCAGCAAATATGTTCCGATGGCAATAATTGCAACCTTTACTCCATTGCCGACTCGCAAACAAGTCTTCTGCTATCCCTTAGCCCCATATGTCATTACATATATGTGAGCCACACTCGATATCCAATATCCAAGCATCAAAGGAAATAGCATGACAGTCAATAATGAAGATACCTGAAGAGGATGGGGCATCAGATGTCGGCTTCTTCTTCAAAGACTCAAGATAGATCTTGTAGTTCCTTCGCCAATGGCCCATCTTGCCACAATGATGGCATGTGCCCTTTGGAGCTGACTCTCTAGTCTTGGCCTTCTTCTTCTTCCCCTTTGGATGTTGCTTTGACTTCCTCTTAGAACCTTTCTTCGAAGAGTCAACCAACATCACCATCTTCTGTTCTTTAGTCACAGAAGGTTCTACAGTCTTGAGCATATTGATCACCTCGGGAATGGTGGATTCAAGATTGTTCATCTGATAGTTCATCACAAATTATGAGTAACTCTTGGGTAAACTATGTAGAATTAAGTCAATACTTAATTTATGATCCATCGCAAACCCTAGTGATCCTAGCCACTCGATGTACCCATTCATCTTTAGTACAAACTTGTACTGCAGATAAACCCTCCTCCATCTTTGAGCTAAAGAGAAGCTTTGAGACCTCAAACCTTTCGGATCTCGACTGCTCATCGAAGAGTTCACAAAGATGGTTAATCATCGTGTAAGCATCCATATGCTCGTGCTACTTTTGTAGGTCATGAGTCATCGTTGCTAGCATGATGCAATTTGCAAGCTCAGAATCAATCATATGCTTTTAATGGGCTAACATTTGGTCCGGAGTTGCATCATGTTCAAGACTGGAGACAAGAGGCTCTTCAAGGACATAAGCAAGCTCCTCAACCTTGAGAACAATTCTCAAGTTTCGAAACCAGTCCAAGAAGTTAGGCCCAGTTAGTTTGTTCGATTCCAAAATCGAACATAGATTAACAGACGACATTATCAAATGATTAACCTAGAAATACAAAATCAAGAATGTAAGAGAGATGATTTGATATGTAAACAATTTATATATTAGGCTTCCACTCACTTTTCGAATTCAAGAGCCCTTACTTTGAATTTGGAAGATCGTAGGTTTTCTTTGAGTGGGTTGATATCCACTATAGATAAGAATAACCTTGACGTTAGGCCAACAAGCTATTTTTAGCTATAGTGGTAGGTATCAAGTATACCGATTACATATCACATATCAACTATTTGAATGTTTGCATAAACATCGGGTTGTTAACACATTAACAAGTATACATCAAATTTATATCACCCAACTTCACCTCTATCCACATTGACCTTGACATGAGGTCAACAAGCCAATACTTCATGTTAAAGCCAACCCGTTAATCATGAGATCGTATCTCTATGGTTCGAACATATCTAAGTTCAGGTTGAGCTTGACGTGGGCCAACAACTCAAATAAGAAATTAGACTCTGGTTCTTACCATATTAACGGTAGGTGTAAACTTTAAAATTTGTATAAGGGTTTTAGGTCTCATACTCATGCATATGTTCTAGCTATATGACATCGCATGCATGACATATATGATGACATGCCACAATACACGTATGGCAAAATGCATCTAATCAAGGCATACTACATGGCATGTGATATGACATGATTATGTCATAGTTGTCATTAAATTATTTTAGAATAAAAATATGATTAGAAATTTGACTTCCATAAATCAACATTCCTTGATTAAATTAGGAAATAATTTCCAAATTTAATGTCATATATTTGTCTAGGGAAAAATATTAAAGATAAAAAATATTTTAGAATCTAGATTTCATAAATCATGATTCTTTAATTAAATAAGGATTTAAATCCGAATTTAATATTATATTTTATCTAGGAAATATATTAGAAATAAAATATGATTTAGAATCTTGATTTCCATAAATCATGATTCTCTAATTAAATAAGGAATTAATTCCATATTTTATTTGGTAAATATTTTCAGAAATAAAATATGTTATAGAATATTGATTTCCATAAATCAAAATTCCAAAATTAAATTAGTAAATAATTTCCAATTTAGTCACATACTTTATTTAAGAAAACAAATACCTATCAAGAAAATCCAATTAATTAGGAAACAATTTCCAAATTAATCACTCTTGATCAAATATTTCCAAAAATATAATTTCCTAAATTCTGGAATTTTCATATTTGGAATTTTTCCTAACAAATTAGGAAACTTCCCAAAAATGGATTTTTTCCAAAATAAGAAAATTCCCAAAATAATTCTACGACCAACTAACTATGACTTCAGAAAACCTATTTTACTAATATGTCAAGATGCGACTTTGATACCCTTTGTTGGAGTTCACGATCGTGAAGATTTGCTTTTGTCGTTTCATAAACTAACGTAGCGGAATAAAATATAATAATTTCCTAAATTATTACAATACACACATCCATGAAAGCAATATTACAACACGTGCGAACATATCCGCCAAATAAAATTTTACATTAAATTAAGAATAAAACCAATTTTATCCTAGGTATACCATTCAGATGATGTTGAGCCGGAAGGGCATCAACCATACGACGCTCACGGAGCTTCATCTCTACTCGTGTCCATGTCGAATTTTTAGAGGGACGACTTCTCTAAGCCACGCATTTGACCTACTCTTCGCTATTAAACGAAGCAAGAAGGTAGGGTGATCAGAGAGTAAGAAAGGCAGCCCAACAAAATAGGAAAAAACTCTTGTTTCCTTGGTGGCCGATGGTAAGCTCCAAAACCCAACTCTCGTATGTTTGACCAAGGGCACAAAGGAAAAAACCTTTGTTCCAAGCCTTAGCCGAAGTTCCCAACTCCCTTGGGGAGGAGTTAGTCGGACCTAAAGCAAGATATGGACTTGCTAGGGCCGATGACAAGGAAAACCCCAACAACTCTTGTCACGCCCCGATAGCATGCCGAGCCGAAAATCAAACGAACGACATCTCCCCTGTACGTGGCAATATTTCGGATTAATACAAGGCCCGTAGGCCCACAATAACAACAATATATATATATATGAAAACAACAACTACACAAAACATAGCGGAAACATGATACAATAACATCCCAACCTACACACATGCATACCGGTATGACTAACACCAGAACATAAAGAAAACCTCGTCAAAATCCGCACCAACATGTGCGTACATCACATAATACATAACATCACGAAAACTCCGAATACATAACAAGTCATACGAAAAATCCAACACAAACATGGAAGCCTCGAAGGTGAGATGGGATGTCCGCTAGCGGTGCTCCAAGCCGTCACGAAGACTTCTACCTGTTACCTGGGCGACAGAAAAACCTAGGGTCCGTTAGGGTGGTGAGTAAAACTCAGCAGGTAATAGAAAACATGTATATATGTAATATCACATGTATTTCAACGACATAATCTAGATATACAACAGGTATATCAGCATAGTATATAAATACAAGCATATACCGTCTAACTGAATGAACAACGAAAAAAAATACAGACATACCTGAAGTCTGCTACGCTACTCTGATCCAACCTGAACATATATCCAACATATATATATATATATATATATATATATAACAGGAAGAGTAATACCAACTCATAATCTACTCATGCTATAGGTCAAGGTATCTAATGGTCTGTCCAACACATAACCGTATCTGACACAACCGTATAACATATGCAAGAAGCATGCATGAATATGATGTACAATCAAATGCAGCAAGCATAATACAATCAAATGCAACATCACAATAAGCATATATATATAGACTGCATCTATATATGTATACTAATCACAATCATCCATATATATATATATATATACGTGCATATATGTATATATATGGCAATATGCAAAAATGTCATAAGTCGGCAATGCAGCATGCATGGTCATGTCGACTCACCATAAAGCTACCATGACCCCAGTGTTGCCTCGGTGGCTCGAGCATGACAACTGTCCCAACTCAACACCAACCACTACTCTCGAGTGGCCGAGTGGGCAGTATGATCGAGTAGCATATAAGCGTAAAGAGCAAGTTACACGATGGGGGTCCCTGCTGTTGGCCACTCCGACAGTCACTACCCATGAGTGGTCGAGTGCCACACACGCAGGACTACGGCACGCAAATCCAACTACCACCGTCTATAGTGGTAGAGTGTGGCACCACAATGCTTTGCCCTCACATTGGTTACTCTTCCTATGAGTAACTGTGGAGGCAGGATGACTGGCGACCCTCTCAACCACAAGGGAGACATGGTCACTAGCGTGCATGCAAATGACATGAATGTAATGTCTCACATACATACATCCACCATAGACTCTCTATTCTACAGAAAGTCATACTAGTCAGATCAATGCACTCTCTATCCTACAGAGAGTCGTACTCAACTGATCATAATACTCTCTATCCTGTAGAGAGTCATACCAATCTAATCGACGCACTCTCTATTCTGTAGAGAGTCGTACTCAACTGATGGACGCACTCTCTATCCTGTAGAGAGTCATACTCATCTGATTATAACAAGCTAGGACCACCGGTCCGTAGCAACAAACTAAGTATCATTCCCCTGACCATTTACACAATACATGGTCGGTGGTAACATGCAACCTAAGGGTACTAGAACTAACCCTAGGTTCAAGACATTATCTAAATACGGATGACCTTTTTGCTCAATGTACAATCAGGTTGTCATCCAAACTTTACTATTTTCACTTAACATAAACAAATTCTAAGTTACTTACATCACCTATATGTATAACTCCTAATCATGGTAAAATAAACATGATAGCAGCAATGGAGTTAATAGCCAACGATAAGTTCAAGCATAAGATAATAAGAGCAAGGTCAAGATAATATGAACATATAACATGCTCATATCTATATCTAAATCTGAATGCAATTACATCTACTGGACCAGGTAGTAAATTACCCACCTGATATGAAGCTCGAATAATCCTCACGGCCGCGGACCTGCTTCGTATCCCAAACCTGCACATAATAGAAACTATGTGTAAGCACAAGCTTTAAACGACTACACAACTTATCTACTACGTCATTTCTAGGTTCTCGTTCTTTCCTCGTCTATGAGTTAGAACTTCGAACACACACCTCTCGTAACCCTAGATCTCCATCCATCTTGGATCGATTCTCTCAATCCAATTCTCTCTATCCACACGACATAACCAATGTTTCACCAATAGAACATCAGCAATAACCCATACATTACCACACTTACCGGATATCCACATCCAACAGCTAGAACAAAGGATACAAATCTTACCCCTTCGTAGCCAAAGACAACCCTATTTACAGCTATTCACAACCCATTTCTTCATTTCCAGCTCCAACACAAAGCATCACCGCCGATGCACAACCACTTCAACCGAATGAAATTCACTAAGCTCACAACTCACTATCCATCCACGAATCAAAATTGAATTCACAGCACAAAAGGGAGAACTGACATTGTTTACCTACATTTGAAGCTTCACCGACAATTAATCCTCACCGGCATCAACTCCACAGAACCGACAACCACGTTCACCGGCTGTAATCGACACTCACGATCCATGCCCATACACCCAAAATCTCGTTCAACCAAGGAAATCAAAGCAAACCCTAAAATCTCATCCAAGATCAGGAAAAGAGCAGTGCTTACCCATCTCCGGTGACCATCGGCAGTGAAGTCCACTGAATCGGTAGCGACCTTCTCGTCTCCCCTGTTCACAGCCGCAACAAACCACCAACATAGCCCACCATCCGGCTTGCTCCACCGCTCGATTCACAGCAAATTTGAAATGAGGTCGGCACTACTCCTCCCCCAAATGCTCTATTCGTCAGAAACCCAGCGTCGACAACTCTGTCCTTCACCACAGATCACACCCAATGAAGGAACACAGCTACACATTCGATCTTCGTGCTGTTGGTGCAGTAGGCACCTAAGTCGAACCTGAGTTTTGATTATAGCAAACGATACAAAGTTAAGCTCATGTCGTTATATCACGAGATGAATCGAGTGTGCAGAAGATTGCTATAGCTGGAGCTAAAGGCTAGCGACACCCGGAGGAATCCGTGGTGGTCAGGCGACACCGGGAGGACTTCGGAGGGAGCCGAAGGAATCAGGTGGAGACCGAAAGCAAGGTTTCAAAGGTAAATGTTGAGGTAAGCTCGTGTGAGTGAGCGTAAGTAAGGTCGAGTCCTCCATACGGGGACATCCTTAGGCGACGATCCGACCAAGACTTCCCATGGAAGGTCTATGTTGAGATCGGATGGCAAGTGGCCGTCGAATTCACTTATATTTCGAGCTAACTCTTTATTACTGTCGAAAAGTCTAAAAATCAGTTCAACTGCCCAAAAATCAGTTCAACTGCTAAGCCATCATTTCAACCGGCCAAGGATCAGTTCAACTGCTGAGCCATCAGTTCAACTGGCCAAGAAATCAGTTCAACCGATGGTCAAAAATCAGCCTCGAGGAGTCAAGATTTATCACCATTTTTCAAGGAGTTTTGTGCCCAATTCCTATTGGTTGAAGACCCATTCAATGAGGGGCTTAAAGGCTATAAAAGGAGGTCCTAACCTAGGGTTTCATCATCAATTCTAAGCCTCCGCAAAGCTACAACTTCTCCGACAACGAAGTGCTTCTTCTTCGACGTCTAGGTTTATTTGTTTTCATTTTATTACGTTGGTTAGAGTTTTATTTCAGTTTAGTACTTTCATTTTCAGAGCTTTTATCGTAACGAGGAGAGGGGGAGTGTCCCTCTACCTCAAGCTTTGTGCTTTACTTGTATTGATTAAACTCCTACCTCTAAAGGGGAGGAGTTCTTTAGTGTTTTTGCCCTCCGTACGTGGTCGAGGACCGCTAGGGCCTTGGAGTAGTAGCCGAAGGCTACGAACCAAGTAAAACTCCTTTGTCTCTTTTTACTTTACATTTACATTTCCGCGACAATTAATTATCTCTCGAGTTTTAACGAACAAAAAGAAAAGAAAAATGTTTTATCGCTATTCACCCCCCTCTAGCGATCCGCTTCGATCCAACACGTGCAAGGTAAGGAAATGATCATCTCTTACCTAGCACTGGCGACGATCGACAAAAAACCCCCAAATCGACAGCTCGCCGTCGAAGCGTCGTCGATTCAAGCTCCCCCCGACACTCGCTCACCCTCTACTCCCGCTCGCTCTCTGCCCTCGCTCGCCCGTAGAGCCCACCGTGGATGGTCCCGCCGTCGCTGCTCGCTGCGAGGAAGGGAAGATCGCTCGATCGTCGTTCATTTCGGAGAAGACCAGAGCTCGCAAAGTAATGAAATCGCGAGAAAAAGGAGAAATGTCGACTGCGCATTACGCGACGTCGGCTATGCGTTACGCCAATGAAGCAAGCGGTCAGGTCCAATTAAATCGGGTCGGGTCCAAATGAATCGAGTCGGGTCAAATCCTATACACATATTAAATCTTTCTCCAAAAATACTTTAGAAATTTCCATTTAAGTCCAGGAAAATTTCTAAATATTCTTGAAAAATTCCATAATATGATTTATCAATTAATGAGGAATTTTATTTTATTTTATTTTTTTCCCGGTATTTTACAACTCTTGTTGGCGACAAGAAGAGGAAGGAGAAGAAGAAGTAAGCAGCAAGGAGGAAGGGAAGGGGATTAAGCACGACCATTATTTAGGTTTTAGCCTTTATAACTCTTTATATAGGCTCTAAACCTAATGGGTTATGGGTTAGTGGATTAAATTCATAAGTCCATAACTATTAAGGCTTAATCTCATCCATTAATCCCTAATTAGGCCCTTAACCAAAAGAAGGCCCATTTAATTAAAACCAAATGGGTTTGGTTTATAATTAAACCTCTTAATGCCCAACCCGTCTTCATAAGACATGCTCCTTTTGTATTTTCGACTTGACAAATATTTTCATATTTGTCATGTGTTTTGTCCAACCAAAGTCGATCTCTCTCGGTCTTGAGAATTCAATTCTCAAACTCGTCTTTAAGTCTCTTCGAATGATTCGTTATGCATGTGACCTTATAGGTTCTCGATTTATGTTGGTCATCCATAATTAACCATTAATTATGGAATGATCATGAGTGGCACCTAGTAGTACATCATGTTTCCCAATTAACCGAAAAATCAATGGTTGATCTAGGAACCATTTTCGAACCCTTCGGCAGCTATAATGAATCGTGCCTCGTTCCTCTCACTTATCTTATACCCACTTGGTTCAGGACATGGTCTATTGCGACAGTCCCCACGATGCTGACTATGTCACACCTACCCCATGTAATACTTCCTCGTCCAGTGGATTCTAATTACTTCGATATGCATCCAAGAGTACGATACTCTTCACATGCAATGCTTTGGCCAAAGACTTTGAGTAACAATCCGACAAGTGTCCATAGGGTATACATCTCCTCGTAAGGAGCGGTGAATCCTTTGTTGGCTATTGAATCACCTTCGAGCACTTCAACTTATACCCAATAATTCTGTACCCACACCATCAAAGAGATGTATCGACTAGGATGTCAAAGTATAAGTTTCCATGACCAAGATGACTTGAATACCTTAAGTCGAAGGAAACTCGCACTCGAGCTGCAGTAAGAGCTTCACTGACATATCTTATATGTAGAGAACCAAGTGAAGTCTTACAGTATGTCACTCCAATGAACTAGTTACCCATTGTTGGTGCAATCGACCGAGGTCATGATTGACAAGACTCGAGTTTGACTCAAACTATATTTTGATGTTAGACAAAACGTATGAAATGTGATTGTCATTGGTAAAGTCCAACATGGGTTGGCCACATAAGTCTAAGTGTGTAGCCTTGGCGGTGAAAGTCCAAGCATGGGGCTTGGCAATGAAAATCCAAGCATAGGGCTTGGTGTTGGTAATATCCAAGCATGAGGCTTGGTGTGGTAAGTCCAAGTGTGTAGCCTTGGCAATGGGAAGTCTTGAGGACTTGGCAAGGTCACTAGTCTCGTAGGCTCGGGGTCCTTGAGTCGGTGAAGGATGGCATTGCGAAACTGTGCGCTTGGTCCATCTAAGGGACCACCGGACGGGGAGAGAATGGAGTGAGGCCCAAGGGAAGAAGACTTTGAGGGCAAGAGACGCAAAGGATGACATTGTGAAGCCGTGTGCTTGGTGCATCCGAGGGACGTAGGCCGAGGGAAGAGAGCTTCGGTGGGGAACTCCATGAGAGGATAAGGTGGACTTGTCCAAGTGGTTAAGACTGAATGTCGGATGCTCAAACTTGGTGTTTGAGGATTTTCCTGACGGTCGGATGCTCAAACAACTTGGTGTTTGAGGTTTTACCCGACATCAGTCGACTGATATAGGTACTAGTCGACTGCTCTAAGTTGATAGCAATTGATTGGTGTTCGACTGATGTGTTTCTGGCTCAACAGTCGACTGCCAAGGGATGGCAGTCGACTGTCGACACTATCAGTCAACTGCCAAGGGATGACAGTCGACTGATCAAGGTGAATTCAGGCACAGAAAGTGTTCCAGTCGAGTGATCACGTCGAGCACTCGACTGATGGGTTTACCAGTCGGCTAATGGGTATGATCAGTCGACTAATGGTTATCCGTTGGAACTTTGCCAACATAGATTAAGCCATTGTTATACAACGTCTATAGGAGCAGTCGACTAATGGTAACAAGCAGTCGACTGATCGGCACAGAATCATCCCAAGATAAGCATAAAAGGAGGAGCTTGGGGAGGATTTCAACAATAGTTTTTGGTGCGATTTTGGAGGGGAATTACTACTGCATTCCAGTCCTTCAAGAGCAAACAAAAGACAGCAACAAGAAAGAGTTCAAATCCATTGTTGTAAAGTTTTCTTTACGTATTTCATTGTTGTATTTGTATTTTCTTGTACCTTAGTGTATTACTTAGTGTAATTACTTGTACGAGGTTTCTCCACCTCCGACTAGTTATCGAGAAGGAGTTTTATTAGTGTCGTGTGCATAACACGAGCTCATTGAGCTCACCCCGTGGAGTAGGAACCCTAAGATTCCCAACCATGTATTTCATTGTGTATTTGTGTGTGCATGTATTATTGTTTAGTATTTCTATTGTTTCCGCTGCGCTAATGACAATTGTAGACAAGCGACATGCACAAACGAATGATTTCCATCATCGTCAATCAATTGGGCTATTCACCCTCGTCTATCCAGCCACCGATCCTCTAACAAGTGGTATCAGAGTGAGGAGCTTGTCGTGGACTCATCGCCAACACAAGCACGACAAGATGGTCAGCTTCAACCTCCAACCACCAAAATTCGAAGGGGATTTTCAATGGTGGAAAAGAAAAATGGAGGTATATCTCAAAACCGATTTTGATATAATGTTAATTTTAGAAAATGGTTTTTGAAATGCCTAGGGATGAAGACAATAGACAAATTGAAAAGGCGAGATGGAACAAGGACCAAATCAAGGATTTCAAGACAAATCTCAAGGTAATCAAATTGCTAAGTGATTTGATTCCTAACCATATTTGGTCTAGATTAGGTAATTATAGGAATGCAAAGGAGTTGTGGCATAAGGTGGTCAAATTCCACGAAATTCCCGAACCGGCACAAGTAGAGAAGGATGCCAAGGAAGAATCGCCATCAACATTCGAAGATGTGGATGACTGGGGGCCCCAAATTTTGATATGTCTTTCTTCCATGCAGTAGTTTCTTTCTTGACATTTAGGTTTAGTTTTAGTTTGCATTCATTTTTCCATGCATGGAGTGTTTAGTTTTTTTTTTCAACACTTAGATTTTGCCATCTTTAAGCTGCCTCAATAATATTTTTAGAATCTCTTCACGAATTGCACCCATAGAGAGCTTAACTTCATTTATCTTTTGGTATTTTATTTTAGTTTCTTTAATGAATGTTCTAGACATGCACTAGTTATCTTTTATTTTTCACTCACACCGGACGAAAATTTCAGAAGGGAGAATCTATTACATACATAGTTATGATTCATCCCAGTAGTCTAGCACTTTGGAATCCATAGGTGACTTTAGATTTAGCATTTTAGTTAATGGTGATACTCGCATTGTGTAAGCCCAATTGGAAAAATCTAAATACTAGTGAGCTAGAGAGGAACAAAGTTCCTTGAAAAGAAAAAGATAGAAAAAAAGGAGAGAAAGAGAAAAAAAGAGAGAGAAAAAAGAAAGAGAGTTAAAAATAGTTGTCATGGGTGGAAATGGTTAGGTGCTCCTTTGAGACCGAGTTAGATTACTGGGAAAACACCTACTAATTTCTCTCAATACCGAGCACACCTTTGAGACTTTGTGCTAGATCTAGGGAACGACCCTCGCTTAGGGAAGGTAAGTGGTTAAAAGCTGGAGACATTAGAAAAGCTATAGGATGACGATTTAACTCACTGTGGAATGAGTATCCCTTAGGAAAATTCTCTTAGCACATGCACGAAAAGCTAATTTAGGGAACTTTTAGAACATATCTATTTTGCTTTGATTGAAAATACCACTTGATAAATCCAGTTAGCATGCTAAGTATGGAACAATACTTTTTAAAAATTTCAAGGAACTGAGGTTTGCTTGAGGACAAGCAAAGATCTAAGTTTAGGGAGATTGATGATATGAGCAAAACATATAGGGTTTTAGGAGTAATTTTCGCACACATCTCGTTACATTTTATCCTTGTTTCATGCATATTCTACTTTGTTTTACATGCATTTCCTATTTTCTGGTTCGGAGATTTGCTCTTGTTACTTTTGAGTGAAGGACGATATTTTATAGGTGAAATGGAACACTTTTGGAGCAAAAGGGAGGCATTCACTGGGTGGAACAGAGGTGAACACAACTGACCGTAGTGATTCCACATGACCATGTCCAAACCCTGAAGCCAGCCATCCTAGTGCCCCACACGATCGACTGTGTGGATTCCACACGACCATGTGGCACTGGGAAGTTTTGATGTGACTAGGGTTTTCGTGGGATTTATGAAGAGCCGGCTTCACGTCTATAAAAAGGAAGGCACACCCAAACCCTAGGATAGAGGCCCGACAGCTAGGACGTCAAGACGATGCCCTAAAAATCATCGAAGACTCACAACGGCGAGGAAGGAAGCGGCTAGGAGATCCATCCCGACGCTCCAACATTGTGGAGAACAACCAAGGCACGCATATTGGCTAGGATAGAAAGTAGCTTTTTTATTTTCTTATTCTACATGCATTGTAATTATGTTTCCTAAGATGACTTGTGTTTATTCTTCCTTGTCTATGGAGTAGATACTTCAATTCTAGGATTAGGGAGTAACTTGTGTTTGTGGACATGCTAGTTCAAATAGCATTCATCTCCTTTGATTCTATTTGCAATTTTGTGTTATTGAGATTTACGAAGGTTATGTTTTGATTCTAATTCTACTGTGCGTAGTCGATACAAAGGGTGATAGTCTTCGTATAAAAAACCTAGGAGAATCATGGATGAGCCTCTACATAGGACAGGATATGAAATAAGATCCGTCGCTACATAGAAAATTATTAGGACATCCTGGTACCTCAATAACCTGTCTTAGAAAAAGGGCTAAAGTAGGAGAAATTAACTCTTGAAGGGTTGAGGGACCATAGTGACAGAGGGCTCCCAACGGTATCAACCTCCTCAGCTCTGATGATCTGAAAGGTAAACTTGGTTAGGAATAGGTAGCTCCTAGTAGAAGCAAAAGTTCATTGGGTAAATGCATAATGATCCTCCCTCAAGGTCATAATTAGAGATCTCAACACACCTAATTGATAGATGTTCCATGACGCACAAGTGAAACCGAAGTCCTAGAATCCCATTTTGAGAACTTTGAACCAACCTTCCCTTCCTTCAAGTGACATCGTACTTGAGTTAGGACTACCATCAACCTCGCAATCTATACTCTTAGGTGATTAATTCCGATCAACAACATCCACTAGACCGACGGTATTCGAATCTTAGTCTCTATGGGATCGATAATGTTGATGCAATAAGCATCACTCCTTAATTTTGATGTATGGACCACAATTAAGAGTTAGGATCCACTTGTGATCTAATATAAGTGTTAAGTGTGCAGGCTTAACAGAAAGTCCTAGTAGGTCGTGTTGAATGGATACTAGGCATGTATCTTGACAGATCAGGATGATCGGACACCAGACATGAAGTCTAGATGGGTCACGTGGATCGGACATTTGGCATGAAGACCGGACAATCGGCAAAAAGACCAACTAAGTCAGGCAGACCGAACATCTAGTGGAAGCCCTGGTGGGTCAGATCGGATGTCAAGAATGTTAAGAATGGTAAGTCCGACAGGTAGCCGGCAGGTAAGCCTCGAGTGAAGAGGTTAGGCCGAGTCCTCTTTAGGGGGACAAAGCTAGGCGTTGATCCAATGAAAAGTCTGCGTGGGATGTAGTAGTCAAGATCGAGCAATATTACTACTGCTATTGTATTTCATATCTTGTACTAATACTATTTTGCAGACAACAGTCGACTGAATGGATTCAAGTTGACTGAACTCCAGTCGACTAGAGTTGTATCAGCCGACTGGATTCCTATTTGGCAGGATCGGCTGGTGATCAATCGAAGATCATGCGACGCAGATGGAAAGGGCTTGAATCAACTAAAGAGCTTGAGTTGACTGAAGAGAAAAAAAATTCCCGATCACGGGCCGGTGGCGTGGAGTCATTGGAAAGGATTGATCATTGGAAGACCTGAATTCCATATCGGTGATGTGGAGTCGACTAAAAGTCATTCCAATCGACTGGAAAGATTTTAGAAAAGTTGTGCTCAACTAGATCCGATCATCAATTCTATCTACGTCGAAGTGCTGTCAAAATTTCCTCACGACCACAAGAGCTTCAACCATTCAGAAGGACTCTTTTCTGACACCTCGTGCTGCATCCTATACTACATATTGTGTCGGTATAAAGTAGTCATTAATTTTTTTTATTTCGCTTGTATATTTAATTTCAAGAGAGAGTAGGTTGCTACTCTTCTCATACATTTGTAAAAAGCAAACTCCCTCTGAAGTCGAGAGTTCTTGAATCGGAGGATATTATAGAGATTGCTCATCGAGGTAGCTCTTGGTAGAGCTACGGGCCTTGGAGTAGCAATCCAGTCCGGGTTGTGAACCAAGTAAATTGCCAGTGTCTTTGACAGCATTTAATTTTTACTGCATACTCGTATTAAAATTATTAAAAAATTATTAAACATCGAGATTCACCCCCCTCTTTTGGCTTACTCGATCCTACAATTGGTATCAGAGCAGGGGCGCTCCGAGTTGGTGAAACCACCATCGTAAGCTTTAGATAATTTTTTTATTGCTTTAGATAATTTTTTTATTGCTTTACATAATTTTTTATTTCTTTAGATAATTTCTTTATTGCATTAGATAAATTTTTAAATTCATTAAAATAATTTTCTGCATATTAAATTAATTTTCTACATATTAAAATAATTTTTTGCATATTTAAATTTGTTAAAGTAATTTTTTGCATATTAAAATTATTTTTTGCATATTAAAATAATTTTTTACATATTTAAATAATTTTATGCATATTTAAATTTATTAAAACAATTTTTTGCATATTTAAATTCATTAAAATAATTATCTGCATATTTAAATTCATTAAAATAATTTTCTGTATATTTAAATTCATTAAAATAATTTTATGGATATAAAAATTATTTTCTGTATTTAATATAATTTTCTGCATATAAAAATTATTTTCTACACTTAATATAATTTTTTATATTTTAGAAGACATTTACTGCACATTAAATTTATTTAATTCAATTTCCTGCACATTAAATTTACTTAATTTAATTTTCTGCACATTTGAGTTATTTAATTTTTTTTTCTGTATTTAGAGTACATTTCCTTAATAATGTCACACTTAGAGGGATACAACACCGTTCACCCTCCTCTCTTCAATGGAGAAGACTTTTTCTACTGGAAAAGACGAATGGAGTGTTACTTGAAGACCAACCTAGAGGTCTGATTTTCAATTAGGAAAGAGTTCACAACTCGGGTAGATGACTCAGGTGAGTTGTTAGAACCGGAAAATGGTCCTCGGATATTAGGAAGAGAGCTCAAGTCGATTACAAGACACTTAACACCTTGCAATTCGGACTTACGGTAACACCCCCCTAGTCTTTCCACTCTCTACTAGGGGAGATGTCACTCCTTTACTGTCATATTCTTAAATTCTTCCTTATCTTACTCTGACACTATACTTTAATCATCACCCTATATTACCATCATTCCAAGATTCATGCAATATACTAACGCAATATGCTAACACCTAAAATGATCATAAGGACCTTGACATCACTTAAACAATAACCAATTCAAGATCTTCACATAATATGCAAGTATTAAGACTAACCCAATATGACTCTAGCATTCTTCGGTCTCAACCATAAGCAATCCAGTTGAACTTCAACAATATCAAAAAACAACTAGAAACTTAAAATCTGGTTTAGACATCTGCACTTAGGATCTTTTATTTCCACTGTTCCGTCGCCACACACTCCAAGCACTTCATCCTCTATGACACCTTACTGAAGCTTTTCTTTACCTTTATCTGCAGTATAAGAAAATGCAAACTGTAAGCAATAACTCTTAGTAAGTACTTTCTATGCTCACAAAAACATGCAACGTATGAAATCATGCAACTAGTTCTCTTACCCTTGATACATTGAAACACATGTAAGCATAACTGGAAATCATAACTTTGAATACATGTCTCTTGTACAAACCATGCTCTTAAGTATTTTAAAACTTGTAAACAGTGTATCTGAACTAGAATAATTAACTTGGAAAACTTTTACTTATACTTATACTGATACTTCAAATTAATAATCATCCTGAATATGGGCCCGGCATAGTAGCAATGTGCGCTTTTTTTTTTTGATGAAAGGTAAATATATATCATCAAGAAAGGCATAATCATACAAAATCCTGGAATGCACACTCATGTCCTGTCTGACGATGTGTCAGATCTGAGATGCATCTAGGGGGGTGTACATGTGCTCTCATGGGTGTTGGAGATTTGACGTCGCTAGAGGGGGGGTGAATAGCAATGTGCCCGTAGGAAGATGGAATTCGATTGTGATTGTGTCTACAATTTCGTTAGCGCAGCGGAATATAGAAATGAAAGCAATAACGAAATACAACAATCACGAACACAAGTATATAACGTGGTTCGGAACTGAATGGTTCCTACTCCACGGATCGAGCTCTAAAGAGCCCTAGTGATGCACACGCAATCACTAATCAATAATAACTCCTTCTCGGAACAATCCGGAGGCAGAGAAACCTCGTACAAGGATTACACTAAGTAATACACAAGATACAAGCAAATACAAGTAAGAAATACAATGCAAGTAAAGGAAAAACAACTTTACAAGAGCTTTGGATTGCTTGATCTTTGATTGCCTTGAACTAGCTTTGAAGGACTGGAAAGCACCAACTTCCCCCTTCAATTTCGCCCAAGAAAATCGCTGCAAAAACCCTCCTTCCGAGCTGCCTTTATAACCTGCGTCGGGCAGGATTTCCGCCTATCAGTCGACTGCCATAAGTCACCAGTCGACTGATGCCACTGTTGTCGTGAGACAACAGATCGATCCACGCTGGAAAAACTCCAACGGATCTCTTGGCGATTGGTGCCAACATTGTGATTATTGCCCGGTAGCGTAATCGACTACCCGATCGGCTCACGAGCGTCTGCTCGCGGATGAACTAGCGATCATTGCAGGCCCTTAGCGGCCCGTATACATCGATTCATTGCTCCCATAGCGACGGCTCTTAAATGGCAGTCGAACTCAAGTCGACTCACGGCAGTCGAACTTGCCATAATGCCAGTCGACTGCCAACCTCAAAGATAAGGTTTTAACCCAAGTATGGTGCCCCCATACTTGCTAGACCACCCTTAGCCTAGACCTAAGCCTTCTAGCCACCTCCATCAGCCTCACGCCTCTCGGATCCCTCCAAGTCATCCATGACTTGTTCATCCATCGCGCTAGCCTCCAGGTGCTTCCCTCGGCTATGTCATGCTAATGGTGTCTACACCACCAAGGCACATTGGACTTACACCGCCAAGACTCCGCTTGGACTTTACGCTGCCATTATCAATCCCCTTGGACTTCCAAATGCCAAGACTCAAGCTTGGACTTTTCCTTGCCAACCCATGTTGGACTTTCCATGACAAGACTCATGCTTGAACTTTCCATTTGCCAAGACCCATGCTTGGACTTCTCATTTGCCAAGACCCATGCTTGGACTTCTCATGCCAAGTACTCAAGACTTGGACTTTCCCAAATGCCAAGTACCCATGACTTGGACTTTCTATGCGCCAAGTGTCCCACTTGGACCTTTCATGCCAAGTACTCAAGACTTGGACTTTACCAAATGCCAAGTGTCCCACTTGTACTTTCCATGCCAAGTACCCATGACTTGGACTTTACCTTGCCAAGACCCATGCTTGGACTTTCCCATAATCACATGGTCAACCCCAGTCAACCATCAAAGTCTCCCTCGAGTCAAACTCGAGTCTAGTCAATTATAACCTGGATCGATTATATAATCAATCTCCCCCAACATATTAACCGACATTAATGTCAAACATCAATGCCAAACCACTTTGTCAAATCCCTTTGTCAAACATCAAAACATCACTCGAGTCAAACTCGAGTCTGGTCAATCGTGACCTGGGCCGATTGCACCAACAATCTCCCCCTTTTTGATGTTTGACAAAAAACCAAACAAATCATCTGAGTTAGACCACTAACTCAAATCCCTTACCAATTATCCCAAATTGGTAAACACTCTCCAAATGTTCTCCCCCAAATATTCTCCCCCTTTTTGACTAACATCAAAAGGTTTTCTCTCCAAGGAGGTCAATGTCTCATGTCCCAATGAGATCTTACAATCTCCCCCTTGATCCAAAAATAAATACCTAGGATGCCTACCATCTTCCTAGTGATAATTCATATATCACTCAAGAGAGACAATCCTATACTCTCTCCCAATTTCCAAATTGGGTATCAAAAATCCATCAATTTTCCCAATTGATGATACTCTCCCAAAAACTTCTCCTCTTCAAGGAGAAAAACACATCCATCATCCCAAGATGGATACCTCCCCCTAAAGTCTTGCTCCCCCTTGATCATTGCACCAACAATGTCCTTGGGAAGCCCCTAAGCCAATAGGAACTCCAAACCATCAAAATTAAGGTTCTAAGTGCAAACTTGAACTTTCCATACCCTAAATTTGATACTTTGACCTAACACTTCTCCTAATCCATATCCAATGGATTTTCACCCTTTATAATGCTTCCCAAAGCATATCCTAGGGTTAGAAGTGATTAGGAACCTTTTCCATAGCTGAACACGGGCTAAACAAACCTTGTTAACCCGAAATCAGACTTGGCAGTTGACTCTGACGATGTCGATCATTGCCACCACATCGATCGGCCCGCCAGCAGGCGATCGACGATAATAATCTCGATTTTCAACTATCAGAAATGAATTTTGAAAATTCATAAATAATTATACGTAATTTGAAAAATCGTGAAAATTCATACGTATAATACTTATGACACATACAATGGGTGAAAAATATTTGAAAATTATTTTACCCATAAAATAATGAGTTTGATACAAAACTCAAAACCATTGAAATTTTCAATGTTTTGGCCCTATTTTGTATCAACTCTATCAATGGTGATTGCTATCAAAAGATAGACTTCACCAAGGTTTTTCAAAATGATTTTAAAATATTTTCAAAACCTTATTTTGGATCATATTCCTTGGGCTCTATGTACATGACTTGTACACATGCTCTCCCAATGATCCACAAATAAAATTAGATGAGTTTTAGTTCATCTAGATGCAAAAACTATGCACCTTGAACTTAACTCATATTCTAGCATCTCACATGTATCTAAGGTGTATAAATACACATACATGTCAATTGGATGTGAGATGTGGGTTTTGGTTCATTTAAAACTAGGGTTTCATGCATTTTTCTAGGCAACCCTACTTGATTCCCTTATAAATGGGACTCCAAGTCATGCCATAGTCCTTGAATCAATTTCAATTGAGATTTTCTTAAATGCATGAATGATTATGGCATTAATGATGACATAAATAAACATATGCTCATAACCATGATGTCATGACATAATATGAAATTTAAAACACATGACATTTAAATCCTTAAACCTAAGCATAATCATGACATATAAAATGATTAGAAATACACATGATGTCATGACATGGCATAGGGCAAACAAGGCATGACATATAAAATATATAGGTATAGTAATACCTAAATTTTAATATTAATTGCCATTTGTTGGGATTAATCATATTTTTGCCATATTAACCTAATCTCCCTAGTGTGCCAAAAACCCAAAATGACACACTAACACTCTAAACCCTAATTGTGCCAATTTGATCATTTTATCAAACTTCATAACTAATATTGGCACATCCTAAAATCTTTTAGGATTATAATTCAACCCTATTTCCAAGGTATCCATAACCTTGAAAATATCCTAAAGTGCCACCTTTACCATGGTTGAGTTAGCTACCCATCCAATCAAGGTTGGCACACCCTAAACCCATCTAGCGTGAATCAATCACGCTCTTAGGAACCCAAAACCGATTTGAGCTCCTAGGGTTAATTAGGTATTCCTTAGGGATAACCTCCCTAGATACCTTCCTAATGACCCTTCTAGGCTTGTTAGCCTTGGTCATTTGGGTTTTGCCATGGTTAACTCTAGGGGTGACTCCCCTTGTAACCTTCTTAGTGGCTTCCCTAGGTTTCCTAGAAACCCTAGCGACTAGGCACACACCATGGTCAACTCTAGGGATGACTTCCCTATTGACCTTAGTCTTCCTAGACCTAGTTTGTGTTCCATAATGAAATGGAACACTATAGTAAGCCACCTTAGGCTTAGGTTTGTGACCCAAACCTTGCTTGCCCTTGGATGACTTTTGACTCTTAGGTCTGTAGAGTGTTCGCTTTCGGAGGCTCATTGGCTCCCATGTCCCCGGATTAAAATTTTCACTAATGAAAGAATTAATCCGGATGGGATGAGCTTCCTTAGCACAACCTATTCGTCATCGTGCTAACAACTTGAGTGGTCGCTTGAACAAACTAGTTGTTCAAGCAACACAACTCTTCTAGTTGGTTAGCCGCGGAAGAGACGACGGATGGATCACCGATTTTTGTGTTTGTCTTCGGGGTCCATGATTATACAATATATATTCACACACACACATGCATAATCAAAACAAATAAGAACATGCTCAGATCTCTACATAAAGTTAAAATAACTTTATAACTTACGATCTTCTATCGTATGTCCTTTCCTTCTCGTGGACGACGTGTGGACGAAGATCCTCCACGAGTAGAAGCCTTCTAGATCGAGTTCTCCCCTTCCTTGTCCGCTGCGAACAAAGAGAAGAACCACAAATACCTTTCCTATCTAGAACCGGCCACCAAGCTAGGAAGTTTGATGCAACCGCCGGCCAAGGAATGAATAGATGATGAGGCAGGCCACCAATACAAAGGGAACCGCCGGCCACCTTGGAAATTGGAGGAAGATGATCTTGCCGGCCACCAATGGGAGGAGAACCGCCGGCAAAGGAAGAAGAGAGTGGCTAATGTGAAGGGCACCGGCCAAGGAATGCTTGAAGGAGGTGGGCGCCGGCAACAATTTTGGATGAAGATGGTTGCCGCCCAACCTTACTCCAAACCCTAGCCGCCCAACTCTTTCCAAACCCTAATCCCTATTTGAATTATCTTGATCATTTTGCCAACCCTAAGCATCTATTTATAGAATAGGGCTTAAGCCTCCTTTAATCTCCAAGTCGGATCTAGGGATTCAATCTCTCGTCGGATCTAGGGTTTTATCCCAGCCGTCGGATCTAGGTTTAATCCCAACCGTCGGATCTAGGATTTCATCCCAATCGTCGGATCTAAGGTTTCATCCCAACCGTCGGATCTGAGGGTTTTATCCCAACCGTCGGATCTAGGGATTTAATCCCAGCGTCGATTCTAGGATTTCATCACTAACCATCGGATCTAGGGATTTAATCCCAGATTTGGTTCTAGAGTTTCATCAACCATCGGATCTAGGGATTTAATCCCAGCTGGTTCTAGGTTTTGTTTTACATTCTTGGATCTAGACTTCACAAGGATTATATTAGGCTACGATAGGGACCATAAGGAGGAGTTGGATCTTGGCCACCCGATGGATCGGAACCACACAAACAAGATCCATCAATGATGTTCCATTCCACTAGAGGATCATCATTGAACTACCTCACCAACCCCATAAATCAATATGGGCTCCATATATTATTGTACATTAATCTCCCGTGTTTAAGATATCAGAATGTGTCAATTAATTGATTTCTTGACCATCAATTAATTAACATCTAATTCCTCGAGTAGTACCACTCAACCTTATCATCATGTTGACTAAGTCAACCCGGTTTGAGTTACATGATGAACCTTATGAGCTCCTCGAGGGACATCATCGACTTTAATATATAGGACACGGTTTCCTCCTATAATCAACGGCACACCATGTAAATAATATTATTTCCCAACTTACCAGGCATATTGATTTAATCCATCTAAATCTCACCCACTGGTAAATCAAAGAAATAAATACTAAGTACATGTGCCCGTTATTATATCGGGATTAAGAGCATGTATAACATAATATCCGAGGTCCGATTCAATTATGTAGTCCGTACTAAATTGAATCACCTCTATGTCGGTCCTACTCAATACACCTAAGTGTACTAGTGTAACTCTATGTTCAAGATAAAACAATACCAAGCTACACTACAACCATGCCAATGGTTTGTCCAAAACCATCTTGGTTGTGAGCCTCTACTTATATTTTACAAGGGACTGATAACATGATCTTCTGTGCCACACCAAGCACCATGTTATCTACAATGTAGTATATTAGACAATATGCACACATATATAATGAATATATAAAATGCAAACAATGATCATGTGATTCTTATTTCAAAATAAAATGTTCATACAGAAAAGAGCTAGGCTTTCAGTATACATTCCAACAATCTCCCACTTATACTAAAAGACTATGCCGTCATCACTCTGCCATACATCTGATCCCCATGTCCTCCACATGCCTATCAAACGCATTCGCTGGAAGGGCCTTAGTGAATTGATCCACCAGGTTATCCTCTGATGCAATCTTGGCGACAACAACTTCTCCTCGCTTTACGATTTCTCGTATGAGGTGGTACTTGTGCTCTATGTGTTTACTTGCCTTTTGGTCTCGTGGTTCCTTCGAGTTTGCAACTGCACCACTGTTATCACAATAAATTGTGATAGTTCTGGGCAAACCAGGAATCACATCCAAGTCCATCAAGAAGTTCCTGAGCCATACAGCTTCCTTGGCTGCCTCAGAGGCTGCCACATACTCAGCTTCCATGGTAGAGTCCGCCACGCATTTCTGCTTGACACTCCTCCATACTATGGCTCCACCTCCAAAAGTAAACACAAACCCCGAGGTAGACTTACTCTTGTCCCTATCTGATTGGAAATTCGAATCCGTGTAACCCACAGGGACTAATTGATCTGCCCGGTAAACCAGCATATAATCCCTAGTCCTTCTCAGGTACTTCAATATATGCTTTACCGCACCCAATGTCCTCGTCAGATTACTCGATATCTCGCTAACCATGCCCATAGCAGCAGATATCCGGTCTCGACATAGCATAGCATACATAAGGCTTCCATCGCCAAGCATAAGGAACCGCCTTCATGTCCTCTATCTCCTTTGATGTTTTGGGACACATCTCTTTAGATAAAGGAACTCCATGCCTAAAAGGTAGAAAACCTTTCTTGGAGTTTTGCATGCTAAAACGAGCAAGGATAGTGTCAATGTATGAAGCTTGAGACAAGCACAACATCCTTTTCTTGCGATCCCTTATAACTTTGATCCCAAGGATGTGTCCCACTTCTCCCAAGTCCTTCATATCAAACTGTTTGGACAACCATACCCTTACGTCTGATAACACTTTGATATTGTTGCCAACTAACAAAATGTCATCTATGTATAGTACAAGAAACACCACTACGTTTCCGTCACATCTCTTGTATACACAAGGCTCATCCGGACTTTGAATAAATCCATATGATTGGATTACCTCATCAAAGTGGATATTCCAAGATCTAGAAGCTTGCTTCAATCCATAAATGGACCGATTAAGCTTACATACAATATGCTCTTTGCCTTTAGCAATGAATCCCTCTGGTTGCCACATGTAGATGTTCTCCTCAAGACTTCCGTTAAGGAAAGCTGTCTTGACATCCATCTGCCAAATCTCATAATCCATATGAGCAGCTATAGATAAGAGAATCTGGATAGACTTAAGCATAGCTACCGGCGAAAAGGTCTCCTCATAATCGATACCCTCTTTCTGAGTATACCCTTTCGCAACAAGCCTAGCTTTGAAGGTCTCAACCTTCCCGTCTACTCCTCTCTTTCTCTTGTAGATCCACTTGCATCCAATGGTTTTTACACCATCGGGTGGGTCTACTAGCTCCCAGACCTGATTAGAATCCATAGATTCTATCTCTGAATTCATCGCTTTTTGCCAAGATACTGCATCTCTATCTTGGATTGCCTCGTCATATGTCCAGGGATCAGGTTCATGTTCACCAGGGACTAAGTCCGAAGACTCTCCCAAAAACATGAATCTGTCGGGTTGTCTAACAACCCTCCCACTACGACGAGGTGCCTCCTGTGTATGCTCTGTGACACGCGGTGCAGTGACTTGTGGTGTCTCCTCTTGTACCGGTGGTACTGAAGTCGGGACTTCCCCTGTCAACTCCTCAAGAACAATCCTACTCGTGGGCTTGTGGTTCATCACATAGTCCTCCTCTAGAAATCTGGCATTCGTACTCACGATCACCTTCTGATCTCTAGGACTATAGAATAAACCACCCTTCGTTCCCTTGGGGTAGCCAACAAACAAGCGCACTTCTGTACGAGATTCCAACTTACCAGCATCTCCCTTCAGCACATGTGCTGGACTACCCCAAATCCGAATATGTCTTAGACTAGGCTTTCGCCTAGTCCACAACTCTGTGGGAGTAGAGGGTACTGACTTAGATGGAACCAAGTTCAGAATGTGTGTTGCTATTTCCAGAGCAAACCCCGTAACTAATCGTAACCTGTAATAACTCATCATCGATCTGACCATCTCCATAAGAGTCCTATTTCTTCGCTCCGCCACACCATTCTGCTGGGGTGTGCCAGGTGCGGACAATTGGGATTGAATCCCAGCCTCTGATAAGTAACTCCTAAACTCTCCCAAGAGGTACTCGCCACCACGATCAGATCGTAATGTCTTGACACTTTTACCTTGACGGTTCTCCACATCAGCCTTGAATTCTTTGAACTTGTCAAAGCATTCAGACTTGCGGCGCATCAAGTAAATGTATCCATACCTTGAATAATCGTCTATAAAAGAGACGAAGTATTCAAAGCCACCTCTTGCCTGGATAGACATAGGACCCCACAAATCAGAATGAACCAATTCTAACAAATCTTTGGCCCTATACCCCTTGGCCTTGAAAGGCCTCTTGGTCATTTTACCTTCCAAGCAAGATTCGCAGGTTGGGAGATCCTCCACCACTAATGAACCCAAAGGTCCATCAGCTATCAACCTTTGAATTCTACTTATGTTAATATGACCAAGCCTTAGATGCCAAAGATATGTTTGGTTCATTTGCGAAGGTTCTTTTCTCTTATTAGATTTAGAAGATGAGCTATTTACTTCTATTTGCATCGTGGGAGTTTTTGGTTCAAGAGTATATAAATTGCCAACCAATGTACCAGAACAGATAATCTCCCTATTCCTTTTTATAACCACCTTGTCATTAAAAGAAACAGAATATCCATCCATAAACAATTTAGAAACTGAAATTAAATTCTTTCTAAAAGTAGGTACATAAAGACAATTTCTTAAAACCAAAAATTTATTCCTATCAAAAGATAAATAAACGTCTCCCACTGCAATAGCCGCCACCTTTGAAGCATTGCCCATGAAGACGGTAATCTCTCTCTCAGCTAGTCGTTGGGTTTCTAGAACCCCGCAAGGAATTGCACATGGTCATGGCTCAGATCTACACACCAGGCACTGGTAGATAACACCGCTAAACATGTTTCAACAACTAAACAAGAAGATATACCTTTGTTCTTTTGGCGAGGACAGTCCGCCTTCCAATGTCCAGTCTGCTTGCAAGTGAAGCACTTGCCTTTCGGCTTCTTCACTCCTGCCTGAGGTCCTGCTGCCACCTTCTTCGCTCCACCTTGCTTCTTCTTCTTCTTACCTTTCGGTTTAGAAGAAGAAACCTTCTGAGCGACCATGGCTTGAGAACTCTGACGAAAAAGCCCCTCTGCCGCCTGGAGTTCTGTCAGAAGCTCCGCCAACGAATACAACCTTTTGTTCATGTTGTAGTTGAGGCGGAACTGCTCAAAACTCCTAGGCAAAGACTGGAGAATGATATCGACCTGGGTTTCCCCATCGATCTCAGCCCCGAGGACTTCCATCTCATTAAGATGAGCCATCATCTTGAGAACATGATCCCTAACGGGTGTTCCCTCGACCATGGTGGTCGTCATCAAGTTTCATTGCCTCCTCGCTTAGCCACCCTACTCGATGTCATAAAAGTTCCTTGAGATTGAACATCATGTCATAAGCTGTGGCTATGGCCTGATGCTGATGTTGCAGCACATTTGACATAGATGCCAAAATGTAACACCGCGCCATCTCATCTGCCTTAACCCATTTCTTATAACGTTCTATCTCCTTTTCATCAGAGTCATCTGAGGGCTTAGGAGGACAGACCTCGAAGAGTACAAATTTGTACTCTACCGCAGTTAAGACAATATCCAGGTTTCTTTTCCAATCAATGTAGTTTGGACCAGTAAGTTTGTTTTCTTTTAAAATCACAGCAAGTGGGTTGAAAGCCATTTGAAAATCCTAAAAATCACAATGATCAAAAATATTAGATTTCAAAAAATTATTGATTCCTCAAAACAATAAAATTCAGAAATCAACCAACACCTCAAAACACCGAGAATATCGCATGCCACGATAGTGTGGACGTATACGAATTCTACATTTGTAAGAGGAGGTTTTACCCATTAATTTTATTATCTTGTCAACCTTACTTTTTGACAAATAAAATTAATAGTTGGTTCCTTTTTAGCCCTACAAATAAAAGCAGTGACTCCGATGGGGAGGATACTTTTATTTGCATCTAAGTGTGCACCATTACACGATACTAAGGGAATTATTTCGGATTATGTGCCTTACCGATGGGGAAGTACACACGCTCCTAAATAATTTCCTATAACCATTATTTGACCTAGTGATCCGCAAACAAACCCATCCGATGGGGAGGAAGGCACTCAAATAAGTTTGTTGCATCACACGTCAAATTGTAATGGAGGCCGCGGGAATTAATTAAAATATCCCTCTCCCACTTAGTAAATTGCAATTGAGGAATTTTAAAACACACACAACATGCATATAAAACAAATAAGCAATAAATATGGAAAAAACAGAATTTTTTTCCAACTATTATGACATTGTCCTCCAATATGCATCCCGTCGTGTCGCCACCTCGTCCGCTCCATCTTTTCCCGTGCGCAAGTCACCAAAGAGTTCCGAGCCGAGATAAATCATTTTATTTACATCCATCGATCCTATACTCCACGAAGGAGTGTACAAATAATCTAGATCGAAAGTAAACTAAAATGATCGGCTAAACAATGCCGTATTTAATTACAAAAATTAAATACTAATCTAGCCTCGTCAACCCCGAGGATTCAAATAATAAATTTTTACACACATCCATTCACATACACACACATGGCCATAATAGTCGGATCTTATGCCTGCAACCAAAGAGTTAAACTACGCATATCCTACTATTATCCGACACATATAATATATGAAAAATGCATAAAATTAATCAATCCAAAACCCACAAAACCGGAAACCATGGCTCTGATACCAAATGTAGAGTGTTCGCTTTCGGAGGCTCATTGGCTCCCATGTCCCCGGATTAAAATTTTCACTAATGAAAGAATTAATCCGGATGGGATGAGCTTCCTTAGCACAACCTATTCGCCGTCAGTATAACAACTTGAGTGGTCGCCAACAAATTAGTTGTTCAAGCAACACAACTCTTCTAGTTGGTTAGTAGCGGAAGAGACGACGGATGGATCGCCGATTTTTGTGTTTGTCTTGGGGTCCATGATTATACAATATATATTCACACACACATGCATAATCAAAACAAATAAGAACATGCTCAGATCTCTACATAAAGTTAAAATAACTTTATACCTTACGATCTTCTATCGTATGTCCTTTCCTTCTCGTGGATTTACGTGGGACGAAGATCCTCCACGAGTAGAAGCCTTCTAGATCGAGTTCTCCTCTTCCTTGTCCACTGCGAACAAAGAGAAGAACCACAAATACCTTTCCTATCTAGAACCGCCACCAAGCTAGGAAGTTTGATGCAACACGCCAAGGAATGAATAGATGAGGCACGACCACCAATACAAAGGGAACCGCCACCTTGGAAATTGGAGGAAGATGATCTTGCCGGCCACCAATGGGAGGAGAACCGCTGCAAAGGAAGAAGAGAGTGGCTAATGTGAAGGGCGCCGCCAAGGAATTCTTGAAGGAGGTGGGCGCCGCAACAATTTTGGATGAAGATGGTTGCCGCCAACCTTACTCAAAACCCTAGCCGCCAACTCTTTCCAAACCCTAATCCCTATTTGAATTATCTTGATCATTTTTGCCGCCCAACCCTAAGCATCTATTTATAGAATAGGGCTTAAGCCTCCTTTAATCTCCACCGTCGGATCTAGGGATTTAATCTCTACCGTCGGATCTAGGGTTTTATCCCAACCGTCGGATCTAGAGTTTAATCCCAACCGTCGGATCTAGGATTTCATCCCAATCGTCGGATCTAAGGTTTCATCCCAACCGTCGGATCTAGGGTTTTATCCCAACCGTCGGATCTAGGGATTTAATCCCAACCGTCGATTCTAGGATTTCATCCTAACCATCGGATCTAGGGATTTAATCCCAACCGTTGGTTCTAGAGTTTCATCCAACCATCGGATCTAGGGATTTAATCCCAACCGTTGGTTCTAGGTTTTGTTTTACATTCTTGGATCTAGACTTCACAAGGATTGTATTAGGCTACGATAGGGACCATAAGGAGGAGTTGGGTCTTGGCCACCCGATGGATCGGAACCACACAAACTTGATCCATCAATGATGTTCCATTCCACTAGAGGATCATCATTGAACTACCTCACCAACCCCCATAAATCAATATGGGCTCCATATATATTTGTACATTAATCTCCCCGTGTTTAAGATATCGAATGTCGGTCAATTAACTGATTTACTGACCATCAATTAATTAACATCTAATTCCTCGAGTAGTACCACTCAACCTTATCATCATGTTGACTAAGTCAACCAGCTGGGTTTACATGATGAACCTTATGAGCTCCTCAAGGGGACATCATCAACCTAATATATAGGACACGGTTTCCTCCTATAATCAACGGCACACCATGTAAATAATATTTTTTCCCAACTTACCAGGCATATTGATTTAATCCATCTAAATCTCACCCACTGGTAAATCAAAGAAATAAATACTAAGTACATGTGCCCGTTATTATATCGGGATTAAGAGCATGTATAACATAATATCCGAGGTCCGATTCAATTATGTAGTCCGTACTAAATTGAATCACCTCTATGTCGGTCCTACTCAATACACCTAAGTGTACTAGTGTAACTCTATGTTCAAGATAAAACAATACCAAGCTACACTACAACCATGCCAATGGTTTGTCCAAAACCATCTTGGTTGTGAGCCTCTACTTATATTTTACAAGGGACTGATAACATGATCTTCTGTGCCACACCAAGCACCATGTTATCTACAATGTAGTATATTAGACAATATGCACACATATATAATGAATATATAAAATGCAAACAATGATCATGTGATTCTTATTTCAAAATAAAATGTTCATACAGAAAAGAGCTAGGCTTTCAGTATACATTCCAACAATCTCCCACTTATACTAAAAGACTATCGTCATCACTCGCCATACATCCGATCCCCATGTCCTCCACATGCCTATCAAACGCATTATTGGAAGGGCCTTAGTGAATTGATCCACGTTATCCTCTCGATGCAATCTTGGCGACAACAACTTCTCCTCGCTACGATTTCGTATGAGGTGGTACTTGTGCTCTATGTGTTTACTTGCCTTTTGGTCTCGTGGTTCCTTCGAGTTTGCAACTGCACCACTGTTATCACAATAAATTGTGATAGTTCTGGGCAAACCAGGAATCACATCCAAGTCCATCAAGAAGTTCCTGAGCCATACGACTTCCTTGGCGCCTCAGAGGCTGCCACATACTCAGCTTCCATGGTAGAGTCCGCCACGCATTTCTGCTTGACACTCCTCCATACTATGGCTCCACCTCCAAAAGTAAACACAAACCCCGAGGTAGACTTACTCTTGTCCCTATCTGATTGGAAATCTGAATCCGTGTAACCCACAGGGACTAATTGATCTGCAGAAACCAAAGATATAATCCCTAGTCCTTCTCGTGGTACTTCAATATATGCTTTACCGCATCCAATGTCCTCGCTCAGATTACTCGATATCGCTAACCATGCCCATAAGCAGATATCCGGTCTCGTACATAGCATAGCATACATAAGGCTTCCTACTGCCGAAGCATAAGGAACCGCCTTCATGTCCTCTATCTCCTTTGATGTTTTGGGACACATCTCTTTAGATAAAGGAACTCCATGCCTAAAAGGTAGAAAACCTTTCTTGGAGTTTTGCATGCTAAAACGAGCAAGGATAGTGTCAATGTATGAAGCTTGAGACAAGCACAACATCCTTTTCTTGCGATCCCTTATAACTTTGATCCCAAGGATGTGTCCCACTTCTCCCAAGTCCTTCATATCAAACTGTTTGGACAACCATACCCTTACGTCTGATAACACTTTGATATTGTTGCCAACTAACAAAATGTCATCTATGTATAGTACAAGAAACACCACTACGTTTCCGTCACATCTCTTGTATACACAAGGCTCATCCGGACTTTGAATAAATCCATATGATTGGATTACCTCATCAAAGTGGATATTCCAAGATCTAGAAGCTTGCTTCAATCCATAAATGGACCGATTAAGCTTACATACAATATGCTCTTTGCCTTTAGCAATGAATCCCTCTGGTTGCCACATGTAGATGTTCTCCTCAAGACTTCCGTTAAGGAAAGCTGTCTTGACATCCATCTGCCAAATCTCATAATCCATATGAGCAGCTATAGATAAGAGAATCTGGATAGACTTAAGCATAGCTACCGGCGAAAAGGTCTCCTCATAATCGATACCCTCTTTCTGAGTATACCCTTTTGCAACAAGCCTAGCTTTGAAGGTCTCAACCTTCCCGTCTACTCCTCTCTTTCTCTTGTAGATCCACTTGCATCCAATGGTTTTTACACCATCGGGTGGGTCTACTAGCTCCCAGACCTGATTAGAATCCATAGATTCTATCTCTGAATTCATCGCACTTTGCCAAGATATCGATCTCTATCTTGGATTGCCTCACATATGTCCAGGATCGGTTCATGTTCACTGTGACTAAGTCCAAGACTCTCCCAAAAACATGAATCTGTGGGTTGTCTAACAACCCTCCCACTACGACAGGTGCCTCCTGTGTATGCTCAGTGACACGCGTGCGTGACTTGTGGTGTCTCCTCTTGTATGGGTGGTAATCAAGTCGGACTTCGCCAACTCCTCAAGAACAATCCTACTCGTGGGCTTGTGGTTCATCACATAGTCCTCCTCTAGAAATCTGGCATTCGTACTCACGATCACCTTCTGATCTCTAGGACTATAGAATAAACCACCCTTCGTTCCCTTGGGGTAGCCAACAAACAAGCGCACTTCTGTACGAGATTCCAACTTACCGATCTCCCTTCAAAGACATGTCCGGACTACCCCAAATCCGAATATGTCTTAGACTAGGCTTTCGCCCAGTCCACAACTCTGTGGGAGTAGAGGGTACTGACTTAGATGGAACCAAGTTCAGAATGTGTGCTGCTGTTTCCAGAGCAAACCCCCAGAACGAATCAGGTAACTCAGAATAACTCATCATCGATCTGACCATCTCCATAAGAGTCCTATTTCTTCGCTCCGCCACACCATTCTGCTGGGGTGTGCCAGGTGCGGACAATTGGGATTGAATCCCAGCCTCTGATAAGTAACTCCTAAACTCTCCCAAGAGGTACTCGCCACCACGATCAGATCGTAATGTCTTGACACTTTTACCTTGACGGTTCTCCACATCAGCCTTGAATTCTTTGAACTTGTCAAAGCATTCAGACTTGCGGCGCATCAAGTAAATGTATCCATACCTTGAATAATCGTCTATAAAAGAGACGAAGTATTCAAAGCCACCTCTTGCCTGGATAGACATAGGACCCCACAAATCAGAATGAACCAATTCTAACACATCTTTGGCCCTATACCCCTTGGCCTTGAAAGGCCTCTTGGTCATTTTACCTTCCAAGCAAGATTCGCAGGTTGGGAGATCCTCCACCACTAATGAACCCAAAGGTCCATCAGCTATCAACCTTTGAATTCTACTTAGGTTAATATGACCAAGCCTTAGATGCCAAAGATATGTTTGGTTCATTTGCGAAGGTTCTTTTCTCTTATTAGATTTAGAAGATGAGCTATTTACTTCTATTTGCATCGTGGGAGTTTTTGGTTCAAGAGTATATAAATTGCCAACCAATGTACCAGAACAGATAATCTCCCTATTCCTTTTTATAACCACCTTGTCATTAAAAGAAACAGAATATCCATCCATAAACAATTTAGAAACTGAAATTAATTTCTTTCTAAAAGTAGGTACATAAAGACAATTTCTTAAAACCAAAAATTTATTCCTATCAAAAGATAAATAAACGTCTCCCACTGCAATAGCCGCCACCTTTGAAGCATTGCCCATGAAGACGGTAATCTCTCCCTCAGCTAGTCGTTGGGTTTCCTAGAACCCCTGCAAGGAATTGCAGACATGGTCAGTGGCTCCTGTATCTACACACCAGGCACTGGTAGATAACACCGCTAAACATGTTTCAACAACTAAACAAGAAGATATACCTTTGTTCTTTTGGCGAGGACAGTCCGCCTTCCAATGTCCAGTCTGCTTGCAAGTGAAGCACTTGCCTTTCGGCTTCTTCACTCCTTCCTGAGGTCCTGCTGCCACCTTCTTCGCTCCACCTTGCTTCTTCTTCTTCTTACCTTTCGGTTTAGAAGAAGAAACCTTCTGAGCGACCATGGCTTGAGAACTCTGACGAAAAAGCCCCTCTGCCGCCTGGAGTTCTGTCAGAAGCTCCGCCAACGAATACAACCTTTTGTTCATGTTGTAGTTGAGGCGGAACTGCTCAAAACTCCTAGGCAAAGACTGGAGAATGATATCGACCTGGGTTTCCCCATCGATCTCAGCTCCGAGGACTTCCATCTCATTAAGATGAGCCATCATCTTGAGAACATGATCCCTAACGGGTGTTCCCTCGACCATGGTGGTCGTCATCAAGTTTCTCATTGCCTCCTGCCTAGCCACCCTACTCTGATGTCCGAAAAGTTCCTTGAGATTGAACATCATGTCATAAGCTGTGGCTATGGCCTGATGCTGATGTTGCAGCACATTTGACATAGATGCCAAAATGTAACACCACGCCATCTCATCTGCCTTAACCCATTTCTTATAACGTTCTATCTCCTTTTCATCAGAGTCATCTGAGGGCTTAGGAGGACAGACCTCGAAGAGTACAAATTTGTACTCTACCGCAGTTAAGACAATATCCAGGTTTCTTTTCCAATCAATGTAGTTTGGACCAGTAAGTTTGTTTTCTTTTAAAATCACAGCAAGTGGGTTGAAAGCCATTTGAAAATCCTAAAAATCACAATGATCAAAATATTAGATTTCAAATATTATTGATTCCTCAAAACAATAAAATTCAGAAATCAACCAACACCTCAAAACACCGAGAATATCGCATGCCACGATAGTGTGGACGTATACGAATTCTACATTTGTAAGAGGAGGTTTTACCCATTAATTTTATTATCTTGTCAACCTTACTTTTTGACAAATAAAATTAATAGTTGGTTCCTTTTTAGCCCTACAAATAAAAGCAGTGACTCCGATGGGGAGGATACTTTTATTTGCATCTAAGTGTGCACCATTACACGATACTAAGGGAATTATTTCGGATTATGTGCCTTACCGATGGGGAAGTACACACGCTCCTAAATAATTTCCTATAACCATTATTTGACCTAGTGATCCGCAAACAAACCCATCCGATGGGGAGGAAGGCACTCAAAGCCAACGCGCAAGTTTGTTGCATCACACGTCAAATTGTAATGGAGGCCGCGGGAATTAATTAAAATATCCCTCTCCCACTTAGTAAATTGCAATTGAGGAATTTTAAAACACACACAACATGCATATAAAACAAATAAGCAATAAATATGGAAAAAACAGAATTTTTTTCCAACTATTATGACATTGTCCTCCAATATGCATCCCGTCGTGTCGCCACCTCGTCCGCTCCATCTTTTCCCGTGCGCAAGTCACCAAAGAGTTCCGAGCCGAGATAAATCATTTTATTTACATCCATCGATCCTATACTCCACGAAGGAGTGTACAAATAATCTAGATCGAAAGTAAACTAAAATGATCGGCTAAACAATGCCGTATTTAATTACAAAAATTAAATACTAATCTAGCCTCGTCAACCCCGAGGATTCAAATAATAAATTTTTTACACACATCCATTCACATACACACACATGGCCATAATAGTCGGATCTTATGCCTGCAACTAAAGAGTTAAACTACGCATATCCTACTATTATCCGGCACATATAATATATGAAAAATGCATAAAAAATTAACCGAATCCAAAACACACAAAACCGGAAACCATGGCTCTGATACCAAATGTAGAGTGTTCGCTTTCGGAGGCTCATTGGCTCCCATGTCCCCGGATTAAAATTTTCACTAATGAAAGAATTAATCCGGATGGGATGAGCTTCCTTAGCACAACCTATTCGTCGTCGTGCTAACAACTTGAGTGGTCGCTTGAACAAACTAGTTGTTCAAGCAACACAACTCTTCTAGTTGGTTAGCCGCGGAAGAGACGACGGATGGATCGCCGATTTTTGTGTTTGTCTTCGGGGTCCATGATTATACAATATATATTCACACACACACATGCATAATCAAAACAAATAAGAACATGCTCAGATCTCTACATAAAGTTAAAATAACTTTATACCTTACGATCTTCTATCGTATGTCCTTTCCTTCTCGTGGACGACGTGTGGACGAAGATCCTCCACGAGTAGAAGCCTTCTAGATCGAGTTCTCCTCTTCCTTGTCCACTGCGAACAAAGAGAAGAACCACAAATACCTTTCCTATCTAGAACCGGCCACCAAGCTAGGAAGTTTGATGCAACCGCCGGCCAAGGAATGAATAGATGAGGCACCGACCACCAATACAAAGGGAACCGCCGGCCACCTTGGAAATTGGAGGAAGATGATCTTGCCGGCCACCAATGGGAGGAGAACCGCCGGCAAAGGAAGAAGAGAGTGGCTAATGTGAAGGGCGCCGGCCAAGGAATTCTTGAAGGAGGTGGGCGCCGGCAACAATTTTGGATGAAGATGGTTGCCGCCCAACCTTACTCAAAACCCTAGCCGCCCAACTCTTTCCAAACCCTAATCCCTATTTGAATTATCTTGATCATTTTTGCCGCCCAACCCTAAGCATCTATTTATAGAATAGGGCTTAATCCTCCTTTAATCTCCACCGTCGGATCTAGGGATTCAATCTCTACCGTCGGATCTAGGGTTTTATCCCAACCGTCGGATCTAGAGTTTAATCCCAACCGTCGGATCTAGGATTTCATCCCAATCGTCGGATCTAAGGTTTCATCCCAACCGTCGGATCTAGGGTTTTATCCCAACCGTCGGATCTAGGGATTTAATCCCAACCGTCGATTCTAGGATTTCATCCTAACCATCGGATCTAGGGATTTAATCCCAACCGTTGGTTCTAGAGTTTCATCCAACCATCGGATCTAAGGATTTAATCCCAACCGTTGGTTCTAGGTTTTGTTTTACATTCTTGGATCTAGACTTCACAAGGATTGTATTAGGCTACGATAGGGACCATAAGGAGGAGTTGGGTCTTGGCCACCCGATGGATCGGAACCACACAAACTTGATCCATCAATGATGTTCCATTCCACTAGAGGATCATCATTGAACTACCTCACCAACCCCCAAAAATCAATATGGGCTCCATATATTATTTGTACATTAATCTCCCCGTGTTTAAGATATCGAATGTCCGTCAATTAACTGATTTACTGACCATCAATTAATTAACATCTAATTCCTCGAGTAGTACCACTCAACCTTATCATCATGTTGACTAAGTCAACCAGCTGGGTTTACATGATGAACCTTATGAGCTCCTCAAGGGGACATCATCAACCTAATATATAGGACACGGTTTCCTCCTATAATCAACAGCACACCATGTAAATAATATTATTTCCCAACTTACCGGGCATATTGATTTAATCCATCTAAATCTCACCCACTGGTAAATCAAAGAAATAAATACTAAGTACATGTGCCCGTTATTATATCGGGATTAAGAGCATGTACAACATAATATCCGAGGTCCGATTCAATTATGTAGTCAGTACTAAATTGAATCACCTCTATGTCGGTCCTACTCAATACACCTAAGTGTACTAGTGTAACTCTATGTTCAAGATAAAACAATACCAAGCTACACTACAACCATGCCAATGGTTTGTCCAAAACCATCTTGGTTGTGAGCCTCTACTTATATTTTACAAGGGACTGATAACATGATCTTCTGTGCCACACCAAGCACCATGTTATCTACAATGTAGTATATTAGACAATATGCACACATATATAATGAATATATAAAATGCAAACAATGATCATGTGATTCTTATTTCAAAATAAAATGTTCATACAGAAAAGAGCTAGGCTTTCAGTATACATTCCAACAAGGTCCTAGGTGTTGACTTTGACTTTTGGACCCTTTAAATTGATTTTGTATCTTATTTAGGGTCTTTTCAAGTTTTTCAAGCCTTGACCTCAAGACTTGATTTTCCTTTTCTAATATCTCAATTTTTGATTTTTCATTTTCTCTTGAGATATTTTTATTTCTAGGCATATGTCTAGATTTCTTAGCATTAAAGCCTAGATGTTCTCCTATTTTCTTAATGCTTTCCTTAGGTAATATATTTTTAGGGACATTAGTCCCAAATTTCTTCTTATTTCCTAAGTGAACACTTTTAGCACCTAAACAAAAGTATTTATTTCTATTAGCATGCTTTTCATGGCAAATTGCTAGGGAATTGAAATTTCTAGCATGCTTTTGTCTATTAACTAAAGAAAAAGCATTATTAACTTGATATACCTTAGGGTTAGCCTTAGTAGCTCCCCCTACTTGTGATGCTCCCCTTTGTCCCTTCTTCTCCCCCTTCGGGCATTGACTCCGGTAATGACCCGGTAGTCGGCATTTGAAGTAAATCACTTGCTCCTTGCTCTTTTTCATTGAGGCACCGGTCTCCTTGACTTTTGGCACGGGTGGAGTCTTCTTAACCCGTTTAGGACACTTACTCTTGTAGTGTCCTTTCTCCCTACACTCAAAGCATATAATATTCATTTTATTATTAATTGACATGCTTGAGTTACCTAGGGTGGTTGTGGTGGTCGGAGTGGATTCTTGAGCTTGCTCTTCCTCTCTACCGGATGTAGATGGTTCTTCTTGTTGCTCCGGTATCGAGGATGCCCTAATCTCCTCCCCTTCTATCCTAGAGGTGGATGCTTCTTCCACTTCCTCCACCTCTTCCGATCTGGATGTTGATTCCCTATCAACCTCCGAATCCTCACTTCCTTGTGAGGATGATGCATTAGCCTCTTCGGTCTTTTCCTCTTGGACCGGTTGTGAGCCTTCATGATATTTTGCCACTTGACTCCAAAGATCTTTGCCATCCTTGTACTCACCTAGCTCACACATAATTTTATTAGGAATCAAATCAACCAAGAATTTAATTACCTTTGTATTCTTTTCGAACTCTTGGATTTGTTCCTCGGTCCACTTCTTCATCTTGAGAATTCCTCCCTTGGGCCCTTTTGGATATTGAAATCCCTCCATCAAAATGCCCCACTCTTCAAAGTCCTTCATCATCAAGAATTCTTCAATCCTCACCTTCCATTGATTGAATCCTTCTTGTCCATAGAAGGTATAAGGGATAGGTGTGTAGATATCCCATCCAAGCTTGTCTTGGAATTCCATCTTCACCCTCTAGCTTCTTTGTCCTAGCTCCCAGCGGTTAGTCCGTAGAAGAGCCCCGGGCTCTGATACCACTTGTTGGAGATTTGACGCCGCTAGAGGGGGGTGAATAGCGATGTGCCCGTAGGAAGATGGAATTCGATCATGATTGTGTCTACAATTTCGTTAGCGCAGAAGAATATAGAAATGAAAGCAATAACGAAATACAACAATCAAGAACACAAGTTTATAACGTGGTTTGGAACCGAACGGTTCCTACTCCACGGATCGAGCTCTAAAAAGCCCTAGTGATGCACACGCAATCACTAATCAATAATAACTCCTTCTCAGAACAATCCGGAGGCGGAGAAACCTCGTACAAGGATTACACTAAGTAATACACAAGATACAAGCAAATACAAGTAAGAAATACAATGCAAGTAAAGGAAAAACAACTTTACAATAGCTTTGGATTGCTTGATCTTTGATTGCCTTGAACTAGCTTTGAAGGACTGGAAAGCACCAACTTCCCCCTTCAATTTCGCCCAAGAAAATCGCTGCAAAAACCCTCCTTCCGAGCTGCCTTTATAACCTGCATCGGGCTGGATTTCCGCCTATCAGTCGACTGCCATAAGTCACCAGTCGACTGATGCCACTGTTGTCGTGAGACAACGGATCGATCCACGCTGGAAAAACTCCGCCAACATTGCGATCGAATGGCTATGGAGCATTCTTTGCTCGCGGTGAACTAGCGATCATTCTCGGCCGCCGATCGATCATTGCCTCTTCAATTCAAGCTGCTCCCGATCAATGATCGAGCGTGAGTTCCAGCTCTTAAACGGCAGTCGAACTCAAGTCGACTCATGGTAGTCGAACCGGCCATAATGCCAGTCGACTGCCAACCTCAAAGATGAGGTTTTAACCCAAGTATGGTACCCCCATACTTGCTAGACCACCCTTAGCCTAGACCTAAGCCTTCTAGCCACCTCCATCATCCTCACGCCTCTCGGATCCCTCCAAGTCATCCATGACTTGTTCATCCATCGCGCTAGCCTCCAGGTGCTTCCCTCGGCTATGTCATGCTAACGGTGTCTACACCGCTAAGGCACATTGGACTTACGCCGCCAAGACTCCACTTGGACTTTACGCTGCCAATATCAATACCCTTGGACTTCTAAATGCCAAGACTCAAGCTTGGACTTTCCATTTGCCAAGACCCATGCTTGGACTTCTCATTTGCCAAGACCCATGCTTGGACTTCTCATGCCAAGTACTCAAGACTTGGACTTTCCCAAATGCCAAGTACCCATGACTTGGACTTTCCATGCGCCAAGTGTCCCACTTGGACCTTTCATGCCAAGTACTCAAGACTTGGACTTTACCAAATGCCAAGTGTCCCACTTGTACTTTCCATGCCAAGTACCCATGACTTGGACTTTACCTTGCCAAGACCCATGCTTGGACTTTCCCATAATCACATGGTCAACTCCAGTCAACCATAAAAGTCTCCCTCGAGTCAAACTCGAGTCTAGTCAATTATAACCTGGATCGATTGTATAAACAATCTCCCCAACATATTAACCGACATTAATGTCAAACATCAATGCCAAACCACTTTGTCAAATCCCTTTGTCAAACATCAAAACATCACTCGAGTCAAACTCGAGTCTGGTCAATCGTGACCTGGGCCGATTGCACCAACAATGGGTACCTCAACTCTCATGTATACTAAATCTCTCATGGGTACATTAACTCATACACGCATACATATTCCACACTTGCACTTGCACAGTGCGGGTGTGTCATCCGTGTTTCCTTTGCTCATCCATACTATCTCTTTGCGTCCATCACTCCATGTGTACCTTCTTGCATTGTCCATCCATGTCCATTTACTCCATCCAGCTGGTGTGCCTATCATGCAATATTTGCCACTTTCGGTAAGTGACCAACCGTCAATGGATTTGGCTTGTCTTTACTGTAGCCGTTTGCTACGGACTAGATAGGCCATTCAGGTGGGCCTATTCACCTCTACTAGGCTTATTGGCCAAGCCTCAGCCATAAAACTGATTTAGAGTGTCTTTACCGTAGCCGTTTGCTACGGACTAGATAGGCTATTATAGGCTAGCCTTTTCACCCCTTTTTTTTTCCGCAACATTGCCCTGGAGTCATAAACCGTCCTAGCTTGAAGCTGTGAAAACCTTATTGTAATGCAATCCGCCCTGGCGTTGGATACCACTTCGTCTTTGTCTTGTCAAAACTTCCCTGTCGCCTTGGAGCCTTGGAGATGAGAACCTCTCTGGATACCTCTTGGGCTACGAGTGGCCTGTTCTGGAGCTCTGTGAACCCTGTTGAAACAGTGTTGCTTGATATACGCCCTTATACAAGCTTGAGCCGCCCTGATTCTTCACTGCCCTGGCAGCCTATTTCTTATGCTAAATTGCCCTGGATTTGGGAGGGAGCAAACTGCCCTGTTCGCCATGGATTTGAGCGGGGGCACTTTCCAAAACCTCCCTAGGCCCTGATCGCCCTGGGCCCTGATTGCCCTGAGCTTTCTGCACAAAACCACCCTGTACTTGGGGCCAAACTGCCCTATCTTGAGAGATCCATTGTCCCTTGCGCAAAACCATCCTGGATTTGGAGTCAAAACCACCCTGGAAAACCATCCTGGCGTAAGAGGTTACTCTCTTTGTGCAAAACCACCCTGCTTTGTAATCAAACTACCTTGGAAATCCTCCCTTGCATGAGAGAGCCGTGTTCCTTGGAAAACCGCCCTTGCCCCTCAAACCGCCCTGGAACCTGAAAATCTGCCCTTGCTTGAGAGAGTCGTGCTCCTTGGAAAACTGCCCTGGAAAACTGCCCTGGCCTCTCAAACCACCTTGGAAAACCACCCTGGCCTCTCAAACTACCCTAGAAAACTGCCCTGGCCTCTCAAACTGCCCTAGAAAACCGCCCTGGCCTCTCATACCGCCCTGGAAAACCGCCCTGGCCTCTCAAACCGCCCTGGAAAATTGCTCTATTTTTTTTCAAGACTAATTCCCGGTGAAAGGAACATTGCCCTGGCTAAAGACTATTATGTACTTTGTAAACCAAGGGAGGAGGGCGATAATTGCCCTGGTGAAGTGAGATATTACCCTGGCAGACTAGGAGGGGGAATTGCCCTGGTGGAGGAAACATTGCCCTGGCTAAAGATGGCGTTGGGCATTGCCCTGGCAAAGGGGACATTGCCCTGGCTAAAGGAGGCATGGAGCATTGCCCTGGCTAAAGGAGGCATGGAGCATTGCCCTGGCGAAGGGAACATTGCCCTGGCTAAAGGAGGAGGGAAATATTGCCCTGACAAGGGGAACATTGCCCTAGTTGAAGGAGGCATGGAACATTCCCCTGGCTAAAGGGGGAGAGGAAGAGGAATATTGCCCTGACAAGGGGAACATTGGCTGACTGAAAGTGATGCCTGTTAGTGGATGACCGGGAACAGAACAGGGGCCCGCCCAAGAAGGGGGTATTGCTCTGGAATGAGGGTGAAAATAGAGAGACTCATGAGGGGGGGGGGGGGTTGCCCTGGACATTGGGACGAAGGTGGGAGATTGTCCTGGAAAGAAGGTAGAAATTGAGTAAAGTACATGACGCGAAAAGAAGGCGGGAGACGTAGGAGTGCGAGGTTGGCAAACCATTAGAAATTGTCATGCTTAACAGGAAAAGAAAAGAAAAGAAAGTGGAGGGGAACTGGCCTGCCTTTATCACCCTCATCCATTGTCTGTGGAGAGCTGGAGATTGCAATTCTCCATTGCTCTGTACACATGTATTTGAATCTTTCGGAGGATCTCTTCCCCTTCAAAACTTGTCCTTTCAAATCTCATAGTGTTTCGTGTTCGCCAAATTTGATGAATCATTGCTTCCATGGCTAGATGTCGAGCTCTGTTAATACTGTTATACCCTTTGTAGTGATTTCTGAATACCCGTAACATTTGTCGGTATGTTAGAATTCTTGGCCTCATCAATAGCCATCCCCTTACTCTGTTCCAGAGCTGCTGGACCTGCCCGCATTTGAAAAAAATGTGCTCCATTGTCTCCTCTTCTTGATTGCAAAAGACACAACTTCTATCTTCTATGTACTCCTTCCCAGCGCGCACAAGTGGTTTCCCTTGTGCCAGCATCCACAGGGTGATTCTGTGGCTTGGTTGGATATCTGATTGCCATACCGTCGCCGCCCAGACCTTCCTGGAGCTTACATTTCTGAAATGATCATATGCTCTCTTGACTCCGCCTTTTCTTTGGCTAAATAATGTGGACAATAGTTCCTCTACCTTTTCTGGGGAGCCTGCCACTGCCATGATGCTGTTTTTGATGTATATGAGGTTTTTCACTAGTGTAGAGTCATTGTGTTTGCCTTGCCATTCCCAAACTCCTTGTTGTTGTATGTAGGTATGGTGTACCCAGCGAATCCATAGGGTGTCTTGTTTTTGCTGTATTCTCCATAATACTTTTGCCAACAGTGCCTTGTTCCATGCTTTTAATTCCCTTAATCCCAGGCCGCCTTCATCTTTAGGCTTACATATGTCAGTCCACGCAATTGGTGGGTTCTTCGTGTTCCACATGAAAGTGCGGCAGTAGCTGAATATTCTGTCTATGACTCCGGCTAGAAGAGGTAAGGCTGACATCCAAAAGCATTCCACGCCCTGCAGGACCGAGGAAATGAGTTGACTTTTTCCCGCATACGATAGTGTAGCTTTAGGCCAGGAGCTGATCCATTTCCTGAGAGCCTCTAACAATGGCCTGTAGTCCCCTATCTTCAGCTTTTGTGACGCTATTGGAACTCCTAAGTAACGAAATGGCATCTCTCCTTCACTGAAACCTGTAATGGACAGTAGTATTTCTTTTTCCCTTTGTTCCACCCCTGCCATGTATATGTTAGATTTGCCCATGTTTGCCGTAAGTCCTACCATTTTTGCAAATTGTGACAAGCAATCCATTAGCACTTGTACCGATTGTGCATCCCCTCGGCTTAAGAGCAGCAGGTCATCTGCGTATACCAAGTGAGCTATTCTGTGTTGCTCACACTTTGGATGAAACTGAAAGTCTGACCGGCTTGTGCGTTTCGCAAGTAGTCGAGAGAGATATTCCATGCATATTCCAAATAGATATGGGGATAGGGGATCTCCCTGTCTAAGTCCTCTCCCCCCTTTGAAGAAACCATGGATGTTTCCATTGATGGCTATTGAGTATGATGTGGTAGTGACACATTCCTTTATCCATTTGATATAGATTTCCGGGAACTGTAAGGCTCTGAGGACCTCCTGCAAGAAGCTCCATTGGACTGAGTCAAAAGCTTTCTCCAGATCCACTTTAAGTACACTTCGTGGTGACACCCGTTTCCTTGTGTAGTTGCGCATGAGTTCCTGTGCCAGGTGTATATTGTCAATGATGTTACGTCCTTGCACAAAATCAGTTTGTGATGGGTGAAGCAGATAGTCTGCTATTTCGGCCAGCCTGCCTGCTAGAATTTTGGAAATTATCTTGTAGAACACTGTGCAGCAAGAGATCGATCGGAAGTCTTGTACCTTACTAGCATGTTCTGTTTTTGGGATTAGGGAGATTAGAGTGTGGTTCTAGGATTTTAGGAGCTGGCCATTTTCAAAGAATTCCATGACTGCCCTTATGATGTCCTGCTTGACTGTATCCCATGCCTGCTTGAAGAACATTGAATTATATCCGTCCGGCCCTGGGGCTTTGGGGTCTCCAATGTCAAATAATGCTTCCTTTATTTCTTGCTCTGTTGGTAGCCTGATTAGCGCTGTCCGCTGTACTTCGGTTAATTGTTTGCCAAATTCCATGCCTTCCCCTTGGAAATCAGTCCGGTGCCCTTGTTCTCCCAATTGGCCTTGGAAGTAGTTTATGAATTCCTGCACTACCTCCTCTTGTGAGTTAGTGATTTCCCCATTACTCTTTTCAATTGCCACTATTTCCCTTCTTTTATTTTTCCGCTTGACCATGGCATGAAAAAAAGTTGTGTTCTTGTCTACTCCTCTAAAGTACTCGTGCTTGGCTTTCTGTAGATAGAACAAATATTCCGCTCTTTCAAGCAGTTCAGTCTTTTTCCTTATTGCTTGATAGTTACCCTCCATTTGACCCTGTGCTAATCCTTTCTGTTGTAGTTCCTCCAATTGTTGTCGAGACTTCTTTGCTTTCTCTCGAATGTGCTGATAATGGAGTTGATTGAGCTGCTTGAGGTCTGTTTTGAGAAATTTGAGTTTTTGTCTAAGCCTGTATTGTGTCGTGCCCTCCACATTTCTGAAATTGCTGCTACACCACTTGTCTTCCACTAGCGGCCTGAAATTAGGATGTAGTGCCCACATATTATAAAATTTGAAAGGCTTGGGTTTCTCCCTTGTGTTTCCCAACACTGTTACCAGACAGAGGGCATGATCTGATATTGTCCCAGGTGGCCTGAATTCAGCGTAACTGCTCTGGTTTTGCTCCATCCATTCTCTGTTCACCATCGCTCTATCCAGTTTACTTACTATATGGCCGTTAGTCCATGTGTATAGGCACCCAATGGATCTTAAGTCTTCAACTCCCGCCACTAGGGTGAATTCCTGAAAATCAGCTGTTGCATATGATGTAACTTCCATTCCCCCTTTCTTATCAGTGGGTGATAGTGGGGAGTTAAAATCTCCTAGGATTAACCATGGCATCTCTATGTGTCTCGCTATTTGTGTAAGCGTCTCCCACATTGCTTTCCTGCTCGTGATGGATAGCTGGCCGTAAACAAAGGTAACTGCGTATGTTCTCCCTATGGCTTTGCAGCTCACAGTTGTGTGAATCAGTTGCTCTTCCCATTGCTGGATTTGGAGGCTAACCATTTGCGTGTCCCATATAAGCGATCCTCGCTTCGACGAGAGTTAAAAAGCAGTTGTTCCATCTCCCACCTCTGAAATCTCTTTTCTTTCATTGTCTCATAGCACTTCTGGGTTAATTTCATTTCTAATATGCCTAGCACACCCATCTTTTGCTTCAAAAGGAGGTCCACCATCACCTTCTGTTTGAGACGCTTATTTAGGCCTCTTACATTCCATGCTCTAATCTTCATGTTTGTGTAGCCGGCTTTCGCCGTCTAGCTATGTTGATAACTTCTTTCCTTTCTTGTTTCCTTCTTTTGTCTGTATTCTTCCCTCCCTCCGATTGACCTTCCTTGGTTCTCTGTGATCCATCCTCCTCCTCATGCTGCATTATTACCTTCCTTGGCCATTCTGGCATCTCTGTTCTTGGCCCATCTGCTTTTGTTTTTGTTAGCGTTCATTCTTTGCTCCATTTTACAGCAGGCAAGGCTAGTATAATTGGTGGGAAGCTTCCTGTGTTCATTCCCGGATCTGTTGTGTCCTCACTAGTTTCCCCTTTGCCTTTTCCTTTTCCCTTTACTTCTCCATCCTGTGCACTTTGGACTGATGTTATTTGTATTTGCCCTTTTTCCATCTCTTGGTCTTCCATATCTTGTTGTGCACGTTCTGTGGTTGGCTGGTGTATCTTAGTTTCCACGGCTTTAGTCCTTTTCTGCTGCTCTTGCATACTATTTATTGTATCGGGTTGAGTTAGCAGTTTACTTCCCATGCTAGTTGTTATCTTTACAATTTCTGAGACTGGAGTGTCCAATTTGGTACTTCTATCTTTAGTCACTTGCTCTTGTTCTTGATGTTGCTGAGCTCCATTATATCCATTCTTAATTTGTTTTCTTTTCTGCCTGGTCAGTACCGTTGTGCAGCCTGATGTGGAGACTGGTGCCTCATTTCCTTGGCGCTTCCCATGTATTGTTGTAGTCTGTGCCTTGGTCTGAACATCTTCCATAATTTTACACAGTAGTGCAGTGTTCCTTGAGTTGTCTTCCTGCGTGCCAGTTTGTGTGCCATTTTCTATTACTTCATTGCCTTTTCCCATTGGTGATGGTGTGCCCTAGATTGACCTTCGATCTGTTCGTTTCTTGATTGCTTCTGCTGCAACCTGATGACACATCATTCTTCCATTTGTTGGCCTTGCCCTCTCTATCTCTTGCCTTTTATGTTGTTGATTCTGTTGAACTCCTCCTCCCTCACTGTTATGTCTGATACCCCTTTCTCCCCTTGTTTCCTTTATTTCTTGCTGAACTTTGCCAGACCCAAAGTTGTGTCCTCGCGTGTTCTGTATTATGTTCTTATCTTTAGTTGCTTCCCCCTCCTTGTTTGGCGTGGTTATCTCCTGATTCCTCTACAGATATGATTGCTCCTTGATTATTACTGGTTGTCCTTGTCTTTCCTCCTCTTTCTGTAGTGATCGTATGCTGGTACTTCTTTGCTCATGTTCTTGTTCAAACGTGTCGGAACCCACGCCAATTGTAGTTGGAGTTCTGAGATTACTACCTATCCCCAATCTATGCTCTTCCTTCTTTTGACTCAATTGTTTCCTTGATCCTGTCTCATGGTGTTGTTCTCTTTCCCTCCTGTAGATGTCCCCCCTGGGGCTGTCGTGGTTGTCCTGTACTTGTTGCCTCACTACCTTACTCACTGTGGTTCTGACTGTTTGCTCACATTGATGTTGATACTGATACTTATTTGGATTTTGATTCTGTTTCTGCTGATTTTGCTGCCTTTGTTTACTTTCTTGATTTCCTTGACTTCGCTGGTTTCCATGTTTCCTTTGACCTCCTTGCGCATTTATGCACCTTGTTGGATCTTGCCCTGTCTGTTTTACAATCATTCCTTCATTTCTGTATTTCTTCCTTATGTCATTATCGCCTTCCTTTTGCCGATGTGATCCCATTCTTGTTCCCCCCCCCCCCCCCAATGTGCGTTCTTCTATGCTTGCTCCTGTGCCTACTTTCTCTTCTCCATCCATATCCATAACTGAACTATCCATGTCTGTCTTATACTGTATCATTTGGTATCTCATTGCCTCAGCGTTTCCTGCTGGTGTTTGCCTTCGCTCATTCCTTGGGCAGTTTCTTTGGTAGTGTCCCATTTGTTTGCAGCTGTTACAGAGTTTCAGGCTTGATTCAAATTTGATCTCCAAATCTGCGTCTGTGCCATTTGGCAGTGTGATGGCGATTGTTGCAGGCAGTTCTTGGGAGATATCCACTTCCACTAATACCCTGGCATAGTTTACTCGTTCCCTCACTTTTGTGTAACGGTCTGTGTATAGCGGCACCCCGACTTGTGAAGCAACTTTACTTAATCCTGAGGTTGACCAACAGTCTAGTGGAAGCCCATGGATTTGCATCCACATAGCGATATGGGCATGGGTTTCTGGCATGAACGAGAAGAATGACGGTAGGATTTTGAGATATAGCGGGCTCCCGTATGCTATGTATGGTCCTCCGGTTAATACCGCATCTCGCAGTTCCTTGTTTGCAAATTTGAACACCAGCCACAATGAATTATGCGTAAGGAGTTTATGTGACGCCTTCCATTTTGTTGTGATCTCCTTTAGTGCTCGCCACCCCGGGAACCGTCCCAAGAATCTTCCAATTAGACAGAACCCCAGTGAGTCCTCCACCGCTTCCAGGTCCTCAGTGTCCAATTTGGCACGGCCTTCTTGCTTCTGATATTGTTTCAGGGCTGTGTCCGAAGCGCATATTCTATTTTTCTTAAAGAGATCAGTCCATAGTCCCTGTTTTTGAGTGTGCAGCTGGGGCACCGGAGATGATCTCGGCCCTGCTCCCTCCTCTTCCATTCTGCTGGGTTTAGTTGTTTCTCCTTGCTGTGGATTTCCTGATGCTTCTTCTAATCGAACTTCGGTGCTTTCTTCTTCCCTTTGTCGCTGCAGGTTAGGCTGTATTCCTTCTGAGGTGTCTGTTGAATCTAGTCGTAGTACCTTCCATCCCCGTCGAGCAGTTTTCCGGTCTCCTCGCATATCAGGTGCCCTAAGGTAATAGGGTTATGGGGTAGTGGGTTGTTTAAATGGATTAAGTTAAATGGGTTATCGGGTTCGAGGAGAGCTAGGAACAGTGGTCCCGGGTGAAGCTTTTGTTATCTTTGGATCCGACAGTTTGAAATCAGCATCGCTCTTTTTGTCGCCTCGTTGACAAAACGGTGCCCTAAGTTAAATGGGTTACTGGGCTTGGGAACACTAGCTTAAGTGAATGGGTTGTCGGGTTCGGAGAAATCTAGGAATGTGGGGCCGGGCAAAGCTTCGCTGGATCCGAAATTTAAAACAGCAACGTTCCTTTTGTCTTCTTCGTTGACCGTGCCTTCCGGACGGTATGACTTCCTGCTTCTCACCTACCACCGTCCTTGTCTTCCATCTTCCTCCGGTCGCTGGCGAACTCTGGGTTTTGAAACCCTAGCCCATTGAAAGAAATAATGTATGCGCAAGACTCCTTGAAGGCTTTAGGACCTGCCGCTCGCTAAGCTTGGGGTTCCGTTGCTCCCAGTTTGTGCTCCACCACCCGATTTCACCGAGTTTGTTCTTCCTGTCTTTTTTCTGCCGTCTGTAGCTGTTGACTGTCCTTGCCTGTAGCTTTTCTAATAGGCCGGGGTGGCTAACCACCGAACCTACTAGGGTAACTGAAACTGAGGGGCTTGGCCTATGGGTGAAACTGATGCTCGGTACATGCCCTTTCAAAAGTAAAATACTTTCTTTATACTTATATTTTTATACATACTGAAAGAATGCTCTTAATCCCCTAAGCCACAAATGGGGAGCACCCTAAAGATCATTATGCTCTTGACCCCCAAAACTGAAATAGGGAGCATATCGAAGATCGTTGTGCTCTTAATCCCCAATTCGAATGGGGAGCATCTTTAAATTTTTCTCATAAAGGAAATATTCTTACATCTTACTCTACATCATGCAAATAATTGTAAGCTACAACTTATCTACCACATGCATGATCATAAATCACATTCTTATCATGGATCTAAACATGATACTGAATCAACCATAACATAATGGGCAAAAATCATGTAACTAAAAATAACATGCACATAAAACATATCAATGACATATGATAACTACTTATACTGCAGGTGAGCAATACTTACTTCCTACTCTTTTTCACCAATTTATACCGTTAGATTTCTTAAAGAGAAGACCTCCTATGTGTTCCTTTGCTTTAGCATGATCCTCTACCAAGTCCTTGAGGAGATCCCTCTTGGAAAATCCCCTCTTGAATTATCCAAAGAGAAGACTTGCTTCAGCGGCTGGAACATGAGAGATTAAGAGAGAGAGAGAGATGAGAGTCGGTGCCTGGAGAGAAGAGGGAGAGAGAGGGGGGATGTGGTCGACATTGGGAGAGAAGAGGGAGAGAGAGGTGGGCGGCGTTCGGAGTAGGGAAAGGAGAGATGAGAGAAAGAAAAAAAAAATTAAAAATCTATATATAAACTAGGGTTTCCCTAATTTAATTACCCCTTTAAATGCTTAGCTAAATTAACCAACTTCTCCCTTTTTTTTCGCCTATAGATATATTCTATTATATCATTCTCATTAGTAATCTTATGACTTAGCGGTAGGAAGCCTATTCCTCCAAACCAACGGTTCATGGTTCGAGCCCCGGCTAATGAACCATTTATTCGATTTTTTTTTTCTATTCTTATTTCTATTTTTCTCTAAATAAAAGTATAGGAATTAAAATTTGGGTTGTTACACTTACCAAAGAAGAGCTCAATAGGGTAGGACCATTCAAAAATTCTAAGGAATTATGAGAAAAATTAATTGAACTGCATGAGGGTACAAATGATACTAGGATAGCCAAATGGGACATGCTATTAAATAAATTATTTAATTGTAAAATGAACGAAAACGAAAACGCTAATCAACTTCATACTATAATTAAAGACATATTAAATGGATTGCATTTAATAGGACATCAAATAGATAATAGGGACTTAATTAGGTATACCCTTAAGGCATTTATGAGAAATGCCTTATGGACATCGATTGTCGATGCATATAAGGTATCTAGGGATCTCTCCACAATTAGGTTAGATGAACTATTTTGTGAACTCGAACTACATGAACAAGCTAACTCGGGTCAAACCGAGAATGGTATAGCTTTCATGGCAAGTTCAACTAAAAAGGAAAGAAAAGTGAAGAGTGAATCCGAAAATGAGTCAGAGTTGGAGTCAAACGGAGAAGAGGAGATCGTAAATATGGTTCAGAAGATGTTCAACTGGAGGAAGAGATTTACGAAGAAAGATGCCAAAAAGGTGGTTGACAACAAGTCGAGACCCCGATCGAAAGTAACATGCTATGAATGAACCGGAAAGGGACACAACAAGTTAGAGTGCGCAAACTAAAAAAGGAAGAAAAACTAAAAAAGGAAGAAAAATGAAAAAAGGAAAAGAAGAAGAAGGCGATTAAGGCAACATGGGATGAATAGTCATCGGAGGAGTCAGACACGGAAGAGACGAAGAGAAGCTTCGTCACATTTAAGGCCAAATCGAGATTTGGAGCCGAGTCTAGTTCCCAGTACGAGTCTGATTCTGAGTCCGAGAGAAGCCACGGATCGGTATCCATTTTCGAAGGTTCAAATGAGGTAACTTCTCCATTAGAAGATAAATTATATAACATTATTGCATGCTTAGGTAGGAAATTAGCTAAGTCCGAGAATCGGGTCGACTCGTTACTTAAGGAAGTCCAAGTACTTAAAGAGCAAGTCAACTTGAAGACTTCGACTTGCCAAATATCTTTGGAAAGGTTTACTTCGGGTTCCAAATATCTCAACATGATGCTTGGACCTCAGCGAGCTGTGTACAATAGATCCAGACTCCGGTATAAGGCTAAGACCACCTATAAATCATACATGTCATTACTTAGCCGAAATGCTAAGAATAGAGTCCAAGCATGGGTTCCTAAGTCTAGTTTAGTCAACCAAATTGGACCAAATCAATTTTGGGTTCCCAAGAGTCAAGTTCACTTAATGAACAAAACTCAAACTAGCTACCATTTAGGGGGAGCTAACACATTGCTTGTTTCCTTATTTTAGTTTAACACTTGCTTGCTTTAGTTTTGTAACATCCCAAATTTTAGTTACTATATTTTTATTTAAAGAAAATATATATATATATATATATATATATATATATATATATATATATATATATATATATATATATATATAGAAATAAGAAAAAAATGAATAAATAGTTCGTAGTCGAGGCTTGAACCATGAACCGTTGATTTGGGGGAATAGGCTTCCCACCACTAAGTCATAAGATTACCAATGAGTAGGATATAATAGAATATATATATTGGTAGAAAAAAAGAAAGAAGTTGATTAATCTAGCTGATCAGTTAAAGGGATAATTAGGTTAAGAAAAATCCTAATTTATATATATTTCTTTTCTTTCCTCTCTCTAAAACCTCACGCCGACCTCTCTCTCTCTCGCTCGTTTTTCCTCTACCTGTCGAATAGCCTTCTCCCCTCTCCTTCCCTAACCCTCCGACCTTATCTGCATGGCGTTGCGCCGATTGCGAGAGCAAGAGGTTCCTGCGTGGTGCGCGACCGAGGACGAGGGAACGAGTCCGATAAAGGGCAGTGACGAAGAGGAGGATTGGAAAGAAGGAAGCTGCCGAAGCAAGGAAGAAGGTTGTCTTCTCTTTAGATAATTCAAGAGGGGATTTTCAAGAGGGACTTGGTAGAGGATCACGCTAAAGCAAGGAAACACGTAGGAGGTCTTCTCTTTGCGAAGTCTAACGGTATAAATTGGTGAAAAAGCATAGGATGTAAGTATCCCCTCACCTGCAGTATAAGTGCTTACGATGTAATGTTGTATGCTTGATTTTGAACGAAAGAATCTAGAACTATGTGTAGAAGGTTCGGCTAATAGGATTAGAGAAATTATTCTTGTTGAAATTCTTCCACATTATGCATGTTAGATGATGATTTCTATTTATGTTAGCTTAATTTTTCCTTATGTCACTACCTTATGCCATGTTAAATTGTACTCATGCCGATTTATGCTATGCTACATGCTTATGTTTTCACCCATGTTAGGCATGACTCACGTATATGAAATGTCTAAGAAATGTTTCCCTAAGAATGGGGACAAGAACACTCTTTAGGACAAAGAACATGTATGTTATTTTACTTTATGCATGGCTTGTACCGGACCCTAACAAGGTCCACGGGATGGGCTCCAAGGTTGCCACTAGGTCAACGGACATAGTACAGACCTAGTAACCTAGTAGGTTCGGGATTAGCTACCTCGGATCTATTTAGGATGCGCGCAAATGATGTATGTGGTACAATGTTGGGTCCAATATGTTGAGATTATGTTTAAGTATATAAACTATATGTTTTCAAAGAGCATCCTGCATATACCATTTTATGTTCATCGAATTATCATGTTTAGAGACAATGCACTGTTGCGATGAAAATGCTAAGTTTATGTTCTTTTCCTAAATTGATCATGTCTCTACTTTAAATAAATGTTGTGCTCATATGTTGTTTAAACGAACATGTCATTACTTTACGTTTAATTCATGATACATGTTTTTGTGAGTAGGAAAGGACCTTACTAAGCCTATATGCTTACAGTTTACTTTTTTTGTACTGCAGAAAAGGGCAAGGAATGGATAAATTAAAGGGAGCAGCAGGAGGGGCAAAGATGTGTGTGGCAGTGGCATGGTGGATGAGATGCTTTCTATGGTTGTTACTCATGTTTATTTTTATGAGCCTTGAAATGGTTAATACATGTTTAGTTAAATAAATTACTAAGACCTTTTGCCATGATTAAATTGTTAGGTTGATCGGGTTAATGTAATTAGAGTTAAAAGTTGTAAAGTTTTTAAATGCTTCCGCTGTTATATGCATGAATCTATGATCGCGTAGCGCCGCTGCCCATCTATAGGATGTGTGTTAGGAGGACGGGAAGGGCGTGCGTTACAAGTTTACTTTCCTTGTTTTAGTTAAACACTTGCATGTGTTAATCTACTTTATTTGCTTAATTTAGAATGGACTAGATAGGAAACAAAGTAGTTTAAACTTGAATAACCTAGTACTAAGACAAGTGAACTGATAGTAAGTTAGGGAAGCTCTTCGAAGTCCATGTCTAGGAAGTGGTCGTTGCTCCGATAACCAAGAAGGTCATATGCCTTGCCACGACCTAGTGCACTAAGTCGAGTGGAACTGACTAAAGCTAACTCACTAAGTCTTTAACTAGTTAGACCAAGGCTTAGTCTAAAGTGAATCAATTATTTGATTCCTTTATTGACTTTGCCTAGGAAGTGATCGTTGCTCTGATAACCAAGAAGGCCATGTGCCTCGCCATGACCTAGAAGTTAATACTGGAAAAACCTACTTGACTAGCTCCAACCAAGCTTGAATCTAACATAAGTTTAAACACTTTGAAATTGCTCATTAAATTTAATTAAGATAAAAGAAATATTCATCTCACAAAACATATAGGGATAAGTGTATTGAAAGCTTAGCTTGGGTGAGATGATTTAGAACTTAATTAAGTTTAATTTAGCTTAATTCAATCTAATCTATCTTAACAATTTACCTTAATTAAAGTTAATTTAATGTTGGATCGAGAAGCGTTGCTAGAGGGGGGGGGGGGGGTGAATAGCGAGCGTAAAAATTTTCGTTTTGTTTGTTCGATATACGAGCAAGCACAGCGGAAAAATAAAGAGACAAGTTTATTTTTACTTGGTTCACAACCCAGCGGTTGCTACTCCAAGGCCCTAACGGTCCTAGACCACGTACGGAGGGTAAAGCACTATAAGATCTCCTCCTCATTGATGGTAGGAGATAATGATCACAAAATCGGAAGTACGAGGATGAGGCAACAAGCCTACCTCACCTCCTTACAATTAAAACAAAGAATATAAAAGATATTACTTGCTGCTGCTGCCGACGAAGAAGATGGAAGCTTGGTGTCGCATTGGCGTTATCACAGTGTTGAAGCTTTGGCGTTGTAGGAGCACTTAAGAATAATCTTGATTAATGTTTGGGTTGGAATCCTCCCCTCCTTTTATAGAGTTTGGCCTCAGAATAAGTCTCCTCATCTTTCAGAACAGATCACGAAGTGGTACCATATTTATCGCGAAGTAGCCGCGTCAAACATTATCTGTTTTGACCGAGCACAAAAGGCTGATTCGTCGCCATCAGTCGACTGATGCCTTCCATCAGTCGACTGATGAGCATCAGTCGATTACCTAATGACTAGCAGTCGACTGCCAGCCTGGCCACTTCTCTACAATAAAAGGTTAGCACAAAAAATGGTAAATGCGATGGTTTCTTACCGTCCGATCTCAACCTAGACCTTCACAGGAAGTCTTAGTCGGATCGCCACCTACGGTCATCCCCATATAGAGGATACGACCTTACCATCTCTCACTCACATGAGCTTACCTCTGGTCCTTTAAGATCTATCGCTTTGCTTCCGGTCTTCCACCTAGGTTCTTTGACTCCCACGAAGTTCCCTCAGTGTTGCCCGACCACCACAGCTCCCTCTGGGTGTCGCTGAACTTCAGCTTAGCTTAGCCTTTCTGCACACTTGATTTAGCTAGTGAGACAATGATGTAAACTTAACTTTGTGTCTTTGCCATAATCAAAACACAGGCTCGATTATCTGGTGCCCCTGCGCTAACATTTAACTCAACCTAATGTACTATACAAATATATCTAACTAAAACAAACTCAATTAACAAAACTTAATCCAACTATAATTAATTTAATAAATTTACTCGCTTAACAAATTTACAACATAAATAGAATTTAAGAAAATTCATCTTACTCAAGGTTTGAATTATCTTTAAAAAATTTAATTCATATAGGACTCTAGAATAGATCAATGGATTCTGGATAGTGGCTGCTCCAGACATATGACTGGAGATAGTCAAAAGTTCTCGGAATTAAGCTACAAGAACCTAGGAACAGTTGCCTTTGGAAACAATGGCAAACCTAAGGTAATTGGATCATGTAAAATTGAATTAAAATCTAATTTTGTTATACAAAAAGTTCTTTATGTAGATATTTCTAAATTCAATTTGCTTAGTATAAGTCAGTTGTGTGATGCTGGTTATATAGTAAAATTTTTATCTAATGAATGTTTGATTAACGGTATTGAAAATTCAAAAATATTACTTAAGGGAGTTAGGGATAAAAATATATATTCAATAAATTTAGAAAGATCCTAAATTAAGTGTCATATGACATGGCAAGAGGAGAGTTGGTTGTGGCATAGGCGACTTGCTCACACCAACTTTAGAAATATAATGAAGTTAAGTGAAACTAATCTAGTTAGAGGGTTGCCCAAACTTAAATATTGAAAACAAAGTTTGTAATGCTTGCCAATAAGGAAAACAAACTAAGTCTCAACATAAATTAACTGATCAAGATCGAACAAGCTCAATACTTGAGTTAATTCACTTAGATTTATTCGATTCACATGGAGTAAAATCATTAAGTGGTAACCTATATTGTTTAGTAATAGTAGATGATTACTCTAGATTTACATGGGTAAAATTTTTAAAACATAAAGATGAAACATTTGAAGTATTTAAAAATTTTAGTAAACAAATAGAAAACAAAAAAGATCGTAAGATAAAAAGAATACGAAGTGATAACGGAGGAGAGTTTAAAAATGAAAAATTTACAATAATGTATTTAGAAAATGGATATCATCATGAATATTCATGTCCTAGAATACCTCAACAAAATGGAATAGTAGAAAGAAAAAATAGAACTCTACAAAAAGCCGCTAGGTAAATGATAAATGAATATAATCTACCTAGTTATTTATGGGCCAAAGCAATAAACACTGCATGTTATGTGCAAAATAGAGTAATAATTAATAAAATACATAACAAAACTTCTTATGAAATTTTTAATAATAAAATACCTTCAATAAAATATTTAAAGGTATTTGGTTGTAAAGTATTCATTTTAAATATGAAAGACCATTTAGGAAAATTCTCTTCAAAAACTGACGAAGGAATATTTTTAGGGTACTCGAACACTAGTAGAGCCTATAGGATTTATAATAAGAAAACTCTAAAAATTGAAGAAACAACAAATGTAAAATTTGATGAGGAAGAGATCACTAATAAATAATCAAATACATTGAAAGATAATCAAAATGAGCTAAATAAAATTACACATGATGAAGAAGAACAAATTAATACAAACCAATGTGAAGAAAACTTAAAGACGTCTAGAATTAATCCTAATCATCCGCTAGATCAAGTATTAGGAAATCCAACTTTAGGAGTTCAAACTAGATCAACTCTAAGAAGCTTAAGTCAAATTGCATTAATATCAAAAATAGAACCAAAATCAATAGAGGAGGCCGTACCAGACACTGATTGGATTATAGTCATGCAAGAAGAATTAGCACAATTCAATAGAAATGAAGTGTGGAACTTGGTACCTCCACCTGCAAATAAATCAATAATAGACACTAAATGGGTGTTTAGAAATAAATTAAATGACCAAGGAGAAATCGTTAGGAATAAAGCTAGATTAGTAGCTAAGGGGTTTAGTTAGGTAGAAGGGCTAGACTATGATGAAACTTATGCCCCAGTAGCTAGACTTGAGCCAATTAGAATGTTGCTAGCATATGCGGCACATAAAGGGTTCAAATTATACCAAATGGATGTAAAATATGTATTTTTAAATGGAGTAATAAAAGAAGAAGTGTACATAGGTCAACCCCCCCTCCCATTTTGAGAGTCTAGAATACCCTAATCATGTATATAGATTAAAAAAGGCATTGTATGGATTAAAACAAGCTCCTAGAGCCTGGTATGAAAGACTATCCTCATACTTATGTTCTAAAGGGTTCAGACAAGGTCAAATTGATTCAACACTTTTTGTAAAAACCTTGAACAAAGACATTTTTATTGCTCAAATATACGTAGATTATAGTCTTTAGATCAACAAATTAAAATTTTTAAAAGAATTTATAACCCGAATGGAACAAGAATTCAAAATGAGTTTAGTAGGTGAGTTAAACTTCTTCCTAGGTTTACAAATAAAACAAACAAGAGATGGTAATTATATATACCAAAATAAGTATGCAAGAGAGTTAATTAAGAAATTTGGTATGGAAAATTCAAAAGAAATTAAAACACCTATGGCTACGAATGTTATATTAAATGAAGACAAAGAAGGAAAATCTGTAGATCTAAAATACTATGGGAGTGTCATAAGTAGTTTACTTTACTTAACTGCAAGTAGACCCGACATACTATTTGCAGTAAGCATGTGTGCTAGATATCAAACATGTGCTAAGGAGTCACATTTAACACATGTTAAAAGAATATTAAGATACGTTAAAGGTACAATTAATGTAGGAATGTGGTACCCAAGATCTAGTACTTTTGAGTTAATAGGATATTCTGACTCAGACTATGCAGGATGTAAACTAGATTGGAAAAGTACTAGTGGAGGATTTCAGCTCTTAGGATTTTGCTTAGTAAGCTGGTTCAGTAGAAAGCAACATTGTGTTGCACTTTCCACAACTGAAGTAGAATACATAGCATTAGGTGAATGTGTAGCACAACTATTATGGATGATGCACACACTTAAGAATTTTGAACTAGTTTACAAAAAGGTAAAAACTTTAGTTGATAACATAAGTTTAATAAATTTAACTAAAAATCCAATTCATCACTCACGTACTAAACACATTGATGTTAAACATCATTTTGTAAGGGATCATGTGGCGAAAGGTAATATTGAACTCAACTATGTTGACTCCAAATCAAACCTTGCCAACATATTCACTAAACCACTTCTGGAAGAAGAATTTAGTATGCTTAGAAGACAATTAGGTTTATGCTTGGTAGATTAGGAATTTCTATTCTTATCATTCCGAATTATTTTGAAAAGTAATATTATATTTTTATGAAAATTGAAAATTAATCTAGATTAGGTCAATCTAGACTTCATGATCCTATAGATTTAGGTAGCCTTCACATCTCACAAACACCTAGGATTACCTGTTTGTGTATTGAGCCATGAAGATGGGCGTGAGATGTTAGGACTACACCCCTGGTTCTAGATGTAGATCAAGTGCATCGACATGAACCAACATGGGGTTTACAAGAGCAAATCAATCACTTCTGTGACTAACTCTAATTCAAAGCTTGATGATTAATTCTATATCATTTGAGCTAGTAAAGAGTTGGATATTTGCTTTAAGGACAATTTTTAGATGTGTATTTTCAATATTTAAATTTAATATTTAGGAATTCATGCTTGGACTTATTCCCTAACACTTTTGCATTGAAGTTTTGAAAAAGTTGAAAATTTTGAAAATTTTAAAAATTTTTGAATTATTCAGGGGGAGATTTTGAAGTTTTGAAAAAGTTAAAAAAAATTTGAATTATTCAGGGGGAGATTTTGGAGTTTTGAAAAAGTTGGAAATTTTTGAATTATTCAGGGGGAGATTTTGGAGTTTTGAAAAAAGTTGAAAACTTTTGAAAACTTTTAAAATATTTGAATTTTCCGGGGGGAGATTTTGGAGTTTTGAAAAAATTGAAAATTTTTGATTTTTTTTTTTAAAATTGAATTATTCAGGGGGAGATTTTGGAGTTTTGAAAAAGTTGATTTTTTTTAATTTTTTTTAATTATTCAGAGGGAGATTTTGGAGTTGTTGATAAAGTTGAAAATTAAAAAAAAAAGTTGAAGTTAGAAATACTGTTAAAAAGCATAAATTAAGTTTTTGTATTGAAATTCGTAGGTGAAAGTTTTAAAACTTAATTTTTGAGCTTGTAGATTTGTTTTATTAAAATCTCCACTACATTAAGTTGGCCTTTTTTTTTTTAACTCAATCCTTATTTTGATGTATGCCAAAAGGGGAGAGAAGATCTATTAAATTATAGACTTAAAAAGTTAAGAGAATGCAAAAATTTGATATGGACCTATGCATCTTATACATGGTTAAATTTATACATGACAAAAGTTATTAGTTCATTTCTTATACATGTCAAAATATGGAGATTGGTATTTGATTCTCCTAACTTTAACTGATGTGTTGTCATACATCAAAAAGGGGAAGATTGTTGATGGAGTAAGCATCACTCCTTAATTTTAATGTATGAATGACAATTAAGAGTTATGATCCACTTGTGATCTAATATAAGTGTTAAGTGTGCATGGCTTAACAGAAAGTCCTAGTCAGTCGTGTTGATCGGATACTAGGCACGTATCTTGACAGATTAGGAGGATCGGACACCAGGCATGAAGTCTAGATGTGTTGCGTGGACCGGATATTTGGCATGAAGATCGGTTGGGTCAGAAGACCAGACAATTGACAAAAAGTCCAAATAGGTCAGGCAGACTGGACAGCTAGTGGAAGCCCTAGTGGGTCAGATCGGATGTCAATAATGGTAATTTCGTCAGGTAAGCCTCGAGTGAAGAGGTGAGGCTGAGTCCTCTTTAGGGGGAAAAAGTTGTTGGGATGTATACTGAAAAGTCTATCTTTTGTATGAACATCTTTATTTTTGAAATAAGAATCACTTGATCATTGTTTGCATATTTAAGGTTATGCATATTGTTTGATACATTATATTGTAGATAACATGGTGAGTGGTGTCACACGGAAGATCATGTTATCAGTTCCTTTTAGAGTATAAGTAGAGGCTCACAACCGAGATGGTTTTGGACAAACCATTGGTATGGTTGTAGTGTGATTTGGTATTGGTTTGTTTTGACCATAGAATTACACTAGTACACTTTATGTATATTGAGTAGAACCGACATAGAGGTGATTCAATTTATTGCTGACAACATAATTGAATCGAACCTCGGATATTACAATGTACATGCTCTTAATCCCGATATAATAATGGGCACATGTACTTAATATTTATTTCTTTGATTTACTAATGGGCGAGATTTATAGAATAAATCGATAGGCTCGGTAAGTTGGGAAATGATATTATTTACATGGTCTGCCATTGATTATAGGAGGAAACTGTGTCCTATATATTAGGATGATGATGTCCCCTTAAGGAGTTCATAAGGATCATCATGTAAGCCCTGCAGGTGGACTTGGTCCGACATGATGATAAGGTTGAGTGTGTTGGAATGTATACTGAAATAAGAATCACATGATCATTGTTTTCACTTTATATATTTATTATATGTGTGTGCATATTGTCTAATATTTTACATTGTAGATAACATGGTGCTTGGTGTGGCACAGAAGATCATGTTATCAGTCCCTTGTAAAATATAAGTAGAGGCTCACAACCAAGATGGTTTTGGAAAAACCATTGGCATGGTTGTAGTGTAGCTTGGTATTGTTTTGTCTTGAACATAGAGTTACACTAGTACACTTAGGTGTATTGAGCAGGACTGACTTAGAGGTGATTCAATTAATTGCTGACTACATAATTGAATCGGACCTCGGATATTATGTTGTACATGCTCTTAATCCCGATATAATAACGGGCACATGTACTTAGTATTTATTTCTTTGATTTACCAGAGGGTCAGATTTAGATGGATTAAATCAATATGCCCGGTAAGTTGGGAAATGATATTATTTACATGGTGTGTCGTTGATTATAGGAGGAAACCATGTCCTATATACTAGGTTGATGATGTCCCCTTGAGGAGCTCATAAGGTTCATCATGTAAACCCAGCTGGTTGACTTAGTCAACATGATGATAAGGTTGAGTGGTACTACTCGAGGAGTTAGATGTTAATTAATTGATGGCCAGTAAATCAATTAATTGACGGACATTCGATATCTTAAACACGGGGAGATGAATGTACAAATAATATATGGAGCCCATATTAATTTATGGGGTTGGTGAGGTAGATCAATGATGATCCTCTAGTGGAATGGAACATCATTGATGGATCAAGTTTGTGTGGTTCCGATCCATCGGGTGGCCAAGATCCAACTCCTCCTTATGGTCCCTATCGTAGCCTAATATAATCCTCATGAAATCTAGATCCAAGGATGTAAAATAAAACTCTAAGAACCAACGGTTGGGATTAAATCCCTAGATCTGATGGTTGGGATGAAACCCTAGAATCGACGGTTGGGATTAAATCCCTAGATCCGACGGTTGGGATGAAACCCTAGATCCGACGGTTGGGATGAAACCCTAGATCCGACAGTTGGGATGAAATCCTGGATCCGACGGTTGGGATGAAACCCTAGATCCGACGGTTGGGATAAAACCCTAGATCCGACGGTGGAGATTAAATCCCTAGATCCGATGGTGGAGATTAAAGGAGGCTTAAGCCCAATTCTATAAATAGAGGGCTTAGGTTGGGTGGCAAGATGATGGTTTAATTGGAAATTAGGGTTTTTCTCATCTCAAAGTGGGCGGCAACAAACCCTAGAGGAGTTAGGGTTTTGGGCGGCTAGAAGTGGGCGGCAAACTTGGTTCTCCCTAGGGTTTTGGCCGGCGCCCCTCATCCTCTTCTCATCCATTGCCGGTGCTCCTCTCTTCCTCGTCCTTTGCTCCTTGGTGGTCGGCGGTTCTCCAACTCCTTGGTGGCCGGCACTTCTACAACTTCTAGGTGGCCGGCGGCAACATTGCAACAAGTTGGCCGGCGCTCATCCATTCACTCCTTGGCCGGCGGTTACATCGAGCTCTTTTGATTGGTGGTCGGTTCTAGAGAGGAGGAGTTTTGTTTTGTTTTATTCTTCTCTTTGTTCGCAGCGAACAAGGAAGGGAAGAACACGATCTAGAAGGCTTCTACTCGTGGAGGATCTTCTCCCACACGTCGTCCACGAGGAGGATAGGACATATGGTAGAAGATCGTAAAGTATAAAAGTTTTTCAACTTTATTTTCTTATCTTAGCATGTTCTTTTATGTGTTGATTATACAAGTGTGCATTTGTATATATTTTGTATAATCATGGACCCCGAAGACAAACACAAAAATCGGCGATCCGTCCGTCGTCTCTTCCGCGGCTAACCAACTAGAAGAGTTGTGTTGCTTGAACAACTAGTTTGTTCAAGCGATCACTCAAGTTGTTAGCACGACGACGAATAGGTTGTGCTAAAGAAACTCATCCCATCCGGATTAGTTGTTTCATTAGTGAAAATTTTAATCCAGGGACATGGGAGCCAATGAGCCTCCGAAGCAACTCCCTACAATTGGTATCAGAGCCAGGTTTCCGGTTTTGTGTGTTTTGGATTCGGTTACTTTCATACACATATCATATATTGAGTATGCCGGATAATAGTAGGATGTGTGTAGGCTAACTTTTTGGTTGCAGGCATAAGATCTGACTATTATGGCTATTTGGTTGTATGTGATTGTTTTGTGTGTGATTGTATGTACATTATTTGAATCCTCGGGGTTGACGAGGCTAGATTAGTTTAATTTTTGTAATTAAATACGGCATTGTTTAGTCGCTCATTTTAGTTTACTTTCGATCTAGATTATTTGTACACTCTTTCGTGGAGTATAGGATCGATGGATGTAAATTAAAATGATATATCTCGGCTCGGATCTCTTTGGTGACTTGCGCACGGGAAAAGGTGGAGCGGACGAGGTGGCGACACGACGGGATGCGTATTGGAGAACAATGCCATAATAGTTGGAAAAATTCTATTTTTTCCATATTTATTGCTTATTTGTTTTATATGCATGTTGTGTATGCTTTAAAATTCCTCCGTTTCAATTTACTAAGTGGGAGAGGGATATTTTAATTAATTCACGCGACCTCCATTACAATTTGACGTGTGATGCAACAAACTTATGTGTCGGCTCTGAGTGCCTTCCTCCCTGCGGACGGGTTTGTTTGCGGATCACTAGGTCAAATAATGGTTATAGGAAATTATCTAGGAGCATGTGTACTTCCACAGCGGTAAGACACATAATCCGAAATAATTCCCTTAGTATCGTGTAATGGTGCACACTTAGATGCAAATAAAAGTATCCTCCCCATCGGAGTCACTGCTTTTGTTTGTAGGGCCAAAGAGGAACCAACTATTAATTTTATTTGTCAAAAAGTAAGGTTGACAAGATAATAAAATTAATGGGTAAAACCTCCTCTTACAAATGTAGAATTCGTATACGTCCACACAACATGGCATGCGATATTCTCGGTGTTTTGAGGTGTTGGTTGATTTCGGAATTTTATTGTTTTGAGGAATCAATAATATTTGAAATCTAATATTTTGATCATTGTGATTTTTAGGATTTTCAAATGGCTTTCAACCCACTTGCTGTGATATTAAAAGAAAATAAACTTACTGGACCAAACTATATTGATTGGAAAAGAAACTTGGATATCGTCTTAACTGCGGAGGAGTACAAATTTGTACTCTTCGAGGTCTGTCCTCCTAAGCCCACCGATGACTCTGATGAAAAGGAGAAAGAACGTTTTAAGAAATGGATCAAAGCAGATGAGATGGCGCGGTGTTACATCTTGGCATCTATGTCAAATGTGTTGCAACATCAGCATCAGGCCATGGCCACAGCTTATGACATGATGTTCAATCTCAAGGAACTTTTCGAACATCAGAGTAGGGCGGCTAGACAGGAGGCGATGAGAAACTTGATGATGACCACCATGATCGAGGGAACACCTGTTAGGGATCATGTTCTCAAGATGATGGCTCATCTTAATGAGATGGAAGTCCTCGGAGCTGAGATCGATGGGGAAACCCAGGTCGATATCATTCTCCAGTCTCTGCCTAGGAGTTTTGGCGATTCCGCCTCAACTACAACATGAACAAGAGGTTGTATTCGTTGGCGGAGCTTGGTGAACTCCAGGCGACAGAGGGGCTTTTTCGTCAAAGTGCTCAAGCCATGGTCGCTCAGAAGGTTTCTTCCTCTAAACCGAAAGGTAAGAAGAAGAAGAAGCAAGGTGGAGCGAAGAAAGTGGCAGTGGGACCTCAGGCAGGAGTGAAGAAGTCGAAAGTCAAGTGCTTCACTTGCAAGTAGACTGGACATTGGAAGGCGGACTGTCCTCGCCGAAAGAACAAAGGTATATCTTCTTGTTTAGTTGTTGAAACATGTTTAGCGGTGTTATCTACGATTGCACGGTGTGTAGATCTGAGAGCCAGATCATGTCGCAATACTTTACAGGGTTCAGAAACCCGACGACTAGTGAGGAGAGATTACCATCTTCATGGGCAATGCTTGAGGTGGCGGCTATTGCGATGGGAGGCGTTTATTTATCTTTTGATAGGAATAAAGTTTTGGTTTGGAGAAATTGTCTTTATGTACCTACTTTTAGAAAGAATTTAATTTGATTTCTAAATTGTTTATGGATGGATATTCATTTCTTTTAATGACAAAGTGGTTATAAAAGGAATAGGAGATTATCTGATTACAGTACATTGGTTGGCAATTTATATACTCTTGAACCAAAAACTCCCACGATGCATATAAGTAAATAACTCATCTTCTAAGTCTAATAAGAGAAAAGAACCTTGATGAATGAACCAGGACATATCTTTGGCATCTAAGGCTTGGTCATATTAACCTAAGCGAATTCAAGGTTGATAGGTGATGGACCTTTGGGTTCATTAGTGGTGGAGGATCTCCCAACTGCGAATCTTGCTTGGAAGGTAAAATGACCAAGAGGCCTTTCAAGGCCAAGGGTATAGAGCCAAAGATGTGTTAGAATTGGTTCATTCGATTTGTCTTGATCCTATGTCTATCCGGGCAAGAGGTGGTTTTGAATATTTCGTCTCTTTTATAGAGCGATTATTCAAGATATGGATACATTTACTTGATGCGCAAGTCTGAATGCTTTGTGAGTTGAAGAATTCAAGGCGATGTGGAGAAGCAGTCAAGGTAAAAGTATCAAGACATTCTGATCTGATCGTGGTGGTGAGTACCTCTTGGGAGAGTTTAGGAGTTACTTATCGGGGGGGATTCAATCCCAATTGTCACTTTTGCACACCCGTGAGAATGGTGTGGCGGAGCGAAGGAATAGGACTCTTATGGAGATGGTTAGATCGATGATTATTACAGCGAGTTACTATCTCATATGGTATACTCAACTTGGTTCCATCCAAATCAGTACTTCTACCTCAGAGAATTGTGGATCAAAAGCCTAGTCCGAGACATATTCGGATATGGGGAGTCCAAAGACATGTGCCAAGGTCGATGCCGTAAGTTGGAACCTCGCATGTATGTGCATGTTTGTTGGCTACCCTAAGGGAACGAAAGGTGGTTTGTTTTATAATCCTAGAGATCAGAGGGTGATCGTTAGTACAAATGCCAGATTTCTAGAGGAGGATTATGTAATGAACCACAAGCCCAAGAGTAGGATTGTTCTTGAGGAGTTAACAGGGGAAGTCCTGACTTCAGTACCACCGGTACAAGAGGAGATACCATAAGTCACTGCACCGCATGTCACAGAGCATACACAGGAGGCACCTCGTCGTAGTGGGAGGGTTGTTAGACAACCCGAGAGATTCATGTTTTTGGGAGAGTCTTCGGACTTAGTCCCTGGTGAACATGAACCTGATCCCTGGACATATGACGAGGCACTCCAAGATAGAGATGCGGTATCTTGGCAAAGGGCGATGAATTTAGAGATAGAATCTATGTATTCTAATCAGGTCTGGGAGCTAGTAGAGCCACCCGATGGTGTAAAAGCCATTGGATACAAGTGGATCTACAAGAGAAAGAGAGGAGTAGACGGGAAGGTTGAGACCTTCAAAGCTAGGATTGTTGCGAAAGGGTATACTCAGAAAGAGGATATCGATTATGAGGAGACCTTTTCGCCGGTAGCCATGCTTAAGTCTATCCGGATTCTCTTATCTATAGCTGCTTATATGGATTATGAGATTTGGCAGATGGATGTCAAGACAGCTTTCCTTAACGGAAGTCTTGAGGAGAACATCTATATGAGGCAATCAGAGGGATTCATTGCTAAAGGCAAAGAGCATGTTGTATGCAAGCTTAATCGGTCCATTTATGGATTGAAGCAAGCTTCTAGATCTTGGAACATCCGCTTTGATGAGGTAATCCAGTCATATGGATTTATTCAAAGTTCGGATGAGCCTTGTGTATACAAGAGATGTGACGGAAACATAGTGGTGTTTCTTGTACTATATGTAGATGACATTTTGTTAGTTGGCAACAATATCAAAGTGTTATCAGACGTAAGGGTATGGTTGTCCAAACAGTTTGACATGAAGGACTTGGGAGAAGTGGGACACATCCTTGGGATCAAAGTTATAAGGGATCGCAAGAAAAGGATGTTGTGCTTATCTCAAGCTTCATACATTGACACTATCCTTGCTCGTTTTAGCATGCAGAACTCCAAGAAAGGTTTTTTACCTTTTAGGCATGGAGTTCCTTTATCTAAAGAGATGTGTCCCAAAACATCAAAGGAGATAGAGGACATGAAGGCGGTTCCTTATGCTTTGGCAGTAGGAAGCCTTATGTATGTTATGCTATGTACGAGACCGGATATCTGCTTTGCCATGGGCATGGTTAGCAAATATCAGAGAAATCCTAGACAGGGACATTGGACTACGGTAAAGCATATATTGAAGTACCTGAGAAGGACTAGGGATTATATGCTGGTTTACCGGGCAGATCAATTAGTCCCTGTGGGTTACACAGATTCGGATTTCCAATCAGATAGGGACAAGAGTAAGTCTACCTCGGGGTTTGTGTTTACTTTTGGAGGTGGAGCCAAAGTATGGAGGAGTGTCAAGCAGAAATGCGTGGTGGACTCTACCATGGAAGCTGAGTATGTGGCAGCCTCTTAGGCAGCCAAGGAAGCTGTATGGCTCAGGAACTTCTTGATGGACTTGGATGTGATTCCTGGTTTGCCCAGAACTATCACAATTTATTGTGATAACAGTGGTGTAGTTGCAAACTCGAAGGAACCACGAGCCTATAAGGCGAGTAAACACATAGAGCATAAGTACCACCTTATACGAGAGATCGTAAAGCGAGGAGAAGTAGTTGTCGCCAAGATTGCATCAGAGGATAACCTGACGAATCCATTCACTAAGGCCTTTCCAGCAAAAGCGTTTGATAGGCATGTGGAGGACATGGGGATCAGATGTATGGCAGTGTGATGACGGCATAGTCTTTTAGTATAAGTGGGAGATTGTTGGAATGTATACTGAAAGCCAAGCTCTTTTTGTATGAACATTTTATTTTGGAATAAGAATCACATGATCATTGTTTGCACTTTATATATTTATTATATGTGTGTGCATATTGTCTAATATTTTACATTGTAGATAACATGGTGCTTGGTGTGGCACAGAAGATCATGTTATCAGTCCCTTGTAAAATATAAGTAGAGGCTCACAACCAAGATGGTTTTGGACAAACCATTGACATGGTTGTAGTGTAGCTTGGTATTGTTTTGTATTGAAGATAGAGTTACACTAGTACACTTAGGTGTATTGAGCAGGATCGACATAGAGGTGATTCAATTAATTGCTGACTACATAATTGAATCGGACCTCGGATATTATGTTGTACATGCTCTTAACCCCGATATAATAACGGGCACATGTACTTAGTATTTATTTCTTTGATTTACCAGAGGGTGAGATTTAGATGGATTAAATCAATATTCCCGGTAAGTTGGGAAATAATATTATTTACATGGTGTACCGTTGATTATAGGAGGAAACCTGTCCTATATACTAGGTTGATGATGTCCCCTTGAAAAGCTCATAAGGTTCATCATGTAAACCCAGCTGGTTGACTTAGTCAACATGATGATAAGGTTGAGTGGTACTACTCGAGGAGTTAGATGTTAATTAATTGATGGCCAGTAAATCAATTAATTGACGGACATTCGATATCTTAAACACGGGGAGATGAATGTACAAATAATATATGGAGCCCATATTAATTTATGGGGTTGGTGAGGTAGATCAATGATGATCCTCAAGTGGAATGGAACATCATTGATGGATCAAGTTTGTGTGGTTCCGATCCATCGGGTGGCCAAGATCCAACTCCTCCTTATGGTCCCTATCGTAGCCTAATATAATCCTCATGAAATCTAGATCCAAGGATGTAAAACAAAACTCTAAGAACCAACGGTTGGGATTAAATCCATAGATCCGATGGTTGGGATGAACCCTAGAATTGACGGTTGGGATTGAATCCCTAGATCCGATGGTTGGGATGAAACCCTAGATTCGACGGTTGGTATGAAACCCTAGATCCAACGGTTGGGATGAAATCCTGGATCCGACGGTTGGGATGAAACCCTATATCCGACGGTTGGGATAAAACCCTAGATCCGACGGTGGAGATTAAATCCCTAGATCCGACGGTGGAGATTAAAGGAGGCTTAAGCCCAATTTTATAAATAGAGGGCCTAGGTTGGGCGGCAAGATGATGGTTCAATTGGAAATTAGGGTTTTGCTCATCTCAAAGTGGGCGGCAACAAACCCTAGAGGAGCTAGGGTTTTGGGCGGCTAGAAGTGGGCGGCAAGCTTGGTTCTCCCTAGGGTTTTGGCCGGCGCCCCTCATCCTCTTCTCATCCATTGCCGGTGCTCCTCTCTTCCTCCTCCTTTGCTCCTTGGTGGCCGGCAGTTCTCCAACTCCTTGGTGGCCGACACTTCTACAACTTCTAGGTGGCCGGCGGCAACATTGCAACAAGTTGACCGGCGCTCATCCATTCACTCCTTGGTCGGCGGTTACATCGAGCTCTTTTGATTGGTGGCCGGTTCTAGAGAGGAGGAGTTTTGTTTTGTTTTGTTCTTCTCTTTGTTCGTAGCGAACAAGGAAGGGAAGAACGCGATCTAGAAGGCTTCTACTCGTGGAGGATCTTCGCCCACACGTCGTCCACGAGGAGGATAGGACATATGGTAGAAGATCGTAAGGTATAAAAGTTTTACATCTTTATTTTCTGATCTTAGCATGTTCTTTTATGTATTGATTATACAAGTGTGCATTTGTATATATTTTGTATAATCATGGACCCCGAAGACAAACACAAAAACCGGCGATCCATCCGTCGTCTCTTCCGCAACCAACTAGAAGAGTTGTGTTGCTTGAACAACTAGTTTGTTCAAGCGATCACTCAAGTTGTTAGCACGACGACGAATAGGTTGTGCTAAGGAAACTCATCCCATCCGGATTAGTTGTTTCATTAGTGAAAATTTTAATCCGGGGACATGGGAGCCAATGAGCCTCCGAAGCAACTCCCTACAGAGTGGTACTACTCATGGAGTTAGATGTTGATTAATTAATTGTCAGTAAATTAATTAATTGACGGACATTCGATATCTTAAACACGGGGAGATATTTGTACAATTAATACATGGAGCCCATATTTATTCATGGGGATTTGTGAGGTAGATCAATGATAATCCTCTAGTGGAATGGAATATCATTAATGGATTGGATTTTATGTGGGTCGGATCCATTGGGTCGCCAAGATCCAACTCCTCTTCATGGTCCCTATTGTAGCCTATTTAAACCCTCATGAAACCTAGATCCGACGGACATGATTAAATGGAGGCTTGGGCGAAATCTATAAATAAGGTTTAGGAGTGGGTGGCAATATGATCTTGGAGATTAGGGTTTTTGACATTGGGCGGCAACATAAGAAGTTCTAGGGTTTGGCTTCTCTTTTGCGGCAACCTAAGGAGTGCTTCTTTTGGCCGACGACAACTTGGAGATTAGGGTTTGTCTCTTGGTTCTCCTTGGCCGGTGCCACCCTCATCCTCTCCATCTCCATTGCCGGTGCCTCATCCTCTTTTTCCTTGGCCGGCAGCAACAAGAGCTCCTCTTGTCGCCCGGCGTCCACTTCTTCCATCTTCCTCTCCTTGGCCGGCGGCAACATCAAGTTTGGTGGCTTGGTGGTCGACGCTAGATAGAAGAAGAAGTGTCGAGTCTTCTTCTCTTTGTTCGGAGAGAGCAAGGAAGGGAAGAATGAGATCTAGGAGGTTTCAACTCTTGGAGGATCATTTCCCACACAACGTTAAAGAGGAGGAAAGGATATACAATAGAAGATCAAGAGGTATACAAGAGGTATAATCTTGTTTATTTTTATTTAGTTCTTTTGTATAATGCATGTGGATAATTTACTTGGATCTCGAAGATAAACACAAAAACCGGCGAACCGTACATCATCTATTCCGCGGCTAATCGAGGAAAAGAGTTAGGTTGCTTGAACAACAAGTTTGTTCAAAAGACCACTCGAATCGAATAGCACGATGATGGATCTGTTGCTTGGGTAATCCGTCTTTGTCAAGGATTAATTTTTTTAATCCGGGGACGTAGATAGGATCGCCATGCACAAGCGACCATGTTGAAAAGGGAAGCGAAGCTTCGACCTTCAAGTGGTATCAGATCCATGGTTTCCGGTTTTGTGTGTTTAGGATTCGGTTACTTTTATTCACTTATCATATATTGTATGTGTCAGATGATAGTAGGATGTGCGTAGGCTAACTTTTTGGTTGTAGGCATAAGATCTAACTATTATGGCCATATGTGTGTGTATGTGATTGGATATGTGTAATTATAATATTATTTGAATCCTCGGGGTTGATGAGGCTAGTATTTAATTTTTGTAATTAAGTACGACATTATTTAGCCACTCTTTTATTTTAGTTTACATTCGATCTAGATTTCATGTACACTCCTTCATGGAGTATAAGATCGATGAATGTAAATTAAAATAATTATTCTCTGCTCGGATCTCTAGATGGCTTGTACATGACGTAGGGAGGAGCGAACGAGATGGCGACACATCGGGAGGCATATTGGAGAACAAAAGCCATAATAGTTGGAAAATATTTTTTTTCATATTTATTGCTTCTTGTTTGATATGCATGTCGTGTGCTAGGAACATTCCTCATTTTAAATTACTAAGTGGGAGAGGGATATTTTTTTTAAAATTCCCATGGCCTTCATTACAATTTGACATGTGATGCAAACAAACTTGCGCGTTGGCTCTGAGTGCCTTCCTCCTCATCGGATGAGTTTGTTTTGCGGATCACAGGGTCAAATATGGTTATAGGAAATTATTTAGGAGTGTGTGTACTTCCCCATCGAAAGGCACATAATCTGAGATAATTGCCTTGGTATCGAGTAATGGTGCACACTTAGATGCAAATAAGAGTATCCTCTCCATTGGAGTCACTGCTTTTATTTGTAGGAACAAAAAGGAAACAACTATTAATTTTATTTGTCAAAAAGTTAGGTTGACAGGATAATAAAATTAATGGGTAAAACCTCCTCTTAAAAATGTAGAATTCGTATACGTCCACACTATTTGGCATACGATATTCTCGATGTTTTGAGGTGTTGGTTGATTTTAAAATTTTATTGTTTGAGGAATCAATAATTTTTTGAAATCTAATGTTTAGATCTATGTGATTCTTAGGTTTTTCAAAAATGACTTTCAACCCACTTGCTGTGATACTAAAGGAGAATAAACTTACTGGACCCAATTATGTTGATTGGAAAAAGAATCTTGATATTGTCTTGACTGCTGAGGAGTACAAGTATGTACTCTTCGAAGAGTGCCCTCCTAGGCTTGCGGATGATTCAAGGGAAAAGGAGAAAGAGAGTTATAAAAAGTGGATTAAGGCTGATGAGATGGCGCGGTGTTACATTTTGGCTTCTATGTCAAATGTCTTACAACATCAGCATCAAGCCATACCCACTGCTTATGACATGATGCTCAATCTCAAGGAACTTTTTGAACACCAGAATTAGGCTGGAAGGCAGGAAGCCATGAGGAACTTGATGACGACCACCATGGTCGAGAAAACACCCGTGAGGGATCATGTTCTCAAGATGATGGCTCATTTGAATGAGCTGGAAGTCCTTGGAGCTGAGATAGATGGGGAAACCCAAGTCGATATCATTCTCCAATCTCTACCTAGGAGTTTGGAGTAGTTTTTCCTGAATTACAACATGAATAAGAGGTTGTATTCGTTGGCGGAGCTTCTGACAGAACTCCAGGTGGTAGAGGGGCTTTTTCGTCAAAGTGCTCAGGCTCAGACCATGGTTGCTCAGAAGGTTTCGACTTCTAAGCCGAAAGGCAAGAAGAAGAAGAAACCAGGTGGAGCAAAGGTGGCGGGAGGATCTCAGGGAGGAGTGAAGAAGTCGAAAGGCAAGTGCTTTACTTGTAAGCAGACTGAACATTGGAAAAAGGACTGCCCCAACCGGAAGTAGAACAAAGGTATATCTTTTGGTATAGTCGTTGAAACATGTTTAGCGGTGTTATCTACTGGCACATGGTGTGTAGATACAGGAGCCACTGATCATGTCTGCAATACTTTACAGGGGTTCCAGGAAACCAAACGACTAGCTGAAGGGAAGATTACCATTTACTTGGGCGATGCCACGAAGGTGGCGGCTATTGCAGTGGGAGATGTTTATTTATCTTTTGATAGAAATAAAACTTTGGTTCTGAGAAATTGCCTTTATGTACCTTTATTTAGAAAGAATTTAATTTCAGTTTATAAATTAATTTTGAATGGATATTCTATTTCTTTTAATGACAGAGTTGTTATAAAAAGGAATAGGGTGATTATCTGTTCTGGTGCATTGATAGGAAATTTATATACCCTTGAACCAAAATCTCCCACGATGTAAATAGAAGTAAATAACTATCTTCTAAATCTAATAAGAGAAAAGAACCTTCGAAAATGAACAAAACATATCTTTGGCATCTAAGGTTAGGTTATATTAACCTAAGTAGAATTCAAAGGTTGATAGTTGATGGACCTCTGGGTTCATTAGTGGTGGAAGATTTTCCAACCTGCGAATCTTGCTTGGAAGGTAAAATGACCAAGAGGACTTTTAAGGCCAAGGGGTATAGAGCCAAAGATGTGTTGGAATTGGTTCATTCTGATTTGTGTGGTCATATGTCTATCTAGGCTAGAGGTGGTTTTGAATATTTCGTCTCTTTTATAGATGATTATTCAAGATATGGATACATTTACTTGATGCACCGTAAGTCTGAATGCTTTGACAGGTTTAAAGAATTCAAGGCTGATGTGGAGAAACGTCAAGGTAAAAGTATCAAGACACTACGATCTATTTGTGGTGGTGAGTACCTCTTGGGAGAGTTTAGGAATTACTTATCAGAGGATGGGATTCAATCCCAAATGTTTGCACCTGGCACACCCCAACAGAATGGTGTAGCGGAGCGAAAAAATAGGACTCTTATGGAGATGGTTAGATCGATGATGAGTTATTCTGAGTTACCAGATTCATTCTGAGGGTATGCTCTGGATACGATAGTGTATATTCTGAACTTGGTACCATCTAAATCAGTGTCTTCCACTCTGACAGAATTATGGACTGGGCGAAAGCCTAGTCTAAGACATATTCGGATTTGGGGAAGTCCAGCACATGTGCTGAAGGCAGATGTTGGTAAGTTGGAACCTCATACAGAAGTGCGCTTGTTCATAGGCTATCCTAGAGGAATGAAAGGTGGTTTGTTCTATAGTCCTAGAGATCAGAAGGTGATCATTAGCACGAATGCCAGATTTTTAGAGGAAGATTATGTCATGAACTACAAGACCATGAGTAAGATTGTTCTAGAGGAATTGAGAGGGGAAGTCACTACTTCAATACCACTGGTACAAGAGAATATACCATAAGTGATTGCACCATGTGTCATTGAGGATACACAGGTGATACCTCATCGTAGTGGGAGGGTTGTTAGATAACCTGATAGATTTATGTTCTTGGGAGAATCTTCTGATTTGGTCCTTGGTGAACATGAACCTGATCGCTGGACATATGACGAGGCAATCCAAGATAAAGATGTGGTATATTGGCAAAGTGCAATGAATTCTAAGATAAAATCTATGGATTCAAATCAGGTCTAGGAGCTAGTAGAACCACTCAATGGTGTAAAAACCATTGGATGCAAGTGGATCTACAAAATAAAGAGAGGAATAGACAGGAAGGTTGAGACCTTCAATGTATGGCTTGTTGCGAAAGTGTATACTCAGAAAGAGGGTATCAATTATGAGGAGACCTTTTCGTCGGTAGTCATGCTTAAGTCTATCCGGATTCTCTTATGTATTGCTGCTCATATGGATTATGAGGTGTGGCAGATGGATGTCAAGCCAACTTTCCTTAATGAAAGTCTTGAGGAAAACATCTATATAGAGCAACCAAAGGGATTCATTGCAAAGGGAAAAGAGCATCTTGTGTGCAAGCTTAATCGGTCAATTTATGGATTGAAGCAAGCTTCGAGATCTTGGAACATTCTCTTTGATGAGGTAATCCAGTCTTATGGATTTATTCAAAGTCCGGATGAGCCTTGTGTATACAAGAGATGTGACGGAAACGTAGTGGTATTTTTAGTATTATACGTAGATGACATTTTGTTAATTGGCAACAATGTCAAAGTGTTATCAGACGTAAGGGTATGGTTGTCCAAACAGTTTGATATGAAGGACTTGGGAGAAGTGGGACACATCCTTGGGATCAAGGTTATAAGGGATCGCAGGAAAAGGATGTTGTGCTTATCTCAAGCTTCATACATAGACATCATTTTGGCTCGTTTTAGCATGTAGAACTCCAAGAAAGGTTTTCTACCTTTTAGGCATGGAGTATGTTTATCTAAAGAGATGTTTCCTAGAACATCAAAGGAGATAGAGGAGATGAAGGTGGTTCCTTATGCTTCGATAGTAGGAAGCCTCATGTATGCTATGCTATGTACGAGGCCGGATATTTTCTTTGTCGTGGGCATGGTTAGCAGATATCAGAGTAATCCAGGATAGAGACATTAGACTATGGTAAAACATATATTGAGGTACCTGAGAAGGACTAGAGATTATATGCTAGTATACCAGGCAAATCAATTACTCCCTGTGGGTTAGACAAATTTCGAATTCCAATCAGATAGAGATAACAGTAAGTTTACCTAGGGTTTTGTGTTTACTTTGGGAGGTGGAGCCATTGTATGGAGGAGTGTCAAGCAGAAATGCATGGCAGACTCCACCATGGAAGATGAGTATGTGGTACCCTCTGAGGCAGCCAAAGAAGTTGTATGACTCAGGAACTTCTTGATGGACTTGGATGTTATTCCTGGTTTGCCCAGAACTATCACAATTTATTGTGATAATAGGGGTGCAGTTGCAAACTCGAATGAACCATGAGCCCATAAGGCAAGTAAATACATAGAGCGCAAGTACCACCTGATACAAGAAATCGTAAAGCGAGGAGAAGTTGTTTTAGCCAAGATTACATCAGAGGATAACCTAGCAGATCCTTTCACTAAGGCCCTTCTATCGAGATCTTTTGATAGGAATGTGGAGGGAATGGGAATCAGATGTATGGCAGTATGAGGACAACATAGTCTTTTAGTATAAGTGGAAGATTATTGGGATGTATACTGAAATATCTATCTTTTATATGAACATCTTTATTTTTGAAATAAGAATCACATGATCATTATTTGCATATTTAAGGTTATGCATATTGTCTGATACATTATATTATAGATAACATGGTGTGTGGTGTCACACGGAAGATCATGTTATCAGTTCCTTGTAGAGTATAGGTAGAGGCTCACAACCGAGATGGTTTTGGACAAACCATTGGTATGGTTGTAGTGTGATTTGGTATTGGTTTGTCTTAACCATAGAATTATAGTAGTACACTTTGTGTGTATTGAGCAGGACCGACTTAGAGGTGATTCAATTTATTGCTGACTACATAATTGAATTGGACTTCGGATATTATGGTGTACAAGCTCTTAATCCCGATATAATAACGGGTACATGTACTTAATATTTATTTCTTTGATTTAACAATGGGCAAGATTTATAGATTAAATCAATAGGCTCGGTAAGTTGGGAAATAATATTATTTACATGGTGTATCATCGATTATAGGAGGAAACCGTGTCCTATATATTAGGATGATGATGTCCCCTTGAGGAGCTCATAAGGATCATCATGTAAACTCTACAGGTGGACTTGATCCGGCATGATGATAAGGTTGATTGGTACTACTCATGGAGTTAGATGCTGATTAATTAATTATCAGTAAATTAATTAATTGACGGACATTCGATATCTTAAATACGGGGAGATATTTGTACAATTAATACATGGAGCCCATATTTATTTATGGGAGTTGGTGAGGTAGATCAATGATAATCCTCTAGTGGAATGGATTATCATTAATGGATCGGATTTTATGTGGGTCGTATCCATTGGGTGGCCAAGATCCAACTCCTCATCATGGTCCCTATTGTAGCCTATTTAAACCCTCATGAAACCTAGATCCGACGGACACGATTAAATGGAGGCTTGGGAAAAATCTATTAATAAGGTTTAGGAGTGGGCGGCAATATGATCTTGGAGATTATGGTTTTTGGCATTGGGCGGCAACATAAGAAGTTCTAGGGTTTGGCTTCTCTTGGACGACAACCTAAGGAGTGCTTCTTTTGGCCGGTGACAACTTGGAGATTAGGGTTTTCCTCTTGGTTCTCCTTGGCCGACGCCACCCTCATCCTCTCCATCTCCATTGCCGGCGCCTCATCCTCTTTTTCTTTGGCCGGCGGCAACAAGAGCTCCCCTTGCTGGCCGACGCCCACTTCTTCCATCTTCCTCTCCTTGGTCGGCGGCAACATCAAGTTTGGTGGCTTGGTGGTCGGCGCTAGATAGAAGAAGAAGTGTTGAGTCTTCTTCCCTTTGTTTGGAGAGAGCAAGAAAGGGAAGAACGAGATCTAGGAGGTTTCAACTCTTGGAGGATCATTGCCCACACAACGTTCAAGAGGAGGAAAGGATATACAATAGAAGATCAAGAGGTATAATCTTGTTTATTTTTATTTTGTTCTGTTGTATAATGCATGTGGCTAATTGTTAGTAATATATGAGAGATGTCCTAAGGCAATCGCCTTATGTATGAACCATTTATATGATAAATGAAGATTCACTATTTGAGTATACATGTTTCATGTATTTGATTGGATCTTAAACTCATTTACTGAATGTCCACGATGCGATTCACAGCATGAGAGAATTTGTGATTGGATCACAACTAGTGAGTATCTCTACATGTGTAATTGTGATGTATCGGAATTATCCCTAGTCGATGAATTGATGGATTTGTACACCATCAATTCTGTCGAGACTAGCACGAGGTATACTCCTTGGTGTATCCAAGCAGCTGATTCTCACTGGCTGGAGACATTGTGATGTCCGGAGTTAATCGTGGATGCTAGTTATGGTAACTAGTTCATTGGAGTGACCAGCCGTAAGACTTCATATGGTTCTTTGCATATATAGATATGTCAATGAAGTTCTTACTGTGGCTTAAGTGCGATGTTCCTTTGACTTGCGGTATTCAAGTCATCTTGATCATGGAGACTTATGCTTTGACATCTTAAGCAAGCATCTCTAAGGAGATGTGGACCCGGGATGATTGGGTATAAGTCGAAGTGATCGAAGGTGTTTGAATAGCCTATAAAGGATTCACCACTCCTTGCAAGGAGATGTATACCCATGGCCTCTCGTCGGATTGTTACTAAAGTCTTTGCCCAAAGCATTACATGTTTAGAGTAAGGTACTCTTCGATACATGTGGAGTAACTAGAATCCGTAGGACGAGGAAATGATACTTGGGCTAGGTGTGACGTAGTCAGCCTAGTGGGGACTGACCCTATAGACCATGTCCTGAACCAAGTGGGTATAAGATGAGTGAAGGGAATGGGGCACGATTCATTCGAGCTACTGAAAGGTTTCAGAAATAGTTCTGGATCAACCGTTGATCTTTTCGGTTAATTGGGGATCATGATGTACTACTAGGTGCCACTCATGATCGTTCTATAATTAATGGTTAATTATAGACGACCAACATAAACCGAGAACCTATTTGGTCACACGCACAACGAGTGTAATCCAAAGGATTTAAAACGAGCTTGAGAATGGGATTCTCAGACCGAGAGAAACTATGTTTGGTTGGACCAAACATAAAGCGAGCATGAAATTGTTTCAGTCTCAATGGAAGCGTGGATGGGCCGTGTCTTATGAAGACATAATGGATGGACCAAAATGGTTTGGTTCTAATCCAATGGATGAGAATAAACCAAAGGGTTTGGTTTATTTTAAACGAATGAACCAAAAGTTGGTTGTTCGTTTTAACTTAAAATAAACCATCATGGTTTGGTTTATTTTAACTTATCTTAATGGAGCGGGTTAACGGGCTTTATGGATATGATCCATTAACCATTAAGAGAATTAGTTCTCTATAAAATAGGGCTTAAACCCTAACCCTAAGGCTAATGAAGTTTTGGCCGCCCAACCCTAGCCCCCTTTTGTTCTTGCCGCCCAACATGGTGTTGCCGCCAACTTCATGGAGCTGCTGCCACCTCCTTGCCGCCGGCATCCAAGCTTCAGCCGGCGATGCTCCAGCGACCCTCCGGTGATCTCTTGTGGGTTTGGTGATAAGGTGAGCTCCACATCTCCTTTGGCCGGCCTCTATTCCTCCACCAAAAGCTGTCCAGTTTTTCTGGACAGCTTGTTTCTTTGTTGTCGGAGCGTCATTTGGACGACGGTTAGTGCTCCGACAGCGGCTAACTTACCGGGGATTTGATCTCCGGTAATCCTCTGAGGTGGAGGACGAAGGATTCATCAAACGGTTGACGAATACCTCTCCGGAGAATCGAGTTTTGAGGACTCGGTTTTGGATCCGAATTTGGATTCGGATTGTGATCATCTCTCGATCACGTCGTCTTCAACACGAGGCTAGTAACCCGTACGAAGACGAAGCTCGTGGCTTAGCGAAGTCATCCCGAGGAGCTCGGCGTGGATACGGATAGAGACGATTCTTACGAGGATCGTTCCGGTTGATGCCGTTCCCGCTATATGTCATACGAAAGGTATAACGTAGATAAAATTCCTTTTATTGCAAATTTTAATTTACGGTTATGTCTACACTTGTTGTAAAATGCATGCGTGTGTTGTGTGTGTTGTAATAAATGTAGATTTATTATTTTTAATTGCTTCCGCTGTGTTCATGTTTACGAAACATGATCGAACACACACACGCCGCGGTGCCGAAAACCCAACACTAATTTACTTGGACCCCGAAGATAAACACAAAAACCGACGAACCGTACATCATCTATTCCGTGGCTAATCGAGGAAAAGAGTTAGGTTTCTTGAACAACAAGTTTGTGCAAGAGACCTCTAGAATCGAATAGCACGATGATGGATCAATTGCTTGGGTAATCTGTCTTCGTCAAGGATTATTTTTTTTAATCCGGGGACATAGATAGGATCGCCATGCACAAGAGACAAAGATGAAAAGGGAAGCGAAGCTTCGACCTTCAAAAGCTAGGTGTCGATCCGATGAAAAGTCCGCGTGGGACTTGGTAGTCGAGATCGAGCAGTATTACTACTGCTATTATATTTCATATATTGTACTAATACTGTTTTGCAGACAACAGTCGACTGAACTCCAATCAACTAGAGTTGTATCAGTCGACTTGATTCCTATTTGGCAGGATCAGCTGGTGATCGATCGAAGATCATGCGACGCAGATGGAAATGGCTTGAGTCGACTGAAGAGCAGAAGAGATATAAAATTATAGACTGAAAAATTTAAGAGAATGCAAAAATTTGATAAGGACCTATGCATCTTATACATGGTTAAATTTATGCATGACAAAAGTTATTAGTTCATTTCTTATACATGTCAAAATATAGAGATTGGTATTTGATTATCCTAACTTTAACTAATGTGTTGTCATACATAAAAAAGGGAGAGATTATTGATGGAGTAAGCATCACTCCTTAATTTTGATGTATGGACCACAATTAAGAGTTAGGATCCACTTGTGATTTAATATAAGTGTTAAGTGTGCAGGCTTAACAGAAAGTCCTAGTAGGTCGTGTTGACCGGATACTAGGCACATATCTTGACATATCAGGAGGATCGGACACTAGGCATGAAGTCCAAATGGGTCGCGTGGACCGAACATTTGGCATGAAGACTGGTTGGATTAGGAGACCGAAAAATCGACAAAAGTCTAGCCGGCCAGTGACGATAGGCCCGTGGAAGGCCCGTGCGGATGTCAAGAATGGTAAGTCCAGTAGGTAGTTGGCAAGTAAGCCTTGAGTGAAGAGGTGAGGCTGAGTCCTCTTTAGGGGGACAAAGCTAGGTGTCGATCCAATGAAAAGTCCGTGTGGGACGTAGTAGTCGAGATCGAGCCGTATTACTATTGCTATCGTATTTCATATCTTATACTAATACTGTTTTACAGAAAATAGTCGAATGAATGGATTCAAGTCGACTGAACTCTAGTTGACTGGAGTTGTATCAGTCGACTGATTCCTATTTGGCAGGATTAGCTGGTGATCGATCATAGATTGTGCGACGCGGATGGAAAGGGCTTGAGTCGACTGAAGAGCTTGAGTCGACTGAAGAGAAAAAATTCCCGATGCGGAGCCGAGTGACATGGAGTCGACTAGAAGATCATGAATTCCATATCAATGGGCTGATGTGGAGTCGACTTGAAGGCATTCCAGTCGACTGGAAAGATTTTATAAAAGTTGTGCTCGACGAGATCCAATCATCAATTCTATCTACATCAAAGTGCTATCAAAATCTCCTCACGACCACAAGAGCTTCAACCATTCAGAAGGACTCTTTTCTGACACCTCGTGCTGCATCCTATACTACATATTGTGTCAGTATAAATTAGTCATTAATTCTTTTTATTTCTCTTGTAAATTTAATTTCAAGAGAGAGTAGGTTGTTACTCTTCTCTTACAATTGTAAAAAGCAAACTCCCTCAGAAGTCGAGAGTTCTCGAATCGAAGGGTATTATAGAGATTGCCCATCGAGGTAGCTCTTGGTAGAGCTATGGGCCTTGGAGTAGACACTTAGTCCGGGTTGTGAACTAAGTAAATCGCCAGTGTCTTTGACTACATTTAATTTCTGCTACATACTCGTATTAAAATTATTAAAAAATTATTAAACACCAAGATTCACTCCCTCTCTCGGCTTACTCAATCCTATAGATAATCTTTTATTACTTGACGACATTCATGCACTTGTCGGTATTGAGCGTGTGCACGTGCTTTAAGTCCTCGATGATCCTCGTCGGAGATTTGAGAGTTGTGCTCGCGTGGATCATGTGTGTGTTTCTAGAGCGGCATGAGCTTTTTTTGATTGATACATGTAATTCCCGAGCCGTGTATGCAATTCTTGAGCGACATATATAATTCCAGAGTTCAGTAGGGGTGAGCAAAGTAGTTGGTCCAAAGCGGTGAAATCAGAACAGTGTATGTGTTTCTCAAGAAGTTAGTGTGTTTCTTGAGTAGTATTTATATTTTCCGAGCAGTCAGTGTATTTCCCGATCAGTCAGTGTATTTACCTAGTGGTTAGTGTATTTCACATGCAGTATGTTCATTTTTTGAGTAATGTATATATATGTCTTGGGTGGTTTCTGAATTAGGTGAAGAAGGGGATATGTGTATTCGTGGGTACAGGAAATGACAGGGAATTTCTTGAATAGGAAATATTGTTGACATAAGATATTTTATTTATTTATTTATTTGATTAATGATTGGAAGGAAAGATGGTAGATGCGTGGAGAGCATAGAGGAAGCTATTTTTGAAAAGGAGAGGGAAAATGATTATATATTGACAGGTTGGTAAGGGTATTAAAGTAAATCTACCTTCAATTGAGGCGATATGGATCTTCTCTAAAAGGGGCAGAAGTGGAAGGATAAAGGGATGGTTCTTTCTTCTCGATTCGGTGCCTCAAAGATCTCTTCTTACTTCTTCTTCTACATTCTACTTTTTCATTCTTCTGTTTCTAACTTGAGTATCGGAGGGGCCGCATTGGGAAGACGGTTCATCCTTAACATTCTCCTTTAAGTGAAAGATCTAGCTTCCAATTGGAAGATCCAAGGTGATCAAAGGAAGTCCTTGGGAAGGGAGAAGAGGATCTAAGCAAGCCGAAGAAAAGAACACCATCAAATTGACACCGTTTGTGGGAATCTGAACAAAAAGTCGTGAAGCTGAATACTAGGAAGACAATGAAGGAGACAGTGGAGGAGGAGAAATCTATATCTAGTACCACTAAGGGAGGGACTAGTAGAAGACATCGCGAGCCTGTGTAAGGAGGACCTCAAGCAAGTGTAGCTGTCGTGATGGATCAGATGTCATAAAGAACTATGCCCAGAGAGGTGAAAGAAGATGATACCTCTAGTGATGATTTTGAAGAGGAATTAATCAGAGCCTCTCATCAAAAGAATGATTCCTCTCATGTTCGTAAGAAATTAATGGGGAAGAAAGAGTATGTAGCTCTTCTTGGGGGAGAGAAATTTGAGGGGGGTTTTCTCATTGTAAGTAATATCTTAAAAATTAAAGAGGAAAATTGCTTTACGAAGGATATTTTGAATTAGGTGTTACCTCGCCATTTCCGAGTTCCTTATATGCCTAAGTATACTGGCTCTTCTGACCCCAAAGAGCATTTGGGCATATTTGAAAATACAACCTTATTATATCATTACACTTATGAGGTTAAGTGTCGAGTGGTGTTTACTACACTAGTAGTGCCTGCCCAGCAATGGTTTAATACTTTAAAATCACACAGTATTACTTCATTTAAAGATTTCTCAGTATTATTCCTAAGGTATTTTCTAGTTCTAAGAAATATCTTCCTCAACCATTGATTTTTTTAAAATCTTAAGTAGAGGGAGCAGGAGACTCTTCGATAATATGTGCAAAGAATTACTCATTCGACGTGAGAGATCCTTTCTATAGAGCCTAGCATGGTAGTAGGAGCATTCACTCAAGGGTTGAGGGAAGGAGATTTCTTTAAATCTTTAGCTAAGAAGCCTCCTGCGGATTTTGAGTTCTTATTATCCAGAGCCGAGAAGTTTATTAATCTAGAAGATGCTTAGAAGTCTCGACAAGATTCCAAGGATTATCGAATGATAGAAATGCTAGAGCGACGAGATGAATGGGTGAGACTCGCTCATCCCTCAAGAGAAAGATCTATATATGTTCCACAGTTGAGGGTTTCTAAGGAATGAACTATGAATATTTGAGAAGAGCAGCAGTTATTTAGAAGATCCGTGGGAGCGGCTAGAGGGCCTAGGAGATTACTATCTTCTACTTTTTTTCTCATACCATCAAGACTATGGATATAGTACTCAAAATTGCCAACAGTTAGATTCTGAGTTACGAAGAACTATAGGGGCTCATCCTCGAATAAAGATTATGGTTATGAGTCCAACTCCATATCAACAAAGGCCTTGGGTTAGAAATTATGGCAGAGGAAATCACTTGAGACTCCCTATTAATGTGAGCAAAACATATAGGGTTTTAATAGTAGTTTTCACTAATATCTCATTGCATTTTAGGCTTGTTTCATGCATATTTCACTTTGTTTTGCATGCATTTCCTATTTTCTGGTTCAGATATCTCCTCTATGTATTGTGTGTGCAGGATAGCATTTCATGGGGAAGATAGTGCACTTTTGAAGCGAAAGAAAGGAATTTGGTAGCTGGACACAAAAGGGGATACGGCTAGGGCACGTGGCTACACATGGCCATGTTCGAGGCTCGATATCGGCCACCACAACCCCACACACGACCTGGCCATGTGGAAACACATGGTCGTGTGGCGGCAAGTCATTTTGACGTGACTAGGGTTTTTTTCTGAATTTTGCAGAAAGACAGCCTCATGTCTATATAAAGAAAGTTATGGCCAAACCCTAGAGGAAGGTCAGGATGGTCGGGATGGCACACTGGTGCCCTGAAAAGTACCGGGAACTCGCAACGTAACGGGGAGTAAGGAAGCGCTCGAGGATCAAGTTCTACACTTCAATGCCAGAGAGAAGAGCCATAGTGTTAGTGAAAGCTTTAGAGCCAATCATGTGATGATTGTTGTATGGACTTTATTGTATCATATTCCTATTTATAAAGGCATGGTTATTATATTTACTTGTATTGGTGCCAAATAACTAAATGTAATAAGATCCTTGAGTAGAAGGTTCTTATCTATATCAATCGATTGGTTGAATCGATAATGAGATGATATAGAGAACACTACTCTTAATCATTCCTAGTCAAGTATTAACATTCAGGGACAATGTTAATGCATAGAGACTAGCATGTAGGTCAACTCGATGACTTGATCTCACAAGTCATGGATATGAGATATCAAGTTGACACATGAGTATGCATTGGAGAATGTATATTGAATGACCCGCCATGAGAAAGTATCATGGATCGTTATATGAGTGTCATATACTTTCTCATGTGACTATTAGTCCTTAGTCCTGAAGTCACCATGGTTCCCTACATAAGGAGTTGCATACTTTGGCTTCGTTAAACGTCACCCGTAAATGGGTGGACTATAAAGGCGATTACTGGGTATGTAACAAATTATGCAGAGGGATGTGAGTGATGTAGATGAGATCTATCCGTCCTATATGACGGGAGTGACATCGTTATTCTTGATAGAGTGAGACCACGAAGTGCATGGCCATGCCCAAATGAGTCAATATGAGATATGGAGCTCATTTGATTAGAGTGAGTCTACTTGGAATTCAAGATATAGATTGTACCGAGGATGACACGGTCTATGCCTCAATTGGTCAATCTAGATGTCAAGGATAGAGGGACATTGTCACATATTGTGAGAGTCACATTTAGTAGTCACAAAGGTGATGTTGGATCTCAACATTCTTGTAACTTGGGTAGCAATGAAGTGTTTCTAGATACCGCTCATTGCTTAAGTTCCTAAATCGGTTTAGGAGCATTGCCAACGTTACAAGAACCTATAAGGTCACACACAAAGGGAAATTAGATGGAGATTAGGTTCATATGATGAACCATGAGGATTAGATTCTTGGGATGAACCAAATTAGATTAAGAGTAATCCAAATTAGACTAATTGAGTTAGACTCAATTTGATTCAAGTGTTGAATGAGTCTAATTTAGATTTGTTTCATTGAGTCAATTTAAATTAATGAATAGAGATTCATTAAATCAAATTGACTTGAATCAAGTGGTTAGATTTGATCAACCATGGGAGATAATTGGTCAAGTTTGACTTGACTTGAGAGGGAAGATGAATGGTCAATTTTGACTTGACCAATTGCCATGTCATGGTGACTTGGCATGAGCCATTAGCATGCATTACATGCTCATTGTTTGCATTTCTGTTTAATGAATTTGATCATTCTGTGCTTGTCACAAGCCTCTCCATTTCTTGGTGATAAAGGTGTAATTCTCACCTCTCTTTTTGTGGATACTTGTAAGGTATCACTCTGTGTTCTCTTCATCGGTAAGATACTCATGTAACTCAATTTATTTTAAGCAAAGATATCTGGATATTTAGATATCTAAAGCCAGATATTTCCAGACGCTAAAGTATAACCATACTGAATTTTTATTCTTGAGAAGTCTGTATAATATTTTTTTTTTTTTTTTTTTTTTTTTTTTTTTTTTTTTTTTTTATTTTTTTTTTTTTTTTTTTTTTTTTTTTTTTTTTTAAATTTTTTTTTTTTTTTTTTTTTTAAAAAAAAAAAAAAAAAAAAAAAAAAAAAAAAAAAAAAAAAAAAAAAAAAAAAAAAAAAAAAAAATAATAATATATAAATTTTAATTTTTTATTTTAATAATTATAAATAATTTTTTTAAATTTTTTTTAATTTTTGCGTGCATGTTTGTTTTTTTTTTTAAAATTAATTTTTAAAATTTTTGTAAAATTTTAAAAAAAAAAAATTATAAATTAAAAATAGAGAGAAGAGATATTATATATATTATATATATATATATATATATATATATATATATATATATATATATATATATATATATATATATATATATATATATATGTTGATATATATATATATATATATATATATATATATATATATATATATTTGTTTTGCTTGTATGTATGTGATGCATGCTAGTAAATTTTGCTTGTATGTATATGATGCATGCTAGAATATTTTGCTTGTATGTATATGATGCATGCTAGTATATTTCTTGTATGTATGTGATGCATGCTAGTGTAGGGTAATAAAGGTCTTGATACATATATGATACACATTCATGATTAGATTAGATCTTAATCGAATCAACTCATAAAATGCCTACCAAGTTTTGATACCCATCACTACCTCGATCATTTATTGTTGTTGAATTTGCCAAAGCAGAGCAACGGATATTATCTTGGTAGGGTGCGGAGGGACAATCTTGGTCCCGCCTATCATAGCTTGGGTGAGAGTAAGCTCAATTAGATTGAGTAAAACTAGTTAACTCAATTGGATCAAGTAAAACTATAGGCATATTCCAACCATTGGAAAGATAGGATAAGATCGCATTTACATTAAATCTTAGGCGATTTAGCCAAAGCTGACTCAAGGTATTTTGTAAATGTGGATCTTGATCCTATAAACAAGAGTTGCATAGAGATGTAATCGATAATGTGTTATCTACTGATCATACTAAGTCTTGGGCGATTTAGCTAAAGCTAACTCAAGGCCTAGTATGATGTGGATCTTATCCCGCAAGAATTATAGCTTGTTTGTATGAATCTAGTAATGTGGTTTGACCACATCCATGACTTGATTCTACAAAAGTCTTATAATTCAGTGGGAGCATCATTTGATTAAAGGCCTAATTAAATAATAAATGGAATATGATATTAATTTTCTGCATTGTGTATGTTGTAGATTACCATGTCGACAAATACGAACACTCTCTCCGTGCGTTCTGTCCTTGAGAAGGACAAGCTCAATGGAGCTAATTTCCTGGAATGGTACAGGAACCTGAGAATCATTCTCACCCAAGAAAGGAAATTGTACGTCCTAGAGCAGCCCATTCCGGAGGCACCTCCTGCCACTGCCTAACGAACTGACAAAGATGCTTACAAGAAGCATCAAGATGATGCATTAGATGTGTCATGTCTTATGCTCGCGACCATGAACTCTGTGCTTCAGAAGCAACATGAGTTCGTGAATGCTTATGATATGGTTGAACATCTTCGTCAACTATATCAAGGACAAGCAAGGCACAAGAGATATGAGATCTCTAAGGCATTATTTCAGTCCAAGATGCAAGATGGGACTTCCATAGGTCTATATGTACTCAAGATGATTGGGTACATAGAAAACCTATAGAGGTTGGGATTCCCATTTGGCCAAAAGCTGGCCACTGACTTGATCTTGCAATCTTTGCCACAAAGCTACAATCAATTTATCATGAATTACATCATGAATGAAATTGATAAGTCACTACCTGAGATGCTCAGCATGTTGAGAACTGCTGAGCTCAACCTTAAGAAGGGAAAATATGACTTCATTTTGATGATGCAAAAGAAGAAAGGCAAGGGCAAGCCTAAAGGTAAGGGAAAGTCCCAAGAAAAGGGCAAAGGCAAGGAACTGAAACCGAAAGGAGGGGTGGCCAAAGAAGGGACTTGCTTCCACTACAAGGAAGCTGGACACTGGAAGCGTAACTGCAAAGCATACTTAGAAGATCTTAAGAAGAAGAGAAGTGAGACTTCTACTTCAGGTATAAATGTTATAGAAGTCAATCTATCTATTTCTTCATCATGGGTATTAGATACCGGATGTGCATCTCACATTTGTACCAATGTGCAGGCGCTAAGAAATAGCAGGGTATTGACAAAGAGCAAGGTGGACCTATGAGTAGGCAATAGAGCAAGAGTTGCTGCTGTTGCTATAGGAACTTATGATCTATCTCTGCCCTCTGAGCTTGTACTAGAATTGGATGAATGTTGTTATGTGCCTGCTTTGACTAAGAACATAATTTTGGTCTCTTGTTTGGACAAGAAAGGCTTTTCATTTATAATAAAGAACAAATGTTGTTCAGTTTATTTAAATGATATGTTCTATTGTAGTACACCTCTAATGAACGGACTCTACATTCTATACTTAGAGAGCCCCATTTATAACATAAGTGCCAAAAGGTTCAAGTCAAATGAGTTGAACCAAACCTATCTCTAGCATTGTCGCTTAGGTCACATAAATGAGAGTCGCTTATCCCAACTTCATAAGGATGGGCTGCTGGACTCATTTGATTTTGAATCATATGAGACATGCGAGTCTTGCCTTCTAGGCAAGATGACCAAGACTTCCTTTAGTAGGCACAATGAGAGAGCAATAGATTTGTTAGGACTTATACATAGTGATGTATGCGGCCCTTTCAATGTTGCTGCTAGAGGTGGTTACAGGTACTTCATTACATTTACTGATGACTTCAGTAGATATTGTTATGTGTATCTAATGACACATAAATCAGAATCCTTTGAAAAGTTCAAAGAATTCAAGAATGAAGTACAAAACCAACTTGGTAAGAGTCTTAAGATACTTCGATCAGATCGAGATGGTGAATACCTTAGCCATGAGTTTCTTGACTATCTAGCTGAGTATGAGATTCTATCCCAACTCACTCCTCCTGGAACACCACAGTGGAATGGTGTATCCGAAAGGAGGAATCGTACCCTATTAGATATGGTACGATCTATGATGAGTCACACAGATCTTCCTATATCCTTTTGGGGATATGCTCTAGACACAGCAGCCTTCACACTTAACCGTGTACCATCCAAGTCTGTGATAAAGACACCATATACGATATGGATAGGGAGAGATTCTAAGATGTCTTTCATGAGGATTTGGGGTTGTGAGGCTTACGTTCGACGTCAAGTCTCAGACAAACTGGGACCCAAATCTGATAAGTGTTATTTTGTTGGATATCCCAAGGAAACGAAGGGATATTACTTCTACATTTCCAGTCAGTACAAAGTGTTTGTGGCAAAGACTGGGGTATTTCTAGAAAGAGATTTTGTTTCTAAAAAACTAGTGGGAGTACGTTCGATCTTAAAGAAATTCAAGATAAGGACCATAGCACTGAGGCCTTGATAGAGGTTGAATAGGAACCACAAAGTGTTGTGGGTGATGAGATTGTTGCACAAAGAGTTATGGAACAACAACCTGTTCAGGTAGACCTACCTCTTTGCAGGTCTGATAGGGTACGTCGTCAGCCTGAGAGATACTCATTTCTCTTGTCTGACCATGATGACATTATGCTCATTGATAATGAGCCTACCTTTTATCAGGAAGCTGTGATAAGCCCAGATTCTGAGAAATGGCTAGAGACCATAAGATCCGAGATGGAATCCATATACACCAACCAAGTATGGACTTTGGTTGATCCACTTGAAGGCGTCAAACCCATTGGGTGTAAGTGGGTCTTTAAGAGAAAGACTGACATGGATGGACTTATGCATACCTATAAGGGCTGATTGGTGGCTAAAGGTTTCAAGCAAATTCATGGTATTGACTATGATGAATCCTTTTCTTCAGTGGCGATGTTTAAGTCCATTCGGATCATGCTTGCTATTGCAGCGTACCACAATTATGAGATCTGGCAGATGGATGTCAAAATCGCGTTTCTGAATAGAAACTTGCTCGAGGATGTGTACATGACATAGCCTGAGGGTTTTGTGGATCTACAGCATACTGGGAAAGTATGCAAGCTGCAAAGGTCAATTTATTGGCTGAAGCAAGCTTCTCGAAGTTGGAATCTTCGATTCGATGATGCGGTCAAATAGTTTGGTTTCATCAAGAATGAAGATGAACCATGTGTCTACAAGAGGGTTAATGGGAACACAGTTGTCTTCCTAGTATTGTATGTGGATGACATACTACTTATTGGGAATGACATCCCTTCGCTACAGTCTGTGAAGACTTGGCAGGGGACGTGCTTCTCAATGAAGGACATAGGTGAAGCAGCCTGTATTCTAGGCATCAAGATCTATAGAGATAGATCTACGAGATTGCTTGGCCAAAGTCATAGTACATACATTGACACGGTATTACAACGGTTTGCCATGCAGAATTCCAAGAAGGGACTTCTGCCGATGTCACATGATGTGAGTCTTTCGAAGACTCAAAGTCCCTCTTCTAGAGAGGAGAGAGACCGCATGGATAAGATCGCTTATGCATCTGCTATAGGATATATCATGTACACCATGCTGTGTACTCATCCTGATGTCTCGTATGCTTTAAGCATGACGAGTAGATACCAGTCAGATCCAGGTGAGCATCACTGGATAGCAGTCAAAAATATTCATAAGTACTTGAGAAGGAATAAAGATTATTTCTTGATATTTGGAGGCGATGAGGAGCTAGATGTAAAGGGTTAAAGCGATGCAAGCTTCTAAACTGACCAGGATGATTATAGATCACAGTCAGGGTTCGTGTTTTGCTTGAATGGTGGCGCTGTGAGCTGGAAGAGTTTGAAACAGGACACAGTTGTTGATTCTACAATAGAGGCCGAGTATATCGCTGCATCAAAGGCAGCAAAGGAGGTAGTTTGGATCCGCAAGTTCATTACTGAGCTTGGGGTGGTTCCTGTAGATTTTTGCCCGGAAGCTCTGATACCAATTGAAGGGTTTAGCTCTTCGAGTCTGTGAGGGGAAACTTCGCTTCCCACTTCACCTCGGTCGCTTGTTTATGGCGATCCCATCGATGTTCCCGAATTAAAAAAATTTAATCCTAGACAAAAGGGATTGCCTAAGCAACCAAGTCATCGTCGTGCTATTCGTTTAGAGTGGTCACTTGAACAAACTTGTTGTTCAAGCGACCAACCTCTATTCTACGAGTAGCCGAGGAATAGACGATGTACAGATCGTCGGCTTTGGTGTTTATGTTCGGGATCCAAGTATTATTTACCCACAATAAGAATATATCATGCTCATAGTTGAAAAACAAATACAAACATGAAGTAAACAACCACATACAACATGCATATAATTGAAAAACAATTATAGAAATAATACAAAAGAACACTAATCAAAATAAACAAGATTATACCTCTTGTTATACCTCTTGATCTTCTATTGTATGTCCTTCCTCCTTTCGGACATCGTGTGGGCGACGATCTACCAAAAGTTGAAGCTCCTAGATCACCAATCTTCCTTTCCTTGTTCACTCCGAACAAAGGAAGATCATAAAACAAAACTCTTCTTCCTATCTAGAACCGGCCACCAAGTCAATAGACTCGATGTTGCCAACGTCCAAGGAAGAGAACGTGGAGTATAGGAAACCGGCCAAAAGAGAAAACATGAGAGGATGGGCGTCGGCCAACACTAGGAGAAGAGAAAGGAAACTATCCCTTCACCTTGTTGCCGCCCAAAACCCTAACCCTAGCTCTCCTAATTGTTGGCCATGGAAGAGGGGAAGAAGAATAGGATGAGCACCGGCCAAGGTAGAGGGAAGAAGGAAGGAACCGGCCAAACCTTAGGAAGAATAAGAAAGAGCCTCCTCCACTTGTTGCCGCCCACCCCTAGCTCCCAAACCCTAGTCGTGCACTTCTAATCCTACCGTAATTAGGATTGCTAGCCCCCCAAGGGAAGCAAACCCTAATCCTCTTAAGCCATCCATCAAGTTGCCACCCAAGCCATAGCCCTATATTTATAGAGTTTGGCTCAAGCCTCCTTTTAATCTCCACCATTGGTTCTAGGGATTTAATCTCAACCGTTGGATCTAGAGATTTAATCTCTACCTTTGGATCTAGAGTTTTGTTTTCATCCATTGGATCTAAGCTTCATGAGGTGTTAATAGGCTACAATAGGGACCATGAGGAGGAGTTGGATCTTGGCCACCCATGGATCAAGCCCACATAAAGTCCGATCCATTAATGATAATCCAATCCACTAAAGGATTATCATTGATCTACCTCACCAACCCCCATAAGTTAATATGGGATCCATATATTATTTGTACATTTTCTCCCAGTGTTTAAGATCTCGAATGTTCGTCGATTAATTAATTTACTGACCATTAATTAATCGACATCTAACTCCATGAGTAGTACCACTCAACCTTTTCATCATGCCGAACCAAGTCCACCAACAGGGTTTACATGATGAACCTTATGAGCTCCTCAAGGGGAAATCATCATCCTAATATATAGGACACGGTTTCCTCCTATAATCAATGACATATCATATAAATAATATCATTTCCCAACTTACCGAGCCTATCGATTTAATCTATAAATCTCGCCCATTGGTAAATCAAAGAAATAAATACTAAGTATATGTGCCCAGTATTATATCGAGATTAAGAGCATGTACAAAATAATCTCTGAGGTCCAATTTGATTATGTAGTCAGCAATAAATTGAATCACCTCTAAGTCGGTCCTGCTCAATACACACAAAGTGCACTAGTGTGATTCTATGGTCAAGACAAACCAATACCAAATCACACTACAACCATTCCGATGGTGTGTCCAAAGTCATCTCGGTTGTGAGCCTTTACTTATACTTTACAAGGAGTCGATAACATGATCTCCCGTGTGACACCACACACCATGTTATCTACAATGTAATGTATTAGACAATATTGCATAACTATAAAAATACAAATAATGATCATGTGATTCTTATTTCAAAAATAAAGATGTTCATACAAAAGATAGACTTTTCAGTATACATCCCAACAATCTCCCACTTATACTAAAAGACTATGTTGTCTTCTTACTGCCATACATCTGATTCTCATTCCCTCCACATGCCTATCAAAAGCTCTCGCTAAAAAGGCCTTAGTGAAAGGATCTACTAGGGTATCCTCTGATGCAATCTAGGTGACAACACCTTCTGTCTCCTTTACGATTTCTCATATCAGGTGGTACTTGCGCTCTATGTGTTTACATGCCTTATGGGCTCGTGGTTCCTTCGAGTTTGCAACTACACCATTATTATCACAATAAATTGTGATAGTTCTGGGCAAACCAGGAATTAAATCCAAGTCCATCAGGAAGTTCCTGAGCCACACAACTTCTTTGGCCGCCTCAGAGGCTGCCACATACTCAGCTTCCATGGTGGAGTCCGCCACGCATTTCTGCTTGACACTCCTCCATACAATGGCTCCACCTCCCAAAGTAAACACAAAACCTGAGGTAGACTTACTGTTATCCCTGTCTGATTGGAAGTCGGAATTCGTGTAACCCACAGGGAGTAATTGGTCTGTCTAGTAAACTAGCATATAATTCCTAGTCCTTCTCAGATACTTCAATATATGCTTTACCGTAGTCCAATGTCCCTGTCCTGGATTACTCTGATATTTGCTGACCATGCCCACGGCATAGCAGATATCTGGTCTCGTACATAACATCGCATACATGAGGCTGCCTACTGCCGAAGCATAAGGAACCGCCTTCATCTCCACTATCTCCTCAAATGTTCTAGGACATATCTCCTTAGACAAAGGAACTCCATGCCTGAAAGGTAGAAAACCCTTCCTGGAGTTCTGCATGCTAAAATGCTCCATAATCATGTCTATGTATGAAGCTTGGGATAAGCACAACATCCTTTTCCTACGATCCCTTATAACTTTGATCCCAAGGATGTGTCCCACTTCTCCCAAGTCCTTTATATCAAACTGTTTGGACAACCATACCCTTACGTCCGATAACACCTTGATATTGTTATCAATCAACAAAATGTCATCTACGTATAGTACAAGAAATATCACTATGTTTCCGTCACATCTCTTGTATACACAAGACTCATCCGGACTTTGAATAAATCCATAAGACTGGATTACCTCATCAAAGCGGATGTTCCAAGATCTCGAAGCTTGCTTCAATCCATAAATGGACCGATTAAGCTTACACATAAGATGCTCTGTGACTTTAGCAATGAACCCCTCTGGTTGCTTCATATAGATGTTTTCCTCAAGACTTCCATTAAGGAAAGTTGTCTTGACATTCATCTGCCACACCTCATAATCCATATGAGCTACTATGCATAAGAGAATCCGGATAGATTTAAGCATGGCTACCGGCGAAAAGGTCTCATCATAATCGATACCCTCTTTTTGAGTACACCCCTTCGCAACAAGCCTCGCTTTGAAGGTCTCAACCTTCCCATCTATTCCTCTCTTTCTTTTGTAGATCCACTTGCATCCAATGGTTTTTACACCATCGGGTTGCTCTACTAGCTCCCAGACTTGATTCGAATCCATAGATTCAATCTCAGTATTCAATGCTCTTTGCCAAGATACCACATCTTTATCTTGGATTGCCTCATCATATGTCCAGGGATCAGGTTCATGTTCGCCAGGGATAAAATCAGAAGATTCTCCCAAGAACATGAATCTATTAGACTGTCTCACAACACTCCCACTACGATGAGGTATCACCTGTGTATCCTCTATGACACGCGGTGTAGTGACTTATGGTATATTCTCTTGTACCGGTGGTACTGAAGAAGTGACTTCCCCTTTTAATTCCTCCAGAATAATTTTACTCTTGGGCTTGTGGCTCATCACATAGTCTTCCTCTAGAAATCTGGCATTCATGCTAACGATCACCCTCTGATCTCTAGGACTATAAAACAAACCACCCTTCGTTCCTCTAGGATAGCCAACGAACATGCATACTTCTGTACGAGGTTCCAACTTACCAGCATCTGCCTTCAGCACATGTGCTGGACTCCCCCATATCCGAATATGTCTTAGACTAGGCTTTCGCCTAGTCCACAATTCTGTGGGAGTAGAAGGCACTGATTCAGATGGAACCAAGTTCAGAATGTACACCGCTGTATCTAGAGCATATCCCCAAAACGAATCTGGCATCTCAGAATAACTCATCATTGATCTAACCATCTCCATAAGAGTCTTATTCCTTCTCTCTGCTACACCATTCTGTTAGGGTGTGCCAGGTGCAGACAATTGGGATTGAATCCCAGCCTCTGATGAGTAATTCTTAAACTCTCCCAAGAAGTACTCTCCACCACGATCAGATCGTAGTGTCATCCATATCTTGAATAATCAACTATGAAAAAGACAAAATATTCAAAACCACCTCTTGTCTGGATAGACATAGGACCATACAAATCAGAATGAACCAATTCTAACACATCTTTGGCTTTATACCCCTTGTCCTTAAAAGCCCTCTTGGTCATTTTACCCTCTAAGCAAGATTCGTAGGTTGGGAAATCTTCCACCACTAATGAACCCAGAGGTCCATCAGCTATCAACCTTTGAATTCTTCTTAGGTTAATATGACTAAGCCTAAGATGCCAAATATATGTTTGGTTCATCTTCGAAGGTTCTTTTCTCTTATTGGAATTAGAAGATGAGTTATTAACTTCTATTTGCATCGTGGGAGCTTTTGGTTCAAATGTATACAAATTGCCTACCATCGTACCAGAATAGATAATCTCTCTATTCCATTTTATAACAACTATGTCATTAAAAGAAATAGAGTATCCATCCATAAACAATTTAGAAACCGAAATTAAATTCTTTCTAAATAAGGGTACATAAAGGCAATTCTTAAGAACCAAAACTTTATTTTTCTTAAAAGATAAATGAACGTCTCCCACTGCAACAGCCACCACCTTCGTGGCATTTCCCAAGTAAACGGTAATCTCCCCTTTAGCTAGTCGTCGGGTTTCCTGGAACCCCTGCAAAGTATTGCAGACATGATTAGTGGATCCCATACCTACACACCAGGTGCCGATAGATAACACCGCTAACCATGTTTCAACGACTAGGCCAAAGGATATATCTTTGTTCTGCTTCAGATTGGGATAGTCCTTCTTCCAATTTCCATCCTGCTTGCAAGTGAAGCACTTTCCTTTCGGCTTCTTCACTCGTCCGTGAGATCCTCCTATCACCTATGCCCCAGCTTGTTTCTTCTTCTTCTTGCCTTTCAGCTTAGAAGTAGAAACCTTTTGAATAATCATGGTCTGAGCCTGAGCAAGCCTTTCTGTCGACTGGGGAATGATATCGACCTGGGTTTCCCCATCGATCTCAGCTCCAAGGACTTCCAACTCACTCGTAGGATTAGGAGGACACTCTGTGAAGAGTACATACTATTACTCCTCAACAGTTAAGACAATATCCAGAATCCTTTTTCCAATCATGTACAGTAAGTTTATTTTCCTCTAGTTTCACAACAAGTGGACTGAAAGTCATTTTTGAATATCCTAAGAATCACATAGATCATTACTTTAGATTTCAAAAAATTATTGATTCCTCAAACAATAAAATTTTGAAATCGACCAACACCTCAAAACACCGAGAATATCGTATGCCACGATCGTGTGGATGTATACGAATTCTATATTTGTAAGAGGAGGTTTTACCCATTTATTTTACTTTCTTGTCAACCTAAATTTTTGACAAATAAAATTAATAGTTTGTTTCTCTTCGGCCCTACAAATAAAAGCAGTGACTCCAATGGGGAGGATACTTATATTTGTATCTAAGTGTTCACCATTACTCGATACTAAGAAAATTATCTCGGGTTATGTGCCTTCCGATGGGGAAGTACACACGCTCTTCAATAATTTCCTATAACCATATTCGACCCTGTGATCCGCAAACAAACTCATCTGATGGGGAGAAAGGAACTCAGAGCCGATGCGCAAGTTTGCTTGCATCACATGTCAAATCGTAATGGAGGCCGTGGGAATTTATAAAAATATCCCTCTCCCACTTAGTAATTTGAAAATGAGGAATTTTCTAGCCTACGACATGCATATCAAACAATAAGCAAAAAATATGAAAAATAAATTATTTTCCAACTATTATGGCTTTTGTCTTCAATATGTCTCCCGTTGCATCACCATCTCGTCCGCTCCTCCTACGCCATGTACGAGCCATCCGGAGATCCGAGCCGAGACTAAAATCTATTTTAATTTACATCCATCGATCCTATACTTCACGAGGGAGTGTACATGATATCTAGATCGAAAGTAAAATAAAATAAAAAAGAGTGGCTAAACAATGTCGTATCTAATTTACAAAAATTAAATACTAGCCTCGTCAACCCTTAGGATTCAACAAAATATACACATACACACATATGGCCATAATAGTCGGATCTTATGCTTGTAACCAAAGAGTTAACTTACGCATATCCTACTATTATCCGGCACATATAATATATAAAAAAATGCATAAATGCAATCGAATCCTTAATCACACAAAATCGAAAACTGTGGCTCTGATACCAATTGTAGGTTTTTGCCCGGAAGCTCTGATACCAATTGAAGGGTTTAGCTCTTCGAGACCGTGAGGGGAAACTTCGCTTCCTACTTCACCTCGGTCGCTTGTTTATGGCGATCCCATTGATGTCCCTGGATTAAAAAAATTTAATCCTAGACAAAAGGGATTGCCTAAGCAACCAAGTCATCGTCGTGCTATTCATTTAGAGTGGTCACTTGAACAAACTTGTTGTTCAAGCGACCAACCTCTATTCTACGAGTAGCCGCGGAATAGACGATGTACGGATCGTCGGCTTTTGTGTTTATGTTCGGGATCCAAGTATTATTTAGCCACAATAAGAATATATCATGCTCATAGTTGAAAAACAAATACAAACATGAAGTAAACAACCACATACAACATGCATATAATTGAAAAACAATTATAGAAATAATACAAAAGAACACTAATCAAAATAAACAAGATTATACCTCTTGTTATACCTCTTGATCTTCTATTGTATGTCCTTCCTCCTTTTGGACGTCGTGTGGGCGACGATCTACCAAAAGTTGAAGATCCAAGATCACCAATCTTCCTTTCCTTGTTCACTCTGAACAAAGGAAGATCATAAAACAAAACTCTTCTTCCTATCTAACCGGCCACCAAGTCAATAGACTCGATGTTGCCGCCGGCCAAGGAAGAGAACGTGGAGAATAGGAAACCGGCCAAAAGAGAAAACATGAGAGGATGGGCGCCGACCAACACTAGTAGAAGAGAAAGGAAACTACCCCTTCACCTTGTTGCCACCCAAAACCCTAACCCTAGCTCTCCTAATTGCCGGCCATGGAAGAGGGGAAGAAGAATAGGATGAGGACCGGCCAAGGTTGAGGGAAGAAGGAAGGAACCGACCAAACCTTAGGAAGAAGAAGAAAGAGCCTCCTCAACTTGTTGCCGCCCACCCCTAGCTCCCAAACCCTAGCCGCCCACTCCTAATCCTACCCTAATAGGGATTGCTAGCCCCCCAAGGGAAGCAAACCCTAATCCTCTTAAGCCATCCATCAAGTTGCCGCCCAATCCATAGACCTATATTTATAGAGTTGGGCTCAAGACTCCTTTTAATCTCCACCATTGGTTCTAGGGATTTAATCTCAACCGTCGGATCTAGAGATTTAATCTCTACGTTTGGATCTAGAGTTTTGTTTTCATCCATTGGATCTAAGCTTCAAGAGGTGTTAATAGGCTACAATAGAGACCATGAGGAGGAGTTGGATCTTGGCCACCCATCGATCAAGCCCACATAAAGTCCGATCCATTAATGATAATCCAATCCACTAAAGGATTATCATTGATCTACCTCACCAACCCCCATAAGTTAATATGGGCTCCATATATTATTTGTACATTTTCTCCCCATGTTTAAGATCTCGAATATCCGTCGATTAATTAATTTACTGACAATTAATTAATCGACATCTAACTCCATGAGTAGTACCACTCAACCTTTTCATCATGTCGGACCAAGTCCACATGTAGGGTTTACATGATGAACCTTACGAGCTCCTCAAGGGGACATCATCATCCTAATATATAGGACACAGTTTCCTCCTATAATCAATGACACACCATATAAATAATATCATTTCTCAACTTACCGAGTCTATCGATTTAATCTATAAATCTCGCCCATTGGTAAATCAAAGAAATGAATACTAAGTATATGTGTCCGTTATTATATCAGGATTAAGAGCATGTACAAAATAATATCTGAGGTCCGATTCGATTATGTAGTGAGCAATAAATCGAATCACCTCTAAGTCGGTCCTGCTCAATATACACAAAGTGCACTAGTGTGATTCTATGGTCAAGACAAACCAATACCAAATCACACTACAACCATTCCGATGGTTTGTCCAAAGCCATCTCGATTGTGAGCCTTTACTTATACTTTACAAGGAGCCGATAACATGATCTCCCGTGTGACACCACACACCATGTTATCTACAATGTAATGTATTAGACAATATTGCATAACCATAAAAATGCAAACAATGATCATGTGATTCTTATTTCAAAAATAAAGATGTTCATACAAAAGATAGACTTTTCAGTATACATCCTAACAGTTCCAAGCATAGCAGATTCTATAGTGCTCTATTGTGACAACAATGGAGAGATTGTGCAGGCTAAGGAACCTCGCCCACACCTGCGGACCAAACACATATTACGACGCTTCCATCTCATTCGAGAGATTATCGATAAAGATGTGAAGATTTGCAGAGTACCCATAGAGGCTAACATCGCAAATCCCTTGACCAAGGCTTTGTCACAGAAAAAACATGATGGTCACACTAGGTCATTCGGTATTAGATACTACGGTGATTGGTACTAGTGCTAGTGGGAGATTGTTAGTGAAAGCCCTAGAGTCAATCATGTGATGATTGTTGTATGGACTTTATTGTATCATATTCCTATTTATAAAGGCATGGTTATTATATTTACTTGTATTGGTGCCAAATAACTAAATGTAATAACATCCTTGAGTAGAAGGTTCTTATCTATATCAATCGATTAGTTGAATCGATAATTAGATGATATAGAGAATACTACTCTTAATCATTCCTAGTCAAGTATTAACATTCAAGTACAATGTTAATACGTAGAGACTAGCATGTAGGTCAACTTGATGACTTGATCTCACAAGTCATGGATATGAGATATCAAGTTGACACATGGGTATGCATTGGAGAATGTATACTGAATGACCCGCCATGAGAAAGCATCATGGATCGTTATATGAGTGTCATATACTTTTTCATGTGACTATTAGTCCTTAGACTTGAAGTCACCATGGTTCCCTACATAAGGAGTTGCATACTTTGGCTTCGTCAAACGTCACCCGTAAATGGGTGGACTATAAAGGCTATTACTGGGTATATAACAAATTATGCGGAGGGATGAGTGATGTAGATGGGATCTATTCATCCTATATGACGGGAGTGACATCGTTATTCTTGATAGAGTGAGACCACGAAGTGCATGGCCATGCCCGAATGAGTCAATATGAGATATTAAGCTCATTTGATTAGAGTGAGTCTACTTGGAGTTCAAGATATAGATTGTACTAAGGATGACACAGTCTATGCCTCAATTGGTCAATCTAGATGTCAAGGATAGAGGGACATTGTCACATATTATGAGAGTCACATTTAGTAGTCACAAAGGTGATGTTGGATCTCAACATTCTTATAACCTGGGTAGCAATGATGTGTTGCTAGATAACACTCATTGCTAAAGTTCCTAAATCGGTTTAGGAGCATTGCCAACGTTACAAGAACCTATAGGGTCATACACAAAGGGCAATTAGATAGAGATTGTTGGGATGTATACTGAATAGTCTATCATTTGTATGAACATCTTTATTTTGAAATAAGAATCACATGATCATTGTTTGCATATTTATGGCTATGCATATTGTCTAATACATTACATTGTAGATAACATGGTGTGTGGTGTCACACGGGAGATCATGTTATCAGCTCCTTGTAAAGTATAAGTAAAGGCTCACAATGGAGATGGCTTTGGACAAACCATTGGCATGGTTGTAGTGTGATTTGGTATTGGTTTGTCTTGACAATAGAATCACACTAGTACACTTTGTGTGTATTGAGCATGACCGACTTAGAGGTGATTCGATTTATTGCTGACTACATAATCGAATCGGACCTCAGATATTATATTTTACATGCTCTTAATCCCAATATAATAACGGGAACATATACTTAGTATTTATTTCTTCGATATACCAATGGGCGAGATTTATAGATTAAATCGATAGGTTTGGTAAGTTAGAAAATGATATTATTTATATGGTGTGTTGTTGATTATAGGAGGAAACCGTGTCCTATATATTAGGATGATGATGTCCTATTGAGGAGCACATAAGGTTCATCATGTAAACCCTGCAGGCGGACTTGGTTCGGCATGATGATAAGGTTGAGTGGTACTACTCATTGAGTTAGATGTTGATTAATTAATGTAGGATATTTGAGGTCGCTAGAGGGGGGTGAATAGCGTCGTGCTTGCGTGATTGAATTCGTTCACGTGTCGTCTCTACAAATTTCATTAGCGCAGCGGAAAATAGATAATAATGAAAATAACGAAATGGACAATCACACACGAACACGAGTATGTAATGTGGTTCATAACCGCACGGTTCCTACTCTATGGATCGAGCTCTAAGAGCTCTAGTGATGCACACTCAACCACTAATAAACACTCCTTCTCGGTACAATCCGGAGGTGGAGAAACCTCGTACAATATGATTACAACAATAATCAAAATGCTACAAGCAAATACAATGAAATACAAAGCAATACAAGTAAAGAAACTACTTTACAAATACCTTTGGATCGCTTGCTTGTTGATTGCTTGAATTGTGATTGAAGACCCTAATTTGCAACAGCAAATCGCCTCAAGACATCCAAGAAATCACATGGTTTTTCCTCCATCACGAGCTCCTTATAAAGCTTCAACCTGTGCTGGAAAAAGTCAATCAGTCGACTGATCGGGACCATCAGTCGACTGATGCCGCTGTTGTTGTGAGATAACGGCTAGATCCATGCTGGATAAGTCCAACGTATCCATCATCAGTCGACTGATGGAGTCTTCACTCGACCAGTTGAGTCTCGACTCCATTCTGTGGCCAAATTCTCGAGCACCAGTCGACTGATCACATGATCAGTCGACTGCCCGAGCCATCAGTCGACTGCCCACCTCTGGCAGTCGACTGCTAGGCCACTTCCCACAGTCAAACCCTAGTTGACTCAGTCAGTCGACTGCCACATGGCCCCAGTCGACTAGCACACCTCAAACATGAGGTTTTAACCCAAGTATGGTTCCCCCATACTTGCTAGACCACCCTTAGCCTAGACCTAAGCCTTCTAGCCACCTCCATCAGCCTCACGCCTCTCGGATCCCTCCAAGTCATCCATGACTTGTTCATCCATCGCGCTAGCCTTCAGGTGCTTCCATAGGCTATGTCATGCTAACGGCGTCTACACCGCCAAGGCACATTGGACTTACGCCGCCAAGACTCCGCTTGAACTTTACGCCGCTAACCATTGGACTTATGCTGCCAAGACTTCACCCTTAGACTTTACGCCGCCAATATTCCCCTTGGACTTCTCAAATGCCAAGACTCAAGCTTGGACTTTCCCTTGCCAACCCATGCTGGACTTTCCATTGCCAAGACCCATGCTTGGACTTTACCATGACAATTACATTGTCATATGTTTTTGTCGAACATCAAAACATCACTCGAGTCAAACTCGAGTCCTGGTCAATCGTGACCTGGGCCGATTGCACCAACAATCTCTCCCTTTTTGATGTTTAACAAAAACCAAACAAACCATTGAGTTAGAACACTAACTCAAATCCCTTACAAATTATCCCAAATTGGTAATCTTATCTTTCTCCAAAACATTCTCCCCCTTTTTGACTAACATCAAAAAGGTTTTCTCTCCAAGGAGGTTAATGTCTCATGTCCCAATGAGATCTTACAATCTCCCCCTTTGTCCAAAAATACCTAGGATGTCTACCATCTTCCTAGTGATAAGTCCCATATCACTCAAGAGAGGCAATCCTATTCACTCTCCCAATTTCCAAATTGGGTCTCTCAAAAACCCATCAATTTTACCAATTTATGTCATTTTTCCCATAACTTCTCCTCTTCGAAGAGAAAAACACATCCATCATCCTAAGATGGATACCTCCCCCTAAAGGCTTGCTCCCCCTTGATCATTGCACCAACAATGTCCCTGGGAAGTCCCTAAACCAATAGGAACTCTAAACCATCAAAATTAAGATTAGAAATTCAACAATGAACTTTCCAACACCTTAAAATTGATACAAACCCTAAACAACTCTCCTAATCCATATCCAATGGATTTTCACCCTTTATAATGCTTCCCAAAGCATATCCTAGGGTTAGGAGTGGTTAGGGACCTTAACCGTAGCTGAACACGGGCTAACCAAACCTAGTTTTCCCGAAATCAGACAATCAGTCTAGTGATTCAGATATCAGTCGACTGACACCCTCATCAGTCGACTGCCACCCAGGGGCATTCGACTGATAACTGAAAATCTCAATTTTCAATTATCAGAAATGAATTTTGGAAAATCATAAGTAATTCTACGTATATCGAAAAATCATGAAATTTGATACGTATATTACTTATAGTCAATACAATGAATGAAAAATATTTGAAAATTATTTTATCCATGAAATACAGAAATTGATACAAAATTCAAAAGTGAAGAAAACTTCTAAGTTTTGGCTCACTTTGTATCAACTTCATCAATGGTGATTGCTATCAAAAGATAGACTTCACCAAGGTTTTTCAAAATGATTTTAAAATGTCTTCAAAACCTTATTTTGGATCATATTCCTTGGGCTCTAAGTACATGACTTGTACACAAGCTTTCCCAATGATCCACATTGAATTAAGATGAGTTTTGGTTCAACTAGATGCAAAAACTATGCACCTTGAATTCAACTCATATCCTAGCATCTCACATGTATCTAAGGTGTATAAATACACATACATGTCAATGTGATGTGAGATGTGGGTTTTGGTTACCTTAATCTAAGGTTTCATGCATTTTTCTAGGCAACCCAACTTGATTCCCTTATAAATGGGACTCCAAGTCATGCCATTGTCCTTAAATCAATTTTCAATCAAGTTAATGCATGAATGTATGATCATGGCATAAATAATAGCAATATTAAAGCATGACCAATGATCATGATGTCATGGCATATGATAAAATCTAGAACACATTACATTTTCCTAAAAACTAAGCATACTCATGACATATAAATGATAGAAATAAGCATGATGTCATGACATGGCATATGACAATCAAAGCATGACATATAAAATACATAGGTATAGTAATACCTAAATTTTAATATTAATTGCCATTTGATATAATTAAATATATTTTGCCATATTATCACTAATCTCCCTAGTGTGCCAAAAACCCAAAATGGCACACTAACCTCTAATCCTAAATTTTGCCAATTTGACCATTTTATCGACCTTCTCAAATAATATTGGCACCTCCTAAAATCTTTTAGGATCATAATTCAAATCTATTTCCAAGGTAACCATAACCTTGAAAATAACCTAAAGTGCCACCTTTGCCATGGTTGAGTTAACTACCCATCCAATCAAGGTTGGCATACCCTAACCCTATCTAGCGTGAATCAATCACGCTCTTAGGAACCCAAAACGTATTTGAGCTCCTAGGGTTAATTAGGTATTCCTTAGGGATAACCTCCCTAGATACCCTCATAATGACCCTCTTAGGCTTGTTAGCCTTAGTCATTTGGGTCTTACCTAGGTTTACTCTAGGGGTAACTCCCCTTGCAACCTTCTTAGTGGCCACCCTAGGTTTCCTAGAAACCTTAGCCACTAGGCACAAACCATAGTTGCTCTTAGGGATAACTTCCCTAGTAACCTTAGTTTTCCTAGACCTAGTTTGTGTTCCATAGTCAAATGGAACACTATGATAAGCCACCTTAGGCTTAGGTTTGTGACCCAAACCTTGCTTGCCCTTGGTTGACTTTTGACTCTTAGGTCCTAAGTGTTGACTTTGAGATTTGGACCTAGACTTTTGATCATTTGACCCTTTAAATTGGTTTTGTATGTTCCTAAGGGTCTTCTCAAGTTTTTCAAGCCTTGATCTCAAGGCTTGGTTTTCAATCTCTAATTGCCCAATTTTAGAGTTTTGATTTAAACCATGGGCATAGGACTTCCTAGGCATATGCCTAGTCCATTTAGGGTTAAGACCTAGATGTTCTCCTATTTTCTTGATAGATTCCCTAGGTAAGATATTTTTAGGGATATTAGTCCCAAATTTCTCCTTACTCCTAAGGTTAACATTTTTAGCTCCTAAGCAAATATATCTATTATTCCTAGCATGCTTTTCATGAGCGATTGCAAGATTACTTAAGTTATTTCTAGCATGCTTTTTAACATTAAACCTAGAAGAATGAGCATTATTGAAATGATATACCTTAGGGTTTGCCTTAGTAGCTCCCCCTACTTGTGATGCTCCTTCTTGGATCTTTTTGCTCCCCCTAGGACATTGATTCCTATAATGTCCTTTTGAATTTCACTTGAAGCATATGATGTGCTCCTTGCCTTTAGGTGATGGGGAACCGGCATCCTTGACTTTTGGTGTCGGAGGAGTTTTTCTAATCTTCTTTGGGCACTTGCTCTTGTAGTGCCCATGCTCCCTACACTCAAAACACATTATATGGATTTTATTTGAAATTAGAGTGTTTGAGTTACCTAGTTCGGTGGTGAGAGTCTCTTGAGCTTATTCTTCCTCTTGACCGGATGTAGATGGTTCTTCTTCTTGCTCCGCTATTGAGGATGCTCTAATCTCCTCCCCCTCAATCCTTGAGGTGGAGGTCTCCTCTTCTTCCACCGATCCGGAAGTTGATTCCTTCTCAACTTCCGAATCCTCACTCGCTTCTGAGGATGATGATTCATCTTCGGCCTCCTCTTCTTGAGCCAGTGATGGATCTTCATGGAGCTTGGCCAATTCCCTCCAAAGCTTCTTGGCATCCATACGATCACCTAGGCTACACAAGAAATCATTAGGAATTAAATCAAAGATAAATTTGATTACCTTCTTATTTTTCTCGAATTGTTGAAGTTTCTCCTCACTCCATCTCTTTTTCTTGAGGAAACCACCTGTTGGTCCTCTTGGATACTCAAATCCTTCCATTAATAAGGACCATTCCTCAAGGTCTTTCATCATCAAAAAATTTTCAATTCTCGCCTTCCAAGAATTGAAACCTTCTCGTCCATAAAAGGCATACGAAATTGGGGTGTTGATATCCCATCCCAATCATCCTTGGACTTCCATCTTTCCCTCTAGTGTCATGACTCCGGGTTGTTAATCCGTAGAAGAGCCCCGGGCTCTGATACCAATTATAGAATATTTGAGGCCGCTAGAGAGGGGTGAATAGCGTCGTGCTAAGCGTGATTGAATTCGTTCGCGTGTCATCTCCAAATTTCGTTAGTGCAACGGAAAATAGATAATAATGACAATAATGAAATGGACAATCACACACGAACACGAGCATGTAACGTGGTTCGAAACTACACAGTTCCTACTCTACAGATCGAGCTCTACGAGCTCTAGTGATGCACACGCAACCACTAATAAACACTCCTTCTCGAAACAATCCAGAGGCGGAGAAACCTCATACAATATGATTACAACAATAATCAAAATGCTACAAGCAAATACAATGAAATACAAAGCAATACAAGTAAAGAAACTACTTTACAAATGCCTTTGGATCGCTTGCTTGTTGATTGCTTAAATCGTGATTGAAGACCCTGATTTGCAACAGCAAATCGCCTCAAGACATCCAAGAAATTGCATGGTTTTTCCTTCATCACGAGCTCCTTATAAAGCTTTAACCTATGCTGGAAAAAGTCGATCAGTCGACTGATCGGGACCATCAGTGGACTTATTCCACTGTTGTCGTGAGACAACAGCTAGATCCACGCTGGATAAGTCCAACGGATCCATCATCAGTCCACTGATCATACCCATCAGTCGACTGATGGAGTCTTCACTCGACCAGTCGAGTCTCGACTCCATTCTATGGCCAATTTCTCGAGCACCAGTCGACTGATCACATGATCAGTCGACTGCCCACCTCTGGTAATCGACTGCTAGGCCACTTCCCGCAGTCAAACCCTAGTTGACTCAGTCCAGTCGACTGCCACATTGCCCCAATCGACTGGCACACCTCAAACATGAGGTTTTAACCCAAGTATGATTCCCCCATACTTGCTAGACCACCCTTAGCCTAGACCTAAGCCTTCTAGCCACCTTCATCAGCCTCACGCCTCTTGGATCCCTCTAAGTCATCCATGACTTGTTCATCCATCGCGCTAGCCTTCAGAAGCTTCCATCGGCTATGTCATGCTAACGCCGTCTACACCGCCAAGACACATTGGACTTACGCCGCCAAGACTCCGCTTGGACTTTATGCCACTAACCATTGGACTTATGCTGCCAAGACTTCACCCTTGGACTTTACGCCGCCAATATTCCCCTTGGACTTCTCAAATGCCAAGACTCAAGCTTGGACTTTCCCTTGCCAACCCATGCTGGACTTTCCATTGCCAAGACCCATGCTTGGACTTTACCATGACAATTACATTGTCATATATTTTTGTCTAACATCAAAACATCACTCGAGTCAAACTCGAGTCCTGGTCAATCGTGACCTGGGTCGATTGCACCAACAATTAATTGTCAGTAAATTAATTAATTGACGGACATTCGAGATCTTAAACACGGGGAGAAAAAATGTAGATCAATGGTAATCCTTTAGTGGATTGGATTATCATTAATGGATCGGACTTTATGTGGGCTTGATCCATTGGGTGGCTAAGATCCAACTCCTCCTCATGGTCCCTATTGTAGCCTATTAAAACCTCATGAATCCTAGATCCAATGGATGAAAACAAAACTCTAGATCCAAAGGTAGAGATTAAATCTCTAGATCCTACGGTTGAGATTAAATCTCTAGATCCGACGGTTGAGATTAAATCCCTAGAACTAATTGTGGAGATTAAAACAAGGCTTATCCCTAACTCTATAAAAGGAGAGGAGGGGGTGGGTGGCAAGAAGAATTCCAATAGAGATAGGATTAGGGTTAAGGGACGACAAGCTTTGGGGATTAGGGTTTGTGGTGTAGGCGGCCACAAATAAGGAAAGGTTTTCCTTTTCTTTCTTCTTGTTATTAGCCGGCTCCCAAACCAGCCTTTCTCCTCCTTTGCCAGCGTCCAAACTCCTTCATCCTCTTCTCCTTGGCCGGAGGAAACATTGCTTAAGGTCTTCACTTGGAGCTTTTGGCCGACATCCATCTTCCTCATCCCTTCTCCTTGTTGGCCGGCGGCAAGCATCTAGGTTGGTGCTTGTTGGTTGGCTTAAGGAAGGAGAAGGGTCTTGTTTCTATACTTCCTCTTGTTCGGAGCGAGCAAGGAAGGAAGATTGGTGATCTAGGAGCTTCAACTTTTGGTAGATCGTCACCCACACGATGTCCAAAAGGAGGAAGGTCATACAATAGAAGATCGAGAGGTATATCGAATGTCTATTTTCTTTTGTAACATGTCTATATTTGTTCTTCAATTATATGAATGTTATATATTCTGTTTTGTGGCTAATATAACTTGGACCCCGAACATAAACACAAAAGTCGGTGATCCGTACATCGTCTATTCTGTGGCTATTCATAGAATAGAGGTTGGTTGCTTGAACAACAAGTTTGTTCAAGTGACTACTCTAATCGAATAGCATGACGATGAAATGGTTGCTTGGGTGATCCTTTTTGTCAAGGATTAAATTTTTTAATCCGGGGACGTCAATGGGATCGCCACGAACAAGCGACCTAGTTGAAGTGGGAAGCAAAGTTTCCTACCTACAAGTGGTATCAGAGCTTCAGTTCCAATACCTGAAGGTTTTTCCTTTAGAACCGAAGCTCTTATACCACTTGAAGGTAGGAAACTTCGTTTCCCACTTCAACTCGGTCGCTTGTTCATGGCGATCCCATCAACGTCCCTGGATTAAAAAAAAATTAATCTTAGACAAAAGGGATCACCTAAGCAACCATTTCATCGTCGTACTATTCGATTAGAGTGGTCACTTGAACAAACTTGTTGTTCAAGCCACCAACCTCTATTCTACGAATAGCTGCGGAAGAGACGATGTACGGATCATCGGCTTTTGTGTTTATGTTCGGGGTCCAAGTATATTTTTCCACAAAATAAAACATATAACATGCATATAATTGAAAAACAATTATAGACATAATACAAAAGAACACTAATCAAAATAAACAAGATTATACCTCTTGTTATACCTCTTGATCTTTTATTGTATGTCCTTCCTCCTTTTGGACGTCGTGTGGGCGACGATCTTCCAAAAGTCGAAGCCTCCTAGATCACCAATCTTCCTTTCCTTGTTCACTCTGAACAAAGGAAGATCATAAAACAAAACTCTTCTTCCTATCTAGAACCGGCCACCAAGTTAATAGACTCGATGTTGCCACTGGCCAAGGAAGAGAATATGGAGTATGGGAACCGGCCAAAGGAGAATCAAGGAGGGTGATGGGCGCCGGCCAACTCTTGGAAAAGGGAAAGGAAACCAACCCTTCACCTTGTAGCTGCCCAAAACCCTAACCCTAGCATTCCTAGTTGCCGCCGGCCAAGGAAGAAGGGAAGAGGAATTGGTTGAGCACCGGCCATGTAAGGTTTGGTTTCATTGATCTGTGAGAAGAAACTTAGCTTCCTTTTTCACCTTGGTCGTTTGTTCATGGCGATCCCATCGATGTCCCCGGATTAAAAAAAAATTAATCCTAGACAAAAGGGATTGCCCAAACAACCAAGTCATCATCGTGCTATTCGTTTAGAGAGGTCACTTGAACAAACTCGTTGTTCAAGCGACCAACCTCTATTCTACGAGTAGCCGCGGAATAGACGATGTCCGAATCGCCGGTTTTCATGTTTATGCTCGGGATCCAAGTATTATTTAGCCACAAACAAAATATATCATGATCATAAATGAAAAACAAATACAAACATGTAACATATAAAAATAGAGAATAGATATACCTCTTGATCTTGTAATGTATGACCTTCCTCCTTTTGGACATCGTGTGGGCGACGATCTACCAAAAGTCGAAGCTCCTAGATCGCAAATATTCCTTCCTTGATCTTTCAAAGCAAAAGGAAGAATAGAAACAAGGTTCTTCTCCTCCCTAAAACCAACAAACAAGGAACAAAAGAGTTCCTTGCCGTCGGCCAACTAGGAGGAGGAGTTTGTGGTGGAATCCGGCCAAGACACCAAGGGAAGCCCTATATCTTGTTTCCACCACCTAAGGAGAAGGAGAAGAGAGCTTTTGGGCGCCGGCCAAGAGCTAGAAAGGAGCTGGAAAGGAGCTGGATGCCAGCCAATGGAGAAGGAAGAAGAAAAGAACACCTTCCTTATTTGGTGCCGCCCTAGCCTCCAAACCCTAACCCTAATCCTATCTCAACTAGGATTCCTTCTCTTGCCGCCCAAAGCCTAGCACTCTTTGATGATGTTCACGCCAACTCCCTTGCCCTCCTTTTATAGATTTAGGGATAAGTCATGAATTAATCTCCTCCATTGGTCTAGGGATTTAATATCAACCGTCGGATCTAGAGATTTAATCACAACCGTCAGATCTTAGAGATTTAATCTCTACCTATGGATCTTAGAGTTTTGTTTCTATCCATTGGATCTAAGCTTCATGAGGTGTTAATAGGCTACATTAGGGACCATGAGGAGGAGTTGGATCTTGGCCACCCATGGATCAAGCCCACATAATGTCCGATCCACTAATGATGATCCAATCCACTAAAGGATCATCATTGATCTACCTCACCAACCCCCATATGATAATATGGGCTCCATATATTATTTGTACATTTTCTCCCTGTGTTTAAGATCTCAAATGTCCGTCGATTAATTAATTTACTGACCATTAATTAATCAACATCTAACTCCATGAGTAGTACCACTCAACCTTTTCATCATGCCGGACCAAGTCCACCTGCAAGGTTTACATGATGAACCTTATGAGCTTCTCAAGGGGACATCATCATCCTAATAAATAGGACACGGTTTCCTCCTATAATCAATGGCACACCATATAAATAATATCATCTCCCAACTTACCGAGCCTATCGATTTAATCTATAAATCTCACTCATTGGTAAATCAAAGAGATGAGTGTTGGATCGAAGCGGATCGCTAGAGGGGGGGTGAATAGCGATAAAACCTTTTTCTTTTCTTTTCGTTCGTTAAAACTCGAGAGATAATTAATTGCAGCGGAAATGTAAATGTAAAGTGAAAAGAGACAAAGGAGTTTTACTTGGTTCGTAGCCTTCGGCTACTACTCCAAGGCCCTAGCGGTCCTCGACCACGTACGGAGGGCAAAAACACTAAAGAACTCCTCCCCTTTAGAGGTAGGAGTTTAATCGATACAAGTAAAGCACAAAGCTTGAGGTAGAGGGACACTCCCTTTCTCCTCGTTACGATAAAAGCTCTGAAAATGAAAGTACTAAACTGAAATAAAACTCTAACCGACGTAATAAAATGAAAACAAATAAACCTAGATGTCGGAGAAGAAGCACTTCTTTGTCGGAGAAGTTGTAGCTTTGCGGAGGCCTTTGGAGGCTTAAAATTGATGATAAAACCCTAGGTTAGGACCTCCTTTTATATCCTTTAAGCCCCTCATCGAATGGGTCTTCAACCAATAGGAATTGGCCACAAAACTCCTTGAAAAAAGGTGATAAAGCTTGACTCCTCGAGGCTGATTTTTGACTATCGGTTGAACTGATTTCTTGGCCGGTTGAACTGATGGCTCAGCAGTTGAACTGATCCTTGGCCGGTTGAACTGATGGCTTAGCAGTTGAACTGATTTTTGGCTGGTTGAACTGATTTTTAGACTTTTCGACTATAATAAAGAGTTAGCTCGAAATATAAGTGAATTCGATGACCACTTGCCATCCGATCTCAACATAGACCTTCCATGGGAAGTCTTGGTCGGATCGTCGCCTAAGGATGTCCCCGTATGGAGGACTCGACCTTACTTACGCTCACTCACACGAGCTTACCTCAACATTTACCTTTGAAGCCTTGCTTTCGGTCTCCACCTGATTCCTTCGGCTCCCTCCGAAGTCCTCCCGGTGTCGCCCGACCACCGCGGCTTCCTCCGGGTGTCGCTAGCCTTTAGCTCCAGCTATAGCAATCTTCTGCACACTCGATTCAACTCGTGAGATAACGACATGAGCTTAACTTTGTATCGTTTGCTATAATCAAAACAGGTTCGACTTAGGTGCCTACTGCACCAACAATCTCCCCCTTTTTGATTTATGGCAAACCCACATACAAAGTTAAGTAAATAGCAAGCATGAAGAATAATGTGCATTAGAAACAAGAAATAAAGAAGATTAAGTTGGAGCAGTAAGGATTTTCTTCAAGTACTCCCCCTTGAGGAAACCTCCCCCTTGACCGAGGGTGAGTCTTGAAGAAAGACCTTAATCCTCCCCTTTGAGGGTTTCTTTAAGTAATTAACATTACTTAAAGTTGGCCTTAGTAAAACGTTTAAGTTAAGAGTTCTTCTTAACTTGGCCCTTTCTCCCCCTTAAGTAAAACATTAAGGGCATAATAAAAAATAAGTAAAACGTTGACGCCACAAATAAGTTTAAGTTAAGAATTCTCTTAACTTGGCCTTTAATAAGTTTTCAAAACTTAAAGTTAACTTTTGGTTTAAATATAAAGTAAGAGTTAAGTTATCAAAAAAAAATTTGACCCCTTAACTTTGGCCTTTTTCTCCCACTTTTTCCATATATCTAAAAGAGTGAGTGTGTGTGTGGAAAACAAAAATAAGTGTTAAATTTAAAGTCCAAGCATGTTCCACATTATTTTGAAAATAATATACTGAAAATAAGTTCATCTATAAGATATTCGACTCATATTTGGCTTGATTGATATGAAAGATCAACCAGTCCTGGTCAGAGTCGGTTAGTATGTATGATTATACTCCGTGGTTCATAGCGATGCACTAGCTCTACATCTGGAACCAGGAGTAAGGTCCTAACATCTCACGCCCATCTACGTGGCTAAGTACACAAACACATTAGTCCTATGTGTTATGAGATGTATTGGCTCCTTAAATCTATAGGTGCATGATATCTAAGGTATGTCCTATACTAGTTCCATAAAAACTGAAAGTTAAGAAATAGTAGTAAGAAAATATAATTTGCAAGTTCCTATTCTACTACACACATGCCCAATTTTCATCTTAATAGACTAAATTCGACTTCGGGTAGGGGTTTAGTAAATAGGTCTGCTAAGTTAGACTTTGATTCGACGTATTCGAGTTGTATGGCTCCGTTGGCCACATGTTCTCGAATGAAATGGTGTTTGACCTCTATATGTTTGGTCCTAGAGTGACATATCGGATTCTTTGTAAGATTAATTGAACTAATGTTATCTACGTGAAGTTTAGTATTCGTAAAGTCTAACTTAAAGTCGCGGAGAGTGTGCTTCATCCAAAGAAGCTGCGTGACACACTCACCCATCGCGATGTATTCGGCTTTGGTGGTAGATAAAGCAACACAGTGTTGCTTCCTACTGCACCAACTCACTAGACTCGAACCAAGAAGTCGACAACAACCACTCGTACTCTTTCTATCGAGCTTACTACCGGCATAGTCCGAATCGGAGTAGCCGGTTAGTTCGAACTCGGTAGATCTAGGATATCAAATACCGACATTAAGTGTACCCTTTAGATATCTAAGGATACGCTTGACTAGAGTTAGGTGAGACTCCTTGGCACAGGTTTGAAACCTTGCGCACATACTTACTGCAAATAAGATATCAGGTCGGCTTGCAGTTAGGTAAAGGAGACTCCCTATTATGCTACTATAGTATTTTAAATCAATTGAATTTCCGATTACATCTTCTTCTATATTCACATTAGTTGCCATTGGGGTAATTTTAGCGTCTTGCATTCCAAAGCGTTTAATTAATTCCCTAGTATATTTGCGTTGATGTAGGTATATTCCATCTTTAGTTTGTTTAATTTGTAGACCTAAAAAGAAACTTAACTCACCTACTAAATTCATTTCAAATTCACTTTCCATAAGTGAAATGAACTCATTTAGTAGGATTGAGTTGGTGGTTCCGAAAATAATATCATCTACGTAGATTTGGGCTATGAATATGTCTTTACCTAAGGTTTTTACGAAAAGGGTTGGGTCAACTACACCTTGGTTAAAGCCTTTGGACTTAAGATAAATCGAAAGTCTCTCGTACCAAGCTCGAGGAGCTTGTTTAAGTCCATAAAGAGCTTTCTTTAACCTAAGGACATGATCGGGTTTGTCTAAACTTTCAAAACCGGGGGGTTGACTAATATAAACTTTTTCTTTAATGTATCCATTTAAGAATGCAGATTTCACATCCATTTGAAACAACTTAAATCCTCGATGTGCTGCATATGCTAATAGCATTCGAATGGACTCTAATCTAGCTACTGGGGCATAGGTCTCGTCGTAATCTAAACCTTCGACTTGACTAAACCCTTTAGCAACTAGTCTAGCTTTATTTCTAACTACTTCACCTCTATCATCAATTTTATTTCTAAACACCCACCTTGTTCCAATGATTGTTTTATCTTTAGGTGGTGGTACTAATTCCCATACTTCGTTCCTAGTGAATTGAGCCAACTCTTCTTGCATTGCAATAATCCAATCGGGATCAAGAAGAGCTTGGTCAATAGTTTTGGGTTCAATTTTAGAAATCAAGGATATTTGACTAAGGTTTCTGTATGAGGCTCTAGTTCGAACTCCTAGACTTGGATCACCTATCACTTGGTCGATAGGATGATTCGTTTGAGTCCTAGTTGGATTTGGGTTTGAGTCTACAACTTGATCCATAGGATGACTCGTTTGAGTTCTAGTTTGGTTGGAGTCATCTATCACTTGGTCGATAGAGTGACTTGGTTGACTTAGGTTAGGATTAATACTAGACCTGATCTCCGTATCAGAGTTAGGTCTAGTATGAGTCGGTTCGCTAATTGGGGTTGCCGAGGGTTTTGTAGGTTCGTGTCCTTCATCAAATACTACATTGATAGTCTCCTCGACTCTAAGGGTGTCGTGGTTATATACTCTATAAGCTCTGCTTGTAGTCGAGTATCCTAGAAAGATTCCGGTCGTGGTTTTGGATGTAAATTTCCCTAGGTAATCCTTAGTGTTTAGGATATGTACCTTACACCCAAATACCCTAAAGTACTTGATGTTAGGTATTTTATCGTGATAAATCTCGTATGAGGTCTTAAGGTGCCTCTTTACCATAAGGATTCTATTTTGGACATAGCATGCCATATTCACGGCTTCGACCCAAAACCAATCGGGTAGGTTATACTCATTAAGCATTGTCCTAGCGGCTTCTTGTAGGGTTCTATTTTTGCGTTCTACTAGGCCATTTTGTTGTGGAGTTCTAGGGCAAGAGAACTCATGGTGGTATCCATTTAGGTTCTGAGTCAGCAAACCTATGGTTTTCGAATTCACCACCATGATCAGTCCTAAGTCTTTTGATTTTAATGCTTTGTTGATTTTCTATTAATTTAAATAGATTGATTAATTGATCTAGGGTATCACTTTTGTGTTTGATGAACCTAACCCAAGTAAATCTAGAATAGTCATCAATTATGACTAAGCAGAATTTACTTTTGTTAAGTGACTTAGCTCCGTGTGAATCAAATAGATCCATGTGTAGGAGCTCAAGCACACTTTTGGTTCGTTCTTGACTAGTTAGTTGATGTTGTGTCCTAGATTATTTACCTTGTTGACAAGCATTACATATTTTATTATCCAAGTTATTGAGTTTAGGCAAACCTCTAACTAAGTCACTCTGACTCATCTTGTGGATGAGTCTTGGGTGTGAGTGACCGAGTTGTCGGTGTCACAACCATGATTCCTCTTGCCGTGTCATAAGACACTTAGTTGAGGAGTTAGTTAAGTTAATAGTGTAAATGTTGTTATTTCTAGTTCCCTTAAGAATTGTTTTAGAGGTTTCGTTTGTATTAATTACGCATTCGTTTTCTAGAAATATGACCTTATAGTTATTATCACACAATTGGCTTACACTGAGAAGATTATATTGAAAATTTTCTACTAATAAAACGTTTTGAATGACAAAATTTGAGTTAAGCTCAATATCACCTGATCCGATGATTTTGTGCTTGCCGTTATTTCCGAAGACTACCGATCCTTGTCGTTTGAATCGAAGCTTCGAAAACTTGAGTTGATCCCCGGTCATGTGTCGGGAGCAACCACTGTCCAACATCCATTGATCCTACACGCAAGGTAGTTGGATCGGATATTGGATTTATTAAAAATTGGTTGAAAATTATTAACCTAAATCATCTCACCCATGTCTACATGATCAAACATGTTAATCCTATATGTTCTTGTGAGATGACTTCCAATTTTAGTTGAATTAAATTTAATGACTTAAACACTTGTCAACCTTGCGTTAGATTCGGATTTGACCTTAGGCTCATCAAGTCACCTTTTCAAGATCATGTCTTCCAGGTCGTGGCGAGGCACAGAGGCCTTCTTTGATCGGAACAACGACCACTTCTTTAGACAAAGCCATTTTCAAGAAAATAGAGACTTGACTCACCTAAGACCACTTCCTGGTCTAACTAGTCTAGGATACGGCGAGGTAGCTTCAGCTAGTTCCGCTCGGTCAAGTGCACCGAACTAGATACGCCTTATCTAGCCCGAATACACAAGACTCCGCTTTCCTAGCGTACTATCATCTCGCCGCATCCTGGTACTATGTTATCAAGTATTGACGAGTTATAGTCCTATCTAACCATTCTAAAAAGAAAAATAAAAACCTAAGCATGCAATTTCTAAGTTAAAACACAAACAAATTTCGTACTAGCTCCCCCTGGACCGTTGAATCGATTCGGTCTCTCCACATAGTGGATTTGGTCCTTGGGAACCCAGTACTGGTTTGATCCTAAGTTTGAAATTAAGGTGGTCTTAGGGACCCATGCTTGGACACGTTTTTTATGTCTACTTACGATTGACATATACGACTTATTGGTCGTGTTTAAGCTAAACCCTAGCCCGACCTTGTTGTACACGGCCCTTTGCGATCCAAGTAGGAGGTCAAGTCCTTTGGATCCCAAAGTAAACCTTTCCAATGTATTCCTAAGATCTTCGACTTGACTTTTCAAGAGTGAGTTGTCAACTTCGAGTTTTTCAACCCGAGTTGAGTCCTTCTCTTGAACTCGACTAGTCGAAGAGGTTAGGGAGACCTCATGTTTGAGGAGTTTAACTTCCTCAACCAGGGTCTTGACCTTGGACTCGGACTTAGCTAACTTTCTATTTAAAAACTTAATTGCACTATAAAGTGTGGTAATAAGAGAGCGACTTACCTTGAGTTTATCTTTTGAACCGGATGCGTATCCGTGGCTTGTCTTGAATAGTGCTTCGCAGTCCGACTCATCTTCGGTTTCCGATTCAAGTTCCGATTCCGACTCCATCTCCGATTCCACTGGTTTAGCCATAAGGACTCGATCGTTGTCTTCTTCCTTGGAAGCTTCTTCCCAAGTAGCGTTGAGTGCCTTTTTGTATTTTGGTGCCTTGCTCTTGAGTTTTGGGCATTCGGACTTAATGTGTCCAAACCTGTTGCATTCATAACATCTTATGTTTGAACTTTTAGGCTTACCTTCGTTGGGTCGAGTGACGTCTCATTTTAGTCCCTTGACTATCCTCCGAACTAGGTTGACTAGTTCGGCTTCCATTTTTGAGTCGACCTCCGAATCCGACTCATCCTCTTCTTCCTTCGGAGGTGGCTTGCTAGCGGTTTTCTTCTTTGAACCTGCAAATAAAGCTATACCTTTCTCGGGTTCCGAATTAGACTGCTCATGAAGTTCAAAATCAGAAAAAAGTTCATCTAATCTATGTTTAGAAAGATCCTTGGAGACCTTGTAGGCATCGACCATGGATGCCCACAAGGTAGTCCTTGGAAAGGAGTTTAGGACATACCTTATAAGATCGCGGTTTTCAACCTTTTGCCCGATTGCGTGTAGGTTGTTTACTATGTCCTGGACTCGGGCGTGAAGTTGCGTCGCAGACTCGTGTTCCTACATTTTTAGGTTATATAGTTTATTGAATAGAAGATCACGCTTACATACCTTGGCTTCATCGGTCCCTTCGTGTAGCTCCACTAGTTTTGTCCAAAGGTCCTTTGCGCTTATGAAGGGGCCGACACAATTTAGCCCTTCCTTGGATAAGCCTCATTGGAGGATTTGTGTTGCCTTGGCGTCGGCTTCGACTTGTCGTTTTGTCGCAATGGTCCATTGATCATAATCCAAGGAGTCACCCACTTCATTAGTCGGAAGTGTGAAACCCGTTTGGATTATGATCCACATCTCGATTTGGGTTTTGAGAAAGTATTCCATCCGACCCTTCCAATAACGAAAGTCATCTCCATTGTAAAACGAAGGTCGGACGGTGCTAAAACCCTCGAGATGGGCCATTAGAACAAAAGACACAAGGAGACAAAGACGAAGAAACTAGCAACGACAAAAACACAAAAAAAAAGTACCAAGACTCGCGTCTTGGATTAGTAGTGCGGGAGAAAAAATAACAAAGCGAAATAAATCTGAAATAAACAGAATTAAAAAGAAAAAAAATCTGTAAAATGGCTAGATTGGTGGTTTCACCAAATCTTAGCAACCCCGGGCTCTGATACCAATTGTTGGATCGAAGCGGATCGCTAGAGGGGGGGTGAATAGCGATAAAACCTTTTTCTTTTCTTTTTGTTCGTTAAAACTCGAGAGATAATTAATTGCAGCGGAAATGTAAATGTAAAATAAAAAGAGACAAAGGAGTTTTACTTGGTTCGTAGCCTTCGGCTACTACTCCAAGGCCCTAGCGGTCCTCGACCACGTACGGAGGGCAAAAACACTAAAGAACTCCTCCCCTTTAGAGGTAGGAGTTTAATCGATACAAGTAAAGCACAAAGCTTGAGGTGAGGGACACTCCCTCTCCTCGTTACGATAAAAGCTCCGAAAATGAAAGTACTAAACTGAAATAAAACTCTAACCGACGTAATAAAATGAAAACAAATAAACCTAGACGTCGGAGAAGAAGCACTTCGTTGTCGGAGAAGTTGTAGCTTTGCGGAGGCTTTTGGAGGCTTAGAATTGATGATAAAACCCTAGGTTAGGACCTCCTTTTATAGCCTTTAAACCCCTCATCGAATGGGTCTTCAACCAATAGGAATTGGGCACAAAACTCCTTGAAAAATGGTGATAAAGCTTGACTCCTCGAGGCTGATTTTTGACCATCGGTTGAACTGATTTCTTGGCCGATTGAACTGATGGCTCAACAGTTGAACTGATCCTTGGCCGGTTGAACTGATGGCTTAGCAGTTGAACTGATTTTTGGCCGGTTGAACTGATTTTTAAACTTTTCGACTGTAATAAAGAGTTAGCTCGAAATATAAGTGAATTCGACGGCCACTTGCCATCCAATCTCAACATAGACCTTCCATGGGAAGTCTTGGTCGGATCGTCGCCTAAGGATGTCCCCGTATGGAGGACTCGACCTTACTTACGCTCACTCACACGAGCTTACCTCAACATTTACCTTTGAAGCCTTGCTTTCGGTCTCCACCTGATTCCTTCAGCTCCCTCCGAAGTCCTCCTAGTGTCGCCCGACCACCGCGACTTCCTCCGGGTGTCGCTAGCCTTTAGCTCCAGCTATAGCAATCTTCTGCACACTCGATTCAACTCGTGAGATAACGACATGAGCTTAACTTTGTATCGTTTGCTATAATCAAAACTCAGTTTCGACTTAGGTGCCTACTGCACCAATAATGAGTACTAAGTATATGTGCCCGTTATTATATCGGAATTAAAAGCATGTACAATATAATATCTGAGGTCCGATTAAATTATGTAGTCAGCAATAAATCGAATCACCTCTAAGTCGGTCCTGCTCAATACACACAAAGAGCACTAGTGTGATTCTATGGTCAAGACAAACCAACACCAAATCACACTACAACCATTCCGATGGTTTGTCCAAAGTCATCTCAGTTGTGAGCCTTTACTTATACTTTTCAAGGGGTCGATAACAAGATCTCCCGTGTGACACCACACACCATGTTATCTACAATGTAAAGTATTAGACAATATTGCATAACCATAAAAATATACAAACAATGATCATGTGATTCTTATTTCAAAATAAAGATGTTCATACAAAAGATAGACTTTTCAGTATACATCCCTACAGGCCAAAGTAGAGGGAAGAAGGATAGGTGCCAGCAACACCTTAAGAAGAAGAAGAAGAGAACTTCTCCTCTTGTTGCCGCCCACTCCACCACCCAAACCCTAGCCGCCCAACTCAATCCTAACCCTACTAGGATTCCTTGCTGCCCAAGGTAAAGGGAAGAAAACCCTAATCTCCTAACATTAGTTGCCTCCCAAGCCATAAGCCCCCTTTTATAGAGCTAGGCTTAAGCCTCCTTCCATTGGTTCTAGAGATTTAATCTCAAACGTCGGATCTAGAGATTTAATCTCAACCGTCGGATCTAGAGATTTAATCTCTACTGTTGGATCTAGAGTTTTGTTTTCATCCATTAGATCTAGGCTTCATGAGGTTTTAATACGCTACAATAGGGACTATGAGGAGGAGTTGGATCTTGGCCACCCAATGGATCAAGCCCACATAAAGTCCGATCCATTAATGATTATCCATTCCACTAGAGAATTATCATTGATATACCTCACCAACCCCCATAAGTTAATATGGGCTCCATATATTATTTGTACATTTTTAAGTAGTACCACTCAACTTTATCATCATGCCGGGCCAAGTCCACTTGCAGGGTTTACATGATAAACCTTATGAGCTCCTCCAGGGAACATCATCATCCTAATATATAGGACACGGTTTCCTCCTATAATCAACGACACACCATATAAAAAATATTATTTCTCAACTTACCGAGCCTATCGATTTAATCTATAAATCTCGCCCATTGGTAAATCAAAGAAATGAGTACTAAGTATATGTGTCCGTTATTATATCGGGATTAAGAGCATGTACAACATAATATCTGAGGTCCGATTCGATTATGTAGTCAGCAATAAATCGAATCACCTCTAAGTCGGTCCTGCTCAATACACACAAAGTGTACTAGTGTGATTCTATGGTCAAGACAAACCAATACCAAATCACACTATAACCATACCAATGGTTTGTCCAAAGTCATCTAGGTTGTGAGCTTTTACTTATACTTTACAAAGAGCCGATAACATGATCTCCCGTGTGACACCACACACCATGTTATCTACAATGTAATGTATTAGAAAATATACATAATCATAAATATGCAAACAATGATCATGTGATTATTATTTCAAAAATAAAGATGTTCATACAAAAGATAGACTTTTTAGTATACATCCCAACAATCTCCCACTTATACTAAAAGACTATGCTATCCTCATACTGCCATACATTTGATTCCCATCCCCTCCACATGCCTATCAAAAGCTCTCGCTTGAAGGGCCTTAGTGAAAGAATCTACTAGGGTATCCTCTGATGCAATCCAGGCGACAACACCTTCTACCTCCTTTACGATTTCTCATATCAGGTGGTACTTGAACTCTATATATTTACTTGCCTTATGGACTTGTGGTTCCTTCGAGTTTGCAACTGCACCATTGTTATCACAAAAATTTGTGATAGTTCTAGGCAAACCAGGAATCACATCCAATTCCATCAAGAAGATCCTGAGCCACATAGCTTCTTTGGCCGCCTCAGAGGCTGCCACATACTCAGCTTCCATGGTGGAGTCCACCACGCATTTCTGTTTGACACTCCTCCATACAATGACTCCACCTCCCAAAGTAAACACAAAACCTGAGGTAGACTTACTGTTATTGCTATCTGATTGGAAGTCAGAATTTGTGTAACCCACAGAGAGTAATTTGTCTGCTTGGTAAACTAGCATATAATCTCTAGTCCTTCTCAGGTACTTCAATATATGCTTTACCGCAGTCCAATGTCTTTGTACTGGATTACTCAAATATATGCTGACCATGCCCACAACAAAGCAGAAATCTAGTCTCGTACATAGCTTTGCGTACATGAGGCTTCCTACTGCCGAAGCATAAGGAACCGCCTTCATCTCCTCTATCTCCTCAGATGTTCTAGGACACATCTCCTTTGATAAAGGAACTCCATGCCTGAAAGGTCGAAAACCCTTCTTGGAGTTCTGCAAGCTAAAACGATCCATAATGGTGCCTATGTATGAAGCTTGAGATAAGCAAAAAATCCTTTTCTTGCGATCCCTTATAACCTTGATCCCAAGGATGTGTCCCACTTCTCCCAAGTCCTTCATATCAAACTGTTCGGACAACCATACCCTTACGTCCGATAACACCTTGACATTGTTGCCAATTAACAAAATATCATCTACGTATAGTACAAGAAATACCACTGCGTTTCCGTCACATCTCTTGTATACACAAGACTCATCCGAACTTTGAATAAATCCATAAGACTGGCCTCATCAAAGCGGATGTTCCAAGACCTTAAAGCTTGCTTCAATCCATAAATGGACCGATTAAGCTTACATACAAGATGCCCTTTTCCCTTTGCAATGAATCGCTCTAGTTGTTTCATATAGATCTTTTCCTTAAGACTTCCATTAAGGAAAGCTGTCTTGACATCCATCTACCACACCTCATAATCCATATGAGCTGAATGCATAAGAGAATCCGGATAAACTTAAGCATGGCCACCTGCGAAAAGGTTTCCTCATAATCGATACCCTCTTTCTGAGTATACCCCTTCACAATAAGCCTCGCTTTGAAGGTCTCAACCTTCCCGTCTATTCCTCTCTTTCTTTTGTAGATCTACTTCCAACCAATGGTTTTTACACCATCGAGAGGTTCTACTAGCTCCCAGACCTGATTTGAATCCATAGATTCAATCTCAGTATTCATTGCACTTTGCCAAGATACCGCATCTTTATCTTGGATTGCCTCATCATATGTCCCGGGGTCAGGTTCATGTTCGCCAGGGACCAAATCAGAAGATTTTCCCAAGAACATGAATCTATTAGGCTGTCTAACAGCCCTCCCACTACGACGAGGTATCACCTATGTATCCTCTGTGACATGCGGTGCAGTGACTTGTGGTATATCCTCTTGTACCGATGGTACTGAAGAAGTGACTTCCCCTTTCAATTCCTCCAGAATAATCTTACTCATGGGCTTGTGGCTCATCACATAGTCTTCCTCTAGAAATCTGGCATTCGTGCTAACAATCACCCTCTGATCTCTAGGACTATAAAACAAACCACCTTTCGTTCCTCTAGGATAGCCAATGAACATGCATACTTCTGTATGAGGTTCCAACTTACCAGCATCTACCTTCAGCTCATGTGCTGGACTCCCCCAAATCCGAATATGTCTTAGACTAGGCTTTCGCCCAGTCCACAATTCTGTGGGAGTAGAAGGCACTGATTTATATGGTACCAAGTTCAGAATATACACTGCCGTATCTAGAGCATATCCCCAGAACGAATCTGGCAACTCAAAATAACTCATCATCGATCTAACCATCTCCATAAGAGTCCTATTCCTTCGCTCTGCTACCCCATTCTGCTGGGGTGTGCCAGGTGTAGACAATTGGGATTGAATCCCAGCCTTTGATAAGTAATTCCTAAACTCTCCCAAGAGGTACTCACCACCATAATCAGATTGTAGTGTCTTGATACTTTTACCTTGACATTTCTCCACATCAGCCTTGAATTCTTTGAACTTGTCAAAGCTTTCAGACTTGCGGCGCATCAAGTAAATGTATTCACTATCTTGAATAATCATCTATAAAAGAGACGAAATACTCAAAACCACCTCTAGCCTGGATAGACATAGGACGACACAAATCAGAATGAACTAATTCTAACACATCTTTGGCTCTATACCCCTTGGCCTTAAAAGGCCTCTTGGTCATTTCACCCTCCAAGCAAGATTCGCAAGTTGGGAAATCTTCCACCACTAATGAACCGAAAGGTCCATCAGATATCAACCTTTGAATTCTGCTTAGCCTAATATGACCAAGCCTAAGATGCCAAAGATATGTTTGGTTCATCTTCGAAGGTTCTTTTCTCTTATTGGAATTAGAAGATGAATTATTAACTTCTATTTGCATCGTGGGAGGTTTTGGTTCAAGTGTATACAAATTGCCTACCAACGCATCAGAACAGATAATATCCCTATTCCTTTATATAACAACTCTATCATTTAAAGAAATAAAGTATCCATCCATAAACAATTTAGAAATCAAAATCAAATTCTTTCTAAATAAAGGTACATAAAGGCAATTTTTAAGAACCAAAACTTTATTCCTCTCAAACGACAAATAAACATCTCCCACTGCAATAGCCACCATCTTCGTGGCATTCCCAAGTAGACGGTAGTCTCCCCTTCAGCTAGTCGTCGGGTTTCCTGTAACCCCAACAAAGTATTGCAGACATGATCAGTGGCTCCCGTATCTACACACCAGGTGCCGGTAGATAATACCGCTAAACATGTTTCAACGACTAGACCAAAGGATATACCTTTGTTCTACTTCAGATTGGGATAGTCCTTCTTCCAATGTCCATCCTACTTGCAAATGAAGCACTTGCCTTTCAGCTTCTTCACTCGTCCCTGAGATCCTCCCATCACCTATGCCCCATCTTGTTTATTCTTCTTCTTGCCTTTTGGCTTAGAAGTAGAAACCTTTTGAGCAACCATGGCCTGAGCCTGAGCAAGCCTATCTGTCACCTGGAGAATGATATCGACCTGGGTTTCCCCATCGATGTCAGCTCCAAGGAATTCTAGCTTATTCGCAGGCTTAGGAGTGTTGGAATGTATACTGGAAGAGCTAGGCTTTCAGTATACATTCCAACAATCTCCCACTTATACTAAAAGACTTTGCTGTCATCACACTGTCATACATCTGATCCCCAAGTCCTCCACATGACTATCAAACGCTTTCACTGGAAGGGCCTTAGTGAATGGATCCGCCAGGTTATCCTCTGATGCAATCTTGGCGACAACTACTTCTCCTCGCTTTACGATCTCTCGTATCAGGTGGTACTTGCGCTCTATGTGTTTACTCGCCTTATGGGCTCGTGGTTCCTTCGAGTTTGCAACTGCACCACTGTTATCACAATAAATTGTGATAGTTCTGGGCAAACCAGGAATCACATCCAAGTCCATCAAGAAGTTCCTGAGCCATACAGCTTCCTTGGCTGCCTCAGAGGCTGCCACATACTCAGCTTCCATGGTAGAGTCTGCCATGCATTTCTGCTTGACACTCCTCCATACTATGGCTCCACCTCCAAAAGTAAACACAAACCTCGAGGTAGACTTATTTTTATCCCAATTCAAATTGATACTTGCCGCCCAACCCTAAGCTTTCCTTTTATAGAGTTGGGCTTAGGACTCCTTTAATCTCCACCGTCGGATCTAGGGATTTAACCTCCACCGTCGGATCTAGGGTTTTATCCCAACCGTCGGATCTAGGGTTTCATCTCAACCGTCGGATCTAGGATTTCATCCCAACCATCGGATCTAGGATTTCATCCCAACCGTCGGATCTAGGGATTTATCCCAACCGTCGGATCTAGGGATTTAATCTCAACCGTCGATTCTAGGGTTTCATCCTAACCATCGGATCTAGGGATTTAATCCCAACCGTTGGTTCTAGTGTTTCATCCTAACCATCGGATCTAGAGATTTAATCCCAACCGTTGGTTCTAGGTTTTGTTTTACATTTTTGGATCTAGACTTCACAAGGATTATATTAGGCTACGATAGGGACCATAATGAGGAGTTGGGTCTTGGCCACCCGATGGATCGGAACCACACAAACTTGATCCATCAATGATGTTCCATTCCACTAGAGGATCATCATTGAACTACCTCACCAACCCCCATAAATTAATATGGGCTCCATATATTATTTGTACATTAATCTCCCGTGTTTAAGATATCGACACCAATTAATTGATTCTTGACCATCAATTAATTAACATCTAATTCCTCGAGTAGTACCACTCAACCTTATCATCATGTTGACTAAGTCAACCAGCTGGGTTTACATGATGAACTTTATGAGCTCCTCAAGGGGACATCATCAACCTAATATATAGGACACGGTTTCCTCCTATAATCAACGGCACACCATGTAAATAATATTATTTCCCAACTTACCGGGCATATTGATTTAATCCATCTAAATCTCACCCACTGGTAAATCAAAGAAATAAATACTAAGTACATGTGCCCGTTATTATATCAGGATTAAGAGCATGTACAACATAATATCCGAGGTCCGATTCAATTATGTAGTCAGTACTAAATTGAATCACCTGTATATCGGTCCTGCTCAATACACCTAAGTGTACCAGTGTAACTCTATGTTCAAGACAAAACAATACCAAGCTACACTACAACCATGCCAATGGTTTGTCCAAAACCATCTTGGTTGTGAGCCTCTACTTATATTTTACAAGGAACTGATAACATGATCTTCTGTGCCACACCAAGCACCATGTTATCTACAATGTAAAATATTAGACAATATGCACACATATAATAAATATATAAAGTGCAAACAATGATCATGTGATTCTTATTTCAAAATAAAATGTTCATACTAAAAGAGCTAGGCTTTTAGTATACATTCCAACAATCTCCCACTTATACTAAAAGACTATGCCGTCATCACTCTGCCATACATCTGATCCCCATGTCCTCCACATGCCTATCAAACGCATTCGCTGGAAGGGCCTTAGTGAATGGATCCGCCAGGTTATCCTCTGATGCAATCTTGGCGACAGCAACTTCTCCTCGCTTTACGATCTCTCGTATAAGGTGGTACTTGTGCTCTATGTGTTTACTCGCCTTATGGGCTCGTGGTTCCTTCGAGTTTGCAACTGCACCACTGTTATCACAATAAATTGTGATAGTTCTTGGCAAACCAGGAATCACATCCAAGTCCATCAAGAAGTTCCTGAGCCATACAGCTTCCTTGACTGCCTCAGAGGCTGCCACATACTCAACTTCCATGGTAGAGTCCGCCACGCATTTCTGCTTGACACTCCTCCATACTATGGCTCCACCTCCAAAAGTAAACAAAAAACCCGAGGTAGACTTACTCTTGTCCCTATCTGATTGGAAATCCGAATCCGTGTAACCCACAGGGACTAATTGATCTGCCCGGTAAACCAGCATATAATCCCTAGTCCTTCTCAGGTACTTCAATATATGCTTTACTGCAGTCCAATGTCTCTGTCCAGGATTACTCTGATATCTGCTAACAATGCCCATGACAAAACAGATATCCGGTCTCATACATAGCATAGCATATATAAGGCTTCCTACTGCCGAAGCATAAGGAACCGCCTTCATGTCCTCTATCTCCTTTGATGTTTTGGGACACATCTCTTTAGATAAAGGAACTCCATGCCTAAAAGGTAGAAAACCTTTCTTGGAGTTCTGCATGCTAAAACGAGCAAGGATAGTGTCAATGTATGAAGCTTGAGATAAGCACAACATCCTTTTCTTGCGATCCCTTATAACTTTGATCCCAAGGATGTGTCCCACTTCTCCCAAGACCTTCATGTCAAACTGTTTGGACAACCATACCCTTACGTCTGATAACACTTTGATATTGTTGCCAACTAACAAAATGTCATCTACGTATAGTACAAGAAACACCACTACGTTTCCGTCACATCTCTTGTATACACAAGGTTCATCCGGACTTTGAATAAATCCATATGACTGGATTACCTCATCAAAGCGGATGTTCCAAGATCTAGAAGCTTGCTTCAATCCATAAATGGACCGATTAAGCTTACATACAAGATGCTCTTTGCCTTTAGCAATAAATCCCTCTGGTTGCCGCATATAGATGTTCTCCTCAAGACTTCCGTTAAGGAAAGCTGTCTTGACATCCATCTGCCAAATCTCATAATCCATATGAGCAGCTATAGATAAGAGAATCCGGATAGACTTAAGCATAGCTACCGGCGAAAAGGTCTCCTCATAATCGATACCCTCTTTCTGAGTATACCCTTTCGCAACAAGCCTAGCTTTGAAGGTCTCAACCTTCCCGTCTACTCCTCTCTTTCTCTTGTAGATCCACTTGCATCCAATGGTTTTTACACCATCGGGTGGTTCTACTAGCTCCTATACCTGATTAGAATCCATAGATTCTATCTCTGAATTCATCGCTCTTTGCCAAGATACCGCATCTCTATCTTGGATTGCCTCGTCATACATCCAGGGATCTGGTTCATGTTTACCAGGGACTAAGTCCGAAGACTCTCCCAAAAACATGAATCTCTCGGGTTGTCTAACAACCCTCCCACTATGACGAGGTGCCTCCTGTGTATGCTCTGTGACACGCGGTGCAGTGACTTGTGGTGTCTCCTCTTGTACCGGTGGTACTAAAGTCGGGACTTCCCCTGTTAACTCGTCAAGAATAATCCTACTCTTGGGCTTGTGGTTCATTACATAATCCTCCTCTAGAAATCTAGCGTTCGTGCTAACGATCACCCTCTGATCTCTAGGATTATAAAACAAACCACCTTTCGTTCCCTTAGGGTAGCCAACAAACATGCACACTTCTGTACGAGGTTCCAACTTACCAGCATCAACCTTCAGCACATGTGCATGACTCCTCCATATCCGAATATGTCTCAGACTAGGCTTTCGCCCAGTCCATAATTCTACAGGGGTAGAAGGTACTGATTTAGATGGAACCAAGTTCAGAGTGTACATTGTCGTATCCAGTGCATACCCCCAGAACGAAACAGGTAACTCAGAATAACTCATCATCGATCTGACCATCTCCATAAGAGTCCTATTCCTTCACTCCGCTACACCATTCTGCTGGGGTGTGCCAGGTGTAGACAATTGGGATTGAATCCCAGCCTCTGATAAGTAATTCCTAAACTCTCCCAAGAGGTACTCGCCACCACGATCAGATCGTAATGTCTTGATACTTTTACCTTGACGGTTCTCCACATCAGCCTTGAATTCTTTGAACCTGTCAAAGCATTCAGACTTGCGGCGAATCAAGTAAATGTATCCATATCTTGAATAATCGTCAATAAAAGAGATGAAATATTCAAAACCACCTCTTGCCTGGATATACATAGGACCGCACAAATCAGAATGAACCAATTCTAACACATCTTTGGCTCTATACCCCTTGGCCTTGAAAGGCCTCTTGGTCATTTTACCTTCCAAGCATGATTCGCAGGTTGGGAGATCCTCCACCACTAATGAACCCAAAGGTCCATCAGCTATCAACCTTTGAATTCTACTTAGGTTAATATGACCAAGCCTTAGATGCCAAAGATATGTTTGGTTCATCTACGAAGGTTCTTTTCTCTTATTAGATTTAGAAGATGAGTTATTTACTTCTATATGCATCGTGGGAGTTTTCAGTTCAAGAGTATATAAATTTCCAACCAATGTACCAGAACAGATAATCTCCCTATTCCTTTTTATAACCACTTTGTCATTAAAAGAAACAGAATATCCATCCATAAACAATTTAGAAACTGAAATTAAATTCTTTCTAAAAGTAGGTACATAAAGACAATTTATCAAAACCAAAACTTTATTCCTATCAAAAGATAAATAAACGTCTCCCACTGCAATAGCCGCCACCTTTGTAGCATTGCCCATGAAGACGGTAATCTCTCCCTCAGCTAGTCGTCGGGTTTCCTGGAACCCCTGCAAAGTATTGCAGACATGATCAGTGGCTCCTGTATCTACACACCAGGCACTGGTAGATAACACCGCTAAACGTGTTTCAACAACTAAACAAGAAGATATACCTTTGTTCTTTCGGCGAGGACAGTCTGCTTGCAAGTGAAGCACTTGCCTTTCGGCTTCTTCACTCCTGCCTGAGGTCCCACTGCCACTTTCTTCGCTCCACCTTGCTTCTTCTTCTTCTTACCTTTCGGTTTAGAGGAAGAAACCTTCTGAGCGACCATGGCTTGAGCACTTTGACGAAAAAACCCCTCTGCCGCCTGGAGTTCTGTCAGAAGCTCCACCAACGAATACAACCTCTTGTTCATGTTGTAGTTGAGGCGGAACTGCTCAAAACTCCTAGGCAGAGACTGGAGAATGATATCGACCTGGGTTTCCCCATCGATCTCAGCTCCAAGGACTTCCATCTCATTAAGATGAGCCATCATCTTGAGAACATGATCCCTAAGGGGTGTTCCCTCGATCATGGTGGTCGTCATCAAATTTCTCATTGCCTCCTGTCTAGCCGCCCTACTCTGATGTCCGAAAAGTTCCTTGAGATTGAACATCATGTCATAAGCTGTGGCTATGGCCTAATGCTGATGTTGCAGCACATTTGACATAGATGCCAAAATGTAACACCGCACCATTTCATCTGCCTTGACCCATTTCTTATAACGTTCTTTCTCCTTTTCATCAGAGTCATCGGAGGGCTTAGGAGGACAGACCTCGAAGAGTACAAATTTGTACTCCTCCACAGTTAAGACAATATCCAGGTTTCTTTTCCAATCAATGTAGTTTGGACCAGTAAGTTTGTTTTCTTTTAAAATCACAGCAAGTGGGTTGAAAGCCATTTGAAAATCCTAAAAATCACAATGATCAAAATATTATATTTCAAATATTATTGATTCCTCAAAACAATAAAATCTCGAAATCAACCAACACCTCAAATCACCGAGAATATCGCATGTCACGCTGTGTGGACGTATACGAATTCTACATTTGTAAGAGGAGGTTTTACCCATTAATTTTATTATCTTGTCAACCTTACTTTTTGACAAATAAAATTAATAGTTGGTTCCTCTTTAGCCCTACAAATAAAAGCAGTGACTCCGATGGGGAGGATACTTCTATTTGCATCTAAGTGTGCACCATTACACGATACTAAGGGAATTATTTCGGATTATGTGCCTTACCGCTGTGGAAGTACACATGCTCCTAGATAATTTCCTATAACCATTATTTGACCTAGTGATCCGCAAACAAACCCGTATGCAGAAAGGAAGGCACTCAGAGCCAACACACAAGTTTGTTGCATCACACGTTAAATTGTAATGGAGGCCGTGGGAATTAATTAAAATGTCCCTCTCCCACTTAGTTAATTGAAAATGAGGAATTTTAAAATATACACAACATGCATATAAAACAAATAAGCAATAAATATGGAAAAAACAGAATTTTTCTAACTATTATGGCATTGTCCTCCAATATGCATCCCGTCGTGTCGCCACCTCATCCGCTCCACCTTTTCCCGTGCGTAAGTCACCAAAGATATCCGAGCCGAGATAAATCATTTTATTTACATCCATCGATCCTATACTCCACGAAGGAGTGTACAAATAATCTAGATCGAAAGTAAACTAAAATGAGCGGCTAAACAATGACATATTTAATTACAAAAATTAAATACTAATCTAGCCTCGTCAACCCCGAGGATTCAAATAATAAATATTTACACACATCCATTCACATACACACACATGGCCATAATAGTCGGATTGTTAGTAATATATGAGAGATGTCCTAAGGCAATCGCCTTATGTATGAACCATTTATATGATAAATGAAGATTCACTATTTGAGTATACATGTTTAATGTATTTGATTGGATCTTAAACTCATTTACTGAATGTCCACGATGCGATTCACAGCATGAGAGAATTTGTGATTGGATCACAACTAGTGAGTATCTCTACATGTGTAATTGTGATGTATCGGAATTATCCCTAGTCGATGAATTGATGGATTTGGACACCATTAATTCTGTCGAGACTAGCACGAGGTATACTCCTTGGTGTATCCAAGCAGCTGATTCTCACTGGCTGGAGACATAGTGATGTCCGGAGTTAATCGTGGATGCTAGTTATGGTAACTAGTTCATTGGAGTGACCAGCCGTAAGACTTCATATGGTTCTCTGCATATATAGACATGTCAATGAAGTTCTTACTGTGGCTTAAGTGCGATGTTCCTTTGACTTGCGGTATTCAAGTCATCTTGATCATGGAGACTCATGCTTTGACATCTTAAGCAAACATCTCCGAGGAGATGTGGACCCGGGATGATTGGGTATAAGTCGAAGTGATCGAAGGTGTTTGAATAGCCTATAAAGGATTCACCACTCCTTGCGAGGAGATGTATACCCATGGCCTCTCGTCGGATTGTTACTAAAGTCTTTGGCCAAAGCATTACATGTTTAGAGTAAAGTACTCTTCGATACATGTGGAGTAACTAGAATCCGTAGGACGAGGAAATGATACTTGGGCTAGGTGTGACGTAGTCAGCCTAGTGGGGACTGACACAATAGACCATGTCCTAAACCAAGTGGGTATAAGATGAGTGAAGGGAATGGGGCACGATTCATTCGAGCTACTGAAGGGTTTCAGAAATAGTTCTGGATCAACCGTTGATCTTTTCGGTTAATTGGGGATCATGATGTACTACTAGGTGCCACTCATGATCGTTCTATAATTAATGGTTAATTATAGACGGCTAACATAAACCGAGAACCTATTTGGTCACACGCACAACGAGTGTAATCCAAAGGATTTAAAACGAGCTTGAGAATGGGATTCTCAGACCGAGAGAAACTATGTTTGGTTGGACCAAACATAAAGCGAGCATGAAATTGTTTCAGCAATGGAAGCGTGGATGGGCCGTGTCTTATGAAGACATAATGGATGGACCAAAATGGTTTGGTTCTAATCCAATGGATGAGAATAAACCAAAGGGTTTGGTTTATATTAAACGAATGAACCAAAGGTTGATTCGGTTCGTTTTAACTTAAAATAAACCATCATGGTTTGGTTTATTTTAACTTATCTTAATGGAGCGGGTTAACGGGCTTTATGGATATGATCCATTAACCATTAAGAGAATTAGTTCTCTATAAAAGTGGGCTTAAGGGATTGTTAAACCCTAACTAATCCAATCATCCAAACCCTAGCCGCCCAACACATTGTTGCCGCCCAGCTTGTGGTGCCGCCCAGCCCATAGCTCCTCCAACCGGCGTCCAGAAGGCGGCTTCCTTCCTCCTCGCCGGCGTCGAGCTGCTGCCGGAAGAGTTCCGGCGATCCTCCTTAGGTTTGGCATCAAGGTGAGCACTTGGCTTCCTTTGTTGGCCGGCGCCTATCTCCTCCACCAAGCTGTCCAGTTTTTCTGGACAGCTTCTTCTCCTCTCGTCGGAGCGTCGTTTGGACGACGGTTAGTGCTCCGACAGTGGCTAACATACCGGGGATTTGATCTCCGGTAATCCTCTGAGGTGGAGGACGAAGGATTCGTCAAACGGTTGACGAATACCTCTCCGGAGAAGCGAGTTTTGAGAACTCGTTTTGGATCCGAATTTGGATTCGGATCGTGATCATCTCTCGATCACGTCGTCTTCAACACGAGGCTAGTAACCCGTACGAAGACGAAGCTCGTGACTTAGCGAAGTCATCCCGAGGAGCTCGGCGTGGATACGGATAGAGACGATTCTTACGAGGATCGTTCCGGTTGATGCCGTTCCCGCTACACGTCATACGGAAGGTATAACGTAGTTTAATTTCTTTTTATTGCAATTTTAATTTACGGTTATGTCTACACTTGTTGTAATAGCATGCGTGTGTTGTGTGTGTTGTAATAAATAGGAGTATTTATTATTTTTATTGCTTCCGCTGTGCTCATGTTTACGAAACATGATCGAACACACACGCGCCATGTAAGGAAAACCCAACAAAGGGTATCGAGCCCAGGTTGTGTTTCGACATAATCGTAAAATGGTTTTGTGATAGTCATAATGTATTTCTGGAAATTTTCTAATTTTGGAAATTTAGAAGTATTTATGGAAATTTTTCAATTTTGGAAAGTCTAGAAGTATTTATGGAAATCTTCCACTTTTGGAAAGTTGGAAGTATTTATGGAAATTGATATTTTCCATAAATAAAATATTTGATTAGATTCTGGACATTTGTTTCCTAATTTAATCATGATTTGATTTGGGAAATCAAATCTTAAAATATTTTATTTCCATAAGTAGTTTTAATGATTTAGGAAATTGGTTTCCTAAATAGATTTTCCTTAATCAAATAATTCCATGAATAAAATATGTGATTAGATTTGGAAATTTGTTTCCTAATTTAATTATGATTTGATTTGGAGAATCAAATCTTAAACATATTTTATTTCCATAAATAGTTATGACATATAAGGAAATATAGACATGACATAATTGTATGCCATGTAATTGCATTAGATGCATAACATTATGCCATGCGTGTCGTGACATGTAGATGTATGCCATGTATGCCATGCCATGTAGATAATAGTTATTTGCATGCAAAGAGGATGAGACATAAAAACCCTTAATCAATATTAAAGCCTACACCTTCCATTAATATGGTTAGAACCAGAGTTCTGTTTCTTGTTTGGGTTGTTGGACTCTCCAAGCCCTACTCAACCTAATATGTTCAAACCATGGAATAGTTTAATACTAATATGGTAAGAGTCAGAGGTCAATCGTTAGCTTTGGTTGTTGGACTCTCTCCAAGCTGGGCTAATTGGTTGAATGCGCTCTAACCATATTAAAACTATGTCCTGATTAATGGGTTGGCTTTAACCTGGAGCATCAGTTTGTTGGACTCTCTCCAAGGTCGATGTAAAGGGAGGTGAAGTTGGGTGCTATGCATATGATGCATACTTGTTAATGTGTTAACAACCCGATGTATGTGTGAACATTCAATTAGTTGATAGCACATTGTGATAGTTGCATATACGGGATATGCAATCGGTATAGATGATACCTACCGTCAGTTATGAATGGCTTGTTGGACTCTCCAAGGTTGTTCATAACTATGATGGATATCACCATTCGGAGATGGACCTACAATCTCCAAGTGATTTTGGGGTTTTTGAAATTCGAAAAATGAATGGGATTTATAAATGTATATTGATGCATTTTAAAATCATTTTCATATATGCTCGCTTTGTATTTCTAGGTCAATAAATTGATCATGACGTCTTTGAATTTGCGCACTATTTTGGATTCGAACAAACTGACTGGGCCTAACTTCCTGGACTGGCTTAGAAACTTGAGAATTGTTCTCAAGGCGGAAAAGCTTGCATATGTCCTTGAAGAGCCTCTTCCTGACCGTCCTAAGGACGATGCAACCTGCATCAAATGTTGGTCTATCGTAAGCATGTGGCGATTCTCGAGCGCGAGTTGCATCATGCTAGCGGCGATGGTACCGAGCCGCAAGCGCATGAGCATATGGATGCTAACACTATGGTCTTCCATCTTCATGAGTTGTTCGATGAGCAAGCGAGATCCGAAGGTTCGAGGTCTCTAGGCTCCTCTTCACCACGAAGATGCAAGAAGGTTCGTCTGTAGTGCAGTTTGTGCTAAAGATGAACGGGTACATCGAGCGGCTAGCTACCCTCGGTTTTGTGATGGATCATGAGTTAAGTATTGACTTAATTTTGCATTGTTTGCCCAAGAGTTTCTCGCAATTTGTGATGAACTATCGGATGAACAAATTGGAATCCACCATTCCCGAGCTCCTCAATATGTCAAGATCGTGGAGCCTTCAGGAAGCATGAGGAGAAGGCGGTTCATAGTTGATTCTCAAAGAAAGGTTCTAAGAGGAAGGCAAAAGAATGTAAGAAAGGAAAGAAAAAGGCAAAGAAGGCGGAATCAAGTAAAGGGCACTTGCCATCACTGTGGCAAGGAAGGCCATCCGAAGAAATGCAAGATTTATCTTGAGTCTATGAAGAAGAAGAAGGCATCCGATGCCCCATCCTCTTCGTATCTTCGCTATTGATTGTCATTCTATTTCCTTAGACACTTGGGTATTGGATATCGGGTGTAGCTCACATATATGTAATGACATATAGGGGCTAAGGAATAGAAGAAGACTTGTCGAGGGAGTCAAATTTAGTTGGCAATGGAGCAAAGGTTGCCGCGCCGCCATCGGAACTTATTTGTCAAGCTCCCTAGTGGACTAGTCTTGAATCGACAATTGCTATTATGTTCCTTCTCTAATAAAGAACATTGTTTCTATTTCCGCTTAAATAGAAATGGTTTCATTTAACGCTTAGTAACAATTGTTGTTATATAACTTTGAATGGCGACTTTTATGGAATCGAACTTTGAGTAATGGCATTTATACGCTGGACGATCCAAAGGACATTTTCAATATCGGGCGAGCAACACGCTGCTCGAAAGGATAATCACATAGACTCCTATATGTGGCATTGTCGTTTGGCCATATAAGCAAGAAACGCATGTCCTAATTACACCGATGTGGAATCGAATCGCTTGAATTGGATTCATACGATACATGAATCATGCTTAAAAGGCAAGATGACTAAGTTACTTTTATCCGAAAAGGTGAACGAAAGTGGAGAGTTACTAGGTCTAGTACATAATCGATGTATGACCTATGTCAACTCAAGCTTTAGGAGGCTATAGCTACTTCATTACCTTCACCGATGATCACTCACGGTTTGGGTATGTGTTCTTGATGAAACACAAGTCTGAAGCCTTTGAAAGGTTCAAAGAATTCAGAAATGAAGTAGAGAAACAACATGACAAGAGTATTAAAATACTTCGATCGGATCGAGGTGGTGAATACTTAAGTCAAGAGTTTCTTGATTATTTAAGAGACAATGGCATATTGTCTCAATGGACTCCGCCCTATACACCACAAAGATAATGGTGTATCCGAGAGGCGTAACTTAGGACCTTGTTGGACATGGTCAGTCAATGATGAATCATGCGACTCTTCCCAAGTCCTTTTGGGGTTATGCACTTGCATGTTTACTTGTTAAGCAGAATGCCTACCAAGGTAGTCTCTACTACTCCATATGAGATATGGGCTAGTAAGAAACCTCATGTATCTTACTTGAAGATATGGGGTTGTCTGTATGTATATGAATGTATGTCAGACAAATTGGATGCTAAGTCGATAAATTTCTATTTATTGGATACCCTAAGGAAACAAGGGTTACCAATTCTATCATCTGTGGAACAAAGGTGTTTGTTTCAAGGCATCTTTGTGTTTCTAGAGAAAGAGTTTCTCTTGCAAGAAAGCGATGGGAGTGTCGTCGAGCTTGAGGAGGCTCGAGAGACTCAAATAGACATTGATGAGATACAGTGAAGCACAACAACAACTCATAGTGATGAACAATCAATTTGGACCTATTGTAACACCACATCTTCTGTAGATCCGGTAGAACACGCAATATTCTGAGAGATATGGATTTCTCGTAAGTGAATCGAACGACGTGTTACTCATTGATGATGAGGAGCCTACCAGTTATGAAGAAGTGCTGACAAGTTCAGAAAGGGATAAGTGGCTTGGTGCCATGAAGTCGGAAATGGATTCCATGTACGAAAACCAAGTTTGGAACTTGGTTGACCCACCTGAAGGCATAAAGCCTATAGGGTGCAAGTGGGTTTTCAAGAAGAAAATCGACATGGATGGTAACGTGATTACCTATAAGGCTAGATTGGTGGCGAAAGGATATCGTCAAAATCAAGGTGTTGATTATGACGAAACCTATTCGCCTGTAGCTATGCTTAAATCCATTCGGATGCTCCTGGCCATAGCGGCTCATTATGATTATGAGATATGGCAGATGGATGTGAAAACAACTTTCCTTTATGGAAACCTGCTCGAGGACGTGTATATGATACAGCCTGAGGGTTTCACATCGGTTGATAAAACCAAGGTATGCAAATTGCGACGGTCCATTTATGGATTGAAGCAAGCATCCAGGAGCTGGAATATCCGTTTTGATGAGACAATCAAAAAGTTTGATTTCTCACAAAATCCAGATGAACCTTGTGTGTACAAGAAGGTTAGTGGGAGTGCAGTCGTGTTCCTAGTATTGTATGTCGATGACATATTACTTATAGGAAGCGATGTTTCAATCTTACAGTCAGTGAAGGTTTGGTTATCCAAGACATTCTCCATGAAAGACCTGGGAGAAGCAACCTAGATCCTCGGGATTAAGATCTATAGAGATAGATCGAAACGGTTGCTTGGTCTTTCGCAGTCTACATATATAGACCGAGTGCTAAAGAGGTTTAGCATGTCGGAATCCAAGAAAGGTTTCCTACCCATCAGGCATGGGGTACACCTTTCGAAGTCTATGTGTCCGCGTACAGAAGATGAGAGGATTTGCATGAGTTAGATTCCCTATGCATCCACAATAGGATCTATCATGTATGCTATGTTATGTACGAGGCCCGATGTATCGTATGCTCTGAGTGTCACGAGCAGATACCAGTCCGATCCAGGAATGGATCATTGGGCGGCTGTTAAGACGATCCTTAAGTACTTGAGAAGAACTAAGGATGTGTTCCTAATATATGGAGAAGGGTACATGGTGATACATGGGTATACGGATGCCAGCTCCAGACAGACAAGGATGATTCCATGTCTTTGTCTGGGTATGTATTCACCTAGAATGGAGGAGCAATAAGTTGGAAAGGTTCCAAACTTGACACTATAGCGGATTCTGCCACTAAGGCAGAATACGTTGCAGCTTTGGAAGCAGCAAAGGAAGCGGTTTGGATCAAGAAGTTCATCTATGAACTTGATGTGGTCTCATCAATGATCCAAACATGGGCTTCGCCGCTATCATTTGATCAGAGAGATCATTAGTAGGAAGGAAATACAAATCGAGAAAAACCCCACTGAAAGGAACTTAGCGGATCCTTTGACTAAGGCATTACCTCAAAGTAAGTTTGAGGGTCATGTTAGAGCTTATGGTATTGGATACCGTAGCGATTGACATTAGGCCAAGTGGGAGTCTATTAGTAATATATGAGAGATGTCCTAAGGCAATCGCCTTATGTATGAACCATTTATATGATAAATGAAGATTCACTATTTGAGTATACATGTTTAATGTATTTGATTGGATCTTAAACTCATTTACTGAATGTCCACGATGTGATTCACAGCATGAGAGAATTTGTGATTGGATCACAACTAGTGAGTATCTCTACATGTGTAATTGTGATGTATCGGAATTATCCCTAGTCGATGAATTGATGGATTTGGACACCATTAATTCTGTCGAGACTAGCACGAGGTATACTCCTTGGTGTATCCAAGCAGCTGATTCTCACTGGCTGGAGACATAGTGATGTCCGGAGTTAATCGTGGATGCTAGTTATGGTAACTAGTTCATTGGAGTGACCAGCCGTAAGACTTCATATGGTTCTCTGCATATATAGATATGTCAATGAAGTTCTTACTGTGGCTTAAGTGCGATGTTCCTTTGACTTGCGGTATTCAAGTCATCTTGATCATGGAGACTCATGCTTTGACATCTTAAGCAAACATCTCCGAGGAGATGTGGACCCGGGATGATTGGGTATAAGTCGAAGTGATCGAAGGTGTTTGAATAGCCTATAAAGGATTCACCACTCCTTGCGAGGAGATGTATACCCATGGCCTCTCGTCGGATTGTTACTAAAGTCTTTGGCCAAAGCATTACATGTTTAGAGTAAAGTACTCTTCGATACATGTGGAGTAACTAGAATCCGTCGGACGAGGAAATGATACTTGGGCTAGGTGTGACGTAGTCAGCCTAGTGGGGACTGACACAATAGACCATGTCCTGAACCAAGTGGGTATAAGATGAGTGAAGGGAATGGGGCACGATTCATTTCTGAAGGGTTTCAGAAATAGTTCTGGATCAACCGTTGATCTTTTCGGTTAATTGGGGATCATGATGTACTACTAGGTGCCACTCATGATCGTTCTATAATTAATGGTTAATTATAGACGGCTAACATAAACCGAGAACCTATTTGGTCACACGCACAACGAGTGTAATCCAAAGGATTTAAAACGAGCTTGAGAATGGGATTCTCAGACCGAGAGAAACTATGTTTGGTTGGACCAAACATAAAGCGAGCATGAAATTGTTTCAGTCGCAATGGAAGCGTGGATGGGCCGTGTCTTATGAAGACATAATGGATGGACCAAAATGGTTTGGTTCTAATCCAATGGATGAGAATAAACCAAAGGGTTTGGTTTATATTAAGCGAATGAACCAAAGGTTGGTTCGGTTCGTTTTAACTTAAAATAAACCATCATGGTTTGGTTTATTTTAACTTATCTTAATGGAGCGGGTTAACGGGCTTTATGGATATGATCCATTAACCATTAAGAGAATTAGTTCTCTATAAAAGTGGGCTTAAGGGATTGTTAAACCCTAACTAATCCAATCATCCAAACCCTAGCCGCCCAACACATTGTTGCCGCCCAGCTTGTGGTGCCGCTGACCATAGCTCCTCCAACGGCGTCGGCGGCTTCCTTCCTCCTCGCCGGCGTCGAGCTGCTGCGGAAGAGTTCGGCGATCCTCCTTAGGTTTGGCATCAAGGTGAGCACTTGGCTTCCTTTGTTGGCGGCGCCTATCTCCTCCACCAAGCTGTCCAGTTTTTCTGACAGCTTCTTCTCCTTCCGTCGGAGCGTCGTTTGGACGACGGTTAGTGCTCCGACAGCGGCTAACATACCGGGGATTTGATCTCCGGTAATCCTCTGAGGTGGAGGACGAAGGATTCGTCAAACGGTTGACGAATACCTCTCCGGAGAAGCGAGTTTTGAGAACTCGTTTTGGATCCGAATTTGGATTCGGATCGTGATCATCTCTCGATCACGTCGTCTTCAACACGAGGCTAGTAACCCATACGAAGACGAAGCTCGTGACTTAGCGAAGTCATCCCGAGGAGCTCGGCGTGGATACGGATAGAGACGATTCTTACGAGGATCGTTCCGGTTGATGCCGTTCCCGCTACACGTCATACGGAAGGTATAACGTAGTTTAATTTCTTTAATTGCAATTTTAATTTACGGTTATGTCTACACTTGTTGTAATAGCATGCGTGTGTTGTGTGTGTTGTAATAAATAGGAGTATTTATTATTTTTATTGCTTCCGCTGTGCTCATGTTTACGAAACATGATCGAACACACACACGCCGCGGTGCCGGAAACCCAACAGGGATCTTATGCCTGCAACCAAAGAGTTAAACTACGCATATCCTTCTATTATCCGGCACATATAATATATGAAAAAGTGCATAAAAATTAACCGAATCTAAAACACACAAAACCGGAAACCGTGGCTCTGATACCACTTGTTGGGAGTCGCTTCGGAGGCTCATTGGCTCCCATGTCCCCGGATTAAAATTTTCACTAATGAAGGAATTAATCCGGATGGGATGAGCTTCCTTAGCACAACCAATTCGTCGTCATGCTAACAACTTGAGTGGTCACTTGAACAAACTAGTTGTTCAAGCAACACAACTCTTCTAGTTGATTAGCCGCAGAAGAGACGACGGACGGATCGCCGGTTTTTGTGTTTGTCTTCGGGGTCCATGATTATACAATATATTTACTAATTCATACATGTATAATCAACAAATAAAATATCATGCTCAGATCTGAAAATAAAGTTGCAAAACTTTATACCTTATGATCTTCTACCGTATGTCCTATCCTTCTCGTGGACTACGTGTGGACGAAGATCCTCCACGAGTAGAAGCCTTCTAGATCGCGTTCTTCTCTACCTTGTCCGCTGCGAACAAAGAGAAGAACCAACAAATACCTATCCTTTCTAGAACCGGCCACCAAATTAGGGAATTTGGTGCAACCGCCGGCCAAGGAGCAAGTGGATGAAGCGCCGACCAACTTGAAGAAGGGTTGCCGCCGGTCACCAAAGAGAAAGGGAGGAAGATGAACGCCGGCCACCAATGGAAGGAGAACCGCCGTCCAAGGAATAAGAGAGTGGCCAATAAGATGGGCGCCGGACAAGCCTTGATGGAAGAAGGTTGGGCGCCGGCAATTAGATGGAGGAAGAAGGTTGCCGCCCAAACCCTAGCTCCCAAACCCTAGCCGTCCACTTTTTGGAAAAGCCAAACCCTAACTCTCAATCCATATCTTGCCGCCCAAGCCTAAGCCCCCTATTTATAGAATTGGGCTTAAGCCTCCTTTAATCTCCACCGTCGGATCTAGGGATTTAATCTCCACCGTCGGATCTAGGGTTTTATCCCAACTGTCGGATCTAGAGTTTCATCCCAACCGTCGGATCTAGGATTTCATCCCAACCGTCGGATCTAGGGTTTCATCCCAACCGTCGGATCTAGGGTTTTATCCCAACCGTCGGATCTAGGGATTTAATTCCAACCGTCGATTCTAGGGTTTCATCCTAACCATCGGATCTAGGGATTTAATCCCAACCATTGGTTCTAGGGTTTCATCCTAACCATCGGATCTAGGGATTCAATCCCAACCGTTGGTTCTAGGTTTTGTTTTACATTCTTGGATCTAGACTTCACAAGGATTATATTAGGCTACGATAGGGACCATAAGGAGGGGTTGGATCTTGGCCACCCGATTGATCGGAACCACACAAACTTGATCCATCAATGATGTTCCATTCCACTAGAGGATCATCATTGAACTACCTCACCAACCCCCATAAATTAATATGGGCTCTATATATTATTTGTACATTCATCTCCCCATGTTTAAGATATCGAATATCCGTCAATTAATTGATTTACTGACAATCAATTAATTAACATCTAATTCCTCGAGTAGTACCACTCAACCTTATCATCATGTTGACTAAGTCAACCAGCTGGGTTTACATGATGAACCTTATGAGCTCCTCAAGGGGACATCATCAACCTAATATATAGGACACGGTTTCCTCCTATAATCAACTGCACACTATGTAAATAATATTATTTCCCAACTTACCGGGCATATTGATTTAATCCATCTAAATCTCACCCACTGGTAAATCAAAGAAATAAATACTAAGTACATGTGCACGTTATTATATCGGGATTAAGAGCATGTACAACATAATATCCGAGGTCCGATTCAATTATGTAGTCAATACTAAATTGAATCACCTCTATGTCGGTCCTGCTCAATATACCTAAGTGTACCAGTGTAACTCTATGTTCAAGACAAAACAATACCAAGCTACACTACAACCATGCCAATGGTTTGTCCAAAACCATCTTGGTTGTGAGCCTCTACTTATATTTTACAAGGAACTGATAACATGATCTTGTGTGCCACACCAAGCACCATGTTATCTACAATGTAAAATATTAGACAATATGCACACATATAATAAATATATAAAGTGAAAACAATGATCATGTGATTCTTATTTCAAAATAAAATGTTCATACAAAAAGAGCTAGGCTTTCAGTATACATTCCAACACACTGGTGCCCTGAAAAGCACCGGGAACTCATAATGGGGAGGAAGGAAGTCGCTCGAGGATCAAGTTTTGCACTTCAACACCAGAGAGAAGAGCCACAGTGCATTGTAATTCATGTTCCTTGCATAATTTACATTGTCTCTATGAATTCAATTATGCTTTGTGTTTCTCTTCTCGTATTCATGGAGTAGATTCTCTTATTCTAGGATTAGAGAGTAGTTTGTTTGCATAGAACATGCTATTTCAAATATATTTCTTCTCTTGAATTCATATTTGCAATTGATGTTTGTTTAGATTGATAGTTATTCGTTTTGGCTTTTTATCTACTGTTCATAGTCGATACGATGAGTGACAACCCTCGTATCAAAGATTTAGGAGAACTAAGGAGGAGCTTAGGGGTTGACCTCTCTCCAGTAACCGTGGATAGGGGTGTGATAGAGTCGGGAATGAGACACATTCTAATTCGTCACATGGATTGATTCGACATCCTCGTACCACCTATCCTATCCTAAAGTCAGGGGTCGACCTGGTATGGCTGTTAGACTATCGGAGCCGCAAAAACCGCTTTTTGCGTTGCGGAAACCTCGGAAGTCGGCCATGGATCAGTACGAAGATAAACAAAAATTACATGTACGTGTTTAGAAAACCTAGATCTACCTTAGATCTACATGAAAGGAGCATTACCCTTGATGCGATGTACCTTCGCTTATCCCGCTCGTCCAAACGACTTACCGAAACTTGAGAGTGTCAAGTGTACACTCCTCTATCAGTATTCACATGAGCAATAGGTGGAGAAAAGCAACCTAGAGTGTGCTAGCACCCTTAGAAGCTCACGGCAAGGATGAGGGGGAGAAAGCTTGAGAAGAAAGGAGGAAGAAGATGAAGTTACTACACTTAACTTCACACACCATAACCCATTCAATAGTTGCTAGCCACTATAAGGGAGTTACATGCATGCATGTAATTTTAAGAGTCATGGCTCTTGGTCTCCCTCATGAGGTTGCACCCCATGATGTGTCCATGATGATGTGGAACATCATCATGTTGGGGATCGAACGGCCGGCTAGAGGTGGGTGAATAGCCCTCGATCGTTGGATGCCGGAATTTGCTCGTTCTCATTGCGTTGCTTGTCTACGATTGTTGTTAGCGCAGCGGAATACAATAATAATAACAATACTAACAACACACGACAATCACAAGCAATACACAAGCATGTACGTGGTTCGGAACCGAATGGTTCCTACTCCACGGGCGAGCTCACCGAGCTCTAGTTATGCGCACGACACTAACTAAACTCCTTCTCGACTACACGTCGGAGGTGGACAAACCTCTCACAAGCCATTACAACAAGTAATATGAAATACAAGAAGAAATACAAAGACAATACAAAAGAGAACTTTTACACAATTGCTTTGATCGCTTTCTTGTTGCTTGCTTTAGATGGCTCTTGAAGGTCTGGAATGCAGCAGCAATTCCCCTCCAATAGCTTCACAAAAGGCATGACAAAAACATCCATCTCGAACTCCTTTTATAACCTGCATCGAGCTATTTTCGCACCTAGCAGTTGACTGCCAAAAGGCCCCAGTCGACTGCCCCTATAGCCGTTGTCTCACAATGGCCAGATCCACGTCAGACAAGTTCCAACGGATCACCTACCAGTCGACTGATGATGCCCATCAGTTGACTGGTGACCTAGTAGTCGACTGCCCAGTCGGCTACAGAGCGTTCTATGCTCGCGACACTCCCATCAGTCGACTGCCATCCCTCGGCAGTCGACTGCCAATCCATGGCAGTCCACTGCCAAGCACCAAAAACACAGCCTTACACTAGTTGAACCCAAGTCGACTTGGACCAGTCGACTGCCAGCTATGGCAGTCGACTGCTGTCGGGCAAAATCTCAAACATCAAGTTGTTTGAGCATCCGACCGTCAGTCTTTGCTACTTGTCCAAGTCCACCTTATCCCTCATGGAGTTCCCCACCGAAACTCTCTTCCCTCGGCCTACGTCCCTCGGATGCGCCAAGCGCACGACTTCGCAACGCCATCCTTCACGTCTCATGTCCTAGAAGTATGCTTCCATTTGGGCTAACTCCATTCGCTCCCCGTCCGGCGGTCCCTCGGATGCACCAAGCGCACGGCTTCGCAATGTCATCCTTCACCGACTCAAGGATCCTGAGCCTAGTAAACTTGCCAAGTTCTCAAGACTTCCCACATGCACCAAGCGCATGGCTTCGCAATGCATTTCTCAGCAAGCACCAAGCGCACGGCTTCGCAATGCTTTGGATTTCCCATGCCAAGCACCAAGCGCACGGCTTCGCAATGCTTTGGACTTCCACACCAAGCTCCATGCTTGGATTTTCCATGCCAACTCCATGTTGGACTTTCCCATGACAATCCCATGTCATAAGTTTTGTCTATCATCAAAATACCATCAAGGTACTGCTCGAGTCAAACTCGAGTCAACCTGGGCCTATTGCACCAACAATCTCCCCCTTTTGATGATTGACAAAACTACCATCTCAAGTCTACCAATTCTCCCATATTGGCAATTCTCATATCCCAATGAGAATTCCAACGAACCCTAATTGGTAACTTGGCATTCTCCCCCTTTTTGACATTACATCAAAAAGGTCTTCAAGGGTTTCAATGTCTCATATCCCAATGAGATCTTACAATACTTCCCTTGGCATGCCCTCAATCTTTCTAGTGATCCCATATCACTTAAGAGAGGCAACCCAATTTTCCTCCCATGAGGAAAAACACAACCATCTTCCCATGATGGATACCTTCCCCTAGAGGCTTGCTCCCCCTTAACCATTGCACCAACAATGTCCTTGGAGAGTCCCTAAGCCAATAGGAACATTAACCAAATCAAAACTAAGGCAAAGTTCAACAATGAACTTTCTTCCACCTTAAAATTGATACTCACCCTCAACCCTTCTCCTAATCCATATCCAATGGATTTCCACCCTCTCTAATGCTATCCCAAGCATATCATAGGGTTAGGAGTGGTTAGGAGACCTTAACCTAGCTGAACATGGGCCTAACCATCAAGATTTACCCGAAATCAGCATTGTCAGTCGACTTCGTCAGAAACTAGTATACTGACACCCTCATCACGACCGCCTCCTGGCAATCGATAATCAGATTTATTTCAATTTCGTAAATGACTTTCTGAAATTCATAAGTAAATATACATATGTTGATAAATCTTGATAATTGGTATGTATATTATGTTGGAATGTATACTGAAAGCCTAGCTCTTTTGGTATGAACATTTTATTTTGAAATAAGAATCACATGATCATTGTTTGCACTTTATATATTTATTATATGTGTGCATATTGTCTAATATTTTACATTGTAGATAACATGGTGCTTGGTGTGGCACAAAAGATCATGTTATCAGTTCCTTGTAAAATATAAGTAGAGGCTCACAACCAAGATGGTTTTGGACAAACCATTGGCATGGTTGTAGTGTAGCTTGGTATTGTTTTGTCTTGAACATAGAGTTACACTGGTACACTTAGGTGTATTGAGCAGGACCGATATAGAGGTGATTCAATTTAGTACTGACTACATAATTGAATCTGACCTCGGATATTATGTTGTACATGCTCTTAATCCCGATATAATAACGGGCACATGTACTTAGTATTTATTTCTTTGATTTACCAGTGGGTGAGATTTAGATGGATTAAATCAATATGCCCGGTAAGTTGGGAAATAATATTATTTACATGGTGTGCCGTTGATTATAGGAGGAAACCGTGTCCTATATATTAGGTTGATGATGTCCCCTTGAGGAGCTCATAAAGTTCATCATGTAAACCCAGCTGGTTGACTTAGTCAATGTGATGATAAGGTTGAGTGGTACTACTTGAGGAATTAGATGTTAATTAATTGATGGTCAGTAAATCAATTAATTGACAGACATTCGATATCTTAAACACGGGGAGATTAATGTACAAATAATATATGGAGCCCATATTAATTTATGGGGGTTGGTGAGGTAGTTCAATGATGATCCTCTAGTGGAATGGAACATCATTGATGGATCAAGTTTGTGTGGTTCCGATCCATCGGGTGGCCAAGACCCAACTCCTCCTTATGGTCCCTATCGTAGCCTAATATAATCCTTGTGAAGTCTAGATCCAAAAATGTAAAACAAAACCTAGAACCAACGGTTGGGATTAAATCTCTAGATCCGATGGTTAGGATGAAACACTAGAACCAACGATTGGGATTAAATCCCTAGATCCGATGGTTAGGATGAAACCCTAGAATCGACGGTTGAGATTAAATCCCTAGATCCGACGGTTGGGATAAAACCCTAGATCCGACGGTTGGGATGAAATCCTAGATCCGACGGTTGAGATGAAACCCTAGATCCGACGGTTGGGATAAAACCCTAGATCCGACGGTGGAGGTTAAATCCCTAGATCCGACGGTGGAGATTAAAGGAGTCCTAAGCCCAACTCTATAAAAGGAAAGCTTAGGGTTGGGCGGCAAGTATCAATTTGAATTGGGATTAGGGTTTGGAGAAAAGGTGGGCGGCTAGGGTTTGGAGCAAAAGTGGGCGGCAACCATCTTCCATCAATTGTTGCCGGTGCCCACTTCCTTCAATCAACACTTGGCCGGCGCCCATCCTAGAGGCCTCTCCCCTCTTCCTTGGCCGGCGGTTCTCCTTCCATAGGTAGCCGGCATTCATCTTCCTCCCTTCATCCTAGAGTGGCCGGCGGAAACACTTCTTGAAGTTGACCGGCGCATCATCCAATTGTTCCTTGGCCGGCGGTTGCACCAAATTCCCTAATTTGGTGGCCGGTTCTAGATAGGAAGGTATTTGTGGTTTCTTCTCTTTGTTCGCAGCAGACAAGGTGGAGAAGAAAGCGATCTAGAAGGCTTCTACTCGTGGAGGATCTTCGTCCACACGTCGTCCACGAGAAGGATAGGACATATGGTAGAAGATGGTGAGGTATAAAGTTATTTTAACTTTATTTACAGATCTGAGCTTGTTCTTTTATGTTTTGATTATGCATGTGTAAATTAGTAAATATATTGTATAATCATGGACCCCGAACACAAACACAAAAACCAGCGATCCGTCCGTCGTCTCTTCCGCGGCTAACCAACTAGAAGAGTTGAGTTGCTTGAACAACTAGTTTGTTCAAGCGATCACTCAAGTTGTTAGCACGACGACGAAATGATTGTGCTAAAGAAGCTCATCCCATCCGGATTAATTCTTTCATTAGTGAAAATTTTAATCCGGGGACATGGGAGCCAATGAGCCTCCGAAGCATCTACCTTCATATTACTTATCACAATCATTATGGGTGAAAAATATTGGAAATTTATTTTACCCATTAAATTAGGAGATTGATACAAAGTCCAAAATTTAAGAAAAGCTTCAATAAAGAGCCTTCTTTGTATCATCTCATTCAATGGTGATAGCTATTAAAAGATAGACTTCACCAAGGTTTTTCAAAAAGTTTTCAAAATATTTTTAAAACCTTTATTTTTTTTTTCCTAAACATCTCACCAATATCTAGATGTGTAAAACACATACAAGTCAAATTTCTAGTGAGATGTGGGTTTTTGTTCTTTTAATGGTTTCATGCATATTTCTAGGCAATATTATTTGATTCCCATCAAATCATGCCATAGTCCTTAATTTCATTTTAGTTATATGCATGATGATGATTATGGCATAAATATGATATAGATAAAAGCATATGCCAAAATCATGATGTCATGGCATGTAAATGATAACTAAGTATACATGACATCTAAAGATAAGTCTAAACATGATCATGACATTTTTGGATATAAAAATGAAAATGATGTCATGACATGGCAAGGCAAACAAAGCATGGAAAGTAAAGTGTACTAAGGTATAGAATACCTAAGTGTTAAAATCAATTTGCCATTTCTAGGGATTAAATTCATTTTGCCTTAAACCATTCATCTCCCTAGTGTGCCAAAAACCCAAAATGGCACACCATGACCTCTATGACCTAATTGTGCCAATTTAATCATTTTTGACTTCTCAAGCATATTGGCACATCCTAATGTGTCAACTCTACTATGGTTAGGTTAACTACCTATCCACTTAGGGTTGACACACCCTAACCCATCTAGCGTGAATCGATCATGCTCCTAGGAACCCAATACCTATTGGAGCTCCTTGGGTTAACAAGGTATTCCTTAGGGATAACTTCCCTAGATACCTTCCTAATGACCCTTTTTGGTTTTGACACATTAGTCAATTGGGTCTTTCCTAGGTCAACTCTAGAGGTGACTCCTCCATTGATCTTCTTAGTGGCTTTCTTGGTTTTCCTTAAGTTCTTAGCCACTAAGTACACACGATGGCTAGTCTTAGGGATAGATTCCCTATTGGCCTTGGTTTTCCTAGACCTAGAAATAGTTCCATAATCAAATGGAACATTATGATAAGCCTTCTTGGGCTTAGGTTTGTGACCCAAACCTTCCTTGCCCTTAGACCGTTTTTGAACCCTAGGTCTTGACTTTTGGGCATTTGACCCTAGAATTGAATTTTCTATGATTCTAAGGGGTTTCTCCATTCTTTCAAGTCTTGATATCAAGACTTGGTTCTCTAGCTCTAATTTTCCCATTTTTGAATTTTCATTAGTCTTTTGGGAAGGACTCTTTCTAGGCATATGCCTAGATTTCTTGGGGTTAATACCTAAATTTTCTTCTACTCTCCTAATTGATTTCCTAGGTAAAATATTTCTAGCATTGTGAGTCCTAGGTTTGTCTTTTGTCATATGAACATGCTTGGTACCTAAACAATAAACCTTATTATTTCTCCTAGCATGCTTTTCATTGATAATAGCAAGAGAACTAAAATAATTTTTATCATGTTTTTTAACCCTAGAAATTGAAGGTGCATTATTTAAATGTACCTTAGGGTTAGCTTTAGAAGCTCCCCCTACGTGAATTACACCTTCTTACCCATTCTTCCTCCCCTTAAGGCATTGGCTTCGATAGTGTCCCTTTTGATTGCATTTAAAGCACACAATGTGCTCTTTGCTTCTAGTTGAGGGGACTCCGACATCCTTAGACTTATGGTTGACTTTTGGTGTCGATGCCTTTTCCTTAGCCAAATTAGGGCAGTTACTTTTGTAATGCCATTTCTCCCTACACTCAAAACATATTATGTGATCTTTAATTAAAATTATAATGCTTGAGTTACCTAGGGAGGTGGTGGAGGCCTCTTCTTGATCTTCACTTCTCCCGGATGTGGATGCTTCTTGTTCTTGCTCCGGGATGGAAGATTGCCTTTCCTCCCCCTCAATGCTAGAGGTGGAGGTCTCCACCAAGTCATCCACATCTTCAAAAGTGGATGGTTCTTCCTCGGCATTCTCCTCTACTTGTGCCGGTTGGGAGTTTTCTTGGAATTTCATTATCTTATTCCATAGCTCCCTTGCATCCCTATAATCACCCAATCTAGACCAAATAGTGTTAGGTAACAAATCACTAAGTAATTTTATTACCTCGAGATTTGTTTTGAAGTCCTTAATTTGGTCTTGGGTCCACCTTGACTTCTCAATTTGCTTGTTGTTTTTATCCCTAGGTATTTCAAAACCGTTTTCTATAATAATCATAAAATCAAAATCAGTTTCTAGGTATACATCCATTTTTCTTCTCCACCATAGGAAATCTCCTTCGAATTTTGGTGGATGGATGAAGCCGGCCATTTGTAGTGCTCTCGTGGCGGTTAGTCCTTGAAGAGCGACCTCGGCTCTGATACCACTTGTTGGGGATCGAACGGCCGGTTAGAGGGGGGTGAATAGCCCTCGATGGTTGGATGCCGAAATTTGCTCATTCTCGTTACATTGCTTGTCTACGATTGTTGTTAGCGTAGCGGAATACAATAATAATAACAATACTAACAACACACGACAATCACAAGATATACACGAGCATGTACGTGGTTCGGAACTGAATGGTTCCTACTCCACGGGCGAGCTCACCGAGCTCTAGTTATGCGCACGACACTAACTAAACTCCTTCTCGACTACACATCGGAGGTGGAGAAACCTCTCACAAGCTATTACAACAAGTAATATGAAATACAAGAAGAAATACAAAGACAATACAAAAGAGAACTTTTACACAATTACTTTGATCGCTTTCTTGTTGCTTGCTTTAGATGGCTCTTGAAGGTCTGGAATGCAGCATCAATTCCCCTCCAATAGCTTCACAAAAGGCATGGCAAAAACCTCCATCTCGAGCTCCTTTTATAACCTACATCGAGCTATTTTCGCACCTAGCAGTCGACTGCCAAAAGGCCCCAGTCGACTGCCCCTGTAGTCGTTTTCTCACAACGGCCAGATCCACGTCAGACAAGTTCCAACGGATCACCTACCAGTCGACTGATGATGCCCATCAGTCGACTGGTGACCTAGTAGTCGATTGCCCAGTCGGCTACGCAGCGTTCTATGCTCGCGACACTCCCATCAGTCGACTGCCATCCCTCGGCAGTCGACTTCTGTCGACATCAGTCGACTGCCAGTCTATGGCAGTCAACTGCCAAGCACCAAAAATGCAGCCTTACACCAGTCGAACCTAAGTCGACTTGGACCAGTCGACTGCCACCTATGGCAGTAGACTACTGTCGGGCAAAATCTCAAACATCAAGTTGTTTGAGCATCCGACCATCAATCTTAGCTACTTGGCCAAGTCCACCTTATCCCTCATGGAGTTCCCCACCGAAACTCTCTTCCCTCGGCCTACGTCCCTCAGATGCGCCAAGCGCATGGCTTCGCAACGGTATCCTTCACGTCTCATGCCCTAGAAGTATGCTTCCATTTGGGCTCACTCCATTCGCTCCCCGTCCGGCGTTCCCTCGGATGCACCAAGTGCACGGCTTCGCAATGCCATCCTTCACCGACTCAAGGATCCCGAGCCTAGCGAACTTGCCATGTTCTCAAGACTTCCCACATGCACCAAGCGCACGGCTTCGCAATGCATTTCTCACCAAGTACCAAGCGCACACCTTCGCAATGCTTTGAATTTCCTATGCCAAGCACCAAGCGCATGGCTTCGCAATGCTTTGGACTTCCAAACCAAGCTCCATGCTTGGATTTTCCATGCCAACTCCATGTTGGACTTTCCCATGACAATCCCATGTCATAAGTTTTGTCTATTATCAAAATACCATCAAGGTACTGCTCGAGTCAAACTCGAGTCAACCTGGGCCTATTGCACCAACACATCATTGGTCGGCCCCATGCCAAGTCACCATGACATGGCATTTGGTCAAGTCAAACTTGACCTTTCATCTTCCCTCTCAAGTCAAGTCAAACTTGACCTCTTATCTCCCATGGTTGATCAAATCCAACCATTTGATTCAAGTCAATTTGATATAATGAATCTCTATTCATTAGTTTAAATTGACTCAATGAATCAAATCTAAATTAGACTCATTCAACACTTGAATCAAATTGAGTCCAACTCAATTAGTCTAATTTGGTTAACTCTTAATCCAATTTGGTTAATCCCATGAACCTAATCCTCATGGTCCATCATATGAACCTAATCTCCATCTAATTACCCTTTGTGTGTGACCCTATAGGTTCTTGTAATGTTGGCAATGCTTTTAAACCGATTTAGAAGCATAAGCAATTAGTGGTATCTAGCAACACATCATTGCTACCCAAGTTACAAGAATGTTGAGATCCAACATCACCTTTGTGACTACTAATTGTGACTCTCACAATATGTGACAATGTCCCTCTATCCTTGACATCTAGATTGACCAATTGAGGCATAAATCATGTCATCCTCGATATAATCTATATCTTGAACTCTAAGTAGACTCACTCTAATCAAATGAGTTCAATATCTCATATTGACTCATTTGGGCATGTCCATGCACTTAGCGGTCTCACTCTATCAAGAATAACGATGTCACTCCCTTCATATAGGAGGGATAGATCCCATCTACATCACTCATATCCCTCCGCATAATTTGTTACATACCCAGTAATTGCCTTTATAATCCATCCATTTACGGGTGACATTTGACGAAGCCAAAGTATGCAACTCCTTATGTAGGGAACCATGGTGACTTCAGGTCCAAGAACTAATAGTCATACTAATAGTCACATGAGAAAGTATATGACACTCATATAATAATCCATGATACTTTCTCATGGCGGGTCATTCAGTATACATTCTCCAATGCATACCCATGTGTCAACTTGATATCTCATATCCATGACTTGTGAGATCAAGTCATCGAGTTGACCTACTTGCTAGTCTCTTCACATTAACATTGTCCCTGAATGTTAATACTTGATTAGGATGATTAAGAGTAGTGTTCTCTATATCATCTCATTATCGATTCAACCAATCGATTGATATAGATAAGAACCTTCTACTCAAGGACATTATTAAACTTAATTATTTGGCACTAATACAAGTAAGTATAATAACCACAAAGAAATGTCTTTATATATATAGGAATATGATACAACAAAGTCCATTCAACAATCATCACATGATTGGCTCTAGGGCTTTCACTGACAACCTCCCACTAGCACTAGTTCCAATCACTGTAGTATCTAATATCTAATGACCTAGTGTGACCATCATGCTTTTCCTATGTCAAAGCCTTGGTCAAGGGATCTGCGACGTTAGCCTCTGCGGGTACTCTGCAATTCTTCACATCTCCTCTATCGATAATCTCTCAAATGAGATGGAAACACCGTAGTATGTGTTTGGTCCGCTGGTGTGAGCGAGGCTCCTTATCCTGCGCAATCACTCCATTGTTGTCACAATAGAGCTCTATAGAATCTGCTATGCTAGGAACCAACCCAAGTTCAGTAATGAACTTGCGGATCCAAACTGCCTCCTTTGCTGCCTCTGATGTGATGGTAGGAAACTTCGCTTCCCACTTCAACTCGATCGCTTGTTCGTGGTAATCCCTTCGATGCCTCCGGATAAAAAAATTTAACCCTAGACAAAAGGGATCACCCAAGCAACCGTTTCATCGTCGTGCTATTCGATTAGAGTAGTAACTTGAACAAACTTGTTGTTCAAGCCACCAACCTCTGCTCTACGAATAGCCGCAGAATAGACGATCTACGGATCGCTGGCTTTTGTGTTTATATTCGGGGTCCAAGTTATTTTAGCCATAAAAACAGAATACTACATGCATATATAATTGAAAAACAATTATAGACATGTTACAAAAGAAAATAGACAATCGATATACCTCTCGATCTTCTATTGTATGTCCTTCCTCCTTTTGGACGTCGTGTGGGCGACGATCTACCAAAAGTCGAAGCTCTTAGATCACCAATCTTCCTTATTTGGTGCCGCCCAAGGAAGAAGGAGATGGGCGTCGGCCACCAAGGAAGAAGAAGAAGAAGAAATGAAATAAATTCCTTATTTGGTGCCGCCCAAGCCTTCAAACCCTAAGCCTCCCATACCCTAATTCTATCTCAATTGGAATTCTTCATGCCGCCCACCCCCTCCTCTCCTTTTATAGAGTTAGGGATAAGCCTTGTTTTAATCTCCACCATTGGTTCTAGGGATTTAATCTCAACCGTCATATCTAGAGATTTAATCTCAACCGTCAAATCTAGAGATTTAACCTCTACCTTTGGATCTAGAGTTTTGTTTTCATCCATTGGATCTAGGCTTCATGAGGTTTTAATAGGCTACAATAGGGACCATGAGAAGGAGTTGGATCTTGGCCACCCAATGGATCAAGCCCACATAAAGTCCGATCCATTAATGATAATCCAATCCACTAAAGGATTATCATTAATCTATCTCACCAACCCCCATAAGTTAATATGGGCTCCATATATTATTTGTACATTTTTCTCCCCGTGTTTAAGATCTCGAATGTCCGTCGATTAATTAATTTACTGACTATTAATTAATTAACATCTAACTCCATGAGTAGTACCACTTAACCTTTTCTTCATGCCGCACGAAGTCCACCTGCAGGGTTTACATGATGAACCTTATAAGCTCCTCAAGGGGACATCATCATCCTAATATATAGTACACGGTTTCTTCCTATAATCAATGACACACCATATAAATAATATCATTTCCCAACTTACCGAGCCTATCGATTTAATCTATAAATCTCACCCATTGGTAAATCAAAGAAATGAATACTAAGTATATGTGCCCGTTATTATATCGGGATTAAGAGCATGTATAATATAATATTTGAGGTCCGATTTGATTATGTAGTCAGCAATAGATCGAATCACTTGTAAGTCGGTCCTGCTCAATACACACAAAGTGTACTAGTGTGATTCTGTGGTCAAGACAAACCGATACCAAATCACACTACAACAATACCAATAGTTTATCCAAAGCCATCTAGGTTATGAGCCTTTACTTATACTTTACAAGGAGTCGATAACATGATCTCCCGTGTGACACCACACACCATGTTATCTACAATGTAACGTATTAGTCAATATGCATCACCATAAATATGCAAACAATGATCAAGTGATTCTTATTTCAAAATAAAGATGTTCATACAAAAGATAGACTTTTCAGTATACATCCCAACAATCTTCCACTTATACTAAAAGACTATGTTGTCCTCAAACTGCCATGCATCTGATTCTCATTCCCTCCACATGCCTATCAAAAGCTCTTGTTGGAAGGGCCTCAGTGAAAGGATCTGCCAGGTTATCCTCCGATGCAATCTTGGCCACAGCAACTTCTTCTCTCTTTACGATTTCTCGTATCAGGTGGTACTTGCGCTCTATGTGTTTACTTGCCTTATGGGCTTGTGGTTCCTTCGAGTTTGCAACTACACCACTATTATCACAATAAATTATGATAGTTCTGGGAAAACCAGGAATCACATCCAAGTCCATCAGGAAGTTCCTGAGCCACACAACTTCTTTGGCTGCCTCAGAGGCTGCCACATACTCAGCTTCCATGGTGGAGTCCGCCACGCATTTCTGCTTGACACTCCTCCAAACAATGGCTCCACCTCCCAAAGTAAACATAAAACCTGAGGTAGACATACTATTATCCCTATCTTATTTTAAGTCGGAATCCGTGTAACCCACAGGGAGTAATTGGTCTACCTGGTAAACTAGCATATAATCCCTAGTCCTTCTCAGGTACTTCAATAAATGCTTTACCGCAGTCCAATGTCCCTATCCTGGATTACTCTGATATCTGCTGACCAAGCCCACGGCAAAGCAGATATATGGTCTCGTACATAGCATCGCATACATGAGGCTTCCTACTGCCGAAGCATAAGGAACCGCCTTCATCTCCTCTATCTCCTCAGATGTTCTAGGGCACATCTCCTTAGATAAAGGAACTCCATGCCTGAAAGGTAGAAAACCCTTCTTGGAGTTCTGCATGCTAAAACGATCTATAATGGTGTCTATGTATGAAGCTTGAGATAAGCACAATATCCTTTTCTTGCGATCACTTATAACCTTGATCCCAAGGATGTGTCCCACTTCTCCCAAGTCCTTCATATCAAACTGTTTGGACAATCATACCCTTACGTCCGATAACACCTTGACATTGTTGCCAATTAACAAAATGTCATCTACATATAGTACAAGAAATATCACTACGTTTCTGTCACATCTCTTGTATACACAAGACTCATCCGGACTTTGAATAAATCCATAAGACTGGATTACCTCATCAAATCGGATGTTCCAAGACCTCGAAGCTTGCTTCAATTCATAAATGGACCGATTAAGCTTACACACAAAATGCTCATTGCCTTTTGCAATGAATCCCTCTAGTTGCTTCATATGAGCTGCAATGCATAAGAGAATCCGGATAGACTTAAGCATGGCCACCGGCGAAAAGGTTTCCTCATAATCAATACCCTCTTTCTGAGTATACCCCTTCACAATAAGCCTCGCTTTGAAGGTCTCAACCTTTCCATCTATTCCTCTCTTTCTTTTGTAGATCCACTTGCATCCAATGGTTTTTACACCATCGGGTGGTTCTACTAGCTCCCAGACCTGATTTGAATCCATAGATTCAATCTCAGTATTCATTTCACTTTTCCAAGATACCGCATCTTTATCTTGGATTGCCTTGTCATATGTCCAAGGGTCAGGTTCATATTCGCCAGGGATCAAATTAGAAGATTCTCCCAAGAACATGAATCTATCAGGCTGTCTAACAACCCTCCCACTACGACGAGGTAACACCTGTGTATCCTCTATGACACGCGGTGCAGTGATTTGTGGTATATCTTCTTGTACCGGTGGTACTGAAGAAGTGACTTCCCCTTTTAATTCCTCCAGAACAATCTTACTCATGGGCTTGTGGCTCATCATATAGTCTTCCTCTAGAAATTTGGCGTTCGTGCTAACAATCACCCTCTGATCTCTAGGACTATAAAACAAACCACTTTTCGTTCCTCTAGGATAGACAACGAACATTCGTACTTCTGTACGAGGTTCCAACTTACCGGCATCTGCCTTCAGCACATGTGCTAGACTCCCCCAAATTTGAGTATGTCTTAGACTAGGCTTTCTCTCCGTCCATAATTCTATGGGAGTAGAAGGCACTGATTTAGATGGAACCAAGTTCTGAATGTACACCACCGTATCTAGAGCATATCCCCAGAACGAATCTGGCAACTCAGAATAACTCATCGTCGATCTAACCATCTCCATAAGAGTCATATTCCTTCTCTCTGCTACACCATTCTGTTGGGGTGTGCCAGGTGCAGACAATTGGGATTGAATCCCAGCCTCTGATAGGTAATTCCTAAACTCTCCCAAGAGGTACTCACCACTACGATCAGATCGTAGTGTCTTGATACTTTTTCCTTGACGTTTCTGTTGGTGCAGGGGCACTAGATAATCGAACCTGTGTTTTGATTATGGCAAAGACACAAAGTTAAGTTTACATCGTTATCTCACGAGCTAAATCAAGTGTGCAGAAAAGTACTAAAGCTAGAGCTGAAGGCTTGCGACACCTGGAGGAAGCTGCGGTGGTCGGGCGACACTCGAGTGACTTCGGAGGGAGCTGAAGGAATCGAGTGGAAGGCCGGAAGCGAAAGCGTCACAGTAAGAATCGAGGTAAGCTCGTGTGAGTGAGAGATGGTAAGGTCGTGTCCTCTATACGGGGACGACCGTAGGCGGCGATCCAACTAAAACTTCTTGTGGAAGGTCTAGGTCGAGATCGTTCCGGTTAGAAACTGTCGTATTTATCATTTTCCGAGCTAACCTCTCACTGCAGGGAAGTGGCGGTGGCGGTCGACTTACGGACATGGAGCGGTCGGTGATGCCCATCGATCGGTGATGGGAACATCGATCGGTGATGGCGACGACTCAGCCTTTGTGCTAGGTCAAAACGAATAACGTTTGACGCGGCAACTTCGCGATAAAATTTAGAAAACTTCGTGATCCGTTCCAAAAAAAAGGGAGACATATTCAGAGCCCAAAGTCTATAAAAGGAGGAGGATTCCAACTCCAAAGATCATCAAGTTTATTCATCAAGTGCTCCTACAACGCCAACGCTCCAACACCGTCATAACGCCGACGCGACGACAAGTTCCGATCTTCTTCGTCGGCAGCAGTAGCAAGTAACATATTTTGATATTGTATTCTTTATTTTTATTCGTAACGAGGTGAGGTAGGCTTGTTGCCTCATCCTCATAATTTCGGTTTTGTGATCGTTGTCTCCTACCTCCAACGAGGAGGAGACGTTATAGTGATTTGCCCTCCGTACGCGGTCTAGGACCGATAGGGCCTTGGAGTAGCAACCGCTGGGTTGTGAACCAAGTAAAATAAACGTGTCGCTTTATTTTCCACTGTGTTTACTCATTTAATTGTCTACTCGAACGAAATACCAAAAAGTTTTACGATCGCTATTCACCCCCCCCCCTCTAGCGACGCTTCTCGATCCAACAGTTTCTCCACATCATCCTTGAATTCTTTGAACTTGTCAAAGCATTCAGACTTGCGGCGCATCAAGTAAATGTATCCATATCTCGAATAATCGTCTATAAAAGAAACGAAATACACAAAACCACCTCTAGCCTAGATAGACATAGGACCACACAAATCAGAATGAACTAATTCTAACACATCTTTGGTTCTATACCCCTTGGCCTTGAAAGGCCTCTTGGTCATTTTACCCTCCAAGAAAGATTCGCAAGTTGGGAAATCTTCCACCACTAATGAACCTAGATGTCCATTAGCTATCAACCTTTGAATTCTGCTTAGGTTAATATGACCAAGTCTTAGATGCCAAAGATATGTTTGGTTCATCTTCGAAGGTTCTTTTCTCTTATTGGAATTAGAAGATGAGTTATTAACTTCTATTTGCATCATGGGAGCTTTTGGTTCTAGTGTATATAAATTTCCTATCAATGCACCCGAACACATAATCTCCCTATTTCTTTTTATAACAACTCTGTCATTAAAATAAATAGAATATCAATCCATAAATAATTTTGAAACCGAAATTAAATTCTTTCTAAATAAAGGTACATAAAGGCAATTCTTAAGAACCAAAACTTTATTTTTCTCAAAATATAATTAAACATCTCCCACTGCAATAGCTGCCACCTTCGTGGCATCGCCCAAGTATACGGTAATCTCCCCCTCAGCCAGTCGTCTGGTTTCCTGGATCCCCTGCAAAGTATTGCAGATATAATCAGTGGCTCTCGTATCTACACACCAGGTGCCGGTAGATAATACCACTAAACATGTTTCAACGACTAGACCAAAAGATATACCTTTGTTCTGCTTGCGATTCTTACAAGTGAAGCACTTACCTTTCGACTTCTTCACTCCTCCCTGAGTTCCTCCCACTGCCATTGCCCCAACTTGTTTCTTCTTCTTCTTGCCTTTCGGCTTTGAAGTAGAAAACTTTTGGGCAACCATGGCTTGCACCTGAGCACTCTGACGAAATAGCCCCTCTGTCGCCGGAGTTCTGTCAGAAGTTCCGCCAACGAATACAACCTCTTGTTCATGTTGTAGTTAAGGCAAAACTGCTCAAAACTCCTAGGTAGAGACTGGAGAATGATATCGACCTGGGTTTTCCCATCGATCTCAGCTCCGAGGACTTCCAACTCATTCAAATGAGCCATCATCTTGAGAACATGATCCCTTATGGGTGTTCCCTCGATCATGGTGGTCGTCATCAAGTTCCTCATGGCTTCCTGCCTAGCAGCCCGATTCTGGTGTCCGAAAAGCTCTTTGAGATTGAGCATCATGTCATAAGCAGTGGGCATGGCTTGATGCTGATGTTACAGTACATTTGACATAGATGCCAAAATGTAACACCGCGCCATCTCATCGGCCTTGATCCACTTCTTATAACTCTACTTCTCCTTTTCTCTAGAATCATCCACAGGCTTAGGAGGGCACTCTTCGAGGAGTACATATTTGTATTCCTCAGCAGTCAAGACAATGTCAAGATTCCTCTTCCAATCAACATATTTGGGTCTAGTAAGTTTATTTTCTTTCAGTATCACAGCAAGCGGGTTGAAAGTTATTTTGAAAGAAAACCTAAGAATCATATAGATCAAAACATTAGATTTCAAAAAATTATTGATTCCTCAAACAATAAAATTTTAAAATCAACCAACATCTCAAAACACTGAGAATGTCATATGCCACGATAGTGTGGACGTATACGAATTCTACATTTGTAAGAGGAGGTTTTACCCATTAATTTTACTATCTTGTCAACCTAACTTTTTGACAAGTAAAATTAATAGTTGGTTCCTCTTTGGCCCTACAAATAAAAGTAGTGACTCCGATGGGGAGGATACTTATATTTGTATCTAAGTGTTCACCATTACCCGGTACCAAGGTAATTATCTCGAGTTATGTGTCTTCCGATGGGGAAGTACACACGCTCCTTAATAATTCTCTATAACCATATTCGACCTTGTGATCCGCAAACAAACTCATCCGATGGGGAGGAAGGCACTCAGAGCTGACGCGCAAGTTTGTTTGCATCACGTCAAATCGTAATGGAGGCCATGGGAATTTATAAAAATATCCCTCTCCCACTTAGTAATTTAAAATTGAGGAATTTTCTAGCCTATGACATGCATATCAAACAATAAGCAATAAATATGAAAAATAAATATTTTCCAACTATTATGGCTTTTGTCTTCAATATGTCTCCTGTCGTATCGCCATCTCGTCCGCTCCTCCCTACGCCATGTACGAGCCATCCGGAGACCCGAGCCGAGACTAACTATTTTAATTTACATCCATCGATCCTATACTCCATGAGGGAGTGTACATGAAATCTAGATCGAAAGTAAACTAAAATAAAAAGGGTGGCTAAACAATGTCGTATCTAATTACAAAAATTAAATACTAGCCTCGTCAACCCCGAGGATTCAACAAAATATACAATTACACACATACAATCACATACACACATATGACCATAATAGTTGGATCCTATGCCTGCAACCAAAAAGTTAACCTACGCATATCCTACTATTATCCGACACATATAATATATGAAAAGTGAATAAAAGTAACTGAATCCTACACACACAAAACCGGAAACTGTGGCTCTGATACCACTTGAAGGTAGGAAACTTCGCTTCCCACTTCAACTCGGTCGCTTGTTCGTGGCTATCCCTTCGACGTCCCCGGATAAAAAAAATTAATCCTAGACAAAAGGGATCACCCAAGCAACCGTTTCATCGTCGTGCTATTCGATTAGAGTAGTCACTTGAACAAACTTGTTGTTCAAGCCACCAACCTCTACTCTACAAATAGCCACGGAATAGACGATGTACGGATCGCCGGCTTTTGTGTTTATATTCGGGGTCCAAGTTATTTTAGCAATAAAAACAGAATACTACATGCATATATAATTGAAAAACAATTATAGACATGTTACAAAAGAAAATAGACAATCGATATACCTCTCGATCTTCTATTGTATGTCCTTCCTCCTTTTGGACGTCATGTGGGCGACGATCTACCAAAAGTCAAAGCTCCTAGATCACCAATCTTCCTTCCTTGCTCACTCCGAACAAGAGGAAGAATAAGAAACAAGGAACTTCTCCTTCTTTCAACCAACCACCAAGCTCCAAGCTTGGTGCTTGCCGCCGGCCAAGAAGGAGAAGATAAATAAGATGGAAACTGGCCAAGAGCTCCAAGGGAAGACCCTAAGCCTTGTTTCCACCGACCAAGGAGAGGAGAAAGACTAGGTTTGAACGCCGGCCAAGGGAGGGAAGAAGGAGATGGGCGCCGGCCACCAAGGAAGAAGAAGAAGAAAGGAAATAAATTCCTTATTTGGTGCCGCCCAAGCCTTCAAACCCTAAGCCTCCCAAACCCTAATCCTATCTCAATTGGAATTCTTCTTGCCGCCCACCCCCTCCTCTCCTTTTATAGAGTTAGGGATAAACCTTGTTTTAATCTCCACCATTGGTTCTAGGGATTTAATCTCAACCGTCAGATCTAGAGATTTAATCTCTACCTTTGGATCTAGAGTTTTGTTTTCATCCATTGGATCTAGGCTTCATTAGGTTTTAATAGGCTACAATAGGGACCAAAAGGAGGAGTTGGATCTTAGCCACCCAATGGATCAAGCCCACATAAAGTCCGATCCATTAATGATAATCCAATCCACTAAAGGATTATCATTGATCTACCTCACCAACCCCCATAAGTTAATATGGGCTCCATATATTATTTGTACATTTTTCTCTCCATTTTTAAGATCTCGAATGTCCATCGATTAATTAATTTACTGACCATTAATTAATCAACATCTAACTCCATGAGTAGTACTACTCAACCTTTTCATCATGTCGGACCAAGTCCACCTGCAGAGTTTACATGATGAACCTTATGAGCTCCTCAAGGGGACATCATCATCCTAATATATAGTACACGGTTTCCTCCTATAATCAACGACACACCATATAAATAATATCATTTCCCAACTTACTGAGCTTATTGATTTAATCTATAAATCTCGCCCATTGGTAAATCAAAGAAATGAATACTAAGTATATGTCCCCGTTATTATATCAAGATTAAGAGCATGTACAATATAATATCTGAGGTCCGATTCGATTATGTAGTCAGTAATAAATCGAATCACCTCTAAGTCGGTCATGCTCAATACACACAAAGTGTACTAGTGTGATTCTATGGTCAAGACAAACCAATACCAAATGACACTACAACCATACCAATGGTTTGTCTAAATCCATCTCGGTTGTGAGCCTTTACTTATACTTTACAAGAAGCCGATAACATGATCTCCTGTGTGATACCACACACCATGTTATCTACAATGTAACGTATTAGACAATATGCATCACCATAAATATGCAAACAATGATCATGTGATTCTTATTTTAAAATAAAGATGTTCATACAAAAGATAGACTTTTCAGTATACATCCCAATATGATGTAGCAATATACTCGACCTCTGTTGTAGAATCAGCAACTATGTCCTGCTTCAAACTCTTCCAGCTCATAGCACCAACATTCAAGCAAAACACGAATCCTTACTGTGATCTATAATCATCCTGGTCAGTTTGGAAGCTGGCATCGCTGTAACCCTTTACAGCTAGCTCCTTATCTCCTCCAAATATCAAGAAATATTCTTTAGTCCTTCTCAAGTACTTAAGAATATTCTTGACTGCTATCCAGTGACGCTCACCTGGATCTGACTGGTATCTACTCGTCATGCTCAAAGCATACGAGACATCAGGACGAGTACATAGCATGACGTACATGATAGATTCTATGGCCTATGCATAAGGGATCTTATCCATGCAGTCTCTCTCCTCTCTAGAAGAGGAACTTTGAGTCTTCGAAAGACTCACACCATGTGACATCGGTAGAAGTCCCTTCTTGGAATTCTGCATGGCAAACTGTAGTAATACCATGCCAATGTATGTACTTTGACTTAGGCCAAGTAATCTCTTAGATCTATCTCTATAGATCTTGATGCCAAGAATATAGGCTGCTTCATCTAAGTCCTTCATTGAGAAGCACATCTCCAGCCAAGTCTTCACAGACTGTAGCGAAGGGATGTCATTCCGAATGAGTAGTATGTCATCCACATACAATACTAGGAAGACAACTGTGTTCCAATTAACCCTCTTGTAGGCACAGGGTTCATCTTCATTCTTGATGAAACCAAACTATTTGATCGCATCATCGAATTAAAGATTCTAGCTCTGAGATGTTTGTTTTAGCCCATAAATGGACCTTTGCAGCTTGTATACTTTGTCAATATGTTGTGGATCTACAAAACCATCAGGTTGTGTCATGTACACATCCTCGAGCAAGTTTCCATTCAGAAACGCAGTTTTGACATCCATCTGCCAGATCTCATAATCGTGGTATGTTGCAATAGCAAGCATGATCCGAATGGACTTAAACATCGCCATTGGAGAAAAGGTTTCATCATAGTCAATACCATGAATTTGGTTGAAACCTTTAGCCACCAATCGACCCTTATAGGTATGTGTAAGTCCATCCATGTCAGTCTTTCTCTTAAAGACCCACTTACACCCAATGGGTTTGAGGCCTTCAGGTGGATCAACCAAAGTCAATACTTGGTTGGTGTACATGGATTTCATCTCGGATCTCATGGCCTCTAGCCATTTTTCAAAATCTGGGCTCATCACAGCTTCCTGATAAGAGGTAGGCTCATTCTCAATGAGCATAACGTCATCATAGTCAGACAAGAGAAATGAGTATCTCTCAGGTTGACGACGTACCCTATCAGACCTGCGAAGAGGTAGGTCTACCTGAACAGGTTGTTGTTCCATAACTCTTTGTGCAACAATCTCATCACCCACAACACTTTGTGGTTCCTGTTCAACCTCCATCTCGGCCTCAGTGCTATGATCCTTATCTTGAATTTCTTCAAGATCGAATGTACTCCCACTAGTTTTTCTAGAAATACCCCAGTCTTTGCCACTAACAATTTGTGATGACTGGGAATGTAGAAGTAATATCCCTTCGTTTCCTTGGGATATCCTACAAAATAGCACTTATCGGATTTGGGTCCCAGTTTGTCTGAGACTTGACGTCGAACGTAAGCCTCATAACCCCAAATCCTCATGAAAGACATCTTGGGATTTTTCCCTGTCCATATCGTATATGGTGTCTTTATCACAGCCTTAGATGGAACACGGTTAAGTGTGAAGGTTGTGTCTAGAGCATATCCTCAAAAGGATATAGGAAGATCTGTGTGACTCATCATAGATCGCACCATATCTAATAGGGTACGATTCTTCCTTTCGGATACACCATTCCACTGTGGTGTTCCAGGAGAAGTGAGCTAGGATAGAATTCCACACTCAGCTAGATAGTCACGGAACTTATGGCTAAGGTATTCACCACCTTGATTTTATCGAAGTATCTTAATACTCTTGCCAAGCTGGTTTTGTACTTCATTCTTGAATTCTTTAAACTTTTCAAAGGATTCCGACTTATGTGTCATAAGATACACATAACCATATCTACTGAAGTCATCAGTAAATGTAATTAAGTATCTATAACCACTTCTAGCATCAATATTGAAAGGGCCACATACATCACTATGTATAAGTCCTAACAAGTCTATTGCTCTTTCGCTGTGTCCACTAAAGGGAGTATTGGTCATCTTGACTAGAAGGCAAGACTTGCTTGTCTCATATGATTCAAAATCAAATGAGTCCAGCAACCCATCCTTATGGATTTGGGATAAGCAACTATTATTTATGTGACCTAAGCGACAATGCAGAGATAGGTTTGGTTCAACTCATTTGACTTGAACCTTTTGGTACATATGTTATAGATGGGGCTCTCTAAGTCTAGAATGTAGAGTTCGTTCATTAGAGGTGCACTACAATAGAACATATCATTTAAATAAACTGAACAATATTTGTTCTTTATTATAAGTAAAAAGCCTTTCTTGTCCAAACAAGAAATTATGTTCTTAGTCAAAGTAGACACATAACAACATTCATCTAGTTCTAGTACAAGCCCAGAGGGCAGAGATAGAAAATAAGTTCCTACAGCAACAACAGCAACCTTTGCTTCATTGCCTACTCGTAGGTCCACCTCGCCCTTCCTCAATGCCCTGCTATTTCTTAGTGCCTACACATTGGTACAAATATGAGATGCACATCCGGTATCTAATACCAATGATGAAGAAATAGATAGATTGACTTCTATAACATTTACACCTGAAGTAGAAGTCTCACTTCTCTTCTTCTTAAGATCTTCCAGGTATGCTTTACAGTTTCACTTCCAATGTCCGACTTCCTTACAGTGGAAGCAAGTCCCTTCCTTGGCCACCCCTCCTTTCGGTTTTAGTGCCTTGCCTTTGCCCTTGGCTTGTGACTTTCCCTTACCTTTAGGCTTGCCCTTGCCTTTCTTCTTTTGCACCATCAAAATGGAGTCAGGTTTTCCCTTCTTAAGGTTAAGCTCAGCAGTTCTCAACATGCTAAGTATCTTAGGCAGTGTCTTATCAATTTCATTCATGTTGTAATTCATGACAAATTGATTGTTGCTTTGTGGAAAATATTGCAAGATCAAGTCAGTGACCAGCTCTTGGCAAAGTGGGAACCCCAACCTCTGTAGGTTTTCTATGTACCCAATCATCTTGAGTACATATGGACCTACAGGAGTCCCATGTTGCATCTTGCACTGAAATAGTGCCTTAGAGATCTCGTATCTCTCGTGCCTAGCTTGTCCTTGATACAGTTGATGAAGATGTTCAACCATATCAAAAGCATTCATGAACTCGTGTTGCTTCTGAAGCTCAAAGTTCATGGTCGCAACCATGAGGCATGACACATCTAATACATCATCTTGATGCTTCTTGTAAGCATCTCGGTCAGCTCACGAGGTAGTGGCAGAAGGTGCCTCCAGAATGGACTGCTCCAGGACGTACAGTTTTCTTTCTTGGGTGAGAATGATTCTCAGATTCCTATACCAGTCAAGGAAATTAGCTCCATTGAGCTTGTCCTTCTCAAGGATAGAACGCAGGGAGAGACAACACAAAACAACATATGCATCCAATTTTGTAACAAGAAACATCTGATAATAAACAAAAATAAATCAGGACCCTCGGAAGTGAGATGAGACGGAATCAGCTGATGATGCTCCAAGCCCCTCAAGAAATCTTCTACCTATCACTTGGGCGACAAGAAAACACAGGGTCTATGGTGGTGAGTATAAAACTCAGCGGTAAGATAAAAGATAGTACATGCATATCATATATCATATGAGAGTCAACAATATACCATCTAAAGGTACAACAGATATACACTAGTATAATATAACCACTACATAAACTAACTGATCAACTGAACAACATAAGTTACTGACATACCTGAAGATCTGCAATGATACAACTCATACAACCTGAGCACATATACCACAATATAACACATATGACAGGAAAGAGTAAAACTACCTCTGTGATCAACAAACCATCTTACGAACATTCTACAACAAATACAACAACGAGCCTGATCCAACCTACTCAACATCATGGTACTGGTCAAATACATACCACCATCCAAACAACTCATACATTGGTATTCCACATGTAACAGTACAAGATATGCAAATAGCATGCAAGATGATGTACAACAATATGCAACAAGCATAGCTCAATCAAATGCAACAACACAATAAGCATATATGTACTGTTTCTATATATATACTGACACTCACCCTCATACATATATATACATATATATATATATATATATATATATATATATATATATATATATATATATATATATATATATATTTGCAAACAGCACCACACATGACAATGCAAATGCATGGTCATGCCTGCACACCCCACTCTCTACCACGAACCAAGTGTGGCCTAGGTGGCATGACATGACAACTGTCCCAACTCAATAATAACCACTACTCTCGAGTGGTCGAGGGAGCAGTATAAATAAATAGCGATAAGCTACACAATGAGGGTCCTGATTGTTGGTCACTCCGACTGTCACTATCTATGAGTGGTCGAGTGCCACACACATTGGACAACTGCATGCAACTCCAACTACCACCATCAATAATGGCCGAGTGCGACACAATAGATGATCTGCCCTCATACCAGCTACTACTACCACGAGTAACCGTGGAGGCAGGATGACTGACGACCCTCTCAACCACAAGGGAGACCAAGTCGCCAGCATGCATGTAAATGGAATGAATCCAAAACCACACAAACATACATCAACAACACATTCTCTATCCCACAGAAGTCGTACACAACTAACAGTCGACCATGCTAGGACCTCTAGTCCGTAGCGACACACTATCGACAAACCACACAACCATACACAAATACATGATCTATAGTGGATATACAACAAAAAGAAGGTGAAATGACCATCAACTCTACACTAAGGACATCACCCACCCCCGGATGATTAATCCTGATGACACAAGTCAAGTCTACAATCATACTCAGCTACGTACATATAGTTAAGCATATATAGGTCGACATACCATAGCGTCAGTAATTCATAACAATGATGAATGAAATATAAGATCAACGATAGTGCATCTCAAAGTGCAAAGGCTAAGTATAAAGCAAATAATAACAGGAGTGGAGTCAAGGTAATTATGTCATCAATATAAAAACTCATGCACTAAGATTATTAACTACCGGACTAGGGTAGAAAATTACCCACTTGATATGACGTTCGTGACAATAATCTTCACGCCCGCAGACCTGCTTCGTAACCAAGTCCTGCACACAACATAACCACCATTAAGTTCCAACACACGACAACAATTAAATTAAATTTTACATCGATCCCGTATTCACTTAATCTACCGAATACGAATACAAATTCTTGATACACCCTCCAAACACAACCAAATCTAACTTCTATCCATCAAAACCATAGCCGATCTACATCCACCAAGATCCCTTCAATAAACCCTCAACTTCCTCACCGTAGGCCACCTTTATCAGCCACCACTAGCTCACACACACACCATACACAACCCATTCACAACTACAAATAGAGCACCACCCCCCAGATTGACATTCATCCATGTTGAAACATAGCCATACAACCAGATCATAGATTAAAACAAATCTAAACAAATCCTAGATAAACGCACACAACTCAAATAACTATCTAACCACTTAATCCATCGTTCACAGCTCCATCACAAGCACAGACTGAAACAACTTCCATAATCATCCCCTTTATCAACATTAGTCATCTAACAAGTATCATAAAGTTAATGAAACTCACCCTTCAATCACTCTATTACAACCAACCCAGATCCACGCCAATAGATAAAATAATTGGCGATAACCTGCTGCAAAATATAAAAGCTTAGTCACATCTGTGAACTGAGACATCTCAAGCACAACTTCACAATTTTGATGATCTTACCAAGGGATCTGTCTCACAACACCACAACAATCGGTTTCTGACAAAAATCAGTATGAACAACCCCCTTCTCTGATCTGTTCTATCCATCGGACAACCCAATGCCAAAACACCGTTGCCCTATTACTACAAGCAAAGATCTGACTACATGTGCAGAAAACTACGATCAAAGATGGATCTCATCCAAGATCAAGGAAGAATAACATCCACTCACCTAGCTACCGTGGAAATCGGGCAGGGGCAGTTGCAGGAATGAAGCCATTGTCGATCCCCTATTCCAAATGAGCACCCACTTGAATCACTCCCGTTGGATTTGCAGACAACATTCTTCCCTCAAGCCGGATCTTCCACTGAGAGAGGGAGAGCGTCGATAGCTGGCCGCTTTAGAGAAGAAGAGAAGGTGGGAGATCGGAAATCGCACGAGAATAAATCGAAGAAGGATGAAGGAGGAGTGGCGATTGGGGAAAATGCTCGGGGAAAAATCGACAGTGAGGAAATGCATAAATGGAAGGGAACGACTCGGCGTTAAGAAAAGAAACGGGTTCACTTATCAGCCTTAACCCTAGGATAGGTTTAATTAATCCCATAAGCTTTAAACCTAGGTTTGGTTTAAATAAATCCCTAACCATGCATCATCGATTTAATTTATCCAACAATAATATTATTCTTTAGCAATTTATTTGTGGTATTTTACATTCTCCCCCACTTAATAAAATTTGGTCCCCAAATTTCGTACTTAAATGCGAAAATTTATTCAAGCAATTTTTTGAATCGCCCCATAGGTCATGTAAACAAATGTGGGTTTCGAGCTCGGATAGTATCTTCCAACTCCCTCGTAGCCTCCTCATCAGTATAATGCTGCCATCCAACCTTTACAAGTCGGATGGTTTTGTTTCGTAACTTACGCTCCTTGCGACCAAGAATTCACATTAGAATCTCCTCATAAGTCGTGTTAGGTTAGAGTGGAGTTGGTACATCTTTCATAACTTGATCAAGATGCGACACATATTTCCTTAGCATAAATACATGAAATACGTTATTTATGCCCGCAAGAGTCGAAGGTAAAGCTAACCGATAAGCCACACCCCCAATCTGCTCCAATATCTAAATTGGACCAATATAGCATGGAGCTAATTTTCCCTTTAGCCCAAATCTTTTGACTCCTTTTGTAGGTGAAACACGCAAAAAATCATGATCCGCTACCAAGAACTCCAGTGGCCTACGCCTCCGGTCCGCATAACTCTTCTGCCAATCCTGTGCCTCTGATAATCATCATCTAATGACATGCACTAACTCTGCATCATGTTGAATACTCTGTGGCCTCAATAGCTATCGTTCCCCAACTTCCTCCCACAATATAGGAGATCTACAAGGTCTGCCATATAAAGCCTCGAAAGGAGCCATCTAAATAGAAGAGTGATAACTGTTGTTATAAGCAAATTTCACTAAATGAACATGATCCTCCCAACTGCCTCCGAAATCCATAATACAAGATCTCAATAAATCCTCCAAGGTCTGAATGGTGTGCTCCGAATGACCATCTGTCTGCGGATGAAACATTGTACTGAGACGAAGCTCTGTGCCCAAGGCTTGTTAAAGACTTTGCCAGAATTGTGAGGTAAATTGTGGATCTCTATCAGATATGATACTCAAAGGCACTCTATGCATCCTGATAATCTCTCGACAATACAACTCTACCAGATGATCTAACGATTTTGTCCCACGAATAGGAAGGAAATGAGCGGATTTGGTTAATCCATCCACAATCACCCAAATCACATCATGTCCTTTACGAGTTATGGGTAATCCTGTAACAAAATCCATAGTGACATGCTCCCATTTCCATTCCGATATCAGAATTTCATGAAGAAACCCAGCTGGTTTTTGATGTTCAACCTTTACCTGCTGGCATACTAAACATCGGGCAACAAAATCTGCAATGTCCCTCTTCATACCGTCCCACCAGTATGAACGCTTTAAATTTTGGTACATCCAGGTACCACCAGGATGTGTAGAAAATCTTGAACGATGTGCTTCTTATAACAACTCCTTAACTGGATGCATGTTCGAAACACATAAACTTCCACGAAAATGAAGTTCTCCTTTCTCGTCACACGAGAAATCTGTCTGACATCCTGAATGTATTGTGTTGCACAAAAACTAAAGGTGTTGATCGCTAACTTATGTCTCTTTGATATTCTCAACAATAGTGGACTGGGCAACCATAGAAACTAATATCCCTCAGGATTTTTGACCTTGTTCAGACAATCCTAACTCTGAGATCTATAGAACTAGGTCAGTCATTGCTATCAAATGGCTAGCCAAAATCCCTCAGGACTTCCTGCTCAATGCATCTGCTACCACATTATCCTTTCTCGGATGATAATAAATGGTGCAGTCGTAATCCTTCAGATATTCCATCCACCGCCTCTGTTTGAGATTCAATTCCTTCTGAGTGAAAAGATATTTCAAACTCTTATAGTCTGTATAGATCTCAAAAGTAATTCCATACATATAATGTCTCCATATTTTCAATGCAAAAATAATGGCTACTAACTCCAGATCATGCACAGGTTAATTCCTTTGGTGATCCTTTAGTTGACGGGAGGCATAAGATACCACACAGTTGAACTACGTCATAACTGCCCCCAACCCTTGAAAAGAAGCATCAGTATAAAGTACCATCCCATCAACACCAGAAGGAATCACTAACACTGGTGTAGTAATTAGCCACTGTTTAAGCTCCTAAAAACTAGTTTCACAAGCTTCTGTCCAGGTGAACTTGAGCCCCTTCTGGGTCAAGCGAGTAAGTGGTGTAGCAATACTAGAAAATCCCTCCACAAATCTACGAAAATACTCGGCCAAACAAAGGAAACTATGGACTTCCTGGACTGATTTTGGCTGTTCCCAACTAGTAATGGCCTCGATTTTCTGGAGATCTATAGAAATATGTCTATTAGATACTACGTGTCTAAGAAAACCCACTGAGGATAACCAAAAAGCACATTTACTAAACTTGGCATACAGCTGCTCTCATCGCAATGTCTCCAACACTATCCGAAGATGATGTTCATGCTCCTCCTCAGATCGGGACTATATCAAAATATCATCTATGAACACTATCACAAACTGATCTAGATACCTCAAGAATACCTGGTTCATCAAGTCCATAAATGCAGTCAGGGCATTAAAGAGACCAAATGGCATCACCAAAAACTCGTAATGTCCATAACGAGTGCGGAATGTTGTTTTCTGAACATCCTCAACTCTTACTCTAAGCTAATGATAACCTAAGCGCAAATCAATCTTAGAATACACACATGTATCCTTGAGTTGATCAAACAAATCTTCTATCCTTGGCAATGAATATTTGTTCTTCACAGTTACCGCATTCAATTGTCGATAGTCAATGCAAAATCGCAACGATCTATCCTTCTTTTTAACAAAAGGTACTGGAGCTCCCCATGATGAAGCACTAGGATGAATAAATCCCTTATCCAACAACTCCTGCAGTTGTACTTTGTTGGTGCAATCGGCCCAGGTCACGATTGACTAGGACTCGAGTTTGACTCGAGTGATGTTTTGATTTTTCGACAAAAACATATGACAATGTAATTGTCATTTGGTAAAGTCTAAGTCTTGAGTACTTGGCATGGAAAGTTCAAGTGGGACACTTGGCACATGAAAAGTCCAAGCATGGGTCTTGGCATGAAAAGTCCAACATGGGTTGGCAAGGGAAAGTCCAAGCTTGAGTCTTGGCATTTGAGAAGTCCAAGGGTTTGATATTGGTGGCGTAAAGTCCAAGCGGGAGTCTTGGCAGCATAAGTCCAATGGTTGGCGGCGTAAAGTCCAAGCGGAGTCTTGGCGGCGTAAGTCCAATGTGCCTTGGCGGTGTAGACACCGTTAGCATGACATAGCCGATGGAAGCACCTGAAGGCTAGCGCGATGGATGAACAAGTCATGGATGACTTGGAGGGATCCGAGAGGCGTGAGGCTGATGGAGGTGGCTAGAAGGCTTAGGTCTAGGCTAAGGGTGGTCTAGCAAGTATGGGGGAACCATAATTGGGTTAAAACCTCATGTTTGAGGTGTGTCAGTCGACTGGTGCCATGTGGCATCGGACCGAAATCAACTAGGGTTTATCGCGGGAAGTAGCCTAGCGATGACCGCCCGTTAGGCAATCGTCATCGATGACGGCAAATGATCGATTATGTTATCGATCGATGCTCGGCCGGTTCTACCAGAATGGAGTCTCACTCATTCGCTGAGTGGAGCTCCATCGCTTGGTGATGGTCACAATCGATCGATAATGGTTCCGTTGGACTTATCCAATGTGGATCTAGCCGTTGTCTCACGACAACAGTGGCATCAGTCGACTGATGGTCCCGATCAGTCAACTGATCGACTTTTTCCAACACAGGTTGAAGCTTTATAAGGAGCTCGTGATGGAGGAAAATGGAATCAGTTTTCTTGAGGGTTTTAGAGCGATTTGCTGTTGCAAATCAGGGTCTCCAAAGTGATTTCAAGCAACCAAGCAATCAAGCAATCCAAAGGCAATTGTAAAGTAGTTTTCTTTACTTGTATTGTATTTCATTATTGTAATTGCTTGTATTAGTATCTTATTGTTGTAAGATTAATTGTACGAGGTTTCTCCGCCTCCAGATTGTTCCGAGAAGGAGTTATTATTATAGTGGTGTGTGATTGACATCGCTAGGGTTCGTACGAACCCGATCCGTGGAGTAGGAACCGTGCGGTTCCAAACCACATTAAATCTTCGTGTCTTTGTGTGTGCTTGTCAATTTCATTATTGTATTATATCTATATTCGGCTGCGCTAACGAAATTGTAGACACGAACGCGAAAGAATTCCATTGACGCTATTCAACTCCCCTCTAGCTTCCAAACGATCCCTAACAAGTGGTATCAGAGCCCGGGGCTCTTCTACGGACTAACCGCCCGGAGCTAAGACAAAAGGCTAGAGGGTGAAGATGGAATTCCAAGACAAGCTTGGATGGGATATCAATACTCCACCTCCATATGATCCAGAAGATTTTCCGGCGTGGAGAGCAAGAATGGAAACATTCTTGATGATGAACATAGAGGATTGGTTCATCCTCATTGAAGGCCTTGAACCCCCTAGGGATAAGAAGGGTAATATCCTAAAATTGAAAAAGTGGACCCAAGAGCAACGCCAAAAGCTCAAGACCGAAGTTAAGGTAACGAAACTTTTGGAAGATTTAATCCCTAATGATGTTTTGTTCAAGCTAGGGGATTACATGTATGCCAAGGAGTTATGGAGAAAATTGGCAAGACTCCATGAGGAGAGTTCATCCTCAAGTGAAAGTGAGGAATCGGAAGTTGAGATGGAGTCAACTTCCGGATCGGAGAAAGAAGAAGTAGAAGAGATGGAAGAAGCATCTACTTCTAGGATTGAGGAGGAGAGACCATCCTCTACACCGGAGCAACCTCAAGAAGAACCTTCAACATCCGATCAAGATGAGGAAGCTCAAAATTCAACTCCGGCACCTACCACCACCCTAGGTAACTCAAACACTTTATCTTCCAATAAAAATCATATTATGTGTTTTGAGTGTAGGGAATTTGGGCACTATAAGAGCAAGTGCCCAAAGAAGATTAGGAAAGCTCCACCGGCACCAAAAGTCAAGGATGTCGGTTCCCCAACACCTAAAGGCAAGGAGCACATCATATGCTTCAAGTGCAATTCAAAAGGATATTATAGGAATCAATGTCCTAGGGGGAGCAAAAAGACCCAAGAAGAAGCATCACAAGTAGGGGGAGCTAAGGATAACCCTAAGGTACATTTTAGTAATGCATCTTCTAATTTAAATGCTAAAAAGGATGCTAGGAACTTTAATTCTCTTGCAATTTATGAAAAGCATGCTAATAGGAATAAATATTTTTGCTTAGGAGCTAAGAGAGTCCATGTAGGAAATAGGGAGAAATTTGGGACTAATGTCCCTAAAAACAACTTATTTAAGGACAAACCTAGGTCAAATAACTCACAATCAATTTTACCTAGGGAGACAATTAGAAAGGTGCAAGAGCACCTAGGTGTTAACCCTAAATGGACTAGGCATATGCCTAGAAAGTCCCATGCCCAAGAATTTAATCAAAAATCAATTGGGCAATTAGAATTAGAAAATCAAGCCTTGAGGTCAAGGCTTGAGAAACTAGAAAAGACCCTTAGGAATATACAAAACCAATTTAAAGGGTCTAATGGTCAAAGTCAAAGGTCCAAAAGTCAAAGTCAACACTAAGGACCTAAGAGTCAAAAGTCAACCAAGGGCAAGCAAGGTTTGGGTCACAAACCTAAGCCTAAAGTGGCTTATCATAGTGTTCTATTTGACTATGGAACACAAACTAGGTCTAGGAAGACCAAGGTCAATAGGGAAGTCATCCCTAAGGTTGACCAAAGGTTGTGCCTAGTGGCTAGGGTTTCTATGAAACCTAGGGTGGCCACTAAGAAGGTTGCAAGGGGAGTTACCCCTAGAGTCAACCTAGGTAAGACCCAAATGACCAAGGCTAATAAGCCTAGGAGGGTCATTAGGAAGGTATCTAGGGAGGTTATCCCTAAGGAATACCTAATTAACCCTAGGAGCTCAAATCGGTTTTGGGTTCCTAAGAGCGTGATTGATTCATGCTAGGTGGGCTTAGGATGTGCCAACCCTGAGTGGATGGGTAGTTAAATCAACCATGATAAAGGTGGCATTTTAGGTTATTTTCAAGGTTATGGATACCTTGGAAATAGGGTTGAATTATAATCCTAAAAGATTTTAGGATGTGCCAATATTAGTTATGAAGTTTGATAAAATGATTAAATTGGCACAATTAGGGTTTAGAGTGTTAGTGTGCCATTTTGGGTTGTTGGCACACTAGGGAGATTAATGATAATATGGCAAAATATATCTAACCATATCAAATGGCAATTAATATTAAAATTTAGGTATTACTATACCTATATATTTTATATGTCATGCTTTGATTGTCATATGCCATGTCATGACATCATGCCTAGTTCTATGATTTTATATGTCATGTTCATGTTTTAGGATTAAGGCTTTAAATGTCATGTGTTTTTAGATTTCATCTTATGCCATGACATCATGATTATGAGCGTATGCTTATTTATATCATTTCTAATGCCATAATCATTCATGCATTTAAGACAATTTGGTTGAAATTGAACTAAGGACTATGGCATGACTTGAAGTCCCATTTATAAGGGAATCAAGTAGGGTTGCCTTAGAGAATGCATGAAACCCTAGATTAGGATAACCAAAACCCACATCTCACATCCAATTGACATGTATGTGTATTTATACACCCTAGATACATGTGAGATGCTAGGATATGAGTTAAGTTCAAGGTGCATAGTTTTTGCATCTAGATGAACTAAAACTCATCTAATTTCAATTGTGGATCATTAGGAAAGCTTGTGTACAAGTCATGTGCATAGAGCCCAAGGAATATGATCCAAAATAAGGCTTTGAAAACGTTTTAAAATCATTTTGAAAAACCTTGATGAAGTCTATCTTTTGATAGCAATCATCATTGATAGAGTTGATACAAGATAGGGCCAAAACATTGAAAATTTCAATGGTTTTGAGTTTTGTATCAAACTCCTTATTTTATGGGTAAAATATTTTTCAAACATTTTTCACCCATTGTATTGGTCATAGGTATTATACATATCAAATTTCATGATTTTTCGATATACGTATAATTATTTATGATTTTTTGAAATTCAACTCTGATAATTGAAATTCGGAAATTTTAGTTATTATCGTAGCCATTGGTGTCGATCGATGGAGGTGATCATTGATTTCTGAATCACTCATTTGGTAGCGGTTGTTTAACCCGATTTCAAATTTTATGGTCCCTAATCACTCCTAACCCTAGGATATGCTTTGGGAAGCATTATAAAGGGTGAAAATCCATTGGATATGGATTAGGAGAAGTATTTAGGGTTTGTATCAATTTTAAGGTGTTGGAAAGTTCAATGTTGAATTTCTAACCTTAATTTTGATGGTTTAGAGTTCCTATTGGCTTAGGGACTTCCCAAGGACATTGTTGGTGCAATGGTCAAGGGGGAGCAAGCTTTTAGGGGGAGGTATCCATCTTGGAATGATGGATGTATTTTTCTCCTTGAAGAGGAGAAGTTATTGGGAGAATATGACATCAATTGGGAAATTGATGGGACTTTTGAGAGACCCAATTTGGGAATTGGGAGAGTGTATAGGATTGTCTCTCTTGAGTGATATTGGACTTATCACTAGGAAGATGGTAGACATCCTAAGTATTTTTGGACCAAGGGAGAGATTGTAAGATCTCATTAGGACATGAGACATTGACCCTCTTGGGGAGAAAACCTTTTTGATGTTAGTCAAAAAGGGGGAGAACATTTGGAGAGTATTTACCAATTTGGGATAATTGGTAAGGGATTTGAGTTATTGTTCTAACTCAATAATTTGTTTGGTTTTTGTCAAACATTAAAAAGGGGGAGATTGTTGGTGCAATCGGCCCAGGTCACGATTGACCAGGACTCGAGTTTGACTCGAGTGATGTTTTGATGTTTCGACAAAAACATATGACAATGTAATTGTCATTTGGTAAAGTCCAAGTCTTGAGTACTTGACATGGAAACTCCAACTGGGACACTTGGCACATGAAAAGTCCATGCAAGGGTCTTGGCATGAAAAGTCCAACATGGGTTGGCAAGGGAAAGTCCAAGCTTGAGTCTTGGCATTTGAGAAGTCCAAGGGTTTGATATTGGCGGCGTAAAGTCCAAGCGGGAGTCTTGGCAGCATAAGTCCAATGGTTGACAGCGTAAAGTCCAAGCGGAGTCTTGGCGGCGTAAGTCCAATGTGCCTTGGCGGTGTAGACACCGTTAGCATGACATAGCCGATGGAAGCACCTGAAGGCTAGCGCGATGGATGAACAAGTCATGGATGACTTGGAGGGATCCGAGAGGCGTGAGGCTGATGGAGGTGGCTAGAAGGCTTAGGTCTAGGCTAAGGGTGGTCTAGCAAGTATGGGGGAACCATACTTGGGTTAAAACCTCATGTTTGAGGTGTGTCAGTCAACTGGTGTCATGTGGCAGTCGACTGGACTGAGTCAACTAGGGTTTGACTGCGGGAAGTGGCCTAGCGATCAGCCAGCATTAGCGCGATCGGTGATGGGCAATGATCGATTATGTTATCTCGATCGTGATGCTCAGCGGTTCGGCCACAGAATGGAGTCTCACTCGACTGCAGTCAAGTGGAGCTCCATCAATCGACTGATGGTCACAATCAGTCGACTGATGATGGTTCCGTTGGACTTATTCAACGTGGATCTAGCCGTTGTCTCACGACAACAGTGGCATCAGTAGACTGATGGTCCCGATCAGTCGACTGATCGACTTTTTCCAGCACAGGTTGAAGCTTTATAAGGAGCTCATGATGGAGGAAAATGGAATCGGTTTTCTTGAGGGTTTTGGAGCGATTTGCTGTTGCAAATCAGGGTCTCCAAAGTGATTTCAAGCAACCAAGCAATCCAAAGGCAATTGTAAAGTAGTTTTCTTTACTTGCATTGTATTTCATTATTGTAATTGCTTGTATTAGTATCTTATTGTTGTAAGATTAATTGTACGAGGTTTCTCCACCTCCGGATTGTTCCGAGAAGGAGTTATTATTATAGTGGTGTGTGATTGGCATCGCTAGGGTTTGTACGAACCCGATCCGTGGAGTAGGAATCGTGCGGTTCCGAACCACGTTAAATCTTCGTGTCTTTGTGTGTGCTTGTCCATTTCGTTATTGTATTATATCTATATTCCGCTGCGCTAACGAAATTGTAGACACGAACGCGAAAGAATTCCATTGACGCTATTCACCCCCCCTCTAGCTTCCAAACGATCCCTAACATACTTTAAGTTCATTCAACTCTTTCGATGCCATCCGATAGGGAGTTTTCGATATCGGCGCGGTTCCTGGAATCACCTCTATCACAAATTCCACTTGCCTAGGAGGTGGAAAGCTCGGAAGTTCATCTGGAAACATATCCGGATACTCTCGGACTACAACCTCACACTAGAGAGGGCTGATAGTCCTTCGCTCCCAACTTTGACCAAGGATAATAAGTAGCCAGGGCAACCTTGGGATAACAGTCTTTGTGCTTGTAATGCTGATATAATGGACATTCCATCATCTCTAGTACCAACAAATTCCCATGCAGGCTGATTCGGGTGTTGAAAAGTCACCACTCTTGCTCTACAATCCATGATAGCATAATAAGTAGCTAACCAATCCATACCGAGAATGATGTCAAATTCTACCATCTCTAACACCTGAAGATCCACCGTAAGGATATGCATGAAGGTCGAAGCTTTGCTTCCCGCTTCAACTTGGTCACTTTTGCATGACGATCCTATCTATGTCCCCGGATTAAACAAAATTAATTCTTAACGAAGACGGATTACCCAAGCAACCGATCCATCATCATGCTATTCGATTCAAGTTGTCTCTTGAATAAACTTATTATTCAAGCAACCTAACTCTTTTCCTTGATTAGCCATGGAATAGATGATGTATGGATCATCGGTTCTTGTGTTTATCTTCGGGGTCCAAGTAAATTAGCCACATACAATTACATACAAATTGCATAGAACAAGAAAGAAACTTAAACAAGAATTATACCTCTTGTTTACCTCTTGGTCTTCTATTGTATGACCTATCCTCCTCTTGGACGTAGTGTGGGCAACGATCCTCCAAGAGTTGAAGCCTCCTAGATCACATTCTTTTCTTCCTTGCTTGCTCCGAACAAAGGGAAGATGAAAGCTATCTTCTTCTCATATCTAGTGCCGACCAACAATCCTCCTAACTCAATTGTTGCCGCCAGCTAAGGAGAGGGAGAAGGAAGTGTAGGGGATCGAAGTAGCCAGCTAGAGGGGGGTGAATAGCCCTCTTTCGTTCGATGACGGAATTTGCTCGTCTACAAAGATGATTAGCGCAACGAAAACAAAACTAAAAAAGCAAATAAACAATGCAAAGATAAGAACAATGCTAACAAGAGAATATAACGTGGTTCATGGCTACGCCGCTAATCCACGATCCCGATTCGTCCAAGGTGAATCACTCCTTTGCTAAATCCACTAGATCTCTTTTTTGCACCAAGCTAGGTGAAGGTAACCTCTTTACAATTTCTCTTCTTACAATAGAATGGAAATAAAGCAGGTAAGAAGAGTGGAAAAACCCTTAGAGCACTTTGGGAGATGTTATGAGTTGAAGCATTAAGTCCCCAAAGCCCCACACCCTTCATTTTTATAAAGGAAGAGGGTTTCTTCCCATTGACACGAAGCGATCGTGATGTCCTATCGATGGCTCCTATAGCTAGATTGCCTAAATATTGCTTTCCACATTGGATTTCATCCAATGGCAACACCATCAGTCGACTGATCTTACCATCAGTCAATTGATGGACGATCAGTCGAGTGTTCGCGAGCTCGACTCCATTCTGTGGTCGACACTTCCTTCATCAGTCGACTGCCATTCCATGGCAGTCGACTGATGGTCTACCGATCGTCATTCCATAGCGATCGGTGATGGGCAAAATCCTATCGATCGGATACGGTCGAACCCGATTCGACTCGGAAGCGATCATTGTCATTCCATGGCAGTCGACTGATGTCAGGAAATCTCATCCGACACTTAGCCAAATGGCCAAGTTTCACCTAAGAGCACTACCCCTTCCCGGGTTACATTCGCTCACTCTCATCCCTCGAAGTCCCTCACCTTCGAAGTTGTCTTCATCCGGCCACGTCCCTCGGATGCGCCAAGCGCATGACTCTGCAGTGCCATCCTTCGCGTCTCTCCCTGAAGTCTACTTCCTCCGGCTTCACTCCAATCTCCTCGTCCGGCGATCCCTCGGATGCTCCAAGTGCACGGCTTCCGCAAAGCCATCCTTCACCGACTTAAGGACCGAGTCATGAGATGTAAAACTCGCCAAGGCTCCATGTGCGAATTACTAAGTCTTGCAAGACTCCAACGCACATATCAAATCACAATAACAACCTAACTTAAACCCTTTGCCACACACATCAAAACCATATCTCGGCAAGAGATTGCCTTAACAATCTCCCCCTTTTTGAGGTGTGGCAATCCGTTTAAGTTAGGTAAAAACATTTGAATAACACTATTAAGGAAAGAAAGAACATGAAAATAACATGATTAGCAACTCTCCCCCTTAATACATGAAACTCCCCCTAAATACATTCCCCTTTACTTAAACAAATATATTTCTCCCCCTTTGACACCATCAAAAAATATTAAACAAAGTTTATCTAAGCATGACATCAAGTTTAGAGGGAAACATAAACCAAAACATGCCTTAAAATCGGATAAAAGAGGTTTTTGGGCATGTTATTAGGCTACCATTCGACTGGTTCAAACTACCAGTCGACTGGCACATGCATTTCGGGTTTTTCAGGTTTTCAGGGTGGATTTCAGAAATGCATTAAAAAAATTATAAAATTTGAAAAATCATGAAATTTGGGGAACATATTTCTTGTAGGGTCCTTTATCAGTGAAAAATAGTTTTCCATGAAAAATCATTATATTTTCAAGTATTTGCCAAAAATCCAAAAGTTTCAAAAGTAACTAGGTTTTTGATCAAGTTAGTATCAAGTTTAACACCTAGTTTTGCTTTAAAATGTTTCACAACATGAACACAGATTTTAAAGTAAGAAATTGTTTTGAAAACATGTGAAATATCCAACCATGATCTTTGGGCAATATGTCTATGAATTAAACATAAGTCTTCCCCATGATTGATCTATTATTGCTATTTTGATACCTTAAATGACCATCTAAATGCCATAGGCATTAGTGGACATTTGTATCATCCTAACATCTCACTCATGCTAAGTTTTCAATCATGGTAGCCTATGGTGAGTGTGAGATGTATCCTAAAGGTATTTGTATATATACTTAACCTTCATTTTCATGCAATTCTATACAAGGTTAAGTATCATCCTACTACCCCACATGATCATAAAGACATATATGAATTTATTTCACATTATGATCATGAAACAAATGTATTCATCAAATAATAATCATGCATTAGGTATTATATCATGATAAAAAGCAAATATTACCTAGAGCATGATTAGAACCCTAATTCCTATGATTATGTGCCAAATACCAAGATCATAAATCATGATTGCAAACATGTATAACAATTACATCAATTATCATGATTTAAGTATTATTATCAATTTATGGGCACATTATCATCACCCAACACTATTTCTAAAAATGAAGTCCTACCATCCTAAGTCAACCAAAATATGATATAGATAAATTCCATATGGTTGACTATCCTAGGGTTTTTCTAACCCTTAAGGATGGATTTAGGAAACCAAAACAAGTTCTTTCCTATTGAGTTCACTAAGAATTCCTTAGGGATCCATTTTCTAGCTATTGTTTTCTTTTTATCTTGACCCCTAGCAATTAAGCATTTATAGGCCTTTTCATTTTTATTTTCTTTATATCCTAGGCCTTTCTTGTTGAAGCTTGCCCTTTGGCTCCCAATTATCATGTTCAATGTATTTGAGCCTATGGTGAATTTTTCTAGGGCTTTGGTCAAATGATCTACCTTTTCCCTTAAAGCCCTATTTTCATCCATACATGCATCACTAACATTGAAAGGCATATATTCATGTGAGCATGCATCATTTAAGCTAGAAGAAATATTATCATTTACATTTAAGCATGCTTTTTCTAGTTTATTTTCTAAATCCTTAATTTGATCTAGCATGCTCTTATTTTTCTTCTTTGCCCTAAATAAGTCCTTAGTGAGGCTAGAAATCATGGAAACTATTTTACTTGGTGAGAGGTTCGTTACCATAGTCTCCATGTCTTCCTCTTCTTCGGATGAGGATGGTGAAGAAGCTCCCCCTTCACTAGAGCTCTCCTCACTTATGCTTGATTCTTCATTTTCGGAGGAGGATGAGTCTAGATCGTCAAAAGCCATTAATGCCAAATTTGTGACAAAGGCATTTTCTTCCTCGGATGATGATGATGATGAGGAAGAAGGGTCATCCCATGTCCTTGCTTTTAATGCCTTTTGTCTTCCCTTTCTCCTTGGCTTTCTTCTCCTCTTTCTTCTTCTTGTTCCCCTTCTTCTTCTTTTAATGCACGCTTTACCCTCCTTACCATATAGGCTTCTTCCGTGCTATCCATGGAGGAGGAGGAGGATGCTTCATCGGAGGAGGAGGAGGACTCCATCTTTTTCTTCCCCTTGTTGGCCAAAAGTGCCACTCCTCTTGAAGGTTGAAATCTTGGCTCTTCTATTATTCCTTCAAGTCTTGTTTCGTGGAGCTCCATTGTTGAGAAGAACTCCTCCAAGGTGCTCACTTCTAAATTCTTGGACATGTAGAAGGAGTCCACCATTGAGCTCCATTTCGATGACCGGGGAAAAGCATCTATTGTTTTCATGAGCATGTCCCGGTTCGAAAGTCTTTCTCCTACACTTGTTAGCCCAATTAAAATTTCTTTAAACCTAGAATGCAATGATGTTACCTTTTCTTCATTTTCTAATTTAATGTTTGATAGTTGGGAGCGGAGGAGGTCTCTTCTTGCAAGTTTGGCCTCCGAAGTGCCTTCATGAAGCTCTACTAGCTTCTCCCACATCTCCTTGGCACTTGCACACTCCCCTATCCTATTCACTTCTTGTTGGGGAAGCATATTGTAGAGGTGGTGCTTGGCCTTTGAATTCGCCAAATACTCCTCTCTTTGTCTTTTATTCCATCTTGATTTCTCCAATAGCTCCCCTTTTTCATTCCAAGGCATTTCGAAACCTTTTTCCATAATCAAAAGAATTTCAAAATCGGTCATGAAAAATACCTCCATTCTCTTTTTCCACCAAGAGAATTCGCCTTTGAATTTCGGTGGGTGAATGTTTGAGCCGGTCATTCTTGAATGTGCTTGTTGTGGCGGTTAGTCCTCGACAAGCTTTTTTTGGCTCTGATACCACTTGTAGGGGATCGAAGTGGCCGGCTAGAGGGGAGTGAATAGCCCTCTTTCGTTCGATGACGGAATTTGCTCATCTACAAAGATGATTAGCGCAATGGAAACAAAACTAAACAAGCAAATAAACAATGCAAAGATAAAAACAATGCTAACAAGAGAATATAACGTGGTTCACGACTACGCCGCTAATCCATGATCCCGATTCATCCAAGGTGAATCACTCCTTTGCCAAATCTACTAGATCTCTCCTTTGCACCAAGCTAGGTGGAGGTGACCTCTTTACAATTTCTCTTCTTACAATAGAATGGAAATAAAGCAAGTAAGAAGAGTGGAAAACCCCTTAGAGCACTTTGGGAGATGTTATGAGTTGAAGTATTAAGCCCCCAATGCCCCACACCCTTCCTTTTTATAGAGGAAGAGGGTTTCTTCCCTTTGACACAGAAGCAGTCAACTTATGTCCCTATCAGTTGACTGGTCCTGTAGCCGTTGCCCAATAACGGCTGCTTTCCATGTTGGATTTCATCCAACGGCAACACCATCAGTCGACTGATGGACGATCAGTCGAGTGCTCATGAGCTCGACTCCATTATGTGGCTGACACTTCCTTCATCGATCATTGCCATTCCATGGCGATCGGTGATATCTACGATCATTGTCATTCCATGGCGATCGTGATGGGCCAAAATCCTATCGATCGGATACGGTCGAACCCGTTCGACTCGGAAGCGATCATGTCATTCCATGGCAGTCGACTGATGTCAGGAAATCTCATACGACACTTAGCCAAATGGCCAAGTTTCACCTAAGAGCACTACCCCTTCCCGGGTTACATTCGCTCACTCTCATCCATCGGAGTCCCTCGCCTTCGAAGTTGTCTTCGTCCGACCATGTCCCTCAGATGCGCCAAGCGCACAGCTCTGCAGTGCCATCCTTCACGTCTCGCCCTGAAGTCTACTTCCTCCGGCTTCACTCCAAGATCCTCGTCTGGTGGTCCCTCGGATGCTCCAAGCGCACGACTTTTGCAAAGCTATCCTTCACCGACTCAAGGACCGAGTCATGAGATGTGAAACTCGCCAAGGCTCCATGTGCGAATTACTAAGTCCTGCAAGACTCCAACGCACATATCAAATCACAATAACAACCTAACTTAAACCCTTTGCCACACACATCAAAACCATATCTCGGCAAAAGATTGCCCTAACAAGAAGGTGGGTGCCACCCAACAAGAGGTTCTCTTGTTGCCGCCGGCCAAAGCTTGAGGAAGAGAGGAGGTGGGTGCCGACCAAGTGATGGAGAGATCCCTTGTTACCTCCGTCCAAAAGAGTAGAGATAGAGAGGGGGAGCCGCCAGCCAACCAAGAGAAAAAGAGGGAGGCGCCGCCCAATCTACTCTATAGCCAACTCTAAAAACCCTAACCTTAATTGATGTGTTGCCGCCCAAAACATTCGAAGCAAACCATAACACCAATTCTCATCTCCACACCCAAGCCTTAGCCTCCTATTTATAGATTTTGCCCAAACCTCCTTTTAATCGTGTCCGTTGGATCTCGGCTTCATGAGGTTTTTAATAGGCTACAATAGAGACCATGAGGAGAAGTTGGATCTTGGCCACCCAATGGATCTAGCCCACTTAAAGTCCAATCCATTAATGATAATCCATTCCACTAGAGGATTATCATTGATCTACCTCACCGACCCCCATTAATAAATATGGGCTTGATAATTGTCATTTTGTTGTATTATTTCGGTCCTTAATATCAACATTTTAATCCTCTCGTGTATTTAATTATTGATTATTTGCATATTTTATGAGTTGGATCATCTTTTAGACCTAATTGTAAATTCTCTTATATTTTGGACTTATATGCAAAATTTGTCTTTATGTGTAGGAGATCGAGATGAGCCACTGGACTAGACTCGAGTTGGATCAAATATGGCTTCATCTAGGTCATAATGGGGAATTCAAGTTGAATTAATCTGAGTCATTCATCCAGATCAGAGACAATTAGATCAAGAGATTAGATCTGAGCATTATGGACCGTTCGATGAAAGGAGTTAATTCTAAGCGATCTATTCAGATCTGGAGAGATCTAGTCCGTACATTTCGATCTGAACATCTGAACCCTTCCTTAAGATTCGACCGATCGTAATTATCCCTTCAGATGGATCAGATCCATCCATTCAAAATCAGAGGAATCACAACCATTGGATCACAGCCTTCTTAATCGATTAATTGCTTAACAAACCCTAGCTTCAATTGGACGGCTGAGATCATGGGCGAAATGATCGGATGACTCAGAAAATCCTGTAATCAACCTATTTTCCCAAGCCGGCGCAGAAAACAGAATCCAGAAACTCGCGAGCAGCTTCTTCTTCCCCAAATCGCGCGACGCCGGTGGCGATTCCTCCACAGCATCCGCCCGGAGCACCGCCGGTCATTCCCTTCCTCCACCAAGGTCAGCGGTGGCATTTCCTACTTCCTTTCCCTCATCTTCTCCGATAGCTTTTTCCCCTTTTTCACGCGCGACGGCGGCGGCTTTCGTCCACAGTGATTTCGGCGGCAGTTTTCCGACAACTCCAGCGGCGTCCCCTTCATCTCCATCCATCCGAAGATCCTTCCTTGGTCGGCGGAGTTAAGTTCTGAAGTTGGGCAGACGGTAGCTTCGCCGAGCAGCTGGGATTTTCGGCCATCTTCACCGGCGCTTATCAGACGTCTGGCGATCGGGTGTGCCTCGGTGGGCGTGTGGTCGTAGAAGGTGACCTTCTCTATAGATTCCGATAGCCCTTCAATTCCTAATTTTCGACGGCAAAACCTTATTTCCAGCATCGGTGAAGACTTGTAGACGATCACAGTTCCTTCCATTGTCGTGGCCGTGATTCGTGCCACTCTGCTTTCCGCATTCATCCACCGACTGTCGTGGTAGTGGTAGTCCCGAAGTCCATCACTGGAGCAGTGATCCGTTCCACCATTCCATCTTTCATCGGAGGATTATTCTGACGAGAGATCCGTACCATTGAAGTTGTAGGAGCTGTCCAGATCTGTCGTTGGTAATCAGAGAGGGTGGTTCCTTTCCGGGAGTTGTGGACGAGAGTTGATTAATTTTTACTCTATGATTCATGTTGTGTTTCCATTTGTATTTGCACTTGTGTTTTCATTTGTGTTGTCACTGGTGTTCTTACATTGTGTTTGTATTAGTGTTTTCAATTGTGTTTTCGCTAGTGTTTTTAATATGTGCTTTCACCAGTGGTCTTGAATTATGTTTTTACTAGTGTTCGTAACCTGTGTTTTAACTAGTGTTTTAACTTGTGTTTTAATCTTCGATTTATCTTGTATGATATTATGTCTTCTAACTTGTGTTTAATTCGAGTCGTAGTTAGAGTTTTATTTGTGTTATGCTTTAGTTGTTAGGTTAGTTTCATTTACATTCGACCAGTGTGTCGTATAGTGACAGTGCGGTGCCTGGTTGAATTACTTTCGTTTATTGCATTTCGTTTATTGCAGTTTTTAGTGACTGTTTGACTACTGTGTCGTATAGTTAGAGTGTGGTGCATGGTTAAATTGTTCACATTTGTTTGATCAGTGTACCATATAGTAAGTGATCTGCGGTGCTTGGATTTCTTTTACATCTGTTAGTTTTAGTTTTTTGGTTGTTTTGATCCTTTGTGCGGTGTGTGATCACTTCTTTTTGCGCATTAGGATAGCTGCTTGTTACTTGTTATTTGGTAGTTAGATTTACTTTTTGCATGTTGCTTTTGATTTTGCATTTTAATTGTTTTGATAAATCGTAAAAACCCCTAGTGTTTACTTCTGTTTAAAAACAAATGTCCAGCCATTAGGTTTGTTGGGAGACGATCCAAGTCAGTCCTATACTATATTAGTTTAGTTAGCGGGTTCAGTAAATAATTTTGGAACAGTATTGCAACAATTAAAAATCGTTCGATCAAATTTTGGCACCGTTGTTGGGGAGCTTTTAATGGCGTTCGTTTGTCTTTAAACTGGAGTTAGTTAGTTGCTTTCTTTTCTTTTGTTATTACTGTCTTTCTTATCATTTATATTTGTTTCTCATTGTATTTGTTTGTATGGTTGACTAGGTCTTCAGGTGATAATCTACTTGAATTTTGCAGCAGTTTTTCTCTTCCCTCAGAGGCCCAACCTAGGAAGGGGATTGTTGAAGAAAAGGCTAAGGAATTCCAAGAGCTAACAGATTCCCAAGTATGTCAAGTTTTTTTTTAAGATCTGTGTGTTCACGAGAAGTTATACTATTTATTTAGTTTCCGTGTTGTACCTTCACATTTTACTCATGCACAAGTCCAGAAATTGAAACGTGATGTTAAGTACTATGTGTGAGATGATCCTTATCTTTGGAAATTTTGTAGTGATCAGATCATTAGATGATGAGTACTTGATTATGAGTTTCATTCCATACTTATCTTTTGTCATTCTCTGGCTTGTGGGGGGCACTTTGGACCCCAAAAGAACTGCTAGGAAAGTTTTATAGTCTAGTTTGTATTGGCCCACCTTATTTCATGATGCCTCTGAATTCTACAAGTCTTGTTAGCGATGTCAATGAACAGGGAACATAGGACATAGAAATGAAATGCCTCACTGATCCTTGTTATTCTATGAGTTTTTTTTTTTTATGTTTGAGGTATTGATTTTATGGGTTCATTTCCTGTATCTTTTGGATTTTCATATATTCTTTTGGCATATGATTATGTTTCTAAATGGGTGAAGGTAATCCCCACCAAGACTGATAATTCTCTAGTTGTTGTGGATTTTGTTAGGTCTCACATATTTTGCAGATTTAGAGTACCCAGGGCGATCATTAGCGATCAAGGGTATCACTTTTGCAACAGACTCATGAAGTGTCGAACAGAGAGATCAAGTCTATACTGGAGAATACAGTGGGGCCAAGCATGATTATGCTTCTTCTCCGACTTAGAAGGGGAGTGTGTTCTTTTATTTACTGCATTCATTTTCTTCCTTTCATGGTCGGAATAATTTGTATGGGTTGATTGCTTGTTTGCCTGTTTACCTATGTTTAGTGTTGTTGTTGAGTCAAATAATATTCCCTACGCATGCCTTAGTATCATTTCAGAGGTGGTAAAAATTAGTTATGTTTGATCATCAAATTGTAGATTTTTGTGTATGATAGGAGACTTCACCTGCATACAGTCACTTGTTATGATGGTGAACTTTTTATTGATAGACTAAGCTTGATTTTGATTCACCTAGTGAGGTTGCAAGTCATTCTTATCATCTACCCACTTTTATGTGATAACACAGGTGTTCCTTGTTACTTTAGAACTTGCTTTGAATCTTTTCAAATTTGCAGTAACATTTACTTGCATGAATATGATGAAGGATTTCATTCTTGACTCTTTTCTGACTTAGTTTAATTGTCTAATCCACTTAATACTTCCATCTTCCATGTCTTACTTGTCTTATCTCTTCATTTGTTATCCATTATCTTGGTATCTTTGTGGATTATCTTTTTCATATCTATTATTTTCCATGTTGGAGGAATAGTTTGATGGGTTGTATTGTCCGAGACGGACAAAATTTTTAAGTGTGGGGGAGGAGCTATATTATTTTTGTTGGAAACATGATATGGAAGACATAGTTTTCAGAGGTCATTGGTCCTAAGATATATTTGTCTGTGATTAGTATTTGATTTTTTGCACAAAAAAAAATGGCTCCATTGATGTTTCTTTTGTAAAAAAAAAGAAAAAAAAAGAAAAAAAAAAAGAAAAAGAAAAATGTGCAATTGTAATGCAGGCAAATGGAATTGCAATGTGTTGGATAGAGTCATTTGATCCTGAATCCAATTCTAAAATTTCCAATTATCTTAGCCTCTTCCCATATTGCTGGTTACTGAGCATTTCACAGAGCAACTCATCAGGTTTATTTCTCCAATTCTTCTTTTGTTTCCTATTCATTTGTACCATTGTCTTGTACTACTCTTTGCATACTTTATTTGCAATCTACTTTTGATCTTATTCTGATTCTTGATAAATCTTTTTGATTCATGTATGAGATGTATTGATAGCAGTAGAGAAGTAGATGATAAGCAAGCATATGGTAGTACATGATTGCATGTTGTTTTGAGGTCACTCCACTCCTATGTTATTATGTGAGCATCAGTGCATTTATCCATTTTGGGAGGTTTTGTATCAGGCTTAGTTTATTTGATTTCACTATAAATTATCATACATGTTGACTGTTGTAGGAGTTGGATCTTTTGAATACCCTAGATCCGGACTTATTTGGTGATCCTAAATAACTTATTTTTCATATCTCTGAATTATTAATCTGGGTATTGGTTGGGGAATGAGTGAGTGAGTCAGTATTTATTTATTTTTATTATTGCTTGGGATACGCAAGAATAAGTGTGGGGGAGTTGATAATTATCATTTTGTTGTATTATTTCGGTCCTTAATATCATCATTTTAATCCTCTCGTGTATTTAATTGTTGATTATTTGCATATTTTATGAGTTGGATCATCTTTTGGACCTAATTGTGAATTCTCCTATATTTTGAACTTATATGCAAAATTTATTTTTATTTGTAAGAGATCGAGATGAGCCACTAGACTAGACTCGAGTTGAATCAAATATGACTTCATCTGGATCATAATGGGGAATTCAAGTTGACTTAATCTGAGTCTTTCATCCATATCAGAGAAAATTAGATCAAGATATTAAATCTGAGCATTATGGATCATTCGATGAAAGTAGTTAATTCTGAGCGATCTATTCAGATCTGGAGAGATCCAGTCTGTACATTTCAATCTGAACATTTGAGCCCTTCCTTCAGATTCAACCGATCGTAATTATCCCTTCAGATGGATCAGATCCATCCATTCAAAATCGAAGGAATCACAGCTGAGGAATCACAGCTGTTGGATCACATCCTTCTTAATGGATTAATTGCTTAATCAAACCCTAGCTTCAATTGGACGGCTGAGATCGTGGGCGAATTGATCGTACGACTCAGAAAAATCCTGTAATCAACCTATTTTCCCAAGCCGGCGCAGAAAACAGAATCCAGAAACTCGCGAGCGGCTTCTTCTTCCCCAAATCGTGCGACGCCGGCGGCGATTCCTCCACAGCATCCGCCCAGAGCACCGCCAGCCATTCCCTTCCTCCACCAAGGCCGGCGGTGGCATTTCCTACTTCCTTTCCATCATCTTCTCCGATAGCTTTTTCCCCTTTTTCACGCACGGCGGCGGCGGCGACTTTCATCCACAGCGATTCCGGCGGCGGTTTTTCGGCAACTCCAGCGGCGTCGCCTTCATCTCCATCCATCCGAAGATCCTTCCTTGGTTGGTGGAGTCAAGTCCTGAAGTTGGGCAGACGGTGGCTTCGCCGAGCAGTTGGGATTTCCGGCTATCTTCGCCAGCGCTTATCAGACGCCTGGTGATCGGAGCTGAGCTACCCTAGTTGGACGTGGTCACAGAAGGCTGGGGGTGACCTTCTACTGTCGTGGTAGCGACATCATGTATTTCCAGATTTTGGAAGCCCATCAATTCCTAATTTCCGACGGCAAAACCCTATTTCCTGCATCGGTGAAGACTAGTAGACGATCACAGTTCCTTCCATTATCTCAGCCATTATTCGTGCCGCTCCGCTTTCCGCATTCATCCATCGACTGCCAGTCCCAAAGTCCATCACTGGAGCAGTGATTTGTTCCACCATTCTAGCTTTCGTCAGAGGATTATTCGGACGAGAAATCCGTACCATTGAAGCCGTATGAGCTGTCCAGATCTGTCGTTGGTAATCGGAGAGGGTGGTTTCTTTTCGGGAGTTGTGGATGAGAGTTGATTAATTTTTACTCTATGGTTCATGTTGTGTTTCCATTTGTATTTGCACTTGTGTTTTCCTTCGTATTTGCACTTGTGTTTTTATTTGTGTTGTCACTGGTGTTCTTACATTGTGTTTGCATTAGTGTTTTCAATTGTGTTTTCGCTAGTGTTTTTAATATGTGCTTTCACCAATGGTCTTGAATTGTGTTTTTACTAGTGTTCGTAACCTATATTTTCACTAGTGTTTTAACTTGTGTTTTAATCTTCGATTTATCTTGTATTATATTATGTCTTCTAACTTGTGTTTAATTCGAGTCGTAGTTAGAGTTTTATTTGTGTTATGCTTTAGTTGTTAGGTTAGTTTCATTTACATTCGATCAGTGTATCGTATAATGACAGTGCGGTGCCTGGTTGAATTGCTTTCGTTTATTGTATTTCGTTTATTGCAGTTTTTAGTGACTGTTTGACTACTGTATCGTATAGTGACAGTGCGGTGGATGGTTAAATTGTTCACATTTGTTTGATCAGTGTACCGTCTAGTGACAGTGCGGTGCTTGGTCGATTTCTTTTCTGTCTATTAGTTTAGTTTTTTAGTGGCTATTTGATCACTGTGTCATATAGTGACAGTGTAGTGCTTGGTTGAATGGTTCACATTTGTTCGATCATTATACCATATAGTGATAGTGCGGTGCCTGATCACTTACTTTTGTGCATTAGGATAACAGCTTGTTACTTGTTATTTGGTAGTTAGATTTACTTTTTACATGTTTAATTCTCATGTTTGCTTTTGATTTTGCATTTTAATTGTTTTGAAAAATCGTAAAAACCCCCAGTGTTTACTTCTGTTTAAAAACAAACGTCCAGCCATTAGGTTCGTTGGGAGACAATCCGAGTCAGTCCTATACTTCATTTGTGTAGTTAGGGGGTTCAATAAATAATTTGTGAACGGTATTGCGACAATTAAAAATCGTTCGATCAGGGCTCCATATATTAATTGTACAAATATCTCCCCGTGTTTAAGATATCGAATGTCTATCAATTAATTAATTTACTGACAATTAATTAATCAACATCTAAATCCATGAGTAGTACTACTCAACCTTATCATCATGTCAGACAAAGTCCACCTGCACGGTTTACATGATGATCCTTATGAGCTCCTCAAGGGGACATCATCATCCTAATACATAGGACACAGTTTTCTCCTATAATCAACGGCACACCATGTAAATAATATCATTTTCAAACTTACCGAGCCTATCAATTTAATCTATAAATCACGCCCATTGGTAAATCAAAAAAATAAATACTAAGTACATGTGCCCATTATTATATTGGGATTAAGAGCATGTACACCATAATATCCGAGGTCTGATTCAATTATGTAGTCAACAATAAATTGAATCACTTCTAAGTCAGTCCTGCTCAATATACACAAAGTGTACTAGTGTAATTCTATGGTCAAGACAAACAATACCAAATAACACCACAACCATACCAATGGTTTGTCCAAAACCATCTCGGTTGTGAGTCTTTACTTATACTTTACAAGGAACAGATAACATGATCTTTCTGTTGGTGCAATCGACCCAGGTTGACTCGAATTTGACTCGAGCAGTACCTTGATAGTATTTTGATGATAGACAAAACTCATGACATGGGATTGTCATGGGAAAGTCCAACATGGGGTTGGCATGGAAAATCCAAGCATGGAGCTTGGTGTGGAAGTCCAAGGGGGAAGCCTTGGCATGGGAAAGTCCAAAGCATTGCGAAGCCGTGCGCTTGGTGCTTGGCATGGGAAAGTCCAAAGCATTGCGAAGCCGTGTGCTTGGTGTTTGGCATGGGAAAGTCCAAAGCATTACGAAGCCGTGCGCTTGGTTGTTGGCATGGGAAAATCCAAAGCATTGCGAAGTCGTGCGCTTGGTTCGTGGTGAGAAATGCATTGTGAAGCCGTGCGCTTTGTGCATTTGGGAAGTCTTGAGAACTTGGCAAGTTCACTAGGCTCGGGTCCTTGAGTCGGTGAAGGATGACATTGCGAAGCTGTGCGCTTGGTGCATCCGAGGGACCACCGGATGGGGAGAGAATGGAGTGAGCCCAAAGGGAAGCATACTTCTAGGGTATGAGACGCGAAGGATGGCGTTGCGAAGCCGTGCGCTTGGCGCATCCGAGGGACGTAGGCCGAGGGAAGAGAGCTTCGGTGGGGAACTCCATGAGGGATAAGGTGGACTTGGCCAAGTGGCTAAGACTGAGTGTCGGACGCTCAAACAACTTTGTGTTTGAGGTTGTAGCCGACATCAGTCGACTGGCATAGGTGTCAGTCGACTGCTCTAGGTCGTATGGGTTCGACCAGTGTTTGACTGAACCAAGTCTGGCTGATCAGTCGACTGCCGAGGGAGGGCAGTCGACTGTTGGGAGAATCAGTCGACTGCCGAGGGATGGCAGTCGACTGATGACACTGTGCACGGGCACAAAATGGAGTCGAGCTCGCCAACACTCGACTGATGGATGATCAGTCGACTGATGGGTGCCATCAGTCGACTGATGTGTGATCCGTTGGAACTTAACCAACATGGATCTGGCCATTGTGAGACAACGGCTACGGGACCAGTCGACTGATGGTCACGATCAGTCGACTAATGTGCACGAAAATAGCTTGATGCAGGTTATAAATGGAGCTCGAGTTGGAGGATTTCGCAAAGGCTTTTGAGGTGACTTTGGAGGGGAATTGCTGTTGCATTCCAGACCTTCAAGAGCAAGCAAAAGCAAGCAACAAGAAAGTGATCAAAACAATTGTGTAAAAGTTCTCTTTTGTATTGTCTTTGTATTTCTTGTTGTATTTCATATTACTTGTTGTAATAGCTTGTGAGAGGTTTCTCCACCTCCGACGTGTAGTCGATAAGGAGTGTTGTTAGTGTCGTGCGCATAACACGAGCTCGTTGAGCTCACCCCGTGGAGTAGGAACCATTCGGTTCCGAACCACGTATATGCTTGTGTATTCATTGTGCTTGTATTGTTGTTATTTCTATTGTTATTCCGCTGCGTATATTAACGACAATTGTAGACAAGCACACGAGAAAGAACGAATTACAACATCCAACGACCGAGGGCTATTCACCCCCTCTAGCCGGCCATTTCGATCCCCCAACAAGTGGTATCAGAGCCAAGGTCGCTCTTCAAGGACTAACCGCCACGAGAGCACTACAAAATGGCCGGCTTCATCCATCCACCGAAATTCGATTGAGATTTTGCTTGGTGGAGGAAACGGATGGAGGTATATCTCGAAACCAATTTTGATTATATGATTATTGTAGAAAATGGTTTTGAGATGCCTAAGGATAAATACAACAAGCCAATTGAAAAGTCAAGGTGGACCCAAGACCAAATTAAGGACTTCAAGACAAATCTCGAGGTAATATAATTATTTAGTGATTTGTTACCTAACAAAATTTGGTCTAGATTGGGTGATTATAGGGATGAAAGGGAATTATGGAATAAGGTAATGAAATTCCTAGAAAATTCCCAATCGGCACAAGTAGAGGAGAATGCCGAAGAAGAATCACCATCCACTTTTGAAGATGTGGATGACTTGGTGGAGACCTCCACCTCTAGCGTTGAGGGGGAGGAAAGGTTTTCAACTCCGGAGACAAGCCAAAATGAAGCATCTACCTCCGGAAGAAATGACCAAGAGGCTTCCACCAACTCCCTAGGTGACTCATGTATTATAATTAATCGTAAAGATTATATTATTTGTTTTGAGTGTAGGGAGAAAGGGCATTACAAGAGCAAATGCCCTAAATTGGCTAAGAAGAAGGCATCGACACCAAAAGTCAACCCAAAGTCAAAAGATGCCGGTGTTCCCTCAATTAAGAGCAAAGAGCACATTGTGTGCTTCAAGTGCAACCAACGGGGACACTACCGAAGCCAATGCCCTAGGGGGAGGAAGAAAGGGCAAGAAGGTGCAACTCATGTAGGGGGAGCTCCTAAAGCTAACCCTAAGGTACATTTAGTTAATGCACCTTCAATTTCTAAAGTCAAAAAGCATGCCAAAAATTATTTTAGTTCTCTTGCAATTATAAATGAAAAGCATGCTAAGAGAAATAATAAGGTTTATTGCTTAGGTGCCAAGCATGTTCATATAACTAAGGATAAACCTAGGACTCATAATTCTAGACCTATTTTACCTAAAGAGTCCATTAGGAGAGTTGAAAACCATCTAGGCATTAACCCTAAGAAGGGTAGACACATGCCTAAGAAGAAGAACATTTCCCCTAAACCTACTGAAAATTCAAAATTGAGGAAATTAGAGGTGGAGAACCAAGCCTTGAGGTCAAGGCTAGAAAAATTGGAGAAGACCCTAGAAATAATATCAAATTCAGTTAAGGGGTCTAATGCACAAAAGTCAAGACCTAGGAAACAAGAAACATCTAAGGGCAAGAAGGGTTTGGGTCACAAACCTATGTCCTACCATAATGTTCCATTTAATTATGGAACATCATCTAGGTCTAGACAAACCAAGGCTAATAGGGAAGTCATCCCTAAGTCTAGCAATGGTATGTGTTTAGTGGCTAAAACCTCAAAGAAATCAAATGTAGCCACTAAGAAGGTCAAAGGAGGAGTCACCTCTAGAGTTGACCCAAGTAAGACCCAAAAGACTATGGTTTCGAAACCTAAAAGGGTCATTAGGAAGGTATTTAGGGAAGTTATCCCTAGGGAATACCTTGTTAACCCAAGGAGCTCCAATAGGTATTGGGTTCCTAAAAGCATGATCGATTCACGCTAAATGGGTTAGGGTGTGTCAACCCTAAGTGGATGGGTGGTTAACCTAGCCATTGTGAGTTGACACATTAGGGTGTGCCAATATGGTTTGAGAAGTTAAAAATGATTTAAATTGGCACAATTAGGTCATAGAGGTCATGGTGTGCTATTTTGGGTTTTTGGCACACTAGGGAAATGAATGGTTTAAGGCAAAGTGAATTTAATCCCTAAAAATGGCAAATTGATTTTCACACTTAGGTATTCTATACCTTAGTATATTTTACTTGCCATGATTTGTTTGCCTTACCATGTCATGACATCATTTTCATTTTTATCTATAAAATGTCATGATCATGTTTAGAATTATTTTTAGATGTCATGTATGCTTAGATCTCATTTACATGCCATGACATCATGATATTGACATATGCTTTTACTTATATCATATCTATGCCATAATCATCATCATGCATAAATTAAAATGAAATTAAGGACTATGGCATGATTTGATGGGAATCAAATAATATTGCCTAGAAATATGCATGAGACCATTTAAAGAACAAAAACCCACATCTCACTAGATTAATTGCCTTGAATGTGTTTTTACACATCTAGATATAAGTGAGATGTTTAAGGAAAAGAAATTAAAGGTTTTGAAAACATTTTGAAAAACCTTGGTGAAGCCTATCTTTTGATATCTATCACCATTGAATGGGATGATACAAAGATGGCTCTTTATTGAAGCTTTTCTTAAATTTTGAACTTTGTATCAATCTCCTAATTTAATGGGTAAAATAAATTTCCAATATTTTTCACCCATAGTGTTTAGGATAAATATTATACGTATGCATTTTCAATATTTTTAAAATTATGTATATTTACTTATGGATTTTGAAAATCCATTTTAAACAAAAAGCTATCGAATGTAGTTATCGATTATACTGTAATGGCGATCGATGGTAAGTCCGATCGGCCGTATCTGAGTCTCTTGTACGATTTCGAGTAAACTTGATAGTTAGGCCCATGTTTAGCCATGTTTTGGTCCCCTAACCACTCCTAACCCTAGGATATGCTTGGGAGAGCATTAGAGAGGGTGGAAATCCATTGGACATGGATTAAGAATTGGGTTGAGGGTGAGTATCAATTTTAAGGTGGAAGAGAGTTCATTATTGAACTTTGCCTTAATTTTGTTTGGTTCCTATTGGCTTAGGGACTCTCCAAGGACATTGTTGGTGTAATGGTCAAGGGGGAGCAAGCCTCTAGGGGGAGGTATCCATCATGGGAAGATGGATGTATATTTCCTCATTAGAGGAAAATTGGGTTGCCTCTCTTTAAGTGATATGGGATCACTAGAAAGATTGTAGGCATGTGTTCCTCCAAGGGATAGATTGTAAGATCTCATTGGGATATGAGACATTCATACCCTTGGGGAGGACCTTTTTGATGTAATATCAAAAAGGGGGAGAAGTTACCAAGTTACCAATTAGGGTTCGTAGGAATTCTCATTGGGATATGAGAATTGCCAATATGGGAGAATTGGTAGACTTGAGATGGTAGTTTTGTCAATCATCAAAAAGGGGGAGATTATTGGAGCAATCGGCCTATGTTGACTCGAGTTTGACTCGAGAAGTACCTTGATAGTATTTTGATGATAGACAAAACTCATGACATGGGATTGTCATGGGAAAGTCCAACATGGGGTTGGCATGGAAAATCCAAGCATGGAGCTTGGTGTGGAAGTCCAAGGGGGAAGCCTTGGCATGGGAAAGTCCAAAGCATTGCGAAGCCGTGCGCTTGGTGCTTGGCATGGGAAAGTCCAAAGCATTGCGAAGCCGTGTGCTTGGTGCTTGGCATGGGAAAGTCCAAAGCATTGCGAAGCCGTGCGCTTGGTTGTTGGCATGGGAAAATCCAAAGCATTGCGAAGTCGTGCGCTTGGTTCGTGGTGAGAAATGCATTGTGAAACCGTGCGCTTTGTGCATTTGGGAAGTCTTGAGAACTTGGCAAGTTCACTAGGCTCGGGTCCTTGAGTCGGTGAAGGATGACATTGCGAAGCTGTGCGCTTGGTGCATCCGAGGGACCACCGGATGGGGAGCGAATGGAGTGAGCCCAAAGGGAAGCATACTTCTAGGGTATGAGACGCGAAGGATGGCGTTGCGAAGCCGTGCGCTTGGCGCATCCGAGGGACGTAGGCCGAGGGAAGAGAGCTTCGGTGGGGAACTCCATGAGGGATAAGGTGGACTTGGCCAAGTGGCTAAGACTGAGTGTCGGAAGCTCAAACAACATTGTGTTTGAGGTTGTAGCCGACATCAGTCGACTGGCATAGGTGTCAGTCGACTGCTCTAGGTCGTATGGGTTCGACCAGTGTTCGACTGAACCAAGTCTTGATGATCGGTCATTGTCGAGGAGGGCGATCGTTGGGGAATCGGTCATTTAGGAGGCGGATCGGATGACGACTGCGAGCACAAAATGGAGTCGAGCTCGCCAACACTCGACTGATGGATGATCAGTCGACTGATTGGTGCCATCAGTCGACTGATGTGTGATCCGTTGGAACTTAACCAATGTGGATCTGGCCATTGTGAGACAACGACTACGGGACCAGTCGACTGATGGTCACAATCAGTCGACTGATGTGCGCGAAAATAGCTTGATGCAGGTTATAAATGGAGCTCGAGTTGGAGGATTTCGCAATGGCTTTTGAGGTGACTTTGGAGGGGAATTGCTGTTGCATTCCAGACCTTCAAGAGCAAGCAACAAGAAAGCGATCAAAACAATTGTGTAAAAGTTCTCTTTTGTATTGTCTTTGTATTTCTTGTTGTATTTCATATTACTTGTTGTAATAGCTTGTGAGAGGTTTCTCCACCTCCGATGTGTAGTCGATATGGAGTGTTGTTAGTGTCGTGCGCATAACACGAGCTCGTTGAGCTCACCCCGTGGAGTAGGAACCATTCGGTTCCGAACCACGTATATGCTTGTGTATTCATTGTGCTTGTATTGTTGTTATTTCTATTGTTATTCCGCTGCGTATATTAACGACAATTGTAGACAAGCACATGAGAAAGAACGAATTACGACATCCAACGAACGAGGGCTATTCACCCCCCTCTAGCCGGTCGTTTCGATCCCCCAACACTTTCGTGTGACACCACACACCATGTTATCTACAATGTAATGTATCAAACAATATGCATAACCATAAATATTCAAATAATTATCATGTGATTCTTATTTCAAAAATAAAGATGTTCATAGAAAGAATAAACTTTTCAATATACACCCCAACAATCTCCCACTTATACTAAAAGATTATGCTGTTATCATACTGTCATACATCTGATTCTCATTCCCTTCACATGCCTATCAAAAGCTCTCTCTAGAAGGTCCTTAGTGAAAGGATCTCCCAGGTAATCCTCTGATGCAATCTTGGCCACAACAACTTCTACCCGCTTTACGATCTCTCATATCAGGTGGTACTTACACTCTATGTGTTTACTTTCCTTATGGGCTCGTGGTTCCTTCGAGTTTGCAACTGCACCACTGTTATCACAATAAATCATGATAGTTCTGGACAAACCAGGAATCACATCCAAGTCCATCAAGAAGTTCCTGAGCCATATAACTTCTTTGGCTGCCTCAAGGGCTGCCATATACTCAACTTCCATGGTGGAGTCCGCCACGCATTTCTGCTTGACACTCCTCCATATAATGACTCCACCTCGCAAAGTAAACACAAAACCTGAGGTAGACTTACTGTTATTTCTATTTGATTAGAAGTCAAAATCTGTGTAACCCACAGGGAGTAATTGATCTATCTGGTATACCAGTATATAATCCCTAGTCCTTCTCTGGTACTTCAATATATGCTTTACCACAGTCCAATGTCCCTGTCCTGGATTACTTTGATATCTGCTAACCTGTCCCACAAAAAAGCAGATATCCGTCGTTGTACATAGCATAACTTACATGAGGCTTCCTAGCACCGAAGCATAAGGAACCGCCTTCATCTCCTCTATCTCCTTTGATGTTCTAGGACACATCTCATTAGATAAAAGTACTTCATGCCTAAAAGGTAGAAAATCTTTCTTGGAGTTCTGCATTCTAAAACGAGCCAAAATGGTGTCTATATTTGAAGCTTGAGATAAGCACAACATTCTTTTCTTGCGATCCCTTATAACCTTGATCCTAAGGATGTGTCCCACTTCTCCCAATTCCTTTATATCAAACGGTTTGGACAATCATACCCTTATGTCTGATAACACCTTGACATTGGTGTCAATTAACAAAATGTCATCTACGTATAGTACAAGAAATACCACTATGTTTCCATCACATCTCTTGTATACACAAGACTCATCTGGACTTTGAATAAATCCATAAGACTAGATTACCTCATCAAAGTGGATGTTCTAAGATCTTGAAGCTTGCTTCAATCCATAAATGGATCGATTAAGCTTGCACACTAGATGCTCTTTGTCCTTTGCAATGAATCCCTCTGGTTGCTCCATAAGATGTTTTCCTCAAGACTTCCATTAAGGAAAGCTGTCTTGACATCCATCTGCCACACCTCATAATCCATATGAGCAGTAATAGATAAGAGAATCCTGATAGACTTAAGCATGGTTACCGGTGAAAAAGTCTCCTCATAATCGATGCTCTCTTTCTGAGTATACCCTTTCACAACAAGCCTCGCTTTGAAGGTCTCAACCTTCCTATCTATTCCTCTCTTTCTTTTGTAGATCCACTTGCATACAGTGGTTTTTACACCATTGAGTGGTTCTACTAGCTCCCAGACCTAATTTGAATCCATAGATTCTATCTCATTGTGGTATATCCTCTTGTACCAGTGGTACTGAAGTAGTGACTTCCCCTTTCAATTCCTTTAGAAAACAATCTTACTCATGGGCTTGTAGTTCATCACATAGTCTTCCTCTAAAAATCTGACATTCGTGCTAACGATCACCCTCTGATCTCTAGGACTATAGAACAAATCACCTTTCGTTCCTCTAGGATAGCCTACGAACATGCACACTTCTGTGCGAGGTTCCAACTTACCAGCATCTGCCTTCAGCACATGTGCTAGACTCTCCCAAATCCGAATATGTCTTAGATTAGGCATTCGCCCAGTCCACAATTCTGTGGGAGTAGAAGGCACTGATTTAGATGGTACCAAGTTCAGAATATATACTGTCATATCCAGAGCATACTCTCAGAACGAATCTAGTAACTTAGAATAACTTATCATCGATTTAACCATCTCCATAAGAGTCATATTCCTTCTCTCCGCTACACCATTCTACTGGGGTGTGCCAGGTGCAGACAATTGAGATTGAATCCCAGCCTCTGATAAGTAATTCCTAAACTCTCCCAAGAGGTACTCACCACCACGATCAGATCGTAGTGTCTTAATACTTTTACCTTGACATTTCTCCACATCATCCTTGAATTCTTTGAAGCTGTCAAAGCATTCAGACTTGTGGTGCATCAAGAAAATGTATCCATATATTGAATAATCATCTATAAAAGAGACGAAATATTCAAAACCACCTCTAGCCTAGATAGACATAGGACCACACAAATCAGAATGAACCAATGCCAACACATCTTTGGTTCTATACCCCATGGCCTTAAAATGCCTCTTGGTCATTTTACCTTCCAAGCAAGATTTGCAGGTTGAGAAATCTTCCACCACTAATGAACCCAAAGGTCCATCAGCTATCAACCTTTGAATTCTACTTAGGTTAATATGACCTAACCTTAGATGCCAATGATACGTTTGGTTCATTTTCGAAGGTTTTTTTCTTTTATTAGATTTAAAATATTAGTTATTCACTTCTATTTGTATTGTGGGAGTTTTTGGTTCAAGGGTATATAAATTTCCTATCAATGCACCAGAATAAATAATCTCTCTATTCCTTTTTATAACAACTCTGTCATTAAAAGAAATAGAATATCCATCCAAAAACAATTTAGAAACCAAAATCAAATTCTTTCTAAATAAAGGTACATAAAGGCAATTTTTCAGAACCAAAGTTTTATTCCTATCAAAAGATAAATAAACATCTCCCACTGCAATAGCTGCCACCTTCATAGCATCGCCCAAGTAAACGGTAATCTCCCCCTCAGCTAGTCGTCTGGTTTCCTGGAAGTCCTATAAAGTATTGCAAACATGATCAGTGGCTCTCGTATCTACACATCAGGTGTCGATAGATAACACCGCTAAACATATTTCAACGACTAAACCAAAAGATATTTGTTCTGCTTCCGGTTGGGGCAGTCCTTCTTCCAATGTCCAGTCTGTTTGCAAGTGAAGCACTTGCCTTTCGACTTCTCCCTGAGATCCTCCTGCCACCTTTGCTCCACCTTGTTTCTTCTTCTTCTTGCCTTTCGACTTAGAAGTCGAAACCTTCTGAGCAACCATGGCCTGAGCCTGAGCACTCTGATGAAAAAGCCCCTCTGCCGCCTGGAGTTTGTTCAGAAACTCCGTCAACGAATACAACCTCTTATTCATGTTGTAATTTAGGCGAAACTGCTCAAAACTTTTAGGTAGTGATTGAAGAATGTTATCGACCTAGGTTTCCCCATCGATCTCAGCTCCAAGGACTTCCAGCTCATTCAAATGAGCCATCATTTTGAGAACATGATCCCTCACAGGTGTTCCCTCAACCGTGGTGGTCGTCATCAAGTTCCTCATGGCTTCCTGCCTCGCAGCCCGATTCTAGTGTCCAAAATGTTCTTTGAGATTGAGCATCATGTCATAAGTAGTAGGCATGATTTGATGTTGATGTTGCAATACATTTGACATAGAAGCCAAAATGTAACACTGCATCATCTTATCAGCCTTTATCCACTTCTTATAACTCTCTTTCTCCTTTTCCCCACAATCATCCACAGGCTTAGGAGGACACTCTTCGAATAGTACATATTTGTACTCCTCAGCAGTTAAGACAATATTTAGATTCCTTTTCCAATCAACATAATTGGGTCCAGTAAGTTTATTTTCCTTTAGTATCACAGCAAATGGGTTGAAAGTCATTTTTGAAAAACCTAAGAATCACATAGATCAAAACTTTAGATTTCAAAAATTTATTGATTCCTCAAACAATAAAATTTTAAAATCAACCAACACCTCAAAACACCGAGAATATCGTATGTCATGATAGTGTGGACGTATACGAATTCTACATTTGTAAGAGGCGGTTTTACCCATTAATTTTATTATCCTGTCAACCTTACTTTTTAACAAATAAAATTAATAGTTGGTTCCTCTTCGACCCTACAAATAAAAGCAGTAACTCCGATGGGGAGAATACTCCTATTTGCATCTAAGTGTTCACCATTACTCGATACCAAGGCAATTATCTCGGATTATGTGCCTTCTAATGGGGAAGTACATACACTCCTAAATAATTTCCTATAACCATATTTCACCCTGTGATCCACAAAACAAACTCATCTGATGGGGAAGAAGGCACTCAGAGCCGACGCGCAAGTTTATTTACATCACATGTCAAATCATAATGGAGGCCATGGGAATTTTTTTTAAAAATTATCCCTCTCCCACTTAGTAATTTAAAATGACAAATTTTCCTAGCACACAACATGCATATCAAACAAGAAGCAATAAATATGAAAAAAAAATATTTTCCAACTAGTATGGCTTTTATTTTCCAATATGCCTCCCGTCGTGTTGCCATCTTGTCCGCTCCTCCCTACGCCATGTACAAGCCATCTGGAGATCCGAGTCGAAAAAAATTATTTTAATTTACATCCATCGATCCTATACTCCACAAAGGAGTGTACATGAAATCTAGAACGAAAGTAAACTAAAATAAAAGTGTGGCTAAACAATGTCGTACTTAATTACAAAAATTAAATACTAGCTTCGTCAACCCCGAGAATTCAAATAAAATTACAATTACACACATCCAATCACTTACACACACATATGGCCATAATAGTTGAATCTTATGTCTGCAACCAAAAAGTTAGCCTACGCACATCCTACTATTATCCGACACACATAATATATGATAAGTGCATAAAAGTAACCGAATCCTAAACACACAAAACCAGAAACCGTGGCTCTGATACCACTTGAAGGTCGAAGCTTCGCTTCCTGCTTCAACTTGGTCACTTGTGCATGGCGATCCTATCTACGTCTCTGGATTAAAAAAAAAATTAATCCTTGACGAAGATGGATTACCCAAGCAACCGATCCATTATCGTGCTATTCGATTCGAGTGGTCTCTTGAATAAACTTGTTATTCAAGCAACCTAACTCTTTTACTCAATTAGACGTGGAATAGATGATGTACGGATCGCCGGTTTTTGTGTTTATCTTCGGGGTCCAAGTAAATTAGCCACATACAATTACATACAAATTGTATAGAACAAGAAAGAAACTTAAACAAGAATTATACCTCTTGTTTACATCTTGGTCTTCTATTGTATGACCTATCCTTCTCTTGGACGTAGTATGGGCAATGATCCTCCAAGAGTTGAAGCCTCCTAGATCACGTTCTTCCCCTCCTTGCTCGCTCCGAACAAAGGAAAGATGAAAGCTCCCTTCTTCTCCTATCTAGTGTCGACCAACAATCCTCCTAACTCAATTTTTGCCACCGGCCAAGGAGAGGGAGAAGGAAGGTGGGCACCGGCCAACAAGAGGAGCTCTTGTTGCCGCCGGCCAAAGCATGAGGAAGAGAGGAGGTGGGCCCCGGCCAAGTGATGGAGAGATCCCTTGTTACCACCGGCCAAAAGAGTAGAGAGAGAGGGGGAGCTGCCAGCCAACCTAAAGAGAAAGAGGGAGGCGCCACCCAATCCTCTCTATAGTCAACTCCAAAAACCCAAACCCTAATTGATGTGTTGCTGCCCAAAACATTGGAAGCAAACCCTAACACCAATTCTCATCTCCATGCCCAAGCCTTTGCCTCCTATTTATAGATTTTGCCCAAACCTCCTTTTAATCGTGTCCGTCGGATCTAGGCTTTATGAGGTTTTTAATAGGCTACAATAGGGACCATGAGGAGGAGTTGGATCTTGGCCACCCAATGGATCTAGCCCACATAAAGTCCGATCCATTAATGATAATCCATTCCACTAGAGGATTATCATTGATTTACCTCACCTACCCCCATAAATAATTATGGGCTCCATATATTAATTGTATAAATATCTCCCCTTGTTTAAGATATCGATTGTCCGTCAAATAATTAATTTACTGACAATTAATTAATCAACATCTAACTCCATGAGTTGTAACACTCAACCTTATCATCATGCCGGACCAAGTCCACCTGCAGGGTTTACATGATGATCCTTATGAGCTCCTCAAGGGGACATCATCATCCTAATACATAGGACACAGTTTTCTCCTATAATCAACGACACACCATATAAATAATATCATTTCCCAACTTACCGAGCCTATCAATTTAATCTATAAATCTCGCCCATTGGTAAATCAAAGAAATAAATACTAAGTACATGTGCCCATTATTATATCGGGAGTAAGAGCATGTACACCATAATATTTGAGGTCCGATTTAATTATATAGTCAGCAATAAATTGAATTACCTCTAAGTCGGTCCTGCTCAATACACACAAAGTATACTAGTGTAATTCTATGGTCAAGACAAACCAATACCAAATTACACTACAACCATACCAATGGTTTGTCTAAAACCATCTCAGTTGTGAGCCTCTACTTATACTCTTCAAGGAACTGATAACATGATCTTTCGTGTGACACCACACACCATGTTATCTACAATGTAATGTATCAGACAATATGAATAACCATAAATATGCAAATAATGATCATGTGATTCTTATTTCAAAAATAAAGATGTTCATACAAAAAATAGACTTTTCGGTATACATCCCAACAATGCCCATCGAAATACAATTGGAAACCCTTGTTTTCTTGATGGCTAGTCAGCGCCTCTCCAGATGGCAAAGATACTGCTAACCCATATGAATGAACCATTGGGATTCTTCAAATCTTACCCAAGAATATTCTAGATACAAATGAATGTGAACTACCAGTATCAATCAAAGTATCAACATATATGGATTAAACTTAAACCATACCGTGAATAACTTATCCCTCGGCCTGTTGTGCCTCCTCTCTAGTTATAACATATACTCATCTAGCCTCCACGTTAGACAACTGTGCCCCTGATAAAGTAATAGAGTGCCCCCACTTAGGTTGAATCTGGCTATGTAGTACCAAAGACTGAGTTGACTTTGCAGGCATAATATACCCCTGAGAGCTAGCTGGTAAAAACTGTTGTGTAGGTACCCCTGGATAGTACTTCACTGGAGCTACAGGATACTGAATAGCTATTGGCATCACTAAAGAGGCACCCTCCCTATATGTGATACAACTGTGCATGTGGAGGTAATGGCTTCTTCTGACCATATTCCTGAGTTCTTGGTGCTATCCTCTGCTGCCGATGTTGGTTAGACTTCTTCCCCTTGTTGGAGTTATCTGAAAACTCCAACTATGCTCTCAAAGTACACTCCCGACTGGTATGCCCTAGATGCTTGCAATAATAGCATACATGCTACTCTAGGGGACACTCTGGAACTTTATGTCTTTCCAATCCACATCTATAACACCCGGTCCTATTTTGGCCCTTACAACTTTTCTGAATACCTCCAGAATACTCAAAAGCTGGACATTTCCCTTTTTACGATCTAGATGACCCCTTTGCAACACCTCGAGTAGCTCCTTTTTGATCCTGCTTCTTCTTAGTCTCATTTGCTGCATTATGTTTCGACTGTTTACCCTGTGACATCTTCTTCTCAACATCCTTCTCCCTCAAAATCTACTGGGATGTCATCTCAATAAAAATAGCTTGATCCAATGCCTCTATGTAAGAGTTAATAGAAGACACTGACATTCTAGCTAGAATATATGCAACTAGACCCTGAGTAAACTGAAACATCTGATCTCCATCCTACATTACCAGATGAGGGTAGAACTCCACAAGTATGGTAAACTCTGTGTTATACTCCATAACAGATCAATCACCTTGCTTAAGGCTCAAGAACTCCTGACGATGAGCCATAGAAAACGAAGAAGGAAAATATTGTCTCCAGAAAGCATCTCGAAAAATTGACCATGTAATCTCACGCTCCCCAATTGGGGTTTTCTACATCTTCCGCCAAGTAACCGCCTGATCTCGAAGATAGTATGTAGCTAGGCCCACTTTCTCCTCGTCTGTATAGTTCACGTACTCGAAAGTGTCTTCCAAATTATCTAGACAAGCACGACCAATCCATGGATTTATCTCCCCTCGGAACAAAGTAAGTCGATCCTTAGTCGAACGCGCCAATACAAGTATTCGAGCTTTATCATTGAGCCAATTAGAATCTGCAGGTACCGACGTAGTCAGTGGTATGTCCGGATTTTGAGGCTTCGAACCTTCACTATGGGGATGATGAGGTTGTTCCTGAGTAGGGGGCTCATTCGTAGCAGTTTCTTGTCCCACAACTTTTGCTGGTTACCCTGGTGGATGACCCTTACTACAAGTTTGTCCAGGTGCTATAACTTTGTCTGTCAACACTGTTGGGAAACCGGTCCTGATCTGATGTTCACAACATCACGGGCAAATACTTCACACAACTGCAACGGAAACAATAATTAAACCGGATCCCACAAGAGATCCATGCAAAACTATATAAATCATTTTCTTTAATCTAGTCTAGATCTTATCTAGAGGAGGAATATACCTTCGGTGCATGCCCTTCGTAATCCTGCTTTTCCAAAAGTTGTCAGATCTCAATACGGTAAGGGTAACCGTATATCTATGGTATCCACACTGACACCCACACGATTTGGAGTCACGTTGTGCTAGCAACCCTAGCAAAACACCAAGAATTCCTTTTGGAAGAAGAAGGAGAGGAAGGAGGAGATAAGAGAACTCTTCTCTTGGCCCTTTTGGCTTGCACGCCCAAACAAAAGCCACACCTAAGTGTTCATCCCACGTTGAGCACCAAAATCCATTTTATGCTCAAGCCATCAATGTCATTATCTCCTAATTAAGACATCTCTTAATACCATGACCCTTGGTATTCTTCTTCATGAATTCTCATCATGAATATCAAGGCTCTTGGTATTCCCATGGATGATTAATCAAATTAATCATGCATGATGATGAATCATCTTCCATGGTTCAACTTGAGTCTAACTCAAGTTTAACCAGTTTGAGTCTAACTCAAATCTTAGCCATATGCTCAATTGTCCTTTTAGTCCAACTAAAAGAAACCATCTCTAAAATAGAATGTCATTTGTGTGTGACCCTATAGGCTCTTGTAACGTTATCAATGTATCTAAAACCCTTTTTAGATACATAAGCAATGAGCGGCATCTAGCAATACATCATTGAAGGTTTTTGCTTATCGAGTCCGCGAGGGGAAACTTCGCTTCCCACTTCACCTCAGTTGCTTGTTCATGGCGATCCCATTGATGTCCTTGGATTAAAAAAAATTTAATCCTAGACAAAAGGGATTTCCCAAACAACCAAGTCATCATCGTGCTATTCGTTTAGAGAGGTCACTTGAACAAACTCATTGTTCAAGCGACCAACCTCTATTCTACGAGTAGCCGTGGAATAGACAATATACGGATCACCGACTTTTGTATTTATGTTCGGGATCCAAGTATTATTTAGCCACAAACTTTTGGTGCAGTAGGCACCTAAGTCGAACCTGAGTTTTGATTATAGCAAACGATACAAAGTTAAGCTCATGTTGTTATCTCACGAGCTGAATCGAGTGTGCAGAAAATTGCTCTAGCTGGAGCTGAAGGCTAGCAACACCCGGAGGAAGCTGCGGTGGTCGGGCGACACTCGAGTGACTTCGGAGGGAGCCGAAGGAATCGAGTGGAAGGCCGGAAGCGAAATTGACACAGTAAGTATCGAGGTAAGCTCGTGTGTGTGCGAGTGTAAGTGAGGTCGTATCCTCTTTACGGGGATAGACTTAAGCATAGATCCGACCAAAGACATCCCATCGGTGGTCTAGGTCGAGATCGGACGGTCGGAGGCCGTCAAAATAATGTTATTTTTCAGCTAACTTTGCCTTGCAGCAAGCATCAGTCGACTGCCAGCTTGGAGCACTCAACTGCCATCCATCCTGGCCGACGCCATGATCAAGACTCGATCGATGTTGCCATCGATCGATGATGGCCATCACCGATCGATGGTCAAGGATCGTTATCACCTTTTTTCAAGGGGAGTGGTGCTCAAATGTGATTGGCTAGGGTTCCTCTCGAAAAGGGGCTCAAAGACTATAAAAGGAGGGCCTATCCTAGGGATTCTTCATCAATTCTAAGCTTCCAAAAGCCTTCGCAAAGCTACAACTCTCCGACAACGAAGTGCTTCTTCTCCGACGTCTAGGTTTAATTTACTTTACTTTGTGTACGTCGGTATTAGCTTTATATCAGTTGTTCCTTTACTTTTTCGAAGATTTTTCTATCGTAACGAGGAGAGGGGGAGTGTCCCTCTACCTCAAGTTTTTTGTGTTCTTGTATCGATTAACTCCTACCTCGAACAAGGAGGAGTTCTTTAGTGTTTTGCCCTCCGTGCGTGGTAAAGGACCACGAGGGCCTTGGAGTAGTAGCCGAAGGCTACGAACCAAGTAAAAAACATTTGTCTCATTTATTTATTGCTTATTTTTCTGCTGCAATTAATTGTCTACTTGAGTTTTAACGAACGAACAAAAAAAAAAGGTTTATCGCTATTCACCCCCCCTCTAGCGATCCGCTTCGATCCAACAATTGGTATCAGAGCCGGGGTCGCTAAGATTTGGTGAAACCACCAATCTAACAATTTTTACAGATTTATTTTTCGTTCGTTTAAATTTTTCTCCCGCACTACTAATCCAAGACGAAGTCTTGGTACTCTTCATTTGGTTTTGTTTTGCAAGTATTCGCTTTTGGAGTAGCCGACGGTAAAATGGGCATAACTTTTCGTACAAGTTGACCCACGAAACGGTCTACCTACCAAAACGAAGCTCTCAGAAAGAAGTCTTGGAACCTTTTTGGTGTTTTTTTTGGTATTTTTTTTAGCAAGGTTTCCCTTCCAAATGGCCCATCTCGAGGGTTTTAGCACCGTCCGACCTCCGTTTTACAACGGAGATGATTTCCGTTACTGGAAAGGTCGGATGGAGTGCTTTCTTAAAACCCAAATCGAGATGTGGATCATAATCCAAATGGGATTCACACTTCCGACTAACGAAGTGGGTGAATCCTTGGATTATGACCAATGGACCATTGCGACAAAACGACAAGTCGAAGCCGACGCCAAGGCAACTCAAATCCTTCAATGCGGCTTATCTAAGGAGGAATTAAATCGCGTCGGCCCCTTCATCAGTGCAAAGGACCTATGGACAAAGCTAGTGGAGCTACACGAAGGGACCGATGAAGCCAAGGTATGTAAGCGTGATCTTTTATTTAATAAACTATATAATCTAAAAATGCAGGAACACGAGTCCGCGACGCAACTTCACGCCCGCGTCCAAGACATAGTCAACAATCTACACGCGATCGGGCAAAAGGTCGAAAACCACGACCTTATAAGGTATGTCCTAAACTCCTTTCCGAGGACTACCTTGTGGGCATCCATGGTCAATGCCTACAAGGTCTCCAAGGATCTTTCAAAACTTAGGTTAGATGAGTTATTTTCCGATTTTGAACTTCATGAGCAGTCTAACTCGGAACTCGAGAAGGGTATAGCACTTTTTGCAGAGTCAAGGAAGAAAGCCGGAAGCAAGCCACCCCCGAAGGAAGAAGAAAATGAGTCCGATTCGGAGGTTGACCCAGAAATGGAGGCCGAACTAGTCAACCTAGTTCGGAGGATAGTCAAGGGTCGAAAGGGAACCATCACTCGACCCAAGGAAGGTAAGCCTAAAAGTTCTAATATTAGGTGTTATGAATGCAACAGGTTTCGACACATCAAGTCCGAATGCCAAAAGCTCAAAAGCAAAGCACCAAAATACAAAATAACACTCAACGCTACATGGGAAGAAGCTTCTGAGGAAGAAGACGATGATCGAGTCCTCATGGCTAAACCAGTGGAATCGGAGACGGAGTCGGAACCGGAACTTGAATCAGAAACCGAAGACGAGTCGGACTGCGAAGCACTATTCAAGACAAGCCACGGATACGCATCCGGTTCAAAAGATACACTCAAGGTAAGTCGGTCTCTCATTACTACACTTTATAGTGCAATTAAGTTTTTAAATAGAAAGTTAGCTAAGTCCGAGTCCAAGGTCAACACCCTGGTTGAGGAAGTTAAACTCCTCAAACACGAGGTCTCCCTAACCACTTCGACTAGTCGAGTTCAAGAGAAGGACTCAACTCGGGTTGAAAAACTCGAAGTTGAGAACTCACTCTTGAAGAGTCAAGTCGAAGATCTTAGGAATACGTTGGAAAGGTTTACTTTGGGATCCAAAGGACTTGACCTCCTACTTGGATCGCAAAGAGCCGTGTACAACAAGGCCGGGCTAGGGTTTAGCTCAAACACAATCAATAAGTCGTATATGTCGATTGTAAGTCGACATAAAAAACGTGTCCAAGCATGGGTCCCTAAGACCACCTTGATTTCAAACTTAGGATCAAACCAGTACTGGGTTCCCAAGGACCAAATTCACTATGTGGAGAGACCGAATCGATTCAACGGTCCAGGGGGAGCTAGTACGAAACTTGTTTGTGTTTTAACTTAGAAATTGCATGCTTAGGTTTTTATTTAGTTTGATTTTTCTTTATAGAATGGTTAGATATAACTATAACTCGTCAACACTTGATAACATAGTACCAGGACATGACAAGATGATAGTACGCTAGGAAAGCGGAGTCTTGAGTATTCGGGCTAGATAAGGCGTATCTAGTTTGGTGCACTTGACCGAGCGGAACTAGCTGAAGCTACCTCGCCGTATCCTAGACTAGTTAGACCAGGAAGTGGTCTTAGGTAAGTCAAGTCTCTATTTTCTTGAAAATGGCTTTGTCTAAGGAAGTGGTCATTGTTCTGATCAAAGAAGGCCTCTGTGCCTCGCCACGACCTGGAAGCCATGATCTTGAAAAGGTGACTTGATGAGCCTAAGGTCAAATCTGAATCTAACGCAAGGTTGACAAGTGTTTAAGTCATTAAATTTAATTCAAGTGAAATTGGAATTCATCTCACAAGAACAAATAGGGTTAACATGTTTGATCATATAGACATGGGTGAGATGATTTAGGTTAATAATTTTCAACCAATCTTTAATAAATCCAATATCCGATCCAACTACCTTGCGTGTAGGATCAATGGATGTTGGAAAGTGGTTGTTCCCGACATATGACCGGGGATCAACTCAAGTTTTCGAAGCTTCGATTCAAACGACAAGGATCGGTAGCATTCGGAAATAACGGCAAGCTCAAAATCATCTGATCAGGTGATATTGAGCTCAACTCAAATTTTATTATTCAAAATGTTTTATTAGTAGAAAATTTTCAATATAATTTACTTAGTGTAAGCCAATTGTGTGATAATAACTATAAGGTCATATTTCTAGAAAATGAATGCATAATTAATACAAATGAAACCTCTAAAATAATCCTTAAGGGAACCAGAAATAATAATATTTAAACTATTAACTTAACTAACTCCTCAACTAAGTGTCTTATGACATGGCAAGAGGAATCATGGTTGTGGCACCGACAACTCGGTCACTCTCACCCAAGACTCATCCACAAGATGAGTCAGAGTGACTTAGTTAGAGGTTTGCCTAACCTCAATAACTTGGATAATAAAATAAGTAATGCTTGTCAACAAGGTAAACAATCTAGGACACAACATCAACTAACTAGTCAAGAATGAACCAAAAGTGTGCTTGAGCTCCTACACATGGATCTATTTGATTCACATGGAGCTAAGTCACTTAACGAAAGTAAATTCTGTTTAGTCATAATTGATGACTACTCTAGATTTACTTGGGTTAGGTTCATCAAACACAAAAGTGATACCCTAGATCAATTAATCAATCTATTTAAGTTAATAGAAAATCAACAAAGCATTAAAATCAAAAGACTTAGGACTGATCATGGTGGTGAATTCGAAAACCATAGGTTTACAGAATTCTATAACCTAAATGGATACCACCATGAGTTCTCTTGCCCTAGAACTCCACAACAAAATGGCCTAGTAGAACGCAAAAATAGAACCCTACAAGAAGCCGCTAGGACAATGTTAAACGAGTATAACCTACCCGATAGGTTTTGGGCGGAAGCCGTGAGTACGACATGCTATGTCCAAAATAGGATCCTTATGGTAAAAATGCACCTTAAGACCTCATACGAGATTTACGATAAAATACCTAACATCAAGTACTTTAGGGTATTTGGGTGTAAGGTATATATCCTAACCACTAAGGATTACCTAGGGAAATTTACATCCAAAACCACGACCGGAATCTTTCTAGGATACTCGACTACAAGTAGAGCTTATAGAGTATATAACCATGACACCCTTAGAGTCGAGGAGACTATCAATGTAGTATTTGATGAAGGACACAAACCTACAAAACCCCCGGCAACCCCAATTAGCGAGCTGATTCATACTAGACCTAACTCTGATCCAGAGATCAGTTCTAGTGTTAATCCTAACCTAAGTCAACCAAGTCACTCTATCGATCAAGTGATAGATGACTCCAACCAAACTAGAACTCAAACAAGTCATCCTATGGATCAAGTTGTAGACTCAAACCCAAATCCGACTAGGACTCAAACGAATCATCCTATCGACCAAGTGATAGGTGATCCAAGTCTAGGAGTTCGAACTAGAGCCTCATACAGAAACCTTAGTCAAATCTCCTTGATTTCTAAAATTGAACCCAAAACTATTGACCAAGCTCTTCTTGATCCCGATTGGATTATTGCAATGCAAGAAAAGCTGGCTCAATTCACTAGGAACGAAGTATGGGAATTAGTACCACCACCTAAAGATAAAACAATCGTTGGAACAAGGTGGGTGTTTAGAAATAAACTTGATGATAAAGGGGAAGTAGTTAGAAATAAAGCTAGACTAGTCGCTAAAGGGTTTAGTCAAGTCGAAGGTTTGGATTACGACGAGACCTATGCCCCAGTAGCTAGATTAGAGTCCATTCGAATGCTATTAGCGTATGCTCCACATCGAGGATTTAAGTTGTTTCAAATGGATGTGAAATCAGCATTCTTAAATGGATACATTAAAGAAAAGGTTTATGTTAGTCAACCCCCCGGCTTCGAAAGTGTAGATAAACCCGACCATGTCCTTAGGTTAAAGAAAGCCCTCTATAGACTTAAACAAGCTCCTCGAGCTTGGTACGAGAGACTTTCGATTTATCTTAAGTCCAAAGGTTTTAACCAAGGTGTAGTTGACCCAACCCTTTTCGTAAAAACCTTAGGTAGAGACATATTCATAGCCCAAATCTACGTAGATGATATTATTTTCGGAACCACCAACTCAATCCTACTAAATGAGTTCATTTCACTTATGGAAAGTGAATTTGAAATGAATTTAGTAGGCGAGTTAAACTTCTTCTTAGGTCTACAAATTAAACAAACTAAAGATGGAATATACCTACATCAACGCAAATATACTAGGGAATTAATTAAACGCTTTGGAATGCAAGACTCTAAAATTATTAATACCCCAATGACAACAAATGTTAATATAGAAGAAGATGTAATCGGAAACTCAATTGATTTAAAATACTATAGGAGTGTAATAGAGAGTCTCTTTTACTTAACTGCAAGCCGACCTGATATCTTATTTGCAGTAAGTATGTGCACAAGGTTTCAAACCTGTGCCAAGGAGTCTCACCTAACTCTAGTCAAGCGTATCCTTAGATATCTAAAGGGTACACTTAATGTCAGTATTTGGTATCCTAGATCTACCGAGTTCGAACTAACCGGCTACTCCGATTCGGACTATGCTGGTAGTAAGCTCGATAGAAAGAGTACGAGTGGTTGTTGTCAACTTCTCGGCTCAAGTCTAGTAAGTTGGTGCAGTAGAAAGCAACATTGTGTTGCCTTATCTACCACCGAAGCTGAATACATCGCGATGGGTGAGTGTGTCACTCAACTTCTTTGGATGAAGCACACTCTCCGTGACTTTAAGTTAGACTTTACGAATACTAAACTTCACGTAGATAACATTAGTTCAATTAATCTTACTAAGAATCCGATATGTCACTCTAGGACCAAACATATAGAGGTCAAACACCATTTCATTCGAGAACATGTGGCCAACGGAGTCATACAACTCGACTACGTTGAATCGAAGTCTAACTTGGCAGACCTATTTACTAAACCCCTACCCAAAGCCGAATTTAGTCTATTAAGATGAAAATTGGGCATGTACGTAGTAGAATAAGACTTTGCAAATTATATTTCCTTACTACTATCTCTCTTACTTTTCATTTTTCATGGAACTAGCATAGGACATACCTTAGACATCATGCACCTATAGATTTAAGGAGCCAGTACATCTCACAACACATAGGACTAATGTGTTTATGTATTTAGCCATGTAGATGAGCGTGAGATGTTAGGACCTTACTCCTGGTTCCAGATGTAGAGCTAGTGCATCGCCATGAACCACGGAGTATAATCATACATACTAACCGACTCTGACCAGGACTGGTTGATCTTTATATCAATCAAGCCAAATATGAGTCGAACATTTTATAGATGAGCTTATTTTCAGTATATTATTTTCAAAATAATGTGGAACATGCTTGGACTTTAAATTTATCACTTATTTTTTTTCCACACACCATTACTCTTTTCGATATATGGCAAAAGGGGGAGAAAAAGGCCAAAGTTAAGGAGTCAAAAATTTTAATTTTTGATAACTTAAACTTAAGTTAACTTTAAGTTTTGAAAACTGGCTAAAGTTAAGGAGTCAAAAATTTTAATTTTTGATAACTTAAATTTAAGTTAACTTTAAGTTTTGAAAACTTATTTAACTTTTAACAAAAGGAAGTAAAGGCCAAGTTAAGAGAATTCTTAACTTAAACTTATTTGTGCCGTTAACGTTTTACTTAAACTTATTTTTAAGCACTATGTCATTAATGTTTTACAAAAACATTAATGGGAAGAAAGGGCCAAGTTAAGAATAACTCTGAACTTAAACATTTTACTAAGGCCAACTTTAAGTAATTACTTAAAGCAACCCTCAAGGGGGAGGATTAAGGTCTTTCTTCAAGACTCACCCTCGGTCAAGGGGGAGGTTTCCTCAAGGGGGAGTACTTGAAGAAAACCCTTACTACTGCAACTTAATCTTCTTTATTTTTTGTTTCTAATGCATATTATTATTCTTCATGCTTGCTATTTACTTAACTTTGTATGTGGGTTTGCCATAAATAAAAAAGGGGGAGATTGTTGGTGCAGTAGGCACCTAAGTCAAACTTGAGTTTTGATTAAAGCAAACGATACAAAGTTAAGCTCATGTTGTTATCTCACGAGTTGAATCGAGTGTGCAGAAAATTGCTCTAGCTGGAGCTGAAGGCTAGCGACACCCAGAATAAGCTGTGGTGGTCGGGCGACACTCGAGTGAGTTCGGAGGGAGCCGAATGAATCGAGTGAAAGGCCGGAAGCGAAAGTGACACAGTAAGTATCGAGGTAAGCTCGTTTGTGTGCGAGTGTAAGTGAGGTCGTATCCTCTTTACGGGGATAGACTTAAGCGTAGATCCGACCCAAGACATCCCATCGGTAGTCTAGGTCGAGATCGGATGGTCGAAGGCCGTCAAAATAATGTTATTTTTTAGCTAACTTTGCCTTGCAGCAAGCATCAATCGACTGCCAGCTTGGAGCACTCGACTGCCATCCATCAGTCGACTGGCCACGATCAGCACTCGACTGATGCTGCCATCAGTCGACTGATGATGGCCATCAGTCGACTGATGGTCAAGGATCAGCTTCGAGGAGTCAAGGCTTATCACCTTATTTCAAGGGGAGTGATGCTCAAATGTGATTGGCTAGGGTTCCTCTCGAAAAGGGGCTCAAAGGCTATAAAAGGAGGGCCTATCCTAGGGTTTCTTCATCAATTCTAAGCTTCCAAAAGCCTCCGCAAAGCTACAACTCTCCGAAAACGAAGTGCTTCTTCTCCGATGTCTAGGTTTAATTTACTTTATTTTTTGTATGTCGGTATTAGCTTTATATCAGTTGTTCCTTTACTTTTTCAAAGCTTTTTCTATCGTAACGAGGAGAGGGGGAGTGTCTCTCTACCTCAAGTTTTTTGTGTTCTTGTATCGATTAACTCCTACCTTGAACGAGGATGAGTTCTTTAGTGTTTTGCCCTCCGTGCATGGTCAAGGACCACTAGAGCCTTGGAGTAGTAGCCGATGGCTACGAACCAAGTAAAAAACATTTGTCTCATTTATTTATCGCTTATCTTTCCGCTGCAATTAATTGTCTACTCGAGTTTTAACGAACGAACAAAAAAAAAGGTTTATCGCTATTCACCCCCCTCCCCCTCTAGCGATCCGCTTCGATCCAACACAAACAAAATATATCATACTCATAATTGAAAAAACAAATACAAGCAAGTAACAAAAGAGAATAGAGAATAGATATACCTCTCGATCTTCTAATGTATGACCTTCCTCCTTTCGAACGTCGTGTGGGCGAAGATCTACCAAAAGTTGAAGCTCCTAGATCGCCAATCTTCCTTCCTTGCTCATTTCGAGCAAGAGAAAGAATAAAAACAAAGCTCTATTGCTTCTTACAACCAACCAACAACCTCCAAGGAAGGAGCTTTGCCGCCGGCCAAGAAGGAAGAAGAGATTAAGGGTTGTCGGCCAAAAGCTTCAAGGGAGGACCCTAAACATTTGTTCCACTGGCCAAGGAGAAGGAGATGACCTGCTTTGGATGCCGGCCAAGGGTTGGAAGGAGCTCAATGGGCGCCGGAAGCTAGAGGAAGAAGGAGAAGTCAAGGAAAACTTTCCTTATTAGGTGACGCCCAAGCCCAAACCCTAGCTCCAAACTCTTGCCGGCAACCTCCAAAAACCCTAGTTTCTCTAGTTGTTCTCCACGCCAACCCCTTGTTCTCCTTTTATAGAGTTAGGGATAAGCCTCCTTTTAATCTCCACCATTGGTTCTAGGGATTTAATCTCAACCGTCGGATCTAGAGATTTAATCTCAACCGTCGGATCTTAGAGATTTAATCTCTACCTTTGGATCTAGAGTTTTGTTTCCATCCATTGGATCTAAGCTTCATGATGTGTTAATAGGCTACAATAGGGACCATGAGGAGGAGTTGGATCTTGGCCACCCATGGATCAAGCCCACATAAAGTCCAATCCATTAATGATAATCCAATCCACTAAAGGATTATCATTGATCTACCTCACCAACCCCCATATGATAATATGGGCTCCATATATTATTTGTACATTTTCTCCCCGTGCTTAAGATCTCGAATTTCCATCGATTAATTAATTTACTGACCATTAATTAATCAATATCTAACTCCATGAGTAGTACCACTCAACCTTTTCATCATTACGGACCAAGTCCACCTGCAGGGTTTACATGATGAACCTTATGAGCTCCTCAAGGGGATATCATCATCCTAATATATAGGACACGGTTTCCTCCTATAATTAACGGTACACCATATAAATAATATCATCTCCCAACTTACCGAGCCTATTGATTTAATCTATAAATCTCACCCATTGGTAAATCAAAGAGATGAGTACTAAGTATATGTGCTCGTTATTATATCGGGATTAAGAGTATGTACAATATAATATCTGAGGTCCGATTCGATTATGTAGTCAGCAATAAATCGAATCACCTCTAAGTCGGTCCTGCTCAATACACACAAAGTGCACTAGTGTGATTCTATGGTCAAGACAAACCAATATTAAATCACACTACAACCATTCCGATAGTTTGTCCAAAGCCATCTCGGTTGTGAGCCTTTACTTATACTTTACAAGGAGCCGATAACATGATCTCCCGTGTGACACTACACACCATGTTATCTACAATGTAACGTATTAGACAATATGCATAACCATAAAAATATGCAAACAATGATCATGTGATTCTTATTTCAAAATAAAGATGTTCATACAAAAGGTAGACTTTTCAGTTTACATCCCAACAATCTCCCACTTATACTAAAAGACTATGTTGTCCTCAAACTGCCATACATCTGATCCCTATTCCCTCCACATGCCTATTGAAAGCTCTCACCGGAAGGGCCTTAGTGAAAGGATCTGGCAGGTTATCCTCCGATGCAATCTTGGCCACAACAACTTCTCCTCTCTTTATGATTTCTCGTATCAGGTGGTACTTGCGCTCTATGTGCTTACTTTCCTTATGGGCTCGTGGTTCCTTCGAGTTTGCAACTGCACCACTATTCTCACAATAAATTGTGATAGTTCTGGACAAACCAGGAATCACATCCAAGTCCATCAGGAAGTTCCTGAGCCACACAGCTTCTTTGGCCGCCTCATAGGCTACCACATACTCAGCTTCCATGGTGGAGTCTGCCACGCATTTCTGCTTGACACTCCTCCATACAATGACTCCACCTCCCAAAGTAAACACAAAACCTGAGGTAGACTTACTGTTATCCCTGTCTGATTTGAAGTCGGAATCCGTGTAACCCACAGGGAGTAATTGGTCTGCCTGGTAAACTAGCATATAAACCCTAGTCCTTCTCAAGTACTTCAATATATGCTTTAACACAGTCCAATGTTTTTGTCCTGGATTACTCTGATTTCTGCTGACCATGCCCACGGTAAACAAATATCTGGTCTTGTACATAACATCGCATACATGAGGCTTCCTACTGCCAAAGCATAAGGAACCTCCTTCATCTCCTCTATCTCCTCAGATGTTCTGGGACACATCTCTTTAGATAAAGGAACTCAATGCCTGAAAGGTAGAAAACCTTTCTTGGAGTTCTGCATGCTAAAACGATCCATAATCGTGTCTATGTTTGAGGCTTACGATAAGCACAACATCCTTTTCCTGCGATCCCTTATAACCTTGATCCCAAGGATGTGTCCCACTTCTCCCAAGTCCTTCATATCAAACTGTTTGGACAACCATACCCTTACGTCCGATAATACCTTGATATTGTTGCCAATCAACAAAATGTCATCTACGTATAGTACAAGAAATACCACTACGTTTCCGTCACATCTCTTGTATACACAAGACTCATCTGGACTTCGAATATATCCATAAGACTGGATTACCTCATCAAAGAGGATGTTCCAAGATCTCGAAGCTTGCTTCAATCGATAAATGGACCGATTAAGCTTACACACAAGATGCTCTTTTCCTTTAGCAATGAATCCCTCTGGTTGCTTCATATAGATGTTTTCCTCAAGACTTCCATTAAGGAAAGATGTCTTGACATCCATCTGTCACACCTCATAATCCATATGAGCTACTATGCATAAGAGAATCCAGATAGACTTAAGCATGACTACCAGCGAAAAGGTCTCCTCATAATCGATGCCCTCTTTCTGAGTATACCCCTTCGCAACAAGCCTCGCTTTGAAGGTCTCAACCTTCCCATCTATTCCTCTCTTTCTTTTGTAGATCCACTTGCATCCAATGGTTTTTACACCATCGGGTGGTTCTACTAGCTCCCAGACCTGATTCGAATCCATAGATTCAATCTCAGCATTCATTGCTCTTTGCCAAGATACTGCATCTTTATCTTGGATCGCCTCATCATATGTCCACGGATCAGGTTCATGTTCGCCAGGGACTAAATCGGAAGATTCTCCCAAGAACATGAATTTGTCAGGCTATCTCACAACCCTCCCACTACGACGAGGTATCACCTGTGTATCCTCTGTGACACGCGGTGCAGTGACATGTGGTACATCCTTTTGTACCGGTGGTACTAAAGAAGTGACTTCCCCATTTAATTCCTCCTGAACAATTTTACTCTTGGGCTTGTGGCTCATCACGTAGTCTTCCTCTAGAAATCTGGCATTCATGCTAACGATCACCCTCTAATATCTAGGATGATAAAACAAACCACCCTTCGTTCCTCTAGGATAGCCAACGAAAATGCGTGCTTCTGTACGAGGTTCCAACTTACCAGTATCTTCCTTCAGCACATGTGCTGGACACCCCCATATCCGAATATGTCTTAGGCTAGGCTTTCGCCCAGTCTATAATTCTGTTGGAGTAGAAGGCACTGATTTAGATGGAACCAAGTTCAGAATGTACAACGCCGTATCTAGAGCATATCCCCAGAATGAATCTGGCAACTTAGAATAACTCATCATCGATCTAACCATCTCCATAAGAGTCCTATTCCTTCGCTCTACTACACCATTCTGCTGGGGTGTGCCAGGTGCAGTCAATTGGGATTGAATCCCAGCCTCTGATAGGTAATTCCTAAACTCTCCCAAGAGGTACTCGCCACCACGATCAGATCGTAGTGTCTTAATACTTTTACCTTGACATTTCTCCACATCTTCCTTGAATTCTTTGAACTTGTCAAAGCATTCAGACTTGCGGCGCATCAGGTAAATGTATCCATATCTCGAGTAATCGTCTATAAAAGAGACAAAATACTCGAAACCACCTCTAGCCTGGATAGACATAGGACCACACAAATCAGAATGAACCAATTCTATCACATCTTTGGCTCTATACCCCTTGGCCTTAAAAGGTCTCTTGGTCATTTTACCCTCCAAGCAAGATTTGTATGTTGGGAGATCCTCCACCACTAATGAACCCAGAGGTCCATCAACTATCAACCTTTGAATTCTTCTTAGGTTAATATGACCAAGCCTAAGATGCCAAAGATATGTTTGGTTCATCTTCAAAGGTTCTTTTCTCTTATTGGAATTAGAAGATGAGTTATTAATTTCAGTTTTCATCGTGGGAGCTTTTAGTTCAAGTGTGTACAAATTTCCTATCAATGCACCCAAACAAATAATGTCCCTATTCCTTTTTATAACAAATCTGTCATTAAAAGAAATAGAATATCCATCCATAAATAATTTAGAAATCGAAATTAAATTCTTTCTAAATAAGGATACATAAAGGCAATTCTTAAGAACCAAAACTTTATTCTTCTCAAAAGATAAATGAATGTCTCCCACTGCAACTGCCGCCACCTTCGTGGCATCGCCCAAGTACACGGTAATCTCCCCCTCAGCCAGTCATCTGGTTTCCTGGAACCCCTGCAAAGTATTGCAGACATGATCAGTGGCTCCCGTATCTATACACCAGGTGCCGGTAGATATCACCGCTAAACATGTTTCAACGACTAGACCAAAAGGTATACCTTTGTTCTGCTTGCGGTTGGGGCAGTCCTTCTTTCAGTGTCTAGTCTGCTTACAAGTGAAGATCTTGCCTTTCGTCTTCTTCACTCCTCCCTGAGTACCTCCCACCGCCTTCGCCCCAGTTTGTTTCTTCTTCTTCTTGCCTTTCGACTTAGAAGTAGAAACCTTTTGGGTCGCCATGGCATGTCCCTGAGCACTCTGACGAAATAGCCCCTCTGCCGCCTGGTGTTCTGTCAGAAGTTCCGCCAATGAATACAACCTCTTGTTCATGTTGTAGTTCAGGCGAAACTGCTTAAAACTCCTAGGTAGAGATTGGAGTATGATATCAACCTGGGTTTCCCCATCGATCTCAGCTCAAAGGACCTCCAGCTCATTCAAATGAGTCATCATCTTGAGAACATGATCCCTTATGGGTGTTCCCTCGATCATGGTGGTCGTCATCAAGTTTCTCATGGCTTCTTGCCTAGCAGCCCAATTCTGGTGTCCGAAAAGCTCTTTGAGATTGAGCATCATGTCATAAGCAGTGGGCATGGTTTGATGATGATGTTGCAGTACATTTGACATAGATGCCAAAATGTAACATCGCGTCATCTCATTGACCTTGATTCACTTCTTATAACTCTCTCTCTCCTTTTCCCTAGAATCATCTGCAGGCTTAGGAGGGCACTCTTCGAGGAGTACATATTTGTATTCCTCAGCAGTCAAGACAATGTCTAGATTTCTCTTCCAATCAACATAGTTGGGTCCAGTAAGTTTGTTCTCTTTCAGTATCACAGCAAGTGGGTTGAAAGTCATTTTGAAAGAAAACCTATGAATCACATAAATCAAAACATTAGATTTCAAAAAATTATTGATTCCTCAAAAAATAAAATTTTAAAATCAACCAACACCTCAAAACACCGAGAATATCGTATGCCACGATAGTGTGGACGTATACGAATTCTACATTTGTAAGAGGAGGTTTTACCCATTAATTTTACTATCTTGTCAACCTAACTTTTTGACAGGTAAAATTAATAGTTGGTTCCTCTTTGGCCCTACATATAAAAACAGTGACTCCTATGGGGAGGATACTTATATTTGTATCTAAGTGTTCACCATTACTCGGTACCAAGGTAATTATCTCGGGTTATGTGCCTTCCGATGGGGAAGTACACACGCTCCTTGATAATTCTCTATAACCATATAGTACCTTGTGATCCACAAACAAACTCATTCGATGGGGAGGAAGGCACTTAGAGCCGACGCGCAAGTTTTTTTTCATCACTTGTCAAATCGTAATGGAGGTCGTGGGAATTTTTAAAAAAATTTGCCTCTCCCACTTACTAATTTGAAAATGAGGAATTTTCTAGCCTACGACATTCATATAAAAAAAAGCAATAAATATGAAAAATAAATTATTTTCCAACTATAATGGCTTTTGTCTTCAATATGTCTCCCATTGCATCGCCATCTCGTCCGCTCCTCCTACGCCATGTACGAGCCATCCGGAGATCCGAGCCGAGACTAAAACCTATTTTAATTTACATCTATCGATCCTATACTCCACGAGGGAGTGTACATGAAATCTAGATCAAAAGTAAACTAAAATAAAGAGTGGCTAAACAATGTCATATCTAATTTACAAAAAATTAAATACTAGCCTCGTCAACCCCGAGGATTCAACAAAATATACACATACAATCACATACACACATATGGCCATAATAGTCAGATCTTAGGCCTGCAACCAAAGAGTTAAACTACGCATATCCTACTATTATCCGGCACATATAATATATGAAAAATGCATAAGTGTAACCAAATCCTTAAACACACAAAACCGGAAACCTTGGCTCTGATACCAATTGAAGGTTTTTGCTTATCGAGTCTGTGAGGGGAAACTTCGCTTCCCACTTCACCTCGGTTGCTTATTCATGGCGATCCAATCGATGTCCCCGGATTAAAAAAAAATTAATCCTAGACAAAAGGGATTGCCCAAACAACCAAGTCATCGTCGTGCTATTCATTTAGAGAGGTCACTTGAACAAACTCGTTGTTCAAGCGACCAACCTCTATTCTACGAGTAGTCACGGAATAGACGATGTACGGATCGCCGAATTTTGTATTTATGTTCGGGATCCAAGTATTATTTAGCCACAAACAGAATATATCATGCTCATAATTGAAAAAACAAATAAAAGAAAGTAACAAAAGAGAATAGAGAATAGATATACCTCTCGATCTTATAATGTCTGACCTTCCTCCTTTCGGATGTCGTGTGGGCGACGATCTACCAAATGTTGAAGCTCCTAGATCGCCAATCTTCCTTCCTTGTTCATTTCGAGCAAGAGAAAGAATAGAAACAAAGCTCTATTCCTTCTTTCAACCAACCAACAACCTCCAAGCTTTGCCGCCGGCCAAGAAGGAAGAAGAGATTAAGGGTTGCCGGCTAAAAGCTTCAAGGGAGGACCCTAAACCTTTGTTCCACCGGCCAAGGAGAAGGTCATGACCTGCTTTGGATGCCGGCCAAGGGCTAGAAGGAGCTCAATGGGCGCCGGCTGCTAGAGGAAGAAGGAGAAGTCAAGGAAAACTTTCCTTATTAGGTGATGCCCAAGCCCAAACCCTAGCTCCAAACTCTTGCCGGCAACCTCCAAAAACCCTAGTTTCTCTAGTTGTTCTCCACGCCAACCCCTTGTTCTCCTTTTATAGAGTTAGAGATAAGCCTCCTTTTAATCTCCACCATTGGTTCAAGGGATTTAATCTCAACCGTCAGATCTAGAGATTTAATCTCAACCGTCGGATCTTAGAGATTTAATCTCTACCATTGGATCTAGAGTTTTGTTTCCATCAATTGGATCTAAGCTTCATGAGGTGTTAATAGGCTACAATAGGGACCAGGAGGAGGAGTTGGATCTTGGCCACCCATGGATCAAGCCCACATAAAGTCTGATCCATTAATAATAATCCAATCCACTAAAGGATTATCATTGATCTACCTCACCAACCCCCATATGATAATATGGGCTCCATATATTATTTATACATTTTCTCCCCGTGTTTAAGATCTCGAATGTCCGTCGATTAATTAATTTACTGACCATTAATTAATCAACATCTAACTCCATGAGTAGTACCACTCAACCTTTTCATCATGCCAGACCAAGTCGACCTGTAGGGTTTACATGATGAACCTTATGAGCTCCTAAATGGGACATCATCATCCTAATATATAGGACATGATTTCCTCCTATAATCAACGACACACCATATAAATAATATCATCTCTCAACTTACCGAGCCTATCGATTTAATCTATAAATCTCCCCCATTGGTAAATCAAAGAGATGAGTACTAAGTATATGTGCTCATTATTATATCGGGATTAAGAGTATGTACAATATAATATATGAGGTCCGATTCGATTATGTAGTCAGCAATAAATCGAATCACCTCTAAGTCGGTCCTGCTCAATACATACAAAGTGTACTAGTGTGATTCTATGGTCAAGACAAACCAATACCAAATCACACTACAACCATTCTGATGGTTTGTCCAAAGCCATCTCGGTTGTGAGCCTTTACTTATATTTTACAAGGAGCCGATAACATAATCTCCCGTGTGACACTACACACCATGTTATCTACAATGTAACGTATTAGACAATATGCATAACCATTAAAATATGCAAACAATGATCATGTGATTCTTATTTCAAAATAAAGATGTTCATACAAAAGGTTGACTTTTCATTATACATCCCAACAATCATTTCTACACAAGTTACAAGATCGTCGAGATCCGACAACCTTTCGTGACTATTATCATGTATGACGGTGTCCTTCTATCTCTGATATCTTAGATCGATCAATGAGGCATAGACCGTGTCATCCCCTTATCGATCTTTATGTTTCTTGATCCCCAAGTAGACTCACTCAAACAAATGAGCTCAATATCTCATATTGACTCATTTGAGCATGATCATGCATTTCGTGGTCCTACTCTATCAAGAGGCCAAAGATATCACTCCTGTCATATATGAAGGTGGGAAACTTCGCTTCCCACTTCAACTTGGTCACAACTGTTCCATCGTCGTGCTATTCGATTAGAGTGGTCACTTGAACAAACTTGTTGTTCAAGAAACCTACCTCTATTCTTCTTTTTTTTTTATGAAAGGTAAATATATATCATCAAAGATAGCACGATCATACAAAATCCTTGGATGCATTCTCATGTCATGTCTGACGATGTGTCAGATCTGAGATGCATGCAGGGGGTGTACATGTGCTCTCATGGTTACATAAGCTCATACATGCGTCCTTATTCCGCCTTTTCACTTGCACAGTGCGAGTGTATCTCCCGTGTTTCCTTCTCTCCTCCATACTATCTCTTTGTGTCCACCACTTCATGTGTTCCTCCCCGCTTTGTCTATCCATGTCCATCTTCGCCGTGGAGTTTATGCAACGATCGTCAAATATTTGCCACTTTTGGTAAGTGACCAACCATCAACGGATTTGTCTTGTCTTTACCGTAGTCATTTGCTACGGACTAGATAGGCCATTCAGGTGGGCCTATTCACCTCTGCTAGGCTTATTGGCCAAGCCTCAGCCATAAACGGATTTAGAGTGTCTTTACCGTAGCCGTTTGCTACGGACTAGATAGGCTATTATAGGCTGGCCTATTCACCTTTTTTTTTTTTGGATCAAATCTGCCCTGAAGTTAAACCCGCTTTGTCTTGATAAAATTGCCCTGGCGTCTTGGATCCTTGGAGATGAGAGGCATCCCTGGAGCTGGGACTGGTCTGGACTGCATTTGGAAAGATTGGTCTGGTCCAACCACCTTAAGCTGAGAGTGCCCTGCCCTTTGTGCGAGTCCGCCCTGATGGCCCTGGATTTGAGCGAAAGGGTCGTTCAAAACCGCCCTGGCCAAAACCACCCTGGCTTAAGAAACAATCTGCTTTGTCTTTCTGCTCCTTGCGCAAAACCGCTCTGGGGGATTAGATCTCCCTGATCGCCCTAGAATGGGGTAGTCGCGTTCCAAAATCACCCTGGGAGGTTACTCATTGCACAAAACCGCCCTGGCAACCCCCTCGAAAACTGCCCTGGAGTTGAGCAGACCGCCCTGGAGTTGAACAAACCGCTCTGGCGCCATACCGCTCTGATTGCTTTGGATTTGGGAAAAACACGCTCGAAATTTGCCCTGGATATGGGAGCAAACCGCCATGACACCACCCTTGAAAACTGCCCTGGGCACAAAACCACCCTGGGGCAATACCGCCCTGGGGCATTACCGCCCTGGGGCAATACCACTCTGATTGCTCTGTAGTTGGAAAAACCGTTCTGAAGTTGAGAAAAACCGCCCTGGCGCCCGATCAAAACCGCCTTGGCGCCCACTCAAAACTGCCCTGGGAGCTTACTCTTTGTGCAAAACCGCCCTGAGGCAATACAACTCTGATTGCTCTGGAGTTGGACAAACCGCCCTGGAGTTGAGAAAAACCGCCCTGGCAGCCGCTCAAAACTGCCCTGGGAGATTACTCTTTGCGCAAAACTACCCTGGGGTAATACCGCCCTGGGAGGTAACTTCTTTGCGCAAAACCACCCTGGGGCAATACCGCTCTGCCAATACTGCTCTGATTGCTCTAGAGTTGGGCAAACCGCCCTGGATTTGAGAAAACCGCCCTGGGGGCCGCTCGAAAACCGCACTAGATTTTTTTTCCCCGAAGTTGAGCAAACCGTCCTGGAGTTGAGATAGGAGAGAAAGAAGAGGAATTGCCCTGGGCTTGGACTTGGGGCTAATATAAGAATTGCCCTGGGATTGGAGTAAAGGAGAGGGATTGCCCTGGGACTGGAGTATAGAATATGAATTGTCCTGGGATTGAGTAAGGAGAGGAATTGTCATGGGGTTGGAATAGAATAGAGGAACTGCCCTGGGATTAAGTAGAAGCTTTGTGGGGTGGGGTGTTTTGGAGTTAGAGAGTAACCCAGATGTAAGGAGAGGCAATGTGGTTGATGTGCCCTGGACAGGAACTTCAAGATTTCTTGAGCAGGGGTGAGAGATTATGAGGCCAAGTGAGCTGGAAGGGGTGGAGGTAGGTGAGTTATTACCTTGGTTTCATGTGATCTCTACTGGAAGTGATATGTTGTTGTCCTCCATCGTTCTATACACATGGATCTGCACCTTGCGAAAGATTAGGTCTCCATCAAACTTCGTATCTTCAAATCTGCTTGAATTTCTCTGCCTCCAGACTATGTGGATTAGTGCTAACATTGCTAGGTGTCGGCCTCGATTCATAGACGTATCTTTCTTGTATCGCGATCTGAAAATTCTGAACATACATCGGTAAGTTACCATCGCTTCTGTCATCCTTAGCCATCCTCTAATCCTGCTCCATAGTAGTCGTATTTGTTCTCATTTGAAGAAAATGTGATCCATGGTTTCCTCCTCCTGTTTACAGAAAATTCATTGTTTGTCCTCCATATATTCTTTCCCTGCTCTGACCGGTAATTTGCCATTGCCCAGCATACACAGTGTGAATCTGTGACTAGGTTGTATATCCTTCTGCCAAACTATTATTGTCCAAGACTTTTTGTCTCCACTTTGCCTGAAGTAGTCATATGCCTTCTTAACTCCGCCTTTGCCCTACCCAAACCATGCTGTCAAACACTGGCTTGCTTCCACTGCAGTATTTGTGGTGCCTAGGATGGTGTTTTTGATCCATATTAATTTCTTCATGAGCGGTGAGTATGTGTGTTTGCTTTGCCATCCTCAGATGTCCCCTTCCTATATGTACGCATGATGGACCCACCGTATCCACAGCGTGTCTTGCATCTCTTGTATTCGCCATAGGACCTTGGCTAATAATGCCATATTCCATGCCTTCAGGTCTCTTAGTCCTAATCCTCCTTCATCCTTGGGTTTGCACATTGTGTTCCAAGCTACCAGAGGATTCTTCGTATTCCACATAAGTGATCGGTAGATACCATATATCCTTTCTATTACTCCTATCAGGATTGGCAGGATTGACATCCAATAGCATTCTATTCCTTGTAAAACTGAGGCTATTAGCTGGCTTTTCCCTGCATATGACAATGTAGCTTTTGGCCATGAGTTGACTTTCTTCATGAGGTTGTCCAGTAGTGTGCAATAATCAGTGACTTTCAGTTTCTGGGAAGCAATTGGTATCCCTAAGTATCTAAATGGCATCTCCCCTACTTTGAACCCAGTGATACGAATCAAACTTTCGCGGGTGCTTGAATCCACTCCTGCCATATAGATGCTTGATTTAGCCATATTAGCACTCAGGCCTGCCATGCTGGCAAATTGTGTTAGACAGTCTTTCAAAACAGCCACCGATGATATATCCCCATGGCTAAGGAGCAGGAGATCATCAACATACATTAGATGAGATATTCTGAGTTCCTTACACTTGGGGTGAAACTGAAAATCGGATCTACTGGTGTACTTGGCTAGCATTCGTGAAAAGTATTCCATGCATAATCCAAACAAATATGGGGAGAGGGGGTCCCCCTATCTATGTCCCCTGCGTCCTTTGAAGAAATCGTGCATGTAGCCATTAATTGCGACCGAGAATGTCGGACTGGTGATGCTTTCTCTAATCCATGCTGTGAATTTGTCTGGAAACTGCAATGATGAGAGGATATCTTGAAGGAAACCCCAGTGTACTAAGTCAAAAGATCTTTGTAGATTAACTTTAAGTATACACCGTGGAGAAATTCTTTTCCTGGTGTAATTACGCATAATCTCTTGGGCTAGATGTATGTTATCTGCAATGCCTCGGCCCTGCACAAATGCAGTTTGTTCTTTATGTAGCAAATGATCCATAACTTCTGATAGCCTGCCTGCTAAGAGCTTAGCAATAATCTTGTACAGCACTGTGCAGCAGGATATCGGTCTATACTCATGGACTTTGTGTGCATGCGAAGATTTCGGGATCAAGGCGATTACTGTATGGTTCCAGGCCTTCAGGAGTTTGCCATTGATAAAGAATTCCAGGATTGTTGCTACAACATCTTGCTTGACTAGATCCCATGAGTGTTTGAAAATTTTTGAGTTGTATCCATCTGGTCCTGGGGCTTTGAGGTCTCCAATGTCAAATAAGGCTGTCCGAATTTCTTCTTCAGTTGGTAATCTGATTATTTGGCTCTACTGGATTTCGGTGAGTTTTGTTCCAAATTGCATGCATTCTTCTTTGAAAATAGTTCTTGTCTCTTCTACTCCTAGTTGATTCTGGAAGTATGTCAGGAATTCCTTAATTACTTCCTCTGATGAGCTTGTATGTTCCCCATTAGTCTTCTCTATGGCTACTATTTCTCTTTTCTTGTTATTTCTCTTTACCAGTGCATGAAAGAAAGATGTGTTCCTGTCTGTTCCCCGGAAATATTCATATTTTGCTCTCTGTAGGTAGAATAGGTATTCTGCTCTCTCAAGTAGTTCCACTTTCCTCCTTATGGCATTATAATTCTCATCCATATGTCCTCGTGTGAGTCCTTGCTGTTGCACTATCTCCAGTTGTTGTCGTGCCATCTTGACCCTCTCCTGAATGTTTTGGTAATAGAGACGGTTGAACTTTCTGAAATGTGGTTTGAGGAGCGTGAGTTTCTGTCTAAGCTTATACTGCATTGTGCCATTCATAGTGTTGGGGATAATTGTTTGCCACTTTTCTTGCAGTATTTGCCCATAATCAGGATGAGTCATCCACATATTATAAAATCTGAATGGTTTGGCTTTTTTGCTTTGGGCTTCCAAGGACAGAAACAACACATGCTACATGATCTGAGATTGTTCCTGGCGTTCGGAAATCGGCATAACTGCTCTGATTTTGTTCCATCCATATTCTATTACCCATTGCACGATCTAATTTGCTCACTATATGCCCGTTTGTCCATGTAAATTGACACCCTATGGAGTGTAAATCTTCAATACTGGCCTCCATTATAAAATCCTGGAAATCAGCTATGGTGTAGGATGTGACGGGCATGCCTCCTTGCTTGTCTGCCGGGGAAAGAAGTGAGTTGAAATCTCCTAATATTAGCCATGGTATCTGTGTTGCATCGGCAATCTGTGAGAGTGCTACCCACATGGCTTTCCTACTTGTGATTGAGAGTTGACCGTATATGAATGTGACTGCATAAATGCACCCTGTGGTTTTGCATTTTATCCTGGTGTGTATCAATTTCTCTTCCCACCTCTCAACAGTAAGTTCAATGAGCTGTGGTTCCCATATGAGCAGCATTCTGCTCCTTAGAGAGTTACCTAGTCTCTGCTCAATCTCCCATTTCTGAAACCTTCCATTCTTCAACTTCAGGTAATATTGCTGTGTTAGCTTTGTCTCTAGCACACATAGAATACCCATCTTTTGTTGCAGAAGGAGGTCTGCCACCGCCTTCTGTTTGAGGCCTTTATTGACGCCTCTTATATTCCATGCTCCAATCTTCATGGTTTTGTAGCCGGCTTCCGCCGTCTAGCATTGATGGTCTTCCCTTGCTTTTCATGTTTCTGCTCCACGTTCGATCCTTTTCCTTTCTCTGCTTTCCTTTTCTCTGGTTCTTCTTGGGTATCCTCAAGATATTCCTTCTGTATTTCTTTATCTCCAACTGTTTTTGTTGATGCCTCTTTCTTGCCCCATCGAGCAGCTGGTAACCCTAGGATGATCATCGGGAGGTTACTTACTGGCCTGTCTTGCAATTCTGCTTGCCCACTATTCATCTTTCCACCGTCATACTACTCATGTAATTTGTTGTTGGGTGTTGTCTCATGGCCTCCCGCTTCTTCACTTGGATTGTCTGAAGTTCTCGTGTTGTTTCCTCTCAATGCTTTTGCTTTTATGTCTGTACCATTGGTCTCTAAAATCTCTTTTTCCTCATTATCTATATCCCCTACTCTTGACCTCATCCTTTGTGGTGTTACTGACGATATCTTTCGTGCTCTGTTCTTATACTGTGTAGGCAGCTGTTGTGTTCTTACATTGTGCAGGTGTTTGTTGCTATTGTCCATTTCTTTCTGTTCGTCATTCTGTTCCTCATTATTTCCCCCTTGCTTTCTGATACTCCGTCTGAGACTGACCTGTTTATTGTTCCCCTCTCCCAAACCTGTTATTTCAGTATCCCTATTGCTGTCATTTAGCGTGCCAGTTTGTGTGCCACTCTTCATTGTTCCGTTTGCCATAATTCTTGCATTGGTCCTGTTGTATATCACTTGTTGACCCAGTTTCTCTGTATTTGTTGCTGGCTGGTCCTTTATTGTGTTGTCCCCATCTCCTATTATATGGCCTGCCTGATCATGTACTTCAAGTTCCATTCTGATATTCCTTATATTTCCTGTGTTAGCCCTAGCTGATGCCACGGGTTCCTGCATGGGTTCCTGCATGGTTTCCCTATCAATGTTTGATTTTTTCTGCCTGGGGGTCCTCTCTTTCGCTTGTGGTTTACTACTGTCATGCATGTCAATTTTTATGCCAGCCTGAATTGCATTTTGTAGTTTGCATACTACGTCAATTTGGTTGCCTTCTTTCTTTTGCCCTATTTGCTCGTCTATTACTATATCAAATTTCTCTTTATCCGATGCTATTGATTCCAAACCTACTTCTCGATCTAATTTCTTCTTGGCAATTATCATCTGCCTTCTCCCCTGATTTCCTGTATTTCTTTCCCCATCTTGTGTTCTATCCTCTGGATGGTATTCGTGTGTGCCAAATCTCATACCAATCTCCACCATGTTGTTTGCATGACCCTTGGCTCTTGTCTGATATTTATCCTGGTCCTGGATCATTTGTTCCACTGATAATGGGCTGACTAGTACATGTACTGATGCGTGCCCATTCTGCTCATTCTGCTCTTGCTGGCTTTGCTCCTTCCCCTTATTTCTTTGTTGCCCTTGTTTTTGTTTCCCCTGGCCTCCTTGGCTGCAGGAACTCCCTGTTATGTCTATTCTTGCCCATCTTAGTTGCATTCCTTCATGATGTTGTTTCTTCCTCTTTCCATTATATTGCCACTCTCCTTTATTGATCATTGTGTTCAGCTCATCTGTACTTGTTTTTGTATTTTCCTCGCCTGCCTTCCCTATCGTCATTCCCCTTGCTGCAGCATCCATGTATACTATTATTTGATGGTCCATTGCCTCCATTGCCTCCATAGGCACTGTTGATTGTTGCTCCCTCACAATCATTGGACAGTTTCTTTGGTAGTGGCCCATTTGTTTGCAAAAGTTACAGATTTTCAAGCTAGATTCAAATTTGACCTCTAGATCAGTGTCTGTGCCATCCGGTAGGGTGACACCTATTACTGTGGGTAATTCTTTTGAGATATCCACTTCTACCAAGACTCTGGCATAATTAACCCGCTCCCTTACCTTGGTGTACCTGTCTATGTATAGCGGTGTGCCAACTTGCGAGGCAACTTTGCTTAGCCCTGAGGTGGACCAGCAATCCAAAGGCAATCCGCGAATTTGCATCCACACTGGGATTTGAGCTTGAGCTTCCACCCCGAAAGAGAAGCACGTCGGTAATGTTTTGAGGTACAGGGGACTTCCATATGCAATGTATAGTCCTCCTTCTAGTACTGCATCCCGTGACTCCTTGCTTGTAAATTTAAACCATCCATAGAGAGTTATGTGTAAGGAGCTTATGGGGTGCCCGCCATCTTGCTGTGATCCCTTTCAGCGCCCTCCATCCCGGAAATTTCCCTAAGAACCTGCCAATCAGACAAAATCCAACTGATTCTTCTATTGCTTCTAAGTCCTCAGCACCTAATTTTGCTCGCCCTTCTTGTTTCTGGAATTGTTTCAGGCAGTGTCTGAAGTATACACTCTATTCTCCCTGAAAAGATCAGCCCATTTGTTTGTATTATGTATTTGTTTTTGTGGTAGTTCCATCTGCGCCGGCGGTGGTGATGCATGATGTCCTTCTTCTTTCCCCTCAGTCGTGTCTCTATTTGTTGCCTCCCCTTGTTTAGCGTTCTCAGTTTCCTTTCCTTCCGCAGTTTCTCTATTAAGCTTCCAGCAGTGTCCAAGTGCAGGAACTTCCATCCTCGTCGAGGTATTTTACCCCCTCCTCGCATATCCAGTGCCCTAAGTTATACAGGCTATCGGGCTATCGGGTTGGCTTGGTGTAAGTTAAACAGGTTTGGATATTTGGCTTAAGTTTAACGGGTTATTGGTTTCGGAGATTTTGAGATTGTGGGGTCCCCACCGAAGCTTCTATTAAGTTTGACTTGAGCATTTGAAATCCAACGTTCTCTTTGTCTCCTCGTTCACTAGGCCAGCCCGTACAGTACAAACACCTGCTCCTCACCTACCACCTGTCCTTTCTTTCTTCTTCCTCCCATTGTCGGAGAAGAAACCCTAGCTTGTTTTCTGATTGTCGGCGTGTCTCATGCTGATCTCCTCCCCTGTTTCTTCCTTATCGTGATTAGCTCTGTTTCTCCCTTCCCTCTGCAGCAGCATTTAGCTTCTATCCTTCTTTCTTTCTAACTCACCTGATACTTGTTCTCACAACTTCTTAACTGTATTGCCTGCTCCTTGCAAAAGATATCGTTCGTTACGTGTGCGTACCTTCCATTTGTCTTAATGTTTGAACTCCGTGATGTTCACTCCCGCTGATCCAAATTTCCACCTCCTGCCTTGATAAATAAAGACCTCCCGTGACTTCCAGATTTCCTTTCTGATCCTAGCAGTTATGTTGACCTTCCAAGCTCTGGGAGTGTTTCCCAGATCCTCTGATACGTTCTCCTCCACCAGTCTTTCAAGCTATCTACCTCCGATCCTTAGAGAAAGCTAGAGAGAAGCCAGAGCTTCTCTCTCTAGCATAACCTACCTCTATTCTTCAATTAGCCGCGAAATAGATGATGTACAGATCGTCGGTTTTTGTGTTCATATTTGGAGTCCAAGTAAATTTAGCCACATATCATGCATACAATATACAAAGAAACATAAGTAAAGCAAAACAAGATATATACCTCTTGTTTACCTCAAGGTCTTCTATCGTATGTCCTATCCTTCTCTTGGACGTTGTGTGGGCAATGATCTTCCAAGAGTTGAAGCCTCCTAGATCATGTTCTTCCCTTCCTTGCTCGGTCCGAACAAAGGGAAGAATGAAATGAAACTCTTCTCCTATCTAGGACCGGCCACCATGTCAATGGACTTGATGTTGCCGCCGGCCAAGGAGGAGAAAACGGAGTATCGGCGGCGGCCAAAGGCTCCAAGGGAAGAGATCCTAGCCCTTGCCGCCAGCCAAGGAGGAGAGAAAGAGGATTGGGATGCCGGCCAAGGATGAGACGAAGGAGGGAGGTGTCGGCCAAAACCCTAGGAAGAAGAGAGCGTCTTGCCGCCTAAGGAAGAGAGCAAACCCTAGCCGCCCAATGCCACTCCAAGCCCTAGCCACCCAAAACCCTAATCTCCCATCAATATTCTCCACGCCCAAGCCTTGGCCTCCTTTTATAGAGCTAGTCTTAAGCCTCCTTTTAATCTCCACCGTCGGATCCAGGGATTTAATCTCAACCGTCGAATCTTGGGATTTAATCTCAATCGTTGGATCTAGAGATTTAATCTCCACCGTCGGATCTAAAGATTTAATCTTCACCGTTGGATCTAGAGATTTAATCTCCATCCTCGGATCTAGAGTTTCATTTTCCATCATCGGATCTAGGCTCCATGAGGGTTTTAATAGGCTACAATAGGGACCATGAGGAGGAGTTGGATCTTGACCACCCAATGTATCAAGCCCACAGAAAGTCCGATCTATTAATGATAATCCATTCCATTAGAGGATTATCATTGATCTACCTCATCAACCCCAATAAATTAATATGGGCTCCATATATTATTTGTACATATATCTCCCCATGTTTAAGATCTCGAATGTCCGTCGATTAATTAATTTATTGACAATTAATTAATCAACATCTAACTCTATTAGTAGTACCACTCAACCTTATCATCATGCCGGACCAAGTCCACCTGAAGGGTTTACATGATGAACCTTATGATGTCCTCAAGGGGACATCATCATCCTAGTATATAGGACATAGTTTCCTCCTATAATCAACGGCACACTATATAAATAATAACATTTCCCAACTTACCGAGCCTATCGATTTACTCTATAAATCTCGCCCATTGGTAAATCAAAGAAATGAATACTAAGTATATGTGCTCGTTATTATATCGGGATTAAGTGCATGTACAACATAATATCTGAGGTCCGATTCAATTATGTAGTCAGCAATTAATTGAATCACCTCTAAGTCGGTCCTGCTCAATACACACAAAGTGTACTAGTGTAATTCTATGGTCAAGACAAACCAATACCAAATCACACTACAACCATACCAATGGTTTGTCCAAAACCATCTCGATTGTGAGCCTTTACTTATATTGTACAAGAAACTGATAATGTGATCTCCCGTGTGACACTACACACCATGTTATTTACAATGTAATGTATTAGACGATATGCATAACCATAAATATGTAAACAATGATCATGTGATTCTTATTTCAAAAAAATAAGATGTTCATACAAAAGATAGGCTTTTCCAGTATACATCCCAACAATCTCTCACTTATACTAAAAGACTATGCTATACTCATACTGCCATACATCTGATTCCCATTCTTTCCATATGCCTATCAAAAGCTCTTGCTGAAAGGGCCTTAGTGAAAGGATCTGCCAGGTTATCCTCTGATGCAATCTTGGCCACAACAACTTCTCCTCGCTTTATGATTTCTCGTATCAGGTGGTACTTGTGCTCTATGTGTTTACTTGCCTTATAGGCTCGTGGTTCCTTCGAGTTTGCAACTGCACCACTATTATCACAATATATTGTGATAGTTCTGGGCAAACCATAAATCATATCCAAGTGCATCAAGAAGTTCCTGAGCCACACAACTTCATTGGCCGCCTCAGAGGCTGCCACATACTCATCTTCCATGGTAGAGTCCACCATGCATTTCTGCTTGACACTACTCCATACAATGGCTCCACCTCCCAAAGTAAACACAAAACCTAAGGTAGACTTACTGTTATCCCTATCTGATTGGAAGTCGGAATCTGTGTAACCCACAAGGAGTAATTGGTCTGCCTAGTAAACTAGCATATAATCCCTAGTCCTTCTCAGGTACTTCAATATATGCTTTACCGCAGTCCAATGTCCCAACCTTGGATTACTCTAATATCAACTAACCATGCCCACGGCAAAGCAGATATACGATCTCGTACATAGCATGACATACATGAGGCTTCCTACTGCCGAAGCATAAGGAACCGCCTTCCTCTCCTCTATCTCTTTAGAGGTTCTAGAACACATCTCCTTAGATAAAGGAACTCTATGCTTGAAAGGTAGAAAACCTTCTTGGAGTTCTACATGCTAAAACGTTCCATTATGGTGTCTATGTATGAAGCTTGAGATAAACACAACATCCTTTTACTGCGATCCCTTATAACCTTAATCCCAAGGATGTGTCCCACTTCTTTCAAGTCCTTCATATCAAATTGTTTGGACAACCATACCCTTACGTCCAATAACACCTTGACATTGTTGCCAATTAACAAAATGTCATCTACGTATAGTACAAGAAATACCACTACGTTTCCGTCATATCTCTTGTATACACAAGACTCATCCGGACTTTGAATAAATCCATAAGGCTGGATTATCTCATCAAAGCGGATATTCCAAGACCTCGAAGCTTGCTTCAATCCATAAATGGATCGATTAAGCTTTCACACAAGATACTCTTTGCCCTTTGCAATGAATCCCTCTGGTTGCTTCATATAGATGTTCTCCTCAAGACTTCCATTAAGGAAAGCTATCTTGACATCCATCTGTCATACCTCATAATCCATATGAGCAGACTTACATAAAAGAATCCGGATAGACTAAAGCATGGCTACCGATGAAAATGTCTTCTCATAATCGATACCCTATTTCTGAGTATACCCTTTCGCAACAAGCCTTGCTTTGAATGTCTCAACCTTCCCGTCTATTCCTCTCTTTCTTTTGTAGATCCACTTGCATCCAATGGCTTTTATAACATTGGGTGGTTCTACTAGCTTCCAAACCTGATTTGAATCCATAGATTCTATCTCAGAATTCATTGCACTTTGCCAAGATACCCACATCTTTATCTTGGATCGCCTCGTCATATGTCCAGGGATCAGGTTCATGTTCATCAAGAATCAAATCAGAAGATTCTCCCAAGAATATGATTCTATCAGGATGTCTAACAACCCTCCCACTATGATGAGGTATCACTTGTGTATCCTCTTTGACACGCGGTGTAGTTACTTATGGTATATCCTCTTGTACCAGTGGTACTGAAGTAGTGACTTCCCCTCTCAATTCCTCCAGAACAATCTTACTCATGGGCGTATGGTTCATCACATAGTCTTCCTCTAGAAATCTGGCGTTCATGCTAACGATCACCCTCTGATCCTAGGACTATAAAACAAACCACCTTTTGTTCCTCTAGGATAGCCAACGAACATGCGCACTTCTGTACGAGGTTCCAATTTACCAGCATCTGCCTTCAGCATATGTGCTGGACTACCCTAAATTCGAATATGTCTTAGACTAGGCTTTCGCCCAGTCCACAATTCTGTGGGAGTAAAAGGCACTGATTTAGATGGTACCAAGTTCAGAATATACACTGCTGTATCTAGAGCATATCCCCAGAATGAATCTGGCAACTCAGAATAACTCATCATCGATCTAACCATCTCCATAAGAGTCCTATTCCTTCGCTCTGCTACACTATTCTGCTGGGGTGTGCCAGGTGCAGACAATTGGGATTGAATCCCAACCTCTGATAAGTAATTCCTAAACTCTCCCAAGAGGTACTCACCACCACGATCAGATCGTAGTGTCTTGATACTTTTACCCTGACGTTTCTCCACATCAGCCTTGAATTCTTTGAACTTGTCAAAGTATTCAGACTTGCGACACATCAAGTAAATGTATCCATATCTTGAATAATCATCTATGAAAGAGACGAAATATTCAAAACCAACTCTTGCCTGGATAGACATAGGACCACACAAATCAGAATGAACCAACTCCAACACATCTTTGGCTCTATACACCTTGGCCTTAAAAGGCCTCTTGATTATTTTACCTTCCAAGCAAGATTCGCAGGTTGGGAAATCTTCCACCACTAATGAACCCAGAGGTCTATCAGCTAGCAACCTTTGAATTCTGCTTAGGTTAATATGACCTAGACTTAGATGCCAAAGATATGTTTGGTTCATCTTCAAAAGTTCTTTTCTCTTATTGGAATTAGAAGATGAGTTATTTACTTCTATTTGCATCGTGGAAGCTTTTGGTTCAAGTGTATATAAATTTCTTATCAATGCACCAGAACAGATAATCTCCCTATTCCTTTTTATAACATCTCTGTCATTAAAAGAAATATAATATCCATCCACAAACAATTTAGAAATAGAAATCAAATTCTTTCCAAATAAAGATACATAAAGGAAATTTTCATAACCAAAACTTTATTCCTCTCAAAAGATAAAAAAACATCTCCCACTGCAACAACCGCTACCTTCGTAGCATCACCCAAGTAGACGATAATCTCCCCTTCAGCCAGTCGTCTGGTTTCCTGGAACCCTTGCAAAGTATTGCAGACATGATCAGTGGCTCCCGTATCTACACACCAGGTGTCGGTAGATAACACCGCTAAACATGTTTCAACGACTAGACCAAAAGATATACCTTTGTTCTGCTTCCGGTAGGGGCAGTCCTTCTTCTAGTGTCTAGTCTGCTTGCAAGTGAAGCACTTGCCTGTCGGCTTCTTCACTCCTCCTTGAGATCCTCCCGCCACCTTTGCCCCAGCTTGTTTCTTCTTCTTTTTGCCTTTCGACTTAGAATTAGAAACCTTTTGGGCAACCATGGCCTGCGCCTGAGCACTCTAACGAAATAGCCCCTCTGTCGCCTGGAGTTCTGTCAGAAGCTCCGCCGACGAATACAACCTTTTATTCATATTGTAGTTCAGGCAAAACTGCTCAAAACTCCTAGCTAGAGACTAGAGAATGATATCGACCTGGGTTTCCCCATCGATCTCAGCTCTGAGGACTTCCAACTCATTCAAATGAGCCATCATCTCGAGAACATGATCCCTCAAGGGTGTTCCCTCGATCATGGTGGTCGTCATCAAGTTCCTCATGGCTTCCTGCCTAGCAGCCCGATTCTGGTGTTCGAAAAGTTCTTTGAGATTGAGCATCATGTCATAAGTAATGGGCATGGCTTGATGCTGATGTTACAGTACATTTGACATAGATGCCAAAATGTAACATTGTGCCATCTCATCAGCCTTAATCCACTTCTTATAACTCTCCTTCTCATTTTCCCCAGAATCATCCACAGGCTTAGGAGGGCACTCTTCGAGGAGTACATATTTGTACTCTTCAGCAGTTAAGATAATATCAAGATTCCTCTTCCAATCAACATAATTGGGTCCAGTAAGTTTATTTTCTTTCAGTATCACAGTAAGCGGGTTGAAAGTCATTTTGAAAAACCTAAGAATTGTTGGTGCAATCGGCCCAGGTCACGATTGACCAGACTCAAGTTTGACTCGAGTGATGTTTTGATGTTTGACAAAGGGATTTGACAAAGTGGTTTGGCATTGATGTTTGACATTAATGTCGGTTAATATGTTGGGGAGATTGTTGGAGCAATCGACCCGGGTCATGTTTGACCGGACTCGAGTTTGACTCGAGGAAGACCTTGATGGTTGACTGGGGTTGACCATGTGATTATGGGAAAGTCCAAGCATGGGTCTTGGCAAGGTAAAGTCCAAGTCATGGGTACTTGGCATGGAAAGTCCAAGTGGGACACTTGGCATTTGGTAAAGTCCAAGTCTTGAGTACTTGGCATGAAAAGTCCAAGTGGGACACTTGGCGCATGGAAAGTCCAAGTCATGGGTACTTGGCATTTGGGAAAGTCCAAGTCTTGAGTACTTGGCATGAGAAGTCCAAGCATGGGTCTTGGCAAATGAGAAGTCCAAGCATGGGTCTTGGCAAATGGAAAGTCCAAGCATGAGTCTTGGCATGGAAAGTCCAACATGGGTTGGCAAGGGAAAGTCCAAGCTTGAGTCTTGGCATTTGGAAGTCCAAGGGGATTGATATTGGCAGCGTAAAGTCCAAGCGGAGTCTTGGCGGCGTAAGTCCAATGTGCCTTAGCGGTGTAGACACCGTTAGCATGATATAGCCGAGGGAAGCACCTGGAGGCTAGCGCGATGGATGAACAAGTCATGGATGACATGGAGGGATCCGAGAGGCGTGAGGCTGATGGAGGTGGCTAGAAGGCTTAGGTCTAGGCTAAGGGTGGTCTAGCAAGTATGGGGGCACCATACTTGAGTTAAAACCTCATCTTTGAGGTTGGCAGTCGACTGGCATTATGGTCGGTTCGACTGCCGTGAGTCGACTTGAGTTCGACTGTCGTTTAAGAGCCGACGCTCAGCGGCGCAGCTCATTGAGCGATCAAACTAATGTCTGACACGTGATCGCTAAGGTCGGCGAATGATCGCTAGTTCACCGCAAGAATGCTCGCGTGGCCGTGAGCGATCGACGACTGCGCTATCGGGCAATGATCGCTAATGTTGGCAGTCGACTGCCAAGAGATCCGTTGGAGTTTTTCCAGCGTGGATCGAGCCGTTGTCTCACGACAACAGTGGCATCAGTCGACTGGTGACTTATGGCAGTCGACTGATGGGCGGAAATCCAGGTCGCGCGCAAGGATAAAAGGGAGATGTTCATGGAGATTGCGGCATCAGATCTTTGGGAGCTTTGGTGAGGCGATTTGAAGGCGATTTGCAGGTGCATTTCAGGGTCCTTCAAGCTCATCCAAGCAACCAACAAGCAAGCGCTCAAAACCCTAGTTTGTAAAGTGTTCTTTACATTTCCTTTGTATTTGCTTGTATTTCTTTCATTTATTGTTGTAAACATTTGTACGATGTTTCTCCGCCTCTGACTTATTGTCGAGAAGGAGTTTATTGATTAGTGATTACATTGGCATCACTAGAGCTCGTTAGAGCTCGATCTGTGGAGTAGGAACCGTGTGGTTCCGAACCACGTTATATCGTGCGTGTTGTGATTGTATCTTGTGTTTGTATTTATTATTGTTTATTCCGCTGCGTACTAACAAGATTGTAGACAAGCAACGCGAACGATTTCCATCTTCCTACGAATTCAACGCTATTCACCCCCCCCTCTAGCGGCGTCAAATCTCCAACAAGTGGTATCAGAGCCCGGGGCTCTTCTACGGACTAACCGCCGAGAGCTAGGACAAAGAAGCTAGAGGGTGAAGATGGAAGAACAATTAGGATGGAACATTAACACACCAATCCCTTACTCCTTCTATGGACAAGAAGGGTTTAAGCAATGGAAGTCAAGAATTGAAGACTTCCTAATGATGAGGGACTTCGAAGAATGGTCTATCTTGATGGAAGGATTTGAATATCCTAAGGGACCAAAGGGAGGGTTTCTCAAGAAGAAGAGATGGAGTGAGGATCAACTCCAAGCCTTCGAGAAAAACATGAAGGTAGTAAAATTTATTCTTGATTTGGTCCCTAATGAGATTGTGTGTATGGTAGGGGACTATATGGACGCTAAGGAGTTGTGGAGCCAAGTGGCAAAGCTCCATGAAAACTCATCATTGGTCCAAGAAGAAGAAGAAGAAGAAGAGTGCTCTGTTAGGGCAATCTCTTGCCGTAATATGGTTTTGATGGTGTGGCAAAGGGTTTAAGTTAGTTTGATATGTTGATTTGATATGTGCGTTGAAGTTGTGCAGGACTTAGTAATTCGCACATGGAGTCATGGCGAGTTTCACATCCCATGACTCGTGCCTTGAGTCGGTGAAGGATAGCTTTGCGGAAGTCGTCCGCTTGGAGCATCCGAGGGACCGCCGGACGAGGAGCTTGGAGTGAAGCCGGAGGAAGTAGACTTCGAGGCAAGAGACGCGAAGGAGCATTGCAGAGCCGTGCGCCTGATGCTGCCGAGGGACGTGGCCGCGAACGAAGAGAACTTCAAAGGCGAGGGACTCCGAGGGATGAGAGTGAGCGATTGTAACCCGGGAAGGGTAGCTCTTAGGTGAAACTTGGCCATTTGGCCAAGTGTTGGATGAGTTTTCCCAACACCAGTCGACTACCATGTCATGTCAGTCGATTTCTCTGAGTCGATGGTTCGATCGACTGGTCTAATATGGCTGAATCAAGTTGATCACCCGATCGCCAAAGATGGGCCGATCGATGTTGATCACCGACCGCCAAGGGACGGCACCAATCGATGTCACTGTGCACGGGCATAGAATGGAGTCGACCTCGTTGAGGACTCGACTGGTTGACATCAGTCGACTGATGGGTGCCATCAGTCGACTGATGCCAGTACCGTTGGATAGTATCCAACATGGAAAGCGGCCGTTATTATAACGGCACGACACCGATCCGATGGGTGCCATCACGATCGCCTGTGTCAACGGGAAGAAACCCTCTTCCTCTATAAAAAGGAAGGGGATGGGGCTTTGGGGGGTTAATGCTTGAACACCCAACTACTCCCAAAGTGCCCTAAACATTTTTCCACTCTTCTACTTGCTCTAATCTTCATTCCATTATAGAAGAGTGATCTTGGTTGTAAAGAGGTTACCTCCACCTAGCTTTGTGCAAAGGAGAGATCTAGTGGATAGATTGCGGAGTGATTCACCGTGGACGAATCAGACCGTGGATTAGCGGCGTAGCCGTGAACCACGTTACATCTCCGTGTTTGTATTGTCTTTGTTTTATTTCTATTTGCTTGTCTTAGTTTATTGCTTCCGCTGCGCTAACGTTTTCGTAGACGAGCAAAATACGGCATCCAACGAACGAGGGCTATTCACCCCCCTCTAGCCGGCCAATCGACCCCAACATGCTCATCCTCTCAAGCTCAAAAATAAGCAAATACATCTTCATCCAAAGAGCTTGAGGATTCGGAGGTTGATAGGGAATAAACATCTGGATCGGAAGAGGTGGAGGAAGTGGAAGAAGCATCCACTTCTAGGATTGAGGAGGAGATTAGAGTTTCCTCAACACCGGAGCATCAAGAAGAAGCTTCCACATCCGGTCAAGATGAAGAAGTTTCAATTCCAACACCTTCCACCACTAACCTAGGTAACTCAAACACTTTAATTTCAAATAAAAATAATATTATGTGTTTTGAGTGTAGGGAATTTGGGCACTATAAGAGCAAGTGCCCAAAGAAGATTAGGAAAGCTCCACCGGCACCAAAGGTCAAGGATGACGGTTTCCCAACACCTAAAGGCAAGGAGCACAACATATGCTTCAAGTGCAATTCAAAGGGGCATTATCGGAGTCAATGCCCTAGGGGGAAGAAGAAGGGGCAAAAAGGAGCATCACAAGTAGGGGGAGCTTCTATAGCTAACCCTAAGGTATATTTTAATAATGCACCTTCCAAATTTAAAAGTCAAAAGCATGCTAGAAATATTAATTCTCTTGCAATTCACCATGAAAAGCATGCTAGAGATAAATATTTTTGCTTAGGAGCCAAGAGGGTAAATTTTTCAAGAAAGGAGAAATTTGGGACTAATGTCCCTAGAAAAACTCTTCCTAAGGAAAGCATTAGGAAAATAGAAAACCACTTAGGCATTAACCCTACGAAGGGTAGGCATATGCCTAGAGAAAATGGTAATGCCCAAAAACTTAATCAAAAATCAATTGGGCAATTAGGGGTTGAAAATCAAGTCTTGAGGTCAAGGCTTGAAAAACTTGAAAAGACCCTAAGTAAGATACAAGATCAATTTAAAGGGTCTAATGGTCAAAGTCAAAGGTCCAAAAGTCAAAGTCAACACCAAGGACCTAAGAGTCAAAAGTCAACCAAAGGCAAGCAAGGTTTGGGTCACAAACCTAAGCCTAAAGTGGCTTATCATAGTGTTCCATTTAACTATGGAACACAAACTAGGTCTAGGAAGACCAAGGTCAATAGGGAAGTCATCCCTAGAATTGACCAAAGGGTGTGCCTAGTGGCTAGGGTTTCTAGGAAACCTAGGGTGGCCATTAAGAAGGTTGCAAGGGGAGTTACCCCTAGAGTCAACCTAAGTAAGACCCAAATGACCAAGGCTAACAAGCCTAGGAGGGTCATTAGGAAGGTATCTAGGGAGGTTATCCCTAAGGAATACCTAATTAACCCTAGGAGCTCAAATTGGTTTTGGGTTCCTAAGAGCGTGATTGATTCACGCTAGATGGGTTTAGGGTGTGCCAACCTTGATTGGATGGGTAGTTAACTCAATCATGGTAAAGGTGGCACTTTAGGATGTTTTCAAGGTTATGGTTACCTTGGAAATAGATTTGAATCAATATCCTAAAAGATTTTAGGATGTGCCAATGCACTTTTGAATTTAAGAAAAATCAATTAAATTGGCACAATTTAGGTTTAGAGTGTTAGTGTGCCATTTTGGGTTGTTGGCACACTAGGGAGATTAATGATAATATGTCAAATATATCTAACTATATCAAATGGCAATTAATATTAAAATTTAGGTATTACTATACCTATATATTTTATATGCCATTCCTTGAGTGTCATATGCCATGTCATGACATCATGCCTAGTTCTATGATTTTATATGTCATGAGTATGCTTAAGTTTTAGGTAAATGTCATGTGTTTTTAGATTTCATATTATGCCATGACATCATGATTATGAGCATATGCTTATTTATATCATCATTAATGCCATAATCATTCATGCATTTAAGACAATTTGGTTGAAATTGAATTAAGGACTATGACATGACTTGAAGTCCCATTTATAAGGGAATCAAGTAGGGTTGCCTAGAAAAATGCATGAAACCCTAGTTTTAAATGAACCAAAACCCACATCTCACATCCAATTGACATGTATGTGTATTTATACACCCTAGATACATGTGAGATGCTAGGATATGAGTTGAGTTCAAGGTGCATAGTTTTTGCATCTAGATGAACTAAAACTCATCTAATTCTATTTGTGGATCATTGGGAAAGCATGTGTACAAGTCATGTACATAGAGCCCAAGGAATATGATCCAAAATAAGGTTTTGAAAACATTTTAAAATCATTTTGAAAAACCTTGGTGAAGTCTATCTTTTGATAGCAATCACCATTGATAGAGTTGATACAAAATAGGGCCAAAACATTGAAAATTTCAATGGTTTTGAGTTTTGTATCAAACTCACTATTTTATAGGTAAATTAATTTTCAAATATTTTTCACCCATTTTGTGTGTCATAAGTATTATACGTATGAATTTTCACGATTTTTTGATTTATGTATAATTATTTATGAATTTTCAAAATTCATTTCTGATAGCTGAAAATCGAGATTTTCAGTTATCGATCGCCTGTGTGTGGCGATCGATCGTGAGTCGTCGTGTGACATCGTTTGATTTTTGTTTAGCCCATTTTTAGCCATGGTAAAGGTCCCTAACCACTTCGAACCCTAGGATATGCTTTGGGAAGCATTATAAAGGGTAAAAATCCATTGGATATGGATTAGGAGAAGTGTTAGGTCAAAGTATCAAATTTAGGGTATGGAAAGTTCAAGTTTGAACTTAGAACCTTAATTTTGATGGTTTAGAGTTCCTATTGGCTTAGGGGCTTCCCAAGGACATTGTTGGTGCAATGATCAAGGGGGAGCAAGCCTTTAGGGGGAGGTATCCATCTTGGGATGATGGATGTGTTTTTCTCCTTGAAGAGGAGAAGTTATTGGGAGAGTATCATCAATTGGGAAAATTGATGGGTTTTTGATACCCAATTTGGAAATTGGGAGAGAGTATAGGATTGTCTCTCTTGAGTGATATGTGAATTATCACTAGGAAGATGGTAGGCATCCTAGGTATTTATTTTTGGATCAAGGGGGAGATTGTAAGATCTCATTGCGACATGAGACATTGACCTCCTTGGAGAGAAAACCTTTTTGATGTTAGTCAAAAAGGGGGAGAATGTTTGGGGGAGAAAATTTGGAGAGTGTTTACCAATTTGGGATAATTGGTAAGGGATTTGAGTTAGTGGTCTAACTCAAATGATTTGTTTGGTTTTTGTCAAACATCAAAAAGGGGGAGATTGTTGGTGCAATCGGCCCAGGTCACGATTGACTAGACTCAAGTTTGACTCGAGTGATGTTTTGATGTTTGACAAAGGGATTTGACAAAGTGGTTTGGCATTGATGTTTGACATTAATGTCAGTTAATATGTTGGGGAGATAGTTGGAGCAATCGACCCGGGTCATGTTTGACCGGACTCGAGTTTGACTCAAGGAAGACCTTGATGGTTGACTGGGGTTGACCATGTGATTATGGGAAAGTCCAAGCATGGGTCTTGGCAAATGAGAAGTCCAAGAATGGGTCTTGGCAAGGTAAAGTCCAAGTCATGGGTACTTGGCATGGAAAGTCCAAGTGGGACACTTGGCATTTGGTAAAGTCCAAGTCTTGAGTACTTGGCATGAAAAGTCCAAGTGGGACACTTGGCGCATGGAAAGTCCAAGTCATGGGTACTTGGAATTTGGGAAAGTCCAAGTCTTGAGTACTTGGCATGAGAAGTCCAAGCATGGGTCTTGGCAAATGAGAAGTCCAAGCATGGGTCTTGGCAAATGGAAAGTCCAAGCATGAGTCTTGGCATGGAAAGTCCAACATGGGTTGGCAAGGGAAAGTCCAAGCTTGAGTCTTGGCATTTGGAAGTCCAAGGGGATTAATATTGGCAGCGTAAAGTCCAAGCGGAGTCTTGGCGGCGTAAGTCCAATGTGCCTTGGCGGTGTAGACACCGTTAGCATGACATAGCCGAGGGAAGCACCTGGAGGCTAGCGCGATGGATGAACAAGTCATGGATGACTTGGAGGGATCCGAGAGGCGTGAGGTAGATGGAGGTGGCTAGAAGGCTTAGGTCTAGGCTAAGGGTGGTCTAGCAAGTATGGGGGCACCATACTTGGGTTAAAATCTTATCTTTGAGGTTGGCGATTGGTGGCATTATGGCGGTTATTTGCCGTGAGTCGACCGCCGTTTAAGAGCCGAATCGCTCTGGCGCGATCGCTACTCGATAGCGATCAGGCCCGATGTCTCTGACGGCGGTCATCGCCAAGGGTCAGCCGATCGCTAGTTCACCATGAGCAGAATGCTCGTAGCCGAGGCGGGCCGACTACGCTGGTGGCGATCGCGCCAATGTTGGCAGTCGACTACCAAGAGATCCGTTGGAGTTTTTCCAGCGTGGATCGAGCCGTTGTCTCACGACAACAGTGGCATCAGTCGACTGGTGACTTATGGCAGTCGACTGATGGGCAGAAATCCAGGTCGCGCGCAAGGATAAAAGGGAGTTGTTCATGGAGATTGCGGCATCAGATCTTTGGGAGCTTTGGTGAGGCAATTTGAAGGCAATTTGCAGGTGCATTTCAGGGTCCTTCAAGCTCATCCAAGCAACCAACAAGCAAGCGCTCAAAACCCTAGTTTGTAAAGTGTTCTTTACATTTCCTTTGTATTTGCTTATATTTCTTTCGTTTATTGTTGTAAACGTTTGTACGAGGTTTCTCCGCCTCCGACTTGTTATCGAGAAGGAGTTTATTGATTAGTGATTGCATTGGCATCGCTAGAGCTCGTTAGAGCTCGATCCGTGGAGTAGGAACCGTGTGGTTCCGAACCACGTTATATCGTGCGTGTTGTGATTGTATCTTGTATTTGTATTTGTTATTGTTTATTCCGCTGCGTACTAACAAGATTGTAGACAAGCAACGCGAACGATTTCCATCTTCCTACGAATTCAACGCTATTCACCCCCCCTCTAGCGGCGTCAAATCTCCAACAAGAATCATATAGATCAAAATATTAGATTTCAAAAAATTATTGATTCTTCAAACAATAAAATTTTAAAATCAACCAACACCTCAAAACACCGAGAATATCGTATGCCATGACAGTGTGGACATATACGAATTCTACATTTCTAAGAGGAGGTTTTACCCATTAATTTTACTATCTTGTCAACCTAACTTTTTGACAAATAAAATTAATAGTTGGTTCCTCTTCGGCCCTACAAATAAAAGCAGTGACTCCGATGGGGAGGATACTCCTATTTGCATCTAAGTGTTCACCATTACTTGGTACCAAGGTAATTATCTCGGGTTATGTGCCTTCCAATGGGGAAGTACACACGCTCCTTAATAATTTCCTATATCCATATTCGACCCTGTGATCTGCAAACAAACTCATTCGATGGGGAGGAAGGTACTCAGAGCCAATGCGCAAGTTTGTTTGCATCACATGACAAATCGTAATGGAGGCCGTGGGAATTTATAAAAATATCCCTCTCCCACTTAGTAATTTAAAATTGAAGAATTTTCCTAGCCTATGACATGAATATCAAACAAGAAGCAATAAATATGAAATTTTTTTTTCCAACTATTATGACTTTTGTCTCCAATATGGCTACCATCGTATCGCCATCTCATTCGCTCCTCCCTACGCCATGTAGAATCCATCCGGAGATCCGAGCAGAGAATAACTATTTTAATTTTCATCAATCGATCCTATACTCCACGAAGGAGTGTACATGAAATCTAGATCAAAATTAAACTAAAATAAAAGAGTGGCTAAACAGTGTCGTACTTAATTACAAAAATTAAATACTAGTCTCGTCAACCCCGAGGATTCAAAAAATATAAAATTACACACACACAATCACATACACACATATGGCCATAATAGTTGGATCCTATACCTGCAACCAAAAAGTTAACCTATACACATCCTATAATTATCTGGCACATATAATATATGAAAAGTGCATAAAAGTAACCGAATCCTAAACACCCAAAACCAAAAAACCGTGGCTCTGATACCAATTGAAGGTGGGAAACTTCGCTTCCCACTTCCACTCGATCACTTGTTCATGGCGATCCCGCCTATGTCCCTGAATAAAAAAAAATTATCCTTGACAAAGAGGGATTACCCAAGCAACCGTTCCATCATCATGCTATTCGATTAGAGTGGTCACTTGAACAAACTTGTTGTTCAAGCAACCTACCTCTATTCTTCGATTAGCTGCGGAATAGACGATGTACGGATCACCGGTTTTTGTGTTCGTATTCGGGTCCAAGTAAAATTAGCCACATATCATACATACAATATACAAAGAAACATAAGGAAAGCAAAACAAGATTTATACCTCTTGTTTACCTCAAGGTCTTCTATCGTATGTCCTATCCTCCTCTTGGACGTTGTGTGGGCAACGATCTTCCAAGAGTTGAAGCCTCCTAGATCACGTTCTTCCCTTCCTTGCTCGCTCCAAACAAAGGGAAGAATGAAACAAAACTCTTCTCCTATCTAGGACCGGCCACCAAGTCAATGGACTTGATGTTGCCGCCAGCCAAGGAGGTGAAAAAGGAGTATGGGCGCTGGCCAAAAGCTCCGAGGGAAGAGACCCTAGCCCTTGCTGCCGGCCAAGGAGGAGAGAAAGAGGATTGGGATGCCGGGCAAGGATGAGAGAAAGGAGGGAGGCGCCGACCAAAACCCTAGGAAGAAGATAGAGTCTTGCCGCCCTAGGAAGAGAGCAAACCCTAGCCGCCCAATGCCTCTCCAAGCCCTAGTCGCCCAAAACCCTAATCTCCCTTCAATATTCTCCATGCCCAAGCCTTGACCTCCTTTTATAGAGCTAGGCTTAAGCCTCCTTTTAATCTCCACCGTCGGATCCAGGGATTTAATCTCAACCGTCGGATCTTGGGATTTAATCTCAACCATTGGATCTAGAGATTTAATCTCCACCGTCGGATCTAAAGATTTAATCTCCACCGTTGGATCTAGAGATTTAATCTCCACCGTCGGATCTAAAGATTTAATCTTCACCGTTGGATCTAGAGATTTAATCTCCATCGTCGGATCTAGAGTTTCATTTTCCATCATCGGATCTAGGCTCCATGAGGGTTTTAATAGGCTACAATAGGAACCATGAGGAGGAGTTGAATCTTGGCCACCCAATGGATCAAGCCCACATAAAGTCCGATCCATTAATGATAATTCATTCCACTAGAGGATTATCATTGATCTACCTCACCAACCCCCATAAATTAATATGACCTCCATATATTATTTGTACATATATCTCCCCGTGTTTAAGATCTCGAATGTTCGTCGATTAATGAATTTATTGACAATTAATTAATCAACATCTAACTCCATGAGTAGTACCACTCAACCTTATCATCATGCCGGACCAAGTCCACCTGCAGAGTTTACATGATGAACCTTATGACCTCTTCAAGGAGACATCATCATCCTAGTATATAGGACACGATTTCCTCCTATAATTAACGACACACCATATAAATAATATCATTTCCCAACTTATCGAGCCTATCGATTTACTCTATAAATCTTGCCCATTGGTAAATCAAAGAAATGAATACTAAGTATATGTGCCCGTTATTATATCGGGATTAAGAGCATGTACAACATAATATCTGAGGTCTGATTCAATTATGTAGTCAGCAATAAATTGAATCACCTCTAAATTGGTCCTGCTCAATACACACAAAGTGTACTTGTGTAATTCTATGGTCAAGACAAACCAATACCAAATCACACTACAACCATACCAATGGTTTGTCCAAAACCATCTCGGTTGTGAGCCTTTACTTATACTTTACAAGGAACTGATAACATGATCTCCCATGTGACACTACACATCATATTATCTACAATATAATGTATTAGACAATATGCACAACCATAAATATGCAAACAATGATCATGTGATTATTATTTCAAAAAATAAAGATGTTCATACAAAAGATAGACTTTTCCAGTATACATCCCAACAATATAGGAGGAATAGATCTCATCTACATCACTCACATCCCTCTATATAATGCGTTACATACCTAGTGATCACCGTTATTTTCACCCTATTATGGTGTGACGTTAGACGATACCATAGTACATAACTCCTTATGTAGGGAACCATAGTTACTTCAGGTCTAAGGACTATTCATACCAATAGTCACATGAGAAAGTATATGACACTCATATAATGATCCATGATACTTTCTCATGGCGGGTCAATTCTGTATATATATTCTCCAATATATATACCCATGTGTCAATGTGATATCACATATCCATGACTTGTGAGATCAAGTCATCCATTGACCTACATGCTAGTCTCAATGTATTAATATTGCCCTTGTATATTAATACTTGACTAGGAATATTAAGAATAGTGTTCTCTACAACTTCTCATAATCAATTCTACCAATTAATATATTGTAGATTAGAACCTACTATTCAAGGACATTATTATATTTATTTTAGATGACACATGCATAAAGTAAATATAATAAACAATCTTTGTCTTTTATTAATGAAATATGATACATATGATCCTTAATCAATCATCTCATGATTGACACTAAGGGATGACACTAACAAACACCTGCTGAACAATTTTAGATAAGTATCTAACTAGAATATAAGGTATCAAGAATTCTTACTTTGTGCTGCTCGAAGCTCATGTCGTTGTCGATCCCATCTCCCAAAACCAAAACCAAAACAAAATGACTTTTGAGATCTAAAACTCAACGATTCTTGTACGACATTGCAACCTTGGCTCTAATACCAATAAAATTGTCATGCCCCGGAGGTGTACCCTGTCCGACCAATGGACAAAACCCCCTTGTGACAATATAGGATACAATCGATACATAGCCAATTGGTCACAGTCAACACATCACATATGAAATACATGTAAAAAAAATAGCGGAAGCCAACCATAATATGAGTTATAACCTCAACGAGAGTGCATATCAGTATGACTTACTACAAAGTAAAGGAATACCATAATGAATCCAAAAAGGAAAATGCAAACTCCAACAAATAACCAACAACAAAAAACAACATATGCATCCAATTTTGTAACAAGGAACATCAGATAATAAACAAAAATAAATCAGGACCCTCGGAAGTGAGATGAGACAGAATCAGCTGATGATGCTCCAAGCCCCTCACAAAATCTTCTACTTGCCACTTGGGCAACAAGAAAACCCAGGGTCTGTGGTGGTGAGTATAAAACTCAGTGGTAATATAAAAGATAGTGCATGCATATCATATATCATATGAGAGTCAACAGTATATCATCTAAAGGTACAACATATATACACTAGTATAATATAACCACTGCATTAACCAACTGATCAACTGAACAACATATGTTACTGACATACCTGAAGATCTGAAACGATACAACTCACACAACCTGAGCACATATACCACAATATAACACATATGACAGGAAAGAGTAAAACTACCTCTGTGATCAACAAATCATCTTACGAATGTTCTACAACAAATACAACAACGAATCTAATCCAACCTACTCAACATCATGGTACTGGTCAAATACATACCATCGTCAAAACTCAAACGCTGGTATTCCACACGCAATAGTACAGGATATGCGAATATCATGCAAGATGATGTACAACCTATTGGGATGTATACTAAAAGCCTAGCATTTGTATGAACATCTTCATTTTGAAATAAGAATCACATGATCATTATTTTCATTTTATATTTATGTATATTGTTGAATACTTTACATTGTAGATAATAAGGTGTGTGGTGTCACATAAAAGATCATGTTATCAATTCCTTTAAGAGTATAAGTAGAGGCTCACAACCAAGATGGTTTTGGACAAATCATTGGTGTGGTTGTAGTGTAATTTGGTATTGGTTTATCTTGACCATAGAATTACACTAGTACACTTTGTGTGTATTGAGCAGGATTGATTCAGAGGTGATTCAATTTATACTGACTAAATAATTGAATCAGACTTCAGATATTATGGTGTACATGCTCTTAATCCCGATATAATAATGGGCACATGTACTTAGTATTTATTTCTTTGATATACCAATGGACAAGATTTATGTGTTAAATCGATAGGCCTGGTAAGTTGAGAAATAATATTATTTACATGGTGTGTCATTGATTATAGGAGGAAACCATGTCCTATATACTAGGATGATGATGTCCCCTTGAGGAGCTCATAAAGTTCATCATGTAAATCCTGCAGGTGGACTTGGTCTAACATGATAATAAGGATGAGAGGTACTACTCATGGAGTTAGATATTAATTAATTAAATTATCAGTAATTCAATTAATTAATGGACATTCGATATCTTAAACATGGAGAGATATTTGTACAAATAATATGTGGAGCCCATATTTAATTATGGGGGTTAGTGAGGTAGATCAATGATTATTCTCTAGTGGAATGGATCATCATTAATGGATCGGGTTATATGTGGTTCGGATCCATTGGGTGGCCAAGATCCAACTCCTTCTCATGGTCCCTATTGTAGCCTATTATAAATACCTCATGAAGCTTAGACCTTAAAAAAGTTGTTGTTGGTTGGCGTTGGAGAGGCTTGGGCAGCAAGGGAGAAAGGGTGTGCTAGGGTTTTGCATCACTTTGGCCGGCGGCAACAAGGGCTAGGGTTTCTCCTCCTTCCTCCTTGGCCGGTGCCTCTTTTCCCTTTCCTATAGCCAGCGGCGCCTCTTCTTCCTTTCCAAGGGCAAGCGCCACCTTCTCCCTCTCCTAGGGTCGGCAACAACACAAGGAGGAAGGCTCTCTTCCTCAATCTCCTCTCTTATCCTAGGGCCGGCGGACACCACCACTTGGAGTCTTGGTGGTCGGCACAAGAAAAAAGGAGAAGAGGTTTTGTGTTCGGCATGAGATAGGAGAAGAAGGGAGGGTTTTCTTCCCTTGTTCGGAGCGAGCAAGGAAGGGAAGATACGTGGTCTAGGAGGCTTCGATTCTTGGAAGATCATCGCCCACACAACGTCCAAGAAGAGGATAGGAATACAATAGAAGATCAAGAGATAAAACAAGAGGTATAATCTTGTTTAATTGTGGTTCTTGTTCATTTGTATTTTATATGTTATTGATTGACATGGACCCCGATGATAAACATAAAAATCAGTGATCTGTTCATCATCTATTCCACGGCTAATAGTGGAAAAGGGTTAGGTTGCTTGAACAACAAGTTTGTTCGAGCAACCACTCAAATTGAATAGCACGATGATGAATCGGTTGCTTAGGTAATCCATCTCTGTCCGAATTAGTTTTAATTCGGGGACGTGAGACAGGATCACCATGCATAAGCGACCGAAGCGAAGAAGCGAAACGTGACTTTCCCTTCAAGTGGTATCAGAGCCACAGTTTCTGATTTTGTGTGTTTTGGATTCAGTTACTTTCATGCATTTATCATATATTGTTTATGCTGGATAATAGTATGATGTGCATAGGCTAACTTTTTGCTTGCAGACATAAGATCCAACTATTATGGCTATGTGGATGTATGTGATTGTTTGTGTGTAATTGTAATTAATTGTTTGAATCCTCGGGGGTTGATGAGGCTAATTAGTATTTAATTTTTGTAATTAAATACGGGATTGTCTAGCCGCTCATTTTAATTTACTTTCGATCTAGATATGTTGTACACTCCTTCATGTAGTATAGGATCGATAGATGTAAATTAAAATAGTTTATCTCGGCTTGGGTCCCCTTGTGGCTTGCTCATGGTAAAGGGAGGAGCGGACGAGGTGGCGACACGACGGGAAGCATATTGGAAAACAAAATCCATAATAGTTGGATTTTTTTTTCATATTTATTGCTTATTTTTTTATATGCATGTTGTGTGTGTTTGAAAATTCATCAATTTTAAATTACTAAGTGGGAGAGGAATATTTTTTTAATTCCCGGGCCTCCATTACAATTTGACATATGATGCGAACAAACTTACGTGTCGAAGATGATGTGATCGAGAGAAGATCACAATCCGAATCAAAATTCGGATTCAAAACTGAGTCCCCAAAATTCGCTTCTCCGGAGAGGTATTCGTCAACCGTTTGACGAATCCTTCATCCTCCACCTATGAGGATTCTCGGAGATAGAATCCCTGGCAAGGTAGTCGTTGGAGCTCTAAACGTCATCCAAATGATGCTCCGACAAGAAGGAAACAAGCTATCCAGAAAACTGGTCAGCTTTGGTGGAGAACTTGCACCGGCCAAATAAGGAAAGCTAGATGCTCACCTTGTCGTCAGAGCCAAGGAAGATCACCGGAGGGTCGCCGGAGGATCGCCGATAGGTGCTTGGATGCCGACAACAACTTGGACAGCGACACAAGGGATGGACGGCGGCAAGGGGTTCGGCACCGGCTACACAAGGAGAAGAGGGAGAGGGGCGGCAAGATTAGGATTGGAGTTTCTCAAAACCCTTAAGCCCTATTTTATAGAGAACAAATTCTCCTAATGGTTATTGGTTCATAACCAAAAATCCGTTAACCTCCTCCATTAATTTAAGTTAAAATAAACCAAACCGATTTGGCTTGTTTTAAGTTAAAACGAACCGAACCAACTTTGGTTCATTCGTTTAAAACAAACCAAACCCTTTTGGTTTATTCTTCACCATTGGATTAGAACCAAACCAATTTGATTCATCCATTATGTCTTCGTAAGACACGGCCCATCCATGCTTCCATTGCAACTGAAACGATTTCATGCTCGCTCCATGTTTGGCCCAACCAAACCTAGTTTCTCTCGGTCTGAGAATCTCATTCTCAAGCTCGTTTTAAATCCTTCGGATTATGCTCATTGTGCGTGTGACCCAATAGGTTCTCGGTTTATGTTGGTCATCTATAATTAACCATTAATTATAGAATGATCATGAGTGTCACCTAGTAGTACATCATGATCCCCAATTAACCGAAAAGATCAACGGTTGACCCAAAACTATTTCTGAAACCCATCAGCAGCTACAATGAATCGTGCCCCATTCCTTTCACTCATCTTATACCCACTTGGTTCAGGACATGGTCTATAGTGTCAGTCCTGTTGGTAACTCATGCTTCTTGGAGAGGCTCATCGACTCCCATGTCCCCGGATTAAAATTTTGACTAATGAAAACTAATCCGGATGGGATGAGTTTCCTAAGCACAACCAATTCATCGTCGTGCTAACGACTTGAGCGATCGCTTGAACAAACTAGTTGTTCAAGCAACACAACTCTTCTAGCCGATTAGCCGCGGAAGAGACGACGGACGAATCATCGGTTTTTGTGTTTGTCTTCAGGGTCCATGATTATACAAATACATACAAATGTAAACTAGTATAATCAACACATACTAACATAATGAACATAAGCTAGCATATTAATAAGAACATGCAAAGATCAACAATAAAAGTTGTAAAACTTTTATACCTCTCGATCTTCTATCGTATGTCATAACCTCCTTGTAGACTTCGTGTGGGCAAAGATCCTCCACAAGTTGAAGCTTCCTAGATCACGATCTTCTTTCCTTGCTCGCTCCGAACAAGAAGAAGTATAGAAACATAACTCATCTCTTATCTAGGACCAACCATCAAGCTCCAAGCATGATGTTTGCCGCCGGCCCAAAGAGAATAAAAGGAATTGCCGACCAACCTCGAAGAAGGTTGCCGCCGGCCAACCTTGATAGAGAAGAGGAGAGAATGCTCCTGCCAAGAGAGGAAGATGAGAAGCTAATCCCTTACCTTCTTGCCGCCGGCCACACACACCATGAACCATGGGCGCCGCCCAAAGATTAGGGTTCTAAACCCTAATCTTGTCGCCCAAGCATTAGGGTTCTAAACCCTAATGATGCCGCCCAAGGTCTCTCCCAAAACCCTAACCTCTTAGCATTAGGTTGCCGGCCAAGCCAATGCCCTTTATTTATAGAGTTAGGCTTAAGCCTCCTTTAATCTCCACCGTCGGATCTAGGGATTTAATCTCCACCGTCGGATCTAGGGTTTCATCCCATCCGTCGGATCTAGGGATTTAATCTCAACCGTCGGATCTAGATATTTAATCTCAACCGTCGGTTCTCGAGATTTAATCTCCACCGTCGGATCTAGAGATTTAATCTCCACCGTCGGTTCTAGGGATTTAATCCCAACCGTCGGATCTAGAGATTTAATCTCAACCGTCAGATCTCGAGATTTATTCTCCATGAGGTTTATGTTAGGCTACGATAGGGATCATGAGGAGGAGTTGGATCTTGGCCACCCGATGGATCGGAACCACACAAACTTGATCCATCAATGATGTTCCATTCCACTAGAGGATCATCATTGAATTACCTCACCAACCCCCATAAACTAATATGGGCTCCATATATTATTTGTACATCCATCTCCCCGTGTTTAAGATATCGAATGTCCGTCAATTAATTGATTTACTGACCATCAATTAATTAACATCTAACTCCTCGAGTAGTACCACTCAACCTTATCATCATGTTGACTAAGTCAACCTGCAGGGTTTACATGATGAACCTTATGAGCTCCTCAAGGGGACATCATCAACCTAATATATAGGACATGGTTTCCTCCTATAATCAACGACACACCATGTAAATAATATCATTTCTCAACTTATCAGGCATATTGATTTAATCCATAGAAATCTCACCCTTTGGTAAATCAAAGAAATAAATACTAAGTACATGTGCCCATTATTATATCGGGATTAAGATCATGTACAACATAATATCCGAGGTCCGATTCAATTATATAGTCAGCAATAAATTGAATCACCTCTATGTCGGTCCTGCTCAATACACCTAAGTGTACTAGTGTAACTCTATGTTCAAGATAAAATAATACCAAGCTACACTACAACCATGCCAATGGTTTGTCCAAAACCATCTTGGTTGTGAGCCTCTACTTATATTCTACAAGGGACTGATAACATGATCTTTTGTGCCACACCAAGCACCATGTTATCTACAATGTAAAATATTAGACAATATGAACACATATAATAAATATAAAGTGCAAACAATGATCATGTGATTCTTATTTCAAAATAATAATGTTCATACAAAAAAGCTAGGCTTTCAGTATACATCCCAACAAGTCCCCACTAGGTTGACTACGTCACACCTAGCCCAAGTATCATTTCCTCATCCTATGGATTCTGGTTACTGCACATGTATCCAAGAGTACCTTACACTAAACATGTAATGCTTTGGCCAAAGACTTTAGTAACAATCCGACGAGAGGCCATGGGTATACATCTCCTCGCAAGGAGTGGTGAATCCTTTATAGGCTATTCAAACACTTTCAATCACTTCGACTTATACCAAATCATCCTGGGTCCACATCTCCTTAGAGATGCTTTCTTAAGATGTCAAAGCATAAGTCTTCATGATCAAGATGACTTGAATACCGCAAGTCAAAGAAACATCGCACTTAAGCTGCAGTAAGAACTTCATTGACATATCTATATATGCAGAGAACCTTATGAAGTCTTACGGCTAGTCACTCCAATGAACTAGTTAACATAACTAGCATCCATGATTAACTCCGAACATCACAATGTCTCCAACAAGTGAGAATCAGCTGCTTGGATACACCAAAGAGTATACCTCGTGCTAGTCTCGACAGAATTGATGGTGTCCAAATCCATCAATTCATCGACTAGGGATAATTCTGATACATCACAATTACACATGTAGAGATACTAGTTGTGATTCAATCACAAATTCTCTCATGTTGTGAATCGTATCGTGGACATTCAGTAAACGAGTTTAAGATCTAATCAAATACATGAAAATATGTATACTCAAATAGTGAATCTTCATTTATCATATAAATGGTTCAAACATAAGGCGATTGCCTTAGAACATCTCTCATATATTACTATCAAAATGTGTGTTTGGGGTCACACAAGGACATTTTCTTGGATATGTTGTTATTGAGAAAGGTATAAAGGCTAATCCTAGTAAGATTGATGTTATTCAGTAGATGTGTTGGGATGTATACTGAAAAGTCTATCTTTTGTATGAACATCTTTATTTTGAAATAAGAATCACATGATCATTGTTTGCATATTTTTATGGTTATGCATATTGTCTAATACATTACATTGTAGATAACATGGTGTGTGGTGTCAAACGGGAGATCATGTTATCGGCTCCTTGTAAAGTATAAGTAAAGGCTCACAACCAAGATGGCTTTGGACAAACCATTGGAATGGTTGTAGTGTGATTTGGTATTGGTTTGTCTTGACCATAGAATCACACTAGTGCACTGTGTCTATTGAGCAGGATCGATATAGAGGTGATTCGATTTATTGCTGACTACATAATCGAATCGGACCTCAGATATTATATTGTACATACTCTTAATCCCGATATAATAACGGACACATATACTTAATATTCATTTCTTTGATTTACCAATGGGCAAGATTTATAGATTAAATCGAAAGGCTCGGTAAGTTGGGAAATGATATTATTTATATGGTGTGCCATTGATTATAGGAGGAAGCTGTGTCCTATATATTAGGATGATGATGTCCCCTTGAGGAGCTCATAAGGTTCATCATGTAAATACTGCAGGTGGACTTGGTTCGACATGATGAAAAGGTTGAGTGGTACTACTCATGGAGTTAGATGTAGATTAATTTAAGGTCAATAAATTAATTAATCGACAGACATTCGAGATCTTAAACACGGGGAGAAAATGTACATATAATATATGGAGCCCATATTAACTTATGGTGGTTGGTGAGGTAGATCAATGATAATCCTTTAGTGGATTGGATTATCATTAATGGATCGGACTTTATGTGGGCTTGATCCATTGGGTGGCCAAGATCCAACTCCTCCTCATGGTCCCTATTGTAGCCTATTAATACCTCATGAAGACTAGATCCAATGGATGAAAACAAAACTCTAGATCCAATGGTAGAGATTAAATCTCTAGATCCGACGGTTGAGATTAAATCTGTAGATCCGACGGTTGAGATTAAATCTCTAGATCTGACGGTTGAGATTAAATCCCTTGAACCAATGGTGGAGATTAAAACAAGGCTTGTCCCTAACTCTATAAAAGGAGGTGGTAGGGCTGGGCGGCAAGATGATGGAAGGGATTAGGGTTTGCTTCCCTTGGGCGACAAGCAATCCTAATTAGATTAGGATTGTGTTTTGGGCAGCTAGGGTTTGGGTGCTTGGGGAGGGCGGCAACAAGAGGAAAAGGTCCTTTCTTCTTCTTCCTAAGATTTGGCCGGCACTTATCCTTCTTCCCTCTACCTTGGTCGGTGCTCAACCTATCCTTCTTCCCCTCTTCCATGGCCGACAATTAGGAGAGCTAGGGTTAGGGTTTTGGGCGACTACAAGGAGAAGGGTTGGTTTCCTTTCTCTTCTCCAAGTGTTGGCCGGCGCCCATACCATCATTGATTCTCCTTTGGTCGGTTCCCATACTACTAGTTCTCTTCCTTGGCCAGCGGCAACATTGAATTTATTGACTTGGTGGCCGGTTCTAGATAGGAAGAAGAGTTTTGTTTTATGATCTTCCTTTGGTTGGAGTGAACAAGGAAAGGAAGGTTGGTGATCAAGGAGGCTTCAACTTTTGGAAGATCATCGCCCACACGATGTCCAAAAGGAGGAAGGACATACAATTGAAGATCAAGAGGTATAACAAGAGGAATAATCTTGTTTATTTTGATTAGTGTTCTTTTGTATTATGTCTATAATTGTTTTTCAATTATATACATGTTGTATGTGGTTGTTTACTTTATGTATGTGGCTAATATAACTTGGATCCCGAACATAAACACAAAAGCCGGCGATCCGTACATCGTCAATTCCGTGGCTATTCGTAAAATAGAGGTTGGTTTCTTGAACAATAAGTTTGTTCAAGTGACTACTCTAATTGAATAGCACAATGATGAAACTGTTGCTTGGGTGATCCCTTTTGTCTAGGATTAAATTTTTTTTTTAATTGGGGGACATCGATGGGATCGCCATGAACAAGCGACCGAGTTGAAGTGGGAAGCGAAGTTTCTCCACCTTCATGTGGAATAAGAGCTTCGGTTCCAGGACAAAAACCCTTCAAGTGGTATCAGAGCTTCCGGGGAAAACCTTCAAGTGGCATCAGAGCCATGGTTTCCGATTTTGTGTGTTTAGGATTTGGTTACTTTTATTCACTTTTCATATATTATATGTGTCGGATAATAGTAGGATATGCGTAGGTTAACTCTTTGGTTGCAGGCATAGGATCCAACTATTATGGCCATATGTGTCTATGTGATTGTATGTGTGTAATTGTATATTTTGTTGAATTCTCGGGGTTGACGAGGCTAGTATTTAATTTTTTGTAAATTAGATACGACATTGTTTAGCCACTCTTTTTATATTTTAGTTTACTTTCAATCTAGATTTCATGTACACTCCCTTGTGGAGTATAGGATTGATGGATGTAAATTAAAATAGATTTTAGTCTCGGCTCGGATCTCCGGATGGCTCGTACATGGCGTAGGAGGAGCGGACGAGATGGCGATACGATGGGAGACATATTGAAGACAAAAGTCATACTAGTTGGAAAAATTTTATTTTTCATATTTATTGCTTATTGTTTGATATGCATGTCGTAGGCTAGAAAATTCCTCAATTTTAAATTACTAAGTGGGAGAGGGATATTTTTTATAAATTCCCACGACCTCCATTACGATTTGACATGTGATGCAAGCAAACTTGCGTGTCGGCTCTGAGTGCCTTCCTCCCCATCGGATGAGTTTGTTTGCGGATCACAGGGTCGGATATGGTTATAGGAAATTATTTAGGAGAGTGTGTACTTTTCCATCGGAAGGCACATAATCCGAGATATTTTCCTTGGTATCGAGTAATGGTGAACACTTAGATGCAAATAGGAGTATCCTCCCCATCGGAGTCGCTACTTTTATTTGCAGGGCCGAAGAGAAACCAACAATTAATTTTATTTGTCAAAAAGTTAGGTTGACAAGATAGTAAAATTAATGGGTAAAACCTCCTCTTACAAATGTAGAATTCGTATACGTCCACACGATCGTGGCATACGATATTCTCGATGTTGGTTGATTTCAAAATTTTATTGTTTGAGGAATCAATAATTTTTTGAAATCTAAAGTAATGATCTATGTGATTCTTAGGATTTTCAAAAATGACTTTCAGTCCACTTACTGTGATACTAAAGGAAAATAAAACTTACTGTACATAATTATGTTGATTGGAAAAAGAAATCTAAATATTGTCTTAACTGCTGAGGAGTACAAGTATGTACTCTTCGAAGAGTGTCCTCCTAAGCCTGCGAGTGAGCTGGAAGTCCTTGGAGCTGAGATCGATGGGGAAACCCAGGTCGATATCATTCTCCAGTCGACAGAAAGGCTTGCTCAGGCTCAGGCCATGATTGCTCAGAAGGTTTCTACTTCTAAGCCGAAAAGCAAGAAGAAGAAGAAACAAGGTGTAGCAAAGCTGGTGGGAGGATCTCAGGGACGAGTGAAGAAGCTGAAAGGAAAGTGCTTCACTTGCAAGCAGGATGGACATTAGAAGAAAGACTGTCCCAACCGGAAGCAGAACAAAGGTATATCTTTTGGTCTAGTCGTTGAAACATGGTTAGCGGTGTTATCTACCGGCACCTGGTGTGTAGATACGGGAGCCACTGATCATGTCTGCAATACTTTGCAGGGGTTCCAGGAAACCCGACGATGAGCTGAAGGAGAGATTACCGTTTACTTGGGCAATGCCACGAAGGTGCCGACTATTGCAGTGGGAGATGTTTTATTTATCTTTTGAGAAAAATAAAGTTTTGGTTCTTAAGAATTGCCTTTATGTACCTTTATTTAGAAAGAATTAGATTTCAATTTCTAAATTATTTATGGATGGATAATCTATTTCTTTTAATGACAGAGTTGTTATAAAAAGGAATAGGGAGATTATCTATTATGGTGCATTGGTAGGCAATTTGTATACACTTGAACCAAAAGCTCCCACGATGCAAATAGAAGTTAATAACTCATCTTCTAATTCTAATAAGAGAAAAGAACCTTCGAAGATAAACCAAACATATCTTTGGCATCTTAGGCTTGGTTATGTTAACCTAAGCAGAATTCAAAGGTTGATAGCTGATGGACCTCTGGGTTCATTAGTGGTGGAGGATTTTCCAACCTGTGAATCTTGCTTGGAGAGTAAAATGACCAAGAGGCCTTTTAAGGTCAAGGGGTATAGAGCCAAAGATGTGTTGGAATTGGTTCATTCTGATTTGTTTGGTCCTATGTCTATCCAGGCAAGAGGTGGTTTTGAATATTTCATCTCTTTCATAGACGATTATTCAAGATATGGATGACACTACGATCTGATCGTGGTGGTGAGTACCTCTTGGGAGAGTTTAGGAATTACTTATCAGAGGCTGGGATTCAATCCCAATTGTCTTCACCTGGCACACCCCAGCAAAATGGTGTAGCAGAGCGAAGGAATAGGACTCTTATGGAGATGGTTAGATCGATGATGAGTTATTCTGAGTTGCCAGATTCGTTCTGGGGATATGCTCTAGATATGGCGGTGTACATTCTGAACTTGGTTCCATCTAAATCAGTGGCTTCTACTCCCACAGAATTGTGGACTGGGCGAAAGCCTAGTCTAAGACATATTCGGATATGGGGGAGTCCAGCACATGTGCTGAAGACGGATGCTGGTAAGTTGGAACCTCGTATAGAAGTACGCATGTTCATTGGCTATCCTAGAGGAACGAAAGGTGGTTTGTTTTATAGTCATAGAGATCAGAGGGTGATCGTTAGCACGAACGGCAAATTTCTAGAAGAAGACTATGTGATGAACCACAAGCCCATGAGTAAGATTGTTCTGGAGGAATTAAAAGGGGAAGTCACTTGTTCAGTACCACCAGTACAAGAGGATATACCACAAGTCACTGCACCGCGTGTCACAGAGGATACACAGGTGATACCTCATCGTATTGGGAGGGTTGTTAGACAGCCTGATAGATTCATGTTCTTGGGAGAATCTTCTGATTTGGTCCCTGGCGAACATGAACCTGACCCCTGGACATATGACAAGGCAATCCAAGATAAAGATGCAGTATCTTGGCAAAGTGCAATGAATACTAAGATTGAATCTATCGATTCAAATCAGGTCTGGGAGCTAGTAGAACCACACGATGGTGTAAAAACCATTGGATGCAAGTGGATCTACAAAAGAAATAGAGGAATAGACGGGAAGGTTGAGACCTTCAAAGCGAGGCTTGTCGCGAAGGGGTATACTCAGAAAGAGGGTATCAATTATGAGGAGACCTTTCCGCCGGTAGCCATGCTTAAGTCTATCCGGATTCTCTTATGCATAGCAGCTCATATGGATTATGAGGTGTGGCAAATGGATGTCAAGACAGCTTTCCTTAATGGAAGTCTTGAGGAAAACATCTATATGAAGCAACCAGAGGGATTCATTGCGAAGGGCAAAGAGTATCTTGTGTGTAAGCTTAATCGGTTCATTTATGGATTGAAGCAAGCTTCGAGGTCTTGGAACATCCTCTTTGATGAGGTAATCCAGTCTTATGGATTTATTCAAAGTCCGGATGAGTCTTGTGTATACAAGAGATGTGACGGAAACGTAGTGGTATTTCTTATACTATACGTAGATGACATTTTGTTAATTGGCAATAATGTCAAGGTGTTATCGGACGTAAGGGTATGGTTGTCCAAACAGTTTGATATGAAGGACTTGGGAGAAGTGGGACACATCCTTGGGATCAAGGTTATAAGGGATCGCAGGAAAAGGATGTTGTGCTTATCCCAAGCTTCATACATAGACACTATTATGGATCATTTTAGCATGCAAAACTCCAAGAAAGGTTTTCTACCTTTCTGGCATGGAGTTCCTTTATCTAAGGAGATGTGTCCTAGAACATCTAAGGAGATAGAGGAGATGAAGGTGGTTCCTTATGCTTCGGCGGTAGGAAGCCTCATGTATGCGATGTTATGTACGAGACTAGATATCTGCTTTGCCATGGGCATGGTTAGCAAATATCAGAGTAATCCTTGACAGGGACATTGGACTATGGTAAAGCATATATTGAAGTACCTGAGAAGGACTAGGGATTATATGCTAGTTTACCAGGTAGACCAATTACTCCCTGTGGGTTACACAGATTCCAACTTCCAATCAGATAGGGATAACAGTAAGTCTACCTCAGATTTTGTGTTTACTTTGGGAGGTAGAGCCATTGTATGGAGGAGTGTCAAGAAGAAATGCGTGGTGGACTCCACCATGGAAGCTGAGTATGTGGCAGCCTCTGAGGCGGCCAAAGAAGTTATGTGGCTCAGGAACTTCTTGAAGGACTTAGATGTGATTCCTAGTTTGCCCAGAACTATCACAATTTATTGTGATAATAGTGGTGCAGTTGTAAACTCGAAGGAACCACGAGCCCATAAGGCAAGTAAACACATAGAGCGCAAGTACCACCTGATACGAGAAATCGTAAAGAGAGGAGAAGTTGCTGTGGCCAAGATTGCATCGGAGGATAACCTGGCAAATCCTTTCACTAAGGCCCTTCCGGCGAGAGCTTTTGATAGGCATGCGGAGGTAATACGGATTAGATGTATGGCAGTTTGAGGACAACGTAGTCTTTTAGTATAAGTCGGAGATTGTTGGGATGTATACTGAAAAGTCTATCTTTTGTATGAACATCTTTATTTTGAAATAAGAATCACATGATCATTGTTTGCATATTTTTATGGTTATGCATATTGTCTAATACATTACATTGTAGATAACATGGTGTGTGGTGTCACACGAGATATCATGTTATCAGCTCCTTGTAAAGTATAAGTAAAGGCACACAACCGAGATGACTTTGGACAAACCATTGGAATGGTTGTTGTGTGATTTGCTATTGGTTTGTCTTGACCATAGAATCACACTAGTGCACTGTGTCTATTGAGCAGGACCGACATAGAGGTGATTTGATTTATTGTTGACTACATAATCGAATCGGACCTCAGATATTATATTGTACATACTCTTAATCCTGATATAATAACGGGCACATATACTTAATATTCATTTATTTGATTTACCAATGGGCAAGATTTATAGATTAAATCGATAGGCTCGGTAAGTTGGGAAATGATATTATTTATATGGTGTGTCGTTGATTATAGGAGGAAACTGTGTCCTATATATTAGGATGATGATGTCCCCTTGAGGAGCTCATAAGGTTTATCATGTAAACCCTGCAGGTGGACTTGGTCCGGCATGATGAAAAGGTTGAGTGGTACTACTCATGGAGTTAGATGTTGATTAATTAATGGTCAGTAAATTAATTAATCGACGGACATTCGAGATCTTAAACACGGGGAGAAAATATACATATAATATATGGAGCCCTTATTAACTTATGGGGGTTGGTGAGGTAGATCAATGATAATCCTTTAGTGGATTGGATTATCATTAATGGATCGGACTTTATGTGGGCTTGATCCATTGGGTGGCCAAGATCCAACTCCTCCTCATGGTCCCTATTGTAGCCTATTAATACCTCATGAAGCCTAGATCCAATGGATGAAAACAAAACTCTAGATCCAATGGTAGAGATTAAATCTCTAGATCCGACGGTTGAGATTAAATCTCTAGATCCGACGGTTGTGATTAAATCCCTTGAACCAATGGTGGAGATTAAAACAAGGCTTATCCCTAACTCTATAAAAGGAGGTGATAGGGGTGGGCGGCAAGATGATGGAAGGGATTAGGGTTTGCTTCCCTTGGGCGGCAAGCAATCCTAATTAGATTAGGATTGTGTTTTGGGAGGCTAGGGTTTGGGTGCTTGGGGTGGACAGCAACAAGACGAGAAGGTCCTTTCTTCTTCTTCCTAAGGTTTGGCTGGCACCTATCCTTCTTCCCTCTACCTTGGCCGGTGCTCAACCTATCGTTCTTCCCCTCTTCCATGGCCGACAATTAGGAGAGCTAGGGTTAGGGTTTTGGGTGGCTACAAGGAGAAGGGTTGGTTTCCTTTCTCTTCTTCAAGTGTTGGCTGGTGCCCATACCCTCATTGATTCTCCTTTGGCCGGTTCCCATACTACATGTTCTATTCCTTGGCCAGCGGCAACATCGAGTTTATTGACTTGGTGGCCGGTTCTAGATAGGAAGAAGAGTTTTGTTTTATGATCTTCCTTTGTTCGGAGTGAACAAGGAAAGGAAGATTGGTGATCAAAGAGGCTTCGACTTTTGGAAGATCGTTGGCCACACGACGTCCAAAAGGAGGAAGGACATACACTAGAAGATCAAGAGGTATAATCTTGTTTATTTTGATTAGTGTTCTTTTGTATTATGTCTATAATTGTTTTTCAATTATATACATGTTGTATGTGGTTGTTTACTTTATGTATGTGGCTAATATAACTTGGACCCCGAACATAAACACAAAAGCCGGTGATCCGTACATCGTCTATTCCATGGCTATTCGTAAAATAGAGGTTGGTTGCTTGAATAACAAGTTTGTTCAAGTGACTACTCTAATCGAATAGCACGACGTTGAAACAGTTGCTTGGGTGATCCCTTTTGTCTATGATTATTTTTTTTTAATCTGGGGACATCTATGGGATCGCCATGAACAAGCGACCGAGTTGAAGTGGGAAGCGAAGTTTCTCCACCTTCATGTGGAATAAGAGCTTCGGTTCCGGGACAAAAACCCTTCCGATGCAACCTCCAAAAAATTTGAGGGAAATACAGAGATTATTAAGAAGAATTACTACTTTATCTCGATTTATTTCCCGGTCGACAGATAGAAGCCTTCCCTTTTTCAAGATATTAAAGAGAGCTGCTCATTTTCAATGGAATGAACATTGTGATAAGGCTTTTAAATATTTAAAGGAATATTTTTTTGAGCCACCTTTTTTGGCTAAACCACAACCTAGAGAGGTATTATGGGTGTATTTTTCCCTTTATGAAGTTGTTGTAAGTTCAATGTTGGTACAGCAAGAATATGATCAACAACTGTTGGAATGTATACTCAAAGTCTAGCTCTTTTTGTATGAACATTTTATTTTGGAATAAGAATTACATGATTATTTTTTGCACTTTATATATTTATATGTGTGCATATTGTCTAATATTTTACATTGTAGATAACATGGTGCTTGGTGTGGCACAGAAGATCATGTTATCAGTCCCTTGTAAAATATAAGTAGAGGCTCACGGCCAAGATGGTTTTGGACAAACCATTGGCATGGTTGTAGTGTAGCATGGTATTGTTTTATCTTGAACATAAAGTTACACTAGTACACTTAGGTGTATTGAGCAGGTCCGACATAGAGGTGATTCAATTTAGTACTGACTACATAATTGAATCGGACCTCGGATATTATGTTGTGCATGCTCTTAATCCCGATATAATAACGGGCACATGTACTTAGTATTTATTTCTTTGATTTACCAGAGGGTGAGATTTAGATGGATTAAATCAATATACCCGGTAAGTTGGGAAATGATATTATTTACATGGTGTGTCATTGATTATAGGAGGAAACCGTGTCCTATATATTAGGTTGATGATGTCCCCTTGAGGAGCTCATAAGGTTCATCATGTAAACCCTGCAGGTTGACTTAGTCAACATGATGATAAGGTTGAGTGGTACTACTCGAGGAATTAGATGTTAATTAATTGATGGTCAGTAAATCAATTAATTGACGGACATTCGATATCTTAAACACGGGGAGATTAATGTACGAATAATATTTGGAGCCCATATTAATTTATGGGGGTTGGTGAGGTAGTTCAATGATGATCCTCTAGTAGAATCGAACATCATTGATGGATCAAGTTTGTGTGGTTCCGATCCATCGGGTGGCCAAGATCCAACTCCTTCTTATGGTCCCTATCGTAGCCTAATATAATCCTTGTGAAGTCTAGATCCAAGAATGTAAAACAAAACCTAGAACCAATGGTTGGGATTAAATCCCTAGATCCGATGGTTAGGATGAAACCCTAGAACCAACGGTTGGGATTAAATCCCTAGATCCGATGGTTAGGATGAAACCCTAGAATCGACGGTTGGGATTAAATCCCTAGATCCGACGGTTGGGATAAAACCCTAGATCCGTCGGATGGGATGAAACCCTAGATCCGACGATTGGGATGAAATCCTAGATCCGACGGTTGGGATGAAACCCTAGATCCGACGGTTGGGATAAAACCCTAGATCCGACGGTGGAGATTAAATCCCTAGATCCGACGGTGGAGATTAAAGGAGGCTTAAGCCCAATTCTATAAATAGAAGGCTTAAGCTTGGGCGGCAAGAGGATTTGAATTGGAGGTAGGGTTTGGCTCTTCTAAAAGTGGGCGGCTAGGGTTTGGAGCAAAAAGTGGGCGGCAACCTTCTTCCTTCTCCTAGTTGCCGGCGCCCATCTTCCTCCATCAAGACTTGGCCGACGCCCATTCTCAAGGCCTCTCTCTTATTCCTTGGCCTGCGGTTCTCCTTCCATTGGTGGCCGGTGCTCTTCCTCCTCCCTTTCTCCTTGGTGGCCGGCGGCAACCCCTCTTCAAGTTGGCCGGCGCTTCATCCACTTGCTCCTTGGCCGGCGGTTGCACCAAATTCCCTAATTTGGTGGGCGGTTCTAGAAAGGATAGGTATTTGTTGGTTCTTCTCTTTGTTCACAGCGGACAAGGAAGGGAAGAACGCGATCTAGAAGCCTTCTACTCGTGGAGGATCTTCGTCCACACGTCGTCCACGAGAAGGATAGGACATACGGTAGAAGATCATAAGGTATAAAGTTTTATAACTTTATTTTCAGATCTGAGCATGTTTTTTTTAGTGTTGATTATACATGTGTGTGTATGTATATATATTGTATAATCATGGACCCCGAAGACAAACACAAAAACCGGCGATCCGTCCGTCGTCTCTTCCGCGGCTAATCAACTAGAAGAGTTGTGTTGCTTGAACAACTAGTTTGTTCAAGCGACCACTCAAGTTGTTAGCACGACGACGAATAGGTTGTGCTAAGGAAACTCATCCCATCCGGATTAATTCTTTCATTAGTGAAAATTTTAATCCGGGGACATGGGAGCCAATGAGGCTCCGAAGCAACTCCCTTCAACAACATCTAGTTTATTACATTAATTACTTATTAAAGGGGCCAAAAGTTTGTTATACTAATTTGTTGAAGTTAACTTGGGTTTTAATTTTAACTGCTCGGTGATTGTATCCTTATTTTTTATCGCATCCGTTGGTAGTACGTACTGATACTCCTTTAGGTTGTATACATACTCATCCGGAGGCTATTGGAAAGCTTATTAAGTGGGCTACTGAGCTTAGTTAATATGATATCACATATCAGTCTCGTACTTCTATTAAGGTGCAAGATTTAGCTGATTTTTTAGTAGAATTTGTGCATAGAGAGGAACAAGATCCGTGGATTTTGTATGCAGATGGGTCGTCTAAGAAAGAGGGTTGTGGAGTGGGATTGATTTTGATCTCACCACAGGGAGAGGAAGTTAAGTTGGTGGAGTTGTTGCATTTTATAGCTTCTAACAATGAAACCAAGTACGAAGCTTTGCTTATAGCTCTCCAAGCTGTTAAGAATGTAGGGGAAGAATGAGTGGTAGTACATATGGATTCTCAGTTAGTAGTGCAACAAATGAGTAGAGGATTTGAAGTCAGAGATAATAAATGTCAAAATTATTGTGAGTTGGTAGAGAAGGCTAAAGGGTACTTTTCAAAACTATTGTTAAAAAAGATTACTCGAGCAGAAAATCAGCGAGTAAATGAGCTTGCTCAATTAGCCAACTCTTTGAGTAATTGGGGTACTCGAGAAATAATTGTTAGTGCCTATATGATCCACATATCTCTACAATGACATGATATTGTCCACTTTGGGCCTAAGCCCTCATGGTTTTCTTTTTAGGCTTTACCCAAAAGGCCTCATTCCAATGGAGATTCTTTTTATCTTATAAGTGATGTCAGCAAAATATATAGGATTTTAGGAGTAGTTTTCGCTCATATATCATTGTATTTTATATTTGATTCTTGCACATTTCACTTTATTTTGCATGCATTTCCTATTTTATGGTTCAAAGATCTACTCTTTGTACTCTTGTGTGCAGAACAACATTCTACGGGGAAAATGACGCATTTTTGGAGTGAAAAGAAGACATTTGGTAGCTAGAACAGAAGGACACACACCCTGGCGCTGTGAATCCACACGGCTCGCACCCCAGCACCACACACGGCCTGACCGTGTGAATCCACACGGTCATGTGGCACTGGGCGATTTCGATGCAATTCTGTTATTTTTCAGATTTTAGGGAGATCTGACCTGATGTCTATATAAAGGAAGCTACGCCCAAACCCTAGGGGGGAGGCACGATGGCTGCGATAGCACTCCGACTCCCTAAAAAGCCTCGGAAACTCGCAACAGGGATGAAGAAGGCCGCTCTAGGATCAAGTTCTGCACATCAACGTCGGAGAGGAGAGCCAAAGTGCATTGTAATTCACGTTCTTTGCGCAGTTTACATTATGTAAAATACCCCCAAATAGATGGCTAAATGAGTAATATTATTGGGATAAATTAAATTTAATGATGCAGGTTAGGGGTTAATTTAAATCTAACCTAGGTTTAAATCTATCAGGTTTAATTATTTGAATCTTTGTTTAGTTGAAACAAGGGTTGATTGGTTATAGGATTAAACCAGACTCATTATCCCTAAAACCCGACCCGTTTCCCTTAATGGTCGAGCGCTCGTCCATTTTTTTTCTCTTCGCCGCGGTTTCTCATCGCGGCTTTATCATGAGTGTTTTCTTCCTCTTCCAATTCTTGATCTTGATCACGATCTCCCCTTCCCCCTGCTTCGTTTCTTCGCTGTCGCCTCTTCTTCTCTTCCGATCCAATAGAAGCAGGTGCTGCTACCACCTAAGCTCGACTCGTCATCGCCGCGAGCTCTATTTGCTATCATCGCCATCTCCGTTGTGACGACGACATTGTTGATGCCACTTAGTCACTGGAGGTCACTTCGAACGGAGGACAATCGATGGTTGACCATTGGGAGCTCAATCATCCACCATCACAAACCCCATCATGCACGACTATCGATCTCTAATTTGTGAGCCAGTTCACCGTCTCCTCCCTGCCTTAGCCCGATCTTCTCCGCTGTCAGATCCTTGGCCTTCGTCGGCTCTTTGTGCGAGTAGATCGGCTACATCGTCGCCATGGATGAGAGATGCTCTTGTCAATCTCTTCCTGATCTATACAACCCATTTCCCCTTTCTATCTGCAACCTATCCTTCTGCCATCGCGAGCTTGAGTTGCCATCTTTGTCTAGATGAAGAATAACCATCACCTTTGTTCGTGTCCAGATAGCCATCGATCTCCTATTTTGTTGCTGCTGAGCTCTCGATATTGCTAAACTGTATCACAGCTTCCCTCCTAATTGGTGATTCGTGAGTTGCAAAGGATCTGTGATGTTGGATAGGTTACAGTGATTGATGTTGGCGATACTTAGCAAGCTACTGGAGAAGGCATACCGGGTGGGGCAATTCCACTGAGCAACCCAAACGTGGGTCAAAAGTCAAGGAGGTCACTAGCTCGGGAAAGACAACTAAGGAACAAGTGATTTGCTTCTGTGACATCCTCGCGATCAAGGTTATAAGGATCTTAGTATGATGTTGTTCTTATCTCAAGCTTCATGGCTGCATACCATTATGTGATGATCGTTTAGTACGTTAACTCCAAGAAAGGTTTTACCTTCGTGCATGGAGCTTTTTTCATTCAACTAGCAATACGTAACTGAACGAAGCACAGGAAGAAGTTGTTTTATTGGTTAAGATTCCATATTAGAATTGATATGGATGTTTAATTGGGTTAATTGGATAAATGGATCGACTGGGTGGGAAGATAGATCATAATCCATTAGAAATGAATTGACGAGCTAATCAAGGGGTTAATGAATTAGTTTGATTCTATTGTAGGATGATAGTGGATCTTAGTTATTTTCCTTGCTCCTTCTTGCAGGACCTTGATTCGGAATAGGATTCTGGCTGTGGAGATTTATTTGGATATTCTATATATCAGGTGGGTAATTTCCTACCTTGGTCAGGTAGTAGCTAAACCCTGAAGTATATAACTTCATAACGATTGTCACTTTGACCTTGACTCCACTCTAATTTTTTCTGATGCTTGATATTTTTGCCTTTGCACTTAAATACTCTGTTATTGTTGTTATCTATTCATTCATCTTTGTTATGAATCATAGATGTTATGGTAAGTGGACCTGTAGTGGTTTACCTATGTGTACGTAGCTAAATTCGGTTGTAAAACTAAATTGTGCAATCTAGATAAATCATCCAGGGATGAGTAGGATTCTAGAAGTAATGTTGAGTTTCCATGTTATATCCTGATGATGAGTACATATCTACTATAGATCATGTAGTCGTGTATGGATGTGTGATTGTCGATACAACGTCGCTATGGACCGGTGGTCCTAGCTTGGTTATGATCAGTCGAGTATGACTCTCTGTAGGATAGATAGTGTGTTGATCAGTTGAGTATAAATCTCTATAGGATAGAGAGAGTGTTGATCAGTCGAGTATGACTCTCTGTAAGATAGAAAGTGTTATGATCAGTTGTGTATGACTCTCTATAGGATAGAGAGGGTATTGATCAGTCGAGTATGACTCTTTGCAGGATAGAGAGTGTTATGATCAGTTGAGTTTGTGTGACTGTGCATTCATGTCATTTACATGCATGCTGGCGACTTGGTCTCTCTTGTGGTTGAGAGGGTCGTCAGTCATCCTACCTCCTAGGTTACTCATGGAGGGGTAATTGGTGCGAGGGAAGAGCATTGTTGCGCCGCACTCGACCACTTTAGACGGTGGTAGATGGAGTTGCGTGCAGTTATCCTGCATGTGTGACACTCGACCACTCATGGGTAGTGACTTTCAGAGTGGACAACAGCAGGGACCCCCATTGTGTAGCTAGCTCTTTATGGTTATATGCTACTTGACCATACTGCCCACTCGGCCACTCGAGAGTAGTGGTTGGTGTTGAGTTGGGATAGTTATCACCTCAAGCTACCGAGGCCACACTGGGGTCATGGTAGCTTTAGGGTGAGCCGACATGACCATACATTCTGCATTGCCGCGTCTTATGGCATTTATATATATATATATATATATATATGGATGGTTGTGAATGGTATATATATAGATGCAGTCTATATATATGCTTGTTGTGATGTTGCATTTGTTTGAGCTATGCTTGCTACATTTGATTGCACATCATCTTGCATTCCACTTGCATATTCTTGTATAGTCGTGTGTGGATTACCAAAGTTGAGTTGGTTGGACTATCGTATACCTTTGACCAGTACCTTGAGATGATATGGGATGGACCCGGTTCATCGTTGTATTTGTCATAGGATGTTAGTATGGTGGTTTGTCGCTTATAGGGTTAGATTTACCCTACCATGTTGTAGGTGTTGTATTATGTTACTTATACTCAGGTTGTATGAATTGCATCATTGCCGATCTTCAGGTATGTCAGTACCTTATGTTGATATTGCTGATCAGTTTAGTTTTACAGTTGTTATATCATGCTGTTGTATACCTGTCATACCATTGGACAACATATTGTTGACTTGCATGTGATATATATAAATTATGCATGCACTTTTATTCTTATTACCGCTGAGTTATACTCAGCACCACAGGCCCTGGGTTTTCTTGTCGCCCAGGTAACAGGTAGAAGTCTTGGTGATGGCTTAGAGCATCGCTGGCTGATCCATATCATCTCATTTCCGAGGCTCCTATGGTCGATTTGGGTTTTCCATGTGTTTTGTTATGTACTTGGATTTATATGGTGGATGTGTGTTAGACATTGTTGTTGTACACACTTGTTGTTTCGGGTTTTGTCGATGTTTTCTTTATGTTTTGGTGTTAGTCATGCCGGTATGCACTGTATGTAGGTTGTTATGTCGTTGTGTTTAGATTTCCGCTGTGCTTTGTTATATTTACATTTGTATATGTTATTGTGGTTGTGGCCAAAAGGCTTGTATAAACAGGATATGTTGCCATGTATAGGGGAGATGTTGTCTGTTTGTTTTCGGTTTGGCATAGTCTCGGGGTGTGACAACTTTATTGGTATCAGAGCCCTAGGTTCTGCGATGCCATACAATGTTGTTTTTGTCGAGTCTTGGATTCTTAGGAATCGATTTGTTTCGATTTTAGTTTTGTGAGATGAGATTGACAGTGGCATGAGCTACAAGCAACACGAAGTAAGAATTCCTAATAACTTATATTTAGTTAGATACTTATCTAAACTTGTTCAATAGGTGTATACAGTCAGAGTTATGATACTTGTGCAGACTCATAGTGGGGGTCATCCACTGAGGTGACCAACCGGAGTTGCCTTTAGGGTTTATACTCTCGGTTTTGTTGGCTATGCATTTAGTGTTGATAACAGGGAATAACATGTAGTATGTTGGTTATTATTCATAATCGTGGTTTGAGTTGACCATGAGAATGACCTGTTGAGTCTTTGAGTCTTGAACCTGTGTCAAAAAGGTGAATTTCCTTTGAGAGCCGACTGATACCGAGTTAGAAATCAGGGGTCAAGTCGTCACATTTTGTGTGGAAATCAAAGATTACAGTCATAGGGATTTTCACGAATTATGCTAGTCAGATCATTACCTGTGGGGTAATGGACTAGGTGTGTAAGCTATTGTTGATGCAGATAGCGGAGGGTTAGTTTACGGTGTTTCATAGGGATTTTGATCCCTAAGTTATTTGTGTTGGGTTGTATAACTTTGAGGGTACTTTTGAGTACTTAACTCGTGTTATATAGAGAAAGTGAGTTAGTTGCATACCATTATCGGGATCAAGCCAGTACTTGGTGGTAGATGCAGGAAAGAACCTTTGGAGAATAATATATCACTTGATCATGGTTTAGTGATGTTGAGAGAGAGTATTTCCCCGTGTCATTTTCTTTGACTCATTGTCAGGAAGTTCTTGAGCTTCAAGTAGGGTGATCGTTCGTTAATGCGAGTACCATGCAGAGTCGTTAGACTTGCCAAGGTTACGACCACCTAATAGCTCAACAATGTGAATGGATGTTTTAAGCCACCCACCATTTATTGCATTACATTTGGATTAGGATGTTTGGATATTCTATCAGATCCTGTCGGAAGACATTGGATCGAGTCATGAGTTTAGATATGACTCCGTACAAGTGTTTAAGAGTTGAAGACCGATAAGTAGATATTGTAGGTCAATTATTAAAATCAGAAGTCTCCGAATGTTGGATAAAAGGATCTAGATCGGAGTCATGGGTTATGAGCTGTTTCGATTTGCATCTCCGTTTTGGCAGTTGATCACTGTGATGATTATCAGAGAGTCATGATATTGATTTTGGATGTTTAGTGGTTGATTGTTGGAGATGTTATATTATGGTGGGAGAGTTGACTTAGTTGATAGATTGTTGACTTGGTTTATATAATGTGGATATCTTGATATTAACTTGGATGTTATAATGTTGAAATGCCGGTATAAAATGTCTCTTGGATGTGTGTATAATCCGAGAGTATTCAGATGTAGTTTCGGATGAACTCCCAGGCTTGCCATTGCATAGGCAAGTGGAGTATACGATCGGAGTGACTTCGGGGAACAGTTTCGATACTGAAGACCTCATATCGGGAGAAATTTTTTGATGATTACTTTACCGATTGAGGTAATGATATTTTAGAGCCAAATGTCTTTACTTATGGTGTATTGGCTGAGGGTTGGTGTAAAGCACACAAAGTAGTTGAAGCACGTGATGTACTCAATGCAATGTCATTCATTGGCTGTGAGCCTAATCAGATTGTTTGATACCCTCAGTGATCGATTTTGCAAAGTTGGCAAGGTTGATGATGCACAGGAGGTATTTGTTGAAATGATGATTTTACCAGGAGATGATTTTATTGGAAACAATGTTGCTAAACACTATGAAAATTGGAAGAACGTAAGTTGCGATTATAGGAGATGTTGGATGGGATATTTATCTGTCCCAGTATCTTCTTGAGAAGATTTGGAACACTTTGTTAAAAGAGATATGGATCTTTGAGATTATACATCGATTATTGATGATGGAATGCGATAGTTGTTGAAAATGAATATCCTTCATTGTGAAAATATGATCTGTTTATATCAGCTAAGGACACTTGTGTCTACACTATGGTTGGTTTATTATTGGAGCATTGATATTGTAGTGACACGATGTCATACAATTATCATTATCATTGTGATGATTAATATCATCAGCTTAGAGTAAAGAGGATGCAAGTGTATGGAGGACGATATTTCATACTTAGTATGAATTTATGAGCTATTGATAATGTTGTTAGACATATTTAATGATTTAGTAGCCCATGGATTTGAGAATCGTATATTTTGGACACGATTGGATTAGGTTGTGGTTGTTGGAGTTGCATAACTTGGCCACTGTTGATGGTGGTAGTTGGAGTTGCGCACTCGACCACCCTAGATGGTGGTTTCTTTGTATGATTTGTTTATTACTGTAGATGTGGATAGAATGTTTGGCATTACTATACCACGGACTTGTTTGACCAAAAGGGTGATGGAATTCACTTAGTCGGAAGCTGGTAAAACTAGTTTACAGGACCTAGACGGTGGTTAACTTTTGCACAGGTATTAGTAAATCCTTCCGATGTGGATGGAAGGATGTTGTACGTAGATGCATCGTTTCAAGGATCGGAGCGATCCCGATGCAGTTGAATGAGGCATATCTTAAGCTTATGACAGTTGAGGAACTGCGAGACAAGCTATCATATACATGACGTGGACTTAGTGGATGTTATCATGATTTGTGGATGTATGGAGTAGGAATGCTCATGGGATTTTAACTAGCTACTGGGAAGTTACCATAGAGTTGTTGAAACATGGACAGTTGCACCAAGGGAGATTGGTCGCTATAGTCTCCCATGCACTACAGAGTATGTGGTGGAGTGGATTTTGGATGGTAGATGGACTTCTCTTATGAAAAGATAATTCCCCACCTCTAATAAGGATAGTGGGTCCTGGAGTTGCATTGTTTAAGGAAGAGTTGCTACAGGAAGCACATCATTCGAGATTGGCTATACATCCTGGTGGTACTCAGATGTACTGAGATTTGAAAACATTTATACTAGTAGGAACGGTATGAAGAGAGATATTGAATACTTCGTTGCTCGATGTTTAGTATGACAGCAGGTGAAGGTTGAACATCAGAAACCCGTTGGATTGCTTCAGGAAATTTCGATTTCGAAATGGAAGTGGGAGCATATCACTATGGATTTAGTTACGGGATTGCCCAGATCTCATAAAGGACATAATGCGATTTGGGTGATCGTGGATCGGTTAACCAAATCTGCTCACTTTCTGCCTATTCGTGGAACGGACCCGTTGGATCGTCTGGCTGGGTTGTATTGCCGAGAGATTATCAGATTACATGGTGTACCGTTGGGTATCATATATGATAGAGATTCGCGATTTACCTCACGATTTTGGTAAAGTCTTCAATAGGCCATGGGCACAGGGCTTCGGCTTAGTACAACATTCCTTCCGTAGATAGATTTATAGTCTAAGCATACCATTCAGACATTGGAGAATTTGCTGAGATCTTGTGTTATGGATTTCGAAGATAGTTGGGAGGACCACGTTCATTTAGTGGAATTTGCCTAAAACAACAGCTACCACTCCTCTATTCAGATGGATCCTTTAGAGGCTATATACGGTAGACCTTGTAGATCTCCTGTGTTGTGAGAGGAGGTTGGGTAGCGACAGTTGTTGGGGCCACAGAGTATCCAACATGATGTAGAGTTGGTGCAAGTCAACAGACGATGGTTATCCGAGGCACAGGATCGGCAAAGAAGTTATGCGGACCGGAGGCGAAGGACTTTGGAATTCTTAGTTGGGGATCATGTATTTTTGCATGTTTCACCTACAAAAAGGAGTCAAACGATTTGGGCTAAAAGGAAAATTAGCTCCACACTATATTGGCCCGTTTGAGATATTAGAGCGGAGTGGCGGTGTAGCTTACCGATTGACTTTATCCCCGACATTTGCGGGTGTTCACAATGTATTTCATTTTTCTATGTTGAGGAAATACGTGCCGCATTTTGATCATGTTCTGAAAGAGGTACCGAACCACCCCAACCTAATGCGACTTATGAGGAGATTCCAGTGTGGATTCTTGGTCGCAAAGAGTGACAGTTGTGGAACAAAACCATCCGACTCGTAAGGGTTGGATGACAACATTATACTGATGAGGAGGCTATGTGGGAGCTGGAAGATACTATCCGAGCTCGGTACCCTCATCTGTTCACTTGAGGGTTTGGTGGTCATTTCGGAAACTTGCTGGAATTAATTTCCGCATTTAAGTACGAAATTTGGGGACCAAATTTTATTAAGTGGGGGAGAATATAAAATACCCCAAATAGATGGCTAAAGGAGTAATATTATTGGGATAAATTAAATTTAATGATGAAGATTAGGGGTTAATTTAAATCTAACCTAGGTTTAAATCTATTGAGTTTAATTATTTGAATCTTGGTTTAATTGAACCAAGGGTTGATTAGTTATAGGATTAAACCCGACCCATTATCCCTAAAACCTAACCCGTTTCCCTTAATGGCTGAGCGCTCGTCCATTTTTTTTCTCTTCGATGCGGTTTCTCATCGCGGCTTTATCATGAGCATTTTCTTCCTCTTCCAATTCCCGATCCCAATCTCGATCTCTCCTTCCCCCTACTTCATTTCTTCGCCGTCGCCTCTTCTTCTCTTTTGATCCAACAACAGCGGGTGCCGCCGCCACCTGAGCTCGACTCATTGCCACCGCAAGCTCTATTTGCTGTCGCCGCCATCTCTATCGCGACGAGGCATCGCTGCCGCCACTTGGTCACTAGAGGTCACCTCGAATGGAGGACCATCGATGGTTGACCATCGGGAGCTCAATCAGCCACTGTCACAAGCCCTATCATGCATGACCGTTGTTCTCTAATTCATGAGCCAGTTCGGCGTCTCCTCCCTTCCTCACCCCGATCTTTTTCGTTGTCAGATCCTTGGCCTTTGTCAGCTCTTTGTGCGAGAAGATCAGCTACATCGTCACTGTGGATGAGAGACGTTGTTGTCAATCTCTTCCTGATCTCTGCAGCCCATTTCCCCTTTCTGTCTGTGACCTATCCTTCTGCCGTCGCGAGCTCAAGTTGCCATATTTGTTGAGAGGAAGAACAACCATCACCTCTGTTCATGTCCAGATAGCCATTGATCTCCTATTCTATTGCTGCTGAGCTCTCGATATTGCTAAACTGTATCACAGCTTCGCTCCTAATTGGTGATTCGTGAGTTGCAAAGGATTTGTGATGTTGGATAGGTTGCAGTGATTGATGTTGGCGATACTTAGCAAGCTGCTGGAGAGGCTATTTGGGTAAGGAATATTCCCGAATCAACTTGATTGGCTCAGATATTGGATTGAAGGGAAACTTATTTCTTGCAATGACTGGTTATGGGGTTATCAAATTGGGTTGATATTGTCGATAATTCTGCGGGTGAGTTAGTTTTGCAACTTGAATTTGGATCAAGAAGCTCTTACCATGGATTCGAAACTAGGTAAATTTTATGGATTGTAACTTTAACTATAGATGTTTATTTATTTAGCTTGATTAGCTATGCTTAAATTAACAGTTTGGTATTTTGATTAAGTTAATGGAAGAAGTTGTTTTATTGGTTAAGATTCCATATTAGAATTGATATGGATGTTTAATTGGGTTAATTGGATAAATGGATCGGCTGGGTGGGAAGATAGATCATAATCCATTGGAAATGAATTGACGAGCTAATCAAGGGGTTAATGAATTGGTTTGATTCTATTGTAGGATGATAGTGGATCTTAGTTATTTTCCTTGCTCCTTCTTGCAGGACCTTGATTCGGAATAGGATTCCGTCCGTTGAGATTTATTTGGATAATCTACATATCATGTGGGTAATTTCCTGCCCTGGTCAGGTAGTAGCTAAACCCTGAAGTATATAACTTCATAATGATTGTAACTTTGACCTTGACTCCACTCTAGTTTTTTCTGATGCTTGATACTTTTGCCTTTGCACTTAAATACTCTGTTATTGTTGTTATCTATTCATTCATCTTTGTTATGAATCATAGATGTTATGGTAAGTGGACCTGTAGTGGTTTACCTATGTGTACGTAGCTAAATTCGATTGTAAAACTAAATTGTGCAATCTAGATAAATCATCTAGGGATGAGTCGGATTCTAGAAGTAATGTTGAGTTTCCATGTTATATCCTATGATGGATACTGCTCTGGAACCGTAATGCCCTGGAAATACCCACACTTTTCTAGAACCGTACTGCCCTAGAAATATACACATTGCTCTGGAAATATTCATACTGCCCTGGAAATATACATACTGTTCCGGAAATGTTCATACTGCCCTAGAAACGTATACACTACTCTGGAAATGCTCATACTGCCCTGGAAACACACACTGCTCTGGAAATGTTCATACTGCCTTAGAACCACACACACTATCCTAGAAATGCTCATACTGCCTTGGAACCACACACACTGCCTTGGAAATGTTCATACTGCCTGGAAATACACACACTGCTCTAGAAATGTTCATACTTCTCTAGAACCGCCATAAAGGTTCTCGAAATACACACACCGGGTCTTGAACCGCACTACTCGAAATACACCGCCTCGAACTCGACGCCTAGAAATACACATACTGCTCTGGAACTGTACAACCTACCCTAGAAACACACATACTTCCCTGGACATGTTCATACCACCCTGGAAATACACACCCTGCTATGGAAATGTTCATACTGCCCTGGAAATACACACATTGCCCTGGAAATGTTCATACTATCCTGGAAATACACACACTGCTCTGGAAACGTACTGCCCTAGAAATACACATACTGCTCTATAACTATTCACCTTGCCCTGGAAACACACATGCTACCCTGTACATGTTCATACTATCCTGGAAATACACATACTTCCTTGGAAATGCTCATACTGCCTTGGAAACCCTGACCCCATCAGTCACTAAGAAGATTACAAGGGAAGATATCCCTAGAGTTAACCTAGATGAGACCACAATGATTAAGAATTCCAAGAAGCCTAGAAGAGTCATTAGAAAGGTATCAAGGAAGGTTATCCCTTGTAAATACCTAGAAAACCCAAGGAGCTTCAATAGGTATTGGGTAATGATGTGAGCAAAACATATAGGATTTTAGGAGTAGTTTTTTATCACATCCCATTGCATTTTATATTTGATTCTTGTATATTTCACTTTATTTTGCATGCATTTCCTATTTTCTGGTTTGGAGATATGCTCTTTGTACTCTTGTGTCTAGGACAACATTCTACGAGGAAAATGGTGCACTTTTGGAGCAAAAAGAAGACATTTGGTAGCTAGAACAGAAGGACACACACCCTGGCCCTGTGAATCAACACGACTCGTGCCCCAGCACCACACATGGCCTGGCCGTGTCAATCCACATAGTCGTGTGGCATTGGGTGATTTCGACGCGATTCAGTTATTTTCTAGGTTTCAGGGAGATCCAGCCTGATGTCTATATAAAGGAAGCTACGCTCAAACCCTAGAGGGGAGGTTCGATGGCCGGGATGGCACACCGGTGACCTAAAAAGCACTGGAAACTCACAACGGGGAGGAAGGAAGTTGCTCAAGGATCAAGTTCTGCACTTTAATGCCAGAGAGAAGAGCCACATTGCATTATAATTCACGTTCCTTGTGTAATTTATATTAATCCTATGAATTCGTATATGGTTTGTGTTTCTCTTCTCGTATTCATGGATTAGATTGTCCAATTCTAGGATTAGAGAGTAGTTTGTGTGCATAGAATATGCTATTTCAAATATATTTCTGTTCTTAAATTCATATTTGCAATTGTTGTTTGTTTAGATCGATAGTTATTCGTTTTGGCTTTCTATCTACTGTGTGTAGTCGATACGAGGGGTGACAACCCTTGTATTAAAGATTTAGGAGAACTAAGGAGGAGCCTAGGTGTTGACCTCTCTCTGATAACCGCAGATAGAAGGGTGTGATAGAGTCGGAAATGAGACATGTTTCGATTCGTCACTGGGATTGATTCGACATCCTCGTACCGCCTACCCCATCCTAAAGCCAAGGGTCGACCTGGTATGGAAGAGGTAGTTCCTGATAGATGTGAAAGCTCATCGGGGAAGTGTATGATGTCCCTTCCACCAAACTGTAGTTAGAAATCTAGATGACATTCAATTGATAGCGTGTTCTGCGACACACAGGCGAAATTGAAGTCCCAGAATCCCATTCAAAGACTCGTAGCAAACATTCTCTTCCTCCGTGTGACATCGTACTTGAGTTAAGTCCACCGTCAACCTCTCATTAGTGAACCCTAGGATTCCCAATCCGAACAACATGTCCACTGGAAAAATCGATACTCAAAATCTCAGTCCCTGTGGGATCGATATTCTTTATTACTTGACGACATCTAAGAACTTATGGGTGTTGAGTGCGAGCGCACGCTTCAAGTCCTCAATGGTTCTCGTAGGGAGATTTGAGGTAGCATTCACATGCATCAAGTTTTTGGCGTCGTTGTCGGGGACTGTTGATTCGATATCGAATCAAAAGTGGAGAGTTTGATCGGACTTATGGTAGATTTGTTTTTTTTATTTTTTTTCTTATTTTAATTATTTTAGTTTTAGACTTTTAATTATTTAAATTTAGTTTAGATTAATTTTAGTAGACATCTTGCTTTATTTCAGTTTATTTTAGTTTTTCTTCATCTGGTTTAGTGCTCCAGTTTAATTTAGTATTAATTTAGATCTTAGTTTTCTTCTAGCTTTAGCTATTTTCTAACCGTTTTTCTTTTAGTTATTTTCTTAGCATTTTTTTAAGACTCTTGCCAAGGCACTGCTGTTCCTTTCCTTGTCTATATTTTCTTATATATAAAGATGCATACTTTTACTCATGATTATGGTCAATTTAATTCTGTGAGTTTCGGTAACATTTATTGTGAGCATTGTAGTGAAACGTAGCATACCATTAACGATTGTCCGAATATATTTGAACCTTCAAAATTTGAACAAGAAGATGTCACCTATGATTACAACCAATGGCCACGAGATGAATCCTATTTATATAGTTATGACCCTGGCTACTTGAACCCTCAATATTATTTCTCAAGTGAGCATGAGAGCTATGAATCACTATGTGAATTTTATCCATAACCAAGTCCCCGCTTAGAAGCCTTGCTAGCCGATTTTACTAGGGAATGCGAGGAGCATAGACGACAATTTGCATAGATTATGCAATGAGATCTAGCAAGGGAAGAAACCAAATGACGAGAAGGTGACTTAGATGACTAGATTACCCCTAATATGACGGAGACTCACTTTGAACGAATGGATGAGGAAGACGTGGATGACATAGGAAGTGAAGAAGAACAATCCATTCAATGACCACTTGAAGGAGAACTTGAGGATTATATAATTGATACTTTAATCGAGGAGTGCATTGCTTCAATCAAAACACCTTCTAACCTAAAAAATCTAGAAGAGCCTACCTTAACCCTCACCAAAACTTCAGTTACCAATAGCGAAGCTCTTTTAGTGATTTGTAATGATAAAATTTCATTCGACATAATAGAATCTACTAATCAATCTTTTGGTGAGAATGCCCATGGTGAGTTATGTTATTTACAACATTTGGACAAAATGGAATACTATGATCAAACTCCTAATAATTCTGTGAAGATAAGTATGTTCAATCTTGAACCAAGGAAGGAAGCTAGTAAATATCTACCCCTCCATGAGCAAGATTTAAGAGATGTGGTGATGATGGACCATAATGGAGGAGGCGTAAAGTGACCAAATATCTCCCCCACGAGCAAGATTCAAACGCATCAAGAAGGGGAGGAAGAAAAATCTCCTTGGTCCACTAGAGACAAGATGAGACGCAGGAGTACGGTCAAGCTAAAGACCTTAAACAAGAGCTTCTTGTTGGGTTTCCTCGGCACCGTGGCGAGTGTGTGTTCGAACATGTTTCGTAAACATGCACACAACTGAAGCAATAAAAGTAATAAATCTAATTTATTACAACACACACATCACATGCATACAGAATACAATATGTGTAGACATAATCACTATTTAAAATTTTGCAATAAAAGGAAACTTATACTAGGTATATCTGACGGATCACGTGTAGCGGGAATGACATTAATCGTAGTGACCCTTGCTAGAATTGCCTCTATCCATGTCCACGCCGAGTATAGTCAGGATAGCTTAACAAAGTCACGAGCCTCATCTTCACAAAAGTCACTAACCTCGAGTCAAAGACAATGCGATCCGAGAGACGATCACAATCTGAAATAAATTTGGATCCCAAAAATGAGTTTCACAAACTCGCTTGTTGTAAGCGGTTTTTGTCAACCGTTTGACGAAAACATATCCCTCCACTTATGAGGATTGTCGGAGATCCAATCCCTGGCAAGTAGACCGCTTTCGGAGCATAAAACACCAACCAAATGGCCTCTCTATGCAAAGGAGAACAAGCTGTCCAAAACTAGACAGCTTGTATAGGTGGAAGAAGTGGCCGGCCAAAGGCTTGGGAGGTTGGTCGGCGACTGAGGATGGCCCAAGGGATGTCGGTGGCTGGTGGATGGTCAGCGGCGAGGAGAGACAGCAACTCCTTTGGGCGGCGGCGACAAGGAGAAGAGGAGGAGAAGGAAAGGAGGCTAGGGTTTCCAATGCAAAGTTGTATCAATCATCCACAAAACCCTTAAGTTGTGTTTTTATAGAGAACACATTCTCCTAATGGTTATTGATTCATAATAAAAACCTATTAACCCGCTCCAATAACTTAAGTTAAAATAAACTAAACCGCATTGGTCTATTTTAAGTTAAAACGAACCGAACCAACTTTGGTTCATTTGTTTAAAACAAACTAAACCACTTTGGTTTATTTTCCACCATTGGATTAGAACCAAACCAATTTGGTTCATCCATTATGTCTTCAAAAGACACGACCCATCAATGCTTCCAATGCTACTGAAACCATTTTATACTCGCTCTTTGTTTGGTCCAACCAAACCTAGTCTCTCTCGATCTGAGAATTGTATTCTCAAACTCATTTTAAATCCTTTGGATTACGCTTGTTGTGTGTGTGACCAAATAGGTTCTCGGTTTATGTTGGTCGTCTATAATTAACCATTAATTATAGAACGATCATGAGTGGTACCTAATAGTACATCATGATCCCCAATTAATCAGAAAATCAATGGTTGATCCCAGAACACTTCTGAAACCCTTCAGCAGCTATAGTAAATCGTGTCTCGTTTCCTTCACTCATCTTATACCCACTTTGTTCAGGACATGGTCTATAGTGTCAGTCCCCACTAGGCTGACTACGTCACATCTAGCCCAAGTATTACTTTCTCGTCCTACGGATTCTAGTTACTACATATGTATCCAAGAGTACCATACTCTAAACATGTAATGCTTTGGGCAAAGACCTTAGTAACAATATGACGAGAGACCATAGGGTATACATCTCCTCACAAGGAGCGGTGAATCCTTTGTAGGCTATTCAAACACCTTCGGCCACTTCGACTTATACCCAATCATACCGGATCCACATCTCCTCGGAGATGCTTGCTTAAGATGTCAAAGCATAAGTCTTCATGACCAAGATGACTTGAATACTGCAAGTCGAAGGAACATCACACTTAAGTTGCTGTAAGAACTTCATTGATATATCCATATATGCAGAGAACCATATGAAGTCTTACAGTTGGTCACTCCAATGAACTAGTTACCATACTAGCATCCACGATTAACTCTGGACATCCCAATGTCTCCAGCTAGTGAGGAACAACTGCTTGGATAAACCAAAGAGTTTTCCTCGTGCTAGTCTCAAATGAATCGATGGCATTCGTATGCATCAATTCATCGACTAGGGATAATTCCAATACATCACAATTATACATGTAGAGATACTCACTAGTTGTGATCTAATAACAAATTCTCTCATGCTATGAATCTTATTGCGGAAATTCAGTAAATGAGTTTAAGATCCAATCAAATATATGAAAACATGTATACTCAAATAGTGAATCTTCATTTATTAAATAAATGGTACAACCATAAGGCGATTGTCTTAGGACACCTCTCATATATTACTAACACTTCTTGGGAGGCAACCCAAGTGTAGTTTTATATATGTTTTTGATTTTATTGCATTCATGTTTATAATTTAGACTTTGATTTATGGTCATTTACATTTTTGCAAATAATTTAGGATTAGAAAGAACTTGCTAGGAAGAAACAAAAATTGTTTTGAGCCCACCTAGTCTACGACGAGAGCCTGCACTTGCACCACCATCTTTTTCTACATTCGAGCAGGATACAGGTACATCTGCTTATAACTTTTCAGAGTTCCGATCGTGCCTTGATGACATATACGTCGAGCAGCGGACACAGAGGCAGTGATGGGAGGAGCAGAGCACTTATACAAAGGCAGATTTCAAGTCTTACGGGACCACTTCCAGTGGGCCAAGGAGTTCTATGACAAGGGGCATATCTATTTCCTGGAGGAGGCTGCCCATCGTCAGGAGGAAGCTGCATATCGCTAGAAGGTTCGGTAGCACATGCGTGCCCAGCAGACACAGTGGGCCCAGGAGGAGGAGCACCAAGCAACTGCTGCATCCACCAGCTCTCAGATTGACCACATGTACATGTGACATCAGCGGCTGAGCTCCAGATTCACCCAGGAGCCCGACATGCCGAGGCTACCAAACTTTCCACCTCGGCCACCATATTAGAGGTATAGCTTTATACAAGTTTGGGGAGGGACCCCATGTTAATTTTGATTTATTTTGTTTCAAGCGGTAGTTTCTTTCCTAATATTTGCATTTTAGTTAGCATTCATTTGTTCATGCATAGGTTGTTTAGTTTCTTTCAGCACTTAGTTTTTGCTATCTATAAGCTGCCTCAGTAGTATTTTTAAAGTTTTCTTCATGAGTTATTTCCATGGGTAGCTTAACTTTATTTACCTTGTGGTATTTTATTTTATTTTATTTGCTCTAATGAATGTTCTAGACTTACACTGTTTAGTTTTTATTTTTACACCTACACATGATGAACATTCTGAAAGGGAAAATCTAGTATGTACTTAGTTATGATTTATCTCAGTAGTCTAGTACTTTGGAATCCATAGGTGACTCTAGATTTAACATTTTAGTTACTGGAGATGCTCAGATTGTGGAAGCCCATTTGAAAAAATCAAAATCCTAAGAGAGAGAGAAAAGAAAAGAAAAAAATGGAATAAGAAAAGAAAAACAAAGAAAAAAGTGAGTAAGAAAAATTGAAAAATATTATAAGGGATAAAAAAACAGTTGTCGTGAGTGGAAATGGTTAGGTGCTCCTTTGAGACCGAGTTAGGTTACTGGGGAAACACCTACCAATTTCTCTCAATATCGAGCACACCTTTGAGACTTTATGCTAGATCTAGAGAACGACCCTCGCTTTGGGCAGGTAAGTGGCTAAGAACCGGAGACCTTAAGAAAGCTATAGGATGATGACTTAACTTACCATGGAATGAGTATCCCCTAAGAAGATTCGCTTAGCACGTGCACGAGAAGCTAACTTAGTGAATTTTTAGAACATATTTATTTTGCTTTGATTACAAATACCACTTGATAAATTTAGTTGACAAGCTAAGTATGGAACAATGCTTTTTAAAATTTCATGGCACTAAGGTTTGTTTGAAGACAAGCAAAGATTTAAGTCTGGGGGAATTGATGTGAGCAAAACATATAGGATTTTAAGAGTAGTTTTCGCTTACATCCTATTGTATTTTATATTTGATTCTTGCATATTTCACTTTATATTTCTTGCATTTCCTATTTTCTGGTTCGGAGATCTTCTCTTTGTACTCTTGTGTGCAGGACAACATTCTACGGGGAAAATGGCATACTTTTGGAGCAAAAAGAAGGCATTTGGCAGCTAGAACAGAATGACACACACCCTGGCCCTGTGAATCCACATGGCTCGTGCCCCAGTGCCACACATGGCCTAGCTGTGTGAATCCACATGGCCGTGTGACGCTGGGCGATTTCGACATGGTTCAGTTATTTTCTAGGTTTCAGAGAGATCCGATCTGATGTATATATAAAGGAAGTTATGCCCAAACCCTAGAGGGGAGACCCGACGGCTGGGATGGCACACCAGTGCCCTGAAAAGCACTGGAAACTCGCAACGGGGAGGAAGGAAATCACTTGAGAATCAAGTTCTACACTTTAACGCCAAAGAGAAGAGCCACATTGCATTGTAATTCATGTTCCTTACGCAATTTATATTATTCCTATAAATTCGATTATGCTTTGTGTTTCTCTTCTTGTATTCATGGAGTAGATTCTCCAATTCTCGGATTAGGGAGTAGTTTGTGTGCGTAGAATATGCTATTTTAAATATATTTCTATTCTTGAATTCATATTTGCAATTGATGTTCGTTTAGATCGATGTTATTCGTTTTGGCTTTCTATCTACTGTGTGTAGCCGATATGAGGGGTGATAGCTATTGTATCAAAGATTTAGGAGAACTAAGGAGGAGCCTAGGAGTTGATCTCTCTTCGGTAACCGCGGATAGAAGGGTGTGATAGAGTCAGAAACGAGACACATTCTGATTTGTCACAAGGATTGATTCAACATCCTCGTACCGCCTACCCCATCCTAAAGCCAGGGGTCGACTTGGTATGGCAGAGGTAGTTCCCGATAGATAAGAAAGCTCATCAGGGAAGTGTATGATGTCCCTTCCACAAAATCGTAGTTAGAAATAAAGACGACATTCAATTGATAGAGTGTTCTGTGACACACAGGCGAAATCTAAGTCCTAGAATCTCATTCAAAGACTCGTAGCAAACCTTCTCTTCCTCCGTGTGACACTATACTTGAGTTAAGTCCACCATCAACCTCTCATTCGTGAACCCTAGGATTCCCAATCCGAACAACAACATGTCCATTGGACAAATCGATACTCGAAATCTCAGTCCCTGTGGGATCGATATTCTTTATTACTTGATGACATCCGTGCACTTGTGGGCGTTGAGCGCGAGCGTGCGCTTCGAGTCCTTGACGATTCCCATCGCGAGATTTGAGGTCGCATTCGCGTGCATTAGGTTCTAGAAGTGTGATTCTTTCACACTAAATAGGTATACGATGTGTCAACTTAAAATGGAAAGGAAGTTAACCTAACCATAGTGGATTTGACACTTTAGAGCATTTTCAAAGTATAATGATACTTTGAAAATGAATTTAGAACTATGATCCTAAAAAATTTTAGGATGTGCGAATAGAAATAATAAAAAGTTGAAAGTTGATCATGATTGTGTAGGGATGTATACAGAAAAGTCTATCTTTTGTATGAACATCTTTATTTTGAAATAAGAATCACATGATCATTGTTTGCATATTTTTATGGTTATGCATATTGTCTAATACTTTACATTGTAGATAACATGGTGTGTGGTGTCACATGGGAGATCATGTTATCGGCTCCTTGAAAAGTATAAGTAAAGGCTCACAACCGAGATGACTTTGGACAAACCATCTGAATGGTTGTAGTGTGATTTGGTATTGGTTTGTCTTGACCAGAAAATCACACTAGTACACTTTGTGTGTATTGAGCAGGACCGACTTAGAGGTGATTCGATTTATTGCTGACTACATAATCGAATCGGACCTCATATATTATATTGTACATACTCTTAATCCCGATATAATAACGGGCACAAATACTTAGTATTCATCTCTTTGATTTACTAATGGGCGAGATTTATAGATTAAATTGATAGGTTCGGTAAGTTGGGAGATGATATTATTTATATGGTGTGCCATTGATTATAGGAGGAAACCGTGTCCTATATATTAGGATGATGATGTCCGCTTGAGGAGCTCATAAGGTTCATCATGTAGACCCTGCAGGTGGACTTGGTCCGACATGATAAAAAAGTTGAGTGGTACTACTCATGGAGTTAGATGTTGATTAATTAATGGTCAGTAAATTAATTAATTGATGGACATTCGAGATCTTAAACACGGGGAGAAAATGTACAAATAATATATGGAGCCCATATTAACTTATGGGGGTTGGTGAGGTAGATCAATGATAATCCTTTAGTGGATTAGATTATCATTAATGGATCAGACTTTATGTGGGCTTGATCCATGGGTGGCCAAGATCCAACTCCTCCTCAAGGTCCCTATTGTAGCCTATTAACACCTCATGAAGCTTAGATCCAATGGATAGAAACAAAACTCTAGATCCAAAGGTGGAGATTAAAACTCTAAGATCCGACGGTTGAGATTAAATCTCTAGATCCGACGGTTGAGATTAAATCCCTAGAACCAATGGTGGAGATTAAACCAAGGCTTATCCCTAACTCTATAAAAGAATGGAATAGGGGTGGGCGGCAAGACACAATTAGAGGAAAGGGTGCTAGGGTTTTGGGCGGCAAGGGCAAGGGAGGCTTAGGGTTTTGGGTGGCAACAATTAAGGAAAGATGTTTTCTTCTTCTTCTTCCTTAGGTGGCCGGCACCCTTCTTCCTTCTTCTCTCCTTGGTTTGGCCGGCGCCCAACCTTCTGCCCTTCATCTATGGCTTATGATGGATGGCATTAGGGTTTCTTCCCTTGGCCGGCAAGTATTCCTAGTTGGGGTAGGATTATGAGTGGGCGGCTAGGGTTAGGGTTTGGTTGTTGGTTGTGGGCGGAAACTTGAGGAGAAAGCTTTTTCTTCTTCTTCCATGGTTTGGCCGGCAACCTTCCTCCTTCCCTCTACCTTGGTTGGTGCTCAACCTATTCTTCTTCCCCTCATCCATGGCCAGAAATTAGGAGTTTTAGGTTTAGGGTTTGGGCGGCGACAAGGAGAAGGATTGCTTTCCTTTCTCTTCTCTAATTGTTGGCCGGCGCCCATGCCCTTATTGATTCTCCTTTGGCTGGTTCCCATACTCCATGTTCTCTTCCTTGGCTGGCGGCAACATCAAGTTTATTGATTTGGTGGTCGGTTCTAGATAGGAAGATGAGTTTTGTTTTATGATCTTCCTTTGTTCAGAGTGAACAAGGAAAGGGAGATTGGTGATCTAGGAAGCTTCAAGTTTTGGTAGATCGTCGCCCACACGACGTCCAAAAGGAGGAAGGACATACAATAGAAGATCAAGAGGTATAACAAGAGGTATAATCTTGTTTATTTTGATTAGTATTCTTTTGTATTATGTCTATAATTATTTTTCAATTATATGCATGTTGTATGTGGTTGTTTACTTTATGTATACGGCTAGATAATACTTGGATCCCGAACATAAACACAAAAGTCGGCGATCCGTACATCGTCTATTTCGCGGCTACTCGTAGAATAGAGGTTGGTCGCTTGAACAACAAGTTTGTTCAAGTGACCTCTCTAAACGAATAGCACGACGATGACTTGGTTGTTTAGGCAATCCCTTTTGTCTAGGATTAAATTTTTTTAATCTGGGGACATCGATGAGATCGCCATGAACAAGCAAGAGGTGAAGTGGGAAGCGAAGTTTCCCCTCACGGACTCGAAAGCTAAACCATTCAATTGGTATGAGAGCTTCCAGGGCAAAACCCTACAGATTGGCACAATTAGGCTAGAGTAAATAGTGTGTCAAGTTGGGGCTTTTGACACTCTCGAGAGAGTTGGTCTGTTATTATGTCAAGTTTGATATTTGACATAATTTTAGATAATTGTAATTAGATTTAGGACCTAGGTATCTCTATACCTTTTTGGCATGCTTTGTTTGCCATAATCTATATCAAGACATCATGTATCACATGATTATTTAAAATGTCATGTTATTACTTAGGTTATTTTTATCATGTCATAACATCATGTATCATTGGAAATACTTTCAACTTATGCACATCTAATATGCCATGATCATATCCATGCATTATACTTATCAAATTGAAATTAAGGACAAATGACATTATTTAACATCCTAGGTAAGAAGATAAAATTGGATATGCCTAGATAATAATACATAATCCCTTAGTCTAGGGAAGAACAAAATCACATCTCACAAAAACATAGGATGGCTTTTGTGTTTGTATTGAAACACCTTAGACATAAGTGAGATGTGATGCATGCAAACACAACCTCAAATATAGCGACGGGAGCCGTCGAGAACTCGAAGTGCGCACTCGTGCTCAATGCTTGCAAGTGCACGGATGTCGTCAAGTAATAAATAGATTATCGATCCCACAGAAACTGAGATTCAAGTACTGATTGTTCAGTGAACGTTATTATTCAGACTTTAGTTCTAAGGGTTGTGATTACGAGGATTGTCAGCGGTCCTAACTCTAGTACGGTGTCACACGGAGGCAGGGAAGGTTGGTTCGAGGTTCAAAAAGAGATCCTAGGACTTCGGTTTCACTTGTGCAACATGGAACATGATAATCAATTAAATGTAGTTTGGTTCTCTAATAAGGGTCATGTGGAAGGGACATCATACCCTTTCCCGATGAGCTTTCGCATCTATCGGGAACTACCTATCCTTAACCAGGCCGACCCTTTCGTTAATATAGGATAGACGGTACGAGGGTGCCAAATCAATCCCTACAAGGAGTCGGAACGTGTCTTGTTCCCTACTCCATCGTACCCTTCTACCTAAGGTTACCGGTGATGAGAACAACCCCTTGGTTCCTCTTTAATTTCCCTAGATCTTTGATACAAGGGTTGTCACCCCTTTTATCGGCTATGCACAATAGATAGAAAACCAAAACACAATTTTCATTAAATCAAACAAAAATGAACTGCAAATAGAAATCCTAAAACAGAATTTACATTCGATCTAGCATGTTCTATGTACACAAGTTACTCCCTGATCCTAAAATCGGAGGTTCTACTCCATAGACAAAAAAGAACTAACACAATCCATATTAGAATAGTTCATTACAATGCAGGAGATGAATAGAAAGTAAATTTCAGTACTCTTGGTTCTTCTCTTCGATGTCGGAGCATAAGATACGATCCTCTAGCCGTCTTCTTCTTCCCAGTTGTGAGTTTCTGAAGCTTTTTAGGGCGTCGGTGTGCCATCCCGACCATCGTGCCTCACCCCTAGGGTTTGAGTGTGGCCTTTCTTATATAGACTTGAGGCCGACGCTGCTCGAATCCATGAAAAAACCCTAGTCATGCCAAAAAAATGCCAGTGCCACACGCTCGTGTGGATCCACATGGCCAGGTCATGTGTGGCACTGGGTTGGTGGGGCACGACCGTGTGATTTCACACTGTCGGGTTGTGCCTTCCTTTTGCTCCAAAAGTGTGTCGTTTATCCTGTAAAGTGTTGTCCTACACACAAAAGCACAAAAAGCATATCTCCTAACTAGAAAATATGAAATGCATGCAAAACAAAGTACGACATGCATGAAACAAGTATAAAATACAGCGAGATGTGAGTGAAAACTACTCCTAAAACTCTATATGTTTTGCTCACATCAATTCCCCAAACTTAGATCTTTGCTTGTCCTCAAGCAAACCTCAGTGCCATGAAATTTTAAAAAGCATTATTCCATACTTAGCATGTCAACTAGATTTATCAAGTGGTATTTTCAATAAAAACAAAATAAATATGTTCTAAAAATTCACTAAGTTAGCTTCTCGTGCACATGCTAAGCGAATCTTCTTATGGGATACTCGTTCCACAGTAAGTTAAGTCGTCATCTTATAGCTTTCCTAAGGTCTCCGGCTCTTAGGCACTTACCTACCCACAATGAGGGTCGTTCCCTAGATCTAGCACAAAGTCTCAAAGGCATGCTCGCTATTGAGAGAAATTAGTAGGTGTTTCCCTAGTAACCTAACTCGGTCTCAAAGGGGTACCTATCCATTTCCACCCATGACAACTGTTTTTTTATCCCTCATAACTTTTTTTTTCATAGAACTTTTGTTCTTCTCCTACTCACAGGGATTTTGATTTTTCCGAATGGGCTTACACAATCTGAGCATCTCCAGTAACTAAAGTGCTAAACCTAGAGTTACTTATGGATTCCAAAGTACTAGACTACTAGGATGAATCATAATTATGTATGTACTAGATTCTTCCTTTTAGAATATTCATCAAGTGTAAGTGTAGAAATAAAAGCTAATCCGTGCAAGTCTTGAACATTCATTAGAACATATAAAATAAAATATCATGAGATAAATAAAGTTAAGCTACCTATGGAAACAATTTGCAAAGAGATCTTAAAAAATACTACTGAGGTAGCTTAAAGATAGCAAAAACTGTTGGTGCAACAATGCCCCAAGCATTTATATATTTTGATGTTTGGATATTCATCTAAGTTAGGCAATGTTTTGTGATCTAATTGTGAACATGTTTAAGTGACAGGAAAATCCAAGTATGAAGACTTGGTAAAAGACAAGTCCAAGTGTGATCTTGGCAAAGAGAAGTCAAAGGAAAGGTCTTGGCGGCGTAAGTCCAAGCATGTAGTCTTGGCGGCGCAAAGTCCAAGCAGTCCATGGCAAAGAAAGACCAAAGGCAAGTCTTGGCGGCATAAGTCCAAGCATGTAGTCTTGGCGGCGTAAAGTCCAAGCGTACTTTGGCAAAGAAGAAACCCAAAGCATGACGAAACCGAAGGAAGCTTTTGAAGGCAAGCGCATGGATGGAGTCGTGGACTCAGAGAAATCCTAGAGGGGCAAGGCTGATGGAGAAGCTAGAAGGTTAAGTCTAGGCTTAGGATATGTTTTCAAGTATGAATTAGTCATACTTGGGGTGTGCCAGTCGACTGGAACATGGTATCAGTCGAACTGGCCTTTAAAATGCAGCATTAGAGGTTGGAGGGTTGTTGGCAGTCGACTGGGAGTTATCCCAATCGAACTGATGAATGATCGACCAGACCCGGCCACGCATAGCGCGATCGACTACCATTATTGGCGATCGGCCCACGAATAAAACGCCGTAGCCCATCGGCGATCTCTGGCGATGTCGATCGAAGCCCTTTGTTGGCAGTCGACTGATAGTCTTTCTGTTGGCGATGACGATGGCAAATCCCGCAAATCCAGCTGTTCAAAAGCCATTAGAATCGACGACAGTCGACTGATGAAAGTCATTAGTCTACTGATATGCCTCCAATGGTAAAAAAAGGCTCTTTCCTATAAAAAGAGGCCAAGGGGAGCAAGAATGTTAGGGCAATCTCTTGCCGTGATATGGTTTTGATGGTGTGGCAAAGGGTTTAAGTTAGTGTGTTATGTTTATTTGATATGTGCGTTGAAGTCGTGCAGGACTTAGTAATTCGCACATGGAGCCATGGCGAGTTTCACATCTCATGACTCGTGCCTTGAGTCGGTGAAGGATAGCTTTGCAGAAGCCGTGCGCTTGGAGCATCCGAGGGACCACCGGACGAGAAGCTTGGAGTGAAGCCGGAGGAAGTAGACTTCGAGGCAAGAGACGCGAAGGAGCATTCGAGCCGTCGCTGATCTTCTTAGGGGCGTGGCGAAAGCGAAGAGAACTTCGAGGCGGGGACTCAGAAATGAGTGGCGATTGTAACGGAGCTCTTAGGTGAAACTTGGCCATTTGGCCAAGTGTCGATGGGTTTTCACACCCGATCGCCATGTCATGGCAATGATCGCCCAGTCGAGTGTAGCTCGACCGGTATACGATCGATCGTTTGTGGCGCTGCCGATCGCCATACGCTTAGCGATCGCAAGATTAGCGATGATCGCCAAGGCGCGGCCGATCGTCAATAGGGTTTTGCCATAGACCGCTCGTAGCGATCGGGCGATTGATCCGGTCGAATGACCGGTGAGGTCCAAAGAATGATCGCCAAGAGTTCCGCTGACAACAGCGGTCGATCCGACGCGAGGCCGTTAGGACGACGGGCAATGATCGCCATGGGCGGCAATGATCGATGGCGCCAACGGGAAGAAGTTAGCCCTCTCTATAAAAAGAGAGGGTGTGAGCCTTTGAGAGGCTAATGCTTAAGTTCCAAACAATCTTCCTAGTGCCCCACAAGCTCTAAACTCTTCTTACTCGTTTTTAATCCATTCTATTTGTAAGAAGAGTGATCTTGATTGTAAAGGTTACCTCCACCTAGCTTGGTGCAAAGGAGAGACCATTTAGTGGATTGGTTGAGCGGAGTGATTCACCGAGACGAATCGGGACCGTGGATTAGCGGCGTAGCCGTGAACCACGCGTTACATCTTGTGTTAGCATTGTCTATTTCCTTTGCTTTGTTTTATTTGTTTAATTTGCTTGTATTGTTGTTTCCGCTTGCGCTAATCTAATTGTAGACGAGCAAATTCCGATAACCAACGAACGAGGGCTATTCACCCCCCTCTAGCCGGCCATATCGATCCCCTACAAGTGGTATCAGAGCCGAGGTTGCTTGTCACCGGACTAACCGCCGCAACAAGCCCTACATCAAAAATGGCCGGCTCCAACATCCACCCACCGAAGTTCGACGGCGAATTCTCTTGGTGGAAAAGGAGAATGGAGGTATTCTTCGAAACCGATTTCGATATTATGCTTATAATGGAAAATGGTTTCGAGTTGCCTAGGGATGAAAGGGGTGAGCCAATAGAGAAGTCAAGGTGGAATAAGAAGCAACGAGGAGCACCTTGCAAACTCAAAGGCAAAACATCATCTTCTCAATGTGCTCCCTCAACAAGAGATCAACCGGATCGGAGAATGCACTAGCGCCCAAGAGATGTGGGAGAAGCTTGTAGAGCTTCATGAAGGCACCTCGGAGGCCAAGCTTGCAAGAAGAGACCTCCTCCGCTCCCAACTATCCAATATAAAACTAGAAAAGGGAGAAAAGGTAACCTCACTACACTCTAGGTTTAAAGAAATTTTAATTGGGCTAACAAGTGTAGGTGAGAAGCTATCGAACCAGGACATGCTCATGAAGGCTATAGATGCCTTTCCCGGTCCTCAAAGTGGAGTTCCATGGTGGACTCCTTCTATATGTCCAAGAACTTGGAAGTAAGTACCTTGGAGGAGTTCTTCTGACAATGGAGCTCCACAAACGAGGCTTGAAGGAATTCAAGAAGAGCCAAGAATTCAACCCTCAAGAGGAGTAGCATTGTTGGCAAACAAGGGAAGAAGAAGATGGAAGTCCCTCCTCCTCCGATGATGAAGCCTCCTCCTCCTCCATGGATAGCACCAAGGAAGCCTACATGGTAAGGAAGGTGAGGCGTGTATTTAAGAATTTTAGATTTGATAAATCAAATGATAGGAATAGAAGACCAAGGGGAAGGTGATATGCTACAATTGCCAAGGAGAGGGACACATAAGGGACAATTGTCCTCTCTAAACAAAAGCAAGGAAGAGAGGAAAAGAAAGAAGAAAAGAAGAAGAAAAGGGAGCAAGAAAAGAAGGAAGAGGAGAAGAAGGCAAAAGAAAAGGGAAGGCCAAAGCATTCAAGGCCAAGACATGGGATGATCCTTCCTCATCCTCCTCCTCATCATCGGATGAGGAGAATGCCTTTGTCGCCAATTTGGCCTTGATGGCCTTTGACGATTTGGATTGCTCCTCCTCCGAAAATGAAGGATCAAGCACAAGAGGAGAGAGCTCAAGTGAAGGGGGAGCCTCCTCCACATCATCATCCTCCTCATCATCCGAAGAAGAAGAAGAGGACATGGAAACTATGGTAACGAAAGCCTCTCCTAGTAAAATAGTTTCTATGATTTCTAGTTTAACTAGGGATTTGTTTAGAGCAAAGAAGAAAAATAAATGCATGCTAGATCAAATTAAGGCATTAGAAAATAAGCTAGAAAATGCATGCCTAAATAATAATGATACTTCTTCTTGCCATGATGATGCATGCTCACATGATAATTATGTGCCTTTAGATGTTAGTGATGCATGCATAGAAGAAAATAGGGCATTAAGGGAAAAGGTAGATTATTTAACCAAAGCCCTAGGAAAATTCACAATAGGCTCCAATACCCTTAATATGATCATTGGGAGCCAAAGGGCTAGCTTCAACAAAAAAGGCCTAGGATATAAAGAGAAGAAAAATGAGAAGGCCTATAAATGCCTAATTGCTAGGGGACAAGACAAAAACAAAGTAATAGCTAAGAAATGGATCCCCAAAGAATTTCTAGTGAACCCCATAGGCAAAAATCTATTTTGGGTTCCAAAATCCATCCTTAAGGGTTAGAAAACCCCTAGGGTAGTCAACCATATGAACTTGACCTATATCATATTTTGGTTGACTTAGGATGACGGGACAACATTTTTAGATAGTGTTGGGTGATGATAACGTGCCCATAAATAGATAATAATGCTTAAATCATGATGATTAATGTAATTTCTATGCATATGTTTGCAATCATGATTTATGATTTTGACATTTGGCACATTATCATGAGAAATAGGTTTAAATCATGCTTTAGGTGATACTTTACTTATAATCATCATATAATGCCTAATGCATGATTATAATTTAATGAAAACATGTATTTCATGATCATAATGTGAAATTAATTGATATATGTCATTATGATCATGTAGGTTGTTAGGTTGATACTTAACCATGATAGAATTGCTTGAATATATTGGTTAAGTATATATATACAAATACCCCCCTAGGATGCATCTCACACTCACTATAGGCTAACTTGATTGCAAACTTAGCATGGGTGAGATGTTAGGATGATACAAATGTCCACTAATGACTATGGCATTTAGATGGTTATTTAAAGTATCAAAATATCAATAATAGACCAATCATGGGGAAGGCTTATGTTTAATTAATAGACATATTGCCCAAAGATCATGGTTGGATATTTCTAATGTTTTCAAAACAATTTCTTACCTTAAAATACATGTATTCATGTTTTGAAACAATTGGATGCAAAACTAGGTAGCTAACTTGATACTAACATGCTCAAAAACTAGTGGTTTTTCAAGTGTTTGGATTTTTGGCAAATCTTGTAAAATATAATGATTTTTCATGAAAAACTATTTTTCCTTGATAGATATACTTAAGAGAAATATGTTCCTCGAATTTCATGATTTTTCAATTTTTACAAATTTTTAATGCATTTCTGAATTTCATCCAGAAAATCAGAAATTCGGCTTCCTTTGTGCCAGTCGACTGCCATACTGATAGCAGTCGACTGGTGGCCTGTAAATCAGAATATTGAAGGCCGAATTCAGTTTGTAAACCTCCTACAAGTGGTAGAAATATACTTGATGCCTCCTACAGTTTTTAAATCAACTTGACATATTTTTCCCTCCATTATACTTGATGCCATGAGCTTATAACTTAGTGTTAATCTTTTTGATGGTGTCAAAGGGGGAGAAATAAGTATGTTTAAGTTAATCACATTAGGGGGAGAAATATATGTAGGGGGAGAAATATATGATAGGGGGAGAAATATATGATAGGGGGAGAAAATTTGTATAGAGAATTTCATGGATTAAGGGGGAATTGCATGTTGTTATATCATGTTTATCTTTACATGCTTTCTTACCTTAGAATTTATATCAAATGTTTTTACCTAACTTAAACGGATTGCCACACATCAAAAAGGGGGAGATTGTTAGGGCAATCTCTTGCCGTGATATGGTTTTGATGGTGTGGCAAAGGGTTTAAGTTAGTGTGTTATGTTTATTTGATATGTGCGTTGAAGTCGTGCAGGACTTAGTAATTCGCACATGGAGCCGTGGCGAGTTTCACATCTCATGACTCGTGCCTTGAGTCGGTGAAGGATAGCTTTGCAGAAGCCGTGCGCTTGGAGCATCCGAGGGACCGCCGGACGAGAAGCTTGGAGTGAAGCCGGAGGAAGTAGACTTCGAGGCAAGAGACGCGAAGGAGCATTGCAGAGCCGTGCGCCTGATGCTGCCGAGGGACGTGGCCGAGAACGAAGAGAACCCAAGGCGAGGACTCAGAAATGAGAGTGAGCGATTGTAACCCGGGAAGGGTAGCTCTTAGGTGAAACTTGGCCATTTGGCCAAGTGTCGGATGGGTTTTCGACACACCGATCGCCATGTCATGGCAGCTGATCGCTCGAGTCGAGTGTAGCTCGACCGTATACGATCGATCCGGTTTGTGGCGTGATAGCCGATCATCGTTACGCGGCCGATCGCAAAGATTAGCAATGATCGGCCAAGGCGCAAGCCGATCGTCAATAGGGTTTCGGCCATAGAACCGTTCGTAGCCGATCGGCCGATTACGGGGTCGCGAATGATCGGTGAGGTCCAGAATGATCGCAAGAGTTCCGATTGGACAACAACGGCCGGCATCCGACGTGTTCGGAGGCCATTGTAGGATGACGATCGCCATGGGCGGCATCGGTGATGGCGGCCAACGGGAAGAAGTTAGCCCTCTCTATAAAAAGAGAGGGTGTGAGCCTTTGAGAGGCTAATGCTTAAGTTCCAAACAATCTTCCTAGTGCCCCACAAGCTCTAAACTCTTCTTACTCGTTTTTAATCCATTCTATTTGTAAGAAGAGTGATCTTGATTGTAAAGGTTACCTCCACCTAGCTTGGTGCAAAGGAGAGACCATTTAGTGGATTGGTTGAGCGGAGTGATTCACCGAGGACGAATCGGGGACCGTGGATTAGCGGCGTAGCCGTGAACCACGTTACATCTTGTGTTAGCATTGTCTATTTCCTTTGCTTTGTTTTATTTGTTTAATTTGCTTGTATTGTTGTTTCCGCTTGCGCTAATCTAATTGTAGACGAGCAAATTCCGATAACCAACGAACGAGGGCTATTCACCCCCCTCTAGCCGGCCATATCGATCCCCTACAAAGAAGAGGCTAATGCTTATATTCTGATCATTCTCCTAAGCTCCCACAAGTTTTTCAAGCTTTCTAAGTGATCTTAAATCCTCTCCTCCTCTCTCTAAGCTCAAGTTTCATTCTTTGTAAAGAAGAGAAGTTTTTGTTGTAAAGGAAAGCTTCTTAGTGGAATTGCTTGGGTTGATCCACCTTAAGGATCGCCGTGGAGTAGGAGCGTTATCTCCGAACCACGTAAAGGCCTTGTTATCATTGTTCTTTCGTTTTTACTTATATTATCTTTGTTTGTTTCCACTAATCATTTTTGTAGAAACGAAAACACTCTATTCACCCCCCTCTAGCTTCCAAACGATCACCAACAAGTGGTATTAGAGCCCGAATCACATCGGAAGATCTAACCATCAACCAAAGCATGGAATTTCAAGAGGGATATAGTACGGCGTGGCCTCCATTCTTCGACGACAATGATTTCGGCTATTGGAAAGATAGGATGGAATACTACCTCATGAATGATATTGAAAATTGGTTTAGTATTGTAGATGGATTCGAAAAGCTGGTCGATGAATTCGGAGCACCACTACCGACAAAAGATTAGACAAGAGAGATGGCAAAGAAAGCACAAGCTAATGCAAAAGCAACGACCACACTTCAATGTGGTCTATCCAAGGAGCAACTTTCCAAAGTCGGGCCTTTCAACTCCGCAAAAGAGCTTTGGGAGAAGCTCATCGAATTGAATGAAGGTTCAAAGGAGACTAGAAGAGCCAAAAGAGACCTATTGATAGGTCAACTCCAAAGTTTCACCATGAAGACCAACGAGACCGTGAGCCAAATGCACGGTCGCTTCAAGGAAGTAGTCAACGGACTACATGTAATAGGTGAGAAGGTCGACAACCGAGACCTTGTAAGGTAAGTACTCCAAGCCTTCCCTAGAACAACCTTATGGGCTTCAATGGTAGATGCCTATAAGGTCTCTAGGGATCTCTCTTTGGTTAAGTTGGATGAGTTATTTTGTGAATTTCAATTACATGAACAAGCTAACACTTCATCCAAAGAGAAGAGTATAGCTCTTTTTGTAGGCAAGAAGGACAAAAAGAAGAAGGAGAAGAAAGAAGTGTCCTCATCCGAATCCGAGGAAGATTCATCTAGTAGCGAAGATGAGCTATCGGCAAGCGAGGTGGCTCATTACGTCAAGAAGTTTGGTGGGAGATCAATGAAACTCACCAAGAAAGATGTGAGGAGGATGTTCCAATCCTCAAGAGGTAAGCCTTCAAATAGTTCAAATTCTTCATCTAATGTAACTTGTTATGGTTGCAATAAGAAAGGGCACATCAAGCCAAATTGCCCGGAACTAAAGAAGAAAGAGGAGAAAGAAAAGAAGCATATGGAGAAGAAAGAAAAGAAGGAAAAGAAGAAGAAAGAAGCAATGGTGGCTCAAACATGGGACACCCTAAGCATGGAGGATTCTTCCGACGATGAAGAAGTATGTCATGCCACCCGGAATCTAGCCCTCATGACATTAGAGGAAGAAGCTGGGAGCTCAAGCGAGGAGTCCTCTTCCTCTTCAAGCGACGAATCATCATCAAGTGATGATGATGAGGTAAACAACTCACCTAAAGTAGATTTACTTTACAAGACTATTGCATGCCTACAAAATGCTTTGAATAGATCGAAAACTAGGATTAAGGATTTAAACATAGAGATTAAATCACTTAAGAGTATAGAATCATCTTGTGGTAAGTTATCTAGTGATGAATGTACCCTTAGGGATGAAAATGATGAATTAAGAAAAGAAATAGGTAACTTAAGAGCATGCTTAGAAAAATTTACTAATGGCTCTAAATACCTAGACATGATTATTAAGGATCAAAGGGCTATTTACAACAAGGCCGGATTGGGATATAGACCTAAGGAAAAGGAGGTAGCATTTGCATCCCTTGTTAGTAGAAAATCCATAATTAAAAGCAATGGTAGAAAGGCTTGGGTACCTAAGAAATTTATAATTGATGCTAGTTGTCTTAAGATTTGGGTACCTAAGGATTGTATTTTTCATGTGATATAGGTAGAAGAACCAAGCTTGTGGATAGTTGATAGTGGGTGCTCAAAGCATATGACCGGTGATGAGAGAAAATTCTCCACTATCAACCACACTAGCAAAGGAAAGGTCTCATTTGGTAATAGCGGCAAACTTAAGATTCTAGGAAAGGGCACAATTGAGGTATCCCCCAACCTTGTCATTCATAAAGTATTATTAGTTAAAAATATGAAATTTAATTTACTTAGTGTAAGCCAATTATGTGATGCAAACTTTGATGTTAAATTTAATTCCTCAAAATGTTTTATAAGACACAAAACTCTAAATGAATGCATGTTAGTAGGTTTTAGGAAATCAAATATATATTATGTTGATTTATCCTATGCTACTAATGTTTCTACTAAGTATCTTATTGCAAAAGAGGAAGAAAGTTGGCTTTGGCATAGGAGGCTAGGACACATAAACATGAAGAACATAGCCAAAATAGCAAAAAAGAAGTTAGTCAAAGGGTTGCCCAAAGTCAAATTTCTCAAAGACAAAATGTGTGATGCATGCCAAGAAGGGAAACAATCAAAAACATCACACAAAGGAAAAAATTTACTTAGTACCGCTTTACCTTTAGAACTTTTGCATATGGACTTATTTGATTGTCATAGTACCCCCTCTATGATTGGTAGTAAATATTGCCTAGTAATAGTAGATGATTTCTCTAGGTTTACTTGGGTATTTTTCTTGAAAAATAAAGATGAAACCCTAGGAATAATCATAAGATTTAGCAAAAGAGTAGAAAATGAAAGAAAACTCAAAATCAATCGGATCCGTAGTGATCATGGTGGAGAATTTGAGAATTCTAATTTCTCAACTTTTTGCTTAGAACAAGGGTACAAGCATGAGTTTTCTTGTCCTAGAACACCCCAACAAAATGGGGTTGTGGAAAGGAAAAATTGTGCCCTACAAGAAGCGGCTAGGACAATGCTTAATGCATACTCCTTACCTAGCTACTTGTGGGAGGAAGCGGTTAACACCGCTTGCTATATCCAAAATAGGGTATTAATTCATAGGTTTTTAGGAAAAACTCCATTTGAATTGTGGAATGGTACAATTCCAACAATTCATTATTTCAAGGTCTTTGGATGTAAAGTCTATATTTTAAATACCAAAGACAACCTAGGTAAGTTTGAGTCTAAAGTGGATGAGGGAATCCTAGTTAGATACTCATCCACTAGTGTAGGGTATAGAGTTTACAATAAAAGGACTCAAAAGATTGAAGAATCTTCAAACGTCCAATTTGATGAAACTTCCAATACATACCCTAGGAAATCCCCTATTGATGATGATATCAATAATGAAAATCAAGAAATTACCCAACAATTCCAAGATTTAAATTTAGGGGGAGGATTGAATCAAGGGGGAGTAAGAGGTGATTCCGATGATGAGCAAAGGATTGAGATTCAATATGATCAAACTCAAATTAATACACCTCCTAGAACCATAAGAACTCATCAAAATCACCCCTTAGATCAAATTGTGGGTGAATTATCTCAAGGTGTTAGGACTAGGTCATTTCATAGGGATCCCACTAGTCATATAGCTCTAATTTCTCAAATTGAGCCCAAAACAATCAAAGATGCATTACTTGATCCGGATTGGATCTTAGCAATGCAAGATGAATTGGCTCAATTTGAAAAGATTCAAGTATGAAAGTTAGTTCCTAGACCTAATGAAAACACCATCATTACTACAAGATGGGTCTTTAGGAACAAACTAGATGACCAAGGGAACATTACTAGGAATAAGGCAAGATTAGTTGCAAGGGGCTTTAATCAAGTTGAAGGACTTGACTATGATGAAACATATGCCCCGATTGCTAGGTTAGAGTCTATTAGAATACTATTAGGGTATGCCTCTTATATGGGTTTCAAACTCCATCAAATGGATGTTAAATCGGCATTCCTAAATGGGTTTATTAAGGAAGAGGTATATGTAGAACAACCTCCCGGGTTTGAGAATATGGACTATCCAAACCATGTATACAAGCTTAGGAAAGCTTTGTATGGTGTGAAACAAGCTCCCCAGGCTTGGTATGAAAGATTATCATCTTTTTTAATCTCTAAGGATTTTAAGAGGGGTAGTATAGATCAAACTCTATTTATAAAGTCAACATCAACGGACATCTTTGTAGCCCAAGTATATGTTGATGATATTATCTTTGGGTCAACAAATGATGAACTTCTCCAAGACTTTATTAAAAATATGGAAAACGAGTTTGAAATGAGTCTAGTTGGGGAATTAAATTTCTTCCTAGGATTACAAGTTAAACAAACAAGTGAAGGAATTTATATTTATCAAACCAAATATGCTAAGGAAATGATTAAGAAATTTGGTTTGGAAAATGCTAAGGTAGTTTCAACTCCAATGGCAACAAATACTAAAATAGATAGTGATAATGAAGGCAAACAAATTGATCTTACACTCTATAGGAGCATGATTGGTAGTCTTTTGTACTTAACTGCTAGTAGACCCGACATATTATTTGCGGTTGGTATGTGTGCTAGGTATCAATCTTGCACAAAGGAATCTCATTTAGTTGCCGTTGAGAGAATCTTAAGATATGTTAAAGGCACACTAAATGTAGGATTATGGTACCCTAGGACTAGATCTTATGATTTAATTGGGTACACCGATTCCGATTATGCCGGTTGCAAATTGGATCGGAAGAGTACTAGTGGTGGATGTCAATTCCTTGGGTCCTCCCTAGTTAGTTGGAGTAGTAGGAAGCAACCTTGTGTTGCCCTATCCACTACCGAAGCCGAATATGTGGCTATGGGTGGTTGTGTAGCTCAACTCCTATGGATGAAACATACTTTAGAGGACTATAACCTATCTTACTCCAACATAAAAGTATTTTGTGACAATGTGAGCACCATAAACTTGACCAAAAATCTAGTGCATCACTCTAGGACTAAGCACATTGAAGTGAAACATCACTTCATTAGAGATCATGTGGCTAAGGGGGACATTGAGCTTAATTACATTGAATCTAAGTCCAACCTAGCTGATATCTTTACCAAGCCTCTCCCCGAAATAGAATTTTCATCACTTAGGAGAGAACTTGGAATGTGCTTTGTAGAATAGAAGTGTAGGTTTGCATGATCCCATAAAAATCTAGGTTTTATACCTCTAACCATCTCACAATAGACCTAAGAAACCATGATTTGTGTATTTAGCCACCTAGAAATCATGTGAGATGTTAGGAAGAGGCACTTGGTTCATCATGCTTATTATGATGCATTACAATGAACCAAAGTGCCATCTAGAGACATTATCCTTCATTGGACCAATCATTGGGAAGGCTTATGTATAATTAATGTGCATATAGCTCCAAGAACATGATTGGAAATGTCAAATAAAACAAAATTTAAACTATGTCTATCAAACCTTGAGAAACAATTTTCAATTGATAAGCCAAATTGATACAAAGTTTGTAAAAATATCATAACTTTGGCAAAATCTCAAGTTTGTGTCAATATCAAAATCTAGAGGTGATATATTTTTAAAATAATTTTTCCTTGATAGGAAATGATCTAACAATATTAACCACAAAATTTCGTAATTTTTTGATCTTTATTGAATTAATTATGAATTTTTTAATCTGGCCAAAAAGGCTATCAGACTGATATCAGTCGACTGGCGCTTATCGCCAGTTCGACTGATACGACGATATCGAACCGGGCTTACCCGGTTCGCTATCAGTTCGACTGCCATTTATGGCAGTCGACTGCCGCGCACAGAAGCACTCGTATGCGACTGGCCGGTTCGACTGATCTCCATCAGTTCGACTGCCATTTATGGCAGTCGACTGCCGCGCACAGAAGCACTCGTATGCGACTGGCCGGTTCGACTGATCTCCATCAGTTCGACTGCCGACTAACGGCAGTCGACTGCTGTCGCAGTTTTTAGGGTTTTCCCACCGGTTCGACTCGCCAAAACTTCCCGACTTTCTCTCCTCTTCCTCTTCCGACGAACTTCCACAGCACCTTTTAGCCGTTCTCCCTTGTTTTCCTGCGACTTCACCGACTGGTGCTCCCATTTGGAGTGTTCTCCGACTTGAGGACTGTAGGGATTTCTATATGCCAAATAGCATATGCGCAACGGAAAAATTCGGATCCCTTCCTAGTGATCCTTGCGAAAGAAAACCTCGTGCAAAATAAATTTCTCTAAAACCAAACCTATCTTATAGGAGAGGATTACCTTTGTTGCGTGCCCTTGTTAATCCCGCTTTTCCTTTTGGTTTGTTGGATCTTTAGCACGTTCAAATGTCCATGCCTCTATACGTATCCACACGAGCAAGCTCTTGTCTCACAAAAGAAAAACTAGAAGGGCTCTCCTTTACTTCTTGCTAGAGAAGTCCCTAAAGGAGAGGAAGCTAGGGAAAAAGAGAAGGGAAGAAGAAGACTACTCTTCTTGCTAGCCTACACTCACAAAACCACACAACCAAAGCTTCCGCCAAGCTCTCAAGCTCTCACACAACCACAATCACCCTTTGGCCGGCCACTCCATGGAGTCTTTTATAGGGTTGGAAAAACCCTTTCACCTCCTACCATTCAATGCAATCCATTGCATTGAGACACCTTGTTTGGCCGGCCACTTTAAGGAGACAAAAACCACTTTGTCTCCTTCCACCTTATCTAGCTTAGGTGGCATGATTATGTGGCATGCTTGTGTGGCATTCATGCATGTTGAATTAATCTTATTAATTCAATAAGCCCACCTTATCTAGCTTAGGTGGCATGCTTATGTGGCATGCTTGTGTGGCATTCATGCATGTTGAATTAATCTTATTAATTCAATAAGCTTATGTTATCATATTGAATTAATCTCATTAAATCAATAAGGTAACATATTGAATTAATCCCATTAAATCAATAAGCTAAAATTCTCATTAAGCTTAAAGTCCAAAAACCATTTTGTACTTAAGCTTATTCCCAAATTATTCTAGTCAAACTAGAATGCACTAATTCTTCTAATCATCATGCTCTTTGTGTGTGACCCTATAGGCTCTCATAACGTTGGCAGTGGATCTAAACTCTTTTAGATACACAAGCAATGAGCGGCATCTAGCAATACATCATTGCTACCCAAGTTACGAAATAAGTCAAGATCTGACTAACCTTTCCGTGACTACTATACTGTATGACCGTGTCCTTCTATCCTTGATATCAGATTGACCAATGAGGCATAGACCGTGTCATCCTCGATCAATCTATGTGTTTCTTGATCTCTGAGTAAACTAACTCAAACAAATGAGCTCAATATCTCATATTGACTCATTTGAGCATGGCCATGCGTTTTAGTAGTTCTACTCAATCAAGGGGCCCACCGATATCACTCTCGTCATATGAGAGGGATAGATCCCATCTACATCACTCACATCCCTCCGCATAATTTGTTATATACCCAGTAATCGCCTTTATGGTCTACCCTGTTACGGGTGACGTTTGACGATACCAAAGTACATAATTCCTTATGTAGGGAATCGTAGTGACTTCAGGTTCGAGGACTATTCATATCAATAGTCACATGAGAAAGTTTATGACACTCATATAACGATCCATGAAACTTTCTCATGGCGGGTCAGTTCAGTATATATTCTCTAATATATACCCATGTGTCAACTTGATATCATATATCCATGACTTGTGAGATCAAGTCATCAATCGACCTACATGCTAGTCTTTATGTATTAATATTGCCCTTGCATATTAATACTTGACTAGGAACATTTAGGAAAGTGTTCTCTACAGCCTCTCATAATCAATTCTGCCAATTGATGTGCTGTAGATAAGAACCTACTTTTCTAGGGCATTATTATATTTAATTTAGCTGGCACAAGCAAGATGTAAATATAATAACCAATCCTTTGTCTTTATTGAATATGATACAAAATGTTCCCTTTTCATCCATCACATGATTGGCTCTAGGGCTATAACTAACAATCTCCCACTAGCACTAGTACCAATCACTATGATATTTAATACCTAGTGACCTAGTGTGACCATCATGCTTCCTCTGTGCCAAAGCCTTGGTCAATGGATCTGCGATGTTAGCTTCTGTCGGTACTCTGCATATCCTCACATCTCCTCTATCGATGATCTCTCGAATGAGATGGAAGCGTCGCAGTATGTGTTTGGTCCGCTGATGTGATCGAGGTTCCTTAGCCTGTGCAATAGCCCCATTGTTGTCACAATAGAGGTCTATTAGATATGTAATGCTAGGAACTACCCGATGAACTGCCAAAACCTCCTTTCTTTGCATCGAGCGACAATATACTCCTGTTGTAGAATCAAGCTAGAATGTCCTCGCTTTGAACTCTTCCACGGCTCCACCATTCAGGCAAAACACGTACCCCGATTGCGATCTATAGTCATCCTTGTCTGTTTGGAAGCTTGCATCACTGTAACCCTTTACAGCTAGCTCCTCATTGCCTCCAAATATCAGGAAATATTTTTTTGTTCTTCATAAGTATTTAAGAATATTTTTGACTGCTATCCAGTGACTTTCACCTGGATCCGACTGGTATCTACTCGTCATGCTCAAAGCATACGAGACGTCAGGACGAGTACAAAGCATGGCGTACATGATAGACCCTATGGCAGATGCATAAGGGATCTTATCCATGCGATCTCTCTCCTCCTTAGAAGAGGGACATTGAGTCTTCGAAAGACTCACACCATGTGATAAAGGCAGAAATCCTTTCTTGGAATTTTGCATAGCAAAACGATCTAGCACTTTATCAATGTATGTACTCTGACTTAGGCCAAGTAATCTTTTAGATCTATCTCTATAGATCTTGATGCCTAGAATATAGGCAGCTTCACCTAAGTCTTTCATCGAGAAACAATTCCCTAACCACATCTTCACAAACTGGAGTGAGGGAATATCATTTCCGATGAGAAGTATGTCATCTACATACAAGACAAGAAATACAACTGTGCTCCCACTATTTCTCTTGTAGACACAAGGTTCATCTTCATTCTTGATGAAACCAAACTCCTTGATTGCATCATCGAATCGAAGATTCCAGCTTCGAGAAGCTTGCTTTAGTCCATAAATAGACCTTTGCAGTTTGCATATCTTTCCAGGATGCTTTGGATCTTCAAAACCCTCAGGTTGTGTCATGTACACATCCTCGAGTAGCTTTCCATTCAGAAAAGTGGTTTTGACATCCATCTGCCAGATCTCATAATCGTGGTAGGCTGCAATAGCAAGTATGATCCGAATGGATTTAAGCATCGCAACTGGTGAAAAGGTTTCATCATAGTCAATACCATGAATTTGTTTGAATCCTTTAGCCACCAATCTACCTTTATAGGTATGCTTATTACCATCCATGTCAGTCTTTACTTTAAAGACCCACTTACACCCAATGGGTTTTACCCCTTCAGGTGGATCAACCAAGGTCCATACTTGGTTAGTGTACATGGATTCCATTTCGGATCTCATGGCCTCTAGCCATTTCTCGGAATCTGGGCTCATCATAGCTTCTTGATAGGATGTAGGCTCGTCAAGATCGACAAGCAATACCTCACCGTTGTCAGTCAAGAGAAAAGAATATCTCTCGGGTTGACGACGGATCCTATCAGATCTACGAAGAGGTTGGTCTACTTGAATAGGTGTCTGCTCCACAACTCTTTGGGCAACACTTTCCTCATCCACAACACTTTGTGGTTCCTGTTCATTTTCCATCGAAGCCTTAGTGTTATCATCTTGAACTTCTTCAAGATGAATTTTACTCCCACTAGTTTTTCTAGAAATAAATTCTCTTTCTAGAAAGACAAAGATTTCGCAACAAACACCTTGCCAAGTGTGGGATTGTAAAAGTAATATCCCTTAGTTTCCTTGGGATATCCTACAAAATAACACTTATCTGATTTGGGTCCTAGTTTATCTGAGACTTGACGTCTTACATAAGCTTCACAACCCCAAATCTTTATAAAAGACATTTTGGGACTCTTCCCAGTCCATATCGTATATGGTGTCTTTTCTACGGCTTTTGATGGGACGCGATTAAGTGAAAGCTACTGTCTCTAGAGCTAGTCCCCAAAAGGAAGTAGGTAGATCCGGCTCATCATTGATCGTACCATATCTAATAGAGTACGATTTCTCCTCTCGATACACCATTCCATTGTGGTGTTCCAGGGAGTGAGTTGGGATATTATCCCACACTCACCAGTGATCACGAAACTCTTGACTAAGGTATTCACCACCTCGATCTGATCGAAGTAGCTTAATACGCTTACCAAGTTGGTTTTGTACTTCATTCTTGAATGCTTTGAACTTTTCAAAGGATTCTGACTTATCTCTCATCAAATATAAGCAGCCGAATCTACTCATATCATCAGTGAAAGTAATAAAGTATTTATAGCCTCCCGCTTCGGCATCAAAGGAGGGCCACATACATCAGTATGTATGAGTCCTAACAAGTCCGTCGCTCTCTCGCCATGTCCACTAAATGGAGTTTTAGTCATCTTTCCTAAAAGACAAGATTCGCATACCTCATATGATTCAAAATCAAATGAGTCCAATAATCCATCTTTATGGAGTTGGGATATGCGTTTTTCATTTATGTGACCTAGGCAACAGTGCCAGAGATATGTTTGGTTCAAATCATTCGATTTGAACCGTTTGGTATTTACGTTATATATTGGGTTTTCTAAATCTAGAACATAGAGACCATTCATAAGTGGTGCATTACAATAGAACATTTCATTCAAATAAATGGAACAACATTTGTCCTTTATTATAAAAGAAAAGTTTTTCTTGTCTAAACAAGATACAGAAATTATGTTCTTTGTCAATGCAGGTACATATAAGCACTCCTCTAGTTCTAAGATAAGCCCAGTGGGCAAAGACAAAGAATATGTTCCTACAGCTACAGCAGCAACTTTTGCGCCATTGCCTACTCGTAGGTCCACTTCGCCTTTTGCCATTAGTCTACTATTTCTCAGTCCCTGCACATTAGTACAAATGTGAGATGCACATCCGGTATCTAATACCCATGTAGAAGAAATAGATAGATTAACTTCTATAACGTGTATACCTGAGGCAGAAGTCCCACTTCTTTTATTCTTTACTTCCTCAAGGTAGAAAGTCTCACCGCAATGGAAACAGTCCCCTTCCTTAGGTACTTTACCTTTACCCTTTGAAGTGGATGAATTGGCCTTGCCTTTGGCTTGGGTCTTACCCTTGCCTTTGCGCTTACCTTTGCCCTTCTTGACCATTAGTACGTTACTAACTTTCTTTTTGAGATTCGGTTCAGCAGTTCTTAACATGCTGAGAATCTCAGGCAAAGGTTTATCAATTTCATTCATGTTATAATTCATGACGAATTGATAATATGCTTTCGGCAACGATTGCAGGATAACATCGGTTGTCAATTCTTGGCTCAGTGGAAAACCTAGTCTTTCAAGGTTCTCAACGTACCCAATCATTTTAAGTACGTGAGTTCCTACAGGTGTTCCTTCTTGCATCTTGCATGCAAAAAGAGCCTTAGACACTTCAAAACGCTCGTGCCTGGCTTGTCCTTGATATAGTTGTTTCAAATGCTCAACCATATCATAGGCATCCATGTTCTCATGTTGCTTCTGAAGCTCAGAGTTCATGGTTGCAAGCATAAGGCATGACACATCTAATGCGTCATCTTGATGCTTCTTATAAGCATCTTTTTCAGCACGAGTGGCCGCAGGGGCAGGTATTTCAGGGGTAGACTGCTCTAGGACATACAGTTTGCGTTCTTGCTTGAGGATAATCCTCAAGTTCCTATACCAGTCAAGAAAGTTCGCTCCATTGAGCTTGTCCTTCTCAAGGACAGATCACAAGTTGAGGGGGTGTGTCGTGTTAGATGACATGGTGATCTACAACAATAAAATGCAAAATTAAGTATCATACCTAAGTCATTTAATTAGGTCTTTAATTAAATGAGGCTCCCACTAAATTCTCATAGCTTTGATATGAGCTAATCATTGATGTAGGCAAACACTTTTCCCTTACATCATTAGCTACTATTTAGCTATAAATTTATATGGGATAAAGATCCACATCATAATTCGTCTTGAGTTAGCTTTGGCTAATCGCCCAAGACGTAGTATGATTAGGTAGGCAATCTTTTGCCAATTACATCTGATGTAACTCTTTAATAGCTTTGGTTAAGTTTAGATTAGTTTATTGTTTATTCCTAAACCAGCTTCCAGGCTGTGGCGAGGCACAGGGGCCTTCTTGGATATCGGAGCAATGACCACTTCTAAGACAAAGCTGATGTTCGGAAATCACATAAAACTAATTTTAAAACTTATGCTCAAAGCTAATATATGCCTCTACTTTCTTAACTAATTAAGAAAAACTTAATTAAGTCTTAACCAAGTTTGATAGCGGGACATCACGATTGTCCACTCGCACTCTTCCAAGATAAAATGCATTGCTTTGCTTTGGCAAACCCAATAACAAATGATCGAGGAAGTAGTGAGTACCAAACTTTGGTAGGCATATCGTATTTGACTTATTAAGATATAAACTTAAACATGCATCACATACATATTAGCATACATCACATATAAGCTAAATTAACATGCATCACATACATATTAAACTAAGCGTGTCATGGTTATGGCCCTTATTCTACAATCTTCTCAAGCCAATGAGAAGATTGATTGGTCAACCTAGGGATAGCATCTTCTCCCAAGTGCTTCCTTTTGGTTGTCTTGTGTTGTTGACTTCCTCCTTGTAACATTATCTTCCAATGGACCCTCCATCTTTGTTGTATATTACAAAAGGAGAAATACTCGAGTTACATTCGAGTCTAAAGCTAATTTTACAACAAGAATTTTAGGAGAAAGGTACGACACGAAGGCCGTATTAAGAATTACAACACACAATCACAAACCTTTTGGGACTAGGCCATAACCATGCACCATGTCAATTTTAACTTTTAAAAGACATCGGATATTTTATTATGTTTGAAAATTTGCTAATGCAATTATCAACTCATAATAAAATTCATCCTACTTCTATATCATATATAAAATAGAGAAAACTATTTTTATCGATCTTTCACAAGTGGCTCTGATACCACTGTAGGGATTTCTATATGCCAAATAGCATATGCGCAACGGAAAAATTAGGATCCCTTCCTAGTGATCCTTGCGAAAGAAAACCTCGTACAAAATAAATTTCTCTAAAACCAAACCTATCTTATAGGAGAGGATTACCTTTGTTGCGTGCCCTTGTTAATCCCGCTTTTCCTTTTGGTTTGTTGGATCTTTAGCACGTTCAAATGTCCGTGCCTCTATACGTATCCACACGAGCAAGCTCTTGTCTCACAAAGAAAAACTAGAAGGGCTCTCCTTTACTTCTTGCTAGAGAAGTCCCTAAAGGAGAGGAAGCTAGGGAAAAAGAGAAGGGAAGAAGAAGACTACTCTTCTTGCTAGCCTACACTCACAAAACCACACAACCAAAGCTTCCACCAAGCTCTCAAGCTCTCACACAACCACAATCACCCTTTGGCCGGCCACTCCATGGAGTCTTTTATAGGGTTGGAAAAACCCTTTCACCTCCTACCATTCAATGCAATCCATTGCATTGAGACACCTTGTTTGGCCGGCCACTTTAAGGAGACAAAAACCACTTTGTCTCCTTCCACCTTATCTAGCTTAGGTGGCATGATTATGTGGCATGCTTGTGTGGCATTCATGCATGTTGAATTAATCTTATTAATTCAATAAGCCCACCTTATCTAGCTTAGGTGGCATGCTTGTGTGGCATTCATGCATGTTGAATTAATCTTATTAATTCAATAAGCTTATGTTATCATATTGAATTAATCTCATTAAATCAATAAGGTAACATATTGAATTAATCCCATTAAATCAATAAGCTAAAATTCTCATTAAGCTTAAAGTCCAAAAACCATTTTGTACTTAAGCTTATTCCCAAATTATTCTAGTCAAACTAGAATGCACTAATTCTTCTAATCATCATGCTCTTTGTGTGTGACCCTATAGGCTCTCATAACGTTGGCAGTGGATCTAAACTCTTTTAGATACACAAGCAATGAGCGGCATCTAGTAATACATCATTGCTACCCAAGTTACGAAATAAGTCAAGATCCGACTAACCTTTCCGTGACTACTATACTGTATGACCGTGTCCTTCTATCCTTGATATCAGATTGACCAATGAGGCATAGACCGTGTCATCCTCGATCAATCTATGTGTTTCTTGATCCCTGAGTAAACTAACTCAAACAAATGAGCTCAATATCTCATATTGACTCATTTAAGCATGGCCATGCGTTTTAGTAGTTCTACTCAATCAAGGGGCCCACCGATATCACTCTCGTCATATGAGAGGGATAGATCCCATCTACATCACTCACATCCCTCTGCATAATTTGTTATATACCCAGTAATCGCCTTTATGGTCCACCCTGTTAGGTTCGAGGACTATTCATACCAATAGTCACATGAGAAAGTTTATGACACTCATATAACGATCCATGAAACTTTCTCATGGCGGGTCAGTTCAGTATATATTCTCTAATATATACCCATGTGTCAACTTGATATCATATATCCATGACTTATGAGATCAAGTCATCAATCGACCTACATGCTAGTCTTTATGTATTAATATTGCCCTTGCATATTAATACTTGACTAGGAACATTTAGGAAAGTGTTCTCTACAACCTCTCATAATCAATTCTGCCAATTGATGTGTTGTAGATAAGAACCTACTTTTCTAGGGCATTATTATATTTAATTTAGCTGGCACAAGCAAGATGTAAATATAATAACCAATCCTTTGCCTTTATTGAATATGATACAAAATGTTCCCTTTTCAACCATCACATGATTGGCTCTCGGGCTATAACTAACAAGGACCTCCTCTTCTCACCCGGTTCACGCCCTAGTCTCCACCGCAGACCACTCGCTCGGCTAGGGTTTTGTGGACACTCGCATCCGGCACTGTTCTTTGATCTTTCACCATGCCGCCTAGGTAAACCCTCATCCTTGCTCATAGTTTGTTTGTTCCTATAATTTTGTTTCACTAACCGGTGCTTGTTTTGTTGTCTTTGTGCATGCATCATTCTTAACCTACATTGCTCTTTTCGCACATTTAGACTTAAGCATATTGCATCTAAGCGTGCCCGGGTACCGCCGACCAACGAGGGCCCGTCAAATCCTCCACCCACTGTCGATCCTAGATTTCCAAACTTCGCACTTGAAAGTGCCTTCAATAAAAATAAATTCCAACTCATTCCACCTCGATCAATGGACCCAAAGTTTCTTAAGGACTACTGCTTTGATATTGTTCAAATCATCCAATACTACAAACTTGAATCATTAATCTTTTGTGAACATCATGTAAATATAACTCTTCTTTCTGAATTCTTCAACAACTTGTGACCGGTTGGAGATGGCCTGAGATATCGGACTCGCATTGCTCAGTGCGATCTGGATTTCATCCCCCAGATCTGGACCGATTTTCTCAGGTGTCTCTCTTCCGAGAATGATTTCATTTTGTATCCGTCTTGGAGTGATCCTCTTCCACCTCCCTTTGAGGAGATTTCTCTAGATTCACTTCATACTACTTTCTATCACTCTCCTCGTCCTTTGAACACCAATATATTTCAATCCCAAGAGCCTTCTGCCTCTGACAATGTCCTTTATAACGTCATTGCTCATTGTCTTCTTCCTATTGTTACACGCGGATTGGCCTTGGTTCGACCTACACATTTCCTTCTCATGCATATCCTTCGTCAATACTTAGACATCGACATTGGCCTTAACACCTTCCACTGCATTACTCATTTCATAAAGCCAAATAATGGGAAGGTTCATATGCCTTTTGGAAATGTCCTTACTCAGTGGCTTAGCTCCGTAGGCATTGATGTCAACATAGGGGTCATCAAAATCATGAATAAAAAATATGACCAGATGACTCGTCGAAGCTTCTCCTTGGCGGGCATGAAGGAAGGCGTCCGAGGTCCGTTCGGACCTTGCATGACGGCCAGTGGCGCTCCGACACCGAGAGGATGCGCACTGCGAAGATGCTCGGTGTTGCTCGAGGAGCCGATGCGGAGGGGCTGCAGCGATCTTTGTTCTTCCAGACTCATCCTTCATTGCCCACTTCGATGCTTTTGCAGAGCAGGTAGATACACGTCTTGAGGAGCATAGTTTGGGGCACCAGGAGCTTAGCCAAGAGCATCAGGAGCTCCTCTCCCTCGTGCGTGGGATACATCGTCAGCAGCAGGACATTTTGGCGATTCTTCGTCCTCCTGTACCCGGACACCCACCTCCTCACGATGGTTCATCATCTACACCGATGGATGCTGATGACGACGATCTTTAGCTAGACTATTTTTGTTATTTTCTTTTTGGCAGTATGTACGGCACAAACTCCAACTTATGTAATGATTTTTGATTAATGAAATGAAGTTGTGTTTTGTTTAGTTCATTTTTATTAGTGCCTACGTTACTATAATGTGTTATTTTCATGTTTAGAAATTGAGCACATAGTACTAAGTTATGAATATTGATACGATACAATTCCACTTTTGCTTCATATTTTTATCATTTTGAATATCGTATCAATCCGTTAATCTGATAAGCATGCTTTTCGTCTGATATTTTTCATATGTTATATTCGTCAAATAAAATGTGTATGACGAGTTTCATGATTTTTGGACATCCACGGAATTATCTACGCATTTTTAAACCTTGTCTGAAAAATCCAGATTTCAGATTTGTCTGATATTAGTCGACTGTCGTTATTATACGATCGCCATACCGCATTTGGATCGATGTCAATTCCGAATCGTGACACTGTTTTGGGATAGAAAATGGTTTTTTATCGGTTAAAAGGTCCACTTTTGGACGTTATATGATTCCCACAGTATATACATGATAACTGGTATGGAAAGAAGGATCTTCTTGATGCACTGGTTTAGGGGGAGCTACATCCCTTAATTCTATAATTGTTGGTGCAAAGCTAGGACATATTTTCCTATTCTATTGTTTATGCTTTGCTTCACATGTTATTTTCACATCATGAATCATGTCTTGGATTAAGGGGGAGCTTCATATCAATTTTATACCTTAGTTCAAGATGTGTTAATTATATTTCTTTCCTGCACTTATTGGATAAACTCTTCTCTTTTTGTTGAATGTCAAAGGGGGAGAAGGGATATTTAAGTTAGAATTCATATTGAAATATGTTTATGTGCATATGTTAAAGACCTAACTTAAATGATTGCCAAACATCAAAAAGGGGGAGATTGTTGGTGCAACAATGCCCCAAGCATTTATATATTTTGATGTTTGGATAATCATCTAAGTTAGGCAATGTTTTGTGATCTAATTGTGAACATGTTTAAGTGACAGGAAAATCCAAGTATGAAGACTTGGTAAAAGACAAGTCCAAGTGTGATCTTGGCAAAGAGAAGTCAAAGGAAAGGTCTTTGCGGCGTAAGTCCAAGCATGTAGTCTTGGCGGCGTAAAGTCCAAGCAGTCCTTGGCAAAGAAAGACCAAAGGTAAGTCTTGGCGGCATAAGTCCTAGCATGTAGTCTTGGCCGCGTAAAGTCCAAGCGTACTTTGGCAAAGAAGAAACCCAAAGCATGACGAAACCGAAGGAAGCTTTTGAAGGCAAGCGCATGGATGGAGTCGTGGACTCAGAGAAATCTTAGAGGCGCAAGGCTGATGGAGAAGCTAGAAGGTTAAGTCTAGTCTTAGGGTATGTTTTCAAGTATGAATTAGTCATACTTGGGGTGTTCCAGTCGACTGAAACATGGTATAAGTCGAACTGGCCTTTAAAATGCAGCATTAGAGGTTGGAGGGCTGTTGGCAGTCGACTGGGAGTTATCCCAATCGAATCGATGTGATCGACCAATTGCACTCCGCCGCGATGCTAGCAATGATCGCCATGAAAGAAAGGCCCGTGAGCCGAGTGATCAACTACGAGCGATGTCGAATCGCCACGCTGGCGATCGATCGATAGTCTTCCCGTTGGCGATGATGACGGTAAATCCTGCGAATCCAGCTGTTCAGAAGCCGTTAGAATCGGCGACAGTCGACTGATGAAAGTCATCAGTCGACTGATAGGCCTCCAACGGAAAAAAGAGGCTCTTTTCTATAAAAAGAGGCCAAGGGGGGAAAGAATAGGCTAATGCTTATATTCTGATCATTCTCTTAAGCTCCCATAAGTTTTTCAAGCTTTCTAAGTGATCTTAAATCCTCTCCTCCTCTCTCTAAGCTCAAGTTTCATTTTTTGTAAACAAGAGGAGTTTTTGTTGTAAAGGAAAGCTTCTTAGTGGAATTTCTTGGGTTGATCGACCTTAAGGATCGCCGTGGAGTAGGAGCATTATCTCTGAACCACGTAAAGGCCTTGTTAGCATTGTTCTTTCATTTTTACTTATATTATCTTTGTTTGCTTCCGCTAATCATTTTTGTAGAAACGAAAATGCGCTATTCACCCCCCTCTAGCTTCCAAACGATCTCCAACAAAAACTAAGTGCTGAAAGAAACTAAACACTCTATGCATGAACAGATGAATGCAAACTAACATTAACGATGCAAGTATCAAGAAAGAAACTACTGCTAAAAACAAAATAAATCAAAACTTGGGGTCGCCCCCCATACTTGTATGAAGCTATACCTCTAATATGGTTGTCGATGTGGGAAGTTTGGCAATCTCGACATGTCGGGCTGCTGGGAAAACCTGGTGCTCAGCCGCTGATGCCACATGTACATGTGGTTGATCTGAGAGCTGGTGGATGCAGTGGATGCTCTGTGCTCCTCCTCCTGGGCCCACTTTGCCTGCTGGGCACTCATGTGATGCCGAACCTCCTAGCGATATATGGCCTCCTCCTTGCGATGGGAAGCCTCCTCTTGGAAGTAGATATGGGCCTTGTCGTAGAACTCCTTGGCCCGTTGGAAATGCTCCCGTAAGCCATGAAACTCCACCTATGTGTAGGTGCTCTTCTCCTCCCATCGCTGCCTCTGCATCTACTGCTCGACGTATATGTCATCGAGCCATGATCGAAACTCGAAGAAATTATAGGCGGATGTATCTACATCTGACTCAAAAGTAGAAAAAGATGGTGGTGTAGGTGTAGGCTCTTTGCATGGACTTGGTGGGCTCCTAGAAACACGTGGACTCGAGGGAGAATGATGTACAAGGGGAGAGATGGGTGCCGAAGTGGAGGGACCCTCATATGGTGGGGACTCCACTATCAGGTCAAAATGCCAGTTGGCACTGTTGGTGATGGTGGTACGATCGGGGTCAGGGAGCCTAAGGGATGATAAGTTTTTCCTTACAAAACACAAGGAGTGTCCCTCTCTTACGATCATTTTCATTTCCATACACACTCCTAGGTCGATCTAGGGCTCCCCTTTATACTATCTAATGTTGTATAGTCATACCCCATCCTATGACAAATGTGGGTAATTAGGCCCCCCAAAATAATTTCTCCCCTTGCCACTTTGCCCATTTTCATTAGGTGTCTAATGAAATGGGACCCTACATCAATGCTACTCCTTTCTTGTATCATGTCCCATGCACAAGCAAAGCAGCTCACTAGCTCTCACTACATCGTCACTCTCTCCTCTCCCGGAAATTTTACTCGCCATAACCCGGTGTAGGTACTGGAAGATAGGGTTTTGGAGGCATGAGGCTTTGGCCCTAGAAGGGTCATAAGCAGTCTCCCTTGTCAATTCGGACCAAAAGGTCCAGGCATTAAACCCAATAGGGGTTCTCCTCTCTCCCCCACTAGGCAAGCCAAAACAGTTATTCCATTAGTGTAATGTCTATTCATGCTCAATGTTAAACAATGTAAAGGTAATCCTACCCTCTTCGTTCTCTCTCCCCGTCAAAATCTCTGCTCTTAAAGAACTCAAAAATTCTAAACCTATCCTAGGGTAGGTTGGGTGTCTTACCTCCATGATCTCTCTCCACCCAGTGTTTGCACATAGGGCTTGAATATCACCAAACAAACCTAGGGTTTCTAAGAGATCTTCATCTAGATACCTAGTAGCGGTGATTCTTTGAGTAGAAATAATGTTAAATCTTTCCTTATGCTCGTTATTACAAAATTCAAGGGAGGGAAGAGTGTCACCTTCCTCCGGAGCTTGTGGGGTGTCCCTTCTCTTTGTTCTTCGCTTCGAGGTAGTAGGTCGGGGTGCCACTTGCCTTGTCCTCCTCATCTTTGCTTCTTTTGGGCTTCCTTGATGGTTGGAGAGGCTCTTAAGACGTAGAGAAGATGATTTCACATGGCTAGGGCAAGAAAACTTGCAGCACACGACGGGTTTGGGGTGAAACACACGGTGTGGCACCCCTTATACCTCACATGCCACAACCGTGTGAATCCACATGGCCAGGTCGTGCGCACCGTTGGAAGTTGGGGCACAACCGTGTGAATCCACATGGCTAGGCCGTGTGCCCCTATTTTTTTGCCATGTGGACTTTTCCTCAGGGCGGTATGGCCGTATGATACCACACGACCACCCGTGCCTCTTAAAAATGGGTTTTTGTTCCTATCTAACAAGTTCTTTCTAATCCGATTTAATTTGCACAAATGCTAAATGATAGAAATCAAAATCTAAACTATGCAATAAAGTCAAAAACAAGTAGAAACTAAACTTGGGTTGTCTCCCAAGAAGCACTTTGTTTAAGGTCTTTTACCTTGACCACCCTCCAATATTTCAACTCGACTCCGGAGGTTCTGTAAACCTCCCTTCATCCATCTCGAAAACTTTATATATGCTTTCCTCTTTAGCTCTGGCTGGAATAACGTACTTCGCTAACACGGGTCCCTAACTTGCCGCGCTAGCAGGATCAAATTCCATCTTGTCGTCTCCTACTGTTAGGGTCAGCTTGTGATTCTTGACGTCAATGATCATTCCAGCAGTTACTAAAACTAGTCGTCTGAGAATGATGGGAATCTTTGGATCTTCTTCCATTTCCATGAACACAAAGTCAGTCGGAAGTGTAAAATTTCTCACCTTTACAAGCACATCTTCCAGAATCCTCAGTGGTTATCGGTATGAATGGTCGACCAGTTGTAATGTCATAGTGGTGAACTTTAAATTCCCCAACCCTAACTTTTTTGTATAGGGTATAGGGCATCAAGCCCGCACTAGCACCCAAGTCACAGAAGGCTTTGCTAATTAGGGTCGTCCCTATATAACATGGGATATAGAAACTCCCCGGATCTTTTAGTTTCTGAGTGGTCTCGTTCTGAAGGTAAGCACTTGATTCCTGTGTGAGGACCACTGTCTCAGACTTTTCGACCTTCCTATGATGTGCCAGAATATCTTTCATGAATCTTTCGAATTGGGGCATTTGGTGCAGCGCTTCGAGTATCGGCACCTCTACTGAGATCAACTTTAGCATGTTCAAAAATTTACCTAACTCAACATCTTTCTTTGCATTGGTCACCCGTTGGGGGAATGATACTATCAAGGGTGGTTGAGTTTTCGTGGCAGCCTCCCGATCTATGTTTTCGACTTCTTCCTTCTCGATCTGCCTCGAAGTTTCCCTTATTTTGGGTCCTAGTTCCGGTCCGACAACCAACCAGCTCGGCATCTCTTTCAGAATCCTTCCACTCCACAACGTCACCGCCTTGCACTGCTCCATCGGATTGACCTCTGACTTTCCTAGCAGCTTCCCCGGTACTCCAGAGATCTGGTTGGCAATCTGAGCTACTTGAATTTCTAGCATCTTTTACCTGTTGGCAATATCCTTTATAGACGATCTTAACTCTTCAATCATTGTTTCCATCTGCGAATGTTGCTGCTGAAATTCAGCGTTCACTTCTCGTTGCGTCTGAATGAAGTTCTTTATCACATTCTCCAGATAGGTGCCAGATGGTTGTGACTGCTCATTTTCTCTCGAATGTTGGAAATTCCCCGAATTATTCCTATAGGAAAAACTCGGGTGGTTCCTCCATCCGGGGTTGTAAGTGCTCGAATATGGGTGGTTGGCCCTTTGGTTGTGGTCGCCAATCGCATCGACATGCTCAATTCGTTCTTCTGAATTGCCCTGTCCTCTGTAATAGTTCTCTTGGTATGGTGCTGCTCCCTCTCCAAAGGTATTGACTGCATGTGCAGAAGCAGGGTTTAGAGAGTCGAACCATCTGCTAAGTGTGCCCATTCTTGTCGCTAGGTGGTCAAAGGAGTTGACAACATATCAAACGGTTGTAGGCACTAGGTGACTACGCTCGGAAGCTCCTCTGCTTCCTCGATAGTCTAATTCATCAAAGAACCTCCTGCAGCAGAATGGAGGGACACCTTAGTGGCGTACGTGATCCCATTATAGAATATGTGGATCACCAGACACCTCTCTAGACCATGATGGGGACATTCATAGAGCAACCCTTTGGAGTGATCCCAGGCTTCGAACAAGAACTCCCCCTCCTTATGGCGGAAGCTCGTGATCAAGTGGCGCATGTGGGCAGTCTTACTTGGTGGAAAATATTTATTTAAGAACTGCTGCTCACATTGCTCCCACGTGGTGATGCTTCCTGAAGGAAGGTGTAAGGTTTTGCCTTCGGAACCGAAGCTCTTATACCACATGAAGGTAGGAAACTTCGCTTCCCACTTCAACTCGGTCGCTTGTTCATGACGATCCCATCGACGTCCCCGGATTAAAAAAAATTTAATCCTAGACAAGAGGGATTACCCAAGCAACCGTGTCATCGTCGTGCTATTCGACTAGAGTAGTCACTTGAACAAACTTGTTGTTCAAGCAACCAACCTCTATTCTACGAATAGTCATGGAATAGACGATGCACGGATCATCGACTTTTGTGTTTATGTTCGGGGTCCAAGTTATATTAGCCACATACATAAGGTAAACAACCACATACAACATGCATATAATTGAAAAACAATTATAGACATTATACAAAAGAACACTAATCAAAATAAACAAGATTATACCTCTTGTTATACCTTTTGATCTTCTATTGTATGTCCTTCCTCCTTTTGGACGTCGTGTTGGCGACGATCTTCCAAAAGTCAAAGCCTCCTAGATCACCAATCTTCCTTTCCTTGTTCACTCCGAACAAAGAAAGATCATAAAACAAAACTCTTCTTCCTATCTAAAACCGGCCACCAAGTCAATAGACTCGATGTTGCCACCGGCCAAGGAAGAGAACATGGAGTATGGGAACCGGCCAAAAGAGAATCAATGAGAGCATGGGCGCCAGCCAACACTTGGAGAAGAGAAAGGAAACCAACCCTTCTCCTTGTAGCCGCCCAAAACCCTAAACCTAGCTCTCCTAATTTCCGGCCAAAGAAGAGGGGAAGAAGGTGTTGGAGATCGAACGGCCAGCTAGAGGGGGGTGAATAGCCCTTTATCGTTGGATGTCAGTATTTGCTCGTCTACAAAACTAATTAGCGCAACGGAAACAATAAAAACAAGAAAATACAAATACAAGAAAACAAATGCTAACACAATAGTATAACGTGGTTCACGGGTACGCCGCTAATCCACGGTCCCCGATTCATCCTCGGTGAATCACTCCGCCATAACCAATCCACTAATGGTCTCTCCTTTGCACCAAGCTAGGTGGAGGTAACCTTTACAATCAAGATCACTCTTCTTACAATAAGAATGAAGTAAAATCAAGTAAGAAGAGTTTAAAGCTTGTGGGGCACTTGGATGGTCGTTTGGAGTAAGAACATTAGCCATCCAAAAGCCCATACCCTCTCTTTTTATAGAGAGGAAGCTTTTCTTCCCGTTGGCCGCCACTAGTCAACTGCTGCCATTGGCAGTCGACTGCCGCCACTCCAACGGCCTCTGAACACGTCGGATCCTAACCGTTGTAGTCCAATGGAACACTTGATAGTCGACTGATAAACCTCATCACGATCGTTGCCTCCGTAGTGCGCTCGGCCGTACGAGCCCCTGTGGCTAAACCCTTTCGACTACCGATCATTGCTAGCCGACTGATGGTCTTGGTAGTCGACTGCCCACATATGGCAGTCGACTGCTGGCCTCAAAACACTCAGTCGAATACCAGTCGAATCACGTTCGACTCAGAGCAGTCGATTGTCATTCCATGGCAGTCGACTAGTGTCGGGAAACCCCATCTGACACTTAGCCAAATGGCCAAGTTTCACCTAAGAGATACCCCTTCCCGGGTTACATTCGCTCACTCTCATCCCTCGGAGTCCCTCGCCTTCGAAGTTCTCTTCGTTCGCGGCCACGTCCCTCGGTAGCATCAGGCTCACGACTCTGCAATGCTCCTTCGCGTCTCTTCCCTCGAAGTCTACTTCCTCCGGCTTCACTCCAAGCTCCTCGTCCGGCGGTCCCTCGAATGCTCCAAGCGCACGGCTTCCGCAAAGCCATCCTTCACCGACTCAAGGACCGAGTCATGATTTGTGAAACTCGCCACGACTCCATGTGCGAATTACTAAGTCCTGCACGACTTCAACGCACATATCAAATCAACACAACAAACTAACTTAAACCCTTTGCCACACACATCAAAACCTAATCATGGCAAGAGATTTCCCTAACAATCTCCCCCTTTTTGATGTGTGGCAATCCGTTTAAGTTAGGTAAAAACATTTGATAAAAATTTCTAAGGTAAGAAAGCATGTAAACATAAACATGATATAGTAACATGCAACTCCCCCTTAATCCATGAAATTCCCCATACAAATTTCTCCCCCTATCATAATTTACTTAAACATAATCATTTCTCCCCCTTTGACACCATCAAAAAGATTAACACTAAGTTATAAACTCATGGTATCAAGTCTCATAGAAGGAAAATACCAAAAATTGGTCTAAAACCTGAATTCGGCCTTAACTAGTCTGATTTTCAGGCCACCAGTCGACTGCTATCAGTATGGCAGTCGACTAGCACAATGAATTCCGAAATTCTGATTTTCTGGGCGAAATTCAGAAATGCATTAAAAATTCCAAAAAATTCGAAAAATCATGTAATTTGGGGAACACATTTCTTTTAAGTATATCTATCAATGAAAAATAGTTTTTCATGAAAAGTCATTATATTTTCTGAGATTAGCCAAAAATCTAAAAGCTTTAAAAACCACTAATTTTTGAACATGTTAGTATCCATTTTAACACCGAGTCTTGCTTTCGATTGTTTCAAAACATGAATACATGGATTTTAAAGTAAGAAATTGTTTTGAAAATATATGAAATATCCAACCATGATCTTTGGGCAATATGTCTATGAATTAAACATAAGCCTTCCCCATGATTGGTCTATTATTGCTATTTTGATACTTTAAATGACCATCTAAATGCCATAGGCATTAGTGGACATTTGTATCATCCTAACATCTCACTCATGCTAAGTTTTCAATCAATGTAGCCTATAGTGAGTGTGAGATGCATCCTAAAGGGTATTTGTATATACTTAACCATTATATTCATGCAATTCTATCAAGGTTAAGTATCATCCTCACAATCCTCATAATCATAAAGGCATGTATTAACTAATTTCACATTATGATCATGAAACACATGTATTCATTGAATTGTTATCATGCATTAGGTATTATATCATGATAATAAACAAAGTATCACCTAAAACATGATTTAACCCTATTTCTCATGATGATGTGCCAAATTTCAAAATCATAAATCATGATTGCACATTACATAGCAATTACATTGATTATCATGATTTAAGCATTATTATCTATTTATAGGTGCATTATCATCACCTAACACTATTTCAAAAATGTGTCCTGATATCCTAAGTCAACCAAAGATATGATATAGGTCAAGTCCATATGGTTGACTACCCTAGGGTTTTCCTAACCCTTAAGGATGGATTTTGGAACCCAAAATAGATTCTTGCCTATGGGGTTCACTAGAAATTCCTTAGGAATCCATTTCCTAGCAATTACTTTCTTCTTATCTTGTCCCCTAGCAATTAGGCATTTGTAGGCCTTTTCATTTTTCTTTTCTTTATAACCTAGGCCTTTTTTGTTAAAACTAGCTCTTTGGCTCCCTATGATCATGTTCAATGTATTTGAGCCAATTGTAAACTTTTCTAGGGCTTTCGTTAAATAATCTACTTTCTCTCTTAAAGCCCTATTTTCTTCTATACATGCATCACTAACATCCAAAGGCATATAGTTATCATGTATCATCATTTAAGCATGCTTTTTCTAGTTTATTTTCTAAGTCCTTAATTTGCTCGAGCATGCTCTTATTTTTCTTCTTAGCTCTAAATAGGTCCTTAGTGAGGCTAGAAATCATAGAAACTATTTTACTAGGTGAAAGATTAGTTACCATAGTTTCCATGTCCTCTTCTTCTTCTTCGGATGAGGATGTAGAGGCACCCCCTTCACTAGAGCTCCCTCCACTTGAGCTTGATTCTTCATTTTCGGTGGAGGAGCAATCCGAGTCATCAAATGCCATTAGAGCAAGGTTGGTGACGAAAGTGTTCTCCTCTTCCGATGATGATGAAGAGGAAGAGGAAGGGTCATCCCACGTCTTTGCTTTGAATGCCTTGGCCTTCCCCTTTTCCTTTGCCTTCTTCTCCTCTTCCTTTTTCTTCTTGCTCCCCTTTTTCTTCTTCTTTTCTTCTTTCTTTCTCTTCTCCTCCTTGCTTTTGTTCAATAGGGGAGAATTGTCCCTTATGTGTCTCTCTCCTTGGCAATTGTAACAAATGATCTTCCCCCTTGGTCTTCTATTCCTATCATTTGATTTGTTAAATCTAAAACCTTTTAATGCACGCCTTACCCTCATTACCATATAGGCTTCTTCCGTGCTATCCATGGAGGAGGAGGAAGCTTCGTCATCGGAGGAGGAGGGAATCTCTATCTTCTTCTTCCCCTTGTTTGCCATCAATGCTACTCCCCTTGAAGGTTGGATTCTAGGCTCTTCTTGTATACCTTCAAGCCTTGTTTCATGAAGCTCCATGGTTGAGAAGAATTCCTCCAAGGTACTTACTTCCAAGTTCTTGGAGATGTAGAATGAATCCACCATGGAGCTCCATCTTGAGGACCGGGGAAAGGCATCTATAGCCTTCATAACCATATCCCAGTTTGATAGCTTCTCACATACACTTGACAAACCGGTTATAATTTCCTTGAAACGAGAATGTAAGGAAAGTACCTTTTATCCCTTTTCTAGTTTAATGTTGTTGAGTTGGGAGCGGAGGAGGTCTCTTCTTGCAAGTTTAGCCTCCAAGGTCCCTTCATGTAGCTCTACTAGCTTCTCCCACATCTCCTTGGCACTTAGACATTCTCCAATTCTATTTATTTCTTGTTGAGGAAGCACATTGTAGAGATGGTGCTTGGCTTTTGAATTTGCAAGGTGCTTCTCTCTTTGCCTTTTGGTCCACCTTGACTTCTCTATTAGCTTTCCCTCTTCATCCCTAGGCAAAACGAAACCGGATTCCATTGTAATCATAATATCAAAATCCGTTTTGAAAAATACCTCCATTCGCTTCTTCCACCAGGCGAATTCCCCTTCGAACTTCGGTGGGTGAATGTTGGAGCCGACCATTTTGAATGTTGCTTGTTGTGGCGGTTAGTCCTCGACAAGCTTTCCTTGGCTCTGATACCACTTGTTGGAGATCGAACGGCCGGCTAGAGGGGGGTGAATAGCCCTTTATCGTTGGATGTCGGTATTTGCTCGTCTACAAAACTAATTAGCGCAACGGAAACAATAAAGACAAGCAAATACAAATACAAGAAAACAAACACTAATACAATAGTATAACATGGTTCATGGCTACGCCGCTAATCCACGGTCCCCGATTCGTCCTCGGTGAATCACTCCGCCAAAACCAATCCACTAATGGTCTCTCCTTTGCACCAAGCTAGGTGGAGGTAACCTTTATAATCAAGATCACTCTTCTTACAATAAGAATGAAGTAAAAACAAGTAAGAAGAGTTTAAAGCTTGTGGGGCACTTGGATGGTCGTTTGGAGTAAGAACATTAGCCATCCAAAAGCCCATACCCTCTCTTTTTATAGAGAGGAAGCTTTTCTTCCCGTTGGCCGGCACTACGATCACGCCATTGCCACGATCACGCACTTCAATGACCTAACACGTCGGATCCCGACCGCTGTAGTCCAACGGAACACTTGGCGATCGATGGACCTCATCACGATCGGTATTCTCCGTAGCCGACGCCCTCTGGCCACGAGCGGTTCTGAAACCCTTTTCGATCGATCACGCCTTCAGAATGATCGATGATCATATGCGACCGCCACATATGGCGTCGGATCGTTGACTCAAAACACTCGATCGAATACCGTTGAACCACGCTCGATTCGAGGCCGATCGCCATTCCATGGCAGTCGACTGGTGTCGGGAAATCCCATCCGACACTTAGCCAAATGGCCAAGTTTCACCTAAGAGCTACCCCTTCCCGGGTTACATTTGCTCACTCTCATCCCTCGGAGTCCCTCGCCTTCGAAGTTCTCTTCGTTCGCGGCCATGTCCCTCGGCAGCATCAGGCGTACGACTCTGCAATGCTCCTTCGCGTCTCTTGCCTCGAAGTCTACTTCCTCTGGCTTCACTCCAAGCTCCTCGTCCGGCGGTCCCTCGGATGCTCCAAGCGCACGGCTTCCGCAAAGCCATCCTTCACCGACTCAAGGATCGAGTCATGAGTTGTGAAACTCGCCACGACTCCATGTGCAAATTACTAAGTCCTGCACGACTTCAACGCACATATCAAATCAACATAACAAACTAACTTAAACCCTTTGCCACACACATCAAAACCTAATCATGGCAAGAGATTGCCCTAACAGAAGGATAGGTTGAGCACTGGCCAAAGTAGAGGGAAGAAGGATAGGTTGCCGGCAACACCTTAGGAAGAAGAAGAAAGGAGCTTCTCCTCTTGTTGCCGCCCACTCCAACACCCAAACCCTAGCCGCCCAAACACAATCCTAACCTAACTAGGATTCCTTGCCACCCAAGGGAAGCAAACCCTAATCCCCTTCCATCAAGTTGCCGCCCACCCCTATCCTCTCCTTTTATAGAGTTAGGGATAAGCCTTGTTTTAATCTCCACCATTGGTTCTAGGGATTTAATCTCAACCGTCGTATCTAGAGATTTAATCTCAACCTTGGGATCTAGAGATTTGATCTCTACCGTTGGATCTAGAGTTTTGTTTTCATCCATTGGATCTAAGCTTCATGAGGTTTTAATAGGCTACAATAGGGACCATGAGGAGGAGTTGGATCTTGGCCACCCAATGGATCAAGTCCACATAAAGTCCGATCCATTAATGATAATCCAATCCACTAAAGGATTATCATTGATCTACCTCACCAACCCTCATAAGTTAATATGGGCTCCAAATATTATATGTACATATTCTCCCCGTGTTTAAGATCTCGAATGTCCGTCGATTAATTAATTTACTGACCATTAATTAATCAACATCTAACTCAATGAGTAGTACCACTCAACCTTTTCATCATGTCGGACCAAGTCCACCTGTAGGATTTACATGATGAACCTTATGAGCTCCTCAAGGGAACATCATCATCCTAATATATAGGATACAGTTTCCTCCTATAATCAACGACACACCATATAAATAATATTATTTCCCAACTTACCGAGCCTATCAATTTAATCTATAAATCTTGCCCATTGGTAAATTAGAGAAATGAATACAAAGTATATGTGCTCGTTATTATATCGGGATTAAGAGCATGTACAATATAATATCTGAGGTCCGATTCGATTATGTAGTCAGCAATAAATCGAATCATCACTAAGTCAGTCCTGCTCTATACACACAAAGGGCACTAGTGTGATTCTATGGTTAAGAAAACCAATACCAAATCACACTACAACTATACCAATGGTTTGTCCAAAGTCATCTCGGTTGTGAGCCTTTACTTATACTTTACAAGGAGCCGATAACATGATCTCCCGTGTGACACCACACACCATGTTATCTACAATGTAATGTATTAGACAATATGCATAACCATAGATATGCAAACAATGATCATGTCATTCTTATTTCAAAAATAAAGATGTTCATACAAAAGATAGATTTTCAGTATACATCCCAATAATCTCTCACTTATACTAAAAGACTATGTTGTCCTCATACTGCCATACATCTGATTTCCATTCCCTCCACATGCCTATCAAAAGCTCTCGCCAGAAAGGACTTAGTGAAAGGATCTACTAGGGTATCTTCTGATGCAATCTAGGAGACAACACCTTCTACCTCCTTTATGATTTCTCATATCAGGTGGTAATTGCGCTTTATGTGTTTACTTGCCTTATGGACTCGTGGTTCCTTCGAGTTTGCAATTGCACCACTATTATCACAATAAATTGTGATAGTTCTGGGCAAACCAGGAATCACATCCAAGTCAATCAAGAAGTTTTTGAGCCACACAACTTCTGTTGGGTTTCCGGCACCGCGGCGAGTGTGTGTTCGAATATGTTTCGTAAACATGTGCACAGCGGAAGGAATAAAAATAATAAATCTACATTTATTACAATACACACATCACACGCATGCATAGTACAACATGTGTAGACATAACCGTAAATTTAAATTTTGCAATAAAAGGAAATTTAACTATGTATACCTTACGTATCACGTGTAGCGGGAACGGCATCAACCGGAATGATCCTCGCTAGAATCGTCTCTATCCGTGTCCACGCCGAGTATCTTCGGGATGACTTCACTAAGTCACGAGCCTCGTCTTCGTATGGGTTACTAGCCTCGTGTTGAAGACGATGTGATCAAGAGAAGATCACGATCCGAATCCAAATTCGGATCCAAAGACAAGTCCTCAAAACTCGCTTCTCCGGAGAGGTATTCGTCAACCATTTGACGAATCCTTCGTCCTCCACCTATGAGGATTACCGGAGATCGAATCCCCGGTAAGTAAGGCCCTGTCGGAGCTCCAAACGTCGTCCAAACGACGCTCCGACGAGAAGGAAACAAGCTGTCCAGAAAACTGGACAGCTTTGGTGGAGACCTTGCACCGGCCAAATAAGGAAAGCGACTTGCTCACCCTGTTGCCGGAGCCAAGGAAGATCACCGGAGCTCCTCCGGCAGCAGCTTGACGCCGGCAAGAGGGAAGGTCAACACCTTCTGGACGCCGGCCAAGGAGCTTCAAGGTGGGCGGCAGCAAGGAAGAGGGTTGGCGCCGAAATCTCCAAGGGGAGGAGGTGGGCAGCAACTTAAGGCTAGGGTTTTGGATTAGGGCTTAACAAACCCTTAAGCCCTCTTTTATAGAGAACTAATTCTCTTAATGATTATTGGATTATAACCATAAGGTCCGTTAACCCGCTCCATTAATATAAGTTAAAATAAACCAAACCATGATGGTTTATTTTAAGTTAAAACGAACCGAACCAACTTTGGTTCATTCGTTTAAAATAAACCAAACCCTTTGGTTTATTCTCCTACATTGGATTAGAACCAAACCATTTTGGTTCATCCATTATGTCTTCATAAGACACGACACATCCATGCTTCCATTGCGACTGAAACAATTTCATGCTCGCTTCTTGTTTGGTCCAACCAAACCTAGTTTCTCTCGGTCTGAGAATCTCATTCTCAAGCTCGTTTTAAATCCTTCAGATTACGCTCGTTGTGCGTGTGACCAAATAGGTTCTCGGTTTATGTTGGCCGTCTATAATTAACCATTAATTATAGAATGATCATGAGTGGCACCTAGTAGTACATCATGATCCCCAAATAACCGGAAAGATCAACGGTTGATCCAGAACTATTTCTGAAACCCTTCAGTAGCTCGAATGAATCGTGCCCCATTCCCTTCGCTCATCTTATACCCACTTGGTTCAGGACATGGTCTATAGTGTCAGTCCCCACTAGGGTGACTACGTCACACCTAGCCCAAGTATCATTTCCTCGTCCTACGGATTCTAGTTACTGCACATGTATCGAAGAGTACCTTACTCTAAACATGTAATGCTTTGGCCAAAGACTTTAGTAACAATCCGACGAGAGGCCATGGGTATACATCTCCTCGTAAGGAGTGATGAATCCTTTATAGGCTATTCAAACACCTTCGATCACTTCGACTTATACCCAATCATCCCGGGTCTACATCTCCACAGAGATGCTTGCTTAAGATGTCAAAGCTAAGTCTTTATGATCAAGATGACTTGAATACCACAAGTCAAAGGAACATCGCACTTAAGCTACAGTAAGAACTTCATTGACATATCTATATATGTAGAGAATCATATTAAGTCTTACGGCTGGTCACTCCAATGAACTAGTTACCATAACTAGCATCCACGATTAACTCCAGACATCACAATGTCTCCAGCCAGTGAGAATCAGCTGCTTGGATACACCAAGGAGTATACCTCGTGCTAGTCTCGACAGAATTGATGGTGTCCAAATCCATCAATTCATCGACTAGGGATAATTCCGATACATCACAATTACACATGTAGAGATACTCACTAGTTGTGATCCAATCACAAATTCTCTCATGCTGAGTCGTATCGCGGACATTCAGTAAATGGGTTTAAGATCCAATCAAATACATGAAACCATGTATACTCAAATAATGAATCTTCATTTATCATATAAATGGTTCATACATAAGGCAATTGCTTTAGGACATCTCTCATATATTACTAACAGCTTCTTTGGCCGCCTCAGAGGCTGCCACATACTCAGCTTCCATGGTGGAGTTCGCCACGCATTTCTGCTTGACACTCCTCCATACAATGGCTCCACCTCCAAAAGTAAACACAAAACCTGAGGTAGACTTACTGTTATCCCTATATGATTCGAAGTCGGAATCTGTATAACCCACAGGGAGTAATTGGTATGCCTGGTAAACTAGCATATAATCCCTAGTCCTTCTCTGATATCTGCTGACCATGCCCATGGCAAAACAGATATCTGGTCTCGTACATAGCATCGCATACATGAGGCTTCCTTCCGCCGAAGCATAAGGAACCGCCTTCATCTCCTCAGATGTTTTAGGACACATCTCCTTAGATAAAGGAACTGTAGGGGATCGATCGGCCGGCTAGAGGGGGGTGAATAGTCCTCTTTCATTGGATGAAGTAATTTGCTCATCTACAAAGAGATTAGCACAAGAGGAATACTAATAAAGACAAGCAAATAAACAATAAAGACAAAGCAATGCTAACACTGAAATATAATGTGGTTCACGGCTACGCCGCTAATCCACGGTATGATTCATCCTCGGTGAATCACTACGCAACCAAATCACTATCGATCTCTCCTTTGCACTAAGCTAGGTGGAGGTAACCCTTACAACTCAAGAACACTCCTTCTTTTACAATAGATGTGAAAGAGATTTAGAAGAAGGAGTTTATCACTTGTGGAGCACTTGGATGATGGTTTGGAATATGAGCATTAGCCATCCAAAAGCCCACACCCTCTCTTTTTATAGAAAGGGCTGATTTCTTCCTTAGCGCCACGATCACCAATCGCCGCTTAGCGATCATTCGCCGTCACTTCAACGGCCTCCGAACAAGTCGGATCCCGACCGTTGTAGTCCAATGGATCCCTTGGCAGTTGACTGATGCCTTCGTAGTCAACTGCCCAATCGGCTACGAGCGGTTCTGTGGCCCAAATCCTATTGACAAGTCGATCGCCGCCGCGAGATCGATCTCTGGCAATGACTTCAAATATCAACTGGCACAATCCCATCGATTGGATACTCGAACCCATTCGACTCGGAAGCGATCGCATGGCGCGATGTCGAGAAATCCCATCCGACACTTAGCCAAATGGCCAAGTTTCACCTAGGAGCACTACCCCTTCCCGAGTTACATTGGCTCACTCTCATCCCTCGGAGTCCCTCGCCTTTGAAGTTATCTTCGTCCAACCACGTCCCTCGAATGCGCCAAGCGCACGGCTCTGCAGCGCCATTCTTCGCGTCTCGCCCTGAAGTCTACTTCCTCCGGCTTCACTCCAAGCTCCTCGTCCGGCGGTCCCTCGGATGCTCCAAGCGCACGACTTTCGCAAAGCCATCCTTCACCGACTCAAGGACCGAGTCATGAGAGGTGAAACTCGCCAAGGCTCCATGTGCGAATTACTAAGTTCTGCACGACTTCAATGCACATATTAAATCACAATAACAAACTAACTTAAACCCTTTGCCACACACATCAAAACCATATCACGGCAAGAGATTGCCCTAACAATCTCCCTCTTTTTGATGTGTGACAATTCGTTTAAGTTAGGTAAAAACATTTGATAAAATATTAAGGAAAGAAAGCATGTGAATAACATGATTAGCAACTCTCCCCCTTAATACATGAAACTCCCGCTAAATATATTCCCCCTTACTTAAACATATAGTTTTCTCCCCCTTTGACACCATCAAAAGGATTAAACAAAGTTTATATATCATGGCATCAAGTCTAGAGAGAAACAAAAACTAAAATCAGTCAAAAACCTGATAAAATTAGGTTATTGTGCTTGTCCATAGTCCATCAGTCGACTGCTATCAGTATGGCAGTCGACTGGCACAATGAATTTTGAAATTCTGATTTTTTGGACGAATTTTAGAAATGCACTACAAATTCTAGAAAAATCAAAAAATAGTGAAATTTGGGGAATACATTTCTTTTAGGGTTCTTTATCAATGAAAAATAATTTTCCATGAAAAATACTTATATTTTCAAAGATTTACCAAAAATCCAAGAGCTTTAAAAACCACTAGGTTTTTGATCATGTTAGTATTCATTTTAACACCTAGTCTTGCTTTGAATTGTTTCAAAACATGAACACACAGATTTTAAAGTAAGAAATTATTTTGAAAATATATACAATATCCAACCATGATCTTTGAGCAATATGTCTATGAATTAAATATAAGCCTTCCCCATGATTGGTCTATTATTGCTATTTTGATATCTTAAATGACCATTTAAATGCCATAGGCATTAGTGGACTTTTGTATCATCCTAACATCTCACTCATGCTAAGTTTTCAATCAAGGTAGCCTATGGTGAGTGTGAGATGTATCCTAAAGGTATTTGTATATACTTAACCATTATTTTCATGCAATTCTATCAAGGTTAAGTATCATCCTATCATTCCACATGATCATAAAGATATATATGTATGAATTCCATATTATGATCATGAAAAAAATGTATTCATCAAATAATAATAATGCATTAGGTATGAAACATGATAATAAGGCAAATATCACCTAAAGCATGATTTATCTATTTATAGGTGCATTATCATCACCTAACACTATTTCAAAAATATTGTCCCACCATCCTAAGTCAACCAAAACATATGATATAGATGAACTTCATATGGTTGACTATCCTAGGGTTTTCCTAACCCTTAAGGATGGATTTTGGAACCCAAAATAAGTTTTTGCCTATGGGGTTCACTAGAAATTCCTTAGGGATCCATTTTCTAGCAATTACTTTCTTTTTGTCTTGACCCCTAGTAATTAAACATTTATAGGCCTTTTCATTTTTATTTTCTTTATAACCTAGGCCTTTCTTGTTAAAGCTAGCCCTTTGGCTCTCAATTATTATGTTAAGAGTATTTGAGCCAATTGTAAACTTTTCTAGGGCTTTGGTCAAATAATCTACCTTTTCCCTTAAGGCCCTATTTTCTTCTATGCATGCATCATTAACATTGAAAGACATATATTCATGTGAGCATGCATCATTTAAGCTAAAAGAAATATTATCATTATCATTTAAGCATGCTTTTTCTAGCTTATTTTCTAAATCCTTAATTTGATCTAGCATGCATTTATTTTTCTTCTTTGCTCTAAATAAATCCCTAGTTAAGCTAGACACCATGGAAACTATTTTTTTGGGAGTTAGATTTGTTACCATAGCTTCCATGTCTTCTTCTTCTTCGGATGAGGAGGATGGTGAAGAAGCTCCCCCTTCACTCGAGCTCTCCTCACTTGAGCTTACTTCTTCATTTTCTTTGGAGGAGCAATCTAGGTCGTCAAAAGCCATCAAGGCTAAGTTGGTAACAAAGGAATTCTCCTCTTCCTCGGATGATAATGATGAGAAGGATGAGGGATCATCCCAAGTCCTTGCTTTTAATGCCTTTGCCTTCCCTTTTTCCTTGGCCTTCTTTTCTTCTTCCTTTTTCTTTTTGCTCCCCTTTTTCTTCTTCTTTTCTTCCTTCTTTCTTCTCTCTTCCTTGCTTTTGTTCAAGAGGGGACAATTGTCCCTTATGTGTCTCTCTCCTTGGAAATTGTAGCAAATAATCTTCCCCCTTGGTTTTCTTCTCCTATCATTAGAGTTATTGAATTTAAAATTTCTTAAAGCACGCCTTACCCTTCTTACCCTATAGGCTTCTTCCATGCTATCCATGGAAGAGGATGAGGATGCTTCATTGGAGAAGGAGGAGATCTCCATCTTCTTCTTCCCCTTATTGGCCAAAAGTGCTACTCCTCTTGAAGGATGAATTCTAGGTTGTTCAACTATTCCTTCAAGCCTTGTTTGTTAATGGAGCTCCATTGTTGAGAAGAACTCCTCCAAGGTGCTCACTTCTAGGTTCTTGGACATGTAGAAGGAGTCCACCATTGAGCTCCATTTCGATGACCGGGGAAAGGCATCAATTGCTTTCATGAGCATGTTCCGGTTAGAGAGCTTTTCACCTACACTTGTCAAACCGGTTAGAATTTCCTTAAATCTAGAGTGTAGGGATTTTACCTTCTCTCCCTTTTCGAGTTTGATATTGGACAATTGGGAGCGAAGGACATCTCTCCTTGCTAGCTTCGCCTCGGATGTGCCATCATGGATCTCTATTAGTTTCTCCCACATTTCTTTGGCGCTAGCACACTCTCCTATCCGGTTGACTTCTTGTTGAGGGAGGACATTATAGAGGTGGTGCTTGGCCTTTGAATTTGCCAAGTATTCTTCCCTTTGCCTCTTGCTCCACCTTGATTTCTCCAAGGGCTCTCCTTCTTCATCCCTAGGAAATTCGAAACCGTTTTCCATAATCAAGAGAATTTCAAAATCGGTCTCGAAAAATACCTCCATTCTCTTTTTCCACCAAGAGAATTCACCTTCAAATTTTGGAGGGTGAATATTGGAGCCGGCCATCTTTTGATGAAGTGTTTGTTGCGGCGGTTAGTCCTCGACAAACGACTTGGCTCTGATACCACTTGTAGGGGATCGATCGGCCGGCTAAAGGGGGGTGAATAGCCCTCTTTTGTTGGATGAAGTAATTTGCTCGTCTACAAAGAGATTAGCGCAAGCGGAATACTAATAAAGACAAGCAAATAAACAATAAAGACAAAACAATGCTAACATCGAAATATAACATGGTTCACAGCTACGCCACTAATCCACAGTCTGATTCGTCCCCGGTGAATCACTCTGCAACAAAATCACTATCGGTCTCTCCTTTGCACTAAGCTAGGTGAAGGTAACCCTTACAACTCAAGAACACTCCTTCTTTTACAATAGATGTGAAAGAGATCAAGAAGAAGAAGTTTATCACTTGTGGAGCACTTGGATGATGGTTTGGAATATGAGCATTAGCCATCCTAAAGCCCACACACTCTCTTTTTATAGAGAGGGTTGATTTCTTCCCGTTGACCGCCACCAGTCGACTGTCGCCCTTGGCAGTCGACTACCGTCACTTCAACGGCCTCCGAACACGTCGGATCCCGACCGTTGTAGTCCAACGGATCCCTTGGCAGTCGACTGATGGATCCATCAGTCGATTGATGCCTCTGTAGTCGACTGCCCAGTCGGCTACGAGCGGTTCTGTAGGCCAAACCCTATTGACCCGATCGCCCAGCCGATCGATGGTCTGGCAATGATCGCCAAAGATATGGCGATCTACCATCGGGCCACAATCCCATCAGTTGGATACCAGTCAAACCCATTCGACTCAGAGCAGTCGACTGATGTCGGGAAATCCCATCTGACACTTATCCAAATGGCCAAGTTTCACCTAGGAGCTCTACCCCTTCCCGAGTTACATTCGCTCACTCTCATCTCTCGGAGTCCCTCGCCTTTGAAGTTATCTTCATCCGGCCACGTCCCTCGGATGCGCCAAGCGCACGGCTCTACATCGCCATCCTTCGCATCTCGCCCTGAAGTCTACTTCCTCCGGCTTCACTCCAAGCTCCTTGTCCAACGGTCCCTCGGATGCTCCAAGCGTACGGCTTCCGTAAAGTCATCCTTCACTGACTCAAGGACCGAGTCATGAGAGGTGAAACTTGCTAAGGCTCCATGTGCAAATTACTAAGTCCTGTACGACTTCAACGCACATATCAAATCACAATAACAAACTAACTTAAACCCTTTGCCACACACATCAAAAACATATCACGACAAGAGATTTCCCAAACAGGAACTCCATGCCTGAAAGGTAGAAAACCCTTCTTGGAGTTTTGCAAGCTAAAACGATCCATAATGGTGTCTATGTATGAAGCTTGAGATACGCACAACATCCTTTTCTTGTGATCCCTTATAACCTTGATCCCAAGGATGTGTCCCACTTCTCCCAAGTCCTACATATCAAACTGTTTGGACAACCATACCCTTACGTCCGATAACACCTTGACATTTTTGCCAATTAACAAAATGTCATCTACGTATAGTACAAGAAATACCACTACGTTTCCGTCACATCTCTTATATACACAAGACTCATTCGGACTTTGAATAAATCCATAAAAATGGATTACCTCATCAAAGCGGATGTTCCAAGACCTCGAAGCTTGCTTCAATCCATAAATGGACTGATTAAGCTTACACACAAGATGCTCTTTGCCCTTAGCAATGAATCCCTCTGGTTGCTTCATATAGATATTTTTCTCAAGACTTCCATTAAGGAAACTTGTCTTGACATCCATCTGCCACACCTCATAATCCATATGAGCTACAATGCATAAGAGAATCCGGATAGACTTAAGCATGACCACCGGTGAAAAGGTTTCCTCATAATCGATACCCTCTTTCTGAGTATACCCCTTTGCAACAAGCCTCTCTTTGAAGGTCTCAACCTTCTCATCTATTCCTCTTTTTCTTTTGTAGATCCACTTGTATCCAATGGTTTTTACACCATCGGGTGGCTCTACTAGCTCCCAGACCTGATTTGAATCCATAGATTCAATCTCAGTATTCATTGCACTTTGCCAAGATACTGCATCTTTATCTTGGATTGCCTCGTCATAAGTTCAGGGGTCAGGTTCATGTTTGCTAGGGACCAAATCAGAAGATTCTCCCAAGAACATGAATCTATCAGGCTGTCTCACAACCCTCCCACTACGGTGAGGTATCACCTGTGTATGCTCTTTGACACGTGGTGCAGTGACTTGTGGTATATCCTCTTGTACCGGTGGTATTTAAGAAGTGACTTTCCCTTTTAATTCCTCCAGAATAATCTTACTTATGGGCTTGTGGTTCATCACATAGTCTTCCTCTAGAAATCTGGCGTTCATGCTAATGATCACCCTCTGATCTCTAGGACTATAAAACAAACCACCTTTCGTTCCTCTAGGATAGCCAACGAACATGCGTACTTCTGTACGAGGTTCCAACTTACCAGCATCCGCCTTCAGCACATGTGTTGGACTCCCCCAAATCCGAATATGTCTTAGACTAGGCTTTCACCCAGTCCACAATTTTGTGGGAGTAGAAGACACTGATTTAGATGGAACCAAGTTCAGAATGTACACCGTCATATCTAGAGCATATCCCCAGAATGAATCTGGCAACTCAGAATAACTCATCATCGATTTAACCATCTCCATAAGAGTCCTACTCCTTCGCTCTGCTACACCGTTCTACTGGGGTGTGCCAGGTGCAGACAATTGAGATTGAATCCCAGCCTCTGATAAGTAATTCCTAAACTCTACCAAGAGGTACTCACCACCATGATCAGATCATTGTGTCTTGATACTTTTACCTTGACATTTCTCCACATCAGCCTTGAATTCTTTGAACTTGTCAAAGCATTCAGACTTATGGCGCATCAAGTAAATGTATCCATATCTGGAATAATCGTCTATAAAAGAGACGAAATACTCAAAACCACCTCTAGCCTGGATAGACATAGGACCACACAAATCAGAATGAACCAATTTTAACACATCTTTGGCTCTATACCCCTTGGCCTTAAAAGGCCTCTTGGTCATTTTACCCTCCAAGCAAGATTCGCAGGTTGGGAAATCTTCCATCACTAATGAACCCAGAGACCCATCAGCTATCAATCTTTGAATTCTGCTTAAGTTAATATGACCAAGCCTAAGATGCCAAAGATATGTTTGGTTCATCTTCGAAGGTTCTTTTCTCTTATTGAAATTAGAAGATGAGTTATTAACTTCTATTTGCATCGTGAGAGCTTTTGGTTCTAGTGTGTACAAATTTCCTATCAATGCACCAGAACAGATAATATCCCTATTTCTTTTTATAACAACTCTGTCATTAAAAGAAATAGAATATCCATCCTTAAACAATTTAGAAACTGAAATCAAATTCTTTCTAAATAAAGGTACATAAAGGTAATTTTTAAAAACCAAAACTTTATTCCTCTCAAAAGACAAATAAACATCTCCCACTGCAATAGCTGCCACCTTCATGGCATTGCCCAAGTAAACGGTAATCTCCCCTTCAGCTAGTCGTCGAGTTTCCTAGAATTCCTGCAAAGTATTGCAGACATGATCAGTGGTTCCCGTATCTACACACCAAGTGCCGGTAGATAATGCCACTAACCATGTTTCAACGACTAGACCAAAGGATATACCTCTGTTCTACTTCGGATTGGGACAATCCTTCTTCCAATGTCCATCCTACTTGCAAGTGAAGCACTTGCCTTTCGGCTTCTTCACTCCTTCCTGAGATCCTCCCATCACCTATGCCCCAGCATGTTTCTTCTTCTTCTTGCCTTTCGGCTTAGAAGTAGAAACCTTTTGAGCAACCATGGCCTGAGCCTGAGCAAGCCCTTCTATCGGCTGGAGAATGATATCGACCTGGGTTTCCCCATTGATCTAAGCTCCAAGGACTTCCAGCTCATTCGCAGGCTTTAGAGGATACTCTTCGAAGAGTACATACTTGTACTCCTCAGCAGTTAAGACAATATCTAGATTCCTTTTTCCAATCAACATAATTATGCACAGTAAGTTTATTTTCCTTTAGTATCACAGCAAGTGGACTAAAAGTCATTTTTGAAAAACCTAAGAATCACAAAGATAAAAAATTTAGATTTCAAAAAATTATTGATTCCTCAAACAATAAAATTATGAAATCAACAAACACCGAGAATATCGTATGCCACGATCGTGTGGGCGTATACGAATTCTACATTTGTAAGAGGAGGTTTTACCCAATAATTTTACTATCTTGTCAATCTAACTTTTTGAAAAATAAAATTAATAGTTGGTTTCTCTTCGGCCCTACAAATAAAAGCAGTGACTCCGATGGGGAGGATACTCCTATTTGCATCAAGTGTTCACCATTACTCGATACCAAGGAAATTATCTCGGGTTATGTGCCTTCCGATGGGGAAGTACACACACTCCTAAAAATTTCCTATAACCATATCCGACCCTGTAATCCGCAAACAAACTCATCCGATGGGGAGGAAGGCACTCAGAGCCGATGCGCAAGTTTGTTTGCATCACATGTCAAATTGTAATGGAGGCCGTGGGAATTTATAAAAATTTCCCTCTCCCACTTAGTAATTTGAAATTGAGGAATTTTCTAGACTATGACATGCATATCAAACAATAAGCAATAAATATGAAAAATAAATATTTTCCAACTATTATGGCTTTTGTCTTCAATATGTCTCCCGTCGTATTGCCATCTCGTCCGCTCCTCCTACGCCATGTACGAACCATCCGGAGATCCGAGCCGAGAAAAAATATTTTAATTTACATCCATCGATCCTATACTCCACGAGAGAGTATACATGAAATCTAGATCAAAAGTAAACTAAAATAAAAGGAGTGGCTAAACAATGTCGTATCTAATTTACAAAAATTAAATACTAGCCTCGTCAACCCCGAGGATTCAACAAAATATACAATTACACACATATAATCACATACACACATATGGCCATAATAGTTGGATCCTATGCCTGCAACCAAAGAGTTAACCTACGCATATCCTACTATTATCCAGCACATATAATATATGAAAAGTTCATAAAAGTAACCGAATCATAAACACACAAAACCGGAAACTGTGGCTCTGATACCAATTGTAAGGTTTTGCCTTTGGAACCGAAGCTCTTATTGTAGGGATCTCTTGTATGCCAAATGGCATATGCGCAACGGAAAAATTAGGATCCCTTCCTAGTGATCCTTGCGAAAGAAAACTCGTACAAAATAAGTTTCTCTAAAAGCAAACCTATCTTATAGGAGAGGATTACCTTTGTTGCGTGCCCTTGTTAATCCCGCTTCTTCCTTTTGTTTGTTGGATCTTTAGCACGTTCAAGTGTCCGTGCCTCTATATGTATCCACACGAGCAAGCTCTCGTCTCACAAAAGAAAAACTAGAGGAGCTCTCCTTTACTTCTTGCTAGAGAAGTCCCTAAAGGAGAGGAAGAGAGGGAAAAGGAGAAAGGAAGAAGAAGACTCCTCTTCTTGCTAGCCTACACTCACAAACCCACACAACCAAAGCTTCCACCAAGCTCTCTCACAACCACAACAACACAACCAAAGCTTCCACCAACAACAAAGCCAATGCTATCTTTTGGCCGGCCACTTGAGGTGTCTTTTATAGGGTTGGAAAAACCCTTTCACCTCCACACATTCAATGCAATCCATTGCATTGAGACATATCCTTGTTTGGCCGGCCACTTAAGGAGACAAAACCATTTTGTTTCCTTCCACCTTAACTAGCTTAGGTGGATGCTTAGGTGGCATGCTTATGTGGCATGCTTATGTGGCATTCTTATGTGGCATTCATGCATGTTGAATTAATCTTATTAATTCAATTAAGCTTATGTTATCATATTGAATTAATCTTATTAATTCAATTAAGCTTATGTTATCATATTGAATTAATCTTATTAAATCAATAAGGTAACATATTGAATTAATCTCATTAAATCAATTAGCTAAAATTCTCATTAAGCTTAAAGTCCAAAACCATTTTGTACTTAAGCTTATTCCCATATTATTCTAGTCAAACTAGAATACTCTAATTCCTCTAATTATCATGCTCTTTGTGTGTGACCCTATAGGCTCTCATAACGTTGGCAGTGGATCTAAACTCTTTTAGATACACAAGCAATGAGCGGTATCTAGCAATACATCATTGCTACCCAAGTTACGAGATAAGTCAAGATCCGACTAACCTTTCCGTGACTACTATAATGTATGACCGTGTCCTTCTATCCTTGATATCAGATTGATCAATGAGGCATAGACCGTGTCATCCTCGATCAATCTATGTGTTTCTTGATCCCTGAGTAAACTAACTCAAACAAATGAGCTCAATATCTCATATTGACTCATTCGAGCATGGCCATGCGTTTTAGTAGTTCTACTCAATCAAGGGGCCCACCGATATCACTCTCATCATATGAGAGGGATAGATCCCATCTACATCACTCACATCCCTCCGCATAATTTGTTATATACCCAGTAATCGCCTTTATGGTCCACCCTGTTACGGGTGACGTTTGACGATACCAAAGTACATAACTCCTTATGTAGGGAACCGTAGTGACTTCAGGTCTGAGGACTATTCATATCAATAGTCACATGAGAAAGTTTATGACACTCGTATAACGATCCATGAAACTTTCTCATGGCGGGTCAGTTCAGTATATATTCTCTAATATATACCCATGTGTCAACTTGATATCATATATCCATGACTTGTGAGATCAAGTCATCAATTGACCTACATGCTAGTCTTTATGTATTAATATTGCCCTTGCATATTAATACTTGACTAGGAACATTTAGGAAAGTGTTCTCTATAGCCTCTCATAATCAATTCTGTCAATTGATGTCTTGTAGATAAGAACCTACTTTTCTAGGGCATTATTATATTTAATTTAGGCAGCACAAGCAAGATGTAAATATAATAACCAATCCTTTGCCTTTATAGAATATGATACAAAATGTTCCCTATTCAACCATCACATGATTGGTTCTAGGGCTATAACTAACAATCTCCCACTAGCACTAGTACCAATCACTATGATATCTAATACCTAGTGACCTAGTGTGACCATCATGCTTCCTCTGTGCCAAAGCCTTGGTCAATGGATCTGCGATGTTAGCTTCTGTCGGTACTCTGCATATCCTCACATCTCCTCTATCGATGATCTCTCGAATGAGATGGAAGCGCCGCAGTATGTGTTTGGTCCGCTGATGTGATCGAGGTTCCTTAGCCTGTGCAATAGCCCCATTGTTGTCACAATAGAGGTCTATTGGATCTACAATGCTAGGAACTACCCCAAGTTCACTGATGAACTTGCGGAGCCAAACAGCCTCCTTTCTTTGCATCGATCTTTGCAATATACTCCTGTTGTAGAATCAAGAATCGTGTCTGCTTTGAACTCTTCCACTCACGGCTCCACCATTCGTGCAAAACACGACTCGATTGCGATCTATAGTCATCCTTGTCTGTTTGGAAGCTTGCATCACTGTAACCCTTTACAGTTAGCTCCTCATTGCCTCCAAATATCAGGAAATATTCTTTCGTCCTTCGTAAGTATTTAAGAATATTTTTGACTGCTATCCAGTGACTTTCACCTGGATCTGACTGGTATCTACTCGTCATACTCAAAGCATACGAGATGTCAGGACGAGTACAAAGCATGGCGTACATGATAGACCCTATAGCAGATGCATAAGGGATCTTATCCATGCGGTCTCTCTCCTCCTTAGAAGAGGGACATTGAGTCTTCGAAAGACTTACACCATGTGATAAAGGCAGAAACCCTTTCTTGGAATTTTGCATAGCAAAACGATCTAGCACTTTATCAATGTATGTACTCTGACTTAGGCCAAGTAATCTTTTAGATCTATCTCTATAGATCTTGATGCCTAGAATATAGGCAGCTTCACCTAAGTCTTTCATCGAGAAACAATTCCCTAACCATATCTTCACAGACTGGACTGAGGGAATATCATTTCCGATGAGAAGTATGTCATCTACATACAAGACAAGAAATACAACTGCGCTCCCACTATTTCTCTTGTAGACACAAGGCTCATCTTCATTCTTGATGAAACCAAACTCTTTGATTGCATCATCGAAGCGAAGATTCCAGCTTCGAGAGGCTTGCTTTAGTCCATAAATGGACCTTTGCAGTTTGCATACCTTTCCAGGATGCTTTGGATCTTCAAAACCCTCAGGCTGTGTCATGTACACATCCTCAGTAGCTTTCCATTCGAGCGGTTTGACATCCATCCGCCAGATCTCATAATCGTGGTAGGTCACAATAGCAAGTATGATCCGAATGGATTTAAGCATCGCAATCGGTGAAAAGGTTTCATCATAGTCAATACCATGAATTTGTTTGAATCCTTTAGCCACCAATCTACCTTTATAGGTATGCTTATTACCATCCATGGGTCTTTACTTTAAAGACCCACTTACACCCAATGGGTTTTACCCCTTGGTGGATCAACCAAGGTCCATACTTGGTTAGTGTACATGGATTCCATTTGGATCTCATGGCCTCTAGCCATTTCTCGAATCTGGGCTCATCATAGCTTCTTGATAGGATGTAGGCTCGTCAAGATCGACAAGCAATACCTCACCATTGTCGGTCAAGAGAAAAGAATATCTCTCGGGTTGACGACGGATCCTATCAGATCTACTAAGAGGTTGGTCTACTTGAACAGGTGTTTGCTCCACAACTCTTTGGGCAACAATTTCCTCATCCACAACACTTTGTGGTTCCTGTTCATTTTCAATCGAAGCCTTAGTGTTATCGTCATCTTGAACTTCTTCAAGATGAATTTTACTCCCACTAGTTTTTCTAGAAATAAATTCTCTTTCTAGAAAGACAGCATTTCTGGCAACAAACACCTTGCCAAGTGTGGGATTGTAAAAGTAATATCCCTTAGTTTCCTAGGGATATCCGACAAAACAACACTTATCTGATTTGGGTCCTAGTTTATCTGAGACTTGACGTCTTACATAAGCTTCACAACCCCAAATCTTTATAAAAGACATTTTGGGACTCTTCCCAGTCCATATCGTATATGGTGTCTTTTCTACGGCTTTTGATGGGACGCGATTAAGTGTGAAAGCGGCTGTCTCTAGAGCTAGTCCCCAAAAGGAAGTAGGTAGATCAGTCTGGCTCATCATTGATCGTACCATATCTAATAGAGTACGATTTCTCCTCTCAGATACACCATTCCATTGTGGTGTTCCAGGGGGAGTGAGTTGGGATATTATCCCACACTCAACCAGGTGATCACGAAACTCTTGACTAAGGTATTCACCACCTCGATCTGATCGAAGTAGCTTGATACGCTTACCAAGTTGGTTTTGTACTTCATTCTTGAATGCTTTGAACTTTTCAAAGGATTCTGACTTATGTCTCATCAAATATAAGTAGCCAAATCTACTCATATCATCAGTGAAAGTAATAAAGTACTTATAGCCTCCTCTGGCTTCGACATTGAAAGGGCCACATACATCAGTATGTATGAGTCCTAACAAGTCCGTCGCTCTCTCGCCATGTCCACTAAATGGAGTTTTAGTCATCTTTCCTAAAAGGCAAGACTCGCATACCTCATATGATTCAAAATCAAATGAGTCCAATAATCCATCTTTATGGAGTTGGGATATGCATTTTTCATTTATGTGACCTAGGCGACAGTGCCAGAGATATGTCTGGTTCAAATCATTCGATTTGAACCGTTTGGTATTTACGTTATAAATTGGGTTTTCTAAATCTAGAACATAGAGACCATTCATAAGTGGTGCATTACAATAGAACATTTCATTTAAATAAATGGAACAACATTTATCCTTTATTATAAAAGAAAAGTTTTTCTTGTCTAAACAAGATCTGAGATTATGTTCTTTGTCAATGCAGTACATAAAAGCACTCCTTTAGTTCTAAGATAAGCCCGGTGGGCAAAGACAAAGAATATGTTCCCTACAAATTTCTGGACAACTTTTGCGCCATTGCCTACTCGTAGGTCCACTTCACCCTTTGCCATTATTCTACTATTTCTCAGTCCCTGCACATTAGTACAAATGTGAGATGCACATCCGGTATCTAATACCCATGTAGAAGAAATAGATAGATTAACCTCTATAACATGTATACCTGAGGCAGAAGTCCCACTTCTCTTGTTCTTTACTTCCTCAAGGTAGACTTTGCAGTTCCGCCGCCCAAAGGTCCGGGCCTTCCTTAGGTACTTTACCTTTACCCTTTGAAGTGGATGAATTGGCCTTGCCTTTGGCTTGGGTCTTACCCTTGCCTTTGCGCTTACCTTTGTCCTTCTTGACCATTAGTACATTACTAACTTTCTTCTTGAGATTTGGTTCAGCAGTTCTTAACATGCTGAGAATCTCAGGCAAAGGTTTATCAATTTCATTCATGTTATAATTCATGACGAATTGATTGTATGCTTCCGGCAACGATTGCAGGATAACATCAGTTGCCAATTCTTGGCTCAGTGGAAAACCTAGTCTTTCAAGGTTCTCAACGTACCCAATCATTTTGAGTACGTGAGTTCCTACAGGTGTTCCTTCTTGCATCTTGCATGCAAAAAGAGCCTTAGACACTTCAAAACGCTCGTGCCTAGCTTGTCCTTGATATAGTTGTTTCAAGTGCTCAACCATATCATAGGCATCCATGTTCTCATGTTATACGAGCTCGAGTTCATGGTGGCAAGCATAAGACATGACACATCTAATCGTCATCTTGATGCTTCTTATAAGCATCCTTTTCACTACAGTGGCGAGGCGGGTATTTCAGGGTGCTCTAGGATATATAGTTTGCTTTCTTGCTTGAGGATAATCCTCAAGTTCCTATACCATTCAAGAAAATTTGCTCCATTGAGCTTGTCCTTCTCAAGGACAGATCGCAAGTTGAGGGGGTGTGTCGTGTTAGATGACATGGTGATCTACAACATTAAAATGCAAAGTTTAAGTATCATACCTAAATCATTTAATTAGGCCTTTAATTAAATGAGGCTCCCACTAAATTCTCATAGCTACTATTTAGCTATAAATTTATATGGGATAAAGATCCACATCATAATTAAGTCTTGAGTTAGCTTTGGCTAATCGCCCAAGGCGTAGTAGTATAATTAGGTAGGCAATCTTTTGCCAATTACATCTGATGTAACTCTTTAATAGCTTTGTTTAAGTTTTAGATTAGTTTAGTGTTTATTCCTAAACCAGCTTCCAGGCTGTGGCGAGGCACAGAGGCCTTCTTGGATATCGGAGCAACGACCACTTCTAAGACAAAGCTGATGTTCGGAATTCACACAAAACTAATTTTAACACTTATGTTCAAAGCTAATATATGCCTCTACTTTCTTAACCAATTAAGAAAAACTTAACTAAGTCTTAACCAAGATCGATAGCGGGACATCACGATTGTCCACTCGCACCCCTCCAAGATAAAATGCATTGTTTTGCTTTGGCAAACCCAATAACAAATGATCGAGGAAGTAGTGAGTACCAACTTTGGTAGGCATATCATTTAGACTTATTAAGAAATAAACATGTATCATATACATATTAGCATACATCACATATAAGCTAAACTAATCATGCATCACATACAAGCTAAACTAACATGCATCACATACATATTAAACTAAGCGTGTCATGGTTATGGCCCTTATTCTACAATCTTCTCAAGCCAAAGAAAAGATTGATTGGTCAACCTAGGGATAGCATCTTCTCCTAAGTGCTTCCTTTTGGTTGTCTTGTGTGTTGACTTCCTCCTTGTAACCTCATCTTCCAATGGACCCTCCATCTTTGTTTTGTACATTACAAAAGGAGAAATACTCGAGTTACATTCGAGTCTAAAACTAATTTTACAACAAGAATTTTAGGAGGAAGGCATGACACGCAGGTCGTATTTAAGAATTACAACACACACATTCACAAACCTTTTGGGACTAGGCCATAACCATGCACCATGTCATTTTAACTTTTAAAAGACATTGGATATTTTATTATGTTTGACAATTGCTAATGCAATTATCAACTCATAATAAAATTTATCCTACTTCTATATCACATATAAAATAGAGAAAACCTATTTTATACGATCTTTTTATAAGTGGCTCTGATACCCTTTGTAGGGGTATGCCAAATGGCATATGCATAGCGAAAAATTAGGATCCCTTCCTAGTGATCCTTGCGAAGAAAACTCGTCAAAATAAGTTTCTCTAAAGCAAACCTATCTTATAGGAGAGGATTACCTTTGTTCGTGCCCTTGTTAATCCGCTTCTTCCTTTTGTTTGTTGGATCTTTAGCACGTTCAAGTGTCCGTGCCTCTATATGTATCCACGAGCAAGCTCTTCGTCTCACAAAAGAAAAACTAGAGGAGCTCTCCTTTACTTCTTGCTAGAGAAGTCCCTAAAGGAGAGGAAGAGAGGAAAAGGAGAAAGGAAGAAGAAGACTCCTCTTCTTGCTAGCCTACACTCACAAACCCACACAACCAAAGCTTCCACTCTCTCACAAGCTCTCTCAACACAACCAAAGCTTCCACCAACAAGCCAATGCTATCTTTTGGCGCCACTTGAGGTGTCTTTTATAGGGTTGGAAAAACCCTTTCACCTCCACACATTCAATGCAATCCATTGCATTGAGACATATCCTTGTTTGGGCCACTTAAGGAGACAAAACCATTTTGTTTCCTTCCACCTTAACTAAGCTTAGGTGGATGCTTAGGTAGCATGCTTATGTGGCATGCTTATGGCATTCTTATGTGGCATTCATGCATGTTGAATTAATCTTATTAATTCAATTAAAGCTTATGTTATCATATTGAATTAATCTTATTAATTCAATTAAGCTTATGTTATCATATTGAATTAATCTTATTAAATCAATAAGGTAACATATTGAATTAATCTCATTAAATCAATTAGCTAAAATTCTCATTAAGCTTAAAGTCCAAAAACCATTTTGTACTTAAGCTTATTCCCATATTATTCTAGTCAAACTAGAATACTCTAATTCCTCTAATGATCATGCTCTTGGTGTGTGACCCTATAGGCTCTCATAGCGTTGGCGGTGGATCTAAACTCTTTTAGATACACAAGCAATGACATCTAGCAATACATCATTGCTACCCAGTTCTGAGATAAGTCAAGATCCGACTAACCTTTCGTGACTACTATAATGTATGGCCGTGTCCTTCTATCCTTGATATCAGTTGATCGATGAGGCATAGGGCGTGTCATCCTCGATCAATCTATGTGTTTCTTGATCCCTGAGTAAACTAACTCAAACAAATGAGCTCAATATCTCATATTGACTCATTCGAGCATGGCCATGCGTTTTAGTAGTTCTACTCAATCAAGGGGCCCACCGATATCACTCTCGTCATATGAGAGGGATAGATCCCATCTACATCACTCACATCCCTCCGCATAATTTGTTATATACCCAGTAATCGCCTATATGGACCACCTATTACGGGTGGCGTTTGTGATACCAAAGTACATAACTCCTTATGTAGGGAAGTAGTGACTTGAGGTCTAAGGACTATTCATACCTATAGTCTCATGAGAAAGTTTCTGACACTCATATAACGATCCATGAAACTTTCTCATGGCGGGTCAGTTCAGTATATATTCTCTAATATATACCCATGTGTCAACTTGATATCATATATCCATGACTTGTGAGATCAAGTCATCAATTGACCTACATGCTAGTCTTTATGTATTAATATTGCCCTTGCATATTAATACTTGACTAGGAACATTTAGGAAAGTGTTCTCTACAGCCTCTCATAATCAATTCTGCCAATTGATGTGCTGTAGATAAGAACCTACTTTTCTAGGGCATTATTATATTTAATTTAGCTGGCACAAGCAAGATGTAAATATAATAACCAATCCTTTGCCTTTATAGAATATGATACAAAATGTTCCCTATTCAACCATCACATGATTGGTTCTAGGGCTATAACTAACACTTATACCACATGAAGGTAGGAAACTTCGCTTCCCACTTCAACTCGGTTGCTTGTTCATGGCGATCCCATCGACGTCCCCGGATTAAAAAAAATTTAATCCTAGACAATAGGGATTACCCAAGCAACCGTGTCATCGTCGTGCTATTCGATTAGAGTAGTCACTTGAACAAACTTGTTGTTCAAGCAACCAACCTCTATTCTACGAATAGCCGCGGAATAGATGATGCACGGATCACCGGCTTTTGTATTTATGTTCGGGGTCCAAGTTATATTAGCCACATACATAAGGTAAACAACCACATACAACATGCATATAATTGAAAAACAATTATAGACATTATACAAAAGAACACTAATCAAAATAAACAAGATTATACCTCTTGATCTTCTATTGTATGTCCTTCCTCCTTTTGGACATCGTGTGGGCGACGATCTTCCAAAAGTCGAAGTCTCCTAGATCACCAATCTTCGTTTCCTTGTTCACTCTGAACAAAGGAAGATCATGAAACAAAACTCTTCTTCCTATCTAGAACCGGCCACCAAGTCAATAGACTCGATGTTGCCACCGGCCAAGGAAGAGAACATGGAGTATGGGAACTGGCCAAAAGAGAATCAATGAGAGCATGGGCGTCGGCCAACACTTGGAGAAGAGAAAGGAAACCAACCCTTCTCCTTGTAGCCGCCCAAAACCCTAACCCTAGCTCTCCTAATTTCCGGCCAAAGAAGAGGGGAAGAAGGATAGGTTGAGCACCGGATAAAGTAGAGGGAAGAAGGATAGGTTGCCGGCAACACCTTAGGAAGAAGAAGGAAGGAGCTTCTCCTCTTGTTGCCGCCCACTCCAACACCCAAACCCTAGCCGCCCAAACACAATCCTAACCTAACTAGGATTCCTTGCCGCCTAAAGGAAGCAAACCCTAATCCCCTTCCATCAAGTTGCCGCCCACCCCTATCCTCTCCTTTTATAGAGTTAGGGATAAGCCTTGTTTTAATCTCCACCATTGGTTCTAGGGATTTAATCTAAACCGTCAGATCTAGAGATTTAATCTCAACCGTCGGATCTAGAGATTTGAACTCTACCATTGGATCTAGAGTTTTGTTTTCATCCATTGGATCTAAGCTTCATGAGGTTTTAATAGGATAGAATAGGTACCATGAGGAGGAGTTGGATCTTGGCCACCCAATGGATCAAGCCCACATAAAGTCCGATCCATTAATGATAATCCAATCCACTAAAGGATTATCATTGATCTACCTCACCAACCCCCATAAGTTAATATGAGCTCCATATATTATATGTACATTTTCTCTCCGTGTTTAAGATCTTGAATGTCCGTCGATTAATTAATTTACTGACCATTAATTAATCAACATCTAACTCCATGAGTAGTACCACTCAACCTTTTCATCATGCCAGACCAAGTCCACCTGCAGGGTTTACATGATGAACCTTATGAGCTCCTCAAAGGGACATCATCATCCTAATATATAGGACACGGTTTTCTCCTATAATCAACGGAACACCATATAAATAATATTATTTCCCAACTTACCGAGCCTATCTATTTACTCTATAAATCTCGCCCATTGGTAAATCAAAGAAATGAATACTAAGTATATGTGTCTGTTATTATATCGGGATTAAGAGCATGTACAATATAATATCTGAGGTCCGATTCGATTATGTAGTCAGTAATAAATCGAATCACCTCTAAGTCTGTCCTGCTCAATACACACAAAGTGCACTAGCGTGATTCTATGGTCAAGACAAACCAATACCAAATCACACTACAACCATACCAATGGTTTGTCCATAGTCATCTCGGTTGTGAGCCTTTACTTATACTTTACAATGAGCCGATAACATGATCTCCCGTGTGACACCACACACCATGTTATCTACAATGGAATGTATTAGACAATATGCATAACCATAGATATGCAAACAATGACATGTCATTCTTATTTCAAAAATAAAAATGTTCATACAAAAGATAGACTTTTCAGTATACATCCCTACAGAAGGGAGTGGAGCTATGTCTTCGCCTTATACTGTAGTGAGAACGGGAATAGGCTTAGACGAATTGCATCAGCAGGTACTCCATTGAATTTCGTCGTTGAGCATATCTCCAAAAATATCTCTAGGTACCGATTCGGATCTTCAGTTGCAGCTCCTTCGAATTGGCTATGTTGTACCATGTGTATGAGCGCAGGTTTCAATTCAAAGTTGTTGGCCGAAATTGATGGTCCAATTATGCTCGACCTATATCCTCTAGCACTAGGGGTTGCATAGTCTCGTAGAGGCCAACTACCTAAGTTTACCACAGATGCGTCTAGGTCTTTCATGCTTCTCTGCTCAACTCTTCTGTGATGGTAGGTTCTTTCAATTTTCAGATCTTTCGAAAATAGATTTTCTGATCCTAAACGTCTATGCATACGAAGAACCGAGACACTAAATTAAGAGTATACTTAATTCTTAAAAACAGGAAATAAACTAGTCTAAATACTAAATCAAATGTAGAAAATTTAAACTAAAGGTTGATGAATGAAACTACTAAAATTAATCTAAACTTAATATATATATCTAAAACTGAAGTAAATAAAATAAAAATAAAAATAAAGCAAGTAAATAAATCTAACCTAAGTTCGATCCAACTATCCACCTCTTGATTCGATATCGAATTAATCAGTCTCTGGCAACGGCGCCAAAAACTTGATGCATGCAAACGCGACCTCAAATCTCGCGATGGGAGCCATCGTGAACTCGAAGTGCGCGCTCACGTTTAATTCCCTTAAGTGTACGGATATCATCAAGTAATAAATAGATTATCGATTCCACAGAGGCTGAGATTGGAGTATCGATTGTTCAGTGAACGTTATTGTTCGGAGTTTAGTTCTAAGGGGTTGTGATTACGAGGATTGTTGGTGGTCCTAAATCTAGTACAGTGTCACACGGAGTAAGGGAAGGTTGGTTCAAGATTCAAAAAGAGATCCTTGGACTTCGGTTTCACTTGTGCAACATGGAACATGCTAATCAATTAAATGTAGTTTGGTTCTCTAATTAGGGTCATGTGGAAGGGACATCATACCCTTTCCCGATGAGCTTTCGCATCTATCGGGAACTACCTATCCTTAACCAGGCCAACCCTTTCATTAAGATAGGATAGACGGTACGAGGATTCCAAATCAATCCCTATGAGGAGTCAGAACGTGTCCTGTTCCCTACTCCATTGTACCCTTATACCTACGGTTACCGGAGATGAGGACAACCCCTTGGTTCCTCTTTAATTCCCCTAGATCTTTGATACAAGGGCTATCACCTCTTGTATCGGCTATGCACAATAGATAGAAAACAAAAACACAATTTTCATTGAATCAAACAAACACGAACTGCAAATAGAAATCCTAAAATAGAATTTACATTCGATCTAGCATGTTCTACGTACACAAGTTACTCCCAAATTCTAAAATCGAAGATTCTACTCCATAGATAAAAAATAATGAACACAATCCATATTAGAATAGATCATTACAATGTAGGAGATGAATAGAAAGTAAATTTCAGTACCCTTGGTTCTTCTCTTCGATGTCGAAGCGCAGGATACGATCCTCTAGCCGTCTTCTTCCTCATTGTTGCGAGTTTCCGAATCTTTTTAGGGCGTCGGTGTGCCGTCCCGACCGTCGTGCCTCCCCCGGGTTTGGACATGGCCTTCCTTATATATACTTGAGGCCGACACTGCCCGAATCCATGAAAAAACCCTAGTTGTGCCAAAAAATGCCAATGCCACTAGGCCGTGTGGATCCACACGACTAGGCCGTGTGTGGCGCTAGGCTGGTGGGGCATGACCGTGTGATTTCACAAGGTTGGGTCGTGCCTTCTTTCATTTCGCTTGCCGAATGCCTTCCTTTTGCTCCAAAAGTGTGCAATTTATCCTGTAAAATGTTTTCCTACACACAAAAGCATAAAGAGCAGATCTTCGAACTAGAAAATAGGAAATGCATGCAAAACAAAGTACGATACGCATGAAACAAGTATAAAATACAGTGAGATATGAGCGAAAACTTCTCTTAAAGCCCTATATGTTTTTCTCACATCAAGATGTTAGAAAAATGAGTTGATATAAAGGTGCATAGATGTGCAACAATATGAACTCAAACTCTTTGAATCATATGAAGAAATCATGAGGAAAGCTAATATACAAGTCATGTACACTTGGCTCATAGATCGTGATTGAAAATAAGTTTTGAAAACAATTTTAAATTAATTTTAGAAAACCTTGGTGAAGCCTATCTTTTGATAGGAATCACCATTGAGAATATTGATACAAGTTAGGCAAAAACATTAAAGGTTTCAAAGGATTTGAACTTTGTATTGTTCTTGAAAAATAATGGGTATTTTAATATAAAACTATTTTTCTCCCATAGAATTTGATGTAAGTAATGTCTACATGAAGTTTTGAGATTTTTCAAAAATCATAGAATTACTTATGATTTTTTAAATCTAGACAAAAGCACTCTTATTTCTGAAAAATCAGAAACCAGTCGATTGGTGCGAGTACCAGTCAACTGGTTACTGATAGCAGTCAACTATTAGAGTGGTTTTTGGGCTGATAAGTTTAGATTGGCCATTTAACAACAACCCTAAGTATCCTAACCACTCCTAATACTCTAATATGCTTAGACAATCATTGAAAGAGTGATATTTTCAGTGAAAATGAATAGGAAAGTTAATTGTTGAGACCGATTTGATGCACTAGAGGGGGGTGAATAGTGTCTTTGATTTCGACTCTCAATCGTGTTCATCTACAATAGTTGTTAGCATAGTAGAATACAAAAATACAATACAAAAATGAATACACGACAAACACAACACATGAACACAACGTTTTTACGTGGTTCAAGTGGCAAGGAAAGTCCAAATATGAATACTTGGCAAGGGAAAGTCCAAGCATGGAGACTTGGCACGGAAAAATCCAAGTATGGATACTTGGTAAGGAAAGTCCAAGTATGGATACTTGGAAAGGGAAAGTCCAAGTATGGAGACTTAGCAATGGAAGTCCCGGAGACACGACCTCTTGGCAAAGGAAGACCCAATAGCATGACAAATCCGAAGGAAGTACTTGAAGGCTATCGTAAAGGATGAGGAGTCGTGGACTCGGTGCATCCTAAAGGCATGAGGTTGATAGAAGAAGCTTGAAGGTTTGGGTCTAGGCTATGGATAAGTTTCAAGTACGAGAGTTCATACTTGATGGGTTAAACGCCAGTTTTGAGGTGTACTTGTCGAGCGATAGTCTTGATCAGTCAACTGGTCGAGTGCTCGGGCAAGTGAAGTTGTGGAAATCGAGAAACTTCGACGGGTGCTTGGTTAGTCGACTGGTGGTTTGGACTAGTCTATTGGCCATGGGTAGTTAGGATGACGGAGGTGAAGGTTCGAAGCTTCGCTTCCCGCTTCAACTTGGTCGCTTGTGCACGGCGGTCCTATCAATGCCCCCAGATTAAAAAAAAATAATCCAAGATGATGACGGATTACCCTAGCGATCGATCCATCATCGTGCTATTCGATAAGAGTGGTCTCTTGAACAAACTTGTCATTCAAGCAACCTAACTCTTTTCCTCGATTAGCCGCGGAATAGATGATGTACGGATCGCTGGTTTTTGTGTTTATCTTCGGGGTCCAAGTAAATTAACCACATACAATACATACAAATTGCATAGAACAAGAAAACAAACTTAAACAAGAATTATACCTTTTGTTTACCTCTTGGTCTTCTATTGTATGTCCTATCCTCCTCTTGGACGTTGTTGTTGGTGCAGGGGCACTAGATAATGGAACCTGTGTTTTGATTATAGCAAAGACACAAAGTTAAGTTTACATCGTTATCTTACGAGCTAAATCGAGTGTGCAGAAAAGTACTAAAGCTGGAGCTGAAGGCTAGCGACACCCAGAGGAAGCCGCGGTGGTCGGGCGACACTCGAGTGACTTAGGAGGGAGCCGAAGGAATCGAGTGGAAGGCCAAAAGCGAGAGATACAAGGTAAGTATCGAGGAAAGCTCGTGTGAGTGAGAGATTGTAAGGTCGTGTCCTCTTTACGAGGACGACCGTAGGCGGCGATCCGACTAAAACTTCCTATGGAAGGTCTAGGTCGAGATCGGACGGTTAGAAACCGTTGTATTTATCATTTTCCGAGCTAACCTCTTGCTGTAGGGAAGTGGCCAGGCTGGCAGTCGACTTCTGGACATTGGGCAGTCGACTAATGATCATCAGTCAACTGATGGGAGGCATCAGTCGACTGATGGCGACGAATCAGCCTTTGCGCTAGGTCAAAACGGATAACGTTTGATGCGGCCACTTCGCGATAAAATTTGGTCAACTTCGTGATCTATTTCAAAAAAAAAGAGACAAATTTAGAGGCCAAAATCTTTAAAAGGAGGGGAGGATTCCAACTCCAAACATCATCAAGTTTATTCATCAAGTGCTCCTACAATGCCAACGCTCCAACGCCGTCATAACGCCGACGCGACGATAAGTTCAAATCTCCTTCGTCGGCAGCAGTAGCAAGTAATTATTTTTATTGTATTCTTTATTTTAATCGTAACGAGGTGAGGTAGGCTTGTTGCCTCATCCTCGTACATTCGGTTTTTGTGATCGTTGTCTCTTACCTCCAACGAGGAGGAGACGTTATAGTGTTTTGCCCTCCGTACGCTGTCTAGGACCGATAGGGCCTTGGAGTAGCAACCGCTGGGTTGTGAACCAAGTAAAATAAATGTGTCACTTTATTTTCCGCTGTGCTTACTCGTTTACTTGTGTCTCAACGAACGAATTCAAACGAAAGATTTACGATCGCTATTCACCCCCCCTCTTGCGACGCTTCTCGATCCAACAATTGGTATCAGAGCGGGGGCGCTAAGATTTGGTGAAACCACCGATCTAGCACATTTTGGTTTTCTGTTCATATTTTTCGATTCGTATTTTTTTTAGGTCTTTTTCCTCCCGCACTACTAATCCAAGACGAAGTCTTGGTATGTTTCTTTTGGTTGTGTGCTTGCAAGTTTTCTCTCTTGGAGTAGCCGATGGTAAAAGGGCCATAACTTTTCATACAAGTGGACTCACATAACGATCTACCTACCAAATCGAAGCTCGCTGAGAGATCTACATTTCTTACCAAGGTTTACCCTCATAACAAGCTATTTCCAGCCCCAAAATCCAACGTCTAGTACCCTTTTGGGGACATCGAAGGTCGTAAGTTGTTAGTTTTTGTTAGTTTCTTATTTTTCTCATTTAATTCTGTTTATTTCCTATTTATTTCCCACATTACTAATCCAAGACCAAGTCTTGGAATTCCCTTTGGTTTTTATTTGTGTTTTGCAAGATACTTAATGGCTCACATTGAGGGGTATAGCACCACCCGACCTCCTTTCTTTAACGGAGATGATTTCCATTATTGGAAAGGTCGGATGGAGTGTTTCTTGAAAACACAAGTCGAGACTTGGATAATAATTCAAACTGGCTTTGCTCTACCCACCAATGTAGCATATACATATATCTTCATTCTCACTGTAAACTGGGTCAACCAGCAATAATGTAACTGAACGAGAAGATTCACTATTTGAGTATACATGTTTTATGTATTTGATTGATCTTAAACTCATTTATCAATGTCCACGATACGATTCACAAAGATGAGAGAATTTGTGATTGGATCACAACTAGTGAGTATCTCTACATGTGTAATTGTGATGTATCTAATTATCCCTAGTCGATGAATTGATGGATCCGACACCATCAATTCGAGACTAGCACGAGGTATACTCCTTGGTGTATCCAAGCACCGATTCTCACCGGGCCGGAGACATTGTGATGTCCGAGTTAATCGTGGATGCTAGTTATGGTAACTAGTTCATTGAGTGACCACCGTAAGACTTCATATGGTTCTCGCATATAGATATGTCAATGAAGTTCTTACTGTGGCTTAAGTGCGATGTTCCTTTGACTTGCGGTATTCAAGTCATCTTGATCATGGAGACTTATGCTTTGACATCTTAAGCAAACATCTCTAAGGAGATGTGGACCCGGGATGATTGGGTATAAGTCGAAGTGATCAAGGTGTTTGAATAGCCTATAAAGGATTCACCACTCCTTGCAGGAGATGTATACCCATGGCCTCTCGTCGGATTGTTACTAAAGTCTTTGGCCAAAGCATTACATGTTTAGAGTAAGGTACTCTTCGATACATGTGGAGTAACTAGAACTGTGAGGGACGAGGAAATGATACTGGGCTAGGTGTGACGTAGTACTTAGTGGGACCACACAATAGACCATGTCCCGAACCAAGTGGGTATAAGATGAGTGAAGGGAATGGGGCACGCGATTCATTCAAGCTCTTGAAGGGTTTGAGAAATAGTTACGGATCAAGCGTTGATCTTTTCGGTTAATTGGGGATCATGATGTACTACTAGGTGCCACTCATGATCGTTCTATAATTAATGGTTAATTATAGGCGGCCAACATAAACGAGAACCTATTTGGTCACACGCTGCGAGTGTAATCCAAAGGATTTAAAGCGAGCTTGAGAATGGGATTCTCGGACCGAGAGAAACTATGTTTGGTTGGACCAAACATAAGCGAGCATGAAATTGTTTGATCGCAATGGAAGCGTGGATGGGCCGTGTCTTATGAAGACATAATGGATGGACCAAAATGGTTTGGTTCTAATCCAATGGATGAGAATAAACCAAAGGGTTTGGTTTATATTAAGCGAATGAACCAAAGGTTGGTTCGGTTCGTTTTAACTTAAAATAAACCATCATGGTTTGGTTTATTTTAACTTATCTTAATGGAGCGGGTTAACGGGCTTTATGGATATGATCCATTAACCATTAAGAGAATTAGTTCTCTATAAAAATAGGGATTAAACCCTAACCCTAAACCTAATCCAATTAGTGGCCGCCCAACATCAAGAGCTGCCGCCCACCTTGTTGTTGTTGCCTGACCACAAGCTCATCCAACCGGCGCCGTCTTCCTCCTCAAGGTAAGCACTTGGCTTCCTTTGTTGGCGGCGCCTATCTCCTCCACCAAGCTGTCCAGTTTTCTGGACAGCTTCTTCTCCTTCGGGCGTCGTTTGGGCGGCGGTTAGTGCTCCGACAGCGGCTAACATACGGGGATTTGATCTCCGGTAATCCTCTAGTGGAGGGCGAAGGATTCGTCAATCGGTTGTGAATACCTCTCGGAGAAGCAAGTCTTGAGGACTTGTTTTAGGATCCGAATTTGGATTGGATCGTGATCATCTCGATCGTCGTCTTCAACACGAGGCTAGTAACCCGTCTGAAGGCGAAGCTCGTGCTTAGCGAAGTCATCGAGGAGCTCGGCGTGGATCACGGATAGAGGCGATTCTTACGAGGATCGTTCGGTTGATGCCGTTCCGCTACCGTCATCTGAAGGTATAACGTAGTTTAATTTCCTTTTATTGCAATTTTAATTTACGGTTATGTCTACACTTGTTGTAATAGCATGCGTGTGTTGTGTGTGTTGTAATAAATATAGATTTATTATTTTTAATTGCTTCCGCTGTGCTCATGTTTACGAAACATGATCGAACACACACTGCCTTGTGATCGGAAACCCAGTGGTATCAGAGCCCAGGTTGTGTTTCGACATAATCGTAAAATGGTTTTGCGATAGTCATAATGTATTTCTGGAAATTTTCTAAATTTTGGAAATTTAGAAGTATTTATGGAAATTTTTCAATTTTGGAAAGTCTGGAAGTATTTATGGAAATCAATATTTTCCATAAATAAAATATTTGATTAGATTCTGGAAATTTGTTTCCTAATTTAATCATGATTTGATTTGGGAAATCAAATCTTAAAATATTTTATTTCCATAAAGTAGTTTTAAAGATTTAGGAAATTGGTTTCCTAAATAGATTTTCCTTAATCAAATAATTCCATGAATAAAATATGTGATTAGATTTGGAAATTTGTTTCCTAATTTAATTATGATTTGATTTGGAGAATCAAATCTTAAACATATTTTATTTCCATAAATAGTTATGACATATAAGGAAATCATAAACATGACATAATTGTATGCCATGTAATTGCATTAGATGCATAACATTATGCCATGTGTGTCGTGACATGTAGATGTATGTCATGTATGCCATGTCATGTAGATAATAGTTATTTGCATGCAAAGAGGATGAGACATAAAAACCCTTAATCAATATTAAAGCCTACACCTTCCATTAATATGGTTAGAACCAGAGTTCTGTTTCTTGTTTGGGTTGTTGGACTCTCTCCAAGCCCGGCTCGAACCTGAATATGTTCAAACCATGGAATAGTTTAATACTAATATGGTAAGAGTCAGAGGTCAATCGTTAGCTTTTGTTGTTGGACTCTCTCCAAGCTGGGCTAATTGGTTGAATGCGCTCTAACCATATTAAAACTATGTCCCGATTAATGGGTTGGCTTTAACCTGGAGCATCGGCTTGTTGGACTCTCTCCAAGGTCGATGTAAAGGGAGGTGAAGTTGGGTGCTATGCATATGATGCATACTTGTTAATGTGTTAACAACCCGAAGTATGTGTGAACATTCAATTAGTTGATAGCACATTGTGATAGTTGCATATACGGGATATGCAATCGGTATAGATGATACCTACCGTCGTAGTTATGAATGGCTTGTTGGACTCTCTCCAAGGTTGTTCATAACTATGATGGATATCAGCCCATTCGGAGATGGACCTACAATCTCCCGAAGTGATTTTGGGGTTTTTGAAATTCGAAAAATGAATGGGATTTATAAATGTATATTGATGCATTTTAAAATCATCTTTCTCATATATGCTCGTTTTGTATTTCTAAGTTAATATATTGATCATGATGTGTTTGAATTTGCATTCCATTTTGGATTCAAATAAATTGACTGGGCCAAACTTCTTGGACTAGCTTAGAAACTTGAGAATTGTTCTCAAGGTGGAAAAGCTTGTGTATGTCCTCGAAGCGCCTCTTCCCGCCCGTCCTAGTGACGATGCAACTCTGGACCAATTGTTGGCCTATCAGAAACATGTGAGTGATTCTGAACAAATGAGTTGCATCATGCTAGCCACGATGGAACCCAAGCTACGAAAGAAGCATGAGCATATGGATGCTCATATCGTAGTCCTTCATCTTTGTGAGTTGGTTGATGAGCAAGTGAGATTCGAAAGGTTCGAAGTCTCAAAGCTCCTCTTCACCTCTGAGATGCTAGGAGGTTCATCTGTGGTACTGCTCAATATGCTGAAGACTGTGGAGTCTTCTGAGAAGCATGAGCAGGGGACGGTGCTGTTAGTTGATTCCTCGAAGAAAGGTTCTAAGAGGAAGTCAAAGGAACAGCAGAAGGGAAAGAAGAGAAGGGCTAAGAAGGTAGAACTAGCACAAAAGGAAACTTGCCATCATTATGGAAAGGAGAGACATTTGTGAAGAAAGTGCAAGATTTATCTTGAGTTCGTGAAGAAGGATAAGGCATCGGATGCCCCATCTTCTTCAGAAATCTTCTTTATTGATTGTCATTCTATTTCCTCAGACACTTGGGTATTTGATACTGGGTGTGGCTCACATATATGTAATGACATACATGGGCTAAGGAATAGAAGAAGACTTCGAGGAGAGTCAAATTTACGTGTTGGGAATGGAGCACAGTTCTTTGCACTCGCCATCGGAACGTATTTGTTGGAACTCCCTGTAGGACTTGTCTTAGAACTGGACAATTGCTTGTATGTTCCTTCGTTGATAAAGAACATCATTTCTATTTCTTGTCTAAATAGAAATGGGTTCCATTTGACTTTTAGTAACAATTGTTGTTACATAACTTTGAATGGGGTTCTTTATGGGACTGGAACTTTAAGCAATGGTGTATATACGTTGGACGTATCCAGTGACATTTGCAATATCGGCGAGCAACACGCGTGCTCGAAAGGATAATCAAATAGACTCCTATATGTGGCATTGTCGTCTTGGCCATATAAGCAAGAAAGCGCATGTCCGAATTACACCGATGTGGAATTCGGAATCGTTGAATTGGATTCATACGATACATGCGAATCATGCTTAAAAGGCAAGATGACTAAGTTACCTTTTTTGGAAAGGTGAGCAGTGGGAGAGTTACTAGGTCTAGTACATCTTGATGTATGTGGACCTATGTCAACTCAAGCATTAGGAGGCTATAGCTACTTCATTACCTTCACCGATGATCACTCACGGTTTGGGTATGTGTTCTTGATGAAACACAAGTCGAAGCCTTTGAAAGGTTCAAAGAATTCAGAAATGAAGTAGAGAAACAACATGACAAAAGTACTTGATCGGATCGAGGTGGTGAATACTTAAGTCAAGAGTTTCTTGATTATCTAAGAGACAATGGCATATTGTCTCAATGGACTCCGCCCTATACACCCACGGCATAATGGTGTATCCGAGAGGCGATCTTAGGACCTTGTTGGACATGGTCAGTCAATGATGAATCATGCGACTCTTCCCAAGTCCTTTTGGGGTTATGCACTTGACATTTGTTTACTTGTTAAGCAGAATGCCTACAGGTAGTCTCAACTACTCCATATGAGATATGGAATGGTAAGAAACCTCATGTATCTTACTTGAAGATATGGGGTTGTCTGCTTATGTGAAGCGATGTCAGACAAATTGGATGCTTGTCGATAAATGTCTATTTATTGGATACCCTAAGGAAACAAGGGGTTACCAATTCTATCATCCTGTGGAACAAAAGGTGTTTGTTTCAAGGCATGCTGTGTTTCTAGAGAAAGAGTTTCTCTTGCAAGAAAGCAGTGGGAGTGTCGTCGAGCTTGAGGAGGCTCGAGAGACTCAAATAGACATTGATGAGATACGGTGAAGCACAACGGTAGCAACTCATAGTGATGAGCAATCATTTGGACCTATTGTAACACCACATCTTCGTAGATCTGGTAGAACCATAATATTCACGAGAGATATGGATTTCTCGTAAGTGAATCGAGCGGCGTGTTACTCATTGATGATGAGAGCCTACAGTTATGAAGAAGTCTTGACAAGTTCGAGAAAGGGATAAGTGGCTTGGTGCCATGAAGTGGAAATGGATTCCATGTACGAAAACCAAGTTTGGAACTTGGTTGACCCACTGAAGGCATAAAGCCTATAGGGTGCAAGTGGGTTTTCAAGAAGAAAACCGACATGGATGGTAATGTGATTACCTATAAGGCTAGATTGGTGGCGAAAGGATATCGTCAAAAAGCAAGGTGTTGATTATGGCGAAACCTATTACTTTTAGCTATCTTAAATCCATTCGGATGCTCCTGGCCATAGCGGCTCATTATGATTATGAGATATGGCGGATGGATGTAACGGCTTTCCTTAATGGAAAACTTGCTCGAGGGCGTGTATATGATACAACTGAGGTTTCACATCGGTTGATAAAACCAAGGTATGCAAATTGCGGCGATCCATTTATGGATTGAAGCAAGCATCCGAGGCTGGAATATCCGTTTTGATGAGACGATCAAAAGTTTGATTTCTCACAAAATCGAGCCAGACCTTGTGTATGAGAGGTTAGTGGGAGTGCAATCGTGTTCCTAGTATTGTATGTCGATGACATATTACTTATAGGAAAGCGATGTGTCAATCTTCTGATCGATTAAGGTTTGGTTATCCAAGACATTCTCCATGAAAGACTGGGAGAAGCAACCTACATCCTTGGGATTAAGATCTATAGAGATAGATCGAAGCAGTTTGGTCTTTCGCAGTCTACATATATAGACCGAAAAGTGCTAAAGAGGTTTAGCATGTCGGAATCCAAGAAAGGTTATCGCCCATCGGGCATGGGGTACACCTTTCAAGTCTATGTGTCCGCCGAAGGCGAGAGGATTTGCATGAGTAAGATTCCCTATGCATCCGCAATAGGATCTATCATGTATGCTATGTTATGTACGAGGCCCGATGTATCGTATGCTCGAGTGTCACGAGCGGATACTACCGATCGAGAATGGATCATTGGCGTATTAAGACGATCCTTAAGTACTTGAGAAGAACTAAGGATGTGTTCCTAATATATGGAGAAGGGGACATGGTGATACGCGGGTATATAGATGTCACTTCCGCATGCATAAGGATGATTTCGTGTCTCACCGATACGTGTTCACCTTGAATGGGGCGCAGCGAGTTGGAAAAGTTCCAAACAAGAGATCAGAGCGGATTCTACCATCCTGAGCGTAATATATTGCGGCCGGAAGCGTGAAAGGCGGTTTGGATCAAGAAGTTCGTTCATGAACTTGGTGTGATTCCGGCCATTGTTGAAGCAATACCGGTCTACTGCGACAACAATGGAGCAATTGCACAGGCGAAAGAGCCAAGGTCTCATCAACGATCCAAACATGTGCTTCGCCGCTATCATCTTATCAGAGAGATCATCAGTAGGAACAAAATACAAATCGAGAAAATTCCCACTGAAAGGAACTTAGCGGATCCTTTGACTAAAGCATTACCTCAAAGTAAGTTTGAGGGTCATGTTGGTGCTTATGGTATTGGATACCGTAGCGATTGACATTAGGCCAAGTGGGAGTCTGTTAGTAATATATGAGAGATGTCCTAAGGCAATCGCCTTATGTATGAACCATTTATATGATAAATGAAGATTCACTATTTGAGTATACATGTTTTATGTATTTGATTGGATCTTAAACTCATTTATCTTGAATGTCCACGATACGATTCACAGCATGAGAGAATTTGTGATTGGATCACAACTAGTGAGTATCTCTACATGTGTAATTGTGATGTATCGGAATTATCCCTAGTCGATGAATTGATGGATCTGGACACCATCAATTCTGTTGAGACTAGCATGAGGTATACTCCTTGGTGTATCCAAGCAGCTGATTCTCACTGGCTGGAGACATAGTGATGTCCGGAGTTAATCGTGGATGCTAGTTATGGTAACTAGTTCATTGGAGTGACCAGTCGTAAGACTTCATATGGTTCTCTGCATATATAGATATGTCAATGAAGTTCTTACTGTGGCTTAAGTGCGATGTTCCTTTGACTTGCGGTATTCAAGTCATCTTGATCATAGAGACTTATGCTTTGACATCTTAAGCAAGCATCTCTAAGGAGATGTGGACCCGGGATGATTGGGTATAAGTCGAAGTGATCGAAGGTGTTTGAATAGCCTATAAAGGATTCACCACTCTTTGCGAGGAGATGTATACCCATGGCCTCTCGTCGGATTGTTACTAAAGTCTTTGGCCAAAGCATTACATGTTTAGAGTAAAGTACTCTTCGATACATGTGGAGTAACTAGAATCCGTAGGACGAGGAAATGATACTTGGGCTAGGTGTGACGTAGTCAGCCTAGTGGGGACTGACACAATAGACCATGTCCTGAACCAAGTGGGTATAAGATGAGTGAAGGGAATGGGGCACGATTCATTCAAGCTACTGAAGGGTTTCAGAAATTGTTCTGGATCAACCGTTGATCTTTTCGGTTAATTGGGGATCATGATGTACTACTAGGTGCCACTCATGATCGTTCTATAATTAATGGTTAATTATAGACGGCCAACATAAACCGAGAACCTATTTGGTCACACGCACAACGAGTGTAATCCAAAGGATTTAAAACGAGCTTGAGAATGGGATTCTCAGACCGAGAGAAACTATGTTTGGTTGGACCAAACATAAAGCGAGCATGAAATTGTTTCAGTCGCAATGGAAGCGTGGATGGGCCGTGTCTTATGAAGACATAATGGATGGACCAAAATGGTTTGGTCCTAATCCAATGGATGAGAATAAACCAAAGGGTTTGGTTTATATTAAACGAATGAACCAAAGGTTGGTTCGGTTCGTTTTAACTTAAAATAAACCATCATGGTTTGGTTTATTTTAACTTATCTTAATGGAGCGGGTTAACGGGCTTTATGGATATGATCCATTAACCATTAAGAGAATTAGTTCTCTATAAAATAGGGATTAAACCCTAACCCTAAACCTAATCCAATTAGTGGCCGCCCAACATCAAGAGCTGCCGCCCAGCTTGTGTTGCCGCCCAGCCCACAGCTCATCCAACCGGCGTCCAGAAGGCGGCTTCCTTCCTCCTCGCCGGCGTCGAGCTGCTGCCGGAAGAGTTCCGGCGATCCTCCTTAGGTTTGGCATCAAGGTAAGCACTTGGCTTCCTTTGTTGGCCGGCGCCTATCTCCTCCACCAAGCTGTCCAGTTTTCTGGACAGCTTCTTCTCCTCTCGTCGGAGCGTCGTTTAGACGACGGTTAGTGCTCCGACAGCGGCTAACATACCGGGGATTTGATCTCCGGTAATCCTCTGAGGTGGAGGACGAAGGATTCGTCAATCGGTTGACGAATACCTCTCCGGAGAAGCAAGTCTTGAGGACTTGTCTTTAGGTCCGAATTTGGATTCGGACCGTGATCATCTCTCGATCACGTCGTCTTCAACACGAGGCTAGTAACCCGTACGAAGACGAAGCTCGTGGCTTGGCGAAGTCATCCCGAGGAGCTCGGCGTGGATACGGATAGAGACGATTCTTACGAGGATCGTTCCGGTTGATGCCGTTCCCGCTACAAGTCATACGAAAGGTATAACGTAGTTTAATTTCCTTTTATTGCAATTTTAATTTACGGTTATGTCTACACTTGTTGTAATAGCATGCGTGTGTTGTGTGTGTTGTAATAAATATAGATTTATTATTTTTAATTGCTTCCGCTGTGCTCATGTTTACGAAACATGATCGAACACACACACGCCGCGGTGCCGGAAACCCAACACAATGATCAAGGAGAGCCCTTGGATTTCAACAAGTGGACAAATGCAACCAAGAGGCAAATTGAAGCCGATGCAAGAGCAACCCAAATATTTCAATGCGGCTTGTCCAAGGAGGAACTCAACCGCATCGGACCATTCATTAGCGCCAAGGACCTATGGAACAAATTAATCGAGCTACACGAAGGAACGTCCGATGCTAAGGTATGTAAACGTGACCTTCTTTTCAATAAGTTGTATAACCTTAAGATGCAGGAACACGAGACGGTGATGCAACTACACGCCCGCGTCCAGGACATTGTCAACGGCCTACACACCATCGGATACAAGGTCGAAAACCGTGACCTACTAAGGTATGTTCTTAATTCATTTCCTAGGACTACCTTATGGGCATCCATGGTCGATGCCTACAAGGTCTCTAAGGACCTTTCGAAGCTTAGGTTAGATGAATTATTTTCCGAGTTTGAACTTCACGAGCAAACTAACGTGGTCCGGGCCGAGAGAGGTATTGCTCTACTTGCAGGACAAAGAAGCAAGCCACCTACCAGGCAAGAAGATGGACTCGAACCCGACGATGAATTAGAGTCTGAATCCGAAAAGGTGGAAGCAATAGTGAACGTAGTGCGGAAGATCGTTCGGAGGGAAAGGAGGCTACTAAAGAATCAAAAGAGGGCACAATTCAAATCAAATCAAAAGAAGGCTTTTCATGCAACATGGGACAACGAAGAAGGCGGCGGCATAGCATGCATGGCAAGACCCGAAGAGTCCGAGTCAGAGTCCGAATCCGAATCCAATTACAACACCAACCCCGAACTCGAGGACTACTTCGAGAAGTAACTCAAAGCCGGACCAAAAGAGAAAATTAAGGTTAGCCGCTCACTAATTCATACACTTTACAATACAATTAAAATGTTTAATAGGAAATTAAATAAGTCCGAGTCTAGGGTTGAGTCGTTACTTGAGGAGGTTTAAACCCTCAAGCAAGAGGCTACTCTAACCTCTTCAACTAGTCAAGTTCAAGAGGGAAACTCAACCCAGATTGAAAAACTTGAGGAGGAGAATTCTCTCTTGAAAGACCGAGTTCAAGAGGTCGAGGCTAGGTTAGAAAGGTTCACGTTGGGATCTAAGAACCTTAATCGACTACTTGGAACCCAAAGAGCTGTGTACAACAAAGCCAGACTCGGATTTAAGTCAAAGACTACGAATAGATCATATATGTCTATCGTAAATCTTAGTCATCAAAGAGTCCAAGCATGGGTCCCAAAGGTTTTACTAAACTCACATATAAGGACTAATAAGTTTTGGATTCCCCAGGATCAAGTTCATTATTTGAATAGACCATATTGGTTCAATGGTCCAGGGGGAGCTAACACTAAAATAGTATACCCGCTTACTTAGCAAAACCATTGCATATTTTACTTTAATTTTTAGAATGGCTAGATAGGAAAAATGGTTAGACAACTCTTGACAACATAGTATCAGGACACGGCGAGATGATAGTACGTTAGGGAAACAAAGTCTCGTGCAGTCGAGCTAGATAAGGCATATCTAGCTTGGTGCACTTGACCGAGTGGAACTAGCTGAAGCTACCTCGCCGTATCCTAAACTAGTTAGACCAGGAAGTAACCCTAAGTGACTTAAGTGATATCTTCTTAAATTTGGCTTTGTCTAAGGAAGTGGTCGTTGTTCCGATCAAAGAAGGCCCCTGTGCCTCGCCACGACCTGGAAGCCAGTTTCTCGAAAAGTTAACGATCTAAAGGTTAAATCTGAATCTAACCCAAGGTTGACTATCTTTAATCAATTTAAAATCATCTCACAAAACATATAAGGTGAACAAATTATGAGACACATAGAATGGGTGAGATGTTAAGGATAATTGAAATATATTTAAAACAATCTCTTCAAAATACTACTTATTTTCTCAACTATTGTACTTAACAACTCTTAGGCCAAAGTTTAGCGCCTCCTACATCTCTTATACTTCATATATTTGACTAAGGGGGAGAACAAACTAACCTTAAGGGTTATATTATAAACCTTTAGATTATTGGTGCAGAGAGACACACCTCGAACCAATCTATCTAACTATTGCTAGACGCATGCTTGGACTCATATTTGATTTATCTAGATGCATGCATATATGACATTGTTTTTAAAACCCTAGTTTATACAAAAACCCCAAAATTTTTTTTGATTTATGGCAAAAGGGGGAGAAGAGCGAAAGTTAAGGGGGAGTAACACAAAATACAAAATTTGATTTTGAAAACCTAAGGGGGCGTTTGGTTCGTAGAGAATTTTCTGTTTTCTATTTTCATTCTCTCTTTTTTCAGAAAATAGAAAACGAGTTTTTTTTGTTTTCTAGTTTTCCAGAAAATGCTCTTTTATTTTTTGGGAAACGAAAATGGAAATAGAAAACATTTATTTCTTATATTCAAGTTTTTTAGAAAATGCTCCTTTATTTTCTGGAAAATGGAGATGGAAAACGCGAACCAAACACGTTTTCTCATTTTCACAGAAAATGAAAATGGAAAACAAAGATGAAAATACTTACCAAATGCCCCCTAAGTATCTCTTTCAAAACTCACCTAGGGTTAAGGGGGAGTTTTTGGAAATTGCATTCATCATCTACTATACTTGTTTTATGCTTTAATTTCCTTAACTTTGTGTTGGTTTTCCATAGATCAAAAAGGGGGAGATTGTTGGTGCAGGGGCACTAGATAATCGAACCTGTGTTTTGATTATAGTAAAGACACAAAGTTAAGTTTACATCGTTATCTCATGAGCTAAATCGAGTGTGCAGAAAAGTACTAAAGCTGGAGCTGAAGGCTAGCGACACCCACGGGAAGCCGTGGTGGTCGGGCGACACTCGAGTGACTTCGAAGGGAGCAGAAGGAATCGAGTGGAAGGCCGGAAGCAAGAGCTACAAGGTAAGTATCGAGGAAAGCTCGTGTGAGTGAGAGATTGTAAGGTCGTGTCCTCTTTACGAGGATGACCGTAGGCGGCGATCCGACTAAAACATCCTATGGAAGGTCTAGGTCAAGATCGGAGGGTTAGAAACCGTCGCATTTATCATTTTCCGAGCTAACCTCTTGTTGTAGGGAAGTGGCCAGGCTGACAGTCAACTGCTGGACATTGGGCAGTCGACTGATGCTCATCAGTCGACTGATGGGAGGCATCATTCGACTGATGTCGACGAATCAACCTTTGAGCTAGGTCAAAACGAATAACGTTTGACGCGGCCACTTCGCGATAAAATTTGGACAACTTCGTGATCTATTTCAAAAAAAAAAGGAGACAAATTCAGAGGCCAAAATCTATAAAAGGAGGGGAGAATTCCAACTCCAAACATCATTAAGTTTATTCATCAAGTGCTCCTACAACGCCAACGCTCCAACGCCGTCATAACACCGACGCGACGACAAGTTCAAATCTCCTTCGTTGGTAGCAGTAGCAAGTAATTATTTTTATTGTATTCTTCGTTGGTAGCTTCTCGATCCAACAGTTGTGTGGGAAATGATCCTCCAAGAGATGAAGCCTCCTAGATCTCGATCTTCCCTTCCTTGCTCGCTCCGAACAAAGGGTAGATGTAAGCTCCCTTCTTCTCCTATCTAGTTCCAGACACAATCCCTTTGGAGGAAAATCAAACCTCTTCCTCCTCTTTGTTGTTGTCGCCGGCCACCAAGGAGAGGGAGATGGAAGATGGGTGTCGGCCAACAAGAGGAGCTCTTGTTGCCGCCGGCCAAATCTTGAGGAAGAAAAGAGATGGGTGCCAGCCAAGAAGAGAAAGAAGATGAGATATGGGCGTCGGCTAGACCTTAGGAAGAGAAGAAGCTCTTCCACTTGTTGTTGCCCAAAGCCTCTCCAAACCCTAGCCGCCCAAGCCAAAGAGCAAATCCTAATCCAATCTTTTCTCAATTGCTCTCACCACCCAAGCCCTAGACCTCCTTTTATAGATCTAGGCTTAAGCCTCCTTTCAATCTCCACCGTCGGATCTAGGGTTTCATTTTTCACCGTCGGACCTAGGGTTTTATTTTCCATCATCGGATCTAGGCTTTCTGAGGTTTTTAATATTAGGCTACAATAGGGACCATGAGGAGGAGTTGGATCTTGGCCACCCAATGGATCCGAACCACACAAATCCAATCCATTAATGATAATCCATTCCACTAGAGGATTATCATTGATCTACCTCACCAACCCCCATAAATAAATATGGGCTCCATATATTAATTATACAAATATCTCCCTGTATTTAAGATCTCGAATGTTCGTTAATTAATTAATTTACTGACAATTAATTAATCAACATTTAACTTCATGAGTAGTACCACTCAACCTTATAATCTTGTCGGACCAAGTCCACCTGTAGGGTTTACATGATGATTCTTATGAGCTCCACAAGGGGACATCATCATCCTAATATATAGGACATGGTTTCCTCCTATAATCAATGGCATATCATGTAAATAATATTATTTCCCAACTTACTGAGCCTATCGATTTAATCCTTAAATCTCGCTGATTGGTAAATCAAAGAAAAAAAATACTAAGTACATGTGCCCGTTATTATATCAGGATTAAGAGCATGTACACCATAATATCCGAGGTCCGATTCAATTATGTAGTCAGCAATAAATTGAATCACCTCTAAGTCGGTCCTGCTCAATACACACAAAGTGTACTAGTGCAATTCTATGGTCAAGACAAACCAATACCAAATTACACTACAACCATACCAATGGTTTGTCCAAAACCATCTCGGTTGTGAGCCTCTACTTATACTCTACATGGAACTGATAACATGATCTCCCGTGTGAAACTACACACCATGTTATCTACAATGTAATGTATCAAACAATATGCATAACCATAAATATGCAAACAATGATCATGTGATTCTTATTTCAAAAATAAAGATGTTCATATAAAAGATAGACTTTTCAGTATACATCCCAACAATCTCCTACTTATACTAAAAGATTATGCTGTCCTCATACTGCCATACATCTGATTCCTATTCCCTCAACATGCCTATCAAAAGCTCTCGCTGGAAGGGCCTTAATGAAAGGATCTGCCAGGTTATCCTCTGATGCAATCTTGGCTACAACAACTTCTCCTCGCTTTACAATCTCTCGTATCAAGTGGTACTTGCGCTCTATGTGTTTACTTGCCTTATGGGCTCATGGTTCCTTTGAGTTTGTAACTACACCACTTTTATCACAATAAATTGTGATAGTTCTGGGAAAACCAGGAATCACATCCAAGTCCATCAAGAAGTTCCTGAGCCATACAACTTCTTTGGCCGCCTTAGAGGCTTCCACATACTCAGCTTCCATGGTGGAGTCCACCACGCATTTCTGCTTGACACTCCTCCATAAAATGACTCCACCTCCCAAAGTAAACACAAAACCTGAGGTAGACTTACTGTTATCCCGATCTGATTGGAAGTCGGAGTCTGTGTAACCCACAGAGAGTAATTGATCTGCCTGGTATACCAGCATATAATCCCTAGTCCTTCTCAGGTACTTCAATATATGCTTTACCGCAGTCAATGTCCATATCCTGGATTACTCTAATATCTGCTAACCATGCCCACAACAAAGCAGATATCCGGCCTCGTACATAGCATAACATACATGAGGCTTCCTACCTCCGAAGCATAAGGAACCGCCTTCATCTCCTCTATATCCTTTGATGTTCTAGGACACATCTCTTTAGATAAAGGTATTCCATGCCTAAAAGGTATAAAACCTTTCTTGGAGTTCTGCATGCTAAAATGAGCCAAAATGGTGTCTATGTATGAAGCTTGAGATAAGCACAACATCCTTTTCCCGCGATCTCTTATAACCTTGATCCCAAGGATGTGTCCCACTTCTTTCAAGTCCTTCATATCAAACTGTTTGGACAACCATACCCTTACGTCCAAGAACATCTTGACATTGTTGCCAATTAACAAAATGTCATCTACGTATAGTACAAGAAATACCACTACGTTTTTGTCACATCTCGTGTATACACAAGACTCATCCAGACTTTGAATAAATCTATATGACTGGATTACCTCATCAAAGCGGATGTTCCAAGATCTCGAAGCTTGCTTCAATCCATAAATGGACCGATTAAGCTTGCACACAAGATGCTCTTTGCCCTTTGCAATGAATCCCTCTCGTAGCTCCATATAGATGTTTTACACAAGACTTCCATTAAGGAAAGCTATCTTGACATCCATTTGCCACACCTCATAATCTATATGAGCAGCAATACATAAGAGAATCCGGATAGACTTAAGCATGACCACCGACGAAAAGGTCTCCTCATAATCGATATCCTCTTTCTGAGTATACCCTTTCGCAACAAGCCTTGATTTGAAGGTCTCAACCTTCCCATCTATTCCTCTCTTTCTTTTGTAGATCCACTTGCATCCAATGGTTTTTGCACCATTGGGTGGTTCTACTAGCTCCCAGACCTGATTTGAATCCATAGATTCTATCTCAGAATTCATTGCACTTTGCCAAGATACCGCATCTTTATCTTGGATTGTCTTGTCATATGTCCAGGGATCAGGTTCATGTTTACAAGGGACCAAATCAGAAGATTCTCCTAAGAACATAAATCTATTAGGATGTCTAACCACCCTCCCACTACGATGAGGTATCACTTGTGTGTTGGGATGTATACTGAAAAGTCTACCTTTTGTATGAACATCTTTATTTTGAAATAAGAATCACATGATCATTGTTTGCATATTTTTATGGTTATGCATATTGTCTAATACATTACATTGTAGATAACATGGTGTGTGGTGTCACACGGGAGATCATGTTATCGGCTCCTTGTAAAGTATAAGTAAAGGCTCACAATTGAGATGGCTTTGGACAAACCATCGGAATGGTTGTAGTGTGATTTGGTATTGGTTTGTCTTGACCATAGAATCACACTAGTGCACTTTGTGTGTATTGAGCAGGACCGACTTAGAGGAGATTCGATTTATTGCTGACTACATATTCGAATCGGACCTCAGATATTATATTGTACATACTCTTAATCCCGATATAATAACGGACACATATACTTAGTATTCATTTCTTTGATTTACCAATGGGCGAGATTTATAGATTAAATCGATAGGCTCGGTAAGTTGGAAAATGATATTATTTATATGGTGTGCCATTGATTATAGGAGAAAACCGTGTCCTATATATTAGGATGATGATGTCTCCTTGAGGAGCTCATAAGGTTCATCATGTAAACCCTGCAGGTGGACTTGGTCCGGCATGATGAAAAGGTTGAGTGGTACTACTCATGGAGTTAGATGTTGATTAATTAATGGTCAGTAAATTAATTAATCAACGGACATTCAAGATCTTAAACATGGGGAGAAAATGTACAAATAATATATGGTGCCCATATTAACTTATGGGGGTTGGTGAGGTAGATCAATGATAATCCTTTAGTGGATTGGATTATCATTAATGGATCGGACTTTATGTGGGCTTGATCCATGGGTGGCCAAGATCCAACTCCTCCTCATGGTCCCTATTGTAGCCTATTAACACCTCATGAATCTTAGATCCAATGGATAGAAACAAAACTCTAGATTCAATGGTAGAGATTAAATCTCTAGATCCGACGGTTGAGATTAAATCTCTAGACCCGACGGTTGAGATTAAATCCCTAGAACCAATGGTGGAGATTAATCCAAGGCTTATCCCTAACTCTATAAAAGGATGGAATAGGGGTGGGCAGCAACTTGATGGATGGCATTAGGGTTGCTTCCCTTGGGCGGCAAGTAATCCTAGTTGGGGTAGGATTAGGAGTGGGCGGCTAGGGTTAGGGTTTGGGTGTTGGTTGTGGGCAGCAACATGAGAATAAAGCCTTTTCTTCTTCTTCCATGGTTTGGCCGGCAACCTTCCTTCTTCCCTCTACCTTGGTTGGAGCTCAACCTATTCTTCTTCCCTTCATCCTTGGCCGGAAATTAGGAAAACTAGGTTTAGGGTTTGGGTGGCAACAAGGAGAAGGATTTCTTTCTTTTCTCTTCTCCAAGTGTTGGCCGGTGCCCATGCCCTCATTGATTCTCCTTTGGCCGGTTCCCATACTCCATGTTCTCTTCCTTGGTTGACGGCAACATCGAGCTTATTGACTTGGTGGCCGGTTATAGAAAGGAAGATGAGTTTTGTTTTATGATCTTCCTTTGTTCAGAATGAACAAGGAAAGGAAGATTGGTGATCTAGGAGGCTTCAACTTTTGGTAGATCGTCGCCCACACGACGTCCGAAAGGAGGAAGGACATACAATAGAATATCAAGAGGTATAATCTTGTTTATTTTGATTAGTGTTCTTTTGTATTATGTCTATAATTGTTTTTCAATTATATTCATGTTGTATGTGGTTGTTTATTTCATGTTTGTATTTTTTTTTCAACTCTGAGCATGATATATTCTGTTTGTGGCTAAATAATACTTGGATCCTGAACATAAATACAAAAGTTGACGATCCGGACATCGTCTATTCCGTGGCTTCTCGTAGAATAGAGGTTGGTCGCTTGAACAACAAGTATGTTCAAGTGATCTCTCTAAACGAATAGTACGACGATGACTTGGTTGCTTGGGCAATCCCTTTTGTCTAGGATTAAATTTTTAATCCGAGGACATCGATGGGATCGCCATGAACGAGCAACTGAGGTGAAGTGGGAAGCGAAGTTTTCCCTCATGGACTCGAAAAGCAAAACTTTTCAATTGGTATCAGAGCCAAGGTTTCTGGTTTTGTGTGTTTAAGGATTCGGTTACTCTTATGCATTTTTCATATATTATATGTGTCGGATAATAGTAGGATATGCGTAGTTTAACTCTTTGGTTGCAGACATAAGATCTGACTATTATGGCCATATGTGTGTATGTGATTGTATGTGTATATTTTATAGAATCCTCGGGGTTGACGAGGCTAGTATTTAATTTTTTGTAAATTAGATATGACATTGTTTAGCCACTCTTTATTTTAGTTTACTTTCAATCTAGATTTCATGTACACTCCCTCGTGGAGTATAGGATCGATGGATGTAAATTAAAATAGTTTAGTCTCGGCTCGGATCTCCGGATGGCTCGTACATGGCGTAGGAGGAGCGGAAGAGATGGCGATGCGACGGGAGACATATTGAAGACAAAAGCCATAATAGTTGGAAAATAATTTATTTTTCATATTTATTGCTTATTATTTGATATGCATGTCGTAGGCTAGAAAATTCCTCATTTTCAAATTACTAAGTGGGAGAGGGAATTTTTTTTTAAAATTCCCACGGCCTCCATTACGATTTGACAAGTGATGCAAACAAACTTGCACATCAGCTCTGAGTGCCTTCCTCCCCATCGGATGAGTTTGTTTGCAGATCACAAGATCGAATATGGTTATAGGAAATTATTGAGGAGTATGTGTACTTCCCCATCGGAAGGCACATAACCCGAGATAATTTTCTTAGTATCGAGTAATGGTGAACACTTAGATACAAATATAAGTATCCTCCCCATCAGAGTCACTGCTTTTATTTGTAGGGCCGAAGAGAAACCAACTATTAATTTTATTTGTCAAAAAGTTAGGTTGACAAGATAGTAAAATTAATGGGTAAAACCTCCTCTTACAAATGTAGAATTCGTATACGTCCACACGATCGTGGCATACGATATTCTCGGTGTTTTGAGGTGTTGGTTGATTTCAAAATTTTATTGTTTGAGGAATCAATAATTTTTTAAAATCTAAAGTAATGATCTATGTGATTCTTAGGATTTTCAAAAATGACTTTCAGTCCACTTGTTGTGATACTAAAGGAAAATAAACTTATTGTACATAATTATGTTGATTGAAAAAAGGATTCTGGATATTGTCTTAACTGCTGAGGAGTACAAGTATGTATTCTTTGAAGAGTGTCCTCCTAAGTCTGCGAGTGAGCTAGAAGTCCTTGGAGCTGAGATCGATGGGGAAACCCAAGTCGATATCATTCTCTAGTCGACAGAAAGGCTTGCTCAGGCTCAGGCCATGATTGCTCAAAAGGTTTCTACTTCTAAGCCGAAAGGCAAGAAGAAGAAGAAACAAGCTGGGGCATAGGTGATAGGAGGATCTCAGGGACGAGTGAAGAAGCCGAAAGGCAAGTGCTTCGCTTGCAAGCAGGATGGACATTGGAAGAAGGACTGTCTCAATCCGAAACAGAACAAAGGTATATCCTTTGGGCTAGTCGTTGAAACATGGTCAGCGGTGTTATCTACCAGCACCTGGTGTGTAGATACGGGAGCCTCTGATCATGTCTGTAATACTTTGCAGGGGTTCCAGAAAACCCGACGACGAGCTAAGGGAGAGATTATCGTTTATTTGGGCAATGCCACGAAGGTGGAGGCTATTGCAGTGGGAGATATTTTATTTATCTTTCAAGAAAAATAAAGTTTTGGTTCTTAAGAATTTCCTTTATGTACCTTTATTTAGAAAGAATTGATTTCGGTTTCTAAATTGTTTATGGATGGATAATCTATTTCTTTTAATGACAGATTTGTTATAAAAAGGAATAGGGGCATTATCTATTCAGGTACATAGATAGGAAATTTATAACTTGAACCACAAGCTCCCATGATGCAAATAGAAGTTAATAACTCATCTTCTAATTCCAATAAGAGAAAAGAACCTTCGAAGATGAACCAAACATATCTTTGGCATCTTAGGCTTGGTCATATTAACCTAAGAAGAATTCAAAGGTTGATAGCTGATGGACCTTTGGGTTCATTAGTGGTGGAAGATTTCCCAACATGCGAATCTTGCTTGGAGGGTAAAATGACCAAGAGGCCTTTATAATGTCAAGGGGTATAGATCCAAAGATGTGTTGGAATTGGTTCATTCTGATTCGTATGGTCCTATGTCTATCTAGGCAAGAGGTAGTTTTGAATATTTTGTCTTTTTCATAGATGATTATTCGAGATATGGATGAAACTACGATCTGATCGTGGTGGTGAGTACCTCTTGGGAGAGTTTAGGAATTACTTATCAGAGGTTGGGATTCAATCCCAATTGTCTGCACCTAGCACACCCCAGCATAACGGTGTTGCGAAGCAAAAGAATAGGACTCTTATGGAGATGGTTAGATCAATGATGAGTTATTCTGAGTTGCCAGATTCGTTCTAGGGATATGTTCTATATACAATGGTGTACATTCTGAACTTGGTTCCATCTAAATCAGTGCCTTCTACTCCCATAGAATTGTGGACTGGGCGAAAGCCTAGTCTAAGACATATTCGGATATGGGGGAGTCCAGCACATGTGCTGAAGGCAGATGCTGGTAAGTTAGAACCTCGTAGAGAAGTATGCATGTTCGTTGGCTATCCTAGAGGAATGAAGGGTGGTTTGTTTTATAGTCCTAGAGATCAGAGGGTGATCGTTAGCACGAACGCCATATTTCTAGAGGAAGACTATGTGCTGAGCCACAAGCCCAAGAGTAAAATTTGTCTGGAGGAATTAAAAGGGGAAGTAACTTCTTTAGTACCACCAGTACAAGAGGATATACCACATATCACTGCATCGCGTGTCATAGAGGATACATAGGTAATACCTCGTCGTAGTGGGAGGGTTGTGAGACAGCCTATTAGATTCATGTTCTTGGGAGAATCTTCCGATTTGGTCCCTGGCGAACATGAACCTGATCCCTGGACATATGACGAGGCGATCCAAGATAAAGATGCAGTATCTTGGCAAAGTGCAATGAATGCTGAGATTGAATCTATGGATTCAAATCAGGTTCTGGGAGCTAGTAGAACCACCCGATGGTGTAAAAACCATTGGATGCAAGTGGATCTACAAAAGAAAGAGAGGAATAGATGGGAAGGTTGAGACCTTCAAAGCAAGGCTTGTTGCAAAGGGGTATACTCAGAAAGAGGGTATCGATTATGAGGAGACCTTTTCGCCGGTAGCCATGCTTAAGTCTATCCGAATTCTCTTATGCATAGCAGCTCATATGAATTATGAGGTGTGGTAGATGAATGTCAAGACAACTTTCCTTAATGGAAGTATTGAGGAAAACATCTATATGAAGCAACCAGAGGGATTCATTGCTAAAGGCAAAGAGCATCTTGTATGTAAGCTTAATCGGTTCATTTATGGATTGAAGCAAGCTTCGAGGTCTTGGAACATCCGCTTTGATGAGGTAATCCAGTCTTATGGATTTATTCAAAGTCCGGATGAGTCTTGTGTATACAAGAGATGTGACGGAAACGTTGTGGTATTTCTTATACTATACGTAGATGATATTTTGTTGATTGGCAACAATATCAAGGTGTTATCGGACGTAAGGGTATGGTTGTCCAAACAGTTTAATATGAAGGACTTGGGAGAAGTGGGACACATCCTTGGGATCAAGGTTATAAGGGATCGCAAGAAAAGGATGTTGTGCTTATCCCAAGCTTCATACATAGACACGATTATGGAGTATTTTAGCATGCAGAACTCCAAGAAGGGTTTTCTACCTTTCAGGCATGGAGTTCCTTTATCTAAGGAGATGTGTCCTACAACATCTGAGGAGATAGAGGAGATGAAGGAAGTTCCTTATGCTTCAGCAGTAGGAAGCCACATGTATGCGATGCTATGTACGAGACCAGATATCTGCTTTGCCATGAGCATGGTCAGCAGATATCAGAGTAATCCAGGACAGGGACATTGGACTGCGGTAAAGCTTATATTGAAGTACTTGAGAAGGACTAGGGATTATATGCTAGTTTACCAGGCAGACCAATTACTCCCTGTGGGTTACACGGATTCCGATTTCCAATCAGACAAAGATAACAATAAGTCTACCTCAGGTTTTGTGTTTACATTGGGAGGTGGAGCCATTGTATGGAGGAGTGTCAAGCAGAAATGCGTGGCGGACTCCACCATGGAAGCTGAGTATGTAGCAGCCTCTGAGGCAGCCAAAGAAGTTGTTTGGCTTAGGAACTTTCTGATGGACTTGGATGTGATTCCTGGTTTGCCCAGAACTATCACAATTTATTGTGATAAAAATGGTGCAGTTGCAAACTCGAAGGAACCACGAGCCCATAAGGCAAGTAAACACATAGAGCGCAAGTACCACCTGATACGAGAAATCGTAAAGGAGGTAAAAGGTGTTGTCGCCTAGATTGCATCAGAGGATACCCTAGTAGATCCTTTCACTAAGGCCTTTTTAGCGAGAGCTTTTGATAGGCATGTGGAGGGAATGGGAATCAGATGTATGGCAGTATGAGGACAGAATAGTCTTTTAGAATAAGTGGGGCATTGTTTGGATATATACTGAAAAGTCTACCTTTTGTATGAACATCTTTATTTTGAAATAAGAATCACATGATGATTGTTTGCATATTTTTATGGTTATGCATATTGTCTAATACATTACATTGTAGATAACATGGTGTGTGGTGTCACACGGGAGATCATGTTATCGGCTCCTCGTAAAGTAGAAGTAAAGGCTCACAATCGAGATGACTTTGGACAAACCATCGGAATGGTTGTAGTGTGATTTGGTATTGATTTGTCTTGACCATAGAATCATACTAGTGCACTTTGTGTGTATTGAGCATGACCGACTTAGAGGTGATTCGATTTATTGCTGACTACATATTCGAATCAGACCTTAGATATTATATTGTACATACTCTTAATCCCGATATAATAACGGGCACATATACTTAGTATTCATTTCTTTGATTTACCAATGGGCGAGATTTATAGATTAAATCGATAGGCTCGGTAAGTTGGGAAATGATATTATTTATATGGTGTGTCGTTGATTATAGGAGGAAACCGTGTCCTATATATTAGGATGATGATGTCCCCTTGAGGAGCTCATAAGGTTCATCATGTAAACCCTATAGGTGGACTTAGTCCGGCATGATGAAAAGGTTTAGTGGTACTACTCATGGAGTTAGGTGTTGATTAATTAATGGTCAGTAAATTAATTAATCGACAGACATTCGAGATATTAAATACGGGGAGAAAATGTACAAATAATATATGGAGCCCATATTAACTTATGGGGGTTAGTGAGGTAGATCAATGATAATCCTTTAGTGGATTGGATTATCATTAATGGATCGAACTTTATGTGGGCTTGATCCATGGGTGGCCAAGATCCAACTCCTCCTCATGGTCTCTATTGTAGCCTATTAACACCTCATGAAGCTTAGATCCAATGGATAGAAACAAAACTCTAGATCCAATGGTAGAGATTAAATCACTAGATCCGACGGTTGAGATTAAATCTCTAGATCCGACGGTTGAGATTAAATCCCTAGAACCAATGGTGGAGATTAATCCAAGGCTTATTTCTAACTCTATAAAAGGATGGAATAGGGGTGGGCGGCAACTTGATGGATGGCATTAGGGTTGCTTCCCTTGGGCGACAAGTAATCCTTGTTGGGGTAGGATTAGGAGTGGGCGGCTAGGGTTAGGGTTTGGGTGTTGGTTGTGGGCGGCAACATGAGGAGAAAGCCTTTTCTTCTTCTTCCATGGTTTGGCCGGCAACCTTCCTTCTTCTCTCTACCTTGGTTGGAGCTCAACCTATTCTTCTTCCCTTCATCCTTGGCCAGAAATTAGGAGAACTAGGTTTAGGGTTTGGGTGGCAACAAGGAGAAGGATTGCTTTCTTTTCTCTTCTCCAAGTGTTGGTCAGTGCCCATGCCCTCATTGATTCTCCTTTGGCCATACTCCATGTTCTCTTCCTTGGTCGGCGGCAACATCGAGCTTATTGACTTGGTGGCCGGTTCTAAAAAGGAAAATGAGTTTTGTTTTATGATCTTCCTTTGTTCGGAGTGAACAAGGAAAGGAAGATTGGTGATGTAGGAGGCTTCAACTTTTGGTAGATTATTGCCAACACGACGTCCGAAAGGAGGAAGGACATACAATAGAAGATCAAGAGGTATAACAAGAGGTATAATCTTGTTTATTTTGATTAGTGTTCTTTTGTATTATGTCTATAATTATTTTTCAATTATATGCATGTTGTATATGGTTGCTTATTTCATGTTTGTATTTGTTTTTCAACTATGAGCATGATATATTCTGTTTGTGGCTAAATAATACTTGGATCCCGAACATAAACAAAAAAGCCGGTGGTCCGGACATCGTCTATTCTGCGGCTACTTGTAGAATAGAGGTTGGTCGCTTGAACAACAAGTTTGTTCAAGTGACCTCTCTAAACGAATAGCACGACGATGACTTGGTTGCTTGGGCAATCCCTTTTGTCTAAGATTAAATTTTTAATCCGAGGACATCGATGGGATCTCCATCAACGAGCAACTGAGGTGAAGTGGGAAGCGAAGTTTCCCCTCACATACTTGAAAAGCAAAACCCTTCACTGTGTATCCTCTGTGACACGCAATGCAGTCACTTGTGGTATATCCTCTTGTATCGGTGGTACTGAAGTAGTGACTTCCCCTCTCAATTCCTCCAGAACAATCTTACTCATGGGCTTGTGGTTCATCACATAGTATTCCTCTAAAAATTTGGTGTTCATGCTAACGATCACCATCTGATCTCTAGGACTATAGAACAAACCACCTTTCGTTCCTCTAGGATAGCCTATAAACATGGCACTTTTGTACAAGGTTCCAACTTTCCAACATCTTCCTTTAGCACATGTGCTAGACTCCCCCAAATCCGAATATATCTCAAACTAGGCTTTTGCCCAGTCCACAATTCTGTGGGAGTAGAAGCCACTAATTTAGATGGTAGCAAGTTCAGAATATACACTGTCGTATCAAGAGCATACCCCCAGAACGAATCTGGCAACTCAGAATAACTCATCATCGATCTATCCATCTCCATAAGAGTCTTATTCCTTTGCTCCGCTACACCATTCTGCTGAGGTGTGCCAGGTGTAGACAATTGAGATTGAATCCCAACCTCTGATAAGTAACTCCTAAACTCTCCCAAGAGGTACTCACCACCATGATCAGATCGTAGTGTCTTGATACTTTTACGTTGACGTTTCTCCACATCAACCTTGAATTCTTTGAACCTGTCAAAGCATTCAAACTTGCGGCGCATCAAGTAAATATATTCATATCTTGAATAATCATCTATAAAAGAGACAAAATATTCAAAACCACCTCTAGCCTAGATAGACATAGGACCACACAAATCAGAATGAATCAATTCCAACACATCTTTAGCTCTATACCCCTTGGCCTTAAAAGGCCTCTTGGTCATTTTACCTTCCAAGTAAGATTCGCAGGTTGGGAAATCTTCCACCACTAATGAACCCAGAGGTCCATCAGCTATCAACCTTTGAATTCTACTTAGGTTAATATGACCTAACCCTAGATGCCAAAGATATGTTTGGTTCATTTTCGAAGGTTCTTTTCTCTTATTAGATTTAGAAGATGAGTTATTTAGTTCTACTTGCATTGTGGGAGCTTTTGGTTCAAGGGTATATAAATTTCCTATCAATTCACCAGAACAGATAATCTCCCTATTCCTTTTTATAACAACTTTGTCATTAAAAGAAATAGAATATCCATCTAAAAACAATTTAGAAACCGAAATCAAATTCTTTCTAAATATAGGTACATAAAGGCAATTTTTCAAAACCAAAGTTTTATTCCTATCAAAAGATAAATAAGCATCTCCCACTGCAACAGCCGCCACCTTCGTAGCATCGCCCAAGTAAACAGTAATCTCCCCTCAGCTAGTCGTCTGGTTTTTTAGAACCCCTATAAAGTATTGCAGACATGATCAGTGGCTCCCGTATCTACACACCAGGTGCCGGTAGATAATACCGCTAAACATGTTTCAACGACCAGACCAAAAGATATACCTTTGTTCTGCTTCCGGTTGGGATAGTCCTTCTTCCAATGTTCAGTATGCTTGCAAGTGAAGCACTTGCCTTTCGGCTTCTTCACTCCTCCCTGAGATCCTCCCGCCACCTTTGCTCCACCTTGTTTCTTCTTCTTCTTGCCTTTCGGCTTAGAAGTAGAAACCTTCTGGGCAACCATGTTCTGAGCCTGAGCACTCTGATGAAAAAGCCTCTCTGTCACCTGGAGTTCTGTCAGAAGCTCCGCCAACGAATACAACCTCTTATTCATGTTGTTGTTTAGGCGAAACTACTCAAAACTCCTAGGTAGAAATTGGAGAATGATATCAACCTGGGTTTCCTCATCGATCTCAGCTCCAAGGACTTCCAGCTCATTCAAATGAGCCATCATCTTGAGAACATGATCCCTCACGGGTGTTCCCTCGACCATGGTGGTCGTCATCAAGTTCCTCATGGCTTCCTGCCTTGCAACCTGATTCTAGTGTCCGAAAAGTTCCTTGAGATTGAGCATCATGTCATAAGAAGTGGGCATGGCTTGATGCTGATGTTGCAATACATTTGACATAGAAGCTAAAATGTAACACCGCGTCATCTCAACAGTCTTAATCCACTTTTTATAACTCTCTTTCTCCTTTTCCCCAGAATCTGTTGGTGCAGGGGCACCAGATAATCGAACCTGTATTTTGATTATGGCAAAGACACAAAGTTAAGTTTACATCGATATCTCACAAGCTAAATAGAGTGTGCAAAAAAGTACTAAAGCTAGAGCTGAAGGCTAGCGACACCCGGAGGAAGCCGCGGTGGTCGGGCGACACTCGAGTGACTTCGGAGGGAGCTGAAGGAATCGAGTGGAAGGCCGGAAGTGAAAGCGACACAGTAAATATCAAGGTAAGCTCATGTGAGTGAGAGATGGTAAGGTCGTGTCCTCTTTATGGGGACGACCGTAGGTGGCAATCCGACTAAGACTTTTTGTGGAAGGTCTAGGTCGAGATCGAACGGTCAGAAACCGTCGCATTTATCATTTTCCAAGCTAACCTCTTATCGCAGGAAGTGGTGACCGGATCATTGCCGGACATTAGCCGATCGATGCCATCATCGACTGATGGGAGGCATCAGTCGACTAATGGCGATGAATCAACCTTTGCGCTAGGTCAAAACGGATAACGGTTGACGCGGCCACTTCGCGATAAATTTTGTACAACTTCGTGATCCATTCCTAAAGATGAGGAGACATATTCAGAGGCCAAAATCTATAAAACGAAGGGAGGATTCCAACTCCACATCACATCAAGTTTATTCTCAAGTGCTCCTACAACGCCAACGCTCCAATGTCGTCATAACGTCGACGCGACGACAAGTTCAAATCTCCTTCGTTGGCAGCAGTAGCAAGTAATTATTTTTATTGTATTCTTTATTTTTATCGTAACGAGGTGAGGTAGGCTTGTTGCCTCATCCTCGTACTTCCAGTTTTGTGATCGTTGTCTCCTACCTCCAACGAGGAGGAGACGTTATAGTGCTTTGCCCTCCGTACGCAGTCTAGGACCGTTAGGGCCTTGGAGTAGCAACCGCTGGGTTGTGAACCAAGTAAAAATAAATGTGTCTCTTTATTTTCCGCTGCTCTTACTCATTTAATAATCTACTCAAACTAAACGAAGAAAAGATTTACGCTCGCTATTCACCCCCCCTCTAGCGACGCTTCTCGATCCAATAATTTGTATCAGAGCGGGGGTGCTAAGATTTAGTGAAACCACCAATCTAGCACGTTTTGATTTTCTTTTCATATTTTTTGATTCGTATCTTTCTTAGGTTTTTTTTCTCCCGCACTACTAATCCAAGACAAAGTCTTGGTACGCTTCTTTTGGTTGTGTATGTGCAAGTATTCTCTTTTGGAGTAGTCGACAGTAAAATGACCATACCTTTTCACACAAGAGGACTCTCAAAACGATCTACCTACCAAATCGAAGCCCTTTGAGAGATCTATATTTCTTTACCAGGGTTTACCCTTGTAACAAGCTGTTTACAATCCCAAAATCCAATGTTTAGTACCCTTTTGGGGACATCAAAGGTCGTAAGTTTCTAGTTTTTGTTAGTTTCTTATTCCTCTTATTTATTTCTGTTCATTTCCTATTATTTCCCGCACTACTAATCCAAGACCAAGTCTTGGAATACTCTTTGGTTTTTATTCGTGTTTTGCAAGATACTTAATGGCTCACATTGAGGGGTATAGCACCACCCGACCTCTGTTCTTCAACGGAAATTATTTCCGTTATTGGAAAGGTCGGATGGAGTGTTTCTTGAAAACACAAGTCGAGACTTGGATAATAATCCAAACCGGCTTTGCTCTACCCACCAATGATCAAGGGGAGCCCTTGGATTTTAACAAGTGGACAAATGCAACCAAGAGGCAAATCGAAGCCGATGCAAGAGCAACCCAAATATTGCAATGCGGCTTGTCCAAGGAGGAACTCAACCGCATCGGACCATTCATTAGCGCCAAAGACCTCTGGAACAAATTGATTGATCTACACGAAGGGACGCCCGATGCTAAGGTATGTAAAAGAGATTTACTTTTAAATAAACTATACAATCTAAAGATGTAGGATCACGAGACCACCACCCAACTACATGCGCGGATCCAAGATATCGTCAACAGTCTTCACTCGATCGGGCAAGCCATAGAGAACCGGGACCTTATAAGGTACACTTTAAATGCTTTACCTAGGACTACCTTGTGGGCATCCATGGTCGATGTCTACAAGGTCTCTAAGGACCTTTCAAAGCTTAGGTTAGACGAATTATTTTCCGAGTTTGAACTTCATGAGCAAACTAACATGGTCCGGGCCGAGAGAGGTATTGCTCTACTTGCAGGACAAAGAAGCAAGCCATCTACCAGGTAAGAAGATGGACTCGAACCCGAAGATGAATCAGAGTCCGAATCCGAAGAGGAGGAAGCAATAGTGAACATAGTGCAGAAGATCGTTCGGAGGGAAAGGAGGCTACTAAAGAACCAAAAGAGGGCACATTTCAAATCAAATCAAAATAAGGCCTTCCATTCAACTTGGGACAATGAAGAAGGCGTTGGCATAGCATGCATGGCAAGATCTGAAGAGTCCGAGTCTAAGTCCGAATCCGAATCCAATTACAACATCGACTCCGAACTCGAGGACTATTTCGAGAAGCAACTCAAAACCAGATCAAAAGAGAAAATTAAGGTTAGTCGCTCACTAATTCATACGCTTTACAATACAATTAAGGTGCTTACTAGGAAATTAACTAAGTCCGAGTCTAGGGTTGAGTCGTTACTTGAGGAGGTTGAAACCCTCAAGCAAGAGGCTACTCTAACCTCTTCAACTAGTCAAGTTCAAGAGGAAAACTCAACCCAAATTGAAAAACTTGAGGAGGAGAATTCTCTCTTGAAAGACCGAGTTCAAGAGGTTGAGGCTAGGTTGGAAAGGTTCACGTTGGGATCTAAGAACCTTAACCGACTACTTGGAACCCAAAGAGTCGTGTACAATAAAGTCGGACTCAGATTTAGGTCAATGACTACGAATAGGTCTTATATGTCTATCGTAAATCGTAGTCATTAAAGAGTCCAAGCATGGGTCCCAAAGGTTTTATTGAACTCACATATAAGAACTAATAAATTTTGGATTCCCCAGGATCAAATTCATTATTTGAATAGACCATATTGGTTCAATGGTACAGGGGGAGCTGATACTAAAATAGTATACCCACTTACTTAGCAAAATCTTTGCATTTTAATTTTTAGAATGGCTAGATAAAAAAAATAGCTAGTCAACTCTTGACAACATAGTATCAGGATGCGGCGAGATGATAGTACGTTAGGGAAACAAAGTCTCATGTATTCGAGCTAGATAAGGCGTATCTAGCTTGGTGCACTTGATCGAGTGGAACTAGCTGAAGCTACCTCGCCGTATCCTAAATTAGTTAAACCAGGAAGTAACCCTAAGTGACTTATGTGATATTTTCTTGAATTTCGCTTTGTCTAAGGAAGTGGTCGTTGTTCCGATCAAAGAAGGCCCCTATGCCTTGCCACGACCTGGAAGCCAGTTTCTCGAAAAGTTACTTAACGATCTAAAGGTTAAATCCGAATCTAACCCAAGGTTGACTATCTTTAATAAATTTAAAATTATCTCAAAAAATATATAAGGTGAACAAATTCTGAGACACATAGAATGGGTGAGATGTTAAGGATATTTGAAATATACTTAAAATAACCTTTTCAAAATACCACTTATTTTCTCAACTATTGTACTTAATGACTATTTACAACTCTTAGGCCAAATTTTAGCACCCCCTACATCTCTTATACTTCATATATTTGACTAAGGGGGAGAGCAAACTAACCCTAAGGGTTATAGTACAAACCTTTAGATTATTGGTGCAAAGGGACACACCTCGAACCAATCTATCTAACTATTGCTAGACGCATGCTTGGACTCATATTTGATTTATCTAGATGTATGCATAAATGACATTGTTTTTAAACCCCTATTTTATACAAAAACCCCAACATTCTTTTTTGATTTATGGCAAAAGGGGGAGAAGAGCAAAAGTTAAGGGGGAGTTTAAGGGGGAGTAACACAATTTTTTAAGGGGGAGTAACACAAAATTTAATTTTGAAAATTAAATTTTCTCTTTCAAAACTCACCTAGGGTTAAGGGAGAGTTTTGGTTAAGGGGGAGTTATGACATTCATTATCTACTATACTTGTTTTATGCTTTAATTTCCCATAACTTTGTGTTGGTTTGTCATAGATCAAAAGGGGGGAGATTGTTGGTGCAGGGGCACCAAATAATCGAACCTGTGTTTTGATTATGGCAAAGACACAAGGTTAAGTTTACATCGTTATCTCACGAGCTAAATCGAGTGTGCAGAAAAGTACTAAAGCTAGAGCTGAAGGCTAGTGACACCCGGAGGAAGCCGCAGTGGCCGGGCGACACTCGAGTGACTTCGGAGGGAGCCGAAGGAATCGAGTGGAAGGCCAGAAGCGAAAGCGACATAGTAAATATCGAGGTAAGCTCATGTGAGTGAGAGATAGTAAGGTTGTGTCCTCTTTACAGGGATGACCGTAGGCGGCAATCCGACTAAGACTTCCTGTGGAAGGTCTAGGTCGAGATCGGACAGTCAGAAATCGTCGCATTTATCATTTTCCGAGCTAACCTCTTACTACAGGGAAGTGGTCAGGCTGGCAGTCGACTGCTGGACATTGGGTAGTTGACTGATGCTCATCAGTTGACGGATGGGAGGCATCAGTCGACTGATGGCGATGAATCAACCTTTGCGCTAGGTCAAAACGGATAACATTTGACACGGCCACTTCGCGATAAATTTTGTACAACTTCGTGATCCATTCCTAAAGATGAGGAGACATATTCAGAGGCCAAAATCTATAAAAGGAGGGGAGGATTCCAACTCCACATCACATCAAGTTTATTCTCAAGTGCTCTTACAACGCTAATGCTCCAATGTTGTCATAACGCTGATGTGACGACAAGTTCAAATCTCCTTCGTCGGTAGCAGTAGCAAGTAATTGTTTTTATTGTATTCTTTATTTTAATCGTAACAAGGTGAGGTAGGCTTGTTGCCTCATCCTCGTACTTTTGGTTTTGTGATCGTTGTCTCCTACCTCCAATGAGGAGGAGATGTTATAGTGCTTTTCCCTCTGTACGCGGTCTAGGACCGTTAGAGCCTTGGAGTAGCAACCGCTGGGTTGTGAACCAAGTAAAAATAAACGTGTCTCTTTATTTTCCACTGCTCTTACTCGTTTAATTGTCTACTTGAATGAAATGAAGAAAAGATTTACGCTCGCTATTCACCCCCCCTCTAGCGACGCTTCTCGATCCAACAAAATCATCCGCAGACTTAGGAGGAAACTCTTTGAAGAGTACATACTTGTACTCATCAACAGTCAAGACAATATCTAGATTCCTTTTCCAATAAACATAATTGGGTCCAATAAGTTTATTCTCCTTTAGTATCATAGCAAGTGCATTGAAAGTCATTTTTGAAAAACCTAAGAATCACATAGATCAAAACATTAGATTTTAAAAAATTATTGATTCCTCAAACAATAAAATTTTAAAATCAACCAACACCTCAAAACACCGAGAATATCGTATGCCACGATAGTGTGGACATATACGAATTCTACATTTGTAAGAGGAGGTTTTACCCATTAATTTTATTATCCTGTCAACCTAACTTTTTGATAAAAAAAATTAATAGTTGGTTCCTCTTCGATCCTACAAATAAAAGCAGCGACTCCGATGGGGAGGATACTCCTATTTGCATCTAAGTGTTCACCCTTACTCGATACCAAAGCAATTATCTCGGATTATGTGCTTTCTGATGGGGAAGTACACACGCTCCTAAATAACTTCCTATAACTATATTTGACCCTATGATCTACAAAACAAAGTCATCCGATGGGGAGGAAGGCACTCAGAGCCGACCCGCAAGTTTGTTTGCATCGCATGTCAAATCTTAATAGAGGCCATAGGAATTTTAAAAAAAATATCCCTCTCCCACTTAATAATTTAAAATGAGGAATTTTCCTAGCACACGACATGTATATCAAACAAGAAGCAATAAATATGAAAAAAATATTTTCCAACTATTATGGCTTTTGTTCTCCAATATGCCTCCCGTTGTATCACCATCTTGTCCGCTCCTCCCTACGCCATGTACAAGCCATCCGGAGATCCGAGCCGAGAAAAATTATTTTAATTTACATCCATCGATCCTATACTCCATGAAGGAGTGTACATGAAATCTAGATCAAAAGTAAACTAAAATAAAAGAGTGGCTAAACAATGTCGTACTTAATTACAAAAATTAAATACTAGCCTCGTCAACCCCGATGATTCAAATAATATTACAATTACACACATCTAATCACATACACACACATATGACCATAATAGTTGGATCTTATGTCTGCAACCAAAAAGTTAGCCTACGCACATCCTACTATCATCCGATACATACAATATATGATAAGTGCATAAAAGTAACCGAATCCTAAACACACAAAACCGGAAATCGTGGCTTTGATACCACTTGAGGGTTCGAAGCTTCGCTTCCCGCTTCAACTTGGTCGCTTGTGCACGGCGATCCTATCAACGTCTCCGGATTAAAAAAAATTAATCCAAGAGGATGACGGATTACCCTAGCGACCGATCCATCATCGTGCTATTCGATAAGAGTGGTCTCTTGAACAAACTTGTCGTTCAAGCAACCTAACTCTTTTCCTCGATTAGCCGCGGAATAGATGATGTACGGTTCATCGGTTTTTGTGTTTATCTTCGGGATCCAAGTAAATTAACCACATACAATACATACAAATTGCATAGAAAAATAAAATAAACTTAAACAAGAATTATACCTCTTGTTTACCTCTTGGTCTTCTATTGTATGTCCTATCCTCCTCTTGGACGTTGTGTGGGAAACGATCCTCCAAGAGATGAAGCCTCCTAGATCTCGATCTTCCCTTCCTTGCTCGCTCTGAACAAAGGGAAGATGTAAGCTCCCTTCTTCTCCTATCTAGTTCTGAACTCAATCCCTTTGGAGGAAAATCAAACCTCTTCCTCCTCTTTGTTGTTGTCGCCGGCCACCAAGGAGAGGGAGTTGGAAGATGGGTGTCGGCCAACAAGAGGAGCTCTTGTTGCCGCCGACCAAAGCTTGAGGAAGAAAATAGATGGGCGCCGGCCAAGAAGAGAAAGAAGATGATATATGGGCACCGGCTAGACCTTAGGAAGAGAAGAAGCTCTTCCACTTGTTGCCACCCAAAGCCTCTCCAAACCCTAGCCGCCCAAGCCAAAGAGAAAAACCTAATCCAATCTTTTCTCAATTGCTCTCACCACCCAAGCCCTAACCCTCCTTTTATAGAGCTAGGCTTAATCCTCCTTTCAATCTCCACTGTCAGATCTAGGGTTTCATTTTCCACCGTCGGATCTAGGCTTTCTGAGGTTTTTAATATTAGGCTACAATAGGGACAATGAGGAGGAGTTGGATCTTTGCCACCAAATGGATCCGAACCACACAAACTCGATCCATTAATGATAATCCATTCCACTAGAGGATTATCATTGATCTACCTCACCAACCCCCATAAATAAATATGGGCTTCATATATTAATTGTACAAATATCTCCCCGTGTTTAAGATCTAAAATGTTCGTCAATTAATTAATTTACTGATAATTAATTAATCAACATCTAACTCCATGAGTAGTACCACTCAACCTTATCATCATGCCGGACCAAGTCCACCTGCAGGGTTTACATAATGATCCTTATGAGCTCCTCAAGGGGACATCATCATCCTAATATATAGTACACGGTTTCCTCCTATAATCAACGACACACCATGTAAATAATATCATTTCTCAACTTACCGAGCCTATCGATTTAATCCTTAAATCTCGCCCATTGGTAAATCAAAGAAATAAATACTAAGTACATGTGCCCATTATTATATCGAGATTAAGAGCATGTACACCATAATATCCGAGGTCCGATTCAATTATGTAGTCAGTAATAAATTGAATCACCTCTAAGTCAGTCCTGCTCAATACACACAAAGTGTACTAGTGCAATTCTATGGTCAAGACAAACCAATACCAAATTACACTACAACCATACCAATGGCTTGTCCAAAACCATCTCGATTGTGAGCCTCTACTTATACTCTACAAGGAACTAATAACATGATCTCTCGTGTGACACTACACACCATGTTATCTACAATGTAATGTATCAGACAATATGCATAACCATAAATATGCAAATAATGATCATGTGATTCTTATTTCAAAAATAAAGATGTTCATACAAAAGATAGACTTTTCATTATACATCCCAACATGAGGTGCTCGGGCGATGGTGGTGCTCAAGAAGTTAAGAAATAGTGAATCGATGAAGCAGTCGACTGCTGTGATGAAATCATCAACTGACTTTAAGAGGATAGAGCATAGTAAGTTCTTGAGTCAACTAGGCAGTCGACTGATTGCTTGACAGTCGCCTGATAGCTCATGGCAATTAACTGATTGGTTGAAATTGGATGTGAATTAAGCTGTTGTGAGACAATGGTATAGTGATAAGTTGACTAGGTGTAAGTCCAGTCGACTAGTAGGTAGAAATTAGCTCGACATGAAGCTTATAAAAGGAAGACTTTGCGATATTTGGAGCAGTTGGTTCTTAGAGTTCTAAACGAAGAGTTGATGTTGCATTCCAAGTCTTCAAGAAGGCTTCCACAACAACCAAATCAACTGCAATCAAAATCTCACTTGTGTAAAGTGTTTTTGTTTCATTAATTCATTTGTATATTGTATTTGATTGTTTCTTGTGTAAGCTCAGATTGTACAAGGTTTCTCCACCTCTAGTGAGATTCTGAGAAGGAGAAAGTTTTAGTGGTGGTGCATCGCTAGAGCTCGACCGTGGAGTAGGAACTAGGGTTTCAAACCACGTAAAATCATGAGTTGTTCTTGTGTTTTATTTTTTCTTTATGCTTTAGTTTTCTGTTGTGCATAACCTTTGTAGACAAGCAATCATGAACAAAATCGAAGAAGATCGAGTCAAATGCTATTCACCCCCCCTCTAGCGCACACAACAATCCCAACACTTTTGATATGAGGCACTTAGTAGAAATATTATAAGAATAAAAAAGATCAACATAGTCGAGATTTGTTTTCCAATATCCAACTAACATAAAATCTTCTAGACTATTATGTCTAATCAAGCACTTGGTGGATTGAAACTTTACATTATACCCAGCATCACATAGTTGGCTCACACTAAACAAATTAAATTTCATATTCCTAACTAATAAGACTTTATGAATAACAATTTTGGGTGATATCTCAATTGTACCCATACCTATAACTTTGAGCTTTCCACTATTTCTAAAAGATATTGTTCCCTTCTTTAAGTAATTAATTGTGAAGAACTTGCTCACATCTCCGGTCATATGTCTTGAGCAACCACTATTCACAATCCACATACTTGATTCTTATAACTAGACAACATGAAAAATAACATTCTTTGGTACCCATACATTTGGTCCAAAACCATCATTTAAATACTTTTTAAGTACCCATGCTTTGTTTGTCTTATCCTTAATGGTTGAATTTCTACTTATACGAAAAATATATGCTACTTCTTTGTCCTTAGATTTATATCCTATTTCGACCTTATTATAGACGGCTCTTTGATCTCTAAGAATCATTTCAAGGTATTTTGAGTCATTTGTAAATTTTTCTAAACATATCTTTGGCTCAATTACTTGATTTTTCAAATTATCATTTTCTTCCTTAAGCATGCTTGACTCACTAGATTTGGATGCTTTATTTCTAATTGTCTTAATTTCAACCTTTAAGTCCTTAACCCTAGATTGTGACTTAAGCATTCTTAAGATCATCCATAGTCTTATAAAGAAATTCTACTTGGAGAGAATCTTTTACCTTATCATCACTAGATGATGATTCGTCGCTTGATTCTTCTTATTGACTTGAGGATTCCTTGTCATTCTTCTTTAGTTCCGGGCAATTTGGCTTGATGTACTCTTTCTTATTGCATTCATAAAAAATAACATTAGTGTTAAAATTTGAACTATTACTAGACTTACCTTTTCAAGATTGAAATATCTTTTTTCACATCTTTTCTCTTGAACCTTCTTGTTCTTCCCATCATCTTTTTGACATAGTGAGCCAATTCACTAGCAGACATCTCTTTGTCACTATTTGATGACTCTTGATTGGAGTCAGATGATGAGGATTCCTCCTTCTTCTCTTTCTTCTTCATTTCCTTTTTTCAACAACAAGGGCTAAACTTTTCTCTTTTGAAGACATGTTAGCTTGTTCATGAAGTTCAAATTCACAAAATAATTCATCTAGTTTAACTAACAAAAGATCTTTAGAAACTTTATATGCATCAACCATTGATTTCCATAGGGTGTTTCTAGGAAAAGCATGGAGCACATACCTCAATAGATCCCAGTTGTTAATTTTCTCACCTATTACATGAAGCCCATTGACAACTTCTTTGAACCTACCATGAATTTGACTCATGGTTTCATTTGCTTTCATGGTGAAGGTTTGGAGTTGACCTAACAAGAGATCCCTTTTGGCTCTCATTGAATCTTTTGATACTTCATTCAACTCAATGAGCTTTTCCCAAAGCTCGTTAGCGGAATTGAAAGGGTCAGCTGTTGGGTTTCCCCAACACCAACGTGGGTGTGTGTTTGAACACATTTCATAAACATGCACACAGCGGAAGCAAAAATAAGTAATAAACTAATTTATTACAACACACACACCACACACATGCAAGGATACAAGTGTAGACATAATCACCATTTAAAATTTTGCAATAAAAGGAAATTTATACTAGGTATACCTGACGAATTATGTGAAGCGGAAATAACATCAACCTTAGCGACCCTCGTAAGTTTCACCTCTATTCGTATCCACGTCGAGTATCATCGAGATAGTTTCAACAAGCTATGAGTCTCATCTTCACACGAGATACTAGTCTCGTATCGAAGACGTTGTGATCCGAGAGACGATCACAATTCAAATCCAAAAATGAGTTTCGTAAACTCACTTCTTGAAAGAAGTTTTCGTCAACAAATTGATGAAACTTCGATTCTCCACTAAAGAGGATTGCCGGAGATCCAATCCTCAACAAGGAGGTCGCTGTCGGAGTTCCAAACGCCAGCTCAATGATGCTTTCATCGCAAAGGACACAAGTTGTTCAAGAGGGCAGCTTGGTGGAGAAGATAGCCAGCCAAACAAGTGGTCAGCGGCAGCCTTGTGGTCGGCGACTGGACTGCTGGCCGATGGCTTGGTGGCTGGCCAGCGGTTGAAGGTGGTCGGCGGCTGGGCTTGGGCAGAGACACTTTTAATGGGTGGCGCACAAGCAAAGGGAGGTAGAGGAGAGGAAAGGCTAGGGTTTCAAAAACCTAAAAATCCAACACAAGTTATCTCTCAACCCCATTATTTATAGAGAACGTGTCTCTTAACCAATAAGAGACCTTTTCTCAAGACCTTTTCTCTAAAACTTTTCTCAAAGGGTTATTGGTTCACAACCAAAACCCGTTAACCTGCTCCATTAACTTAAGTTAAAATAAACAAAACCGTGTTGGTCTATTTTAAGTTAAAATGAACCAAACTAATTTTGGTTCATTCATTTAAAACAAACTAAACTCCTTTGGTTTATTTTCCACCATTGGATTAGAACCAAACCGATTTGGTTCATTTATCATGTCTTCATAAGACTCGGCCCATCCGTGCTTCCGATGCGACTGAAACAATTTCATGCTCACTCCATGTTTGGTCTAACCAAACCAAGTCTCTCTCAATCTGAGAATCTCATTTTCAAACTTGATTTAAATTCTTCGGATAACACTCATAGTGTGTGTGACTAAATAGGTTCCCGGTTTATGTTGGTCATCTATAATTAACCATTAATTATAGAACGATCATGAGTGACACCTAGTAGTACATCATGATCCCCAATTAATTGAAAAATTAACGGTTGACCCAAGAACAACTTTTGAAACCTTTCAGTAGCTACAGTGAGTCGTGCCTTGTTCCCTTCACTCATCTTATACTCACTTGGTTCAGGACATGGTCCATTGTGTCAGTCCCTACTAAGCTGATCATGTCACACCTAGCCCAAGTATTACTTCCTCATCCTCTAGATTCTAGTTACTGCACATGTATCCAAGAGTACCATACTCCAAACATATAATTCTTTGGCCAAAGACTTTAGTAACAATCCGACGAGAGGCCATAGGGTATACATCTCCTCGCAAGGAGTGGTGAATCCTTTGTAGGTTATTCAAACACCTTCGGCCACTTCGACATATACCCAATCATCCCGGGTCCACATCTCCTCGGAGATGCTTGCTTAAGATGTCAAAGCATAAGTCTTCATGACTAAGATAACTTGAATACCCTAAGTCGAAGGAACATCACACATAAGCTATAGTAAGAGCTTCATTGACATATCCATATATGCAGAGAACCATATGAAGTCTTACAGCTAGTCACTCCAATGAACTAGTTACGATAACTAACATCCACGGTTAACTCTGGACATCCCAATGTCTTCAGCTAGTGAGAAACAGCTGCTTGGATAAACCAAAGAGTATAACTCGTGCTAGTCTCAACAGAATTGATGGTGTCCGAATACATCAATTCATCAACTAGGGATAATTCCAATACATCACAATTACACATGTAGATATACTCACTAGTTGTGATCCAATCACAAATCTCTCGTGTTGTCAATCGTATTGTGGATATTCAGTAAATGAGTTTAAGATCCAATCAAATACATGATAGCATGTACACTCAAATAGAGAATCTTCATTTATCAAATAAATGGTACAACATAAGACGATTGCCTTAAGACATCTCTCATATATAACTAACAAACTCCCACTTGGCCTAATGCCAATCACCACGACATTCAATGCCATAAGCTCTAACATGACTCTCAAATTTACTTTGAGGTAAGGCCTTAGCTAAAGGATCCACTAAGTTCATTTTAGTGGGAATATTCTCGATTTGTATTTTTCTTCCTATTTATTATCTCTCTGATCAAATGATAGCGGCGAAGCACATATTTGGATCGTTGATGAGACCTTGGTTCTTTTGCATGTGCAATCACTCCATTGTTGTCGCAATAGACTGGTATTGCTTCAACAATAGTTGGAACCACACCAAGTTCAGAGATAAACTTATTGATCCAAACCGCTTCTTTTGCTGCTTCCGAAGCTGCGATATATTTTGCCTCAGTGGTAGAATTTGCTATGGTGTCTTGCTTGGAACTTTTCTAGCTTATTGTGCCTCCATTCAAGGTGAATATGTACCCAGACTGGGACCTGGAATCATCCTTGTATGTCTGGAAGTTGGCATCCATATACCCGCATATTACCATATTACCTTCTCTATATATTAGGAACACATCCTTAGTTCTTCTTAAGTACTTAAGGATTGTCTTCATAGCCACCCAATGATCCATTCCTGGATCAGACGGGTATCTGCTCATGACACTCATAGCATACGATACATCGGGCCTTTTACAAAATATAATATACATGATAGATCCTATTGCGAATGCATAGGGGATCTTACTCATGCAAATCCTCTCGTCTTTTGTGCATAGACACATAGACTTCGAAAGGTGTATCCCATGTCTGATGGGAAGGAAACCTTTCTTGGATTCTAACATGCTAAATCTCTTTAACACTCGGTCTATATATGTAGACTACGAAAGATCAAGCTGTTGGTGCAGGGGCACCAGATAATCAAACCTAGGTTTTGATTATGGTAAAGACCCAAAGATAAGGTCTTATTGTTATCTCATGAGCTGAATTAAGTGTGCAGGAAATCGTTAAGCTAAGTCGAAGGTCAGCGACACCTGGAGAATCTCAAGTCGAGAAACCATGGTGGTCGGGCGACACTGGGAGAACTTCATGGGAGTTGAAGAACCCAAGTGGAGACCGAAAGCAAAGCGATAGGTCATAAAGGACCAGAGGTAAGCACGAGTGTAAAGAGAGATGGTAAGGTCGTGTCCTCTGTACAAGGATGACCGTAGGTGGCGATCCGACTAAGACTTCCAGTGGAAGGTCTAGGTCGAGATCGGACGGTAAGGAACCGTCATATTTACCATATTCCATGCTAACCTCTTATTGTAGGGAAGTGGCCAAGCTAGAAGTCAACTATTGACTAATGTCAGTCGACTAATGAAGTGCATCAGTCGACTGATGGCGACGAATCAGCCAAATACACAAGGTCAAAAAAGATAACGTTTGACGTCACCACTTCGTGATAAGATAAAGTGCCACCTTGTGATAAGATCCACAAGTTGAGGATTTGGATCTAGACTTATTCCAAGGCACAAGTCTATAAAAGGAGGGGAGCACTCGAACCCTAAGATCATCCGTCTTGCTCTCAAAGTGCTCCCACAACGCTAAAGCTCTAACGCCGTAACATCGTCATAATGCCGACGCAACGCCAAACTCACAATCTCTTCGTCGACAACAACAAGTTTTTTTTTATTTTTTGAATTCATGGTTTTAATCGTAACGAGGTGAGATAGGATTGTTGCCTCATCCTCGAGCTTTCGATTTTTGTGATCGTTGTCTCCTACCTCCAACGAGGAGGAGACCCTATAGTGGATTACCCCTTCGTACGCGGTCAAGGATCGCGGGGCCTTGGATTACCAACCGTTGAGTTGTGAACCAAGTAAAAATAAATTGTCTTATTTATTTTTCCTCTGCACAACTTTGTCTTAATTGAACGAACGAAAAGAAATGAAGTTTTATGCGCACTATTCACCCCCCTTCTAGCGACACTTTTCGATCCAATAATTGGTATCAAAGCGGGGGCACTACGATTTGGTGAAACCACCAATCTAGAATTTTGTTTTAAGTTTCTTTTTTTTTTGGTTTTTCGATTCGTAAGTTTTAAGCTTTTCGTTAAGTTCTCTTTTCTCCCGCACTACTCATCCAAGACGAAAGTCTTGGCAACTTTTTTTGCTTGTCGTCTTTTTGTGTGCAAGGATTTCTTTTCTTAAATGGCCCACATTGAGGGGTACAACACCACCCAACCTCCATTCTTTAACGGAGATTATTTTTGTTACTGGAAAGGTCGGATGGAGTGTTTTCTAAAAATACAAGTCGAGACTTGGATAATCATTCAAACCGGCTTTGCTCTACCCACCAATGATCGAGGTGAGCCCCTGGACTTCGATAAGTGACCAACACAACTAAAACACAAATTGAAGCCGATGCAAAAGCAACTCAAATGTTGCAGTGTGGCTTGTCCAAGGAGGAGCTCAACCACATCGGCCCCTTTATCAGCGCAAAGGATCTTTGGAACAAGCTCATCGAGCTTCACGAAGGAACCGATGATGCTAAGGTATGTAAAAGGGACCTATTGTTAAATAAATTATATAATCTAAAAATATAGTTTCATGAGACTGCCACCCAACTACATGCACGGATCCAAGACATCGTCAACGGTCTCCATTCGATCGGGAAAGCCATCGACAATCGGGACCTAATAAGGTACACACTCAACGCCTTCCCTAGGACCACCTTGTGGGAATCCATGGTCGATGCCTACAAGGTTTCTAAGGATCTATTAAAAATTAGGTTAGACAAGTTTTTCTCTGAATTTGAACTTCACGAACAAACTAACGCGGTTTGGGCCAATTGGGTTTCCGGCACCGCGGCGAGTGTGTGTTCGAACATGTTTCGTAAACATGTGCACAGTGGAAGAAATAAAAATAATAAATCTATATTTATTACAACACACAAATCACACGCATGAATAGTACAACATGTGTAGACATAACCGTAAATTTAAATTTTGCAATAAAGGAAATTTAACTACGTATACCTTTCGTATCACGTGTAGTGGGAACGGCATCAACCGGAACGATCCTCGCTAGAATCGTCTCTATCCGTATCCACGCCGAGTATCCTTAGAATGACTTCGCTAAGCCACGAGCTTCATCTTCGTACGGGTTACTAGCCTCGTGATGAAGACGACGTGATCAAGAGATGATCACGATCCGAATCCAAATTCGGATCCAAAGACGAGTCCTCAAAACTCGCTTCTCCAGAGAGGTATTCGTCAACCGTTTGACGAATCCTTCATCCTCCACCTCAGAGGATTACCGGAGATCGAATCTCCGGTAAGTTAGGCGCTGTCGGAGCTCTAACCATCGTCCAAATGACGCTCCGATGAGAGGAAAACAAGCTGTTCAGAAAACTGGACAGCTTTGGTGGAGGAGTAGGCGCCGGCCAAGCAAGGGAAGTCAAGTGCTCACCTTATCACCGAAGCCTAGGAAGATCACCGGAGGGTCGCCGGAGGATCACCGGCTGAAGCTTGGACGCCGGCAACAAGTTGGACGGCGGCACCAGGGGATGGGCGGCAATGGAGGTTGGCGCCGAGAATCTCCAAGGAGGTGGGCGGCAACTTAGGGCTAGGGTTTTGGATTATGGCTTAACAATCCCTTAAGCCCTCTTTTATATAGAACTAATTCTCTTAATGGTTAATGGATTATAACCATGAGGCCCGTTAACCCGCTCCATTAATATAAGTTAAAATAAACCAAACCATGATGGTTTATTTTAAGTTAAAACGAACCGAACTAACTTTTGGTTCATTCGTTTAAAATAAACCAAACCCTTTGGTTTATTCTCCTCCATTGGATTAGAACCAAACCATTTTGGTTCATCCATTATGTCTTCATAAGACACGGCCCATCCACGCTTCCATTGCGACTGAAACGATTTCATGCTCGCTTCTTGTTTGGTCACACCAAACCTAGTTTCTCTCGGTCTGAGAATCCCATTCTCAAGCTCGTTTTAAATCCTTTGGATTATGCTCATTGTGCGTGTGACCAAATAGGTTCTCGTTTTATGTTGGCCGTCTATAATTAACCATTAATTATAGAACAATCATGAGTGGCACCTAGTAGTACATCATGATCCCCAATTAACCGAAAAGATCAACGGTTGATCCAAAACTATTTCTGAAACCCTTTAGCAGCTCGAATGAATCGTGCCCCATTCCCTTCACTCATCTTATACCCACTTGGTTCAGGACATGATCTATAGTGTCAGTCCCCACGAGGCTGACTACGTCATACCTAGCCCAAGTATCATTTCCTCATCCTACGGATTCTAGTTACTGCACAAGTATCGAAGAGTACCTTACTCTAAACATGTTATTCTTTGGCCAAAGACTTTAGTAACAATCCGACGAGAGGCCATGGGTATACATCTCCTCGCAAGGAGTGGTGAATCCTTTATAGGCTATTCAAATACCTTCGATCACTTCGACTTATACCCAATCATCCCGGGTCCACATCTCCTTAGAGATGTTTGCTTAAGATGTCAAAGCATAAGTCTCCATGATCAAGATGACTTGAATACCGCAAGTCAGAGGAACATCGCACTTAAGCTACAGTAAGAACTTCATTGACATATCTATATATGCAGAGAACCATATGAAGTCTTACGGCTGGTCACTCCAATGAACTAGTTACCATAACTAGCATCCACGATTAACTCCGGACATCACAATGTCTCCAACCAGTGAGAATCAGCTGCTTGGATATACCAAGGAGTATACCTCGTGCTAGTCTCGACAGAATTGATGGTGTCCAAATCCATCAATTCATCGACTAAGGATAATTCCAATACATCACAATTACACATGTAGAGATACTCACTAGTTGTGATCCAATCACAAAATCTCTCATGCTGTGAATCGTATCGTGGACATTCAGTAAATGAGTTTAAGATCCAATCAAATACATGAAACATGTATACTCAAATAGTGAATCTTCATTTATCATATAAATGGTTCATACATAAGGCGATTGCCTTAGGACATCTCTCATATATTACTAACAGACTCCCACTTGGCCTAATGCCAATCGCTACGGTATCCAATACCATAAGCACTAACATGGCCCTCAAACTTACTTTGAGGTAATGCTTTAGTCAAAGGATCCGATAAGTTCCTTTCAGTGGGAATTTTCTCAATTTGTATTTCGTTCCTACTGATGATCTCTCTGATAAGATGATAGCGGCGAAGCACATGTTTGGATCATTGATGAGACCACATCAAGTTCAAAGATGAACTTCTTGATCCAAACTGCTTCCTTTACTGCTTCCAAAGCTGCAATGTATTCTTCCTTAGTGGCAGAATCCGCTATAGTGTCAAGCTTGGAACCTTTCCAACTTATTGCACCTCCATTCCAGGTGAATACATACCCAGACTGAGACATGGAATCATCCTTGTCTGTCTGGAGCTGGCATCCGTATACCCACGTATCACCATGTACCCTTCTCCATATATTAGGAATGTATCCTTAGTTCTTCTTAAGTACTTAAGGATCATCTTAACAGTCACCCAATGATCCATTCCTGGATCAGACTGGTATCTGCTCGTGACACTCATAGCATACGATACATCGGGCCTCGTACATAACATACCATACATGATACATCCTATTACAGATGCATAAGGAATCTTACTCATGCAAATCCTCTCGTCTTCTGTGCACGGACACATAGACTTCGAAAGGTGTATCCCATGCCTGATGGGTAGGAAACATTTCTTGGATTCCGACATGCTAAACCCCTTTAGCACTCGGTCTATATATGTAGACTGCGAAAGACCAAGCAACCGTTTCGATCTATCTCTATAGATCTTAATCCCGAGGATGTAGGTTGCTTCTCCCAGGTCTTTCATCGAGAATGTCTTGGATAACCAAACCTTAACTGACTGTAAGATTAAAACATCATTTCCTATAAGTAATATGTCATCGACATATAATACCAGGAACACGACTGCACTCCCACTAACCTTTTTGTACACACAAGGTTCATCTGGATTTTGTGAGAAATCAAACCTTTTGATTGTCTCATCAAAACGGATATTCCAGCTCCTGGATGCTTGCTTCAATCCATATATGGACCGTCGCAATTTGCATACCTTGGTTTTATCAACCGATGTAAAACCCTCAGGCTGTATCATATACACGTCCTCGAGCAGGTTTCCATTAAGGAAAGTTGTTTTCACATCCATCTGCCATATCTCATAATCATAATGAGCCGCTATGGCCAGGAGCATCCGAATGGATTTAAGCATAGCTACAGGCGAATAGGTTTCGTCATAATCAACACCTTGTTTTTGACGATATCCTTTCGCCACCAATCTAGACTTATAGGTAATCACATTACCATCCATGTCGGTTTTCTTCTTGAAAACCCACTTGCACCCTATAGGCTTTATGCCTTCAGGTGGGTCAACGAAGTTCCAAACTTGGTTTTCATACATGGAATCCATTTTCGACTTCATGGCATCAAGCCACTTATCCCTTTCTGAACTTGTCATCACTTCTTCATAATTGGTAGGCTCCTCATCATCAATGAGTAACACATCGTTCGATTCACTTACGAGAAATCCATATCTCTCAGGAATGTTGCGTGTTCTATCAGATCTACGAAGATGTGATGTTACAATAGGTCCAGCCGATTGCACATCACTATGAGTTGTCGGCTGTTGTGCTTCACCAAGTATCTCATCGATATCTATTTGAGTCTCTCGAGCCTCCTCAAGCTCGATGACACTCCCACTGTTTTCTTGCAAGAGAAACTCTTTCTCTAGAAATACAGCATGCCTTGAAACAAACACCTTTTTGTTCCACAGGATGATAGAATTGGTAACCCCTTGTTTCCTTAGGGTATCCAATAAATAGACATTTATCAGACTTAGCATCCAATTTGTCTGATACAATCCGCTTCATATAAGCTGGACTATATCTTCAAGTAAGATACATGAGGTTTCTTACCATTCCATATCTCATATGGAGTAGTAGAGACTACCTTGGTTGGCATTCTGTTTACCAAGTAAACAGCTGTCTGAAGTGCATAGCCCCAAAAAGACTTGGGAAGATTCGCATGATTCATCATTGACCTGACCATGTCCAACAGGGTCCGGTTACGCCTCTCAGATACACCATTATGCTGTGGTGTATATGACGGAGTCCATTGAGACAATATACCATTGTCTCTTAGATAAACAAGAAACTCTTGACTTAAGTATTCACCACCTCGATCCGATCGAAGTATTTTAATACTCTTGTCATGTTGTTTCTCTACTTCATTTCTGAATTCTTTGAACCTTTCAAAGGCTTTAGACTTGTGTTTCATCAAGAACACATACCCAAACCATGAGTGATCATCGGTGAAGGTAATGAAGTAGCTATAGACTCCTAAAGCTTGAGTTGACATAGGTCCACATACATCACTATGTATTAGGCCTAGCAACTCTCCCACTCGTTCACCTTTTCCTGTAAAAGGTAACTTAGTCATCTTGTCTTTTAAGCATGATTCGCATGTATCGTATGAATCCAATTCAAACGATTCCAGAATTCCACATCGGTGTAATTCGGACATGTGTTTCTTGCTTACATGGCCAAGACGACAATGCCACATGTAGGAGTCCAACAACCAAAGCTAACGATTGACCTCTGACTCTTACCATATTAGTATTAAACTATTCCATGGTTTGAACATGTTCGGGTTCGAGCCGGGCTTGGAGAGAGTCCAACAACCCAAACAAGAAACGGAACTCTGGTTCTAACCATATTAATGGAAGGTGTAGGCTTTAATATTGAGTAAGGGTTTTTATGTCTCATCCTCTTTGCATGAAAATAACTATTATCTACATGGCATGACATACATGGCATACATCTACATGTCACGACACGCATGACATAATGATATGCATCTAATGCAATTACATGGCATACAATTATGTCATGTACATAATTTCCTTATTTGTCATAACTATTTATGGAAATAAAATATGTTTAAGATTTGATTCTCCAAATCAAATCATGATTAAATTAGGAAAAAAATTTCCAAATCTAATCACATATTTTATTTATGGAAATAATTGATTAAGGAAAGTCAATTTAGGAAACCAATTTCCTAAATCATCAAAACTACTTATGGAAATAAAATATTTTAAGATTTGATTTCCCAAATCAAATCATGATTAAATTAGGAAACAAATTTCCAAAATCTAATCAAATATTTTATTTATGGAAAATATCAATTTCCATAAATACTTCCAACTTTCCAAAAGTGGAAGATTTCCATAAATACTTCTAGGCTTTCCAAAATTAAAAAATTTCCATAAATACTTCTAACTTTCCAAAAGTAGAAAATTTCCAGAAATATCATTATGACTATCGCAAAACCATTTTACGATTATGTCGAAACACAACCTGGGCTCTGATACCACTGTTGGGTTTCCGGCATCGCGGCGAGTGTGTGCTCGAACATGTTTCGTAAACATGTGCACAGCGGAAGAAATAAAAATAATAAATCTATATTTATTACAACACACACATCACATGCATGCATAGTACAACATGTGTAGACATAACCGTAAATTTAAATTTTGCAATAAAAGAAATTTAACTACGTATACCTTTCGTATCACGTGTAGCGGGAACGGCATCAATCGGAACGATCCTCGCTAGAATCGTCTCTATCCGTATCCACGCCGAATATCCTTAGAATGACTTCGCTAAGCCACGAGCTTCGTCTTCGTACGGGTTACTAGCCTCGTGTTGAAGACGACGTGATCGAGAGATGATCACGATCCGAATCCAAATTCGGATCGAAAGATGAGCCCTCAAAACTCGCTTCTCCGGAGAGGTATTCGTCAACCGTTTGACGAATCCTTCGTCCTCCACCTCAGAGGATTACCGGAGATCGAATCCCCGGTAAGTTAGGCGCTGTCGAAGCTCTAACCGTCATCCAAACGATGCTCCGACGAGAGGAAAACAAGCTGTCCAGAAAACTGGACAGCTTTGGTGGAGGAGTAGGCGCCGGCCAAGCAAGGGAAGTCAAGTGCTCACCTTATCACCGAAGCCTAGGAAGATCACCGGAGGGTCGCCGGAGGATTACCGTGTTAGTAATATATGAGAGATATCCTAAGGCAATCGCCTTATGTATGAACCATTTATATGATAAATGAATATTCACTATTTGAGTATACATATTTCATGTATTTGATTGGATCTTAAACTCATTTACTGAATGTCCACGATACGATTCACAGCATGAGAGGATTTGTGATTGGATCACAACTAGTGAGTATCTCTACATGTATAATTGTGATGTATCGGAATTATCCGTAGTCGATTAATTGATGGATTTGGACACCATCAATTCTGTCGAGACTAGCACGAGGTATACTCCTTGGTATATCCAAGCAGCTGATTCTCACTGGCTGGAGACATTGTGATGTCCGGAGTTAATCGTGGATGCTAGTTATGGTAACTAGTTCATTGGAGTGACAATCCGTAAGACTTCATATGGTTCTCTGCATATATAGATATGTCAATGAAGTTCTTACTGTAGCTTAAGTGCGATGTTCCTTTGACTTGCGGTATTCAAGTCATCTTGATCATGGAGACTTATGCTTTGACATCTTAAGCAAACATCTCTAAGGAGATGTAGACCCGGGATGATTGGGTATAAGTCAAAATGATCGAAGGTGTTTGAATAGCCTATAAAGGATTCACCACTCCTTGCAAGGAGATGTATACCCATGGCCTCTCGTCGGATTGTTACTAAAGTCTTTGGCCAAAGCATTACATGTTTAGAGTAAGGTACTCTTCGATACATGTGGAGTAACTAGAATCCGTAGGACGAGGAAATGATACTTGGGCTAGGTGTGACATAGTCAGCCTAGTGGGGACTGACACTATAGACCATGTCCTGAACCAAGTGGGTATAAGATGATTGAAGGGAATGGGGCACGAATCATTCGAGTTGCTGAAGGGTTTCAGAAATAGTTCTGGATCAACCGTTGATCTTTTCGGTTAATTGGGGATCATGATGTACTACTAGGTGCCACTCATGATCGTTCTATAATTAATGGTTAATTATATACGGACAACATAAACCGAGAACCTATTTGGTCACACGCATAATGAGCGTAATCCAAAGGATTTAAAACGAGCTTGAGAATGGGATTCTCAGACCGAGAGAAACTAGGTTTGGTTGGACCAAATATGAAGTGAGCATGAAATCATTTCAGTCGCAATGGAAGCATGGATGGGCCGTGTCTTATGAAGACATAATGGATGAACCAAAATGGTTTGGTTCTAATCCAATGGAGGAGAATAAACTAAAGGGTTTGGTTTATTTTAAATGAATGAACCAAAAGTTGGTTCGGTTCATTTTTACTTAAAATAAACCATCATGGTTTGGTTTATTTTAACTTATCTTAATGGAGCGGGTTAACGGGCCTGATGGTTATGATCCAATAACCATTAAGAGAATTAGTTCTCTATAAAAGAGGGCTTAAGGGATAATTAAACCCTAATCCAAAAACCCTAGCTCAAGTTGCCGCCAACCTCCATTGCCGGCCAACCTCTTGTGCCGCCATCCAAGTTGTTGCCGGCGTCCAAGCTTCGGCCGGTGATCCTCCGGCGACCCTCCGGTGATCTCCATTAGGTTTGGTATCAAGGTGAGCTTTATCTTCCCTTGGTTGGCCGGCGCCTATCTCCTCCACCAAAGCTGTCCAATTTTCTGGACAGCTTGTTCTCCTCTCGTCGGAGCGTCGTTTGGACGACGGTTAGAGCTCCGACAGCAGCTAACTTACCGGGGATTCGATCTCCGGTAATCCTCTGAGGTGGAGGACAAAGAATTCATCAATCGGTTGACGAATACCTCTCCGGAGAAGCGAGTTTTGAGGACTCGTTTTGGATCCGAATTTGGATTCGGATCGTGATCATCTCTCGATCACGTCGTCTTCAACACGAGGCTAGTAACCCGTACGAAGACGAAGCTCATGGCTTAGTGAAGTCATCCTAAGGATACTCGGCGTGGATGCGGATAGAGACGATTCTAGCGAGGATCGTTCCGGTTGATGTCGTTCCCGCTACACGTAATATGAAAGGTATAACGTAGTTAAATTTCCTTTTATTGCAAATTTAAATTTACGGTTATGTCTACACATGTTGTACTATGCATGCGTGTGTTGTGTGTGTTGTAATAAATATAGATTTATTATTTTTATTTCTTCCGCTGTGCTCATGTTTACGAAACATGATCGATCACACACACGCCGCGGTGTCGGAAACCCAACACACCGGCTGAAGCTTGGACGCCGGCAACAAGTTGGACGGCGGCACGAGGGGCTGGGCGGCAATGGAGGTTGGCACCGAGAATCTCCAAGGAGGTGGGCGGCAACTTAGGGCTAGGGTTTTGGATTATGGCTTAACAATCCCTTAAGCCCTCTATTATAGAGAACTAATTCTCTTAATGGTTAATGGATTATAACCATGAGGCCCGTTAACCCGCTCCATTAATATAAGTTAAAATAAACCAAAACATGATGGTTTATTTTAAGTTAAAATGAACCGAACCAACTTTTGGTTCATTCGTTTAAAATAAACCAAACCCTTTGGTTTATTCTCCTCCATTGGATTAGAACCAAACCATTTTGGTTCATCCATTATGTCTTCATAAGACACGGCCCATCCATGCTTCCATTGCGACTGAAACGATTTCATGCTCGCTTCTTGTTTGGTCCAACCAAACCTAGTTTCTCTCGGTCTGAGAATCCCATTCTCAAGCTCGTTTTAAATCCTTTGGATTACGCTCGTTGTTCGTGTGACCAAATAGGTTCTCGGTTTATGTTGGTCGTCTATAATTAACCATTAATTATAAAATGATCATGAGTGGCACCTAGTAGTACATCATGATCCCCAATTAACCGAAAAGATCAACGGTTGATCCAGAACAATTTCTAAAACCCTTCAACAGCTCGAATGAATCATGTCCCATTCCCATCACTCATCTTATACCCACTCGGTTCAGGACATGGTCTATAGTGTCAGTCCCCACTAGGCTGACTATGTCACACCTAGCCCAAGTATCATTTCCTCGTCCTACGGATTCTAGTTACTGCACATGTATCGAAGAGTACCTTACTCTAAACATGTAATGCTTTGGCCAAAGACTTTAGTAACAATCCGATGAGAGGCCATGGGTATACATCTCCTCGCAAGGAGTGGTGAATCCTTTATAGGCTATTCAAACACCTTCGATCACTTCGACTTATACCCAATCATCCCGGGTCCACATCTCCTTAGAGATGTTTGCTTAAGATGTCAAAGCATAAGTCTCCATGATCAAGATGACTTGAATCTCGCAAGTCAAAGGAACATCGCACTTAAGCTACAGTAAGAACTTCATTGACATATCTATATATGCAGAGAACCATATGAAGTCTTACGGCTGGTCACTCCAATGAACTAGTTACCATAACTAGCATCCACGATTAACTCCGGACATCACAATGTCTCCAACCAGTGAGAATCAGCTGCTTGGATATACCGAGGAGTATACCTCGTGCTAGTCTCGACAGAATTGATGGTGTCCAAATCCATCAATTCATAGACTAGGGATAATTCCGATACATCACAATTACACATGTAGAGATACTCACTAGTTGTGATCCAATCACAAATTCTCTCATGTTGTGAATCGTATCGTGGACATTCAGTAAATGAGTTTAAGATCCAATCAAATACATGAAACATGTATACTCAAATAGTCAATCTTCATTTATCATATAAATGGTTTATACATAAGGCGATTGCCTTAGGACATCTCTCATATATTACTAACAGGGCTGAGAGAGATATTGCTTTGCTTGCAGGTCAAAGAAGAAAGGAGAAGAGCAAGCCACCTCCCGAGCAAGAAGAAGGATCCAAACCCGAGGGCGAATCCGAGTCTGAATCGGAAGAAGAGGCTGAGATAGTAAACATGGTGCAGAGGATAATCCGAAAAGAAAGGGAGAAGTCAAAAAACAAGAAGAAGGGGCACTTCAAATAAAAAATGAAGTCAAAGCAAAAGGGATCAAAGAAGGCCTTGTTAGTGCCTATAAGATCCACATATCTCGACAATTGTATGATATTGTTCACTTTGGGCCTAAGTCCTCATGTTTTTATTTTTTGGGCTTTACCCAAAAGGCCTCATACCAATGGAGATTGTTAGTGCCTATAAGATCCACATATCTCCACAATGGCATGATATTGTCCACTTTGGGCCTAAAGCCCTCATGGTTTTATTTTTGGCTTTTACCCAAAAGGTCTCATACCAATGAAGACATCTTTTCATCTTATTAACACATGATCTTTTCCATGTCTTACCAATGTGGACTTTGATTGTATTCTCAATACTCCAACAATCCCCCCATCAAACGAAGGCCCATATTTACCCCCCCCTCCCCCTCAAGTCTATCCGTCCTCAAAGGACATCCTCTGCTTGATGTACAATCCTTAACCGACCAGGACTTCCTGCCAACTATCTCGTTCTCCTGACCTAGCTGGACTTCCTACCAGTTGTCCAGCCCTTCTATCTCAACTGGACTTCCTGCTAGTTGTTCGATCTTCCCGACCTAACTAGACTTCCTGCCTGGTATCTGGTTCTTTTGATCTGGACAAGGGAGCTCAACTTCCTTCATTCGAGGTTCATGGATTGACATGAACCATGACTATGATACCAATTGTTAGTGCTTATAAGATCCACATATCTCTACAATGGCATGATATTGTCCACTTTGGGCCTAAGCCCTCATAATTTTATTTTTGGGCTTTATCCAAAAGGCCTCATACCAATGGAGATATCTTTTCATCTTATAAACACATGATCTTTTCCATGTCTTACCAATGTAGGACTTTGATTGTATTCTTAATACTTCAACAGAGGTATCTTTTTATCTTATAAGCACATGATCTTTTCCATGTCTTACCAATGTGGGACTTTGATTGTATTCCCCATACTCCCAACAATCCCACCTCAAATGAAGGACCACACTGAGCCCTCCTCAAGCCTATCCATCCTCGAAGGACTTCCTTTACTTGATGTCCAATCCTCAACCCACAAGGACTTCCTACCAACTGCCTGGTCCTCCTAACCCAGCTGGACTTCCTGCCAGTTGTTCAGCCCTTCTGACCCAACTGGACTTCCTGCCAGTTGTTCGGTCCTCCTTAGCCAACTAGACTTCCTGCATGGTTCTCTTGATCCGGACATGGGAGCTCCACTTTTTTCGTTCGAGGTTCATGGCTTGACATGGACCACGGCTCTAATACCAATTGTTAGTGCCTATAAGATTCATATATCTCCACAATGACATGATATTGTCCACTTTGGGCCTAAGCCCTCATGGTTTTGTTTTTGGGCTTTACCCAAAAGGCCTCATACTAATGGAGATATCTTTTTATCTTATAAGCACATGATCTTTTTCATGTCTTACCAATGTGGGACTTTGATTGTATTCCTTATACTCCCAATAGGCCTTTCAAGGAACTTGGGATGATGAAGAAGAAGGCGTCGGCATGACATTCATGGCAAGATCAATAGAGTTAGAGTCAGAGTCCAAAGCCGAATATGAATCCAACTCCAACTCTGACTTTGAGGATGACTTCGAGAAGAGACTCAAAGTCGGGTCAAAAGAAAAAAAATCAAGGTAAGTCATTAATTAATAGCCAACTTATATCATGAAATTAAGTTGTTAAATAGAAAATTAGCTAAGTCTGAGTCTAGAGTCGAGTCTTTGATCGAGGAGGTTGAAATCCTCAAGCAAGAGGCTAATCTAACCTCTTCAACTAGTCACGTTCAAGAGGGAAACTCAACTCAAGTTGAAAAGCTTTAGGAGGAGAATTCTCTCTTGAAAGGATGAGTTCAAGAGCTCGAGGCTAGGTTGGAAAGATTCACGTTGGGATCTAAGAATCTTAACTGACTTCTTGGAACCCAAAGAGTCGTGTACAATAAAGTCAGACTCGGGTTTAGTTCAAGGACTACGAATAGATTTTATATGTCTATCGTAAATCGTAGTCATCAACAAATCCATGCATGGCTCCCAAAGGTTTTGTTAAACTCACATATAAGGACCAATAAGTATTGGATTCCCCAAGATCAAGTCCACTTTGTGGATAGACCATATTGGTTCAATGGTCCAGGGGGAGCTAACACTAAAATAGTATACCCACTTCCTTAGCAAAATCATTACATGATTAGTTATTTTGTTTTACTTTTTAGAATAGCTAGATAGGATAAATAGTTAGTCAACTTTGACAACATAGTATTAGGACACGACAAGAGGATAGTACATTAGGGAAACAACGTCTCGTGTATTCGATCTAGATAAGGCATATCTAGCTTGGTGCACTTGGTTGAGTTGAACTAGCTGAAGCTACCTCGTCGTATCCTAAACTTGTTAGACCAGGAAGTAATCTTAAGTGACTCAAGTAATCAATTTTTTGAATTTGGCTTTGTCTAAGGAAGTGGTCGTTGTTCCGATCAAAGAAGGCCCCTGTGTCTCACCATGACCTGGAAGCCAATTTCTTGAAAAGTTTACTTGACAAACTAAGGGTTAAATCTGAATCTAACCCAAGGTTAACTAACTTTAATCAAGTTAAAATCATCTCACAAAACATATAAGGCGAACACATTTTTGAGACACATAGAATGGGTGAGATATTAAGGAATAATTATAATATACACAAAACATAACCTTTTCAAAATGCTACCTATTTTCTCAATTATTGCACTTAACGAATAATTATAACTTCAATTGGCCAATACTAAGTATAAAACTCTCTAGGCCAAAGTTTAGGGCCCCTTAAATCTCTTATACTTCATATATTTGACTAAGGGGGAGAGCAAATTAACCCTATGAGTTATATTACAAACCTTTGAAGTTGGTGCAGAGGGATATACCTCAAACTAATCTATCTAACTAATGCTAGATGCATGCTTGGACTCATAGTTGATTTATTCTTAAAAACCAACACATGTTGTTTTTAAACCCCTAATTTATATAAACCACACTTTTTTGATTTATGGCAAAAGGGGGAGAAGAGCAAAAGTTAAGAGGGAGTAACACAAAATTTAATTTTAAAAATTAAAGTATCTTTAGTAAAACTCACCTAGGGTTAAGGGGGGGGGGGGGTATTTGAAAAGGCATTTATCATTTACTCTACTTGTTTTATGCTTTAAATTTCCCTTAACTTTGTGTCGGTTTGCCATATATTAAAAAGGGGGAGATTGTTGGTGCAGAGCTACTAGATAATCGAACCTAGGTTTTAATTATGACAAAGACCCAAAGTGAAGGTCTTATTATTATCTCATGATATGAATTAAGTGTGCAGGAAATGGTTAAGCTAAGCTGAAGGTCAGCGACTCCCGGAGAATCTCGGGTTGAGAAACTATAGTGGTCAGGCGACACTGGGAGAACTTCGTGGGAGTCGAAGAACCCAGGTGGAGACCGAAAGCAAAGCGACAGGTCATAAAGGACCAGAGGTAAGCACGAGTGCGAAGAGAAATGGTAAGGTCTGTTAGTGCCTATAAGATCCACATATCTCCACAATGGTATGATATTGTCCACTTTGGGCCTAAGCCCTTATGGTTTTATTTTTGGGTTTCACTCAAAAGACCTCATACCAAATGAGATATTTTTTTATCTTATAAGCACATGATCTTTTTCATGTCTTACCAATGTGGGACTTTGATTGTATTCCCAATACTCCAACAATCCCCCCCTCAAACGAAGGACCACATTGACTCCGCTCAAGCCTATCCATCCTCGAAGGACATCCTCTGCTTGATGTTCGATCCTCAATCCACTAGGACTTCTTGCCAACTGTTTGGTCCTCCTGACCCAGCTGGACTTCCTACTGTTGTTTGGTCCTCCCGACCCAACTGGACTTCCTGCCAATTGTTCGATCCTCCCGACTCAACTGGACTTCCTGCCTAGTGTCTAGTTCTCTTGATCCAGACATGGGAACTCCACTTTCTTCGTTCAAGGTTCATGGCTTAACATGGACCATGACTCTGATACCAATTGTTAGTACCTATAAGATCCACATATCTCCACAATGGTATGATATTGTCCACTTTGGGCCTAAGCCCTCATGGTTTTATTTTTGGGCTTCACCCAAAAGGCCTCATACTAATGGAGATATTTTTTCATCTTATAAGCACATGATCTTTTTCATGTATTACCAATGTGGGACTTTAATTGTATTTCCAATACTCTAACAAGGTCGTGTCCTTTGTACGGGGATGACCGTAGGTGGCGATCCGACTAAGACTTCTAATGGAAGGTCTAGGTCGAGATTGGACAGTACGAAACCATCATATTTACCATATTCCGTGCTAACCTCTTATTATAGGGAAGTGACCACACTGGCAGTCGACTGTTGACTATTGACAGTCGACTGATGTCAGTCGACTGATGAAGCGCATCAATCGACTAATGGAGACGAATCAGTAAAATACACAAGGTCAAAAAAGATAACGTTTGATGTCGCCACTTCGCGATAAGATAAGGTGTCACCTCGTGATAAGATCCACAAGTTGAGGATCTGGATATGAACTTATTCCAAGACACAAGTCTATAAAAGGAGGGGAGGATTCAAACCCTAAGAGCATTTGTCTTTCTCTCAAAGTGCTCCCACAACGCTAAAGCTCTAACGCTGCAACGCCGTCATAACGCCGATGCAACTCGAAGCTCACAATCTCTTCGTCGGCAGCAGCAAGTTTGTGTTATTTATTGCATTCGTGGTTTTAATCGTAACGAGGTGAGGTAGGTTTGTTGCCTCATCCTTGAGCTTTCAGTTTTTGTGATCGTTGTCTCCTACCTCCAATGAGGAGATTCTATAGTGGATTGCCCCTTTGTACGCGGTCAAGGATAGCGGGGCCTTGGATTAGCAACCATTGGGTTGTGAACCAAGTAAAAATAAATTATCTTATTTATTTTCCTGCTGCACAACTTTGTCTTAATCGAATGAACGAAAAGAAATGAAGTTTTATGCGCACTATTCACCCCCCCCTTCTAGCGATGCTTTTAGATCCAACACAAGCAAATGTTTCGATCTATCTCTATAGATCTTAATCCCAAGGATGTAGGTCACTTCTCCCAAGTCTTCCATGGAGAATGTTTTAGATAACCAAATTTTAACTGATTGTAAGACAGATATATCGTTTCCTATAAGTAATGATAGGAAACCCTCGGGTACACATAGGGCTCCCACTAACCTTCTTGTACACACAGGGCTCATCCAAATTTTATGAGAAATCAAACCTTTTGATTATCTCATCAAAATGGATATTTTAGCTCTTGGATGTTTGCTTCAATCCATATATGGACCGTCGAAGTTTGCATACCTTGGTTTTATCAACTGGTGTGAAACCTTCGGGTTTTATCATATACACGTCCTCGAGTAGGTTTCCGTTAAGGAAAGTCATTTTCACATTCATCTGTCATATCTCATAGTCATTATGAGCCTCTATGGCCAGGAGCATCCGAATGGATTTAAGCATAACTACCAGTGAATAGGTCTCGTCATAATCAACACCTTGCTTTTGACGATAGCCTTTTGCCACTAATCTAGCCTTAAAGGTAATCACATTACCATCCATGTCGGTCTTCTTCTCAAAAACCCACTTGCAACCTATAGGATTAATGCCTTCAGGTGGGTCCACCAAGTTCCAAACTTGATTTTCATACATGGATTTTATTTTCGTCTTCATGGCTTCAAGCCACTTGTCCCTTTCTGAACTTTTCAGAACTTCTTTATAACTGGTAGGCTCCTCATCGCCAATGAGTAACACGTCGTTTGATTCACTTACGAGAAATCCATATCTCTTGGGAATGTTTCGTGTTCTACCAGATCTACGAAGATGTGGTGTCATAATAGGTTCAGCCAATGGCTCATCACTATGAGTTATCGGTTGTGATGCTTGATCGGGTATCTCTTCAATGTCTATTAAAGTCTCTTGAACCTCCTTAAGTTCAACACCACTCCCACTATTTTCTTGCAAGAGAAACTCATTCTCTAGAAACACAACATGCCTTGAAACTGAAGGTTGAAGCTTTGCTTCTCGCTTCGCCTCGGTCACTTGTGCATGGCGATCCTATCTCGCATCCCCGGATTAAAAAAAAATAATTTGGATGAAAATAGATTACCCAAGCAACCGATTCATCATCATTCTATTCGATTTGAGTGGTCGCTTAAATAAACTTATTGTTCAAGCAACCTAACTCTTTTCCTCGATTAGCCGTGGAATAGATGATGTACGGATCGTCGGTTTTTGTACTTATCATCGGGGTCCATGATCATACAAGTGTAAACAATTACATAGAACAAAAGGAAACCAAAACAAGAATTATTCCTCTTGTTTACCTCTTGATCTTCTATCGTATGACCTATCCTCCTCTTGGACGTCGTGTGGGCGACGATCTTCCAAGAGTCGAAGCCTCCTAGATCACGTGTCTTCCTTTCCTTGTTCACTCCGAACAAGGGAAGATAACCAAAACTCTTCTTCTCCTATCTATTGCCGACCACCAAGCCACCTAACTTGGTTGTTGCCGCAGGCCAAGGAGAGGTGGGAGCTAGCCAAGAGATGAACTCTTGTTGCCGTCGGCCAAGGAGAAGTAGAGGAAGAAGAACCGCTGGCCAATGCTTCAAGGAAGGAGCGCCGGCCCTAAAGGGATGAAGAAGAGGTGCCGGCTAAACCTTAGGAAGAGAGGAAAACTAAAACCCTAAGCCTCCTCCACTTCTTGTCGCCACCCAAGCCAACTCTAAACCCTAAAGCTTCTTCTATTCTTGACTCCCAAGCCTTGGAAGCAAACCCTAGAATCCAAAAATTATCTTGTCGTCCAAGCCTTGGAACTTTATTTATAGATTTTGTCCAAGCCTCCTTTTAATCGTGTCTATTGGATCTAGCCTTCGTGAGGGTTTTAATAGGCTCTAATAGGGACCACGAATAGGAGTTGGATCTTGGCCACCCAATAGATCCGACCCACATAAAAATCTATTCATTAATGATAATCCATTCCACTAGAGGATTATCATTGATCTACCTCACCACCCCCCATAATTAAATATGGGCTCCATATATTAATTGTACAAATATCTCCCCGTGTTTAAGATATCGAATGTCCATTAATTAATTAATTTACTGATAATTAATTAATTAACATCGAACTCCATGAGTAGTACCACTCAACCTTATCATCATGCTGGACCAAGTCCACCTGCAGGATTTACATGATGATCCTTATGAGCTCCTCAAAGGGACATCATCATCCTAATACATAGGACACGGTTTCCTCCTATAATCAACGACACACCATGTAAATAATATTTTTTCCCAACTTACCGGGTCTATCGATTTAACACATAAATCTCGCCCATTGGCAAATCAAAGAAATAAATATTAAGTACATGTGCCCGTTATTATATCGGGATTAAGAGCATGTACACCATAATAGCTGAGGTCTGATTCAATTATGTAGTCAGTAATAAATTGAATCACATCTAAGTCGGTCCTGCTCAATATGCACAAAGTGTACTAGTGTAATTCTATGGTCAAGATAAACCAATACCAAATTACACTACAACCATGCCAATGGTTTGTCCAAAACCATCTTGGTTGTGAGCCTCTACTTATACTCTACAAGGAACTGATAACATGATCTTCTGTGCGACACCACACACCATGTTATCTACAATGTAAAGTATTAGACAATATGCATAACTATAAATATGCAAACAATGATCATGTGATTCTTATTTCAAAATGAAGATGTCCTTACAAAGACTAGGCTTTCAGTATACATCCCAACAATCTCCCAATTATACTAAAAGACTACGCTGTCATCAAACTCTCATACATCTGATTCCCATTCCCTCCACATGCCTATCAAAAGCTCTTGCTGGAAGGGCCTTAGTGAAAGGATCTGCCAGGTTATCCTCTGATGCAATCTTGGCAATAGTAACTTCTCCTCGCTTTACGATTTCTTGTATCAAGTGGTACTTGCACTCTATGTGTTTACTTGCCTTATGGGCTCGTGGTTCCTTTGAGTTTGCAACTGTACCACTGTTATCACAATAAATTGTAATAGTTCTAGGCAAACCAGGAATCACATCCAAGTCCATCAAGAAATTCCTGAGCCATACAGCTTCTTTGGCTGCCTCAGAGGCTGCCACATACTCAACTTCCATGGTAGAGTCCGCCTCGCATTTCTGCTTGGCACTCCTCCATATAATGGTTCCACCTCCCAAAGTAAACACAAAACTTAAGGTAGACTTACTGTTATCCCTATCTGATTGGAAGTCAGAATCTGTGTAACCCACAGTGAGTAATTGATCTGCCTGGTAAACCAACATATAATCCCTAGCCCTTCTCAGGTACTTCAATATATGCTTTATCGCAGTCCAATGTCTCTGTCCTGGATTACTCTGATATCTGCTAACCATGCTGACGGCAAAGTAGATATCCGACCTCGTACATAACATAGCATACATGAGGCTTCCTACCGCCGAAGCATAAGGAATTGCCTTCATCTCCTCTATCTCCTTTGATGTTCTAGGACACATCTCTTTAGATAAAGGTACTCCATGCCTAAAAGGTAGAAAACCTTTCTTGGAGTTCTGCATGCTAAAATGAGCCAAAACAGTGTCTATGTATGAAGCTTGAGATAAGCACAACATCCTTTTCTTGCGATCTCTTATAACCTTGATCCCAAGGATGTGTCCCACTTCTCCCAAGTTTTTCATATTAAACTGTTTGGACAACTATACCCTTACGTCTGACAACACTTTGACATTATTGCCAATGAGCAAAATGTCATCTACATATAGTACAAGAAATACCACTACATTTCCATCACATCTCTTGTATACACAAGACTCATCCAGACTTTGAATAAATCCATATGACTGGATTACCTCATCAAAGTGGATGTTCCAAGATCTCGAAGCTTGCTTTAATCCATAAATAGACCAATAAAGCTTGCACACAAGATGCTCTTTGCACTTTGCAATGAATCCCTCTGGTTGCTTCATATAGATGTTTTCTTCAAGACTTCCATTAAGGAAAGTTGCCTTGACATCCATCTGCCAAACCTCATAATCCATATGAGCAGTAATAGATAAGAGAATCTGGATAGACTTAAGCATGACTACCGGCGAAAAAGTCTCCTCATAATCGATGCCCTCTTTCTGAGTATATCCTTTCGCAACAAGCCTTGTTTTGAAGGTCTCAACCTTCCCATCTGTTCCTCTCTTTCTTTTGTAGATTCACTTGCATCCAATGGTTTTTACACCATTGGGTGGTTCTACTAGCTCCCAAACCTGATTTGAATCCATAGATTCTATCTCAGAATTCATTGCCCTTTGCCAAGATACCGCATCTTTATTTTGGATTGCCTTGTTATATGTCTAGGGATCATATTCATGTTCGCTAGGGACCAAATCAGAAGATTCTTCCAAGAACATAAATCTCTCAGGTTGTCTAACAACCTTTCCACTATGACGAGGTATCACCTGTGTATCCTCTATGACACACGGTGCAGTCGCTTGTGGTATGTCCTCTTGTACCATTAGTACTAAAGCAGTGACTTCCCCTCTTAATTTCTCCAAAGCAATCTTGCTCATGGGCTTGTGTTTCATCACATAGCCTTCCTCTAAAAATCAGGCATTCGTACTAACGATCACCCTCAGATCTCTAAGACTATAGAACAAACCACCTTTCGTTCCTCTAGGATAGCCTATGAACAAACACACTTCTGTACGAGGTTCCAACTTACCAGCATCTACCTTTAACACATGTGCTAGACTCCCATAAATTCGAATATGTCTTAGACTAGGCTTTTGCCCAGTCCACAATTCTGTGGGAGTAAAAGGTACTGATTTAGATGGAACCAAGTTCAGAATGTACACTGTCGTATCCAGAGCATACCCCCATAATGAATCTGGTAACTCAGAATAACTCATCATCGATCTAACCATCTCCATAAGAGTCATATTCCTTCACTTTGCCACACCATTCTGCTGGGGTGTAATAGGTGCAGACAGTTGGAATTGAATCCCAGCCTTTGATAAGTAACTCCTAAACTCTCCCAAGAGGTACTCACCACCACGATCAGATCGTAGTGTATTGATACTTTTACCTTGACGTTTCTCCACATCAGCCTTGAATTCTTTGAACCTATCAAAGCATTCAGACTTGCGGCGCATCAAGTAAATGTATCCATATCTTGAATAATCGTCTATAAAAGAGACGAAGTATTCAAAACCACCTCTAGCCTGAATAGACATAGGACCACACAAATCAGAATGAACCAATTCCAACACATCTTTAGCTCTATACCCCTTGGCCTTAAAAGGTCTCTTGGTCATTTTACCTTCCAAGCAAGATTCGTAGGTTGGGAAATCATTCACCACTAATGAACCCAAAGGTCCATCAACTATTAACCTTTGAATTCTACTCAGGTTAATATGACCTAACCTTAGATGTCAAAGATACATTTGGCTCATTTTCAAAGGTTCTTTTCTCTTATTAGATTTAGAAGATGAGTTATTTACTTCTATTTGCATCGTGGGAGCCTTTGGTTCAAGAGTATATAAATTTCCTACCAATGCACCAGAACAGATAATCTCCCTATTCCTTTTTATAACAACTATGTCATTAAAAAAATAGAATATCCATCTAAAATCAATTTAGAAACTGAAATCAAATTATTTCTAAATGAAGGTACATAAAGGCAATTTCTCAGAACCAAAGTTTTATTCCTATCAAAAGATAAATAAACATCTCCCAGTGCAATAGCAGCCACCTTCGTAGCATTGCCCATGTAGATAGTAATCTCCCCCTCAGCTAGTCGTCTAGTTTCCTAGAATCCCTGTGAAGTATTATAGACATGATCAGTGGCTCCCGTATCTACACACCAGGTACCGGTAGATAACACCACTAAACATGTTTCAACAACTAAACTAAAAGATATACCTTTGTTCTATTTTCGATTGGGACAGTCCGCCTTCCAATGTTCAGTCTGCTTGCAAGTGAAGCACTTGCCTTTCGGCTTCTTCACTCCTCCCTGAGATCCTCCCACCACCTTTGTTGCGCCTTGCTTCTTCTTCTTCTTGCCTTTTGACTTAGAAGTAGAAACCTTCTGGGCAACCAAAGCCTAAGAACTCGGACGAAAAAGTCCCTCTGTCGCCTGGAGTTCTATCAGAAGCTCCGTCAACAAATACAACCTCTTATTCATGTTGTACTTCATCCGAAACTGTTCAAAACTCCTAGGTAGAGATTGACGAATGATATCGACCTAGGTTTCCCCATCGATCTCAGCTCCAAGGACTTCCAGATCATTCAAATGAGCCATCATCTTGAGAACATAATCCCTCACGGGTGTTGCCTCGACTATGGTGGTCATCATCAAGTTTCTCATGGCTTTCTGCCTTGCAGCCCGATTCTAGTGTCCGAAAAGTTCCTTGAGATTGAGCATCATGTCATAGGTAGTGGTCATAGCCTGATGCTGATGTTGCAATACATTTGACATAGAAGCCAAAATATAACACCGCGCCATCTCATCAGCCTTGATCCACTTCTTATAACTCTCTTTCTCCTTTTCCCCAGAATCATCCATAGGCTTAGAAGGACACTCCTCGAGAAGTACATACTTGTACTCCTCAGCATTCAAGACTATGTCCAGATCCTTTTCCAATCCACATAGTTAGGTCCAGTAAGTTTATTTTTTTTCAGAATCACAGCAAGTGGGTCGAAAGTTATTTTTAAGAAACCTAAGAATCACATAAATAAAAAATATTTAGATTTCAAAAAATTATTGATTCCTCAAACAATAAAATTTTAAAATCAACCAACACCTCAATACACCGAGAATATAGTATGCCACGATAGTGTGGACGTATACAAATTCTACATTTGTAAGAGGAGGTTTTACCCATTAATTTTATTATCCTATCAACCTTACTTTTTGACAAATAAAATTAATAGTTGGTTCCTCTTCGACCCTATAAATAAAAGTAGTGACTCCGATGGGGAGGATACTTTTATTTGCATCTAAGTGTTCACCATTACCCGATGGGGATGAACTCTTGTTGCCGCCGGCCAAGGAGAGGTAGAGGAAGAAGAACCACCGGCCAATGCTTCAAGGAAGGAGCGCGGACCCTAAAGGGATGAAGAAGAGGCACCGGCTAAACCTTAGGAAGAGAGGAAAACTAAAACCCTAAGCCTCCTCCACTTCTTGTTGCCGCCCAAGTCAACTCCAAACCCTAAAGCTTCTTCTATTCTTGCCGCCCAAGCCTTGGAAGCAAACCCTAGCATCCAAAAATTATCTTGTCGTCCAAGCCTTGGAACCTTATTTATAGATTTTGCCCAAGCCTCCTTTTAATCGTGTCCATTGGATCTAGGCTTCATGAGGGTTTTAATAGGCTACAATAGGAACCATGAGGAGGAGTTGGATCTTGGCCACCCAATGGATCCGATCCACATAAAAACCGATCCATTAATGATAATTCTTTCGACTATAGGATTATCATTGATCTACCTCACCAACCCCCATAATTAAATATGGGCTCCATATATTAATTGTACAAATATCTCCCCATGTTTAAGATATCGAATGTCTGTTAATTAATTAATTTAATGATAATTAATTAATTAACATCTAACTCCATGAGTAGTACCACCCAACCTTATCATCATGCTGGACAAGTCCACCTGCAGGATTTACAAATGATTTTTATGAGCTCCTCAATGGGACATCATCATCCTAATACATGTTGGAACGTTGGTGGTCGGCTAGAGAGAGGTGAATAGCCCTCTTTCGCGTACGGTGGAAATCGCTCGTTGATTACTCATCTACAAAACCGTTAGCGCAGTGGAATAACAAAAACTAAGCACAATTAAGAATAACAAAGAATACAAACGCTAACACGAAGTCGTAACGTGGTTCACGACCTTGCCGCTAATCCTCGAACCGATTCGTTCAAGGTGAATCATGCCTAAACTTCCACTATTCTCTCCTTGGCACCAAGCAAGGTGGAGGTAACCTTTTGTTACAAGATCACTTTTCTTATAATAGAATTTAGATAAAAGCAAGTAAGAAGAGTAGGGAAGTGTTTTGGTCACTTGGGTGTTGATTGGAGTTAAAGCATTAGGCTCCCAAGTTGATCAATGGCTTCTTTTTATAGAGAAGAAGCCTTTCTCCTCGTTGGGCGCTTGGCAGTCGACTGATGCCTCGATCAGTCGACTACCCCTGTAGTCGTTTCCCTATAACGGCTTCTTCCACATTGGATTTCATCCAACGACTTCCACATCAATTGACTGATCTTCCCATCAGTCGACTGATGGAGCCAACAGTCGAGTCCCACGAGTGAGCAGTCAACTAATAACCATTCTATGCCCAAAACCCTCACGACCAGTCGACTGATGCCATAATCAGTCGACTGATGATTTCGACAGTCGACTGCCAACTCTTGGCAGTCGACGTCTGGGACACAAACCTGACTCGAACACTAGTTGAGTCTAAGTCGACTTGGAGCAGTCGATTGCCATGGCATGGCAGTAGACTGATGTCGAGAAATCTCATCCGACACTTAGCCAATCAGCCAAGTTTCACCTAAGTGCTACCCCGTCCCGGGTTACAATCGCTCACTCTCATTCTCTTGGAGTCCCTCGCCTTTGAAGTTGTCTTCCTCCGGCTACGTCCCTCGGATGTGCCATGCGCACGGCTTTGCAGCGGCATCCTTCGCGTCTCGCCCTGAAGTCTACTTCTTCCAACTTCACTCCAATGATCCTCGTTCGGTGGTCCCTCGGATGCACCAAGCGCACGGTTTCCGCAATGCATCTTTCACCGACTCAAAGACCGAGTCATGAGAGGTAAAACTTGTCAATGCTCCATGTGCGAATTACTAAGTCTTGCATGACTTCAATGCACACATCAAATCCAATACAATCCTAACTTAAACCCTTTGCCACACACATCAAAACCACATCACATGGGTTGATTTCCCTAACAATACATAGGACATGGGTTCCTCCTATAATCAATGGCATGCCATGTAAATAATATTATTTCCCAACTTATCGGGCCTATCAATTTAACACATAAATATTGCCCATTGGCAAATCAAAGAAATAAATATTAAGTACATGTGCCCGTTATTATATCGGGATTAAGAGCATGTACACCATAATATCTGAGGTCTGATTCAATTATGTAGTCAGCAATAAATTAAATCACATCTAAGTCGGTCCTGCTCAATACACACAAAGTGTACTAGTGTAATTCTATGGTCAAGATAAACCAATACCAAATTACACTACAACCATGCTAATAGTTTGTCCAAAACCATCTTGGTTGTGAGCCTCTACTTATACTCTACAAGGAACTGATAACATGATCTTCTATGCGACACCACACACCATGTTATCTACAATGTAAAGTATTAGACAATATTCGTAACTATAAATATGCAAACAATGATTATGTGATTCTTATTTCAAAATGAAGATATCCATACAAAGACTAGGCTTTTAGTATACATCCCAACAGAAACAAACACCTTTTATTCCACAAGATTATAGAATTAGTAACCCCTTGTTTTCTTAGGGTATCCAATAAATAGAAATTTATCAGACTTAGCATCCAATTTGTCTCATACAATCCGCTTCACATAAGCAGGACAACCTCATATCTTCAAATAAGATAAATGAGGTTTCTTACTATTCCATATCTCATATGGAGTAGTGGAGACTACATTGGTCGGAACTCTATTTAGCAAGAAAACAGTTGTCTAAAGTGCATAGCCCCAAAAGGACTTAGGAAGATTCGCATGATTCATCATTAACCTAAACGTGTCCAACAAGGTTCGATTTCGCCTCTCAGATACACCATTAAGCTATGGTGTATACGACAGAGTCCATTGAGACAATATACTATTGTCCCTTAGATAATCTAGAAACTCTTGACTCAAGTATTCACCACCTCGATCAGATTAAAGTATTTTAATACTTTTGCCAAGTTAGCCTACTAGAGCATGAGTTGACATAGGTCCGCATACATCAGTATGTTTTAGACCAAGCAACTCTCCCACTGGTTCACCCTTTCCAGTAAAAGGTAACTTAGTCATCTTGCCTTTTAAGCATGATTCACATGTATCGAATGAATCAAATTCAAACAATTCCAAAATTCCACATCGGTGTAATTCGGACATGTATTTTTTGCTTACATGGCCAAGACGACAATGCCACATATAGGAGTCTAATTGATTATCTTTCTTGTAGGGTCGATATGTGGAGGCCGGCTAGAGGGGGGTGAATAGCCCTCAATCGTCCGATGGTGGAATTTACTCATTCTCGTTGCGTTACTTGTCTACGATTATTGTTAGCGCAGTGGAATAATAATGATAATAACAATACTAACAACACATAACAATCACAAGAAATACACAAGCATATACGTGGTTCGGAACCGAATGGTTCCTACTCCACGGGCGAGCTCACCGAGCTCTAGTTATGCGCACGACACTAACTAAACTCCTTCTCGACTACATGTCGGAGGTGGAGAAACCTCTCACAAGCTATTACAAAAGTAATACTACAAGAAATACAAAGACACTAAGAAATACAAGTAAAGAACGCTTTACAACTCTTAGCTTTGAAGCCTTTCTTGTTGCTTGCTTTGGATGGCTCTTGAAGGACTGGAATGCAGCAGCAATTCCCCTCCAATTGCTTCCTTAAAGTCTTGGCGAAATCCTCCCACTTGAGCTCCTTTTATAACCTGCATCAAGCTATTTTCGTGCCCAGCAGTCGACTGCCAAAAGGCCCCAGTTGATTGCCCCTGTAACCGTTGTCTCACAATGGCCAGATCCACGTTGGATAAGTTCCAACGGATCTCCTACCAGTCGGCTGCTAGTCCATAGCAGTCGACTGGTGACCTAGTAGTCGACTGCCCAGTCGGCTACGGAGCGTTCTATGCTCACGACATTCCCATCAGTCGACTGCCAAGCATAAAACTGTAACCTTACACCAGTCGAACCCTAGTCTACTTGGATTAGTCGAATCGACACCTATGCCAGTCGACTGTCGTCGGGCAAGCCTCAAACATCAAGTTGTTTGAGCATCTGACCATCGGGTAAACCCTCAAACATCAAGTTTGAGCCTCCAACACTCAGTCTTAGCCACTTGGCCAAGTCCACATTATCCCTCATGGAGTTCCCCACCGATGCTCTCTTCCCTCGGCCTACGTCCCTCGGATGCGGCAAGCGCATGACTTTGAAACGCCATCCTTCACGTCTCATGCCCTAGAAGTATGCTTCCTTTGGGCTCACTCCATTCGCTCCCCATTCGGCGGTCCCTCGGATGCACCAAGTACACGGCTTCGCAATGTCATCCCTCACCGACTCAAGGACCCCAAGCCTAGTGAACTTACCAAGTCCTCAAGACTTCTCTCATGCACCAAGCGCACGGCTTCGCAATGCATTTCTCACCAAGCACCAAGCGCACGGCTTCGCAATGCTTTGGTCTTTTTTCACACCAAGCTCCATGCTTGGATTTTCCATGTCAACCCCATGTTGGACTTTCCCACACCAAGCCCCATGCTTGGATTTTCCATGCCAACACCATGTTGGACTTTCCCACACCAAGCCCCATGCTTGGATTTTCCATGCCAACACCATTTTGGACTTTCCCATGACAATCCTGTTAGTAATATATGAGAGATGTCCTAAGGCAATCGCCTTATGTATGAACCATTTATATGATAAATGAAGATTCACTATTTGAGTATACATGTTTTCATGTATTTGATTAGATCTTAAACTCATCTACTGAATGTCCACGATACGATTCACAGCATGAGAGAATTTGTGATTGGATCACAACTAGTGAGTATCTCTACATGTGTAATTGTGATGTATCGGAATTATCCCTAGTCGATGAATTGATGGAATTGGACACCATCAATTCTGTCGAGACTAGCACGAGGTATACTCCTTGGTGTATCCAAGCAGCTGATTCTCACTGGTTGGAGACATTGTGATGTCCGGAGTTGATCGTGGATTCTAGTTATGGTAACTAGTTCATTGGAGTGACCAGCTGTAAGACTTCATATGGTTCTCTGCATATATAGATATGTCAATGAAGTTCTTACTGTAGCTTAAGTGTGATGTTCCTTTGACTTGCGGTATTCAAGTCATCTTGATCATGGAGACTTATGCTTTGACATCTTAAGCAAACATCTCTAAGGAGATGTGGACCCGGGATGATTGGGTATAAGTCGAAGTGATCGAAGGTGTTTGAATAGCCTATAAAGGATTCACCACTCCTTGCGAGGAGATGTATACCCATGGCCTCTCGTCGGATTGTTACTAAAGTCTTTGGCCAAAGCATTACATGTTTAGAGTAAGGTACTCTTCGATACATGTGCAGTAACTAGAATCCGTAGGACGAGAAAATGATACTTGGGCTAGGTGTGACGTAGTCAGCCTAGTGGGGACTGACACTATAGACCATGTCCTGAACCAAGTGGGTATAAGATGAGTGAAGGGAATGGGGCACGATTCATTCGAGATGCTGAAGGGTTTCAGAAATAGTTCTGGATCAACCGTTGATCTTTTCGATTAATTGGGGATCATGATGTACTACTAGGTGCCACTCATGATCGTTCTATAATTAATGGTTAATTATAGACGACCAACATAAACTGAGAACCTATTTGATCACACGCACAACGAGTGTAATCCAAAGGATTTAAAACGAGCTTGAGAATGGGATTCTCAGACCGAGAGAAACTTGGTTTGGTTGGACCAAACATGAAGCGAGCATAAAATCGTTTCAGTCGCAATAGAAGCGTGGATGGGCCGTGTCTTATGAAGACATAATGGATGAACCAAAATGGTTTGGTTCTAATCCAATGGAGGAGAATAAACCAAAGGGTTTGGTTTATTTTAAACGAATGAACCAAAAGTTGGTTCGGTTCGTTTTAACTTAAAATAAACCATCATGGTTTGGTTTATTTTAACTTATCTTAATGGAGCGGGTTAACGGGCCTAATGGTTATGATCCAATAACCATTAAGAGAATTAGTTCTCTATAAAAGAGGGCTTAAGGGATAATTATGCCCTAATCCAAAAACCCCTTGCCCTAAGGTTGCCGCCCACCCCATTGAGGGAGCTTTCGGCGCCAACCTCTTGTCGCCGCCCATAGCTCCTCCAACCGGCATCCAGAAGGTAGCTTCCTTCCCCCTCGCCGGCGTCGAGCTGCTGCCGGTTAGTGCTCCGGAGATCTCCTTCGGGTTTGGCATCAAGGTGAGCTCTATCTTCCTTGGTTGGTCGGCGCCTATCACCTCCACCAAAGCTGTCCAGTTTTCTGGAGAGCTTGTTCTCCTCTCATCGGAGCGTCGTTTGGACGATGGTTAGAGCTCCAACAGCGGCTAACTTACTGGGGATTCGATCTCCGGTAATCCTCTGAGGTGGAGGACAAAGGATTCGTCAATTTGTTGACGAATACCTCTCCGGAGAAGCGAGTTTTGAGAACTCGTATTAGAATCCGAATTTGGATTCGGATCGTGATCATCTCTCGATCACGTCGTCTTCAACACGAGGCTAGTAACCCGTACGAAGACGAAGCTCATGGCTTAGCGAAGTCATCCCGAGGAACTCGGCGTGGATACGGATAGAGACGATTCTAGCGAGGATCGTTCCGGTTGATGTCGTTCCCGCTACACGTCATACGAAAGGTATAACGTAGATAAATTTCCTTTTATTGCAAATTTAAATTTACGGTTATGTCTACACTTATGTTAATATGCATGCGTGTGTTGTGTGTGTTGTAATAAATGTAGATTTATTATTTTTATTGCTTCCGCTGTGTTCATGTTTACGAAATGTGATCGAACACACACACGCCGCGGTGCCGAAAACCCAACAGTGGTATCAGAGCCCAGGTTGTGTTTCGACATAATCATAAAAATGGTTTTGCGATAGTCATAATGTATTTCTGGAAATTTTCTAAATTTTTAAATTTAGAAGTATTTATGGAAATTTTTTAATTTTGGAAAGTCTAGAAGTATTTATGGAAATCTTCCACTTTTGGAAAGTTGGAAGTATTTATGGAAATTGATATTTTCTATAAATAAAATATTTGATTAGATTCTGGAAATTTGTTTCCTAATTTAATCATGATTTGATTTGGGAAATCAAATCTTAAAATATTTTATTTCCATAAGTAGTTTTAATGATTTAGGAAATTGGTTTCCTAAATAGATTTTCCTTAATCAAATAATTCCATGAATAAAATATGTGATTAGATTTGGAAATTTGTTTCCTAATTTAATTATGATTTGATTTGGAGAATAAAATCTTAAACATATTTTATTTCCATAAATAGTTATGACATATAAGGAAATTATATACATGACATAATTGTATGTCATGTAATTGCATTAGATGCATAACATTATGCCATGCGTGTCGTGACATGTAGATGTATGCCATGTATGTCATGCCATGTAGATAATAGTTATTTGCATGCAAAGAGGATGAGACATAAAAACCCTTAAACAATATTAAAGCCTACACCTTCCATTAATATGGTTAGAATCAGAGTTTCGTTTCTTGTTTGGGTTGTTGGACTCTCTCCAAGCCCGGCTCGAACCTGAACATGTTCAAACCATGGAATAGTTTAATACTAATATGGTAAGTGTCAGAGGTCAATCGTTAGCTTTGGTTGTTGGACTCTGTCCAAGCTGGGCTAATTGGTTGAATGCGCTCTAACAATATTAAAACTATTTCCCGATTAATGGGTTGGCTTTAACCTGGAGCATCGGCTTGTTGGACTCTCTCTAAGGTCGATGTAAAGGGAGGTGAAGTTGCGTGCTATGCATATGATGCATACTTGTTAATGTGTTAACAACCCGATGTATGTGTGAACATTCAATTAGTTGATAGCATATTGTGATAGTTGCATATACGTGATATGCAATCGGTATAGTTGATACCTACCGTCGTAGTTATGTATGGCTTGTTGGACTCTCTCCAAGGTTGTTCATAACTATGATGGATATCAGCCCATTCGGAGATGGACCTACGATCTCCCAAAGTGATTTTGGGGTTTTTAAAATTCGAAAAATGAATGGGATTTATAAATGTATATTGATGCATTTTAAAAACATTTTCTCATATATGCTCATTTTGTATTTCTAAGATTGATCATGATGTCTTTGAATTTGCGTTCCATTTTGGATTAGAATAAATTGACTGGGCCGAACTTCTTGGACTGGCTTAGAAACTTGAGAATTATTCTCAAGGTGGAAAAGCTTACGAATGTCCTCGAAGTGTCTCTTCCCGCCCGTCCTAGTGACAATGCAACTCTGGACCAATTGTTGGCCTATCAGAAACATGTGAATGATTCTGAAATGGTGAGTTGCATCATGCTAGCCACGATGGAACCCAAGCTACGAAAGCAGCATGAGCATATGGATGCTCATATCATAGTCCTTCATCTTTATGAGTTGTTTGATAAGCAAGTGAGATTCGAAAGGCTCGAAGTCTCCAAGCTCCTCTTCACCTCTGAGATGCAAGAAGTTGTCTATCTCGTGGTATCGCTTCAACATATGTCAAGACTCAGGAGTCCTTCCGGGAGAAGCAGGGGACGGTGTTGTTAGTTGATTCCTCGAAGAAAGGTTTTAAGAGGGAGTCAAAGGAACAACAGAAGGGGAAGAAGAAAAAGGCAAAACCAGCTCAAAAGGGCACTTGCCATCATTATGGCAAGTAGGGCCATTGGCAAAGAAATTGCAAGATTTATCTTGAGTCCGTAAAGAAGAATAAGGCATAAGATGCTCCATCTTTTTCATATATCTTCGTTATTAATTGTCATTCTATTTCCTCAGACACTTGGATATTGGATACTGGGTGTGGCTCACATATATGTAATGACATACATGGGCTAAGGAATAGAAGAAGACTCGTCAAGGGAGAGTCAAATTTACGTGTTGGGAATGGAGCAAAGGTTGCTGCACTCGCCATCGGAACGTATTTGTTGAAACTCCCTGCAGGACTTGTCTTAGAACTGGACAATTGCTTTTATGTTTCTTCATTGATAAAGAACATCATTTCTATTTCTTGTTTAAATAGAAATGGGTACCATTTGACTTTTAGTAACAATTGTTGTTACATAACTTTGAATGGAGTTCTTTATGGGACTGGAACTTTAAGAAATGGTGTTTATACGTTGGACATATCTAGTGACATTTGCAATATCGAAGCGACAAACACGCGTGCTCGAAAGGGTAATCAATTAGACTCCTATATGTGGCATTGTCGTCTTGGCCATGTAAGCAAGAAACGCATGTCCGAATTACACAGATGTGGAATTCTGGAATCGTTTGAATTGGATTCATACGATACATGCGTATCATGCTTAAAAGGCAAGATGACTAAGTTACCTTTTACTGGAAAAGGTGAACGAGTGGGAGAGTTACTAGGTCTAATACATACTGATGTATGTGGACCTATGTCAACTCAAGCTTTAGGAGACTATAGCTACTTCATTACCTTCACCGATGATCACTCACGGTTTGGGTATGTGTTCTTGATGAAACACAAGTCTGAAGCCTTTGAAAGGTTCAAAGAATTCAGAAATGAAGTAGAGAAACAACATGACAAGAGTATTAAAATACTTCGATCGGATCGAGGTGGTGAATACTTAAGTCAAGAGTTTCTTGATTATTTAAGAGACAATGGCATATTGTCTCAATGGACTCCGCCATATACACTACAGCATAATGGTGTATCTGAGAGGCGTAACCGGACCTTGTTGGACATGGTCAGATCAATGATGAATCATGTGACTCTTCCCAAGTCCTTTTGGGGCTATGCACTTCAGACAACTGTTTACTTGTTAAACAGAATGCCTACCAAGGTAGTCTCAACTACTCCATATGAGATATGGAATGGTTAGAAACCTCATGTATCTTACTTGAAGATATGGGGTTGTCCTGCTTATGTGAAGCGGACTGTATTAGACAAATTGGATGCTAAGTCTGATAAATGTCTATTTGTTGGATACCCTAAGGAAACAAGGGGTTACCAATTCTATCATCTTGTGGAACAAAAGGTGTTTGTTTCAAGGCATGCTGTGTTTCTAGAGAAAGAGTTTATCTTGCAAGAAAACAGTGGAAGTGTCGTCGAGCTTGAGGAGGCTCGAGAGACTCAAATAGACATTAATGAGATACCTGGTGAAGCACAACAGCCGACAACTCATAGTGATGAGCAATCGGCTGGACTTATTGTAACACCACATCTTCGTAGATCTGGTAGAACACGCAATATTCCTGAGAGATATGGATTTCTCATAAGTGAATCGAATGACGTGTTACTCATTGATGATGAGGAGCCTACCAGTTATGAAAAAGTGCTGACAAGTTCAGAAAGGGATAAATGGCTTGGTGCCATGAAGTCAGAAATGGATTCCATGTATGAAAACAAAGTTTGGAACTTGGTTGACCCACCTGAAGGCATAAAGCCTATAGGGTGCAAGTGGGTTTTCAAGAAGAAAACCGACATGGATGGTAATGTGATTACCTATAAGGCTAGATTGGTGGCGAAAGGATATCGTCAAAAACAAGGTGTTGATTATGACGAAACCTATTCGCCTGTAGCTATGCTTAAATCAATTCGGATGCTCCTGGCCATAGCGGCTCATTATGATTATGAGATATGGCAGATGGATGTGAAAACAGCTTTCCTTAATGGAAACCTGCTCGAGGATGTGTATATGATACAACCTGAGGGTTTCACATCGGTTGATAAAACCAAGGTATGCAAATTGCGACGGTCCATTTATGGATTGAAGCAAGCATCCAGGAGCTGGAATATCCGTTTTGATGAGACAATCAAAAGGTTTGATTTCTCACAAAATCCAGACGAACCTTGTGTGTACAAGAAGGTTAGTGGGAGTGCAATCGTGTTCCTAGTATTGTATGCCGATGACATATTACTTATAGGAAACGATGTTTCAATCTTACAGTCAGTGAAGGTTTGGTTATCCAAGATATTCTCCATGAAAGACCTAGGAGAAGCAACCTACATCCTCAGGATTAAGATCTATAGAGATAGATCGAAACAGTTGCTTAGTCTTTCACAGTCTACATATATAGACCGAGTGCTAAAGAGGTTTAGCATGTCGGAATCCAAGAAAGGTTTTCTACCAATTAGGCATGGGATACACCTTTCGAAGTCTATATGTCCGCGCACAGAAGACGAGAGAATTTGCATGAGTAAGATTTCCTATGCATCCGCAATAGGATCTATCATGTATGCTATGTTATGTATGAGGCCCGATGTATCGTATGCTCTGAGTGTCACAAGCAGATACCAGTCTGATCTAGGAATGGATCATTGGGTGACTGTTAAGATGATCCTTAAGTACTTAAGAAGAACTAAGGATGCGTTCCTAATGTATGGAGAAGGGTACATGGTGATACGTAGGTATACGGATGTCAGCTCCAGACAGACAAGGATGATTCCATGTCTTTGTCTAGGTATGTATTCACCTGGAATAGAGGCGCAATAAGTTGGAAAGGTTCCAAGCTTGACACTATAGCGGATTCTGCCACTAAGGCAGAATACATTGCAGCTTTGGAAGCAGCAAAGGAAGCGGTTTGGATCAAGAAGTTCATCTCTGAACTTGATGTGGTATCATCAATGATCCAAACATGTGCTTCGCCGCAATCACCTTATCAGAGAGATCATCAGTAGGAAAGAAATACAAATCGAGAAAATTCCCATTGAAAGGAACATAGCGGATCCTTTGACTAAAGCATTACCTCAAAGTAAGTTTGAGGGTCATGTTAGAGCTTATGGTATTAGATACCGTAGCGATTGGCATTAGGCCAAGTGGGAGTCTGTTAGTAATATATGAGAGATGTCCTAAGGCAATCGCCTTATGTATGAACCATTTATATGATAAATGAAGATTCACTATTTGAGTATACATGTTTTCATGTATTTGATTGGATCTTAAACTCATCTACTGAATGTCCACGATACGATTCACAGCATGAGAGAATTTGTGATTGGATCACAACTAGTGAGTATCTCTACATGTGTAATTGTGATGTATCGGAATTATCCCTAGTCGATGAATTGATGGAATTGGACACCATCAATTCTGTCGAGACTAGCACGCGGTATACTCCTTGGTGTATCCAAGCAGCTGATTCTCACTGGCTGGAGACATTGTGATGTCCGGAGTTGATCGTGGATGCTAGTTATGGTAACTAGTTCATTGGAGTGACCAGCTGTAAGACTTCATATGGTTCTCTGCATATATAGATATGTCAATGAAGTTCTTACTGTAGCTTAAGTGCGATGTTCCTTTGACTTGCGGTATTCAAGTCATCTTGATCATGGAGACTTATGCTTTGACATCTTAAGCAAGCATCTCTAAGGAGATGTGGACCGGGGATGATTGGGTATAAGTCGAAGTGATCGAAGGTGTTTGAATAGCCTATAAAGGATTCACCACTCCTTGCGAGGAGATGTATACCCATGGCCTCTCGTCGGATTGTTACTAAAGTCTTTGGCCAAAGCATTACATGTTTAGAGTAAGGTACTCTTCGATACATGTGCAGTAACTAGAATCCGTAGGACGAGAAAATGATACTTGGGCTAGGTGTGACATAGTCAGCCTAGTGGGGACTGACACTATAGACCATGTCCTGAACCAAGTGGGTATAAGATGAGTGAAGGGAATGGGGCACGATTCATTCGAGCTGCTGAAGGGTTTCAGAAATAGTTCTGGATCAACCATTGATCTTTTCAGTTAATTGGGGATCATGATGTACTACTAGGTGTCACTCATGATCGTTCTATAATTAATGGTTAATTATAGATGGCCAACATAAACCGAGAACCTATTTGGTCACACGCACAATGAGCGTAATCCAAAGGATTTAAAACGAGCTTGAGAATGGGATTCTCAGACCGAGAGAAACTAGGTTTGGTTGGACCAAACATGAACGAGCATGAAATCGTTTCAGTCGCAATGGAAGCATGGATGGGCCGTGTCTTATGAAGACATAATGGATGAACCAAAATGGTTTGGTTCTAATCCAATGGAGGAGAATAAACCAAAGGGTTTGGTTTATTTTAAACGAATGAACCAAAAGTTGGTTCGGTTCGTTTTAACTTAAAATAAACCATTATGGTTTGGTTTATTTTAACTTATCTTAATGGAGCGGGTTAACGGGCCTAATGGTTATGATCCAATAACCATTAAGAGAATTAGTTCTCTATAAAAGAGGGCTTAAGGGATAATTAAGCCCTAATCCAAAAACCCCTTGCCCTAAGGTTGCCGCCCACCCCATTGAGGGAGCTTTCGGCGCCAACCTCTTGCCGCCGCCCATAGCTCCTCCAACCGGCGTCCAGAAGGTAGCTTCCTTCCCCCTCGCTGGCGTCGAGCTGTTGCCGGTTAGTGCTTCGGAGATCTCCTTCAGGTTTGGCATCAAGGTGAGCTCTATCTTCCTTGGTTGGCCGGCGCCTATCACCTCCACCAAAGCTGTCCAGTTTTCTGGACAGCTTGTTCTCCTCTCGTCGGAGCATCATTTGGACGACGGTTAGAGCTCCGACAGCGGCTAACTTACCGGGGATTCGATCTCTGGTAATCCTCTGAGGTGGAGGATGAAGGATTCGTCAATTGGTTGACGAATACCTCTCCGGAGAAGCGAGTTTTGAGAACTCGTATTAGAATCCGAATTTGGATTCGGATCGTGATCATCTCTCGATCACGTCGTCTTCAACACGAGGCTAGTAACCCGTACGAGGACGAAGCTCGTGGCTTAGCGAAGTCATCCCGAGGAACTCGGCGTGGATACGGATAGAGACGATTCTAGCGAGGATCGTTCCGGTTGATGCCGTTCCCGCTACACGTCATACGAAAGGTATAACGTAGATAAATTTCCTTTTATTGCAAATTTAAATTTATGGTTATGTCTACACTTGTTGTAATATGCATGCATGTGTTGTGTGTGTTGTAATAAATGTAGATTTATTATCTTTATTACTTCCGCTATGTTCATGTTTACGAAACGTGATCGAACACACACACGCCGCGGTGCCGGAAACCCAACAAATCCCATGTCATGAGTTTTGTCTATCATCAAAATATTATCAAGGTACTGCTCGAGTCAAACTCGAGTCAACCTGGACTGATTGCACCAATAATCTCCCCATTTTTAATGATTGATAAAACTACCATCTCAAGTCTACCAATTCTCCCATGTTGGCAATTCTCATTGTTTGGGGGAGAACATTTGGTTTACTTTTTCACTTGAATGTTTGGGGAAGAACATTTGGTGAGTGTTTACCAATTTGGGATAATTGGTAAGGGATTTGAGTTAGTGTTCTAACTCATAATTTGATTGGTTTTTGTCAAACATCAAAAAGGGGGAGATTGTTGGTGCAATCGGCCCAGGTCATGATTGACCAGGACTCGAGTTTGACTCGAGTGATGTTTTGATGTTTGACAAAGTAGTTTGACAAAGTGTTGACATTGATGTTTGACATTGATGTCGGTTAATATGTTTTGGAGAGATTGTTTATACAATCGACCCAGGTTATAATTGACCAGACTCGAGTTTGACTCGAGGGAGACTTTGATGGTTGACTAGGGTTGACCATGTGTTTATGGGAAAGTCCAAGTCATGGGTACTTGGCATGGAAAGTCCAAGTGGGACACTTGGCAGCGTAAGTCCAATGTGCCTTGGCGGTGTAGACACCGTTAGCATGACATAGCCGAGGGAAGCACCTGGAGGCTAGCGCGATGGATGAACAAGTCATGGATGACTTGGAGGGATCCGAGAGGCGTGAGGCTGATGGAGGTGGCTAGAAGGCTTAGGTCTAGGCTAAGGGTGGTCTAGCAAGTATGGGGGCACCATACTTGGGTTAAAACCTCATTCTTGAGGTTGGCAGTCGACTGGCATTATGGCCGGTTCGACTGCCGTAAGTCGACTTGAGTTATTGCCGCCACTTGAGGTCGAAAATGCTCGCATCGATCGCCAAGGATGGCGATCATTGCCCGATCGTGTGCCGAGCAGAAGCGCTCCGTGGCCGTGGCGATCGACTACGGCGTTAGCGATCGCCAATGTTGGCGATCGGCGCAAGAGATCCGTTGGAGTTTTTCGGCGTGGATCGATCCGTTGTCTCACGACAACGATGGCATCGGGCCGATCGGGACTTATGGCAGTCGACTGATAGGCGGAAATCCAGGCCGACGCAGGTTAAAAGGAGCTGTTCGTGGGAGGATTGAAGTGGTGTTCTCTTGGGCGATTTGAAGGGGAATAGTTGGTGCTCTTCCAGTCCTTCAAGGCTAGTCCAAGGCAACCAAAAGCAAGCGATCTAAAGGCATTTGTAAAGTGATCTCTTTACTTGTATTGCATTGTATTTCATTGTAACTGCTTGTTGTACTTAGTTTATTGTTGTAAACTGTTGTACGAGGTTTCTCCACCTCCGACTTGTGTCGAGAAGGAGTTATTATATAGTGGTGTGTGTTTGGCATCGCTAGGGCTCGTTTGAGCCCGATCCGTGGAGTAGGAACCGTTACGGTTCCGAACCACGTTATATCGTCGTGTTCGTGTGTGATTGTATTTCGTGTATTGCTTTTATTATTATTATTCCGCTGCGCTAACACGAATTGTAGACAAGCACGCGAACGATTTCCATCTACGTACGGTCATCTACGCTATTCACCCCCCCCCCTCTAGCGGCGTCAAATTTCCAACAAGTGGTATCAGAGCAAGGTTGCTCTTCAACGGATTAACAACCGAGAGCAAGACGCTAGAGGGTAAAAGATGGAAGTCCAAGATCAATTAGGATGGGACATCAACACACCGGTCCCTTATTCACTCTATGGACGAGAAGGTTTCAATTCTTGGAAGGTGAGAATTGAAGATTTTTTGATGATGAGAGACCTTGAGGAATAGTCCTCCTTGATGGAAGGATTTGAATATCCTAAGGGACCAAAGGGAGGGTTTCTCAAGAAGAAGAAATGGAGTGAGGAGCAACTCCGGCAATTCGAGAAAAACAAGAAGGTAATCAAATTCATTTTTGATTTAATTCCAAATGAATTCTTGTGTAGCCTAGGTGAATGCATGGATGCTAAGGAGCTATGGAGCGATTTGGCAAAGCTCCATGAAAGCCCATCAATGGTCCAAGAGGAAGAGACCGAAGAGGCTAATGCATCATCCTCACAAGGAATTAAGGACTTGGAGGTTGAGAGATCATCAACATCCAAAGAGGAAGAGGAAGTGGAATCGGAAGTTGATAGGGAGTCAATTTCCGGGTTGGTGGAGGAAGTGGAAGAAGCATCCACCTCAAGGATTGAGGGGGAGGAGATAACTTTCACACCGGAACATCAAGAAGAAGCTTCGACATCCGGTCAAGATGAAGAAGCCCAAAGTCCAATTCCGGTCTCCATTACCCTAGGTAACTCAAACACTCAAGGTTCAAATAAAATTCATATCATTTGTTTTGAGTGTAGGGAATCCGGACACTACAAGAGTAAGTGTCCAAAAAGGGTCAAGAAGGCTCAACCGGTTCCAAAGGTCAAGGATGCCGGTTCCCCAACACCTAAAGGCAAGGAGCACATCATATGCTTCAAGTGCAATTCAAAAGGACATTATAGGAATCAATGTCCTAGGGGGAGCAAGAAGACTCAAAATGGAGCATCATATGTAGGGGGAGCTAAGGCAAACCCTAGGGTAACTTCTAATTTTGCTCTTTCTTCAATTTATAAGCAAAAGCATGCTAGGGATTTTAATTCTCTTGCAATTCACCATGAAAAGCATGCTAGAGATAAATATATTTGTTTAGGAGCTAAAAGCGTTAACTTCAAAAGTAAGGAGAAATTTGGGACTAATGTCCCTAAAAACAATTTATCTAAGGACAAACCTAGGTCAAATAACTCTAAGAAAATTTTACCTAGGGAGACCATTAGAAAGGTGCGAGAGCACCTAGGTGTTAATCCTAAATGGACTAGGCATATGCCTAGAAAGTCCCATGCTCAAGAATTTAATCAAAAATCAATTGGGCAATTGGAATTAGAGAATCAAGTCTTGAGGTCAAGGCTTGAAAAACTTGAGAAGACCCTTAAAATTATACAAAATCAATTTAAAGGGTCAAATGATCAAAAGTCTAGGTCCAAATCTCAAAGTCAACACCAAGGACCTAAGAGTCAAAAGTTAACCAAGGGCAAGCAAGGTTTGGGTCACAAACCTAAGCCTAAGGTGGCTTATCATAGTGTTCCATTTGATTATGGAACCCAAATTAGGTCTAGGAAGACCAAGGTCAATAGGGAAGTCATCCCTAGAGTTGACCAAAGGGTGTGCCTAGTGGCTAGGGTTTCTGGGAGACCTAGGGTGGCCACTAAGAAGGTTGCAAGGGGAGTTACCCCTAGAGTCAACTTAGGTAAGACCCAAATGACCAAGGCTAACAAGCCTAGGAAGGTCATTAGAAATGTATCTAGGGAGGATATCCCTAAGGAATATCTAATTAACCCTAGGAGCTCAAATAGGTTTTGGGTTCCTAAGAGCATGATTGATTCACGCTAGATGGGTTTTGGGTGTGTCAACCTTGATTGGATGGGTAGTTAACTCAACCATGGTAAAGGTGGCATTTTAGGATATTTTCAAGGTTATGGTTACCTTGGAAATAGATTTGAATTAATATCCTAAAAGATTTTAGGATGTGCCAATATTAATTATGAAGTTTGATAAAATGATCAAAATTGGCACAATTTAGGTTTAGAGATTAGTGTGCCATTTTGAGTTTTTGGCACACTTGGGAGAAAAATAAAAATGGGGCAAAATGCAATTAATTATATGAAATGGCAATTAATATTAAAATTTAGGAATTACTATACCTATATATTTTATATGCCATGCTTTGTTTGCCATATAACATGCCATGACATCATGCTTAGTTTTAATCATAAAAATGTCATGATCATGTTTAGGGTTTAGGTTAATGTCATGTGTTTTTAGATTTCATCTTATGCCATGACATCATGATTATGAGCATATGTTTATCTATATCATCTCAAATGCCATAATCACTCATGCATTTAAGATAATTTGATTGAAATTGATTTAAGGACAATGGCATGACTTGGAGTCCCATTTATAAGGGAATCAAGTAGAGTTGTCTTAGAAAAATGCATGAAACCCTAGTATTAGGAAGAACAAAACCCACATCTCATATCAAATTGACATGTATGTGTATTTATACACCATAGATACATGTGAGATGCTAGGATATGAGTTAAGTTCAAGGTGCATAGTTTTTGCATCTAGATGAACTAAAACTCATCTAATTCTATTTGTGGATCATTAGGAAAGCTTGTGTACAAGTCATGTACATAGAGCCCAAGGAATATGATCCAAAATAAGGTTTTGAAAACATTTTAAAATCATTTTGAAAAACCTTGGTGAAGTCTATCTTTTGATAGCAATCACCATTGATGAGATTGATGCAAAGTGAGCTTAAACTTTAAAGTTTTTAGTCACTTTTGGATTTTGTATCAATTTCACTATTTTTATGGGTAAAATATTTTTCAAACATTTTTCACCCATTGTTTTAGTCATAAGTATTATACGTATCAAATTTAGTGATTTTTTTATATACGTATAATTATTTATGAATTTCTGAAATTGATCTCGATATGAATTGAAATTTAATTACCGATCGCGCCACTTGGTGGCGGTGATCGATGGATGGCGATTCATCGATTTACTGAGTCATTGCCAGGTCTGATTTCGGGTTAACAAGGTTTGTTTAGCTCATTTTCAGCCATGGTAAAGGTCCCTAATCACTCCTAACCCTAGGATATGCTTTAGGAAGCATGATAAAGGGTGAAAATCTATTGGATATGGATTAGGAGTTGTGTTAGGTCAAAGTATCAAATTTAGGGTGAGTAAAAGTTCTATGTTGAGCTTAGAACCTTAATTTTGGTGGGTTAGAGTTCCTATTGGCTTAGAGGCTTCCTAAGGACATTGTTGGTGCAATGATCAAGGGGGAGCAAGCCTTTAGGGGGAGTTATCCATCTTGGGATGATGGATGTGTTTTTCTCCTTGAAGAGGAGAAGTTATTGGAAGAGTATCATCAATTGGGAAAATTGATGGGTTTTTGATACCCAATTTGGAAATTGGGAGAGAGTATAGGATTGCCTCTCTTGAGTGATATGTGATTTATCACTAGGAAGATGGTAGACATCCTAGGTATTTTTGGATCAAGGGGGAGATTGTAAGATCTCATTGGGACATGAGACATTGACCTCCTTGGAGAGATAACCTTTTTGATGTTAGTCAAAAAGGGGGAGAATGTTTGGGGGAGAACATTTGGTTTACTTTTTCACTTGAATGTTTGGGGAAGAACATTTGGTGAGTGTTTACCAATTTGGGATAATTGGTAAGGGATTTGAGTTAGTGTTCTAACTCATAATTTGATTGGTTTTTGTCAAACATCAAAAAGGGGGAGATTGTTGGTGCAATCGGCCCAGGTCATGATTGACCAGGACTCGAGTTTGACTCGAGTGATGTTTTGATGTTTGACAAAGTAGTTTGACAAAGTGTTGACATTGATGTTTGACATTGATGTCGGTTAATATGTTTTGGAGAGATTGTTTATACAATCGACCCAGGTTATAATTGACCAGACTCGAGTTTGACTCGAGGGAGACTTTGATGGTTGACTAGGGTTGACCATGTGTTTATGGGAAAGTCCAAGTCATGGGTACTTGGCATGGAAAGTCCAAGTGGGACACTTGGCATTTGGGAAAGTCCAAGTCTTGAGTACTTGGCATGAGAAGTCCAAGCATGGGTCTTGGCAAATGAGAAGTCCAAGCATGGGTCTTGCCATGGAAAGTCCAACATGGGTTGGCAAGGGAAAGTCCAAGCTTGAGTCTTGGCATTTGAGAAGTCCAAGGGTTTGATATTGGCAGCGTAAAGTCCAAGCGGAGTCTTGGCGACGTAAGTCCAATGTGCCTTGGCGGTGTAGACACCGTTAGCATGACATAGCCGAGGGAAGCACCTGGAGGCTAGCGCGATGGATGAACAAGTCATGGATGACTTGGAGGGATCCGAGAGGCGTGAGGCTGATGGAGGTGGCTAGAAGGCTTAGGTCTAGGCTAAGGGTGGTCTAGCAAGTATGGGGGCACCATACTTGGGTTAAAACCTCATTCTTGAGGTTGGCAGTCAGCATTATGGCGGTTCATTGCCGTAAGTCGACTGAGTTATTTGCCCGGCTGAAGCGATCTGCCAAGGGATGGCGATCATTGCCCGGTCAGTGTCAACCGAGCGCTCCATAGCCGTAGGCGGTCGACTACGGCGTTAGCGATCGGCCCGCCAAGAGATCCGTTGGAGTTTTTCCAGTGTGGATCGATCCGTTGTCTCACGACAACAGTGCCATCGATTATTTGAGGACTTATGGCGGTCGGTGATAAGCGAAATCGGCCGAGTTAAAAGGAGTTGTTCGTGGGAGGATTGAAGTGGTGTTCTCTTGGGCGATTTGAAGGGGAATAGTTGGTGCTCTTCCAGTCCTTCAAGGCTAGTCCAAGGCAACCAAAAGCAAGCGATCTAAAGGCATTTGTAAAGTGATCTCTTTACTTGTATTGCATTGTATTTCATTGTAACTGCTTATTGTACTTAGTTTATTGTTGTAAACTATTGTACGAGGTTTCTCCACCTCCGACTTGTGTCGAGAAGGAGTTATTATATAGTGGTGTGTGTTTGGCATCGCTAGGGCTCGTTTGAGCCCGATCCGTGGAGTAGGAACCGTTATGGTTCCGAACCACGTTATATCATCGTGTTCGTGTGTGATTGTATTTCGTGTATTGCTTTTATTATTATTATTCCGCTGCGCTAACACGAATTGTAGACAAGCACGCGAACGATTTCCATCTACGTACGGTCATCTACGCTATTCACCCCCCCCTCTAGCGGCGTCGAATTTCCAACACTCATATCCCAATGAGAATTCCAACGAACCCTAATTGGTAACTTGGTAACTTCTCCCCCTTTTTGACATTACATCAAAAAGGTCCTCAAGGGTTTCAATGTCTCATATCCCAATGAGATCTTACAATCTTCCCCTTGGCATGCCCTCAATCTTTCTAGTGATCCCATATCACTTAAGAAAGGCAACCCATTTTTCCTCCCATGAGGAAATACACATCCATCTTCCCATGATGGATACCTCCCCCTAGAGGCTTGTTCCCCCTTGACCATTGCACCAACAATGTCCTTGGAGAGTCCCTAGGCCAATAGGAACATTTAACCAATCAAAATTAAGGCAAAGTTCAACAATGAACTCTCATCCACCTTAAAGTTGATACTCTCACTAAACTCTTCTCCTAATCCATGTTCAATGGATTTCCACCCTTTCTTATGCTCTCCCAAGCATGTCCTAGGGTTAGGAGTGGTTAGGGGACCTTAACCTAGCTGAACATGGGACTAACCAACAAGGTTTACCTGAAATCAGCTTGGGTAGTCGACTGAATTCAGAAATTAGTCGACCGCCACCCCCATCAGTCGAATGTCAGTCCATGGAAGTCGACTGATAACTGCATTTGCAGTTTTCAGCATTTTCAGAAATGAATTTCTGAAATCCATAAGTAAATATACGTAGTTTTAAAAAACTTGAAAATTCATACGTATAATACTTATCATAAACACTATGGGTGAAAAATATTTGAAAATTATTTTACCCACTGAATTAGGAGATTGATACAAATTCCAAAAGTTAAAAAAAGCTTCAATAATAAGCCCTCTTTGTATCATCCCATTCAATGGTGATAGCTATCAAAAGATAGACTTCACCAAGGTTTTTCAAAATGTTTTCAAAATATTTTTGAAACCTTTAATTTCTTTTTCCTAAACATCTCACCAATATCTAGATGTGTAAAACACATTCAAGGCAATTAATCTAGTGAGATGTGGGTTTTTGTTCTTTAATGGTCTCATGCATATTTCTAAGGCAATACTATTTGATTCCCTTCAAATTGTGTCATAGTCCTTAACTCCATTTTAATTTATGCATGATATGATTATGGCATAGATATGATATAAATAAAAGCATATGCCAAAATCATGATGTCATGACATGTGAATGATATTTTAGCATACATGACATATAAAGATAAGTCTAAAACATGATCATAACATTTTTATAGATAAAAATGAAAATGATGTCATGACATGGCAAGGCAAATAAATCATGGCAAGAAAAATATACTAAGGTATAAAATACCTAAGTGTAAAATTCAAATTGTCATTTCTAGGGTTAAGTCCATTTTGCCTTAATGCCATCATTCCTCTTAGTGTGCCAAAAACTCAAAATGGCACACCAATATCTTTAAGACCTAATTGTGCCAATTTAATCATTTTTCAACTTCTTAAGCATATTGGCACATCCTAATGTGTCAACTCACCATGGCTAGGTTAACTACCCATCCACTTAAGGTTGACACACCCTAACCCATCTAGTGTGAGTCAATCACGCTCCTAGGAACCCAATACCTATTGGAGCTCTTTGGGTTAACAAGATATTCCCTAAGGATAACTTCCCTAGATACCTTTCTAATGACCCTTTTAGGTTTTAAAGTCATAGTCTTTTGAGTCTTTCCTAGGTCAACTCTAGAGGTGACTCCTCCATTGACCTTCTTAGTGGCTTTCTTGGTTTTCCTTAAGTCCTTAGCCACTAAGCACACACCATGGCTAGTCTTAGGGATAACTTCCCTATTAGCCTTGGTTTTTCTAGACCTAGATGTGGTTCCATAATTAAATGGAACATTATGGTAGGACATAGGTTTGTGACCCAAACCTTTCTTGTCCTTAGACATTTCTTGTTTCCTAGGTCTTGACTTTTGTACATTAGACCCTTTAACCGAATTTGAGATGATTGCTAGGGTCTTCTCCAATTTTTCTAGCCTTGACCTCAAGGCTCGGTTTTCTAACTCTAATTTTCCACATTTTGAATTTTCATTTATCTTTTGGTAAATGTTCTTCCTCTTAAGCATGTGTCTACCCTTCTCAGGGTTAATGCCTAGATGGTTTTCAACTCTCCTAATTGACTCTTTAGGTAAAATAGGTCTAGTATTTTGAGTCCTAGGTTTGTCCTTAGAAAAACTAACATGCTTAGCACCTAAACAATAAACCTTATTCTTTCTACTAGCATGCTTTTCATTTATAATGGCAAGAGAACTAAAATAATTTTTAGCATGCCTTTTAACTTTAGAAATAGAAGGTGCATGATTTAAATTTATCTTAGGGTTAGCTTTAGAAGCTCCCCCTACATGAGATACACCTTCTTGCCCTTTCTTCCTCCCCCTAGGGCATTGTCTTCGGTAGTGTCCCCGTTGGTTGCATTTGAAGCATACAATGTGCTCTTTGCTTCTAGTTGTGGGGACTCCGGCATCCTTTGACTTTTGGTTGACTTTTGGTGTCGATGCCTTTTCCTTAGCCAATTTAAGGCATTTTCTCTTATAATGCCCTTTCTCCCTACACTCAAAGCATATTATGTGATTTTTATTCAAAATAACAACACTTGAGTTACCTAGGGAGGTGGAGGATTCTTCTTGATCACATCTTCCGAGGTAGATGCTTCGTTTTGACTTTGCTCCAGAATAGAAACCCTTTCCTCCCCCTCAATGCTAGAGGTGGAGGTCTCCACCAAATCATCAACATCTTCAAATGTTGTGGGTGCTTCTTCCTCGGCATTCTCCTCTACTTGTGCCGGTTGGGAATTTTCTTGGAATTTTATTATCTTATTCCATAGCTCCCTTGCATCCCTATAGCCACCCAATCTAGACCAAATATGATTAGGTAACAAATCACTAAATAATTTTATTACCTCGAGATTTGTCTTGAAGTCCTTAATTTGGTCTTGGGTCCAACTTGACTTCTCTATTGGCTTATTGTCTTTGTCCCTAGGCATCTCAAAACCGTTTTCTACAATATTCATAAAATCAAAATCGGTTTCAATATATACCTCCATTCGTTTCTTCCACCAAGCAAAATCTCCATCGAATTTCGGTGGATGGATGTTGTAGCCGACCATCTTATAGTGCTCTCACGGCGGTTAGTCCTTGAAGAGCGACCTCGGCTCTGATACCACTTGTAGGGTCGATATATGGAGGTCGACTAGAGGGGGGTGATTAGCCCTCAATCGTCCGATGGTGGAATTTACTCGTTCTCATTGCATTGCTTGTCTACGATTGTTGTTAGCGCAGCGGAATAACAATAATAATAACAATATTAACGACACATAACAATCACAAGTAATACACAAGCATATATGTGGTTCGGAACCGAATGGTTCCGACTCCACGGGCGAGCTCACCGAGCTCTAGTTATGCGCACGACACTAACTAAACTCCTTCTCGACTACACGTCGGAGGTAGAGAAACCTCTCACAAGCTATTACAACAGTAATACTACAAGAAATACAAAGACACTAAGAAATACAAGTAAAGAACGCTTTACAACTCTTAGCTTTAAACCCTATCTTGTTGCTTGCTTTGGATGGCTCTTGAAGGACTGGAATGCAGCAGCAATTCCCCTCCAATCGCTTCCTTAAAGTCTTGGCGAATTCCTCCCACTTGAGCTCCTTTTATAACCTACATCAAGCTATTTTCGCGCCCAGCAGTCGACTACCAAAAGGCCCCAGTCGACTGCCCCTGTAACCGTTGTCTCACAATGACCAGATCCACGTTGGATAAGTTCCAACGGATCTCCTACCGATCCCTTTGCGGTCCATGGCGATCATTGTGACCTAAGTAATCGCGCCCGATCGGATACGGGCGTTACTGCTCACGACATTCCCATCGATCATTGCCATCCCTCGGCGATCGACTCTCGACATCGATCGATTGCGATCCATGGCGATCGGCCCCAAGCACAAAACTGCAGCCTTACACCAGTCGAACCCTAGTCGACTTGGATCAGTCGAACCGTCACCTATGTCAGTCGACTGCCATCGGGCAAACCTCAAACACCATGTTTTTTGAGCATCCGACCGTCGGGTAAACCCTCAAACATCAAGTTTGAGCCTCCGACACTCAGTCTTAGCCACTTGGCCAAGTCAACATTATCCCTCATGGAGTTCCCCACCGAAGCTCTCTTCCCTCGGCCTACGTCTCTCAGATGCGCCAAGCGCACGACTTCGAAACGCCATCCTTCGTGTCTCATGCCCTAGAAGTATGCTTCCTTTGGGATCACTCCATTCGCTCCCCGTCCGATAGTCCCTCAGATGCACCAAGCGCATGGCTTCGCAATGTCATCCTTCACCGACTCAAGGACCCCAAGCCTAGTGAACTTACCAAGTCCTCAAGACTTCTCTCATGCACCAAGCGCACGGCTTCGCAATGCATTTCTCACCAAGAACCAAGCGCACGGCTTCGCAATGCATTGGACTTTTCCCACACCAACCTCCATGCTTGGATTTTCCATGCCAACCCCATGTTGGACTTTCCCACACCAAGCCCCATGCTTGGATTTTCCATGCCAACACCATGTTGGACTTTCCCACACTAAGCCTCATGCTTGGATTTTCCATGCCAACACCATGTTGGACTTTCCCATGACAATCCCATGTCATGAGTTTTGTCTATCATCAAAATATTATCAAGGTACTGCTCGAGTCAAACTTGAGTCAACCTGGGCCGATTGCACCAACATATCTGATCACGCTTGTTGCTCACTTCGATATTGAAAATGTCATTGGATACATCCAATGTATAAATTTTAGGGAATCCATGCATGCTCGGAAACAACTTTACAAGCATTAATTAGTGGAAAATAGGATCCCTCTAGAGATCCATGCAAAAAAATCATACTCGTTTGATCGATTCTATCCTATGAGAATCATGGTTACCTTCGATGTGTGCCCTTTGCAATCCCATCAGCAACACTTTGTGTTCGGATCTTAGTGCGGTCAGTATGTTCGTGCCTCTGTGGTATCCACACAAACCATGAAATGGAGTGGAACCAAACTATGGTGCTAGCCACAAGGTTGGTTCAGCCAAGAAGGTAGAAGAAGAAGAAGAGGAAGATCATAATCAAGCCTCCCCATTCAAAAAACCCACGAAAATCTTTTATATTCAACCATTGAATATGAAAGGTTTTGACTCTTGGTTTCCATGGAATTAATAACCCATTAATTCCATCTTAATGATCATGCAACCCCTTTTTAATGGTGAGTCTCACTCAATCCGAGTCTGACTTGAGTCTAATTCGAGTCAGATTCATTGGGTATACCTTGAGTCCTACTCAATCTAAATATGACTTGAGCCTAACTCGAGTCAGATTCATTGGGTATACCTTGAGTCTCACTCGATGAGTCTAATCTATATTAGACTCAACTCGATTGAGTCTAATCTACATTAGATTCAACCCGATGACCCAATGGCTCATCACATGAGCCATCTCCAACTCACATGCCCTAAGTGTGTAACCCAATAGGTTCTCGTAACGTTGGCAATGTTTCTAAAACCCTTTTAGAGACATAAGCAATGAGTAGCATCTAGCAATACATCATTGCTACCCAAGTGACGAGAATGTCGAGATCCAACACAACCTTTCCGTGACTACTATCTTGTATGACTCAGTCCTTTTATCCTTGATATCTAGATTGATCAATGAGGCATAGACTATGTCATCCTCTTATCAATCAAGAGTTTCTTCATTTCCAAGTAGACTACTCAACCAAATAAGCTCAATACCTCATATTGACTTATTCGAGCATGACCATGCATTTTATCAGTCCTACTCTATCAAGGGGCCCATAGATATCACTTTCGATATATGGAAGGGATAGATCCCATCTACATCACTCACATCCCTCCGCATAACTTATTGCATACCCAGTGATCGCCTTTATAGTCACCCTGTTACAGGTGACGATTGACGAAGGCAAAGTATACAATCTCTAATATGTACCCATGTGTCAACTTGATATCACATATCCATGACTTGTGAGATTAAGTCATCAATTGACCTACATGCTAGTCTCTACGCATTAATATTGTCCTTGCATATTAATACTCGACTAGGAATAGTTAAGAGTAGTGTTATATATATATATGTATGTATGTATGTATGTCTTCAGACTCTCACTATCAATTCAACCAATTGATATGTTGTAAACCTGAACCTACTATTCAAGGACACTATCATATTATTCATATAGCACATATAAGAAATAATATAATAAGCAAACCTTGTCTGTTATTAATGAAATATGATAGATATGATCCCTAATCAATCATCTCATGATTAACACTAAGGGTTGACACTAACATAAATACCATTGCATAAAGTTCCAGTCCCATAAAGAACTCCATTCAAAGTTATGTAACAACAATTGTTACTAAAAGTCAAATGGTACCCATTTCTATTTAAACAAGAAATAGAAATGATGTTCTTTATCAACGAAGGAACGAAATAACAATTGTCCATTTCTAAGACAAGTCCTGTAGGGAGCTTCAATAGATATGTTCCGATGGCGAGTGCTGCAACCTTTGCTCCATTCCCAACATGTAAATTTGACTCTCCCTTGACGAGTCTTCTTCTATTCTTTAGCTCATGTATGTCATTACATATATGTGAGCCACACCCAATATCTAATACCCAAGTTTTTAAAGAAATAGAATGACAATCAATAATGAAGATATCTGATATCTGAAGAGGATGGGGCATCAGATGCCTTCTTCTTCTTCACAGACTCAAGATAAATCTTGCAGTTTCTTCGCCAATGGCTCTCCTTGCCATAGTGATGACAAGTGCCCTTTTGAGTTGGTTCCGTCTTCTTAACCTTTTTCTTCTTCCCCTTCCGTTGTTCCTTTGACTTCCTCTTAGAACCTTTCTTTGAGAAATCAACTAACAGCGATGTCTTCTCCTCTTGCTTCACAGAAGGCTCCATAGTCTTCAATATGTAGAGGAGCTGAGAAATTATGGTTTCAATTTGGTTTATTCGGTAGTTCATCACTGTTGGAATGTATACTGAAAGCCTAGATCTTTTTGTATGAACATTTTATTTTGAAATAAGAATCACATAATCATTGTTTGCACTTTATATATTTATTATATATGTGTGCATATTGTCTAATATTTTACATTGTAGATAACATGTGTGGCACAGAAGATCATGTTATCAGTCCCTTGTAAAATATAAGTAGAGGCTCACGACCAAGATGGTTTTGGACAAACCATTGGCATGGTTGTAGTGTAGCTTGGTATTATTTTGTCTTGAACATAGAGTTACACTAGTACACTTAGGTGTATTGAGTAGGACCGACATAGAGGTGATTCAATTAATTGCTGACTACATAATTTAATCGGACCTCGGATATTATGTTGTACATGCTCTTAATCCCGATATAATAACAGGCACATGTACTTAGTATTTATTTCTTTGTTTTACCAGAGGGTGAGATTTATAAGGATTAAATCAATATGCCCGGTAAGTTGGGAAATAATATTATTTACATGGTGTGCCGTTGATTATAGGAGGAAACCGTGTCCTATATATTAGGTTGATGATGTCCCCTTGAGGAGCTCATAAGGTTCATCATGTAAACCCAGTTGGTTGACTTAGTCAACATGATGATAAGGTTGAGTGGTACTACTCGAGGAATTAGATGTTAATTAATTGATGGTCAGTAAATCAATTAATTGATGGACATTCGATATCTTAAACACGGGGAGATGAATGTACAAATAATATATGGAGCCCATATTAATTTATGGGGGTTAGTGAGGTAGTTCAATGATGATCCTCTAGTGGAATGGAACATCATTGATGGATCAAGTGAGTGTGGTTCCGATCCATCGGGTGGCCAAGATCCAACTCCTCCTTATGGTCCCTTTCATAGCCTAATATAATCCTCGTGAAGTCTAGATCCAAGGATGTAAAAAAAACCGAGAACCGACGGTTGGGATGAATCCCTTGATCCGATGGTTGGGATGAAACCCTAGAACCAACGGTTGAGATTAAATCCCTAGATCTGATGGTTAGGATGAAATCCTAGAACTAACGGTTGGGATTAAATCCCTAGATCTGATGGTTAGGATGAAATCCTAAATCGACAGTTGGGATGAAACCCTAGATCCAACGGTTGGGATGAAATCCTAGATTCGACGGTTGGGATGAAACCCTAGATCTGACGGTTGGGATAAAACCCTAGATCCGACGGTGGAGATTAAATCCCTAGATCCGACGGTGGAGATTAAAGGAGTCCTAAGCCTAACTCTATAAAAGGAAAGCTTAGGTTGGGCGGCAAGGATAATTTTGGTTCAAGGAAAAATTAGGGTTTTGCCTCTGCAATCTTGGGCGGCAAGAAACCCTAGGAGAACAAGGGCTTGGGCGGCTAGGTTTTGGAAGGAGCTTGGGCGGCATCAAGAGAAGAAGAACCCTTCTTCTTCCTAAGGTTGGCGGCACCTATCTATCTTCCTCCTCTATTCCTAGGCTGGCGCTCTTCCTCCTCCCTTTCTCCTTGGTGGCCGACACTTCTCCAATCTCCAAGGTGGCCGGCGGTTCCCTTTGCATTGGTGGCCGGCGCTTCATCCATTGTTCCTTGGCCGGCGGTTGCATCAAACTCCCTAGCTTGGTGGCCGGTTCTAGAAAGGAAAGGTATTGTTAGTTTTTCTCTTTGTTCGCAGCAGACAAGGAAGGGAAGAACGTGATCTAGAAGGCTTCTACTCGTGGAGGATCTTCGTCCACACATCGTCCACGAGGAGGAAAGGACATATGGTAGAAGATCGTAAGGTATAAAGTTTTACAACTTTATTTTCAGATTTGAGCATGTTCTTTTATGTGTTGATTATACATGTGTGCGTATGTATATATTTTGTATAATCATGGACCCCGAAGACAAACACAAAAACCGGCGATCCGTCCGTTGTCTCTTCCGCGGCTAACCAACTAGAAGAGTTGTGTTGCTTGAACAACTAGTTTGTTCAAGCGACCACTCAAGTTGTTAGCACGACGACAAATTGGTTGTGCTAAGGAAACTCATCCCATCCGGATTAATTCTTTCATTAGTGAAAATTTTAATCCGGGGACATGGGAGCCAATGAGCCTCCGAAGCAACTCCCTTCTAGTGGTATCAAAGCCACGGTTTCCGGTTTTGTGTGTTTTGGACATGGTTAATTTTTATGCACTTTTTCATATATTATATGTGCCGGATAATAGTAGGATATGCGTAGTTTAACTCTTTGGTTGCAGGCATAAGATCCGACTATTATGGCCATATGTGTGTATGTGATTGGATGTGTGCAAATATTTATTATTTGAATCCTCGGGGTTGACGAGGCTAGATTAGTATTTAATTTTTGTAATTAAATACGGCATTGTTTAGCCGCTCATTTTTAGTTTACTTTCGATCTAGATTATTTGTACACTCCTTCGTGGAGTATAGGATCGATGGATGTAAATTAAAATAGCTTAATCTCGACTCGGATCTCTTTGGTGACTTGCGCAAGGGAAAAGATGGAGCGGATGAGGTGGCGACACGACGGGATGCATATTGGAGGACAATGCCATAATAGTTGGAAAAATTCTATTTTTTCCATATTTATTGCATATTTGTTTTATATGCATTTTGTGTATGTTTTAAAATTCCTCATTTTTAATTTACTAAGTGAGAGAGGGACATTTTAATTAATTCCCGCGGCCTCCATTACAATTTGACGTGTGATGCAACAAACCTGTGTGTCGGCTCTGAGTGCCTTCCTCCCTGTGGACGGGTTTGTTTGTGGATCACTAGGTCAAATAATGGTTATAGGAAATTATCTAGGAGCATGTGTACTTCCACAGCGATAAGGCACATAATCCGAAATAATTCCCTTAGTATCGTGTAATGGTGCAGACTTAGATGCAAATAGAAGTATCCTGCCCATCGGAGTCACTGCTTTTATTTGTAGGGCCAAAGAGGAACCAACTATTAATTTTATTTGTCAAAAAGTAAGGTTGACAAGATAATAAAATTAATGGGTAAAACCTCCTCTTACAAATGTAGAATTCGTATACGTCCACACAGCGTGGCATACGAAATTCTCGGTGATTTGAGGTGTTGGTTGATTTCGGAATTTTATTGTTTTGAGGAATCAATAATATTTGAAATCTAATATTTTGATCATTGTGATTTTTAGGATTTTCAAATGGCTTTCAACCCACTTGCTGTGATTTTAAAAGAAAACAAACTTACTGGACCAAACTACATTGATTGGAAAAGAAATCTGGATATTGTCTTAACTGCGGAAGAGTACAAATTTGTACTCTTCGAGGTCTGTCCTCCTAAGCCCACCGATGACTCTGATGAAAAAGAAAGAGATAGTTATAAGAAATGGATCAAGGCAGATGAGATGGTGCGGTGTTACATTTTGGCATCTATGTCAAATGTGCTGCAACATCAGCATCAGGCCATGGCCACAGCTTATGACATGATGGTAAATCTCAAGGAACTTTTCGGACATCAGAGTAGGGCGGCTAGGCAGGAGGCGATGAGAAACTTGATGACGACCTCCATGATCGAGGGAACACCCGTTAGGGATCATGTTCTCAAGATGATGGCTCATCTTAATGAGATGGAAGTCCTCGGAGCTGAGATCGATGGAGAAACCCAAGTCGATATCATTCTCCAGTCTCTGCCTAGGAGTTTTGAGCAATTCCTCCTCAACTATAACATGAACAAGAGGTTGTATTCGTTGGCGGAGCTTCTGACAGAACTCCAGGCGACAGAGGGGCTTTTTCGTCAAAGTGCTCAAGCCATGGTCGCTCAGAAGGTTTCTTCCTCTAAACCGAAAGGTAAGAAGAAGAAGAAGCAAGGTGGAGCGAAGAAGGTGGCAGTGGGACCTCAGGCAGGAGTGAAGAAGCCGAAAGGCAAGTGCTTCACTTGCAAGCAGACTGGACATTGGAAGGCGGACTGTCCTCGCCGAAAGAACAAAGGTATATCTTCTTGTTTAGTTGTTGAAACATGTTTAGCGGTGTTATCTACCAGTGCCTGGTGTGTAGATACAGGAGCCACTGATCATGTCTGCAATACTTTGCAGGGGTTCCAGGAAACCCGACGACTAGCTGAGGGAGAGATTACCGTCTTCATGGGCAATGCTTCAAAGGTGGCGGCTATTGCAGTGGGAGACGTTTATTTATCTTTTGATAGGAATAAAGTTTTGGTTTTGAGAAATTGTCTTTATGTACCTACTTTTAGAAAGAATTTAATTTCAGTTTCTAAATTGTTTATGGATGGATATTCTGTTTCTTTTAATGACAAAGTGGTTATAAAAAGGAATAGGGAGATTATCTGTTCTGGTACATTGGTTGACAATTTATATACTCTTGAACCGAAAACTCCCACGATGCATATAGAAATCAATAACTCATCTTCTAAGTCTAATAAGAGAAAAGAACCTTCGCAAATGAACCAAACATATCTTTGGCATCTAAGGCTTGGTCATATTAACCTAAGTAGAATTCAAAGGTTGATAGCTGATGGACCTTTGGGTTCATTAGTGGTGGAGGATCTCCCAACCTACGAATCTAGCTTGGAAGGTAAAATGACCAAGAGGTCTTTCAAGGCCAAGGGGTATAGGGCCAAAGATGTGTTAGAATTGGTTCATTCTGATTTGTGCGGTCCTATGTCTACCCAGGCAAGAGGTGGTTTTGAATACTTCGTCTCTTTTATAGACGATTATTCAAGGTATGGATACATTTACTTGATGTGCCGCAAGTCTGAATGCTTTGACAGGTTCAAAGAATTCAAGGCTGATGTGTAGAACCGTCAAGGTAAAAGTATCAAGACATTACGATCTGATCGTGGTGGCGAGTACCTCTTGGGAGAGTTTAGGAATTACTTATCGTGTCCCAGATTCAATCCCAATGGTGTAGCGGAGCGAAGGAATAGGACTCTTATGGAGATGGTCAGATCGATGATGAGTTATTCTGAGTTACCTGTTTCATTCTGGGGGTATGCACTAGATATGACAATGTATACTCTGAACTTGGTTCCATCCAAATCAGTACCTTCTACCCCTGTAGAATTGTGGACTGGGCGAAAGCCTAGTCTAAGATATATTCGGATATGGGGGAGTCCAGCACATGTGCTGAAGGCTGATGCTAGTAAGTTGGAACCTCGTACAGAAGTGTGCATGTTTGTTGGCTACCCTAAGGGGACGAAAGGTGGTTTGTTTTATAATCCTAGAGATCAGAGGGTGATCGTTAGCACGAACGCCAGATTTCTAGAGGAGGATTATGTAATGAACCACAAGCCCAAGAGTAGGATTGTTCTTGAGGAGTTGACAGGGGAAGTCCCGACTTCAGTACCACCGGTACAAGAGGAGACACCACAAGTCACTACACCGCGTGTCATAGAGCATACACAGGAGGCACCTCGTCGTAGTGGGAAGGTTGTTAGACAACCCGAGAGATTCATGTTTTTGGGAGAATCTTCGGACTTAGTCCCTGGTGAACATGAACTTGATACCTGGATATATGACGAGGCAATCCAAGATAGAGATGCGGTATCTTGGCAAAGAGCGATGGATTCAGAGATAGAATCTATGGATTCTAATCAGGTCTGGGAGCTAGTAGAACCACCCGATGGTGTAAAAGCCATTGGATGCAAGTGGATCTACAAGAGAAAGAGAGGAGTAGACGGGAAGGTTGAGACCTTCAAAGCTAGGCTTGTTGCGAAAGGGTATACTCAGAAAGAGGGCATCGATTATGAGGAGACCTTTTCACCGGTAGCTATGCTTAAGTCTATCCGGATTCTCTTATCTATAGCTGCTCATATGGATTATGAGATTTGGCAGATGGATGTCAAGACAGCTTTCCTTAACGGAAGTCTTGAGGAGAATATCTATATGCGACAACCAGAGGGATTCATTGCTAAAGGCAAAGAACATCTTGTATGTAAGCTTAATCGGTCCATTTATGGATTGAAGCAAGCTTCTAGATCTTGGAACATCCGCTTTGATGAGGTAATCCAGTCATATGGATTTATTCAAAGTCCGGATGAGCCTTGTGTATACAAGAGATGTGACGGAAACATAGTGGTGTTTCTTGTACTATACGTAGATGACATTTTGTTAGTTGGCAACAATATCAAAGTGTTATCAGACGTAAGGGTATGGTTGTCCAAACAGTTTGATATGAAGGACTTGGGAGAAGTGGGACACATCCTTGGGATCAAAGTTATAAGGGATCGCAAGAAAAGGATGTTGTGCTTATCTCAAGCTTCATACATTGACACTATCCTTGCTCGTTTTAGCATGCAGAACTTCAAGAAAGGTTTTCTACCTTTTAGGCATGGAGTTCCTTTATCTAAAGAGATGTGTCCCAAAACAGTAAAGGAGATAGAGGACATGAAGGCGGTTCCTTATGCTTCGGCAGTAGGAAGCCTTATGTATGCTATGCTATGTATGAGACCGGATATCTGCTTTGCTGTGGGCATGGTTAGCAGATATCAGAGTAATCCTGGACAGGGACATTGGACTGCAGTAAAGCATATATTGAAGTACCTGAGAAGGACTAGGGATTATATGATGGTTTACTGGGCAGACCAATTAGCCCCTGTGGGTTACACGGATTCGGATTTCCAATCAGATAGGGACAAGAGTAAGTCTACCTCGGGGTTTGTGTTTACTTTTGGAGGTGGAGCCATAGTATGGAGGAGTGTCATGTAGAAATGCGTGGCGGTCTCTACCATGGAAGCTGAGTATGTGGCAGCCTCTGAGGCAGCCAAAGAAGCTGTATGGCTCAGGAACTTCTTGATGGACTTGGATGTGATTCCTGGTTTGCCCAGAACTATCACAATTTATTGTGATAACAGTGGTGCAATTGCAAACTCGAAGGAACCACGAGCCCATAAGGCGAGTAAACACATAGAGCGCAAGTACCACCTTATACGAGAGATCGTAAAGCGAGGAGAAGTAGTTGTCGCCAAGATTGCATCAGAGGATAACCTGGCGGATCCATTCAATAAGGCCCTTCCAGCGAAAGCGTTTGATAGGCATGTGGAGGACATGGGGATCAGATGTATGGCAGTATGATGACGGCATAGTCTTTTAGTATAAGTGGGAGATTGTTGAAATGTATACTGAAAGCCTAGCTCTTTTTGTATGAACATTTTATTTTGAAATAAGAATCATATGATCATTGTTTGCACTTTATATATTTATTATATATGTGTGCATATTGTCTAATATTTTACATTGTAGATAACATGGTGCTTGGTGTGGCACAGAAGATCATGTTATCAGTCCCTTGTAAAATATAAGTAGAGGCTCACGACCAAGATGGTTTTGGACAAACCATTGGCATGGTTGTAGTGTAGCTTGGTATTGTTTTGTCTTGAACATAGAGTTACACTAGTACACTTAGGTGTATTGAGTAGGACCGACATAGAGGTGATTCAATTAATTGCTGACTACATAATTGAATCGGACCTCGGATATTATGTTGTACATGCTCTTAATCCCGATATAATAACGGGCACATGTACTTAGTATTTATTTCTTTGATTTACCAGAGGGTGATATTTAGATGGATTAAATCAATATGCTCGGTAAGTTGGGAAATAATATTATTTACATGGTGTGTCGTTGATTATAGAAGGAAACCGTGTCCTATATATTAGGTTGATGATGTCCCCTTGAGGAGCTCATAAGGTTCATCATCTAAACCCAGCTGGTTGACTTAGTCAACATGATGATAAGGTTGAGTGGTACTACTCGAGGAATTAGATGTTAATTAATTGATGATCAGTAAATCAATTAATTGACGGACATTCGATATCTTAAATACGGGGAGATGAATGTACAAATAATATATGGAGCCCATATTAATTTATGGGGGTTGGTGAGGTAGTTCAATGATGATCCTCTAGTGGAATGGAACATCATTGATGGATCAAGTGAGTGTGGTTCCGATCCATCGGGTGGCCAAGATCCAACTCCTCCTTATGGTCCCTATCGTAGCCTAATATAATTCTCGTGAAGTCTAGATCCAAGGATGTAAAACAAAACCGAGAACCGACGGTTGGGATGAATCCCTAGATCCGATGGTTGGGATGAAACCCTAGAACCAACGGTTGAGATTAAATCCCTAGATCCGATGGTTAGGATGAAATCCTAGAACCAACGGTTGGGATTAAATCCCTAGATTCGATGGTTAGGATGAAATCCTAAATCGACGGTTGGGATGAAACCCTAGATCCGACGGTTGGGATGAAATCTTAGATTCGACGGTTGGGATGAAACCCTAGATCTGACGGTTGGGATAAAAACCCTAGATCCGATGGTGGAGATTAAATTCCTAGATCCGACGGTGGAGATTAAAGGAGTCCTAAGCCTAACTCTATAAAAGGAAAGCTTAGGTTGGGTGGCAAGGATAATTTTGGTTCAAGGAAAAATTAGGGTTTTGCCTCTCCAATCTTGGGCGGCAAGAAACCCTAGGAGAACAAGGGCTTGGGCGGCTAGGTTTTGGAAGGAGCTTGGGCGGCATCAAGAGAAGAAGAACCCTTCTTCTTCCTAAGGTTGGCGGCACCTATCTATCTTCCTCCTCTATTCCTAGGCCGGCGCTCTTCCTCCTCCCTTTCTCCTTGGTGGCCGGCACTTCTCCAATCTCCAAGGTGGCCGGCGGTTCCCTTTGCATTGGTGGTCGGCGCTTCATCCATTGTTCCTTGGCCGGCGGTTGCATCAAACTCCCTAGCTTGGTGGCCGGTTCTAGAAAGGAAAGGTATTGTTGGTTCTTCTCTTTGTTCGCAGTGGACAAGGAAGGGAAGAACGCGATCTAGAAGGCTTCTACTCGTGGAGGATCTTCGTCCACACGTCGTCCACGAGGAGGAAAGGACATACGGTAGAAGATCGTAAGGTATAAAGTTTTACAACTTTATTTTCAGATCTGAGCATGTTCTTTTATGTGTTGATTATACATGTGTGCGTATGTATATATTTTGTATAATCATGAACCCCGAAGACAAACACAAAAACTGGCGATCCGTCCATCGTCTCTTTCGCGGCTAACCAACTAGAAGAGTTGTGTTGCTTGAACAACTAGTTTGTTCAAGCGACCACTCAAGTTGTTAGCACGATGACGAATTGGTTGTGCTAAGGAAACTCATCCCATCCGGATTAATTCTTTCATTAGTGAAAATTTTAATCCGGGGACATGGGAGCCAATGAGCCTCAGAAGCAACTCCCTTCAATCACAAACTATGAGAAACTCTTGGGAAAACAATGTAGAATTAAGTCAATACTTAATTCATGATCCATCACAAAACCGAGTGTCGTTAATTGCTCGATGTACCCATTCATCTTTAGCACAAATTTCACTACAGATGAACCTTCTTGCATCTTAGAGGTGAAGAGGAGCTTGGAGATATCGAATCTTTCGAATCTCGCTTGCTCATCAAACAACTCTTGAAGATGAAAGACTATAGTATTCACATCCATATGCTCATGCTGCTTCTGAAGCTCGGGTACCATCGCAGCTAGCATGATGCAACTCTTTCTGATAGGCCAACAATTGATCCAGAGTTGCATCATCTTTAGGACAGGTGGGAAGAGACTCTTCGAGGACATACGCAAGCTTTTCCACCTTGAGAATAATTCTCTTATTTCTAAGCCAGTCCAAGAAGTTTGACTCAATCAATTTATCTGAATCCAAAATAGATCGCAAATTCAAAGGCATCATGATCAAGCGATTAACCTAGAAATACAAATCGAGCATATATGAGAAAGATGATTTAGATGCATCAACATACATTTATAAATCCTATTCATTTTTCAAATTTGAAAATCAAAACCCTCAAAATCAATTCAGGAGATCGTAGGTCCATCTTCTAATGGGTTGATATCCAACATAGATAAGAACAACCTTGGAGAGAGTCCAACAAGTCATTCTTAGCTACGATGGTAGGTATCAAGTATACCAATTGCATATCACATATATGCAACTATCACAATGTGCTATCAACTACTTGAATGTTCACACATACATTGGGTTGTTAACACATTAACAAGTATGCATCATATGCATAACACCCAACTTCACCTCCCTTCACATTGACCTTGGAGAGAGTCCAACAAACTGATGATCCAAGTTAAAGCCGACCCATTAATCGTGAAATAGTTTTAATATGGTTAGAGCGCATTCAACCAATTGGTCAGACTTAGAGAGAGTCCAACAACCCAAACTAACAATTGACCTCTGACTCTTACAATATTAGTAATAAACTATTTCAATTGTTTGAACATGTTCAGGTTCGAGCCGGGCTTGGAGAGAGTCTAACAATCCAAACAAGAAACGGAACTCCAGTTCTAACTATATTAATGGAAGGTGTAGGCTTTAATATAGTGTAAGGGTTTTAAGGTCCCACCCTCTTTCCATGCAAATAACTATTATCTACATGGCATGACATACATATGTGCAACTAATGCATCTACATGTCACGGCACGCATGATATAGTAATATGCATCTAATGCAATTACATGACATACAATTATGACATGTACAAATAGTTTCCTTATTTGTCATAACTAATTTTGAAAATAAAATATGTTTGAGATTTGATTTCTCAAATCAAATCTTGATTAAATTAGGAAACAAATTTTCAAATCTAATCACATATTTTATTTATGGAAAATATTAATTAAGGAAATTCAAATTTAATTTAGGAAATAAATTTCCTAAATTGTAATTTCTTAATCACATTAGAAAATTTCCAATTTGAATTTCTTTACTAATTAAAATTTCCATAATTATTTCTAAACTTTCCAAAAGTACAAAATTTCCAAAAATATAATTATGACTATCGCAAAATAATTTTACGATTATGTCGGAACACAGTCGGGCTCTGATACCACTGTTGGGTTTCCCCGATACTGACGTGAGTGTGTTCGAATACGTTTCGTAAACATGCACACAACGGAAGCAAAAACAAGTAATAAACTAATTTATTACAACACACACACCACACACATGCAAGGATACAAGTGTAGACATAATCATCATTTTAAATTTTGCAATAAAAGGAAACTTATACTAGGTATACCTGAAGGATTATGTGAAGCGAAAATAGCATCAACCTTAGCGACCCTTGTAAGTTTCGCCTCTATCCGTATCCACGTAGAGTATCATCGGGATAGCTTCAACAAGCTACGAATCCCGTCTTCACATGAGATACTAGTCTCATATCGAAGACGTTGTGATTCGAGAGATGATCACAATTCGAATCCAAAAAAGAGTTTCATAAAATCGCTTCTCGAAAGCAGTTTTCGTCAACCAATTGACGAAACTTCGATCCTCCGCCAAAGAGGATTGTTGGAGATCCAATCATCGGCAAGAAGGTCACTGCCAAAGTTCCAAACGCTGGCTAAATGACGCTCTCGTCGCAAAGGACACAAGCTGTCCAAGAGGGCAACTTGGTGGATGAGATGGCCGGCCAAACAAGTGGTCAGCGATAGCCTTGTGGCCGACGGTTGGAGGTGGCCGGCGGCTAGACTGCTGGCCAATGGCTTGGTGGTTGGTCGGTGGCTGAAGTGATAGGGAGAAACTTTGCTTCCCACTTCAACTCGGTCGCTTGTGCATGACGATCCCGTCTACGTCCCCGGATTAAAAAAAATTAATCCTTGACGAAGAGGGATTACCCAAGCAACCGATCCATCATCGTGCTATTCGAATAGAGTGGTCACTTGAACAAACTTGTTGTTCAAGTAACCTACCTCTTTTCTTCGATTAGCCATGGAATAGACGATGCACGGATCGCCGGTTTTTGTGTTTATCATCGGGGTCCATGATCATACAATTGTAAACAATCATATACATAATACAAAAGAACGCTAATCAAAATAAACAAGATTATACCTCTTGATCTTCTATTGTATGTCCTTCCTCCTTTTGGACGTCGTGTGGGCGACGATCTTCCAAAAGTCGAAGCCTCCTAGATCGCGTTCTTCCCTTCCTTAGTCGTTCCGAACAAAGGGAAGAATAAAACAAAACTCTTCTCCTATCTAGAATCGACCACAAAGCCAAGGAGCTTGATGTTGCTGCCAGCCAAGGAGTGGATGAAGGAGCGCCGGCCAACCTTGAAGATAGGTTGCCGCCGGCCAAAGAGAGAGAGAGAGAGAGGAAGGAGTTTCCAGCCAACCTAGAGAGAGAGAGGATGAGGCACCGCCGTCCAAGAAGAACCCAAACCCTAGAATCTCTTGTTGTCGCCCAATAGGAAGAGGAAACCCTAGGGTTGCTGCCCACCTCTCCTCTCAAGCCAACTCCAAAACCCTAACCCTAATAGGATGATCCCTCTCCTTGCCGCCCCAAGCCCTTATTTATAGAGTTAGGCTTAAGCCTCCTTTTAATCTCCACCGTCGGATCTAAAGATTTAATCTCAACCGTCGGATCTTGAGATTTAATCTCCACCGTCGGATCTAGAGATTTAATCTAAACCGTCGGATCTAGAGTTCCATTTTCAACCATCGGATCTAGGCTTCATAAGGGTTTTAATAGGCTACAATAGGGACCATAAGGAGGAGTTGGATCTTGGCCACCCAATGGATCAAGCCCACATAAAGTTTAATCCATTAATGATAATCCATTCCATTAGAGGATTATCATTGATCTACCTCACCAACCCCCATAAATAAATATGGGCTCCATATATTAATTGTATAAATATCTCTCCATGTTTAAGATCTCGAATGTCCGTCAATTAATTAATTTATTGACAATTAATTAATCAATATCTAACTCCATGAGTAGTACCACTCAACCTTATCATCATGCCGGACCAAGTCCACCTGCAGGGTTTACATGATGAACCTTATGAGCTCCTCAAGGGGACATCATCATCCTAATATATAGGACATGGTTTCCTCCTATAATCAATGACACACCATATAAATAATATCATTTCTCAACTTACCGAGCCTATCGATTTACTCTATAAATCTCGCCCATTGGTAAATCAAAGAAATAAATACTAAGTATATGTGTCTGTTATTATATCGAGATTAAGAGCATTTACACTATAATATCTGAGGTCCGATTCAATTATGTAGTCAGTAATAAATCGAATCACCTCTAAGTCGGTCCTGCTCAATACACACAAAGTGTACTAGTGCAATTCTATGGTCAAGACAAACCAATACCAAATTACACTACAACCATACCAATGATTTGTCCAAAACCATCTCGATTGTGAGCCTCTACTTATACTCTACAAAGAACTGATAACATGATCTCCCGTGTGACACTACACACCATGTTATCTACAATGTAATTTATTAGACAATATGCATAACCATAAATATGCAAACAATTATCATGTGATTCTTATTTCAAAAATAAAGATGTTCATACAAAAGATAGACTTTTCAGTATACATCCCAACATGAAGGTGACCGGTGGCTGGGCTTGGGTAGTGGCACTTCCAATGGGTGGCACACAAGCAATGGGAGGGAGAGGAGAGGAAAGGCTAGGGTTTCAAAAACCTAAAAATCCAACATGGGTTATCTCTCAACCCCGTTATTTATAGAGAACGTGTCTCTTAACAATTAAGAGACATTTTCTCAAGACCTTTTCTCTAAACCTTTTCTCAAAGGGTTATTGGTTCACAACCAAAACCCGTTAACCCACTCCATTAACTTAAGTTAAAATAAACCAAACTGTGTTGGTCTATTTTAAGTTAAAATGAACCGAACCAATTTTGGTTCATTCATTTAAAACAAACCAAACCCCATTGGTTTATTTTCCACCATTAGATTAGAACCAAACCGATTTGGTTTATTTATCATGTCTTCAAAAGACTCGACCCATCCGTGCTTCCGATGCGACTTAAACAATTTCATGCTCGCCCCATGTTTGGTCCAACCAAACCAAGTCTCTCTCAATCTGAGAATCTCATTCTCAAGACCGTTTTAAATCCTTCGGATAACACTCATAGTGCGTGTGACCAAATAGGTTCTCGGTTTATGTTGGCTGTCTATAATTAACCATTAATTATTGAACGATCATGAGTAACACCTAGTAGTACATCATGATCCCTAATCAATCAGAAAATCAACAGTTAACTCCAAAACAACTTCTGAAACCTTTCAGTAGCTACAGTGAGTCATACCTCATTCCCTTCACTCATCTTATACCCACTTGGTTCAGGACATGGTCTATTGTGTCAGTCCCCACTAGGCTGACCATGTCACACCTAGCCCAAGTATTACTTCCTCGTCCTTCGAATTCTAGTTACTGCACATCTATCCAAGAGTACCATACTCCAAACATGTAATTCTTTGGCCAAAGACTTTAGTAACAATCCGATGAGAGGCCATAGGGTATACATCTCCTCGCAAGGAGTGGTGAATCCTCTGTAGTCTATTCACACACCTTCGGCCACTTCGACTTATACCCAATCATCCTGGGTCCACATCTCCTCGGAGATGCTTGCTTAAGATGTCAAAGCATAAGTTTTCATGACCAAGATGACTTGAATACCGCAAGTCGAAGGAACATCGCACTTAAGCTGCAGTAAGAACTTCATTGACATATCCATATATGCAGAGAACTATATGAAGTCTTATAGCTAGTCACCCCAATAAACTAGTTACCATAACTAGCATCCACGGTTAACTCCGAACATCCCATTGTCTCCAGCCAGTGAGAAACAACTATTTGGATAAACCAAAGAGTATAACTCGTGCTAGTCTCAACAGAATTGATGGTGTCCGAATACATCAATTCATCGACTAGGGATAATCCCAATATATCATAATTACACTTGTAGAGATACACACTAATTTTAATCCAATCACAAATTCTCTCATGTTGTAAATCGTATTTCGGATATTCAATAAATGAGTTTAAGATCCAATCAAATACATGATCGCATGTACACTCAAATAGGGACTCTTCATTGTTAGTGCATATAAGATCCACATATCTCCACAATGGTATGATATTGTCCACTTTGGGCCCAAGCCCTCATGGTTTTTGTTTTTGGGCTTTACCCAAAAGGCCTCATACCAATGGAGATATCTTTTTTCTTATAAGCACATGATCTTTTCCATGTCTTACCAATGTGGGACTTTGATTGTATTCCCCATACTCCCAACAATCCCCCCCTCAAACGAAGGACCACATTGGGCCCCCCCTCAAGCCTATCCCTCCTCGAAGGATTTTCTCTGCTTGATGTCCGATCTTCAACCCACCAGGACTTCATGCCAGTTGTTCGGTCCCCCCGACCCAACTAGACTTCCTTCCTGATGTCTGGTTCTCTTGATCTGGACGTGGGAGCTCAACTTCCTTCGTTCGAGGTTCATGGCTTGACATGGACCATGGCTCTGATACCAATTGTTAGTGCTTATAAGCTCCACATATCTCCACAATGGCATGATATTGTCCACTTTGGGTCTAAGCCCTCATGGTTTTATTTTTGGGCTTTACCCAAAAGGCCTCATACCAATGGAGATATCTTTTTTCTTATAAGCACATGATCTTTTCCATGTCTTACCAATGTGGGACTTTGATTGTATTCCCCATACTCCCAACAATCCCCCCCTAGCTTTGGTGAAACCACCAATCTAGCTTTGTTTTTCTTTTTTTTACAGATTTTTTATTTATTTATTTCTGTTTTCGTATAATTATTTCACTTGCTTATCTTCTCCTACATATAGAATTGCATTAGAGGCTTTAGGATCCGGATAAGGTTGTCCTTCGGGTTAGATCCCGAGTAAGGTTGTCCTCCGGAACTTCAACGACATTCGCATTTGATTGTTTATTTCTTTTTGCAAGTTACATTTTATATATCTTTTTTTACTTCCCGCACTACTAATCCAAGACGAAAGTCTTGGAATATTCTTTCCGTGTGTGTTTTGCAAGATTCTTTTCGTCGTTCTTCTTCTTGTTTTTAAATGGCCCATCTCGAAGGGTTTAGCACCGCCCGACCCCCGTTTTACAACGGTAATGACTTTCGTTATTGGAAGGGTCGGATGGAATGCTTTCTTAAAACCCAAATCGAGATGTGGATCGTAATCCAAACCGGTTTCACACTTCCTATTAATGAAGATTGTGAATCTTTGGGTTACGATCAATAGTCAAATTCCATGAAAAAACAAGTAGAAGCCGATGCCAAGGCAACTCAAATCTTGCAATGTGGGTTGTCCAAGGAAGAGCTCAACCGCGTCGGCCCCTTCATTAGTGCAAAGGACTTATGGACCAAGCGAGTGGAACTACACGAAGGCACCGACGACACGAAGGTATGTAAAAGAGATTTACTTTTAAATAAATTGTATAACTTGAAAATGCAGGAAAACGAGACCGCAACTCAACTACATGCTCGTATCCAAGACATCGCCAACCAACTCCATGCCATCGGACAAAAGGTCGAGAATCGCGACCTTATCGTGTATTCTCTTAACTCGCTTTCCTAGGACCACCTTGTGGGCATCCATGGTCGATGCCTACAAGGTCTCCAAGGACCTTTCTAAAATTAGGTTAGACGAATTGTTTTCGAACTTGAATTACATGAGCAAACTAACGTGGTCCAGAGAAGAGTATTGCGTAGTTGCGGTGTTCCAAGAAGAAGAAGCCCGCAAGCAAGCCACCCCAAGGAAGAAGACGAGTCCGAATCGGAAGTAGACTCGAATAGAATCCGAACTAGTCAATCTAGTTCTAAGATGATCAAGAGACGAAACGACCAACAACTCAAGGTAAGCCTAAACCTAATTCAAATACTTCTAATTTTAGATGCTATGAGTGCAGAGTTCGGTCCACATCAAGTCCGAGTGCCCAAAGCTAAAGAATAACGCATCAAAGACCAAGAAAGCACTAAACGCTACTTGGGAGGAGTTGTCGGAGGAAGAAGACGATATCCAAGCTCTAATGGCCAAGCCGATCGAGCACGACTAAATCAAGAAGAGTCCGAGTCCGAACTGGCGATGAGCTTCCATTCAAGACAAGCCACGGATCCGTATCCGTTCAAAAGAATCATTAAGGGTAAGTCCGTTACTTAATACTTTGTATGGTGCAATTAAATTTTTAAATAAGAAACTAGCTAAGTCCGAGTCCAAGGTCGAGACCCTAATTGAGGAGGTTAACCTTCTCAAACATGAGGTCTCCCTAACCTCTTCGACTACTGTATTCAAGAGGAGGACTCAACTCAAGCTGAAAAGCTTGAAGTTGAGAACTCGCTTGAAAACACAAGTCAAGACCTTAGGAACACGTTGGAAAGGTTCACTTTGGGATCCAAGGGACTTGACCTCTTACTTGATCACAAAGGGCCGTGTACAACAAGGCCGGACTCGGGTTTAACTCAAATACAACCAATAAGTCATATATGTCTATAGTAAACCAACATAAGAAAAATGTCCAAGCATGGGTCCCTAAGACCACTTTGATTTCAACTTTAGGATCTAACATGTATTGGGTTCCAAGGACCAAATTCACTATGTGAATAGACCCACTGATTCAATGGTCCAGGGGAGCCAATACAAAATGTATTTTTGTTAAGTCTTAGAAATTGCATGCTTAGTTTTTCCTTTATTTTTAGAATGGTTAGATAGGACTCATAACCAACTAAAATCCTAAAAGATTGAGCCTCGGGAGCCTCTTTTCAAAAATAAACCAACTAAAATCCTATTTAAAAGATTGAGCCTCGGGAGCCTCTTTTCAAAAATAACTAGTTAGACCAAGACGTAGTCTCAAGTAAGTCGAGTTATCAATTTCTTGAAATTAGCTTTGTCTAAGGAAGTGGTCGTTGTTCCGATCAAAGAAGGCCTCTGTGCCTCGCCACGACACGGAAGCTAATCTCTTGAAAAGATTACTTGATGAGCTTAGACTAAATCCAATCTAACCTAATGTTGGTTAATTTAAATTCATTAAAATTAATCAAGTAAATTGATAGTCATCTCACAATAACACATAGGAATAACATGTTTTGATCATGTAGATATTGGTGAGATGATTTAGGTTTAAAACTTACAAACAACCCTTTAGTAATTCCAATATCCGATCCAACTACCTTATGTGTAGGATCAATGGATGTTGATGCTGGTTGCTCCCGACACATGACCGGGATCAACTCAAATTTTCGGTTACGATTCAAACGACAAGGATCCAGAGCCTTCGAAATAACGGCAAGCTCAAAATCATCGGATCGTGATATTGAGCTCAACTCTAACTTTACAATTCAAAATGTCTTATTAGTAGAAAACTTTCAATATAATTTACTTAGTGTAAGCCAATTGTGTGATAACAATTATAAGGTCATATTTCTAGAAAATGAATGCGAATCAAAATAAATGCAACATCTAAAATAATACTTAAAGGAACTAGGAGTAGCAACATCTACACAATAAATTTACCTAACTCTCAACCAAGTGTCTTATGACACAAGAAGAGGAATCTTGGTTATGGCACCAAGAAAACTGAAAGATCACGCCCAAAGATTAAAGAGTGTATTTCACGGTAGCAATACGTAAACTGAACTAAACTAAACAACTTGGATAATAAAATATGTAATGCTTGTCAACAAGGTAAACAATCTAGGACACAACATCAATTAACTAATCAAGAACTAACCAAAAGTGTTCTTGAGCTCCTACACATGGATCTATTTGATTCACATGGAGCTAAGTCACTCAATGGTAGTCAATTTTGCTTAGTCATAATTGACTATTCTAGATTTACTTGGGTTAGGTTTATCAAACATAAAAATGATACCCTAGACCAACTAATCAATCTTTGTAGGTTAATCGAAAATCAAAAGAACCTTAAGATTAAAAGACTTAGAAGCTTTATCATGGTGGTGAATTAAAACCACAAAGTTTACAGATTGTGAACCTAAACGGATACCACCATGAGTTTTCATGTCCTAGAACCCCACAACAAAATGGGTTAGTCGAACGGAAAAATAGAACCCTACAAGAAGCCGCTAGGACAATGTTAAACGAGTATAACCTACCCGATAGATTTTGGGCAGAGGCCGTTAGTACGGCTTGCTATGTCCAAAATAGGATCCTTATGGTAAAGAGGCACCAAAAGACCTCGTACGAGATTTATCACGATAAAATACCGAACATCAAGTACTTTAGGGTATTTGGATGCAAGGTACATATCTTAAACACTAAGGATTACCTAAGGAAATTCAAATCCAAAACCTCTATCGAACCTTTCTAGGATACTCAACCACCGAGAGCTTATAGGGTATACAATCACGACACTCTTAGAGTCGAAGAAACCATTAATATAGTTTTCGACGAAGGACACGAACCCGTTCAATCCTTAACAAAACCAACTAGCAAATCAACTTATAGCGAACCCGACTCTGATCTTGAACTTGAATCTCATCCTAACCCAAGTCATCCTATCGACCAAGTGATAGATGACCCTAACCCAAGTCATCCTATCAATCAAGTTATAGGTGATCCAAATTTAGGGGTTCGAACTAGAGCTTCATACCGAAACATTAGTCAAATCTCGTTAATTTCCAAAATCGAACCCAAAACTATTGAACAAGCACTTCTTGATCCCGACTGGATTATTGCTATGCAAGAAGAGCTAGCTCAATTCACTAGAAATGAAGTCTGGGAATTAGTACCACCACCTAAAGAAAAATCAATTATTGGAACAAGGTGGGTATTTAGAAATAAACTTGATGATAAAGGTGAAGTAGTTAGAAATAAAGCTAGGTTAGTCGCAAAAGGGTTTAGTCAAGTCGAAGGTTTAGATTACGATGAGACCTACGCCTCGTGAGCGACTAGAGTCCATCCGAATGTTGTTAGCATATGCTGCACATCGAGGTTTTAAATTGTTTCAAATGGATGTCAAGTCAGCATTTTTGAATGGATACATTAAGGAAGAAGTTTACGCTACCAACCTCCGGATTCAAAATCTAGATAAACTGACCATGTCCTTAGACTTAAGAAAGCCCTATATGGACTCAAACAAGCCCCAAGAGCTTGGTACGAAGGCTTTCGATCTATCTTAAGTCCAAAGGATTCAACCAAGGTTTAGTCGACCCAACCTTATTCGTTAAAACCGTAGGAAAAGAAATCTTTATAGCCCAAATCTATGTAGATGATATAATTTTTGGAACTACCAACTCGATCCTGCTAAACGAATTCATCTCACTTATGGAAAGTGAATTTGAAATGAATTTAGTGGGAGAGTTAAGTTTCTTCTTAGGTTTACAAATTAAACAAACTAAAGATGGAATATATTTACATCAACAAAAATATACTAAGGACTTAATAAATCGATTTGGAATGCAAGATGCTAAAATAATCAATACACCTATGGCAACTAATGTTAATATAAACGAAGATGTAGAAGGAAAACCCGTTGACCTAAAAATACTATAGGAGCGCAATAGAAGTCTCCTATACTTAACCATGAGAGCAGACATTTTATTCGCGGTAAGTATGTGCGCAAGGTTACAAACTGTACAAGGAGTCTCACCTAACCCTAGTCAAGCGATCCTTAGATATCTAAAGGGCACGCTAAACGAGGTATTTGGTACCCTAGATCTACCGAGTTTAATCTAATCGGCTACTCCGACTCGACTATGCGGTAGTAAACTCGATAGAAAGAGCACGAGTGGTTGTTGTCAAATCCTCAACTCGAGTCTAGTGAGTTGGTGCGAGGGAAGCAAGATTTGCGTTGCCTTATCTACCACCGGGAATACGTTGCGATGGGTGAGTGTGTCTCTCACTCTGTGGATGAAGCACACTCTCCAAGACTTTAGCTTAATCTTTAACAACATTAAAACCTACATAGATAACATCAGTTCAATTAACTTAACTAAAAATCCAATATGTCATTCTAGGACAAAACATATAGAAGTTAAACACCACTTCATTAGGGAACATGTAACTAATGGAACTATACAACTAGAGTATGTTGAGTCCAAATCAAACCTAGCGGACATCTTCACCAAACCACTACCCGAAGCCGAATTTAGTTTATTAAGACGAAAGTTAGGTATGTGCGTAATAGAGTAGGATTTAAATTTCTATATATGTACTCTATTTTTGCTTCTTTTATGAAATTAGCCTAAGTCTTACCTTAGAAATCATATACCTATAGATTTAAGGAGACAACACTTCTCACAACACATAGGACTAATGTGTTTGTGTACTTAGCCACGTAGACGGGCGTGAGATGTTAGGACCTTACTCCTGGTTCCAGATGTAGATTCAGTGCATCGATATGAACCATGGAGTATAATTATTTAAAATTAATCAACTCCTTCAAGACTTATTGATCATTCTATATCAATCAAGTCCAACCGAGTTGTATATTTTAGATTAAAATACTTTCTATATTTTTTTTTTTTTTTTTAAAAATATATATATATATATATATATATATATATATATATATATATATATATATATATATATATATATATATATATTGGGAACTTGCTGGGACAGAAAAACCTTAAAATATATATAAAAACTTTTTGAGTTAAGGCAAAAGGGGAGAAAGTCACAAAAGTAACCAAAATTAACCAAAATTAAAGGAAGAAAGTAAACAAAATTATTACCTTTTATATTAAGTAATTCCGATTACTTAAGCAACTATTAAGGGGAGTAAAATTATTTTTCAAGAACTCACCTTCGGTCAAGGGAGGTTACCTCAAAGGAGAACTTGAAACAATAATATTTCTCATTCATATTTAATCATTATGCTAGCTCATTCATATTTAATCTTTATGCTAGCTCATTCATATTTAATCTTTATGCTAGCTCATTCATGCTTAATCATTATGCTAGCTCATTCATATTTAATCTTTATGCTAGCTCATTCATGCTTAATCATTATGCTAGCCATCGTTATGTTTAATTTTTCCTTAACTTTTGTGGGTTTGCCATGAATCAAAAAGGGGAGATTGTTGGTGCAAAGTGGGCACCAAAGTCGAACCGGTATTTTGATTATGGCAAAAGGCTCAATAGTTAAGGGTATATTTGTTATCTTACGAGCTAATTAAGTGTGCAGAAATGCTAAAGTTGAGCGGAAGGTCTGCGACACCCGGTGGGAACCGAGGTGGTCGGGCAACGCCAGAGGACTTCGGAGGAAGCCGAGGTACTCGGTGAAGACCGGAAGCGAGGCTACAAGGTAAGCTCGTGTGAAAGCCGGCAAGGTCGTTAAGCGAGATCCCACCCAATACCTCCAATGGAAGGTCTAGGTCGAGATCGATGGTTAGAACCATCGACTTTATATTTTAAGCTAACTTGTATCAGCGTCAAAACCCTTTGACTACCAACTGCTAGTCAAGTTCCAAATTTCGAGAAGAGCTCGAATTTCAAGGGGGTGAATTTGGACTTGACTCGTGTTTTGGTACAAAGGGTGATGTGGCATCAAGGTGGACATCCAAACCATCACCAAGCTTCCTTGTGGTGGACGCCCAAAATAAGGTGAGTTGGCACAAGATGGTTGGCTCCCATGATGTGGCACAGTTGAATGGCTCCAACAAGTTGGCGCCAAGGAGGTTGGAGGTGGCACAAGGTGGTTGGATGAAACACCTCATCCTCAAGTTAGCCCAAGGAGGTTGGAGGTGGCACAAGGTGGTTGGATGAAACACCTCATCCTTGAGTTGGCGCACAAGGAGGTTGGAGGTGGCACAAGGTGGTTGGATGAAACACCTCATCCTTGAGTTGGCGCAAAGGATGTGGATGAACAAGTCTTGGGGATAAGAACCTCACCTTGGACACTACCTATGTCTAAATTCATAGATCAATATCCATAAATAGACATGTTCAAGCCAAGCAAATAACAAGAATTCAAGAGCTCTCAACACGCCGTCGTAACGCCGCTACTACTACTCACATTTGCTACGACGAAGTGCCGCCGACAACGAAAGCTACATCTTCTACTTATAAGAGTTGTCGGTATATTTATTTAAGTTCTACTTCTTTAAATTGTCTTTGTGCTTTAATCGTAACAAGGAAAGGGGGAGTGTCCCTTTGCCTTGATTTCTTTTTGTAATCGTTGCTCCTACCTCCAACGAGGAGGAGTGGTTTTAGTGAATTGCCCTCCGTACGTGATCAAGGATCACTAGGGCCGTGGATTAGCAATCGAAAGATTGTGAACCACGTAAAAATATCTTGTCTACTTTATATTTCCGCTGTGCACTCTCTACTTGCTTTTTACTTATTGCAAAAGTTTTTTAACGACATCGTATCGCTATTCACCCCCCCCCCTCTAGCGACACTTTCGATCCAACATTCATTTATCAAATAAATGGTACAATCATAAGGCGATTATATTAGGACATCTCTCATATATAACTAACATCAGCTGTGTTGAGTTGTTCTTTCAATAGTCCACATTGTAGTGGGTTGTGGCCTTTGCATTTACTTAAGTCTTCCTGAACATTTCTTTTGTCCAATCCTTGGTTGGGAGAGGTGCTCCAAATTGGTCCATTGGTTTTTTGAACACATCTACAATGCTAAATCAATTTTCTATATCATTCATTAAATAATATTTCATTCTACTTTTTTGATGGGGTCGGGATTTTAAGTCAAAATACTTAGTACATTTTCAGAATGCATCGAGGATTTTTTGATCATCTAGTATGTTTCCCGAGCCATCAGTATGTTTTTTGAATGATCAATGTAGTTCCTGAGCAATCACTACATCTTTCGGATTATTAATATCATTTCTAGTCAGTTAGTGTATTCCCTAAATGATCAATGTAATTCCCAAGTATTTAGCATGTTTACAGAGTCATCAGTATCATCTTTGGTTAGTTAGTATGTTTCCTGAGTGATTAGTATGATTTTAGAGCAGTTGGAATATTTCCTGAGCCATGAATATGATCTTTAATTGGTTAGTCTGTTTCCTGAATGATCAGAATAACTCTTGAGTAGTTAATATGTTTCCCAAGTTGTTAGTGTGGTTTCTGATTAGTTAGTATGTTTTCCAAGTAATCAGCATAATTCCCGACAAGTTAGTATGTTTCTCGAGCCATGAATATGATTTCGGACCAGTTAGTATGTTTTCTGAGTGATCAACATAATTTATGACCAGTTAGTATGTTTCTTGAGCAGTCATGTGTTCCTCGATTGGTTAGTGTATTTCTCGAGTGGTTAGCATGTTTCCAAAGTTAAATAAGAAGGCTAGTGTGTTTGATACAGACTTATAGAGCAACCATTATATTTTTCAAGTGGTTAGTATGTTTTTAAAGTAGTTAGTATATTTCCTGAGCAATCAGTGTATTTCTCGAGCAGTCAGTGTGTTCCCTGATTGGTTAGTGTATTTCCTGAGTGGTTGGTGTGTTTCCAGAGTTAAATAAGAAGGCCAGTGTGTTTGATATAGATTTACAGAGCGACTAATATATTTCCTAGGTAGTTAGTATGTTTCTAGAGAAATTAGTATATTTCCCGAGCAGTCAGTGTATTTCCCGAGTGATTAGTGTATTTACCGAGCAATGTGTTCATTTCCTGAGTGATGTATATATTGAAAGTAGGAAACTTCGCTTCCCACTCCAACTCGGTCGCTTGTTCATGGCGATCCCATCGACGTCTCCGGATTAAAAAAAATTAATCCTAGACAAAAGGGATCACCCAAGAAACCGTTTCATCGTCGTGCTATTCGATTAGAGTGGTCACTTGAACAAACTTGTTGTTCAAGCCACCAACCTCTATTCTACGAATAGCCGCGGAATAGACGATGTACGGATCGCCGGCTTTTGTGTTTATATTCGGGGTCCAAGTAATTTAACCATAAAAACAGAATATATAACATACATATAATTGAAGAACAAATATAGACAACTTACAAAAGAATATAAACAAACGTTATACCTCTTGATCTTCTATTGTATGTCCTTCCTCCTTTTGGACGTCGTGTGGGCGACGTTCTACCAAAAGTTGAAGCTCCTAGATCACCAATCTTCCTTCCTTACTCACTCCGAACAAGAGGAAGACTAAGAAACAAAACCCTTCTCCTTCATCTAGCCAACCAACAAGCACCAACCTAGATGCTCGCCGCCGGCCAACAAGGAAAAGGATGAATAAGATGGATACCGGTCAAGAGCTCCAAGGGAAGACCCTAAGTATTGTTTCCACCGGCCAAGGAGAGGAGAAGGAGGGCTTGAACGCCGGCCAAGGAGAAGAGAAGGCATGTTTGGGCGTCGGCCAACTAGGAAGAGGAAGAAGAAAAGGAAAAAACTTCCTTATTTGTGGCCGCCCGACACCTCCAAATCCTAAGCCTCTCAAACCCTAATCCTATCTCTATTGGAATTCCTCTTGTCGCCCACCCCCTTGCCTCCTTTTATAGAGTTAGGGATAAGCCTTGTTTTAATCTTCACCATTGGTTCTAGGGATTTAATCTCAACCGTCGGATATAGAGATTTAATCTCAACCGTCAAATCTAGAGATTTAATATCTACCGTTGGATCTAGAGTTTTGTTTTCAACCATTGGATCTAGGCTTCATGAGGTTTAATAGGCTACAATAGGGACCATGAGGAGGAGTTGGATCTTGGCCACCCAATGGATCAAGCCCACATAAAGTCCGATCCATTAATGATAATCCAATCCACTAAAGGATTATCATTGATCTACCTCACCAACCCCCATAAGATAATATGGGCTCCATATATTATTTTTATATTTTTCTCTCCGTGTTTAAGATCTCGAATGTCCGTCGATTAATTAATTTATTGACCATTAATTAATCAACATCTAACTCCATGAGTAGTACTACTCAACCTTATCATCATGCCAGACCAAGTCCACTTGCAGGGTTTACATGATGAACCTTATGAGCTCCTCAAGGGGGCATCATCCTAATATATAGGACATGGTTTCCTCCTATAATCAACGGCACACCATATAAATAATATCATTTTCCAACTTAGCGAGCTTATCGATTTAATCTATAAATCTCGCCCATTGGTAAATCAAAGAAATGAATACTAAGTATATGTGTCCATTATTATATAGGGATTAAGAGCATGTACAATATAATATCTGAGGTCCAATTCGATTATGTAGCCAGCAATAAATCGAATCACCTCTAAGTCGGTTCTGCTCAATACACACAAAGTGTACTAGTGTGATTCTATGGTCAAGACAAACCAATACCAAATCACACTACAACCATACCAATGGTTTGTCCAAAGTCATCTCGGTTGTGAACCTTTTCTTATACTTTACAAGGAGCCGATAACATGATCTCTCGTGTGACACCACACACCATGTTATCTACAATGTAATGTATTAGACAATATGCATAACCATAAATATGCAAACAATCATCATGTGATTCTTATTTCAAAATAAAGATGTTCATACAAAAGATAGACTTTTTAGTATACATCCCAATAATCTCCCACTTGTAAGGGTTGGTTTCATTGATCTGTGAGAGGAAACTTCGCTTCCTACTTCACCTTGGTCGTTTGTTCATGGCTATCCAATCGATTTCCCTGGATTAAAAATTTAATCCTAGACAAAAGGGATTTCCCAAACAACCAAGTCATCGTCATGCTATCCATTTAGAGAGGTCACTTGAACAAACTCGTTGTTCAAGCAACCAACCTCTATCCTACGAGTAGCCGCGGAATAGACGATGTCCGGATCGCCAGCTTTTGTGTTTATGTTCGGGATCCAAGTATTATTTAGCCATATACAGATTTATAACATGCTTATAATTGAAAAACAAAAACAAACAAGAAACAAAAGAGAAAAGAGAATAGATATACCTCTTGATCTTCTAATGTATGACCTTCCTCCTTTTGGACGTAATGTGAGCGACGATCTACAAAAAGTCGAAGCTCCTAGATCGCAAATCTTCCTTCCTTGCTCTTCCAAAGCAAAAGGAAGAATAGAAACAATGTTCTTCTCCTCCCTAAAACCAACCAACAAGGAACAAAAGAGATCCTTGCCGCCGGCCAACTATGAGGAGGAGTTAGTGGTGGAATCCGGCCAAAACACCAAGGGAAGCCCTATATCTTGTTTCCACCACCTGAGGAAAAGGAGAAGAGAGCTTTTGGGTGTCAGCCAAGGGCTAGAAAGGGGCTGGAAAGGAGTTGGATGCTGGCCAAAGGAGAAGGAAGAAGAAAAGAACACCTTCCTTATTTGGTGCCGCCCTAGCCTCCAAACCCTAATCCTAATCCTATCTCAACTAGGATTCCTTCTCTTGCCGCCCAAAGCCTAGCTCTCTTAGATGATGATCTTCACGCCAACCCCATGCCCTCCATTTATAGAGTTTAGGGATAAGTCATGATTTAATCTCCTCCATTGGTTCTAGGGATTTAATCTCAACCGTCGGATCTAGAGATTTAATCTCAACCGTCGGATCTTAGAGATTTAATATCTACCTATGGATCTTAGAGTTTTGTTTCTATCCATTGGATCTAAGCTTCATGAGGTGTTAATAGGCTACATTAAGGACGATGAGGAGGAGTTGGATCTTGGCCACCCATGGATCAAGCCCACATAAAGTCCGATCCACTAATGATGATCCAATCCACTAAAGGATCATCATTGATCTACCTCACCAACCCCCATATGATAATATGGGCTCCATATATTATTTGTACATTTTCTCCCCATATTTAAGATCTCGAATGTCCATCGATTAATTAATTTATTGACCATTAATTAATCAACATCTAACTCCATGAGTAGTACCACTCAACCTTTTCATTATGTCGGACCAAGTCCACCTGCAGGGTTTACATGATGAACCTTATGAGCTCCTCAAGGGGACATCTTCATCCTAATATATAGGACACGGTTTCCTCCTATAATCAATGGCACACCATATAAATAATATCATCTCCCAACTTACCGAGCCTATCGATTTAATCTATAAATCTCGCCCATTGGTAAATCAAAGAGATGAGTACTAAGTATATGTGCCCATTATTATATCGGGATTAAGAGTATGTACAATATAATATCTAAGGTCCGATTTGATTATGTAGTCAGCAATAAATCGAATCACCTCTAAGTCGGTCCTGCTCAATACACACAAAGTTCACTAGTGTGATTCTATGGTCAAGACAAATCAATACCAAATCACACTACAACCATTCCGATGGTTTGTCCAAAGCCATCTCGGTTGTGAGCCTTTACTTATACTTTTCAAGGAGCCGATAACATAATCTCCCGTGTGACACCACACACCATGTTATCTATAATATAAAGTATTAGACAATATTGCATAACCATAAAAATATGCAAACAATGATCATGTGATTCTTAATTCAAAATAAAAGATGTTCATAAAAAAGATAGACTTTTCAGTATACATCCCTACAATCTCCCACTTATACTAAAAGACTATGTTGTCCTCAAACTGCCATACATCTTATCCCCATTCCTTCCACATGCCTATCAAAAGCTCTCACCGGAAGGGCATTGGTGAAAGGATCTGCCAGGTTATTCTCCGATGCAATCTTGGCCACAGCAACTTCTCCTCTCTTTACGATTTCTCGTATCAGGTGGTACTTGCGCTCTATGTGCTTACTTGCCTTATGGGCTCGTCGTTCCTTCGAGTTTGCAACTGCACCACTATTATCACAATAAATTGTGATAGTTCTGGGTAAACCAGGAATCACATCCAAGTCCATCAGGAAGTTCCTGAGCCACACAGCTTCTTTGGCCGCCTCAGAGGCTGCCACATACTCAACTTCCATGGTGGAGTTTGCCACGCACTTCTGCTTGACACTCCTCCATACAATGGCTCCACCTCCCAAAGTAAACACAAAACCTAAGGTAGACTTACTGTTATCCCTATCATATTGGAAGTCGGAATCCGTATAACCCACAGGGAGTAATTGGTCTGCCCGGTAAACCAGCATATAATCCCTAGTCCTTCTCAGGTACTTCAATATATGCTTTACCGTAGTCCAATGTCCCTATCCTGGATTATTCTGATATCTACTGACCATGCCCACGGTAAAGCAGATATCTGGTCTCATACAGAGCATCGCATACATGAGGCTTCCTACTGCCGAAGCATAAGGAACCGCCTTCATCTCCTCTATCTCCTCAGATGTTCAAGGACACATCTCCTTAGATAGAGGTACTCCATGCCTGAATGGTAGAAAACCCTTCTTAGAGTTCTGCATGCTAAAAAGCTCCATAATCGTGTGTATGTATGAAGCTTAGGATAAGCACAACACACTTTTCCTGTGATCCCTTATAACCTTAATCCCAAGGATGTGTCCCACTTCTCCCAAGTCCTTCATATCAAACTGTTTGGACAACCATACCCTTACGTCCGATAACACCTTGATATTATTGTCAATCAACAAAATGTCATCTACGTATAGTACAAGAAAAACCACTACGTTTCCATCACATCTCTTGTATACACAAGACTCATCCGGACTTTGAATAAATCCATAAGACTAGATTACCTGATCAAAGCGGATGTTCCAAGATCTCGAAGCTTGCTTCAATCCATAGATGGACCGATTAAGCTTACACACAAGATGCTCTTTGCCCTTAGTAATGAATCCCTCTGGTTGCTTCATATAGATGTTTTCCTCAAGACTTCCATTAAGGAAAGCTGTCTTGACATCCATCTGCCACACCTCATAATCCATATGAGCTGCTATGCATAAGAGAATCCGGATAGATTTAAGCATGGCTACCGGCGAAAAGGTCTCCTCATAATCGATACCCTCTTTCTAAGTATACCCCTTCGCAACAAGCCTCGCTTTGAAGGTCTCAACCTTCCCATCTATTCCTCTCTTTCTCTTATAGATCCACTTGCATCCAATGGTTTTTACACCATCGGGTGGTTCTACTAGCTCCCAGACCTGATTTGAATCCATAGATTCAATCTCAGCATTCATTGCACTTTGCCAAGATACTGCATCTTTATCTTGGATCGCCTCGTCATATGTCCAGGGATTAGGTTCATGTTCGTCAGGGACCAAATAGAAAGATTCTCCCAAGAACATGAATATATCAGGCTGTCTCACAACCCTCCCACTATGATGAGGTATCGCCTATGTATCCTCTGTGACACACAGTGTAGTGACATGTGGTATATCCTCTTGTACCGGTGGTACTAAAGAAGTGACTTCCCCTTTTAATTCCTCCAGAACAATTTTACTCTTGGGCTTGTGGCTCATCACGTAGTCTTCCTCTAGAAATCTAGTGTTCGTGCTAACGATCACCCTCTGATCTCTAGGACTATAAAACAAACCACCCTTCGTTCCTCTAGGATAGCCAATGAACATGCGCGCCATGCGAGGTTCCAACTTACCGATCGCGCCTTGACACATGTCTTTGGACTCCCCATATCCGAATATGTCTTAGACTAAGCTTTCGCCCAGTCCACAATTCTGTGGGAATAGAAGGCACTGATTTATATGGAACCAAGTTCAGAATGTACACCGTCGTATCTAGAGCATATCCTTAGAACGAATCTGGCAACTCAGAATAACTCATCATCGATCTAACCATCTCCATAAGAGTCCTATTCCTTCGCTCCACTACACCATTCTGCTGGGGTGTGCCAGGTGCAGTCAATTTGGATTGAATTCCGGCCTCTGATAAGTAGTTCCTAAACTCTCCCAAGAGGTACTCACCACCACGATCAGATCGTAGTGTCTTGATACTTTTACCTTGACGTTTCTCCACATCAGCCTTGAATTCTTTTAACTTGTCAAAGCATTCAGACTTGTGGCGCATCAGGTAAATGTATCCATATCTTGAGTAATCATCTATAAAAGAGACGAAATACTCAAAACCACCTCTAGCCTAGATAGACATAGGACCACACAAATCAGATTGAACCAATTCTAACACATCTTTGGCTCTATACCCCTTGGCCTTAAAAGGCCTCTTGGTCATCTTTCCCTCCAAGCAAGATTCGCAAGTTGGGAGATCCTCCACCACTAATGAACCCAAAGGTCCATCAGCTATCAACCTTTGAATTCTGCTTAGGTTAATGTGACCAAACCTAAGATGCCAAAGATATGTTTGGTTCATCTTTGAAGGTTCTTTTCTCTTATTGGAATTAGAAGATGAGTTATTAATTTCAATATGCATCGTGGGAGCTTTTGGTTCAAGTGTGTACAAATTTTCTATCAATGCACCCGAACAGATAATGTCCCTATTCCTTCTTATAACAACTCTATCATTAAAAGAAATAGAATATCCATCCATAAACAATTTAGAAATTGAAATTAAATTCTTTCTAAATAAGGGTACATAAAGGCAATTCTTAAGAACCAAAAGTTTATTTTTCTCAAAAGATAAATGAACTTCTCCCACTGCAACTGTCGCCACCTTCGTGGCATTGCCCAAGTACACGGTAACCTCCCCCTCAGCCAGTCGTCTAGTTTCCTGGAACCCCTGTAAAGTATTGTAGACATGATCAGTGGCTCCCGTATCTACACACCAGGTGTCGGTAGATAACACCACTAAACATGTTTCAACGACTAGACCAAAAGATATACCTTTGTTCTGCTTGCGGTTGGGGCAGTCCTTCTTCCAGTGTCCAGTCTGCTTACAAGTGAAGCACTTTCCTTTTGGCTTCTTCACTCCTACCTGAGTACCTCCCACCGCCTTCGCCCCAGTTTGTTTCTTCTTCTTCTTGCCTTTCGGCTTAGAAGTAGAAACCTTTTGGGTCACCATGGCATGTGCCTGAGCACTCTGACGAAATAGCCCCTCTGTCGCTTGGAGTTCTGTCAGAAGCTCCGCCAATGGATACAACCTTTTGTTCATGTTGTAGTTTAGGCATAACTACTCAAAACTCCTAGGTAGAGACTGGAGTATGATATCGACTTGGGTTTCCCCATCGATCTCATCTCCAAGGACCTCCAGCTCATTCAAATGAGCCATCATTTTGAGAATGTTGGGACCTATGCGCCCGCTAGAGGGGGGGTGAATAGCGCGTGTTTGTTCGTAGATGGAAATCGTTCGCGTGTTTGTCTATAATTTTTGTTAGCGCAGCGGAAACAAAGATAATAAAGCAATAACAAAAAACACAAACACACAAACGCAAGGATATAACGTGGTTCGGAACTGAACAGTTCCTACTCCACGGATCGAGCTCTAAAGAGCTCTAGCGATGCCAATGCAATCACTAATCACAAATAGTCCTTCTCGACACAAGTCGGAGGCAGAGAAACCTCGTACAAGAGATGACAATAATAATCTAAATGGATACAAGCAAATACAATAGTGAAAATACAATGCGAGCAAAGAAAACTACTTTACAAGAGCACTTTGGTTGCTTGATCTTTGGTTGCCTTGGACTAGCCTTGAAGGACTGGAAGAGCACCAACAATTCCCCTTCAAATCACCGAAGAAAAACCGCTCCTTGAGCCTTCCACAAACAGCTGCTTTTATCCTCCATCGGGCTAGATTTCCGCCTGGCAGTCGACTGCCATAAGTCCCCAGTCGACTGCCGATACTGTAGCTGTGAGACAACGGCTCAATCCACGTTGGACAAGTTCCACGGACTCTTAGCGATCGCCACCGGCCCGTAATCGGCCTTGATCGGCTCACGGGCGTTATGTGCTCGACACTCGGTGGCTGATCGGCTGCCGTCTCTTAGCGATCATTGCTCCAATGAATGCGATCGACTACCAGAGCAATTCCAGCTCTTAAATGGCAATCGAACTCAAATCGACTCACGGCAGTTGAACCGGCCATAATGCCAGTCGATTACCAACCTCAAAAATGAGGTTTTAACCCAAGTATGGTGCCCCCATACTTGCTAGACCACCCTTAGCCTAGACCTAAGCCTTCTAGCCACCTCCATCAGCCTCACGCCTCTCGGATCCCTCCAAGTCATCCATGACTTGTTCATCCATCGTGCTAGCCTCCAGGTGCTTCCCTCGGCTATGTTATGCTAACGGTGTCTACACCCCCAAGGCACATTGGACTTACGCCACCAAGACTCCGTTTGGACTTTACGCTGCCAATATCAATCCCCTTGTACTTCTCAAATGCCAAGACTCAAGCTTGGACTTTCCCTTGCCAACCCATGTTGGACTTTTCCTTGTGCCAAGTACTCAAGACTTGGACTTTCCCAAATGCCAAGTACCCATGACTTGGACTTTCCATGCCAAGTATCCATGACTTGGACTTTACCTTGCCAAGACCCATGCTTGGACTTTCCCTTAATCACATGGTCAACCCTAGTCAACCATCAAAGTCTCCCTCGAGTCAAACTCGAGTCCGGTCAAACATAACCCGGGTCGATTGCTCCAACAATCTCCCCATCAAATTAACCGACATCAATGTCAAACCACTTTGTCAAACATCAAAACATCACTCGAGTAAAACTCAAGTCTGGTCATTCGTGACCTGGGCCGATTGCACCAACAATCTCCCCCTTTTTGATGTTTGACAAAACAAACTTTGAGTTATGCCCCTAACTCAAATTCCCTTACCAATTTTCCAAATTGGTAATTTTACCTTCTCCCCCTTGTTGACATACATCAAAAAGGTTATCTCTCCAAGGAGGTCAATGTCTCATGTTCCAATGAGATCTTACAATCTCCCCCTTGATCCAAAAATACCTAGGACGCCTACCATCTTCCTAGTGATAAGTCCCATCTCACTCAAGAGAGGCAATCCTATACTCTCTCCCAATTTCCAAATTGGGTTTCTCAAACATCCCATCAATTTTCCCAATTGAGGATATTCTCCCAATAACTTCTCCCCCTTCAAGAGGAGAAACACATCCATCATCCCAAGATGGATAACTCCCCCTAAAGGCTTGCTCCCCCTTGACCATTGCACCAACAATGTCCTCGGGAAGTCCCTAAGCCAATAGAAACTCTAAACCATCAAAATTAAGGTTCTAAGTTCAAACTTGAACTTTCCATACCCTAAATTTGATACTTTGACCTAACACTTCTCCTAATCCATATCCAATGGATTTTCACCCTTTATAATGCTTCCCAAAGCATATCCTAGGGTTAGCAGTGGTTAGGGACCTTTACCATGGCTGAAAATGGGCTAAACAAACCTTGTACGAAACTTGATACGTATATTACTTATAGTCAATACAATGGGTGAAAAATATTTCAAAATTATTTTACCCATAAAATAGTGAGTTTGATACAAAACTCAAAACCATTGAAATTTTTAATGTTTTGGCCTTATTTTGTATCAACTCTATCAATGGTGATTGCTATCAAAAGATAGACTTCACCAAGGTTTTTCAAAATGATTTCAAAATGTTTTTCAAAACCTATTTTGGATAACATTTCTTGGGCTCTATGTACATGACTTGTATACAAGCTTTCCCAATGATCCACATGTTGAGTTAAGATGAGTTTGGGTTCAACTAGATGCAAACACTATGCACCTTGAACTTAACTCATATCCTAGCATCTCACATGTATCTAGGGTGTATAAATACACATACATGTCAATTGGATGTGAGATGTGGGTTTTGGTTCATTTAATCTAGGGTTTCATGCATTTCCTAGGCAACCCTACTTGATTCCCTTATAAATGGGACTTCAAGTCATGTCATTGTCCTTAGTTCAATTTTAATCAATTTAATGCATGAAATGATCATGGCATAAAGATAGCAATATTTAAGCATGGCCAATGAAACACATGACATTTAAAAACCTTAATCCTAAAACATGAACATGACATATACAATGAATAAAAGTAAGCATGATGTCATGACATGTTATATGGCAAACAAAGCATGACATATAAAATATATAGGTACAATAATACCTAAATCTTAATATTAATTGTCATTTGATATAATTCATCATATTTTTCCATATTTCTATTTTTCTCCCAAGTGTGCCAAAAACCCAAAATGGCACACCAACCTCTAAACCTAAATTGTGCCAATTTGATCATTTTATCAAACTTCTCAAATAATATTGGCACATCCTAAAATCTTTTAGGATTAAGACTCAAATGTATTTCCAAGGTGACCCTAACCTTGAAAATAACCTAAAAATGCCACCTTTATCATGGTTGAGTTAACTACCCATCCAATCAAGGTTGGCACACCTAACCCATCTAGCGTGAATCTATCACGCTCCTAGGAACCCAAAATCTATTTGAGCTCATTGGGTTTACTAGGTATTCCTTAGGGATAACCTCCCTAGATACCCTCCTAATGACCCTTCTAGGCTTGTTAGCCTTGGTCATTTGGGTTTTGCCATGGTTAACTTTAAGGATTGCCTCCCTAATAACCTTCTTAGTGGCCACCCTAGGTTTCATAGAAACCCTAGCCACTAGGCACAACCTTTGGTCAACCTTAGGGATGACTTCCCTATTGACCTTGGTCTTCCTAGACCTAATTAGTGTTCCATAATCTAATGGAACACTATGATAAGACACCTTAGGCTTAGGTTTGTGACCCAAACCATTCTTGCCCTTGAGTGACTTTTGCTTCTTGGGTCCTAAATGTTGACTTTGAGATTTTTGACCTAGAAGTTTGACTAATTGACCCTTGCATTTGATTTTGCATAACCTTAAGGGTCTTTTCAAGCTTTTCAAGCCTTGACCTCAAGGCTTGGTTCTCTAATTCTAATTGCCCAACTTTAGAATTTTGATTTGGTTTTTGGGCATGGGACTTCCTAGGCATATGCCTAGTCCATTTAGGATTGAAACCTAAGTGTTCTTGTATTTTCCTAATAGATTCCTTAGGTAAGGTTTTTCTAGGGACATTAGTCCCAAATTTCTCCTTATTTCCTAAGTGGACATTTTTAGCACCTAAACACATATGTCTATTACTTCTAGCATGCTTTTCATGTACAATAGCAAGAGAATTGAAACTCCTAGCATGCTTTTGCCTATTAACTAAAGAAGGTGCATTATTGAAATATGCATTAGGGTTTGCCTTGGATGCTCCCCCTACATTTGTAGCTCCCTCTTTGGCCTTTTTGCTCCCCCTACGACATTGATTCCTATAATGTCATTTTGAGTTGCACTTGAAGCATATGATGTGCTCCTTGCCTTTAGGTGTTGGGGAACCGACATCCTTTGACTTTTGTTGACTTTTGGACACCGGAGGAGCTTTTCTTACTCTCTTTGGGCATTTGCTCTTGTAATGCCCACTTTCCCTACACTCAAAACAAGTTATGTGATTTTTATTCAAACCTAAATTGCTTGAGTTACCTAGGGTATTTGTGGTGGGTGCCGGAGTGGAAACTTCTTCATCTTGACCGGATGTGGAAGCTTCTTCTTGATGTTCCGGTGTTGAAGTTCTCTCCTCCCCCTCAATCCTTGAGGTGGATGCTTCCTCCACTGCTTCTACCTCTTCAGATCCGGATGTTGATTCCCTATCAACCTCCGAATCCTCTAGCTCTTTGGATGTTTCTTCTTGAGCTTGAGAGGGTGATGGTCCTTCTTCTTCTTCTTCTTCTTCTTGGATTGATGATGGATTTTCATGAAGCTTTGCCACTTGGCTCCACAACTCCTTAGCATCCATGTAGTCCCCTACCATACACACAATCTCATTAGGGACCAAATCAAGGATAAATTTTATTACCTTCATGTTTTTCTCGAAGGCTTAGAGTTGATCTTCACTCCACTTCTTCTTCTTGAGGAACCCTCCCTTTGGTCCTATTGGATAGCTATATCCCTCCATTAAAATGGATCATTCTTCGAAGTCCCTCATTATTAAGAAATCTTCGATTCTTTCCTTCCATTGTCTAAAACCTTCTTGTCCATAGAAGGTATATGGGATAGGTGTGTTGATATCCCATCCCAATTGTCCTTGAACTTCCATCTTTTACCCTCTAGCTTGCTCCCTTCATTGTTAGACTTAGAAGAGCGGCCTCGCTCTGATACCACTTGTTGGGACCTGTGCGCCCGCTAGAGGGGGGGGTGAATAGCGCGTGTTTGTTCGTAGATGGAAATCGTTCGCGTGTTTGTCTACAATTTTCGTTAGCGCAGCGGAAACAAAGATAATAAAGCAATAACGAAAAACACAAACACAAAGAATATAATGTGGTTCGGAACCGAACAATTCCTACTCCACGGATCGAGCTCTAAAGAGCTCTAGCGATGCCAATGCAATCACTAATCACAAATAGTCCTTCTCGACACAAGTCGGAGGCGGAGAAACCTCGTACAAGAGATTACAACAATAATCTAAACGGATACAAGCAAATACAATAGTGAAAATACAATGCAAGTAAAGAAAACTACTTTACAAGAGCACTTTGGTTGCTTGATCTTTGGTTGCCTTGGACTAGCCTTGAAGGACTGGAAGAGCACCAACAATTCCCCTTCAAATCGCCCAAGAAAAATTGCTCCTTGAGCCTTCCACGAACAGCTGCTTTTATCCTCCATCGGGCTGGATTTCCGCCTGGCAGTCGACTGCCATAAGTCCCCAGTCGACTGTCGATACTGTAGCTGTGAGACAACGGCTCAATCCACATTGGACAAGTTCCAACGGGACTCTTGGCAATCGACTGCCAACATTGGCGATGTCATTGCCGATGTCGTAATCGGCGATCGGCTCACGGGCGTTCTGCTCGACACTCGGTGGCGGTCGACTATCTTCTCTTGGCGGTCATTGCCGTCGACATCGATCATTGCTCGATGAGCGATCATTGCGAGCAATTCCAGCTCTTAAACGGCAGTCGAACTCAAATCGACTCACGGTAGTCGAACCGGCCATAATGCCAGTCGACTGCCAACCTCAAAAATCAGGTTTTAACCCAAGTATGGTGCCCCCATACTTGCTAGACCACCCTTAGCCTAGACCTAAGCCTTCTAGCCACCTCCATCAGCCTCACGCCTCTCGGATCCCTCCAAGTCATCCATGACTTGTTCATCCATCGCGCTAGCCTCCAGATGCTTCCCTCGGCTATGTCATGCTAACGGTGTCTACACCGCCAAGGCACATTGGACTTATGCCTCTAAGACTCCGCTTGGACTTTACGCCGCCAATATCAATCCCCTTGGACTTCTCAAATGCCAAGACTCAAGCTTGGACTTTCCCTTGCCAACCCATGTTGGACTTTTCCTTGTGCCAAGTACTCAAGACTTGGACTTTCCCAAATGCCAAGTACCCATGACTTGGACTTTCCATGCCAAGTATCCATGACTTGGACTTTACCTTGCCAAGACCCATGCTTGGACTTTCCCTTAATCACATGGTCAACCCTAGTCAACCATCAAAGTCTCCCTCGAGTCAAACTCGAGTCCGGTCAAACAATCTCCCCATCAAATTAACCGACATCAATGTCCAACATCAATGTCAAACCACTTTGTCAAACATCCTATGTCAAACATCAAAACATCACTCGAGTCAAACTCGAGTCTGGTCATTCATGACCTGGGCCAATTGCACCAACAGAGAACATGATCCCTCACGGGTGTTCCCTCGATCATGATGGTCGTCATCAAGTTTCTCATGGCTTCTTGCCTCGCAGCTCGATTCTGGTGTCCGAAAAGCTCGTTGAGATTGAGCATCATATCATAAGCAGTGGGCATGGCTTGATGCTGATGTTGGAGTACATTTGACATAGATGCCGAAATGTAACACCGTGTCATCTCATCGGCCTTGATTCACTTCCTATAGCTCTCTCTCTCCTTTTCCCCAGAATCATCTGCAGGCTTGGGAGGGCACTCTTCGAGGAGTACATATTTGTATTCCTCAGCAATCAAGACAATGTCTAAATTCCTCTTCCAATCTACATAGCTGGGTCCAGTAAGTTTGTTCTCTTTTAGTATCACAGCAAGTGGGTTGAAAGTCATTTTGAAAGAAAACCTAAGAATCACATAAATCAAAACATTAGATTTCAAAAAATTATTGATTCCTCAAACAATAAATTTTTAAAATCAACCAACACCTCTAAACACCGAGAATATCGTATGCCACAATAGTGTGGACGTATACGAATTCTACATTTGTAAGAGGAGGTTTTACCCATTAATTTTACTATCTTGTCAACCTAACTTTTTGACAAGTAAAATTAATAGTTGGTTCCTCTTTGGCCCTACAAATAAAAGCAGTGACTCCGATGGAGAGGATACTTATATTTGTATCTAAGTGTTCACCATTACTTGGTACCAAGGTAATTATCTCGAGTTATGTGCCTTCCAATGGTGAAGTGCACACGCTCCTCGATAATTCCTTATAACCATATTTGACCTTGTGATCTGCAAACAAACTCATCCGATGTGGAGGAAGGCACTCAAAGCCAACGCGCAAGTTTGTTTGCATCACTTGTCAAATTGTAATGGAGGCCATGGGAATTTAAAAAAAAAATCCCTTTCCCACTTAGTAATTTGAAAATGAGGAATTTTCCTAGCCTACGACATACATATCAAAAAAAAAGAAATAAATATGAAAAATAAAATTTTTCCAACTATTATGGCTTTTGTCTTCAATATGTCTCCCGTCACATCACCATCTCGTCCGCTCCTCCTACGCCATGTACATGAAACTAAAACCTATTTTAATTTACATCCATCGATCGTATACTCCACGAGGGAGTGTACATGAAATCTTGATCAAAAGTAAAATAAAATAAAGAGCGGCTAAACAATGTCATATTTAATTTACAAAAACTAAATACTAGCCTCGTTAACCCCGAGGATTCAACAAAATAAACATTTACACACATCCAATCACATACACACATATGGCCATAATAGTCGGATCTTACACCTGTTGGGTTTCCGGCACCGCGGCGTGTGTGTGTTCGATCACGTTTCGTAAACATGAACACAGCGGAAGCAATAAAAATAATAAATCTACATTTATTACAACACACACAACACACACATGCATATTACAACAAGTGCAGACATAACCGTAAATTTAAATTTGCAATAAAAGGAAATTTATCTACGTTATACCTTTCGTATGACGTGTAGCGGGAACGGCATCAACCGGAATGATCCTCGCTAGAATCGTCTCTATCCGTATCCATGCCGAGTTCCTCGGGATGACTTCGCTAAGCCACGAGCTTCGTCTTCGTACGGGTTACTAGCCTCGTGTTGAAGACGACGTGATCGAGAGATGATCACGATCCGAATCCAAATTCGGATCCTGTCTGAGTTCTCAAAACTTCGTTTCTCCGGAGAGGTATTCGTCAACCAATTGGCCGAATCGCCGTCCTCCACCTTAGAGGATTACCGGAGATCGAATCCCCGGTAGTTTAGCCGCTGTCAGAGCTCAAACCGTCGTCCAAACGACGCTCCGACGAGAGGAGAACAAGCTGTCCAGAAAACTGGACAGCTTTGGAGGAGGAGTAGGCGCCGGCCAAAACAAGGAAGCCAAGTGCTCACCTTTTCACCGAAGCCTAGGAAGATCACTGGAGGGTCGCCGGAGGATCACCAGCTGAAGCTTGGACGCCGGAAAGGACTTGGACGGCAGCACAAAAGCTGGGCGGCAACTCCCTCAATGGGGTGGCCGGCAATTCCTTGCTAGGGTTTTTGGATTAGGGCTTAATTATCCCTTAAGCCCTCTTTTATAGAGAACTAATTCTCTTAATGGTAATTGGATCATAACCATTAGGCCCGTTAACCCGCTCCATTAAGATAAGTTAAAATAAACCAAACCATGATGGTTTATTTTAAGTTAAAACGAACCGAACCAACTTTTGGTTCATTCGTTTAAAATAAACCAAACCCTTTGGTTTATTCTCCTCCATTGGATTAGAACCAAACCATTTTGGTTCATCCATTATGTCTTCATAAGACACGGCCCATCCATGCTTCCATTGCGACTGAAACGATTTCATGCTCGCTTCATGTTTGGTCCAACCAAACCTAGTTTCTCTCGGTCTGAGAATCCCATTCTCAAGCTCGTTTTAAATTCTTTGGATTACGCTCGTTGTGCGTGTGACCAAATAGGTTCTCGGTTTATGTTGGCCGTCTATAATTAACCATTAATTATAGAACGATCATGAGTGGCACCTAGTAGTACATCATGATCCCCAATTAGCGAAAGATCAATGGTTGATCGAACTATTTACGAAACCCTTCAGTAGCTCGAATGATTCGTGCCCCATTCCCTTCACTCATCTTATACCCACTTGGTTCGAGGACATGGTCTATAGTATCGATCCCCACTAAGGTGACTCGTCACACCTAAGCCCAGTATCATTTCCTCGTCCTCACAGTTCTAGATTTACTCCACATGTATCGAAGAGTACCTTACTCTAAACATGTAATGCTTTGGCCAAAGACTTTAGTAACAATCCGACGAGAGGCCATGGGTATACATCTCCTCGCAAGGAGTGGTGAATCCTTTATAAGCTATTCAAACACCTTCGATCACTTCGACTTATACCCAATCATCCCGGGTCCACATCTCCTTAGAGATGTTTGCTTAAGATGTCAAAGCATAAGTCTCCATGATCAAGATGACTTGAATACATGAAGTCGAAGGAACATCGCACTTAAGCTCAGTAAGAACTTCATTGACATATCTATATGTAGAGAACCATATGCATTCTTAAGGTTGGTCACTCGAATGAACTAGTTACCATAACTAGCATCCCGGATTAACTCCGGACATCACTATGTCTCCTGCAAGTGATAATCAGGTGCTTGGATACACCAAGGAGTATACCTCGTGCTAGTCTCGACAGAATTGATGGTGTCCAAATCCATCAATTCATCGACTAGGGATAATTTCGATACATCACAATTACACATGTAGAGATACTCACTAGTTGTGATCCAATCACAAATTCTCTCATGCTGTGAATCGTATCGTGGACATTCAGTAAATGAGTTTAAGATCCAATCAAATACATAAAACATGTATACTCAAATAGTGAATCTTCATTTATCATATAAATGGTTCATACATAAGGCGATTGCCTTAGGACATCTCTCATATATTACTAACAGACTACCACTTGGCCTAATGTCAATCGCTATGGTATCCAATACCATAGGAACTAATATGACCCTCAAACTTACTTTGAGGTAATGCTTTGGTCAAAAGATCCGCTAAGTTCCTTTCAGTGGGAATTTTCTCGATTTGTATTTCGTTCCTACTGATGATCTCTATGATAAGATGATAGCGGCGAAGCACATGTTTGGATCATTGATGAGACCACATCAAGTTCAGAGATGAACTTCTTGATCCAAACCGCTTCCTTTGCTGCTTCCAAAGCTGCAATGTATTCTGCCTTAGTGGCAGAATCCGCTATAGTGTCAAGCTTGGAACCTTTCTAACTTATTGCGCCTCCATTCCAGGTGAATACATACCCAGACTAAGACATGGAATCATCCTTGTCTGTCTGGATCTGGTATCCGTATACCCACGTATCACCATGTACCCTTCTCCATATATTAGGAACGCATCCTTAGTTCTTCTTAAGTACTTAAGGATCGTCTTAACAGTCACCCAATGATCCATTCCTGGATCAGACTGGTATCTGCTCGTGACATTCAGAGCATACGATACATCGGGCCTCGTACGTAACATAGCATAAATGATAGATCCTATTGCGGATGCATAGGGAATCTTACTCATGCAAATCTTCTCGTCTTCTGTGCACGGACACATAGACTTCGAAAGGTGTATCCCATGCCTGATGGGTAGAAAACCTTTCTTGGATTCCGACATGCTAAACCTCTTTAGCACTCGGTCTATATATGTAGACTACGAAAGACCAAGCAACCGTTTCGATCTATCTCTACATATCTTAATCCCGAGGATGTAGGTTGCTTCTCCCAGGTCTTTCATGGAGAATGTCTTGGATAACCAAACCTTCACTGACTGTAAGATTGAAACATCATTTCCTATAAGTAGTATGTCATCGGCATACAATACTAGGAATACGACTGCACTCCCACTAACCTTCTTGTACACACAAGGTTCGTCTAGATTTTGTGAGAAATCAAACTTTTTGATTGTCTCATCAAAATGGATATTCCAGCTCCTGGATGCTTGCTTCAATCCATAAATGGACCGTCGCAATTTGCATACCTTGGTTTTATCAACCGATGTGAATCCCTCAGGCTGTATCATATACACATCCTCGAGCAGGTTTCCATTAAGAAAAGTTGTTTTCACATCCATCTGTCATATCTCATAATCATAATGAGCCGCTATGGCCAGGAGCATCCGAATGGATTTAAGCATAGCTACAGGCGAATAGGTTTCGTCATAATCAACACCTTGTTTTTGACGATATCCTTTCGCCACTAATCTAGCTTTATAGGTAATCACATTACCATCCATGTCGGTTTTCTTCTTGAAAACCCACTTTCACCCTATAGGCTTTATCCCTTTAGGTGGGTCAACCAAGTTCCAAACTTGGTTTTCATACATGGAATCCATTTCCGACTTCATGGCACCAAGCCACTTATCCCTTTCTGAACTTGTCAGCACTTCTTCATAACTAGTAGGCTCCTCATCATCAATGAGTAACACGACGTTCGATTCACTTACGAGAAATCCATATCTCTCAGGAATATTGCGTGTTCTACCAGATCTACGAAGATGTGGTGTTACAATAGGTCCAGCCGATTGCTCATCACTATGAGTTGTTATCAATGTCTATTTGAGTCTCGTGAGCCTCCTCAAGCTCGACGACACTCCCACTGTTTTCTTGCAAGAGAAACTCTTTCTCGAGAAACACAGCATGCCTTGAAACAAACACCTTTTGTTCCACAGGATGATAGAATTGGTAACCCCTTGTTTCCTTAGGGTATCCAATAAATAGACATTTATCAGACTTAGCATCCAATTTGTCTGATACAGTCCGCTTCACATAAGCAAGACAACCCCATATCTTTAAGTAAGATACATGAGGTTTCTTACCATTCCATATCTCATATGGAGTAGTTGAGACTACCTTGGTAGGCATTCTGTTTAACAAGTAAACAGCTGTCTGAAGTGCATAGCCCCAAAAGGACTTGGGAAGAGTCGCATCATTCATCATTGACCTGACCATGTCCAACAAGGTCCGGTTATGCCTCTCAGATACACCATTATGCTGTGGTGTATATGGCGGAGTCCATTGAGACAATATACCATTGTCTCTTAGATAATCAAGAAACTCTTGACTTAAGTATTCACCACCTCGATCCGATCGAAGTATTTTAATACTCTTATCATGTTTTTTCTCTACTTCATTTCTGAATTCTTTGAACCTTTCAAAGGCTTCAGACTTGTGTTTCATCAAGAACACATACCCAAACCGTGAGTGATCATCGGTAAAGGTAATGAAGTAGCTATAGCCTCCTAATGCTTGAGTTGACATAGGTCCACATACATCAGTATGTATTAGACCTAGTAACTCTCCCACTCGTTCACCTTTTCCTGTAAAAGGTAACTTAGTCATCTTGTCTTTTAAGCATGATTCGCATGTATCGTATGAATCCAATTCAAACGATTCCAGAATTCCACATCAGTGTAATTCGGACATGTGTTTCTTGCTTACATGGCCAAGACGACAATGCCACATATAGGAGTCTAATTGATTATCCTTTCGAGCACGCTTGTTGCTCGCTTCGATATTGAAAATGTCACTGGATACATCCAACTTATAAATACCATTGCTTAAAGTTCCAGTCCCATAAAGAACTCCATTCAAAGTTATGTAACAACAATTGTTACTAAAAGTCAAATGGTGACCATTTCTATTTAAACAAGAAATAGAAATGATGTTCTTTATAAACGAAGGAACATAAAAGCAATTGTCCAGTTTTAAGACAAGTCCTATAGGGAGTTTCAACAAATACGTTCCGATGGCGAGTGCAGCAACCTTTGCTCCATTCCCAACACGTAAATTTTGATTCTCCCTTGACGAGTCTTCTTCTATTCCTTAGCCCATGTATGTCATTACATATATGTGAGCCACACCTAGTATCCAATACCCAAGTGTCTGAGGAAATAGAATGACAATCAATAACGAAGATATGTGAAAAGATGGAGCATCTTATGCCTTATTCTTCTTCACGGACTCAAGATAAATCTTGCAATTTCTTCGCCAATGGCCCTACTTGCCATAATTATGGCAAGTGCCCTTTTTAGCTGGTTCTGCCTTTTTAGCCTTTTTCTTCTTCCCCTTCTGTTGTTCCTTTGACTCCCTCTTAGAACCTTTTTTCGAGGAATCAACTAACAACACCGTCCCCTACTCATGCTTCTCAGAAGGCTCCACAGTCTTCAGCATGTTGAGCAGTACCACAGATGAACCTCCTTGCATCTCAGAGGTGAAGAGGAGCTTGGAGACTTCGAACCTTTCGAATCTCACTTGCTTATCAAACAACTCATAAAGATGAAGGACTACGATATGAGCATCCATATGCTCATGCTGCTTTCGTAGCTTGGGTTCCATCGCGGCTAGCATGATGCAACTTGTCAGTTCAGAATCAGTCACATTTTTCTGATAGACCAACAATTGGTCCGGAGTTGCATCGTCACTAGGATAGGCGGGAAGAGGCGCTTCGAGGACATATACAAGCTTTTCACCTTAAGAACAATTCTCAAGTTTCTAAGCCAGTCCAAGAAGTTTGGCCCAGTCAATTTATTCGAATCCAAAATGGAATGCAAATTCAAAGACATCATGATCAATCTTAGAAATACAAAACGAGCATATATGAGAAAATGATTTTTAAAATGCATCAATATACATTTATAAATCCCATTCATTTTTCGAATTTCAAAAACCCCAAAATCACTTCGGGAGATCGTAGGTCCATCTCCGAATGGGCTGATATCCATCATAGTTATGAACAACCTTGGAGAGAGTCCAACAAGCCATTCATAACTACGACGGTAGGTATCAACTATACCGATTGCATATCACGTATATGCAACTATCACAATGTGCTATCAACTAATTGAATGTTCACACATACATCGGGTTGTTAACACATTAACAAGTATGCATCATATGCATAGCACCCAACTTCACCTCCCTTTACATCGACCTTGGAGAGAGTCCAACAAGATGATGCTCCAAGTTAAAGCCAACCCATTAATCGGGAAATAGTTTTAATATGGTTAGAACACATTCAACCAATTAGCCCAGCTTGGAGAGAGTCCAACAACCAAAGCTAACGATTGACCTCTGACTCTTACCATATTAGTATTAAACTATTCCATGGTTTGAACATGTTCGGGTTCGAGCCAGGCTTGGAGAGAGTCCAACAACCCAAACAAGAAACGGAACTCTGGTTCTAACCATATTAATGGAAGGTGTAGGCTTTAATATTGTTTAAGGGTTTTATGTCTCATCCTCTTTGCATGCAAATAACTATTATCTACATGGCATAGCATACATGGCATACATCTACATGTCACGACACGCATGGCATAATGTTATGCATCTAATGCAATTACATGGCATACAATTATGTCATGTATATATTTCCTTATATGTCATAACTATTTATGGAAATAAAATATGTTTAAGATTTGATTCTCCAAATCAAATTATAATTAAATTAGGAAACAAATTTCCAAATCTAATCACATATTTTATTTATGGAATTATTTGATTAAGGAAAATCTATTTAGGAAACCAATTTCCTAAATCATTAAAACTACTTATGGAAATAAAATATTTTAAGATTTGATTTCCCAAATCAAATCATGATTAAATTAGGAAACAAATTTCCAGAATCTAATCAAATATTTTATTTATGGAAAATATCAATTTCCATAAATACTTCCAACTTTCCAAAAGTGAAAGATTTCCATAAATACTTCTAGACTTTCCAAAATTGAAAAATTCCCATAAATACTTCTAAATTTCCAAAATTAGAAAATTTCCAGATATACATTATGACTATCGCAAAACCATTTTTACGATTATGTCGAAACACAACTAGCTCGATACCCTTTGTTGGGTTTTAGACACATGACAGTGTGTGTTCGATCACGTTTAAGTAAACATGATCCGGCTATTCAAACACCTTCGATCATTTACTTATACCCAATCATCCGGGTCCACATCTCCTTAGAGATGTTTGCTTAAGATGTCAAAGCATAAGTCTCCATGATCAAGATGACTTGAATCTGCAAGTCAAAGGAACATCGCACTTAAGCTACATAAGAACTTCATTGACATATCTATATATGCAGAGAACCATATGAAGTCTTACGGCTGGTCACTCCAATGAACTAGTTACCATAACTAGCATCCACGATTAACTCCGGACATCACTATGTCTCCAGCCAGTGAGAATAAGCTTCTTGGATACACCAAGGAGTATACCTCGTGCTAGTCTCGACAGAATTGATGGTGTCCAAATCCATCAATTCATTGACTAGGGATAATTCCGATACATCACAATTACACATGTAGAGATACTCACTAGTTGTGATCCAATCACAAATTCTCTCATGCTGTGAATCGTATCGTGGACATTCAGTAAATGAGTTTAAGATCCAATCAAATACATAAAACATGTATACTCAAATAGTGAATCTTCATTTATCATATAAATGGTTCATACATAAGGCGATTGCCTTAGGACATCTCTCATATATTACTAACAACGCTTGCAACCAAAGAGTTAAACTACGCATATCCTACTATTATCTGGCACATATAATATATGAAAAGTGCATAAAAATTAACCGAATCCTAAATACACAAAATCGGAAACCTTGGCTCTGATACCAATTGTAAGAGTTGGTTTCATTGATCCGTGAGAGGAAACTTCGCTTCCTACTTCACCTTGGTCATTTGTTCATGGCGATCCCATCGATGTCCCCGGATTAAAAATTTAATCCTAGACAAAAGGGATTGGCCAAACAACCAAGTCATCGTCGTGCTATTCGTTTAGAGAGGTCACTTGAACAAACTCGTTGTTCAAGCGACCAACCTCTATCCTATGAGTAGCCACGGAATAGACGATGTTCGAATCACCGGCTTTTGTGTTTCGGGATCCAAGTATTATTTAGCCATATACAGATTTATAACATTCTTATAATTGAAAAACAAAAACAAGCAAGAAACAAAAGAGAAAAGAGAATAGATATACCTCTTGATCTTCTAATGTATGACCTTCCTCCTTTTGGACGTCGTATAGGCGACGATCTACCAAAAGTCGAAGCTCCTAGATCGCAAATCTTCCTTCCTTGCTCTTCCAAAGCAAAAGGAAGAATAGAAACAATGTTCTTCTCCTCCCTAAAACCAACCAACAAGGAACAAAAGAGATCCTTACCACAAGCCAACTAGGAGGAGGAGTTAGTGGTGGAATCCGACCAAGACACCAAGGGAAGCCCTATATCTTGTTTCCACCACCTGAGGAGAAGGAGAAGAGAGCTTTTGGTTGCTGGCCAAGGGCTGGAAAGGGGCTAGAAAGGAGCTGGACGCCAGCCAATGGAGAAGGAAGAAGAAAAGAACACCTTCCTTATTTGGTGCCGCCCTAGCCTCCAAACCCTAACCCTAATCCTATCTCAACTAGGATTCTTTCTCTTGCCGCCCAAAGCCTAGCTCTCTTAGATGATGATCTTCACGCCAACCCCATCCCCTCCTTTTATAGAGTTTAGGGATAAGTCATGATTTAATCTCCTCCATTGGTTCTAGGGATTTAATCTCAACCGTCGGATCTAGAGATTTAATCTCAAATGTCGGATCTTAGAGATTTAATCTCTACCTATGGATCTTAGAGTTTTGTTTCTATCCATTGGATCTAAGCTTCATGAGGTGTTAATAGGCTACATTAGGGACCATGAGGAGTAGTTGGATCTTGGCTACCCATGGATCAAGCCCACATAAAGTCCGATCCACTAATAATGATCTAATCCACTAAAGAATCATCATTGATCTACCACACCAAACCCCATATGATAATATGGGCTCCATATATTATTTGTACATTTTCTCCCCGTGTTTAAAATCTTGAATGTCCGACGATTAATTAATTTACTGACCATTAATTAATCAACATCTAACTCCATGAGTAGTACCACTCAACCTTTTCATCATGCCGGACCAAGTCCACCTGCAGGGTTTACATGATGAACCTTATGAGCTTCTCAAGGGGACATCATCATCCTAATATATAGGACACGGTTTCCTCCTATAATCAATAAAACACCATATAAATAATATCATCTCCCAACTTACCGAGCCTATCGATTTAATCTATAAATCTCGCCCATTGGTAAATCAAAGAGATGAGTACTAAGTATATGTGCCCGTTATTATATCGGGATTAAGAGTATGTACAATATAATATCTGAGGTCCGATTCGATTATGTAGTCAGCAATAAATCGAATCACCTCTAAGTCGGTCCTGCTCAATACACACAAAGTGCACTAGTGTGATTCTATGGTCAAGACAAACCAATACTAAATCACACTACCACCATTCCGATGGTTTGTCCAAAGTCATCTCGGTTGTGAGCCTTTACTTATACTTTTCAAGGAGCCGATAACATGATCTCCCGTGTGACACCACACACTATATTATCTACAATATAAAGTATTAGACAATATTGCATAACCATAAAAATATGCAAACAATGATCATGTGATTCTTAATTCAAAATAAAAGATGTTCATACAAAAGATAGACTTTTTAGTATACATCCCTACACCACTTATACTAAAAGACTATGATGTCCTTCAACTGCCATACATCTGATCCCCATTCCCTCCACATGCCTATCAAAAGCTCTCATCGGAAGGGCCTTAGTGAAAGGATCCGATGCAATCTTGGCCACAGCATCTTCTCCTCTCTTTAAGATTTCTTGTATCAGGTGGTACTTGCGCTCTATGTGCTTACTTTCCTTATGGGCTCGTTGTTATTTCGAGTTTACAACTGCACCACTATTATCACAATAAATTGTGATAGTTCTGGGCAAACCAGAAATCACATCCAAGTCCATCAAGAAGTTCCTGAGCCACACAACTTCTTTGGCGGCCTCAGAGGCTGCCACATACTCAGCTTCTATGGTAGAGTCCGCCACGCATTTCTGCTTGACACTCCTCCATACAATGGCTCCACCTCCCAAAGTAAACACAAAACCTGAGGTAGACTTACTATTATCCCTGTTTGATTGGATGTCAGAATCTGGGTAACCCACAGGGAGTAATTGGTCTGCCTAGTAAACTAGCATATAATCCCTAGTCCTTCTCAGGTACTTCAATATAAGCTTTACCACAATCCAATGTCCCTATCCTGGATTACTCTGATATCTGCTAACCATGCCCACGGCAAAGCAAATATCTGGTCTCGTGCATAGCATCGCATACATGAGGCTTCCTACTGCCGAAGCATAAGGAACCGCCTTCATCTCCTCTATCTCCTCAGATGTTCTAGGACACATCTCCTTAGATAAAGGAACTCCATGCTTGAAAGGTAGAAAACCTTTCTTGGAGTTCTGCATGCTAAAACGATCCATAATCGTGTCTATGTATGAAGCTTGGGATAAGCACATCCTCCTTTTCTTGCGATCCCTTATAACCTTGATCCCAAGGATGTGTCCCACTTCTCCAAAGTTCTTCATATCAAAATGTTTGGACAACCATACCCTTACGTCCGATAACACCTTGACATTATTTCCAATTAATAAAATGTCATCTACGTATAGTACAAGAAATACCACTACGTTTTCGTCACATCTCTTGTATACACAAGACTCATTCGGGCTTTGAATAAATCCATAAGACTGGATTACCTCATCAAAGCGAATGTTCCAAGACCTCGAAGCTTGCTTCAATTCATAAATGGACCGATTAAGCTTACACACAAGATGCTCTTTGCCTTTAGAAAAGAATCCCTCTGGTTGCTTCATATAGATGTTATCCTCAAGACTTCCATTAAGGAAAGCTGTCTTGACATCCATCTGCCACACCTTATAATCCATATGAGCTGCTATGCATAAGAGAATCCGGATAGACTTAAGCATGGCTACCGACGAAAAGGTCTCCTCATAATCGATACCCTCTTTCTGAGTATACCCCTTTGCAACAAGCCTCGCTTTGAAGGTCTCAACCTTCCCATCTATTCCTCTCTTTCTTTTGTAGATCCACTTGCATCCAATGGTTTTTACACCATCGGGTGGCTCTACTAGCACCCAGACCTAATTCGAATCCATAGATTCAATCTCAGCATTCATTGCTCTTTGCCAAGATACTGCATCTTTATCTTGGATTGCCTCGTCATATGTCCAGGGATTAGGTTCATGTTCGCCAGGGACCAAATCAGAAGATTCTCTCAAGAACATGAATCTATCAGGCTATCTCACAACCCTCCCACTACGACGAGGTATCTTTTGTGTATCCTCTGTGACACGCGGTGCAGTGACTTGTGGTATATCCTCTTGTACCAGTGGTACTGAAGAAGTGAATTCCCCTTTTAATTCTTCCAGAACAATTTTACTTTTGGGCTTGTGGCTCATCACATAGTCTTCCTCTAGAAATTTGGTGTTCGTGCTAATGATCACCCTCTGATCTCTAGGACTATAAAACAAACCACCCTTCGTTCCTTTAGGATAGACAACGAACATGTGTACTTCTGTACAAGGTTCCAACTTACCAGCATCTGCCTTCAGCACATGTGTTGGACTCTCCCAAATCCGAATATGTCTTAGACTAGGCTTTCGTTCAGTCCATAATTCTGTGGGAGTAGAAGGCACTGATTTAGATGGAACCAAGTTCAGAATGTACACCGTCGTATCTAGAGCATATCCCCAAAACAAATCTGGCAACTTAGAATAACTCATCATCGATCTAACCATCTCTATAAGAGTCCTATTCCTTTGCTCTGCTACACCATTCTGCTGAGGTGTGTCAGGTGCAAACAATTGGGATTGAATCCCAGCCTCTGATAAGTAATTCCTAAACTCTCCCAAGAGGTACTCACCACCACGATCAGATTGTAGTGTCTTGATACTTTTACCTTGACGTTTCTCCACATCAGCCTTGAATTCTTTGAACTTGTCAAAGCATTCAGACTTGTGGCACATCAAGTAAATATATCCATATCTCGAATAATCGTCTATAAAAGAGATGAAATACTCAAAACCTCCTCTAGCCTGGACAGACATAGGACCACACAAATTAGAATGAACCAATTCTAACACATTTTTTTGGCTCTATACCCCTTGGCCTTAAAAGGCCTCTTGGTCATTTTACCCTCCAAGCAAGATTCGCAAGTTGGGAAATCTTCCACCACTAATGAACCCAAAGGTCCATCAGCTATCAACCTTTGAATTCTGCTTAGGTTAATGTGACCAAGCCTAAGATGCCAAAGATATGTTTGGTTCATCTTTGAAGGTTCTTTTCTCTTATTGGAATTAGAAGATGAGTTATTAATTTCTATATGCATCGTGGGAGCTTTTTGTTTAAGTGTGTATAAATTTCCTATCAATGTACCTGAACAGATAATGTCCCTATTCCTTTTTATAATAACTCTGTCATTAAAAGAAATAGATTATCCATCCATAAATAATTTAGAAACCGAAATCAATTCTTTCTAAATAAAGGTACATAAAGGAAATTCTTAAGAACCACAAACTTTATATTTCTTGAAAGATAAATAAACGTCTCCCACTGCAACAACCGCCACCTTCGTGGCATTGCCCAAGTAAGCGGTAATTTCCCCTTTAACTAGTCATTGGGTTTCCTGGAACCCCTGCAAAGTATTGCAGACATGATCAGTGACTCCCATATCTACACTCCAGGTGCCGGTAGATAATACCGCTAACCATGTTTCAATGACTAGACTAAAGGATATACCTTTGTTCTGCTTCGGATTGGGACAGTCCTTCTTCCAATGTCCATCCTGCTTGTAAGTGAAGCACTTGCCTTTCGGCTTCTTCACTCGTCCCTGAGATCCTCCTACCACCCATGCCCCAGCTTGTTTCTTCTTCTTCTTGCCTTTCGGCTTAGAAGTATAAATCTTTTGAGCAATCATGGCCTGAGCCTGAGCAAGCCTTTTTGTCGACTGGAGAATAATATCGACCTGGGTTTACCCATTGATCTCAGCTCCAAGGACTTCCAGCTAATTCGCAGGCTTAGAAGGACACTCTTCGAAGAGTACATACTTGTACTCCTCAGCAGTTAAGACAATATCTAGATTCCTTTTTCCAATCAACATAATTATGTACAGTAAGTTTATTTTCCTGTAGTATCACAGCATGTGGACTGAAAGTCATTTTTGAAAAACCTAAGAATCACATAGATCATTACTTTAGATTTCAAAAAATTATTGATTCCTCAAACAATAAAATTTTAAAATAAACCAACACCTCAAAACACCGAGAATATCATATGCCACGATCGTGTGGATGTATACGAATTCTACATTTGTAAGAGGAGGTTTTACCCATTAATTTACTATCTTGTCAACCTAAATTTTTGACAAATAAAATTAATAGTTGGTTTCTCTTCGGCCCTACAAATAAAAGCAGTGACTCCGATGGGGAGGATACTCCTATTTGTATCTAAGTGTTCACCATTACTTGATACCAAGGAAATTATCTCGGGTTATGTGCCTTCCGATGGGGAAGTACACACGCTTCTAAATAATTCCTATAACCATATCTGACCTTGTGATCTGCAAAAAAACTCATCCGATGGGGAGGAAGGCACTCAGAGCCGACGCGCAAGTTTGTTTGCATCACATGTCAAATCGTAATGGAGGCCGTGGGAATTTATAAAAAATATCCCTCTCCCACTTAGTAGTTTAAAATTGAGGAATTTTCTAGCCTACAACATGCATATCAAACAATAAGCAATAAATATGAAAAATAAATTATTTTCCAACTATTATGGCATTTGTCTTCAATATGTCTCCCGTCGCATCGCCATCTCATCAGCTCCTCCTATGCCATGTATGAGCCATCCGGAGATCCGAGCCGAGACCAAAAACTATTTTAATTTACATCCATCGATCCTATACTCCACGAGGGAGTGTACATGAAATCTAGATCAAAAGTAAACTAAAATAAAAAGAGTTGCTAAACAATGTTGTATCTAATTTACAAAAAATTAAATACTAGCCTCGTCAACCCCGAGGATTCAACAAAATATACACATACAATCACATACACACATATGGACATAATAGTCGGATCTTATGCCTGCAACCAAAGAGTTAAACTATGCATATCCTAATATTATCCGGCACATATAATATATGAAAAATGCATAAGAGTAACCGAATCCTTAAACACACAAAACCGGAAACTGTGGCTCTGATACCAGTTGTTGGTTTTGCCCGGAAGCTCTGATACCAATTGAAGGGTTTAGCTCTTCGAGTCCGTGAGGGGAAACTTCGCTTCCCACTTCACCTCGGTCGCTTGTTCATGGCGATCCCATCGATGTCCCCGGATTAAAAAATTTAATCCTAGACAAAAGGGATTTCCCAAGCAACCAAGTCATCGTCGTGCTATTCGTTTAGAGTGGTCACTTGAACAAACTTGTTGCTCAAGAGACCAACCTCTATTCTACGAGTAGCCGCGGAATAGACGATGTACGGATCGCCGGTTTTTGTGTTTATGTTCAGGATCCAAGTATTATTTATCCACAAACAGAATATATCATGCTCATAATTGAAAAACAAATACAAACATGAAGTAAACAACCACATACAACATGCATATAATTGAAAAACAATTATAGACATAATACAAAAGAATACTAATCAAAATAAACAAGATTATACCTCTTGTTATACCTCTTGATCTTCTATTGTATGTCCTTCCTCCTTTCGGACGTCGTGTGGGCGACGATTTACCAAAAGTTGAAGCTCCTAGATCACCAATCTTCCTTTCCTTGTTCACTCCGAACAAAGGAAGATCATAAAACAAAACTCTTCTTCCTATCTAGAACCGGCCACCAAGTCAATAGACTCGATGTTGTCGCCGGCCAAGGAAGAGAACATGGAGTATAGGAAACCGGCCAAAAGAGAAAACATGAGAGCATGGGCGCCGACCAACACTAGGAGAAGAGAAAGGAAACTATCCCTTCACCTTGTTGCAGCCCAAAACCCTAACCCTAGCTCTCCTAATTGCCAGCCATGGAAGAGGAGAAGAAGAATAGGATGAGCACCGGCCAAGGTAGAGGGAAGAAGGAAGGAACTGGCCAAACCTTAGGAAGAAGAAGAAAGAGCCTCCTCCACTTGTTGCCGCCCACCCCTAGCTCCCAAACCCTAGCCGCCCACTCCTAATCCTACCCTAATTAGGATTGCTAGCCACCCAAGGGAAGAAAACCCTAATCCTCTTAAGCCATCAAGCCTTGCCGCCCACTTTTAATCTCTATGTATAGAGTTGGGCTCAAGCTTTGTTTTAATCTCCACCATTGGTTCTAGGGATTTAATCTCAACCGTCGGATCTAGAGATTTAATCTCAACCGTCGGATCTAGAGATTTAATCTCAACCGTCGGATCTAGAGATTTAATCTCTACCTTTGGATCTAGAGTTTTGTTTTCATCCATTGGATCTAAGCTTCATGAGGTGTTAATAGGCTACAATAGGAACCATGAGGAGGAGTTGGATCTTGGCCACCCATGGATCAAGCCCACATAAAGTCTGATCCATTAATGATAATCCAATCCACTAAAGGATTATCATTGATCTACCTCACCAACCCCCATAAGTTAATATGAGCTCCATATATTATTTGTACATTTTCTCCCCTTGTTAAAGATCTCGAATGTCCATCGATTAATTAATTTACTGACCATTAATTAATCAACATCTAACTCCATGAGTAGTACCACTCAACATTTTCATCATGCCGGACCAAGTCCACCTGCAGGGTTTACATGATGAACCTTATGAGCTCCTCAAGGGGACATCATCATCCTAATATATAGGACACGATTTCCTCCTATAATCAATGGCACACCATTTAAATAATATCATCTCCCAACTTACCGAGCCTATCGATTTAATCTATAAATCTCGCCCATTGGTAAATCAAAGAGATGAATACTAAGTATATGTGCCCGTTATTATATCGGGATTAAGAGTATGTACAATATAATATCTGAGGTCCGATTCGATTATGTAGTCAGCAATAAATCGAATCACCTTTAAGTCGGTCCTGCTCAATACACACAAAGTGCACTAGTGTGATTCTATGGTCAAGACAAACCAATACCAAATCACACTACAACCATTCCGATGGTTTGTCCAAAGTCATCTCGATTGTGAGCCTTTACTTATACTTTACAAGGAGCCAATAACATGGTCTCCCATGTGACACCACACACCATGTTATCTACAATGTAATGTATTAGACAATATGCATAACCATAAAAATATGCAAACAATGATCATGTGATTTTTATTTCAAAATAAACATGTTCATACAAAAGGTAGACTTTTTAGTATACATCCCAACATTGTTATCGCAGTAAACTGGTAATGCTTCGATAATGCTCGGAACTACTCCAAGTTCAGTAATGAACTTCTTGATCTAGACCATCTCTTTTGCTTCTTCAGAAGCTGCAATGTACTCTGCCTCCGTAGTAGAATCAACAACGGTGTCTTTCTTGGAACTCTTCTAACTCACCGTACCTCTATTCAAGATGAATATATATCTAGATGGAGATTTAGAATCATCCTTATCTGTCTAGAAGCTGACATTAGTATACCCACATACTACCATATCACCTCCTCCATATTCCAAGAACAAATCCTTAGTCCTTTTCAAGTACTTAAGGATTGTCTTGACATCCACCCAATGGTCCATACCAGGATCTTACTAGTATCTACTCGTATCGCTCAAAGCATACGATACATTGGCCCTCATACATAACATAGCATACATGATCGATCATATAGCTGATGCATATGGGATTTGACTCATGAGAATCCTCTCGTCTTCAGTGCGCGGGCACATAGACTTCGAAAGGTGAATCCCATGTCTCATGGGAATAAAACCTTTCTTGGATTCTTCCATGCTAAACCGTTTTAGCACTTTTTCTATGTATGTAGTCTGCGAAAGACCAAGCAATCGATTCAATCTATCTCTATAGATCTTGATCCCCAAAATATAGGTTGCTTCTCCCATATCTTTCATGGAGAACATTTTGGACAACCAGACCTTGACTGTTTGCAAAACAGGAATATCGTTTCCTATAATTAATATGTCATTGACATACAATACTAGGAACACGAGCACACTCCCACTAACCTTCTTATACACTAGGCTCCTCAGGATTTTGTGAGAAATCAAACTGTTTGATTCCCTCATCAAAACGGATATTCCAACTCCTAGATGCTTGCTTCAATCCATAAATGGAATGTTGAAGCTTGCATACTTTGTTCTTGTTAATGGATATGAAACCTTCAGGTTGTATCATATATACATCCTCAGATAGGTTTCCATTAAGGAAAGTTATTTTCACATCCATTTGTCATATCTCATAATCAAAATGAGCCGCCATGGCTAGGAGTATCCGAATAGATTTAAGCATATCTACTGTGAAAAGGTTTCATTATAGTCAACACCTTGTCTTTGACGATAGCCTTTTGTCACTAATCTAGCTTTATAGGTAATAATATTACCATCCATGTCGATTTTCTTCTTGAAAACCCACTTTCACCCTATAGGCGTTATGCCTTTGGGTGGGTCTACCAAGTTCCAAACCTAGTTTTCATACATGGAATCCATTTCTGATTTCATGGCTATTATCCATCTATCCCTGTCTAATCTATTCAGTGCCTCATCCTAACTAGTAGATTCCTCATCATCTATGAGCAACACGTCATTAGATTCACTTATGAGAAATTCATATCTCTCAGGAATCTTACATGTCCTACTAGATCTACGAGGAGGTGGTGTATTATCAAGTTTAGCTATTACCTCATCTGAATGAGTAATCATCTATGGTTCTTGACTAGGCATCTCTTCTGTGTCTACCGAAACCTCTTGAACTACACTTAGTTCAACCTCACTCCCACTATTTTCCTATAAGAGAAACTCCTCTATGAATACAGCATGCCTTGAAATAAACACTTTTATTCCAAGGGATGATAGAATTAGTAACCCCTCGTTTCCTTAGGATAACCAATAAATAGACACTTATCAAACTTTGCCTCTAGCTTGTCTGATACAGTCCTCTTCACATAAGCAAGACAACTCCATATCTTTAAATAAGATAAATGAGATTTTCTACTATTCCACATCTCATATGGAGTAGTAGAGACTGCCTTAGTCGGGACTCTATTTAACAGTAAACAGCGGTCTCGAGTGCATAACTCCAAAAGGTTTTTGGAAGACTTGCATGCTGCATCATTGACCTAACCATGTCCAACAAGGTCCAATTTTTCCTTTCAGCTACACCATTATGTTGTGGCATGTAAGGTGGAGTTCTTTGGGACAAGATGCCATTGTCCCTTAGATAATCTTGAAACTCTTGGCTTAAGTATTCACCACCTCAATCTGATCGAAGTACTTTAATACTTTTTCCAAGTTGTTTCTCTACTTCATTTCTAAAATCTTTAAACCTTTCAAAGACTTCAAATTTGTATCTTAACAGATATAAATACCCATATTGTGAATAATCATCAATAAAGGTAACGAAGTAGCTATAACCTCCTATGGCATGAGTTGATATTGGTCCGCATACATCGGTATGTATAAGGCCCAATACCTCAACTGCTCGTTCACCCTTTCCTCTAAAAGGTAGTTTGGTCATCTTTCCTTTTAAGCATGAAATACATGTGTCTAATGAATTTGATTCATAAGACTCCAGAATGTCAAGCCTATGTAGTTTGGACATGCGTTCATTGCTTATATGACCAACACGGCAATGCCATAATTGTGAGGTTAATTGATTATCTAACTTAGCGTGTTTGCTATTTGATTCGATATTAAATATCTCGTTGAATGTATCTAACATGTAGATTCCATTATTTAATATCCTAATAGCATAAAGAACCCCATTTAACGTAATATAACAACAATTATTACTAAATGTCAAATGATAATCTTTCTTATTCATACATGAAATAGAAACAATGTTCTTTATTAATGAAGGAATATAAAAACAATCATCCAACTCTAAAACTAGTCCCGTAGGAAGTCACAACATATAAGTACCCTTGGCTACTGTAGCAACTTTTGCTCCATTGCCAACCCTTAGATCTGCTTCTCCCTTAAATAGTCTTCTTATGTTCCTAAGCCCCCTGTATGTCATTACATATATGTGAGCCACACTCGGTATCCAATACCCAAGTGCTAGAAGAAATAGTATGACATTCAATAACAAATATACCTGAAGTAGATTGGACATCAGATGTCTTTTTCTCAGTGACTCCAGATACTGCTTGCAGTTTCTCTTCCAATGCCCATCCTTGCCACAATGATGGCAGGTCCCCTTGGGAGTTATTTCTTCCTTCTTTGCCTTTTTCTTCCCTTTAGCTTTGGTTTTTGGCTTCCCCTTAGAACCTTTCTTTGAGGAGTCAACTAACATCACCGCCTTCTGTTCTTTAGCAACAAATGACTCCATTGTTTTGAGCATATTGATCAATTCAGGAATTATGGACTCAATCTTATTCATCTTATAGTTCATCACAAATTGTGAATAGCTACTAGTCAGATTGTGAAGAATTAAGTCAATACTTAATTCATGGTCCATGAAAAACCCTAATGATCCCAATCGCTCAATATAACTATTCATCCTTAATGCAAACTACACTGCAGATGAACCCTCCTGCATCTTCGAGTGAAAGAGGAGCAGGGTGACCTCGAACCTTTCAGATCGTGACTACTCATTGAACAACTCTCGAAGATGAAAGACAATTGTATTAGCATCCATATGCTCATGTTGCTTTTGTAACTCAGGAGACATCGATGCTAGCATAATGCAACTCACCATCTCAGAGTCAACAATATATTTTTGGTAAGCCAACTTGTGGTCACCAGATGCATTGTCTGCAGGAGGTTTGGGAAGAACCTCTTCAAGGACATAAGCTAGCTTTTAAGCCTTGAGAACAATTCTCAGGTTGCGAAGCCAATCCAAGAAGTTTGGCTCAGTCAATTTGTTGTTGTCTAAAATCGAACGTAAATTAATGGATGTTGACATGCTGTACTAATTAGTACCTAGATATACAAAAAGAGATGTTTAAGAGAGATGAATTTATAGTAATGTAAACAAATTACATTAACAAGAAACTCCCACTATTTTTATCAAATTCAATAGCCCTCACTTTGAATTTGAGAGATGGTAGGTGATCTCCTAGTGGGTTGATATCCATTATGACTAAGAACAACCTTGGAGAGAGTCCAACAAGTCATTCATAGTCATAATATTAGGTATCAATAGTACCCATTATATATCAAATATATAACTATCACTTTATGCTATCAACTAATTGAATGTTCACATATACATTAGGTTGTTAACTCATTAACATATATACATCCAATGCATATCACCTAATTGCACCTCTGTCCACATTGACCTTGGGGAGAGTCCAACAAATCAATGCTTTCAGTTATGGCCGACCCATTAATCATGAGATCGAACTTAAATGATTTGAACACATCCAATTTACAAGTCAAGCTTGGAGAGAGTCCAACAACCCAAACTTGAAATTGACCTCTGGTCCTTACCATTTAAAATAAACATCAAATCTGATATGAATTGAACATGCTCAATGTCATGCCAGGCTTGGAGAGAGTCCAACAATCCAAACACAAAAAAGAACTCTAGTTCAACCATATTAATGGAAGGTCTTAGCCCAAATATTTGCACGAGGGAATTCAGATTATTATGGGGTCTCATCTATAAAAGGAAATAAACCTAAATATGGAAAAAACCAAGGTCGCATTAGGAAATAAATTTCCCGATGTGAACGTGAGTCTATGCTTAGGTTGTAACGATGCGGCCAAAACACCTTCGATGTTTCTAGGCGCATCCTCGGTATTTCCTTTTAGGTAACAAACACATCCTATATGTAAAATCAAGCATACTCTAATCTATCATATAGATAAACATGGAACAGGTATATTAAAACATCAAACATGATTTAAATATTCTCCTACAACATGCAATCTATGCCAAACGAACAAGGTGGCTCTTATACCACTTGTTGGAGATTCTGAGATCATGCGCGGCGGAATAAAGGGAATAAAACAATTTTATTACATCCCAGACATCCCCTAGGGGCAAGGAAAACTTGCTTTGGGATAATCACATGAAAACACATACAAGGAGAAGGAGAAGTTATACATTCGAGATTCTTTTAAATTCGTCGAAACCACAAGAAAAACCAATAGGCCTTGCCTCTATCAGTATCCACACCGAGATCACTTGAGACAACTCCTAGAGTAGCAAGCCTTTGTCTCTGATTGATTCTAGCCAACCAGCGGAGACAAGAGAAGAGGAGAGAGGAAAGATGGCTACCAAGGGAGAAAACCTAAAACCAAAACCTCTTTTTTTTCAAAGATTATCAAGGGATCTATTTATAGATCTCTTGATTAGGTCATCTTAGGAGGCTTAAATGGAACATATCTTAGCATAATTATCCCATAATTAAGGTAAGAACAACCTAGAAAATTTCCATAAGAGAAATCTCCAAAATCGGTGGAACCGTGACACGACCGTGTGTCTTACACACGGTCGGTCATGCCAAGACACACGGTCGACCGTGTGTCCTTCTGGGCACAGCCCAATTTTTGTCATTTTTTGGCTAGAGCCAGGTACTACCCGTGCTAAGTTAGGTACGCCCGTGTGAGGCTCTATATGGTCCGTTAGACTTCGTTTAGGTGTGATATGGTCGTGCTAAGTCCAATAAAGTCATAGGAGGTTCCATAGCCTCCGTTTCGCACCCCTTGGTTTGATTCAACCAGATATATACTTTCTTAATGAGAAACTCATTCTCATACTTGTTTTACATCTTGAGATCACCCATAGTGCGTGTGACCCAATAGGTTCCCGGTTATGTTGGCTATTCATAATTAACCCCTTAATTATGAATAGATCATGAGTGACATCTAGTAGTACATCATGACCCTCAATTGATCGGAATATCTAAATTGACTCCAGAACATTTTCTGAACCCTTTAGCAACTTTAGTTGTTCGTGCCTTGTTCCTTTCACTCATCTTATACCCACTTGGCTCAGGACATGGTCTATGTGTTCATTCCCACTAGGTTGACTACGTCACACCTAGCCCAAGTTAGTTTCCTTGTCCTGTGGATTCAAGTTACTCCTACATATTCTCAAGAAGACCATCTTCTTAACATGCTTGCTCTGGCCAAAGGCTTCTGAGTAACAATCCTGACAAGAGGCCTAGGGTATACATCTCCTTTATCATGAGTGGTGAATCCTCTATGGGCTATTCAAACACCTTCGATCACTTTAGCTTATACCCAATCATCTTGGAGTTACACCTACTATGTAGGGTATACTAGTTCTGGCTGCGAAGAAGTCAAAGTATAAGGCACCATGATCAAGGTGACTTGAATACCTCAAGTCTAAGGAAGCTGGCACTCAAGCTACAATGAGATCTTCAATGACATATAGAATCATATGAAGTCTCATAGCAAGTCATTCCAATGAACTAGTTACCATAACTAGCATCCACATGTTCACTCTCAGCATCCCTATGCTTCCATTTAGTGGGTACTGAATGCTTGGATAAACCAAGAAGCATAACATGTGCTAGTCTCATAGAATTGATGATGTCCAATCTATGAGTGGCACCTAGCAATACATCATGACCCCCAATTGATCGGAAAGTCTAAATCGACTTCTGAACTTTTCTAAACCCTTCAGCAGCTTCAGTTGTTTATGCCTTATTCCTTTCACTCATCCTATACCCACTTGGTTCAAGACATGGTCTGTTTGTTCGTCCCCACTAGGCTGACTACGTCACACCTAGCCCAAGTTAGTTTCCTTATCCTGTGGATTCAAGTTACTCCTTCATGTTCCCAAGAAGACCATCTTCTTAACATGTTTGCTCTGCCCAGAGACTTCTAAGTAACAATCCTGACAAGAGGCCTAGGGTATACATCTCCTTTATTAGGAGTGGTGAATCCTCTGTGGGCTATTCAAACACAGTCAATCACTTTGGCTCATACCCAATCATCCCGGAGTTACACCTACTATGTAGATGGCTACGAAGAAGTCAAAGTATAAGGTGTAGGGATCTTGTGCAAAAATCAATCACAAAATGCAGCAGAAAAACTGGATCCATCAAGAGATCCATGTGTATACATAAAACTAATCGTTCTTACAACTACATCTCGTTGAGAGATTACCCTTGATGTGTAGCCCTTCGCAATCCCAGTAGCAACTTTTCTTCGAAGGATCTCAGCATGATCAAGATGGTCCTGCTTCTATGGTATCCACATGAACACACACTTTGGTGAATCAAAGTTGTGCTAGCAACACCACACAAGGGGTCTTGGCCAAGAAGGATTTTTGGCCAAGAAGATGAAGAAGAAGAACAAAGGCAATCCCAACTAAGCATCATGATCCAAAGCCCCCTTTTTATATTCATCCTATAAATATGAAAGATTTTTTTTCATCCTTTTGTATTCCCTCTTCAATGCATGATTAATCCACATTAATCATGCATGATAAGTGTAACACCCCCCCCCCTAGTCTTTCCACTCTCTACTATGGGAGATGTCACTACTTTACTGTCTTATTTCTTATTTTCTTTCTGATCTTACTTTGACACTATACTTTAATCATCACTTAAACAATAACGAATTTAAGATCTTCACATACACGTGCGAGTGTTAAAACTAACCCAACATGACTCTAGCATTCTTTGGTCTCAACCATAAGCAATCCAATTGAACTCCAACAATATCAGAAAGAAAACAATTAAAAACTTGTCATCTAGTTTAGACATATGCACTTGGGATCTTTTACTTCCACTGTTCCGTCGCCACACACACCCAACACTTCATCCGACATGCCACTTTACTGAACTTTTCTTTACCTTTATCTGCAGTATAAGGAAATGCAAACTATAAGTAATAACGCTTAGTAAGTACTTTATATGCTCACAAAAATATGCACTGCATGAAATCATGCAACTAGTTCTCTTGCCCTGGATACATTGATACACATGCAAACATAACTGGAAATCATAACTCTAATTACATGTCTCTTGTATAAATCATGCTCTTAAGTATTTTAAAACTTATAAACAGTGTATCTGAACTGGAATGATTAACTTTGAAGACTTTTACTTATACTTATACTGATACTTCAAAATAATAATCATCCTGGACATGGGACCGGCATAGTACCAATGTGCGCTTTCCTAATAGGCCGAGGTGGCCAACCACCGAACCTACTAGGGTAATTGAAACTGAGGGCCTTGGCCCATGGGCAAAACTGATGCCCGATACATGCCCTGTCAAAAGTAAAATACTTCCTTTATACTCATATTCTTATACATACTGAAAAAAAATGCTCTTAATCCCCTAAACCACGAATGGGGAGCACCATAAAGATCATTATGCTCTTGACTCAAAATCTGAAATGGGAGCATCAAGATCGTTGTGCTCTTAATCCCCAATTCGAACTGGGAGCATCTATAAATTTTCTTTATAAAGGAAATATTTTTACATCTTACTCTACATCATGCATATAATTGTAAGCTAAAACTCATCTACAACATGCATGATCATAAATCACATTTTTATCATGGATCTACACATGATGTGAAATCAAATATGACATAACGGGTAAAATCATGTAACTAAAAACACTGTGCATAACTGGAAATAACATGTACATAAAAGTATATCAATGACATACGATAACTACTTATACTGCAGGTGAGCAATACTTACCTTCTATGTTTTTCCATCAATTTATATTGTTAGATTTCGTAAAGAGAAGACCTCCTACGTGTTCCTTTGCTTTAGTATGATCCTCTACCAAGTCCTTGAGGACATCCCTCTTAAAAATCTCCTTTTGAATTATCCAAAGAGAAGATAATCTTCTTTCTCGCTTCGACGGTTGGAAAACGGAAGGGAAAGAGGGACGGGGATTGGAATTTGAAGAGAGAGAGAGAGAGGGGGGATGAGAGCAATCCTCCTTTCTTCTTTCTTCGGTGGCTGGAAAAAAATGAGAGGGGAAAAGGGAAAGGGTTGGTCAGTGTGAGGGTTTAGGGAAAAGAGAGAAGAGATTAGGATTTTTCTTAACCTAATTACCCCTTTAAATAATTAGTCAAATTAATCAATCTTTCCTTCTTTTTTTTTGCCTATAAATATATTTTGTTATATCCTACTCATTGGTAATCTTATGACTTAGTGATAGGAAGTCTATTCCCCCAAACCAACGGTTCATGGTTCGAGCCCCGACTAACGAACCATTTATTCGATTTTTTAAATTCCTATTCTTAATTATTTCTATTCTTTTTATTATTATTATTATTCTATTTCTATTTTTATTATTTCTATTCTTATTCTTATTTCTATTTTCCTCTAATAAAAATATAGGAATTAAAATTTGGGGTGTTACAATAAGAGGTTTCTTCCAACCTTTGGTTTACCCTCTTGCATACATGATTAATTCACATTAATCATGCATGATGAATTCATGATGAATCCATAACCCTTCATCTTCTTCAATTGATTTAATTTGAGTCTAACTCAAATTAATCCAACTTGAGTCTAACTCAAGTTTCGATCCAATCAATGAGTCTAACTCAATGAATCTAATTCAATAGCCTAATGGTTCATTTAGTCAAACTAAAATGAACCCCATCTCCAAAACAACATGCTCTTAGTGTGTGACCCAATAGGTTCTCATAACATTGACAATGTCTCTAAAACTCCTTTTAGAAACATAAGCAATAACTGGCATCTAACAATGCATCATTGCTATCCAAGTGACGAGAATATCGAGATCCGACATCACCTTTTTGTGACTCTTGTCTTATATGAATCAATCCTTCTATCCTTGTTATCTAGATTGATTAATGAGGTATAGCTCATGTCATCCTCTTATCAATCTTTGTGTTTCTTGATCTCCAAGTAGACTACACCAATCAAATGAGCTCAATATCTCATATTGACTTATTTGAGCATGGTCATGCATTTTAGTAGTCCTACTTTATCAAGGGGCCCACAAATATCACTTCCGTCACATGGAAGGGATAGATCCCATCTACATCACTCACATCTCTCCACATAATTCATTGTATACCCAATGATCGACTTTATAGTCCACCCTGTTACAGGTGACGTTTGATGATACCAAAGTATACAACTCTTTATATAGGGAACCGTAGTGATTTCAAGTCTAAGGACTATTCATACCAATTGTCACTATGAGAATGTCTATGACACTCATATGACGATCCATTAAACATTCTCATGGCAGGTCAATTTAGTACATATTCTCTAATATATACTCATGTGTCAACTTAATATCATATATCCATGACTTGTGAGATTAAGTCATCAGTTGACTTACATGCTAGTCTCAACGTATTAATATTATCCTTGTATATTAATACTTGACTAGGAACAGTTATGAGTAGTGTTCTATATATCTACAGTATCCCACTATCAAGTCACCATCTTGATATGTCGTAGACTAGAACCAACTACCTTAGGATATTATTATATTTATTCAAATGGCACATCAATGAAGTAAATATAATAATCATAAACTTTACCTTTATTATGAAATATGATACAAAAGTTCTCTTATCAATCATCTCATAATTGACACTTAGGGCTAATACTAACATAAGGCACCATGATCATGGTGACTTGAATACCTCAAATCTAAGGAAGCTCGCACTCAAGCTGCAATGAGATCTTCAACGACATATAGAATCATATGAAGTCTCATAGCAGGTCACTCCAATGAACTAGTTACCATAACTAGCATCCACATGTTCACTCTCAACATCCCTATGCTTCCATTCAGTGAGTACCGAATGCTTGGATAAACCAAGGAGCATAACATGTGCTAGTCTCACATAATTGATGATGTCCAATCTCATCAATTCATCAAATAGGGATAGTTTCAATATTTACATGATTACACAGGATAAGATACCCACTAATTGTGATCCAATCACAATTTCTTTCATGCCATGTATTGCATTATGGACTTCAGTACATGAGTTTAAGATCCAATCAAATACATAGATAATGTATACTCAAATAGTGAATTTTATTAATAATTTCTAAGGTGATTGCCTTAGGGCACCTCTCAATTTCATCAATGAGGAGGGTCTTTGGCTAGGAGTAGAGGTAGAGGTTGCCTAAATTTTTCTTCTTTTTTGCTTTCTTGCTAGGGTTCTAGCAATGGCTATGTGCATCATGTCCTCTACAAAATAAGTATATGCTAGTATACATTTAGAGGTGAAAGCAAAATACACAGTAAGTAATGTTTACCTATGGGGTGAGATTCAAATGAAGGAATAGAAGACAACCCATAGTAGGACAATATGGGCTCTTGTAAAAGTTCGCTAATGCTGAAATGTTTGTTTTTGAGTAGGGGTTTGATGGAGGCAAAGTTGTAATAGGCTTTAATGCCTTTGAGCTTGGGGACTCAGGGAAGAGCAGTTCTCTGGGTAAGGGAGAAATGTAGAACAGGTTCTAGGGGGACAAAGAAATGCAAGTATTTCCATCCTTTGTGTGAGATTGGCATATCGGTGAGGAATTGGTAGTCTTGGCATGCCATGAAGTAGAAGACACCAATATCTGTCATTTTGAGTTGGTATATGCAGTGAAAGATGTGGGGAGTTTGAGGGATGTTGAGGTGTTTGAAGATAATTAGGGTCCCGGTGAGGATGCAGATAGAGTTGGGGGTCAGTTGGTTAATGGGAAGACCATAGAAGGATAAGATGTCGAAGAAGAGTTTGGGGATAGAAAGGCAGAGACCTCCCTCGAGTTGGCCAATGAAAAGGGTGTCGGTGCTAGTTGGGGGTTGGGTGAGGTCGCTGATGTGGAGTCGGGATGATGGAGGAGAAGCCTTCGGGGATATATTTGGGTTCATGACGGAAGAAGAAATGGTTGAGGGTCAGTTGGCTGGTGATGGTCTCGTACCAAGGAGGAGTGGCAAAAGAAGAAACCATCAGAGAAGTTGGTTGCAGAAGGGTTGGAGGTATTGGGGACAAAGAAGGTTAGGGTTTCGAGAAGAGTTAAGGTGAATTAGGTTAAGTGTTAAGTGGAGAGATGCTCTTTAAAAGGGAAAAAGGGGAAAATGAAAAATGAAGTAGGATATGATAGATAAAGGAGCAATAAATGAAGTTAAAAGAGGATTTTTGTATTTCTTTTTAGCCTTTATGTTTTTTATCAGAAAATGTAATTTTTTTTCTAAGGCTTTTTGCATAAAGGGTAAATATTTATGTTTCTTTAGCAAGATCAGGATATTGTTCCAAGGCTTTGTGCCTAATATAATAGCCCACTATAGTGGCTAAGTAAAATTTTCTCAAGACTCTCATGCCTAATACTGAAGGGTTGGTTTCATTGATCCGTGAGAGGAAACTTCGCTTCCTACTTCACCTTGGTCGTTTGTTCATGGCGATCCCATCGATGTCCCCGGATTAAAAAAATTTAATCCTAGACAAAAGGGATTGCCCAAACAACCAAGTCATCGTTGTGCTATTCGTTTAGAGAGGTCACTTGAACAAACTGTTTGTTCAAGCGACCAACCTCTATTCTACGAGTAGCCGCGGAATAGACGATGTCCGGATCGCCGACTTTTGTGTTTATGCTCGGGATCCAAGTATTATTTAGCCATATATAGATTTATATCATGCTCATAGTTGAAAAACAAAAACAAGCAAGTAACAAAAGAGAAAAGAGAATAGATATACCTCTCGATCTTCTAATGTATGATCTTCCTCCTTTCGGACGTCGTGTGGGCGACGATCTACCAAAAGTCGAAGCTCCAAGATTGCAAATCTTCCTTCCTTGCTCTTCCAAAGCAAGAAGAAGAATAGAAATAAGGTTCTTCTCCTTCCTAAAGCCAACCAACAAGGAACAAAAGGAATCCTTGCCGCCGGCCAACTAGGAGGAGGAGATGATGATGGAAACCGACCAAGACACCAAGGGAGACCCCTAAGTCTTGTTTCCACCACTCAAGAAGAAGAGAGGAGAGTCTTTGGCCGCCGACCAATGGCTAGAAAAGAGCTGGAGAAGTTGCTGGACGCCGGCCACTTTGAAGGAAGAAGAAGAAAGGAAAAACTTCCTTATTTGGTGCCGCCCAAGCCTCCAAACCCTAATCCTATCTCAATTAGGATTCCTCCCTTGCCGCCCAAAACCCTAGCTCCTCTTGGATTATCATCAATGCCAACCCCTTGCCCTCCTTTTATAGAGTTAGGGATAAGTCATGATTTAATCTCCTCCATTGGTTCTAGCGATTTAATCTCAACCGTCGGATCTAGAGATTTAATCTCAACCGTCGGATCTTAGAGATTTAATCTCTACCTTTGGATCTAGAGTTTTGTTTCTATCCATTGGATCTAAGCTTCATGAGGTGTTAATAGGCTACATTAGGACCATGAGGAGGAGTTGGATCTTGGCCACCCATGGATCAAGCTCACATAAAGTCCGATCCATTAATGATAATCCAATGCACTAAATGATTATCATTGAACTACCTCACCAACCCCCATATGATAATTTGGGCTCCATATATTATTTGTACATTTTCTCCCCGTGTTTAAGATATCGAATGTCCATCGATTAATTAATTTACTGATCATTAATTAATCAACATCTAACTCCATGAGTAGTACCACTCAACCTTTTCATCATGCCGGACCAAGTCCACCTGCAGGGTTTACAAGATGAACCTTATGAGCTCCTCAAGGGGACATCATCATCCTAATATATAGGACACGGTTTCCTCCTACAATCAACGACACACCATATAAATAATATCATCTCCCAACTTATCGAGCCTATCGATTTAATCTATAAATCTCACCCATTGGTAAATCAAAGACATGAGTACTAAGTATATGTGCCCGTTATTATATCGGGATTAAGAGTATGTACAATATAATATCTGAGGTCTGATTCGATTATGTAGTCAGCAATAAATTGAATCGCCTCTAAGTCGGTCCTGCTCAATACACACAAAGTGCACTAGTGTAATTCTATAGTCAAGACAAACCAATACCAAATCACACTACAACCATTCCGATGGTTTGTCCAAAGCCATCTCGGTTGTGAGCCTTTACTTATACTTTTCAAGGGGCCAATAACATGATCTCCCGTGTGACACCACACACCATGTTATCTACAATGTAAAGTATTAGACAATATGGATAACCATAATAATATGCAAACAATGATCATGTGATTCTTATTTTAAAATAAAGATGTTCATACAAAAGATAGACTTTTCAATATACATCCCTACAATCTCCCACTTATACTAAAAGACTATGCTATCCTCAAACTGCCATACATCTGATCCCTATTCCCTCCACATGCCTATCAAAAGCTCTCGTCGGAAGGGACTTAGTGAAAGGATCTGCCAGGTTATCCTCCGATGCTATCTTGGCCATAGCAACTTTTCCTCTCTTTATGATTTCTCGTATCAGGTGGTACTTGCGCTCTATGTGCTTACTTGCCTTAAGGGCTCGTGGTTCCTTCGAGTTTGCAACTGCACCACTATTATCACAATAAATTGTGATAGTTCTGGGCAAACCAGGAATCACATCCAAGTCCATCAGGAAGTTCCTGAGCCACACAGCTTCTTTGGCCGCCTCAGAGGCCGCCACATACTCAGCTTCCATGGTGGAGTCCGCCACACACTTCTGCTTAACACTCCTCCATACAATGGCTCCACCTCCCAAAGTAAACACAAAACCTGAGGTAGACTTACTGTTATCCCTATCAGATTGGAAGTCAGAATCCGTATAATCCACAGGGAGTAATTGGTCTGCCTGGTAAACCAGCGTATAATCCCTAGTCCTTCTCAGGTACTTCAATATATGCTTTACCGTAGTCCAATGTCACTGTCCTGGATTACTCTGATATCTGCTGACCATGCCCACGGCAAAGCAGATATTTGGTCTCGTACAAAGCATCGCATACATGAGGCTTCTTACTGTCGAAGCATAAGGAACCGCCTTCATCTCCTCTATCTCCTCAGATGTTCTAGGATACATCTCCTTAGATAGAGGTACTCCATGCCTGAAAGGTAGAAAACCCTTCTTGGAGTTCTGCATGCTAAAAAGCTCCATAATTGTTTCTATGTATGAAGCTTGGGATAAGCACAACATCATTTTCTTGCGATCCCTTATAACCTTGATCCCAAGGATGTGTCCCACTTCTCCCAAGTCCTTCATATCAAACTGTTTAGACAATCATACCCTTACGTCCGATAACACCTTGATATTATTGCCAATCAACAAAATGTCATCTACGTATAGTACAAGAAATACCACTACGTTTCCGTCACATCTCTTGTATACACAAGACTCATCCGGACTTTGAATAAATCCATAAGATTGGATTACCTCATCGAAGCGGATGTTCCAAGATCTCGAAGCTTGTTTCAATCCATAAATGGACCGATTAAGCTTACACACATGATGCTCTTTGCCTTTAGCAATGAATCCCTCTGGTTGCTTTATATAGATGTTTTCCTCAAGACTTCCATTAAGGAAAACTGTCTTGACATCCATCTGCCACACCTCATAATCCATATGAGCTGCTATGCATAAGAGAATCCGGATAGACTTAAGTATAGCTACCGGTGAAAAGGTCTCCTCATAATCGATACCCTCTTTCTAAGTATACCCCTTCGCAACAAGCCTCGCTTTGAAGGTCTCAACCTTCCCATCTATTCCTCTCTTTTCTCTTGTAGATCCACTTGCATCCAATGGTTTTTACACTATCGGGTGGTTCTACTAGCTCCCAGACCTAATTTGAATCCATCGATTCAATCTCAGCATTCATTGCACTTTGCCAAGATACTGCATTTTATCTTGGATTGCCTCGTCATATGTCCAGGGATCAGGTTCATGTTCGCTAGGGACCAAATCGGAAGATTCTCCCAAGAACATGAATCTATCAGGCTGTCTCACAACCCTCTCACTACGATGAGGTATCACTTGTGTATCCTCTGTGACACGCGGTACAGTGACATGTGGTATATCCTCTTGTACCGATGGTACTAAAGAAGTGACTTCCCCTTTTAATTCCTCCAAAATAATTTAACTCTTGGGCTTGTGGCTCATCACGTAGTCTTCCTCTAGAAATCTGGCATTCGTGCTAACGATCACCCTCTGATCTCTAGGACTATAAAACAAACCACCCTTCGTTCCTCTAGGATAGCCAACGAACATGTGTACTTCTGTACGAGGTTCCAACTTACCAACATCTTCCTTCAGCACATGTCCTGGACTCCCCCATATCTGAATATGTCTTAGACTAGGCTTTCGCCCAGTCCACAATTCTGTGGGAGTAGAAGGCACTGATTTAGATGGAACCAAGTTCAGAATGTACACCACCATATCTAGAGCATATCCCCAGAACGAATCTGGCAACTCACAATAACTCATCATCGATCTAACCATCTCCATAAGAGTCCAATTCCTTCGCTCTACTACACCATTCTGCTGGGATGTGCCAGGTGCAGTCAATTGGGATTGAATCCCAGCCTCTGATAGGTAATTCCTAAACTCTCCCAAGAGGTACTCACCACCACGATCAGATCGTAGTGTCTTGATACTTTTACCTTGACGTTTCTCCACATCAGCCTTGAATTCTTTGAACTTGTCAAAGCATTCAGACTTGCGGCGCATCAGGTAAATGTATCCATATCTCAAGTAATCGTCTATAAAAGAGACGAAATACTCGAGACCACCTCTAGCCTGGATAGACATAGGACCACACAAATCAGAATGAACCAATTCTAACACATCTTTGGCTCTATACCCCTTGGCCTTAAAAGGTCTCTTGGTCATTTTACCCTCTAAGCAAGATTCGTAGGTTGGGAAATCCTCCACCACTAATGACCCCAGAGGTCCATCAGCTATCAACCTTTGAATTCTGCTTAGGTTAATATGACCAAGCCTAAGATGCCAAAGATATGTTTGGTTAATCTTTGAAGGTTCTTTTCTCTTATTGGAATTAGAAGATGAGTTATTAATTTCAATTTGCATCGTGGGAGCTTTTGGTTCAAGTGTGTATAAATTTCCTATCAATGTACCTGAACAGATAATGTCCCTATTCTTTTTATAACAACTCTGTCATTAAAAGAAATAGATTATCCATCCATAAATAATTTAGAAACCGAAATCAATTCTTTCTAAATAAAGGTACATAAAGGAAATTCTTAAGAACCAAAAACATTATATTTCTCGAAAGATAAATAAATATCTCCCACTGCAACAGCCGCCACCTCCGTGGCATTGCCCAAGTAAGCGGTAATTTCCTCTTCAGCTAGTCATCGAATTTCCTGGAACCCCTGCAAAGTATTGCAGACATGATCAGTGGCTCTCATATCTACACTCCATGTGTCGGTAGATAATGCCACTAACCATGTTTCAACGACTAAACCAAAGGAAATACCTTTGTTCTGCTTCAGATTGGGACAGTCCTTTTTCCAATGTGCATCTTGCTTGCAAGTGAAGTACTTGCCTTTCGGCTTCTTCACTCCTCCCTGAGATCCTCCCACCAGCTTTACTCCAACCTTGTTTCTTCTTCTTCTTGCCTTTCGGCGTAGAAGTAGAAACCTTTTGGGCAACCATGGCTTAAGCCTAAGCAAGCCCTTCTGTCGACTAGAGAATGATATCGACCTGGGTTCCCCCACCGATCTTAGCTCTAAGGACTTCCAGCTCACTCGCAGGCTTAGGAGGACACTTTTCGAAGAGTACATATTTGTACTCCTTAGCAGTTAAGATAATATCCAGAATCCTTTTTCCAATCAACATAATTATGTACAGTAAGTTTATTCTCCTTTAGTATCACAACAAGTGGACTGAAAGTCATTTTTGAAAATCCTAAGAATCACATAGATCATTACTTTAGATTTCAAAAAATTATTGATTCCTCAAACAATAAAATTTTGAAAACAACCAACACCTCAAAACACCGAGAATATCATATGCCACGATCGTGTGGACGTATATGAATTCTACATTTGTAAGAGGAGATTTTACCCATTAATTTTACTATCTTGTCAACCTAACTTTTTGACAAATAAAATTAATAGTTGGTTTCTCTTTGGCCCTACAAATAAAAGCTATGACTCCGATGGGGAGGATACTCCTATTTGCATCTAAGTGTTCACCATTACTCGATACCAAGGGAAATATCTCGAGTTATGTGCCTTCCGATGGGGAAGTACACACACTCTTTAATAATTTCTTATAACCATATTCGACCCTGTGATCCGCAAACAAACTCATCCGATGGGGAGGAAGACACTAAGAGCCGACGTGCAAGTTTGCTTGCATCACATGTCAAATCGTAATGGAGACCGTGGGAATTTATAAAAAATATCCCTCTCCCACTTAGTAATTTAAAATTGAGGAATTTTCTAGCCTACGACATGCATATCAAACAATAAGCAATAAATATGAAAAATATATTATTTTCCAACTATTATGGCTTTTGTCTTAAATATGTCTCCCGTTGCATCATCATCTCGTCCGCTCCTCCTACGCCATGTACGAGCCATCCAGAGATCCGAGCCAAGACTAAAACCTATTTTAATTTACATCCATTGATCCTATACTCCATGAGGGAGTGTACATGAAATGTAGATTGAAAGTAAACTAAAAAAAGAGTGGCTAAACAATGTCGTATCTAATTTACAAAAAATCAAATACTAGCTTCGTCAACCCCGAGGATTCAACAAAATAAATATTTACACACATACAATCACATACACACATATGGCCATAATAGTCGGATCTTATGCCAGCAACCAAAGAGTTAAACTACGCATATCCTACTATTATCTTGCACATATAATATATGAAAAGTGCATAAAAATTAACCGAATCCTAAACACACAAACCAAAAACCCTGGCTCTGATACTAGTTTGAAGGGTTGTTTTCATTGATCTGTGAGAGGAAACTTCGCTTCCTACTTCACCTTGGTCGTTTGTTCATGGCGATCCCATCGATGTCCCCGGATTAAAAAAATTTAATCCTAGACAAAAGGGATTGCCCAAACAACTAAGTCATCGTCGTGTTATTCATTTAGAGAGGTCACTTGAACAAACTCGTTGTTCAAGCGACCAACCTCTATTCTACGAGTAGCCGCGGAATAGACGATGTTCGGATCGTCGGCTTTTGTGTTTATGCTCGGGATCCAAGTATTATTTATCCATATACAGATTTATACCATGTCATAGTTGAAAAACAAAAACAAGCAAGTAACAAAAGAGAATAGAGAATAGATATACCTCTCGATCTTCTAATGTTTGACCTTCCTCCTTTCGGACGTCGTGTGGGCGACGATCTACCAAAAGTCGAAGCTCCAATATCGCAAATCTTCCTTCCTTGCTCTTCCAAAGCAAGAGGAAGAATAGAAATAAGGTTCTTCTCCTTCCTAAAGCCAACCAACAAGGAACAAAAGGAATCCTTGTCGCCGGCCAACTAGGAGGAGGAGATGATGATGGAAACCGACCAAGACACCAAGGGAGACCCCTAAGTCTTGTTTCCACCACTCAAGGAGAAGAGAGGAGAGTCTTTGGCCGCTAGCCAATGGCTGGAAAAGGGCTGGAGAAGCTGCTGGATGCTGGCCACTTTGAAGGAAGAAGAAGAAAGGAAAAACTTCCTTATTTGGTGCCGCCCAAGCCTCCAAAACCCTAAGCCTCCAAACCCTAATCCTATCTCAATTAGGATTCCTCTCTTGCTGCCCAAAACCCTAGATCCTCTTGGATTATCATCCACGCCAATCCCTTGCCCTCCTTTTATAGAGTTAGGGATAAGTCATGATTTAATCTCCTCCATTGGTTCTAGGGATTTAATCTCAACCGTCGAATCTAGAGATTTAATCTCAACCGTCGGATCTTAGAGATTTAATCTCTACCTTTGGATCTAGAGTTTTGTTTCTATCCATTGGATCTAAGCTTCATGAGGTGTTAATAGGCTACATTAGGGACTATGAGGAGGAGTTGGATCTTGGCCACCCATGGATCAAGCCCACATAAAGTCCGATCCATTAATGATAATCCAATCCACTAAAGGATTATCATTGAACTACCTCACCAACCCCCATATGATAATTTGGGCTCCATATATTATTTGTACATTTTCTCCCCGTGTTTAAGATCTCGAATGTCCGTCGATTAATTAATTTACTGACCATTAATTAATCAACATCTAACTCCATGAGTAGTATCACTCAACCTTTTCATCATGCCGGACCAAGTCCACCTGCAGGGTTTACATGATGAACCTTATGAGCTCCTCAAGGGGACATCATCATCCTAATATATAAGACACGACTTCCTCCTATAATCAACGGCACACCATATAAATAATATCATCTCCCAACTTATCGAGCATATCGATTTAATCTATAAATCTCGCCCATTGGTAAATCAAAGAGATGAGTACTAAGTATATGTGTCCGTTATTATATCGGGACTAAGAGTATGTACAATATAATATCTGAGGTCCGATTCGATTATGTAGTCAGCAATAAATCGAATCGCCTCTAAGTCGGTCTTGCTCAATATACACAAAGTGCACTAGTGTGATTCTATAGTCAAGACAAGCCAATACCAAATCACATTACAACCATTCCGATGGTTTGTCCAAAGCCATCTCGGTTGTGAGCCTTTACTTATATTTTTCAAGGAGCCGATAACATGATCTCCCGTGTGACGCCACACACCATGTTATCTACAATGTAAAGTATTAGATAATATGCATAACCATAATAATATGCAAACAATGATCATGTGATTCTTGTTTCAAAATAAAGATATTCATACAAAAGATAGACTTTTCAGTATACATCCCTACAAATACAACAACCTATGGGCTAGACAATTATATTCCCTCTCTGGGACTATAACATCCCACTATATTGGCTAAGTAAAATTTTTCAAGACTCTCACGCCTAATATAATAGCCTAAGGGCTAGATAATTATGTTAGGAATTGGACGTCGCTAGAGAGGGATGAATAGCGCGTTCGTTGCTTCGATGGAAATTATTTATGCTTGATCATCTACACTCTTGTTAGCACAGTGAAATAATAATAACAAATATAAATAACAAGATACACAAGAACAAACACACGCAATATAACAAGGTTCGGATCCTTAGGGTTCCTACTCCACGGGTTGATCTCGAATGAACTCTAGTGATGCAAACACCACCACTAAACCAATAACACTCCTTCTCGGTGACACACCAGAGGCAGAGAAACCTCTTACAATGATTACAATAGTAATACAAAAAAACAACAAGTAAATACAATAAAAGAAGTAAAGAAAACTTTACAAAAACTCTTTTGAATGTTTGCTTGTTGATCGCCTTGGACTAACCTTGAAGGACTGGAAAGCACCACTATTCCCCTTCAAATCGCCCAAGAAAATCGCTGTTAAATTCTCGCTTTCGAGCTGCTTTTATTACCTACAATGGGCTAATTTTGCGCCTGACAGTCAACTGTCATAAGACCCCAGTCGACTTCCAACAGTGTCGTTGTCTCACAACGGACTTGATCCACATTTGCATCCAAGCTAACGGATACACTAACAGTTGACTGTCATTATCCATCAATCGAATGTCAAGGTCGAGTACCGACTACCATCTACGCGTTCGCTCTCGCAACCTCAAAGCAGATCGATTGTCATCCATGGCGATCATTGCTCAAGCCATCAATTATCGCCAATCTTGGCGATCGCCAAGGCTATTTGTCGCAATCGAATGTAAGTCAACTCCTAACCAGTCGACTAGTCATAATCCTAGTCAACTGTCCAGAGTCAACTCGGCTGCCAAGTATCAGAACACTTGATCAGTCGCTTGGTCCAAAGCCCCAGTCGACTGACAAATCTCAAACATGAGGTTTAACTCTAAGTATGGAAACTCCAAGTTTTCCAAGACTCAAGCTTGGACTTTCGCTTGCCAAGACCCATGCTTGGACTTTCCATGCCAACCCATGTTGGACTTTCCATGCCAAGTACACAAGACTTGGACTTTCCATTGTCAAGTGTCCCACTTGGACTTCTCCATCATATGGTCAACCCTATGTGAACCATATAGTCAACCCATTGTCAAACAATGGTCAACTCATTGTCAAACATCAATGCAAACATCAAACCACTACTTGAGTCATACTGGAGTCTGGTTAATCGTGACCTGGGCCGATTGCACCAATAATCTCTCCCTTTTTGATATTTAAAAAAAAACCAACATCTTTGAGTTAAAACACTAACTCAGACCAAACCTCCCAATTTTCCAAATTGGGAATGGTATTCGTTGGCTAGAATGCCAACGTGGATTAGTCCGTTGTGAGATAATGGATAGATGAGCAGTCGACTGATGCCTTTTGGTAGTCGACTACTAAGTGCAAAATCAACTAGTAACATGCTTTAAATGGAGCTCGAGATGGAGGATTTAGGCAGTGGTTTCTTAAGGACTTTGAAGGGGAGTTGCTGTTGCAATCCAGACATTCCAAGTTATTCAAAGCAACCAAATATCAAGCAAGAAAAGCTCACTTATTGTAAAGTGTTTTAGTTCTTTATTTGGTATTCTACTTATATTTGGTTATATTTTTATTTATTGTAAGATATTTTTCCACCACCGGTGTGTTGCCGAGAAAGAGAAGTTCTTAGTGAGGATAGATCACTAAGAGCCATTGTAGAGTAGGAACTTGAGTTCTGAACCACATAAAATATCATGTTGTGTTTGTGTGTTTTGTCTTTATTTCTATTTGTATTGTATTCCACTGCGTATAATACATTTTTAGACAAGCATGACACGATCGAGAACAACGAAATGACGAAGCGATGCTATTCACCCTCTCTAGTGCACGTAACAATCCCTACAAACTCAGCAGTCAACTACTATGGATGTGTAGTTGATTGGCTGAAGGGAAGAGTCGGGGAATCGAGTGCTCGGGTAGCCACGTTGCTCGGGATGGGAAACTGGGTGCTCGGGAAGGTTTTGATGCAGCAATTGATTACTGTGTTGAAGCAGTCGACTAGCTGCAATATCAGGCGAATAGAAGCTCACTTAGTCAACTGGTCAGTTGGCTGGGTTGAGACTAGTCGACTGGTAGAATGACTGTTGAGTTGTAACATTCGAAATCTCGAAAATCATGGTTGTGTCAAAAGTCGTTGGAGGCATCCAAAGGTATTACCAGTCGATTGGTGTACTCTACTAGTGGACTGGTGAAGCACCAATCGACTGCTAATAATGAGCAGTCGATTGAAGAAAGGAAAAATAAGTGACCTCAAAAGCAGGCTCCCAAACTCTATATAAGAGGAGTCTTGGAGCTTGGAGAAGTGTCCGAATTTGTCACAAAACTTCCTAAAGCTCTCCAAGTAATTTCTAAGACTTTCTCCACTCAATCTCTTCTTCCAAAGCCCATTAATCAAATCTTGTAAGAAAAAAAATCATTGTTGTAAGAGGGTTTCCTCCACCTCGGTGTTCATCCAAAAGAGAAGATAGTAAAAGCTTGCAAGAGAAGTAATCCGCCTTGAGGATTGTTATAGAGTAGGAGTAGGAGTAGATCTTTGAACCACATTACATCTTTATGTTAGCATTTCTTTTCTTATTTTTCCATTCTAGCTTTTAATTTATAATTTCTTCCACTAACAAAGTTGTAGAAAAAGTCGAAGAAAGGTTATTCACTCCCCTCTAGCCTTAATAAGATCCCCAACAATTGGTATCAGAGCTCGGATCACCTTGGAAGAACTAACTGTCAATCGAAGCAACAAGATGAAATTTCAAAAGGGATATAGCACCACATGATCACCTTTCTTCGACGACAACGATTTCACACATTGGAAAGTGATGGTGTCATCTTCTTCGATTCACTCAGATCCCCTTACTCTTCCTTAGGATATGCTGGATCTTAGCACCTTTAATGGAATATGAGATCTGCCACTCAAAAAGGAATATTAAAGATGGGTCAGTTTCACTGGCACGACTCCTCCGACGCTCAAGTTAAAATTGAGAAGAAAGAATAAGATGTTGTAGAACAGAAATTAGAAAGAGATCTTTGTGTATCACTTGCAGAAGAAAGAACCATCCCTCTTCTTCTTCCACCTCTACCCCTTCTATAAGATATTTATATTGCCTTAATTTGAAGTAAATTTACTTCATACCCTTTCGAACCCGTTAGGATATAATTGCTTTTCTCGCTTCTTTTTAAAATAGCTCCCTTTTTGTTCTCACGTGTCCCCTATTTTCAAAATAAATAATAAAATATCTCTTGTCACCAATATTCCTTATTTAAGAAACTCTCCATTACCTCCTGTACCCAAAAATGCGCATATCTCCTTCACCAAATTTAGAAAATACCCAAGAAATATATACATCACTCGAAAAATGGGCATATTACTCGGGAAATACACTAATCGCTCAGGAAATATGCTGATTGCTTGGGAAATACACTAACTACTCTAGAAACATACTAACTATTCGAGAAATATACTGGTTGCTCTATAAATCTATATCAAACACACTAGCCTTCTTATTTAACTCTGAAAACATGCCAACCACTTGGGAAATACACTAACCAATCGGGGAAAACACTGACTACTCGGGAAATACACTAATTGATCGGGAAACACACTGACTGCTTTGGAAATATACTAACTACTCGGGAAATACACTGGTTGCTCTGGAAGTTTGTATCAAACACACTAGCCTTCTTATTTAACTCTTGAAACACGGCAACCACTCAAAAAATACACTAACTAATCAGGGAACACACTGACTACTCGAGAAATATACTAACTAGTCAAAAATTATGCTAATCACTCAAAATACATACTAACCGGTCCAAAATCATATTCATGGCTTGGGAAACATACTAACTGGTCGGGAATTATGTTGATTAATCAGAAAATATACTAACCGATCAGAAACCACACTCATAACTTAGGAAACATATTAACTACTCAAGAGTTATATTGATTATTTAGGAAACAGACTAACCAATTAAAGATCGTATTCATAGCTTGGGAAATATGTCAACTGCTCTAAAATTATACAAATCCCTCAGGAAACATACTAACTGACCAAAGATGATACTGATGACTCTGCAAACATGCTAACTACTCAAAAATTACACTGATCATTCAGGGAACACACTAACTGACCAGATATGATACTAATAATCCATGAGATGTACTAATTGCTTGGGAACTACACTGATCATTCAGAAAATATACTGATTGCTCGAGAAACATACTAGCTGATCAAAAAATCTTTGATACATTCTGAAAATGTACTAAGTGTTGGAGATTTGACGCCGCTAGAGGGGGGTGAATAGCGTAGAATTCGTTCGTAGATGGAATTCGTTCGCGTTGCTTGTCTACAATCTTGTTAGTACGCAGCGGAATAAACAATAACAAATACAAACACAAGATACAATCACAACACGCACGATATAACGTGGTTCAGAACCGTAACGGTTCCTACTCCACGGATTGGGTTCGTACGAACCCTAGCGATGCCACAAACACCACTAAGCACTAAAGCTCCTTCTCGACAACAAGTCGGAGGTGGAGAAACCTCGTACAATGAATTACAACACGTAATACAAAGTAAACAAGCAAATACAAGTGAAAATGTAAAGAACACTTTACAAACTAGGGTTTTGAGCGCTTGCTTGTTGGTTGCTTGGATGAGCTTGAAGGACCCTGAAATGCACCTGCAAATCGCCTTCAAATCGCCTCACCAAAGCCCCCAAAGAACTGATTCTTGAGCCTTCCACGAACAGCTGCTTTTATCCTCCATCGGGCTGGATTTCCGCCTAGCAGTCAACTGTCATAAGTCCCCAGTCGACTGCCAGCACTGTAGCTGTGAGACAATAGCTCAATCCACGTTGGACAAGTTCCAACGGAACTCTTAGCGATCGGCCAACATTGGTCATTGCCGGCGTAGTCGTCGGCCCCGGCTACGGAGCGTTCGCGCTCGACCGCGAACTAGCGATCGCCATCCTTAGCGATCATTGCCGTCGACATCGATCATTGCTCAATGGCGATCCACTGCCAGAGTAATTCCAGCTCTTAACCGGCAGTCAAACTTAAGTCGACTCACGGCAGTCGAACCGGCCATATTGCAAGTCGACTGCCAACCTCAAACATGAGGCTTTAACCCAAGTATGGTGCCTCCATACTTGCTAGACCACCCTTAGCCTAGACCTAAGCCTTCTAGCCCCCTCCATCAACCTCATGCCTCTAGGATCCCTCCAAGTCATCCATGACTTGTTCATCCATCGCGCTAGCCTCCAGGTGCTTCCCTTGGCTATGTCATGCTAACGGTGTCTACACCGCCAAGGCACATTGGACTTGCGCCGCCAAGACTCCGCTTGGACTTTACGCCGCCAACCATTGGACTTATGCTGCCAAGACTCCCGCTTGGACTTTACGCAGCCAATATCAAACCCCTTGGACTTCTCATGCCAAGACTCAAGCTTGGACTTTCCCTTGCCAACCCATGTTGGACTTTTACATTGCCAAGACCCATGCTTGGACTTTTCCCTTGCCAACCCATGTTGGACTTCTCAAATGCCAAGACCATGCTTGGACTTTCCCTTGCCAACCCATGTTAGACTTTTACATTGCCAAGACCCATGCTTGGACTTTTCCCTTGCCAACCCATGTTGGACTTCTCAAATGCCAAGACCATGCTTGGACTTTCCCTTGCCAACCCATGTTGGACTTTTACATTGCCAAGACCCATGCTTGGACTTTTCATGTGCCAAGTGTCCCACTTGAAATTTTCATGCCAAGTACTCAAGACTTGGACTTTACCAAATGCCAAGTGTTCCACTTGGACTTTCCATGTCAAGTACACAAGACTTGGACTTTCCCATGACAATTACATTGTCATATGTTTTTGTCGAAACATCAAAATATTACTCGAGTCAAACTCGAGTCCTGGTCAATCGTGACCTGGGCCGATTGCACCAACAATCTCCCCCTTTTTGATGTTTGACAAAAACCAAACAAATCATTTGAGTTAGACCACTAACTCAAATCCCTTACCAATTATCCCAAATTGGTAAACACTCTCCAAATGTTCTCCCCCAAACATTCTCCCCCTTTTTGACTAACATCAAAAAGGTTTTCTCTCCAAGGAGGTCAATGTCTCATGTCCCAATGAGATCTTACAATCTCCCTCTTGATCCAAAAATAAATACCTAGGATGCCTACCATCTTCCTAGTGATAATTCACATATCACTCAAGAGAGACAGTCCTATACTCTCTCCCAATTTCCAAATTGGGTATCAAAAACCCATCAATTTTCCCAATTGATGATACTCTCCCAATAACTTCTCCTCTTCAAGGAGAAAAACACATCCATCATCCCAAGATGGATACCTCCCCCTAAAGGCTTGCTCCCCCTTGATCATTGCACCAACAATGTCCTTGGGAAGCCCCTAAGCCAATAGGAACTCTAAACCATCAAAATTAAGGTTCTAAGTTCAACATAGAACTTTCACTCACCCTAAATTTGATACTTTGACCTAACACAGCTCCTAATCCATATCCAATAAATTTTCACCCTTTATAATGCTTCCTAAAGCATATCCTAGGGTTAGGAGTGATTAGGAACCTTTTCCATAGCTGAACACGGGCTAAACAAACCTTGTTAACCCGAAATCAGACTGTGATCGACTCTGACGATGTCGATCATTGCCACTCACATCGATCATTGCCACAGGCGATCGTGATCTTAATCTTGATTTTCAACTATCAGAAATGAATTTTGGAAATTCATAAATAATTATACGTACTTCAAAAAATCATAAAAATTCATACGTATAATACTTATGACACACACAATGGGTGAAAAATATTTGAAAATTATTTTACCCATAAAATAGTGAGTTTGATACAAAACTCAAAACCATTGAAATTTTCAATGTTTTAGCCCTATTTTGTATCAACTCTATCAATGGTGATTGCTATCAAAAGATAAACTTCACCAAGGTTTTTCAAAATGATTTTAAAATGTTTTTAAAACCTTATTTTGGATCATATTCCTTGGGCTCTATGTACATGACTTGTACACATGCTCTCCCAATGATCCACATTGAAACAAGATGAGTTTTAGTTCATCTAGATGCAAAAACTATGTACCTTGAACTCAACTCATATCCTAGCATCTCACATGTATCTAAGGTGTATAAAATACACATACATGTCAATTTAATGTGATATGTGGGTTTTGTTCATCCTAATCTAGGGTTTCATGCATTCTCTAAGGCAACCCTACTTGATTCCCTTATAAATGGGACTTCAAGTCATGCCATAGTCCTTAATTCAATTTCAACCAAATTGTCTTAAATGCATGAATGATTATGGCATTAGAAATATTATAAATAAGCATATGCTCATAATCATGATGTCATGGCATAAGATGAAATCTAAAAACACATGACATTTGAAACCTTAATCCTAAACATGAACATGACATATAAAATCATAGAACTAGGCATGATGTCATGACATGACATATGGCAATCAAAGCATGGCATATAAAATATATAGGTATAGTAATACCTAAATTTTAATATTAATTGCCATTTGATATAGTTAGATATATTTTTCCATATTATCATTAATCTCCCTAGTGTGCCAACAACCCAAAATGGCACACTAACACTCTAAACCCTAATTGTGCCAATATGATCATTTTATCAAACTTCATAACTAATATTGGCACATCCTAAAATCTTTTAGGATTATAATTCAACCCTATTTCCAAGGTATCCATAACCTTGAAAATAACCTAAAATGCCACCTTTATCATGGTTGAGTTAACTACCCATCCACTCAAGGTTGGCACATCCTAAACCCACCTAGCATGAATCAATCACGCTCTTAGGAACCCAAAACCGATTTGAGCTCCTAGGGTTAATTAGGTATTCCTTAGGGATAACCTCCCTAGATACCTTCCTAATGACCCTCCTAGGCTTGTTAGCCTTGGTCATTTGGGTCTTACCTAGGTTGACTCTAGGGGTAACTCCCCTTGCAACCTTCTTAGTAGTCACCCTAGGTTTCCTAGAAACCCTAGCCACTAGGCACACCCTTTGGTCAACTCTAGGGATAACCTCCCTATTGACCTTGGTCTTCCTAGACCTAGTCAGTGTTCCATAATCTAATGGAACACTATGGTAAGTCACCTTGGGCTTAGGTTTGTGACCCAAACCTTGCTTGCCCTTAGTTGACTTTTGACTCTTATGTCCTAAGTGTTGACTTTGAGATTTTGACCTAGACTTTTGATCATTTGACCCTTTAAATTGGTTTTGTATATTCCTAAGAGTCAAGCCTCGACCTCAAGGCTTGATTTTCAACCTCTAATTGTCCAATTGATTTTTGATTAAGTTTTTGGGCATTTGACTTCTTAGGCATATGCCTAGTCTATTTAGGATTGAAACCTAGGTGCTCTTGCACCTTTCTAATGGTCTCCCTAGGTAAAATTTTTCTAGAGTTATTTGACCTAGGTTTATCCTTAGATAAATTGTTTTTAGGGACATTAGTCCCAAATTTCTCCTTACTTTTGAAGTTAATGCTTTTAGCTCCTAAACAAATATATTTATCTCTAGCATGCTTTTCATGGTGAATTGCAAGAGAATTAAAATTTCTAGCATGCTTTTGACTTTTAAATTTGGAAGGTGCATTATTAAAATATACCTTAGGGTTAGCTATAGAAGCTCCCCCTACTTGTGATGCTCCTCCTTGCCCCTTCTTCTTCCCCCTAGGGCATTGACTCCGATAATGCCCCTTTGAATTGCACTTGAAGCATATGATGTGCTCCTTGCCTTTAGGTGTTGGGGAACCGGAATCCTTGACTTTTGGTGCCGGTGGAGCTTTCCTAATCTTCTTTGGGCACTTGCTCTTATAGTGCCCAAATTCTCTACACTCAAAACACATAATATTATTTTTATTTGAAATTAGAGTGTTTGAGTTACCTAGGTTAGTGGTGGAGTTCGGAATTGACACTTCTTCATCTTGACTGGATGTAGAAGCTTCTTCTTGATGCTCCGGTGTTGAGGAAACTCTAATCTCCTCCTCAATCCTAGAAGTGGATGCTTCTTCCACTTCCTCCACCAACCCGGAAATTGACTCCCTATCAACTTCCGATTCTACTTCCTCTTCCTCTTTGGATGTTGATGATCTCTCAACCTCCAAGTCCTCACTTCCTTGTGAGAGTGATGCATTAGCCTCTTCGGTCTCTTCCTCTTGGACCATTGATTGGCTTTCATGGAGCTTGGCCACTTGGCTCCATAGCTCGTTTGCATCTACATAATTACCTAACATACACAAGATATTGTTAGGTATTAAATCAATTAACAACTTCATTACCTTTTCATTCTTTTCGAAGGCTTGGACTTGCTCTTCGGTCCATCTCTTTTTCTTGAGGAATCCACCTTTTGGTCCTCTTGGATAGCTATATCCTTCCATTAAGATAGACCATTCTTCGAAGTCCCTCATCATTAGGAAGTCTTCAATTCTTGACTTCCATTGCTTAAACCCTTCTTGTCCATAGAAGGAGTAAGGGATCGGTGTGTTAATATTTCATCCCAATTGTTCTTCCATCTTCACCCTCTAGCTTCTTTATCCTAGCTCCCGACGGTTAGTCCGTAGAAGAGCCCCGGGCTCTGATACCACTTGTTAGGAATATTTGTAACGGCTAGAGAGGGGGTGAATAGCGTCAATGGAATTCTTTCGCGTTCGTATCTACAATTTCGTTAGCGCAGCGGAATATAGATATAATACAATAACGAAATGGACAAGCACACACAAAGACACGAAGATTTAACGTAGTTTGGAACCGCACGGTTCCTACTCCACGGATCGGGTTCGTACGAACCCTAGCGATGCCAATCACACACCACTATGAAATAACTCCTTCTTGACACGAGTCGGAGGCGGAGAAACCTCTTATAATTGTTTACAACAATAAACAAATAGCTACAAGCAAATACAATGAAATACAAAGCAAAACTAGTAAAGAAAATACTTTACAAATGCTCTTGAATGCTTGATCGCTAGGTTGATCGAGTAGCACTTGGAGACCCTGAATTGCAATAGTAACTCGCCCCAAATCGCCTCAAAGAACCCTTTTCTTTTTCCTCCATCACGAGCTCCATATATAGCTTCAACCTGTGCTGGAAAAAGTCGATCAGTCGACTGATCGGGACCATCAGTCGACTGATGCCACTGTTGCCGTGAGACAACGGCTAGATCCACGTTGGATAAGTCCAACGGATCCATCATCAGTCGACTGATTGTGTCCATCAGTCGACTGATGGAGTCCTCACTCGACCAGTCGAGTCTCGACTCCATTCTGTGGCCAATTTCTCGAGCACGACCGGTCGGTGATCACACGATCGATCATTGCTCAGCTCATCGATCGGCCCGACCATCTTCGCGGTCATTGCTAGGCCATAACCCGCAGTCAATCCCTAGTTGACTCGGTCCAGTCGACTGCCACATGGCACCAGTCGACTGGCACACCTCAAACATGAGGCTTTAACCCAAGTATGGTGCCTCCATACTTGCTAGACCACCCTTAGCCTAGACCTAAGCCTTCTAGCCACCTCCATCAGCCTCACGCCTCTAGGATCCCTCCAAGTCATCCATGACTTGTTCATCCATCGCGCTAGCCTCCATGTGCTTCCCTCGGCTATGTCATGCTAACGGTGTCTACACCGCCAAGGCACATTGGACTTACGCCGCCAAGACTCCGCTTGGACTTTACGCCGCCAACCATTGGACTTATGCTGCCAAGACTCCCGCTTGGACTTTACGCAGCCAATATCAAACCCCTTGGACTTCTCATGCCAAGACTCAAGCTTGGACTTTCCCTTGCCAACCCATATTGGACTTTTACATTGCCAAGACCCATGCTTGGACTTTTCCCTTGCCAACCCATGTTGGACTTCTCAAATGCCAAGACCATGCTTGGACTTTCCCTTGTCAACCCATGTTGGACTTTTACATTGCCAAGACCCATGCTTGGACTTTTCCCTTGCCAACCCATGTTGTGTTGGTGCAGGGGCACTAGATAATCGAACCTGTGTTTTGATTATGGCAAAGACACAAAGTTAAGTTTATATTGTTATCTCACGTGCTAAATCAAGTGTGCAGAAAAGTACTAAAGCTGGAGCTGAAGGCTAGCGACACCCGGAGGAAGCCGTGGTGGTCGGGCGACACTTGAGTGAATTCGGAGGGAGCCGAAGGAATCGAGTGGAAGGCCGGAAGCGAGAGCTACTATCGAGGTAAGCTCGTGTGAGTGAGAGATTGTAAGGTCGTGTCCTCTTTACGGGGACGACCGTAGGCGACGATTCGACTAAGACTTCCTGTGGAAGGTCTAGGTTGAGATCGGACGGTTAGAAACCGTCGTATTTATCATTTTCCGAGCTAATCTCTTCTTTGCGGGAAGTGGCGGTGGCGATCATTCTTGGACATTAGGCGATCATCGGTATTATCGATTGGTGATGAGATGCATCATCGTCATCATCGGCCCGATGAGAGGCATCGATCGTGATGGCGCGGCGACTCGACTTTAGCTATGTCAAAGCGGATAACGTTTGTGCGGCCGCCAGCGATAAAATTTGGAAAAATCCATGATCCGTTCAAAGAAATAGGAGACAATTTCAGAGGCAAAGTCTATAAAAGGAGGAGGATTCCTCCAAATCACATCAATTATTCATCAAGTGCTCCTCTGGCGCCAGCGCTTCAACACCGTCATAACGCGCGGCCAGCGTGACCTCAGATCTTCTTCCGTGATTCAAGTAATATTTTTGATATTATATTCTGTGTTTTTTATCTTCATAACGAGGTGAGGTAGGCTTGTTGCCTCATCCTCGTGTATTCGGTTTTTGTAATCGTTGTCTCCTACCTCCAACGAGGAGGAGACGTTTTAGTGCTTTGCCCTCCGTACGCGGTCTAGGACCGATAGGGCCTTGGAGTAGCAACCGCTGGGTTGTGAACCAAGTAAAATAAACGTGTTCATTTATTTTCCGCTGTGCTTACTTTGCGTATCGAACGAACGAAAAAGAAAAGTTTTACGGTCGCTATTCACCCCCCCCTCTAGCAACGCTTCTCGATCCAACATGTTGGACTTCTCAAATGCCAAGACCATGCTTGGACTTTCCCTTGCCAACCCATGTTGGACTTTTACATTGCCAAGACCCATGCTTGGACTTTTCATGTGCCAAGTGTCCCACTTGGACTTTTCATGCCAAGTACTCAAGACTTGGACTTTACCAAATGCCAAGTGTTCCACTTGGACTTTCCATGCCAAGTACACAAGACTTGGACTTTCCCATGACAATTACATTGTCATATGTTTTTGTCGAAACATCAAAACATTACTCGAGTCAAACTCGAGTCCTGGTCAATCGTGACCTGGGCCGATTGCACCAACACTAAGTATTCTGACTAAAAATCTCGACCCTATCATAAGTTCTCCCTCTTTAGTAAAACTGAAAAACGAAGTCGAGTGAAGTTTTACAAGTATTTACTGATATACGAACTCTCTGTCAACCCCCAAAAATGTTCTGAAAACATACTGAATACCCTAAAAATATAGTGAATTCCTTATAAATACTAAGTGATATTCTGAAAATGTACCCAATACATACTTTAGCTGAAAAAAATCTTGAACTCATGATAAGTTCCCCCTCTTTAGTAAAACTGAAGAGTGAAGTCGAGTGATACTTTACAAGTATTTACTGAGATATAAAGATTCTATCATATCAAGCATAGAACTACAAGATGTCATATTAGGCATAGATCCTCAAGCTATCATATTAGATGTAGGGCCTTAAAATGTCATACTAGGCGCAGGGCCTCAAGTTGTTATATTAGAAATCTACTTAGCATTATAGGTAGCTTTTATAGTCCCAAAGAGGGAATACCATTTGTTGGTGCAATCAGCCCAGGTCACGATTGACCAGACTCGAGTTTGACTCGAGTAGTGATTTGATGTTTGACATTGTTGTTTGATAATGAGTTTACCATTGTTTGACAATGGGTTGACTATATGGTTCACATGGGGTTGACCATATGATGGAGAAGTCCAAGTCGGACACTTGGCAATGGAAAGTCTAAGTCTTATGTACTTGGCATGGAAAGTCCAACATGGGTTGGCATGGAAAGTCCAAGCATGGGTCTTGGCAAGGGAAAGTTCAAGCTTAAGTCTTGGCAAATGGAAAGTCCAACATGGGTTGGCATGGAAAGTCCAAGCATGAGTCTTGGCAAGGGAAAGTCCAAGCTTGAGTCTTGGCAAATGGAAAATCCAACATGGGTTGGCAAGGGAAGTCCAAGGGTTGATATTGGCGGCGTAAAGTCTAAGCGGGAGTCTTGGCAGCATAAATCCAATGGTTTGGCGGCGTAAAGTGTGTGTCTTGGCAGCATAAGCCCAAATGTATTTTGGCAGTATAGACTATCTTAGCATGACAATAGCCGATGGAAGCACCTGAAGGCTAACATATGGATGAATAAGTCACGAATGACTTGGAGGGATCTGATAGGCGTGAGGCTGATGGAGGTGGCTAGAAGGCTTAGGTCTAGGCTAAGGGTAGTCTAGTAAGTATGAGGGCATTATACTTGGCGTTAAACCTCATGTTTGAGGTTTGTCAGTCAACAGGGGCTTTGGACCGAGCGACTGGTTAAGTGTTTTGACACTTGGCAGCCGAGTTAAATCTGGGCAACTCGGATCGATTATGACGATCGACGACGCTCAACTACTGATAGAATAGCCTTGGCGATCCAATCGCCGATTAGACGATCAATCGATGGTTGAGCAATCGATTGCCATGGATGGCAATCATTCGTTGAGGTGCGGGAGCGAGAATGCTCGTGGCCGATTGGTCGATCGGCTACGGCCTTGGCGATCGGCCCGATGCGTAATGGCAATGATATCGGTGATTCGTTGGCTTGGATGCCAATGTGGATCAAGTCCGTTATGAGACAACAACAATGTTGGCAGTCGACTGTCAAGCGCAAAATCAGCCCGTTGCAGGTTATAAAAGCAGCTCAAAAGGGAGGATTTAGCAGCAATTTTCTTGGGCGATTTGAAGGGGAATAGTTGGTGCTTTCCAGTCCTTCAAGACTAGTCCAGTGTGACCAACAAGCAAGCATTCAAAAGAGTTTTTGTATTATTTTCTTTACTTCTTTTGTTGTATTTACTTGTTGTTTATTTTTATTACTATTATAATCATTGTAAGAGGTTTCTCCACCTCCAGTGTGTCACCAAGAAGTGTTATTGGTTTAGTGGTGGTGTTTGCATCGCTAGGGCTCATTCGAGCCCAACTTGTAGAGTAGGAACCCTAAGGTTCCGAACCACATTATATCGCATGTGTTTGTGCTTGTGTATCTTGTTATTTGTATTTGTTATTATTATTCCTCTGTACTAACAAGAGTGTAGAAAATCAAGCGCAAACGATTTCCATCGAAGCAACAAGCGTGCTATTCACCCTCCTCTAGCGATGTCCAATTCCTAACAAGTGGTATCATAACCCGGGGCTCTTCTACGGATTAACACCCAAGAGCAAAAGCACTAGAGGAAATGGAGCTACCTAAGGACGGATTGGGGTATGCCATCGACATTCCTCCACCATACGATCAAGAAGACTTTCATGGAGGGTGAGAATGGAGACATTCTTGATGATGGAAATAGAAGATTGGTTCATCATCATGGAAGGCTTCGAACCCCCTAGGGATAAGAAAGGAGATGTCCTAAAATTGAAGAAGTGGACCCAAGAGCAACGTCAAAAATTCAAGATCGAGATTAAGGTAACAAAACTTTTAGAAAATTTGATTCCTATTGAAATTTTTTGCATGCTAAGGAGCTATGGAACAAGTTGGCAAGATTTCATGAGAACCCGAAACCGGTCCAAGAAGATGAGGAAGAAAAGGAGTGATCATCCTCTCAAGCTCAAGAAGAAGAAAGCACATCATTTTCATCCCAAGAGCTTGAGGATTCGGAGGTTGATAGGGAATCAACATCCAGATTGAAAGAGGTGGAAGAATTGGAGGAAGCCTCCACCTCTAGGATTGAGCGGGAGGAAGTTAGATCACCGGAGCTGGAGCAAGAGCAAGAAGTAGTTTCAACCTCCAGAAGAAGTGAAGAATCAACTCCGGCGTCGGCCACCTTTGACCTAGGTAACTCAAGAAATTTAGTTAATAAACAAATCATATAATTTGCTTTGAGTGTAGGGAAGCCGGACACTACAAGAGCAAGTGCCTGAAACGGGTCAAGAAGACGGCACAAGTCTTGCCAAAGGCCAAGGAACCCGGTCCCCTAACAATTAAAAATAAGGAGAACATTATTTGCTTCAAATGTCAACAAAAAGGGCATTATAGGAGTCAATGCCCTGGGGGGGAGAAGGGTCAAGAAGCAGCATCACAAGTAGGGGGAGCTTCTAAAGCAAACCCTAAGGCAAATTTAAGTAATGCTCATTCTTTATATAAGGCCAAAAAGCATTCTTTTAATTCACTCGCAATTTATCATAAAGAATATACTAGAAATAATAGATTTTATTTCTTAGGGGCTAAACATATCAATCTTAGAAATAAGGAGAAATTTGGAACTAATATCCCTAAAACAATTTTATCTGAGGGAAGTATTAGGAAGATAGAAGACCATCTAGGCTTTAATCCCAAAAATCATAGACATATGCCTAGAAAGAACAAACCTACTCAAGGAAATAATGAACCCATAGCCTTGAGGTCAAGGCTTGAGAAATTGAAAAAGACCCTTAAGAAAATGCAAAATCAAATGCAATGGTCAAATAGTCAAAGTCTAGGGTGTAAGAGGCAAGGTTTGGGCCACAAATCTAAGCCCAAGGAGACCTACCACAATGTTTCATTCGATTATGGAACTCAACCTAGGTCTAGGAGAGCCAAGGTTACTAGGGAAGTTATCCCTAAGAGTAACCATGCAGTGTGCCTAGTGGCTAAGATTTCAAAGAAACCTAGGGAAGCCACTAAGAAGGTTACAAGGGGAGTCACCCCTAGAGTTAACCTAGGCAAGACCACAATGACCAAGGCTTCTAAACCTAGAAGGATCATTAGGAGGGTATCTAGGGAAACTATTCCTAAAGAATACCTAGTAAATCCAAGGAGCTCAAATAGGTTTTGGGTTCCTAGGAGCGTGATCGATTCTCACTAAATGGGTTGGGATGTGTCAACCCTAAGTGGATGGGTAGTTAACCTAACCATGGTAGAGTTGACACTTTGGGTAATTTTCAAGGTTATAGGTACCTTGGAAATGGAGGTAGATCTTTAATCCTAAAGGATTTTAGGGCGTGCTAATATCATTTAAGAAGTTTGATAAATTGATCAAATTGGCACAATCTAGGTCTAGAGGTCATAGTGTGTCATTTTTGATTTTTGGCATACTTGGGAGATAAGTAATAATATGGAAAAATAAATTTAATATTAACAAATGACAATTAATACTAAAACTTAGGTATTATTATACCTTTATATTTCATTTGGCATGCCTTGATTGCCATATAACATGTCATGATATCATTCTTATTTTTAAATCATATAAAATGTCATGATCATGCTTAGGGTTTATCTTTTATGTCATGTATATTTAGATATAATCATATGTCAAGACATCATGATTATTGGCACATGTTTCATTTATGTTATCATTTATGCCATAATCATCATTCATGTATTTAGGCTTAATGAAAATTGATTTAAGGACTATGGCATGCCTTGAAGTCTCATGTATAAGAGAATCAAATAATGTTGCCTTAGAAAATGCATGAGACCTTAGTTTAGGATGAACAAAACTCACATCTCACATTAAATTGACATGTGTGTGTATTCATACACCCTAGACACATGTGAGATGCTAGGAAAAGAGTTAAGTTTAAGGTGCATAGTTTTTGCATCTAGATGAACTCAAACTCATCTTATACCATGGATGAATCATAAGGAAAGTTTATGTACAAGTCATGTGCATTAAGCCCATAGACCATGGTTCAATATAAGGTTTTAAAAATATTTTAAAATAATTTTGAAAAACCTTGGTGAAGTCGATCTTTTGATAGTAATCACCATTGATAGAGTTGATACAAAGTAGGGCCAAAATATTAAACTTTTTAATGGGTTTGAACTTTGTGTCAAACTCACTATTTAATGCGTATTTTATTTTTCAAATATTTTTCACTCATAATGTTTGACATAAGTATTATACATATGAAATTTTGTGATTTTTTGATTTATGTATAATTATTTATGATTTTTCGAATTTTATTTTTTGATTTCTCAATTCTGCATTTGTAGAAATCAGTCGACTATCGCTTGTGTCAAAAGGGGGAGATTTTTGGTGTAATCGGCCCAGGTCACGATTGACTAGACTCTAGTTGGACTCGAGTAGTGTTTTTATGTTTCACAATGTTTTGGGGAGATTGTTGGTGCACCGATCAAATGCATACCAATGGAGTGTATGTGCAAGAAATCTCGAGCGCAATACGTAAATTGAACGAAGTACAGAAAATGATACAAAGTTAAGCTCATATTGTTATCTCACGAGCTAAATCGAGTGTGCAGAAAAGTGCCAACGTTGGAGTTGAAGGCTAGCGACACCCGGAGGAAGCCACGGTGGTCGGGCGACACTCGAGTGATTTCGGAGAAAGCCGAAGGAATCGAGTGGAAGGTCGGAAGCGAAAGTGACACAGTAAGTATCGAGGTAAAGCTCGTGTGTGTGAGAGTAAGAGAGGTCGTATCCTCCTTACGGGGATGATCTTAAGCATAGATCCAACCAAAGACATCCTATAGATGGTCTAGGTCGAGATCGGACGGTCGATGGTCGTCAAAATAATATTTTTGTTAAGCTAACTTTGCCTTGCAGCTAGCATCGATCATTGCCGGCAGAAGGACTCAAGCTGCTACATCCATCGATCAACTATCTCGTGATCGACGATTCGATATCGCCATCGATTGGTGATGATGGTCATCAGTCGACTGATGGTCAAGGATCAGATTCGAGGAGTCAAGGCTTATCACCTCATTTCAAGGGGATTGGTGCTCAAATCTCATTAGCTGAAGTTCCTCTCGAGAAGGGGCTCAAAGGCTATAAAAGGAGGGCCTCTCCTAGGGTTTTATCATCAATTCTAAGCTTTCAAAAGCCTCCGCAATTCTACAACTCTTCGACAACGAAGTGCTACCTCTCCGACGCTCTAGGTTTAATTGTTTATATTTTTCTTCGGTATAAGCTTCAATTCATTTTATCTTTTTCATATTATTATCTCAGAGTTTTATCGTAACGATGAGAGGGGGAGTGTCCCTCTACCTCAAGCTTTGTGATTTCTTGTATTCGATCAACTCTTACCTCCAACGAAGAGGAGTTTGTTTAGTGTTTTGCCCTCCGTGCGTGGTCAAGGACCACTAGGGCCTTGGAGCAGTAGCCGAAGGCTACGAACCAAGTAAAAAATCCACTTGTCTCTTTTATTTGTCATTTATCTTTCCGCTGCGTTTAATTGTCTACTCAACGAATTCATACGAAAAATTTTATCGCTATTCACCCCCCCCCTCTAGCGATCCGCTCGATCCAACAATTGGTATCAGAGTCGGGGGTGCTATGATTTGGTGAAACCACCAATCTAGTTTTCTACGGATTTTTTTTCTATTTATTTCGAATTTTTTCCTTTCTTTTTCATTCGTGTAGTCTTTCTTCTCCCGCACTACTAATCCAAGACGCGAGTCTTGGAACATTTCCATTGTTTGTGGTTTTAGATTTTTTTCTCCGCTTCATCCTTTTGTCTTTTTTGTTTCAATGGCCCATCTCGAGGGTTTTAGCACTGTCCAACCTCCGTTTTACAATGGAGATGACTTCTGTTATTGGAAGGGTCGAGTGGAATGCTTTCTTAAAACCCAAATCGAGATGTGGATCATAATCCAAACGGGATTCACACTTCCAACTAACGAAGTGGGTGAATCCTTGGATTATGACCAATGGACCAATGCGACAAAAAGACAAGTTGAAGCCGACGCCAAGGAAACTCAAATCCTCCAGTGCGGCTTGTCCAAGGAAGAGCTTAATCGCGTCGGCCCCTTCATCAGCGCAAAGGACCTTTGGACAAAGCTAGTAGAGCTACACGAAGGAACCGATGAAGCCAAGGTATGTAAGCGCGATCTTTTGTTCAATAAGTTATATAATCTAAAAATACAGGAACACGAGATGGCAACGCAACTTCACGCTCACGTTTAAGACATAGTCAATAACCTACACGCGATCGGAGAAAAGGTCAAAAACTGTGACCTTATTAGGTATGTTCTTAACTCATTTCCTAGGACTACCTTGTGGGCATCCATGGTCGATGCCTACAAGGTCTCCAAGGATCTTTCAAAACTTAGATTAGATGAGTTGTTTTTCGATTTCGAACTTCATGAGCAGTCTAACTCGGAACCCGAGAAGGGTATAGCACTTTTTGCAGGTTCGAGGAAGAAAACCACGAGCAAGCCACCCCTGAAGGAAGAAGAAGATGAGTCTGATTCGGAGGTCAACTCGAAAATGGAGGCCGAACTAGTCAACCTAGTTTGGAGGATAGTCAAGTGTTGAAAGTGAACTGTCACTCGACCCAACGAAGGTAAGCCTAAAAGTTTCAATATTAGGTGTTACGAATGCAACAGGTTTGGACACATCAAGTCCGAATGTCCGAAGCTCAAGAGCAAAGCACCAAAACACAAAAAGGCACTCAACGCTACGTTGGAAGAAGCGTCCGAGGAAGAAGACAATGATCGCGTCCTCATGGCTAAATCGGTTGAATCGGAGATGGAGTCGGAACCGGAACACGAATTTGAAACCGAAGACGAAACGGACTGCAAAGTGCTATTCAAGACAAGCCACAGATACGCATCCGGTTCAAAAGATACACTCAAGGTAAGTCAATCCCTTATTAGTATGCTCTATAGTGCAATTAAGTTCTTAACTAGGAAATTAGCTAAGTCTGAGTCCAAGGTCGAGACCCTAGTTGAGGAAGTTAAACTCCTCAAACATGAGGTCTCCATAACCTCTTCGACTAGTCGAGTTCGAGAGGAGGACTCAACTCGGGTTGAAAAGCTCGAAGTTAAGAACTCACTCTTGAAGAGTCAAGTCAAAGATCTTAGGAACATGTTGGAAAGGTTTACTTTGGGATCCAAAAGACTTGACCTCCTACTTGGATCGCAAAGGGTCATGTACAACAAGGTTGGGCTAGGGTTTAGCTCAAATACGACCAACAAGTCGTATATGTCGATTGTAAGTCGACATAAAAAATGTGTCCAAGCATGGGTCCCTAAGACCACTTTGATTTCAAACTTAGGGTCGAACTAGTGCTGAGTTCCCAAGGACCAAATCCACTATGTGGAGAGACTGAACCGATTCAACGGTCCAGGGGGAGCCAGTACAAAATTTGTTTGTGTTTTAACTTAGAAATTACATGCTTAGGTTAGTTATTTATTTTTCTTTTTAGAACGGTTAGATAGGACTATAACTCGTCAATACTTGGTAACATAGTATTAGGACGCGATGAGATGATAGTACGCTAGGAAAGCGGAGTCTTGAGTATTCGGGCTAGATAAGGCGTATCTAGTTCGGTGCACTTGACCGAGCGGAACTAACTGAAGCTACCTCGCCGTATCCTAGACTAGTTAGACCAGGAAGTAGTCTTAGGTAAGTCAAGTCTCTATTTTCTTGAAAATGGCTTTGTCTAAGGAAGTGGTCGTTTTTCCGATCAAAGAAGGCCTCTGTGCTTCGCCACGACCTGGAAGCCATGATCTTGAAAAGATGACTTGATGAGCTTAAGGTCAAATTCGAATCAAACGCAAGGTTGACAAGTGTTCAAATCATTAAATTTAAATAAAGTAAAATTGGAAGTCATCTCACAAGAACATATAGGGTTAACATGTTTGATCATGTAGACATGGGTGAGATGATTTAGGTTAATAATTTTCAACCAATCTTTAATAAATCCAATATCCGATCCAACTACCTTGCATGTAGGGTCAATGGATGTTGGACAGTGGTCGCTCCTGACACATGACCGGGGATCAACTCAAGTTTTCGAAGCTTCGATTCAAACGACAAGGATCGGTAGCCTTCAGAAATAACGACAAACTCAAAATCATCGGATCAGGTGATATTGAGCTCAACTCTAACTTTATTATTCAAAATGTCTTATTGGTAGAAAATTTTCAATATAATTTACTTAGTGTAAGCCAATTGTGTGATAATAACTATAAGGTCATATTTCTAGAAAATGAATGCGTAATTAATACAAATGAAACTTCTAAAATAATCCTTAAGGGAACTAGAAATAACAATATTTATACTATTAATTTAACTAACTCCTCAACTAAGTGTCTTATGACACGGCAAGAGGAATCATGGTTGTGGCACCGACGACTTGGTCACTCACACCCAAGACTCATCCACAAGATGAGTCAGAGTGACTTAGTCAGAGGTTTGCCTAACCTCAATAACTTGGATAATAAAATATGTAATGCTTGTCAATAAGGTAAACAATCTAGGACACAACATCAACTAACTAATCAAGAACGAACCAAAAGTGTTCTTGAGCTCCTACACATGAATCTATTTGATTCACACGGAGCTAAGTTACTTAATGGGAGTAAATTCTTCTTAGTCATAATTGACGACTATTCTAGATTTACTTGGGTTAGGTTCATCAAACATAAAAGTGATACCCTAGATCAATTAATCAACCTATTTAAACTAATAGAAAATCAACAAAACCTTAAAATCAAAAGACTTAGGACTGATCATGGTGGTGAATTCGAGAACCACAGGTTCACAGAATTCTGCAACCTAAATGGATACCATCATGAGTTCTCTTATCCTAGAACCCCACAACAGAATGGTATAGTAGAACGTAAAAATAGAACCCTACAAGAAGCCGCTAGGACAATGTTAAACGAGCATAATCTACCCGATAGGTTTTGGGCGGAAGTCGTGAGTACAGCATGCTATGTCCAAAATAGGATTCTTATGGTAAATAGGCACCTTAAGACCTCATACGAGATTTATCACGATAAAATACCTAACATCAAGTACTTTAGGGTATTTTGGTGTAAGGTACATATCCTAAACACTAAAGATTACTTAGGGAAATTTACATCCAAAACCTCGACCAGAATCTTTCTAGGATACTCAACTATAAGCAGAGCTTATAGAGTATATAACAATGACACCCTTAGAGTCGAGGAGACTATCAATGTAGTGTTTGATGAAGGACACGAACCTACAAAACCCCCGGCAACCCCAATTAGTGAGCCGATTCATACCAGACTCAACTCCGATCCGAAGATCAAGTATAGTATTAATCCTAACCTAAGTCAACCAAGTCATTCTATCGACCAAGTGGTAGATGACACTAACCAAACTAAGACTCAAACGAGTCATCCTATTGACCAAGTGGTAGATGACTCAAACCCAAATCAAACTATGACTCAAACGAATCATCCTATCGACCAAGTGATAGGTGATCCAAGCCTAGGAGTTCAAACTAGAGCCTCATACAAAAACCTTAGTCAAATCTCCTTGATTTCCAAAATTGAACCCAAAACTATTGACCAAGCTCTTCTTGATCCCGATTGGATTATTGCAATGCAAGAAGAGCTGGCTTAATTCACTAGGAACGAAGTGTGGGAATTAGTGCCACCACCTAAAGATAAAACGATCGTTGGAACAAGGTGGGTGTTTAGAAATAAACTTGATGATAAAGGTGAAGTAGTTAGAAATAAAGCTAGATTAGTCGCTAAAGGGTTTAGTCAAGTCGAAAGTTTAGATTACGACGAGACCTATGCCCCAGTAGCTAGATTAGAGTCCATTCGAATGTTATTAGCATATGTTGTACATCGAGGGTTTAAGTTGTTTCAAATGGATGTGAAGTCAGCATTCTTGAATGGATATATTAAAGAAGAGGTTTATGTTAGTCAAGCCCCCGGTTTTGAAAGCCTAGATAAACCCGACCATGTCCTTAGGTTAAAGAAAGCTCTCTATGGACTTAAACAAGCTCCTCGAGCTTGGTACGAGAGGCTTTCAATTTATCTTAAGTCCAAAGGAGTTAACCAAGGTGTAGTTGACCCAACTCTTTTCGTAAAAATCGTAGGTAAAGACATATTCATAGCTCAAATCTATGTAGATGATATCATCTTCGGAACCACCAACTCAATCCTACTAAATGAATCCATTTCACTTATGGAAAGTGAATTTGAAATGAATTTAGTAGGTGAGTTGAGCTTCTTCTTAGGTCTACAAATTAAACAAACTAAAGATAGAATATACCTACATCAACGCAAATATACTAGAAAATTAATTAAACGCTTTGGAATGCAAGACGCTAAAATTATTAATACCCCAATGGAAATTAGTGTAAATATAGAAGAAGATGTAATCGGAAATTCAATTGATTTAAAATACTATAGGAGCGTAATAGGAAGTCTCCTTTACTTAACTGCGAGCCGACCTGATATCTTATTTGCAGTAAGTATGTGCGCAAGGTTCCAAACCTGTGCCAAGGAGTCTCACCTAACTCTAGTCAAGCATATCCTTAGATATCTAAAGGGTACACTTAATGTCGGTATTTGGTACCCTAGATCTACCGAGTTCGAACTAACCGACGACTCCGATTCAGACTATGCCGGTAGTAAGCTCGATAGAAAGAGCATGAGTGGTTGTTGTCAACTTCTCGGCTTGAGTCTAGTGAGTTGGTACAGTATGAAGCAACATTGTGTTGCCTTATCTACCACCGAAGTCGAATACATCGCGATGGGTGAGTGTGTCACTCAGCTTCTTTGGATGAAGCACACTCTTCGAGACTTTAAGTTAGACTTTACGAACACTAAACTCCACGTAGATAACATTAGCTCAATTAACCTAACTAAGAATCCGATATGTCATTCTAGGACCAAATATATAGAGGTCAAATATCATTTCATTCGAGAACATGTGGCCAGCGGAGCCATACAACTCGAATATGTCGAATCGAAGTCCAACTTGGCAAACCTATTTGCTAAACCCCTACCCGAAGCCGAATTCAGTCTATTAAGACGAAAATTAGGCATGTGCGTAGTAGAATAGAAACTTACAAATTATATTTTCTTACTTTTAATTTTCATGGAACTAGCATAGGACATACCTTAGACATCATGTACCTAAAGATTCAAGGAGCCAATACATCTCACAACACATAGGACTAATGTATTTGTGTACTTAGCCACATAGATGGGCGTGAGATGTTAGGACCTTACTCCTGGTTCCAGATGTAGAGCTAGTGCATCGCCATGAACCACGGAGTATAATCATATATATTAACCAACTCTAACCAGAACTTGTTGATCTTTCATATCAATCAAGTCAAATAAGAGTCGAACATTTTATAGATGAGCTTATTTTCAGTATATTATTTTCAAAATAATGTGGAACATGCTTGGACTTTAAATTTAATACCTATATTTTTTAAACATTCCCACTCTTTTCGATACATGGCAAAAAGGAGAGAAAAAGGTCAAAGTTAAGGGGTCAAATTTTTTATAACTTAACTCACTTCATATTTATTCACATGGCCAAAAGTTAAGTAAATGTTTTACTTAACTTTAAGTTTTGAAAATTTACTTAACTTGTTTGAGTTAACAAAAAGAAAATAAAGGCCAAGTTAAGAGAATTCTTAACTTAAACTTATTTTTAATACTATGGTCAAACGTTAATGCTTTACTTAAGAAAGGGGGAGAAACGGCCAAGTTAAGAAGTACTTTTAATTTAAAAGTTTTACTAAGGCCAACTTTAAGTAATGTTAATTACTTAAACTCTTCCTAAATAGCAACCATCAAGGGGGAGGATTAAAGTCTTCTTTCAAGACACACCCTCGGTCAAGGGGGAGGTTTCCCGAAGGGGGAGTACTTGAAAAAACTTCTTACTACTCCTACTTAATCTTTATTATTCTTGTTTTTCATGCACATTATTATTCTTCATGCATGTTATTTTCTTAACTTTGTATGTGAGTTTACCATAGATCAAAAAGGGGGAGATTGTTGGTGCAGTAGGCACCTAAGTCAAACTTGAGTTTTGATTATAGCAAACAATACAAAGTTAAGCTCATATTGTTATCTCACGAGCTAAATCGAGTGTGCAAAAAAGTGCCAACGCTGGAGATGAAGACTAGCGACACTCGGAGGAAGCCGCGGTGGTCAGGCAATACTCGAGTGATTTCGGAGAAAGCCAAAGGAATCGAGTGGAAGGCTGGAAGAGAAAGTGACACAGTAAGTATCGAGGTAAAGCTTGTGTGTGTGAGAGTAAGAGAGGTCGTATCCTCCTTACAGGGATGATCTTAAGCGTAGATCCGACCAAAGACATCCTATAGATGGTGTAGGTCGAGATCGGACGGTCGGTGACCGTCGAAATAATATTTTTGTTAAGCTAACTTTACCTTGCAGCTAGCATCAGTCGACTGCCAGCTTAGAGGACTCGACTGCTATCCATCAGTCGACTATCTGCAATCAGCATTCGACTGATGCTGCCATCAGTCGACTGATGGTCAAGGATCAACTTCGAGGAGTGAAGGCTTATCACCTCATTTCAAGGGGATTGGTGCTCAAATCTCATTGGCTGAAGTTCCTCTCGAGAAGGGGCTCAAAGGCTATAAAAGGAGGGCCTCTCCTAGGGTTTTATCATCAATTATAAGCTTTCAAAAGCCTCTGCAACGCTACAACTCTCCGACAACGAAGTGCTACCTCTCCGACGCTCTAGGTTTAATTTTTTATATTTTTCGTCGGTATAAGCTTCAATTCATTTTATCTTTTTCTTATTATTGTCTCAGAGTTTTATCGTAACGAGGAGAGGGGGAGTGTCCCTCTACCTCAAGCTTTGTGATTTCTTATATTTGATCAACTCCTACCTCCAACGAGGAGGAGTTCGTTTAGTGTTTTGCCCTCCGTGCGTGGTCAAGGACCACTAGGGCCTTGGAGTAGTAGCCGAAGGCTACGAACCAAGTAAAAAATCCACTTGTCTCTTTTATTTGTCATTTATCTTTCCGCTGCATTTAATTGTCTACTCAACGAATTCGTACAAAAAGTTTTATCGCTATTCAGCCCCCCCCCCTCTAGCGATCCGCTCGATCCAACATCAAGTTTGACTCGAGTGGTATTTTGATGTTTGACTATATGATTGACATGGGGTTGACTAGATGATGGAGAAGTCCAAGTCTTGTGTACTTGGCATGAAAAGTCCAAGTAATGGGTACTTGGCATGAAAAGTCCAAGTAATGGGTACTTGGCATGGAAAGTCCAAGCATAGGTCTTAGCAAGGGAAAGTCCAAGCTTGAGTCTTGGTAATTGGGAAGTCCAAGGGGTGATATTGGTCGCATAAAGTCCAAGGGTGAGTCTTGGCAGCATAAGTCCAATGGTTGGCGGCGTAAAATATAAGCAATAGTCTTGGCAGCATAAGCCTAATGTGCCTTAGCGATATAGACCAACTTAGCATGACAATAGCCGATGGAAGTACTTGAAGGATAGCGTATGGATGAACAAGTCATGGATGACTTAGAGGAATCCGATAGGCGTGAGGCTGACGGAGGTGGCTAGAAGGCTTAGGTCTAAGCTAAGGGTGGTCTAATAAGTATGAGAGCATCATACTTGGTGTTAAAACCTCATGGATGAGGTTATCAGTCGACTGATGGGAGTCGACTGGAGTTCAACTGTAGGAAATGGCCTGACAGTCGACTGCCAGCATTGGGCAGTCGACTAATGGCCTAAGTAGTCGACTACTATGGTTGGCAGTCGACTGATGGTCGATGTCACAGACACAGAAGGTTCCAGAGTCGACTGTTAGGGTTTGACAGTCGAGTTATGGCTCTATAAGTCGATTGATGGGCATGATCAGTCGACTGATAGTCTATCCATTGGAACTTATCCAACGTGGCTCGGGTTGTCGTGAGACAACGGCTACAGGAGCAGTCGACTGATGGTCTCTATCAGTCGACTGCTAAGAGAAATTCAGCCTGAATGCAGGTTATAAAAGCATCTCGTGGAGAGGGATTTGACAATGGTTTCTTAGAGCGATTTGGGGTGATTTGCTAGTGCAATTTAGGGTCTCCAAGTGCAACTCAAGCAACCAAACAAGCAAGTTTCCAAAAGATCGTTTGTAAAGTGTTCTTTGCATTCTTTTGTGTATTTCACTTTGTATTAGCTTATACTTGTTTTGTATTACTGTTGTAATCATTGTACAAGGTTTCTCTGCCTCTGATGTATTGTAGAGAAGGAGTATTTTGATTAGTGGTGATATTTGCATCGCTAGGGCTCATTCGAGCCCAACCCGTGGAGTAAGAACCTTAAGGTTCCGAACCACATTATATCTTGGTGTTGTGTGCATTTGTGATTGTACTTGTGTTTTATTTTCATTGTATATCTCGTATTTCCACTTCGTACTAACATTTTGTAGCAAGAACGATCAAATTCCATCATCCAACCAACACGCTATTCACCCCCCACCCTCCCCTCTAGCAATGATCAATTCCCCAACACCAAACTCGGACTTTCACCGTCAAGACTACACACTTGGACTTACATGGTCAAGACTACACCCTTGGAATTTCCATTTGCAAAGTATCCAAACTTGGACTTCTTCATTGCCAAGAATTCAATCTTGGAATTTCCATTAGCAAGTATTCATACTTAGACTTTTCCTCGAGCCTGATCAACCATGACCTGAGGTCGATTGCTCCAACAATCTCCTCATAACATTCTCCCCCATATGACTTTGAATATCCCAAGCATCCATTTGTCATATGGTCAAACTCATATTATCAAATAATGGTCAAACCCATTGTCAACCCATTTTCAAACATCAAAACCTTACTCGAATCCCACTCGGGTCTGGTCAATCATGAACTGGGACAATCGCATCAACATAGTTGTGATCTCGATTTCTCATTTTTTCGAGCGTCAAGTCCCAAGTCCCAAGCCCCGATTGGGACTTCCCGTCAATTGCTTGGGACTTCTTGAGCACCGCTCGCGATGGACTTCCCGAGCACCTCTCCGGATGGACTTCCGGAGCACCGCTCGGGATAGACTTCCCAAGCCCCATTTGGGACTTCTCGAGCAATGCTAGGTATGGAACAAATCATCAGTCGAGTGATATTTAGACTAATCGATTAGTCTTTAGACCAGTCGACTGGAACAAATTACCAATCAACTGGTATACCACAAAATTGAGATTTAGCGCATCAAATATAATCTTCTCATACTTGATACCTATCCTTTGTTGGTGCAATTGACCCAGGTCATGATTGACTAGACTCGTGTGGGACTCGAGTAGGGTTTTGATGTTCGACAATGGTTTACAATATGGTTTAACCATATGACTAGTGGATGGTATGGGAAATCTAAGGTCATATGAGAGAGATTATTAGAGAAATCCAAGTCAATAAAGGTTGACCAAACACTTGGTGTGGAGAAGTCAAAGTATGGTGACTTGGCATGGAAAAGTCTAAGTATGGATACTTGGTAAGGGAAAATTCAAGTCGGTCAAGAAAGACCGGACACTTGGTGTTGGAAAGACAAACGGAGAGTTAGCAAGGGAAGTCCCGACAGGACTGAGAGATCGTGCTTGGAAAGTGAAGTTCCGAACGAGGAGTCTTGGCAGCGAAATCCCGGAGGCATGGCCTCTTGGCAATGAAGTCTCAGACGAGGAGTCTTGGCAGTGAAGTCCCGGAGGCATGGCCTCTTGGCAGTGAAGTCCCGGACGAGGAGTCTTAGCAAGGGAAGACTCAGCTGATCAGAGAGATTGAGCTTGGTAAAGAGGAAGTCCCAGAGGCGAGGACTCTTGACAAAGGTAGACCCTAGAGCATGACGATAGCCGATGGAAGAACTTGAAGGCTAGTGTAAGGATAAAGAGTCACGGACTCGAGGGATCCGAGAGGCGTGAGGCTGATGGAAGGTTGAAGGCTTAGGTCTAGGCCTAGGGTGAGTATCAAGTATGAAGGGATCATACTTGAGGTGTTAAACCTCAGCGTTGAGGTATAACAGTCGACTGCCAGTTCGGTTCAGTCGATTGGGCTTCATTTGTAGGCAAACAGAAGCAAGGTGAACTCGACCTGTGCCTCGACTATCGACCTGTGCCTCGACTGGTGAGGTGGAGTCAGGCAGTGACACTTGGGAAGTCGAGATAGTGCTATGGAAGCACTCGACCAGCGCCACGACTAGAGTCTAGTCGAGGTGATGCCTCGACTGGAACACTCGACTAGCGCCTCAACTGATCATTCTGATGGAGGCACAGAAGCAAGGTGCACTCGACTGGCACCTCGATTAGAGCCTAGTCGAGGCAGTTCCTAGACTGTTTCACTCGACTAGCATCTCAATTGGTTTTAGCACAGGTATGAAAATAACTGATCAGAAGCAAGACAGACTCGACTAGTGCCTCGACTGGGGTATCAGTCGAGGCGGCGCCTTGACTTGCGAGGCGACCGTTGTGCTGCAACGTTTGCAATCGCGAGCTTCGACAGGGATCTTTAAGGCTTCAAAGGGGCTTATAATAAGGAGTCTTATGGACGTTTTTGGGTGCCGGTTCTTGGAGGAAAAGAGGGCAAAGTGATGTTGCATTCCAACCTTCTAGGGTTTCTCCAACACAACCAAAATAAGCAATCAAGCAAAGGAATTTGTGCAAAGTGTTCTTGGTTCTTCATTTCATTTACATCTTATATTTTATTGTTATTGTTGTTAGCTCTATTATAAGAGGTTTCTTCACCTCCAGATTGTTTCCGTGAAGGAGAAGATTTAGTGGTGGTGTGCATCACTAGAGTTCGCTAAGGCTCGGCTGTGGAGTAGGAACTAGGGTTCCGAACCACATAAAATCTGTGTGTTGTGGTGTGTTGTGTGCATTGGATTTGAATTTGTATTTGTACTTGTATTTCTACTGCGTACTAAGGAATGTAGACAAGCACGACAAATTCCATCAAAGAAATTGACGAATTGCTATTCACCCCCCCCCTCTAGCGACGCCAACGGTCCTATAAGTGGTATCAGAGCCCAATAGGCTCTTCATTTGGACTAACTGTCAAGGAGATAAAGCTAGAGGTGATGGAGTTTGAAGATGGATTTGGACGTGACGTTCGATTTCCACCACCCTATTGATTTGGAGGATTTACTCAATGGAAGACAATGACTAAATTTTTCTTCCAAATGAACATTGAAAACTGGTTGCATTGACGGAAGGTTTCAAGACTCCAACAGACAAGAAGGGAAGAACTCACAATCAGAGTAAATGGACTAAGCGAGAAGTCCAAAGATTCGAGTCTAATGATAAGGTAATGAATATTTTAGTTAATTTAATACCTAATAACATTTTGTGAAAATTAAGGAAGTTCAGGGATGCTAAGGAATTATGGAGCAAGCTTGCTAAGCTCCATGATGAATGTTCAATGATCCAAGATGATGACATGTCCAAAGGAGAAGAATGTTTATCATCCCAAGCTCTTGATGATTCGGAGGTTGAGAAGTGTTCAACTTCCGCGATTGAAGAAATTGTAGATGTCTCTACGTTAAGGATTAAGGGGGAGGTTAGATCTTCAACTCGGGAACTAGAGCAAGAGGAGGAGCCATCTACTTCCTGACGTGAAGAAGTAGGCCAAAATTCACCTACCTTTTAAGAAGGTAACTCAAATGCAATTATTAAAAATAAAAATCATATAACATGCTTTGAGTGTAAGTAAGTAGGGCATTATAAGAGTGAATGTCCAAAAAGAGTCAAAAAGGCTCAACCGGCCAAGGGCTAAAGAAAAGTCAAAGGAAGCCAGAGTCCCAATTCGCAAGAGCAAGGAGCATATAATATGCTTTAAGTGCAATAAAAGGGGACATTACCAGAGTCAATGTCCTAGGGGGAGTCACCCTCAGAAGGGCAAAGGAGAGAGCTCAAATGTAGGGGGAGCTAAGGCAAACTCTAAAGTAAATTTTAATAATGCTCGTAATTTATGTAATGATAGAAAGAATGCAAGGAATGGTTTCAATTTACTTGCAATTGTTGATGATTATAAGAAGCATGCTTGTAGTAAGCCACGGGGATGGCGCAGTGGTAAGGTAGTGTGGTTGCTTTGGATACGGAGTGGGGTCGATTCCGGAGGGGGTCTAAAATCCCCCCTGGGCTCAGATGACCCCCCCACTGCCTTGCCACCGTGTCAAGGGACATAGTCCCCCCGCGATTTACCTCCCTCTCGCTGACTGGGACGGTGGCGGTCTAGTTAGGATTCCCAACTTTTTGGATGCTTGTAGTAAGCCTAAGGATCAATCTAAAAATAAGTATTTTTGTTTAGGTGTCAAACATTGTGATCTTAGAGATAAGGTTGAGACCCCATCTAATAACCCTAAGAAATTTAGGCATATGCCTAGGAAGAAAAATATCTCGAGAAATAATAGAAATTCAAAAATTGAGGTATTAGAAAAGGAAAATCAAGCTTTGAGGTCAAAGCTTGAGAAAATAGAGAAGACCCTAAGAAAGATGGAAAACATGATTATAGGGTCAAATGGACAAAACTTAGGTATTGGTAGGAAATATTTAGTTAAGGGCAAGGAAAGTTTGGGTCACAAGCCTAAGCCCAAGAAGACCATACAACCTACCACAATGTTCCATTTAATTATAGAACTAGTACTAGGTCTAGAAAAACCAAGGTCACAAGAGAAGTCATCCCTAGAGTTGACAATGGTAAGTGTCTAGTGGCTAAGGTTTCAATGAAACCTAGGAGAGTCACTAACAAGGTTACAAGGGAAGCAATCCCTAAGGTTTACCTTGACAATACCACAATAACCAAGGCTTCCAAGCCTATGAGGGTTATTAGGAAGGTACTAAGGGAAGTTATCCCTAGTGAGTACCTAGTAAATCCAAGGAGCTCCAATAGGTATTGGATTTCTAGGAGCGTGATACCCTCACGCTAGATGGGTTTATGGTGTGTCAACCTTGAATAGATAGGTTGCTAACCTAACCATGATAAAGGTGGCACTTTAGGACATTTTCAAGATTTCGGGATTCCTTAGAAATGAGGTTGAATTATGTCCTCAAAGATTTTAAGATGTGCTAATAAATTTTATGGAAGTTGAAAATTTGATCAAAATTGACACAATTAGGTTAAGGGTTAATAGTGTGTCATTTTTGGATTTTTGACACATTTGGGAGACTTGGTTCATCATGGCAAAATGGAGTTTAAATCTAGAAAATGGCAATTTAATTCAAATCTTGGGTATTTTATACCTTTTTATATTTGTCATGTTTTACTTGCCATTGATGTCATGTCATGACATCATACTTCATATGATCATTTTAAATGTCATGATAATACTTAGGTTAATTTATGTTATGCTTACACTTAAGTTATTTTTTATGCCACGATATCATGATTATTGACAAATACTTTTAAATTATGCACATTCTTATGCCATGATCATCATTCATGCATTTAGGGTAATTAAAATCAATTTAAGGAGAATGGCATAATTTGAAGTCCCAAGTATAAGGGAATCAAATAGTGTTACCTAGAAAAATGCATAAAATCCTAAGAACCTAAACCCACATCTCACAAGAATATTAGATTGACATGTGTGTGTATTGATACTGTAGGGAATCTATGCGCGCTCAAAAATATTTTACAAGTACATAAGCAACAAAAAAATAGGATCCCTCCAGAGATTCATGCAAAAACCATACTCGTTTGATCGAATTCTATCCTATGAGAATCATAGTTACCTTCGATGCGAGCCCTTCGCAATCCCATCAGCAACACTTGTGTTCAAGGAGTCCAGATCTCAGCGCGGTCAAGATGTTCGCACCTCCACGGTATCCACATGAATCGTGAGATGAAAAGGAACCAAATTGGGGTGCTAGCCATAAGATGTTGGTTCGGCCAAGAAGGTAGAAGAAGAAGGAGAAGAAGATCACACTCAAGCAACAACAAAACCACAACCTCAACCAAAGTCTCATCCAATCCCCTTTTTATATTCAACCATTGAATATGAAGGGTTTGTGACTCTTTGTTTCCATGGAATTAATAACTCGTTAATTTCATCTTAATGATCATGCAACCCTTCTTAATGGTGAGTCTCACTTAATCTGAATTTAACTTGAGTCTAACTCGAGTCAGATTCATCGGGTATACCTTGAGTCCTACTCAATCCGAATTTGACTTGAGTCAAACTCGAGTCAAATTCATTGGGTATACCTTGAGTCCCACTCAATGAGTCTAATCTACATTAGACTCAATCCGATGGCCCAATGGCTCATCACATGAGTCATCTTCAACTCACATGTCCTAAGTGTGTGTCCCAATAGGTTCTCGTAACGTTGGTAATATTTCTAAAACTCTTTTAGAGACATAAGAAATGAGCGGCATCTAGCAATACATCATTGCTACCCAAGTGACGAGAATGTCGAGATCCGACATAACCTTTCCGTGACTATTATCTTGTATGACTCAGTCCTTCTATCCTTGATATCTAAATTGATCAATGAGGCATAGACTGTCTCATCCTCTTATCAATCATCAGTTTCTTGATCTCCAAGTAGACTACTCAACCAAAAAGGCTCAATATCTCATATTGACTTATTTGAGCATGACCATGCATTTTAGCAGTCCTACTCTATCAAGGGGCCCATAGATATCACTTCCGTTATATGAAAGGGATAGATTTCATTTACAATACTCACATCCCTCCACATAACTTATTGCATACCTAATGATCATCTTTATAATCACCCTATTGTTGGGTTTCCGGCACCGCGGCGAGTGTGTGTTCGAACATGTTTCATAAACATGTGCGCAGCGGAAGAAATAAAAAGCAACAAATCTAATTTATTACATCACACACACCACATGCATGCATAGTACAACATGTGTAGACATAACTATAGTTTCAAATTTTACAATAAAAAGAAATTTATTCTACGTATACCTGACGTATCACGTGTAGCGGGAAAGGCATCAATCGGAGTGACTCTCGCTAGAATCACCTCTATCCGCATCCACGACGAGTATCTTCGGGATGACTTCACAAAGTCATGAGCCTCATCTTCGTATGAGTCACTAACCTCGTGTTGAAAACGATGTGATCAAGAGAAGATCACAATCCGAATCAAAATTCGGATTCAAAATCGAGTCCCCAAAACTCGCTTCTCCGGAGAGGTATTCGTCAACCATTTGATGAATCCTTCGTCCTCCACCTATGAGGATTACCGGAGATCAAATCCCTGGTAAGGAAGCCGCTGTCGGAGCTCCAAATGTCATCCAAATGATTCTCTGACAAAAAGGAAACAAGCTGTCCAGAAAACTGGACAGCTTTGGTGGAGGATGTTGCACCAGCCAAATAAGGAAAGCTAGATGCTCACCTTGTCGCCGGAGCCAAGGAAGATCACCGGAGGGTCGCCGGAGGATCACCGGCAGAATCTTGGACGCCGGCAACAACTTGGATGGCGGCACAAGGGGTGGGCGGCAGCTAGGGATTGGGCGCCGACTACAAGAGGAGAAGAGGGAGAGGGGGAGGCAACTTTTTGGGTTAGAGCTTTCTCAAAACCCTTAAACCCTATTTTATAGAGAACAAATTCTCCTAATGGTTATTGGTTTATAACCAAAAATCCATTAACCCACTCCATTAATTTAAGTTAAAATAAACCAAATCGATTTGGTATATTTTAAGTTAAAACGAACCGAACCAACTTTGGTTCATTCATTTAAAACAAACCAAACCCCTTTGGTTTATTCTCCACCATTGGATTAGAACCAAACCAATTTGGTTCATCCATCATGTCTTCATAAGACGCGGCTCATCCACGCTTCCATTGTGACTGAAACGATTTCATGTCCGATCCTTGTTTGGTCCAACCAAACCTAGTTTCTCTCGGTCTGAGAATCTCATTCTCAAGCTCGTTTTAAATCCTTCGGATTACGCTCATTGTGTGTGTGACCAAATATGTTCTCGGTTTATATTGGCCGTCTATAATTAACCATTAATTATAGAACGATCATGAGTGGCACCTAATAGTACATCATGATCCCCAATTAACTAAAAGATCAACGATTGATCCAGAACTATTTCTGAAACCCTTCAGCAGCTACAATGAATTGTGCCTCATTCCTTTAACTCATCTTATACCCACTTGGTTCAGGACATGGTCTATAGTGTCAGTCCCCACTAGGTTGACTACGTCATACCTAGCCCAAGTATCATTTTCTCATCCTACGGATTCTAGTTACTGCACATGTATCCAAGAGTACCATACTCTAAATATGTAATGCTTTGGCCAAAGACTTTAGTAACAATCCGACGAGAGGCCATGGGTATACCTCTCCTCGCAAGGAGTGGTGAATCCTTTATAGGTTATTCAAACACCTTCGGCCACTTTGACTTATACCGAATCATCTCGGGTCCACATCTCCTCAGAGATGATTGCTTAAGATGTCAAAGCATAAGTCTTCATGACCAAGATGACTTGAATACCGCAAGTTGAAGGAACATCGCACTTAAGCTGCAGTAAGAACTTCATTGACATATCCATATATGCAGAGAACCATATGAAGTCTTACATTCAGTCACTCCAATGAACTAGTTACCATAACTATCATCCACAATTAACTCCGAACATCACAATGTCTCTAGCCAGTGAGAATCAGCTACTTGGATTCACCAAGGAGTATACTTCGTACTAGTCTCGACAGAATTGATGGTGTCCCAATCCATTAATTCATCGACTAGGGATAATTCCAATACTTCATAATTACATATGTAGAGATACTCACTAGTTGTGATCTAATCACAAATTCTCTCATGCTATGAATCGTATTGAGGACATTCAGTAAATGAGTTTAAGATCTAATCAAATACATGAAAACATGTATACTCAAATAGTGAATCTTCATTTATCATATAAATGGTTCAAACATAAGGCGATTGTCTTAGGACATCTCTCATATATTACTAACAAACTCCCACTTGGCCTAATGTCAATCGCTACGGTATCCAATATCATAAGCTCTAACATGACCCTCAAACTTACTTTAAGGTAATGTCTTAGTTAAAGGATCCGCTAAGTTCCTTTCAGTGAGAATCTTCTCGATTTGTATTTCCTTCCTACTTATGATCTCTCTGATCAAATGATAGCGACGAAGCATATGTTTGGATCATTGATGAGACCTTGGCTCCTTCGCCTGTGCAATTGCTCCATTATTGTCGCAGTAGACCGGTATTGCTTCAACAATGGCTGGAACCACACCAAGTTCATAAATAAACTACTTGATCCAAACTGCTTCCTTTGCTGCTTCCAAAGCTGCAATGTATTCTGCCTCAGTGGTAGAATCCGCTACAGTGTCTTGTTTGGAACTTTTCCAACTCACTGCGCCCCCACTCAAGGCGAACATGTACCCAGACTAAGACCTGGAATCATCCTTGTCTGTCTGGAAGCTGACATCCATATACCCGCGTATCACCATGTCCCCTTCTCCATATATTAGGAACACATCCTTAGTTCTTCTTAAGTACTTAAGGATCGTCTTAACAGTCACCCAATGATCCATTCCTGGATCAGACTAGTATCTACTCGTTACACTCAGAGCATATGATACATCGGACCTCGTACATAACATAACATACATGATAGATCCTATTACGGATGCATAGGGAATCTTACTCATGCAAATCCTCTCGTCTTCTGTGCGCGGACACATAGACTTCAAAAGGTGTATCCCATGCTTGATGGGTAGGAAACCTTTCTTGGATTCCGACATGCTAAATCTCTTTAGCACTCGGTCTATATATGTAGACTGCGAAAGACTAAGCAACCGTTTTGATCTATCTCTATAGATCTTAATCCCGATGATGTAGGTTGCCTCTCCCAGGTCTTTCATGGAGAATGTCTTGGACAACCAAATCTTAACTGACTGTAAAACTGAAACATCGTTTCCTATAAGTAATATGTCATCGACATGCAATACTAGGAACACAACTGCACTCCCACTAACCTTCTTGTACACACAAGGTTTGTCTAGATTTTGTGAGAAATCAAACTTTTGATTGTCTCATCAAAATGGATATTTCAGCTCCTGGATGCTTGCTTCAATCCATATATGGACCGTCGCAATTTGCATACCTTGGTTTTATCAACGATGTAAAACCCTCAGGCTATATCATATACACATCCTCGAGTAAGTTTCCATTAAGGAAAGTTGTTTTCACATCCATTTTCCATATCTCATAATCATAATAAGCCACTATGGCCAGGAGCATCCGAATGAATTTAAGCATAGCTACAGGCAAATAGGTTTCGTCATAATCAACACCTTGCTTTTGACGATATCCTTTCGCCACCAATCTAGCCTTATAGGTAATCACATTACCATCCATGTCGATTTTCTTCTTGAAAACCCAATTGCACCCTATAGGCTTTATGCCTTCAGGTGGGTCAACCAAGTTCCAAACTTGGCTTTCATATATGGAATCCATTTCTGGCTTCTTGGCTTCAAGCCACTTATCCCTTTCTGAACTTGTCAGAACTTCTTCATAACTGGTAGGCTCCTCATCATCAATGAGTAACACGTCGTTCGATTCACTTACGAGAAATCCATATCTCTCAGGAATATTGCGTGTTCTACCAGATCTACGAAGATGTGGTGTCTCAATAGGTCAGCCGATGGCTCATCACTATGAGTTATTGGCTGTTGTGCTTCACCAGGTATCTCATCAATGTCTATTTGAGTCTCTCGAGCCTCCTCAAGCTCGACGACTCTCCCACTATTTTCTTGCAAGAGAAACTCTTTCTCTAGAAACACAGCATGTCTTGAAACAAACACCTTTTGTTCCATAGGATGATAGAATTGATAACTCCTTGTTTCCTTAGGGTATCCAATAAATAGACATTTATCAGACTTAGCATCCAATTTGTCTGATACAATCTGCTTCACATAAGCAGGACAACCCCATATCTTCAAGTAAGATACATGAGGCTTCTTACTATTTCATATCTCATATGGAGTAGTAGACACTACCTTGGTTGACATTCTGTTTAACAAGTAAACAGTTGTCTGAAGTGCTTAGCACCAAAAGGAGTTGAGAAGATTCACATGATTCATCATTGACCTGACCATGTCCAACAAGGTTCGGTTATGCCTCTCAGATACACCATTATGCTACGGTGTATATTGCAGAGTCCATTGAGACAATATGTCATTGTCTCTTAAATAATCTAGAAACTCTTGACTTAAGTATTCACCACCTCAATCCGATCGAAGTATTTTAATACTCTTGTCATGTTGTTTCTCTACTTCATTTCTGAATTCTTTGAACCTTTCAAAGGCTTTAGACTTGTGTTTCATCAAGAACACATACCCAAACCATGAGTAATTATCGATGAAGGTAATGAAGTAGTTATAGTCTCCCAAAGCTTGAGTTGACATAGGTCCACACACATCAGTATGTATTAGACCTAGCAACTCTCTCACTCGTTCACCTTTTCCAGTAAAAGGTAACTTAGTCATCTTGCCTTTTAAGCATGATTCGCATGTATCGTATGAATCTAATTCAAACGATTCCAGAATTCCACATCAGTGTAATTCGGACATGCGTTTCTTGCTCACATGGCCAAGACGACAATGCCACATGTAGGAGTCTAATTTATTATCTTTTCGAGCACGCTTGTTGCTCGCTTCGAGATTGAAAATGTCACTGGATATGTCCAACGTATAAATACCATTGCTTAAAGTTCCAGTCCCATAAAGAACGTCATTCAAAGTTATGTAACAACAATTGTTACTAAAAGTTAAATGGTACCCATTTCTATTTAAACAAGAAATAGAAATGATGTTCTTTATCAACGAAGGAACATAAAAACAATTGTCCAGTTCTAAGACAAGTCCTGTAGGGAGTTTCAATAAATACGTTCCGATAGCGAATGCAGCAACCTTTGCGCCATTGCCAACTCGTAAATTTGACTCCCCTCTGACAAGTATTCTTCTATTTCTTAGCCCCTGTATGTCATTACATATATGTGAGTCACACCTAGTATCCAATACCCAAGTGTCTAAGGAAATAGAATGACAATCAATAACGAAGATACCTGAAGAGGATGGGGCATCGGATGCCTTCTTCTTCTTCACGGACTCAAGATAAATCTTGCAGTTTCTTCAACAGTGGCCTTCCTTGCCACAATAATTGCAAGTGCCTTTTTATGCTAGTTCTGCCTTCTTAGCCTTCTTATTCTTCCCTTTCTTCTGTTCCTTTGTCTTCCTCTTAGAACCTTTCTTCGAGGAATCAACTAATAGAACCGCCTTCTCCTCATGCTTCATAGAAGGCTCCACAATCTTCAGCATATTGAGGAGCTCAGGAATAGTGGATTCTAATTTGTTCATCCGATAGTTCATCACAAATTATGAGAAACTCTTAGGCAAACAATGCAGAATTAAGTCAATACTTAATTCATGATCCATCACAAACCCGAGGGTGGCCAGCCTCTCGATGTACCCATTCATCTTTAGCACAAACTGCACTACAGACGAACCTTCTTGCATCTTAGAGGTGAAGAGGAGCCTGGAGACTTCGAACCTTTTGGATCTCGCTTGCTCATCAAATAACTCATGAAGATGAAAGACTATTGTATTAGCATCCATATGCTCATGCTGCTTTTGTAGCTCGGGTACCATCGCAACTAGCATGAAGCAACTCGTCAATTCAGAATCTGCCACATGTTTCTGATAAGCCAACAATTGGTCTGGAGTTGCATCGTCCCTAGGACGGTTGGGAAGAGGCTCTTCAAGGACATACGCTAGCTTTTCTGCCTTGAGAACAATTCTCAAGTTTCTAAGCCAGTCCAGGAAGTTAGGCCCAGCCAATTTGTTTGAATCCAAAATAGTGCTCAAATTCAAAGACGTCATGATCAATCGATTAACCTAGAAATACAAAACGAGCATATATGAGAAAGATGATTTAAAATGCATCAACATACATTCATAAATTCCATTCATTTTTCGAATTTCAAAAAAACCCCAAAATCACTTCGGGAGATCGTAGGTCCATCTCCGAATGGGTTGATATCCATCATAGATATGAACAACCTTGGAGAGAGTCCAACAAGTCATTCATAGCTACGATGGTAGGTATCAAATATACCGATTGCATATCACATATATGCAACTATCACAATGTGCTATCAACAAATTGAATGTTCACACATACATCGGGTTGTTAACTCATTAACAAGTATGCATCATATGCATAGCACCCAACTTCACCTTCCTTCACATCGACCTTGGAGAGAGTCTAACAAGTCGATGCTCCAGGTTAAAGTCAACCCACTATTCGATAAATAGTTTTAATATGGTGAGAGTGCATTCAACCAATTAGCCCGGCTTAGAGAGAGTCCAACAACCAAAGCTAACGATTGACCTCTGACTCTTACCATATTAGTATTAAACTATTTCATGGTTTGAACATGTTCAGGTTCGAGCCGGGCTTGGAGAGAGTCCAACAACCCAAACAGAAAACAGAACTCTGGTTCTAACCATATTAATGGAAGGTGTAGACTTTAATATTGTGTTAGGATTTTTATTTCTCATCCTCTTTGCATGCAAATAACTATTATCTACATGGCATGACATACATGGTATACATCTATATGTCACGACACGCATGGCATAATGATATGCATCTAATGCAATTACATAACATACAATTATGGCATGTACAAAATTTTCTTATATGTCATAACTATTTATGAAAATAAAATATGTTTAAGATTTGATTCTAAAAATCAAATCATGATTAAATTAGGAAATAAATTTTCAAATCTAATCACATATTTTATTTATGGAATGTCTCAATTAAGGAAAGTCAATTTTAATTTAGGAAATAAATTTCTTAAATTGTCAAAACTTTTTATGAAAATAAAATATATATTAGATTTGATTTCTCAAATCAAATCATGATTAAATTAGGAAATAAATTTTCAAATCTAATCAAATATTTTATTTATGGAAAATGTTAATTTCCATAAATACTTCTAACTTTCCAAATGTAGAAGATTTTCATAAATACTTCTAGACTTTCCAAAATTAGAAAATTTCCATAAATACTTTTAACTTTCCAAAAGTAGAAAATAATTTTACGATTATGTCGAAACACAACCTGGGCTCTGATACCACTGTTGGGTTTCCGGCACCGCGGCGAGTATGTGTTCAAACATGTTTCGTAAGCAATAAATCTAATTTATTACATCACACACACCACATGCATGCATAGTACAACATGTGTAGATATAACCGTAGTTTCAAATTTTGCAATAAAAAGAAATTTATTCTACGTATACCTGACGTATCATGTGTAGCGGGAAAGACATCAACCGGAGCGACTCTCGCTAGAATCACCTCTATCCGTATCCACGCCGAGTATCTTCAGGATGACTTCACAAAGTCACGAGTCTCGTCTTCGTACGAGTCACTAGTCTCGTGTTGAAGACGATGTGATCGAGAGAAGATCACAATCCGAATCAAAATTCGGATTCAAAATCGAGTCCCCAAAACTCGCTTCTCCGGAGAGGTATTCGTCAACCGTTTGACGAATCCTTCGTCCTCCACCTATGAGGATTACCGGAGATCAAATCCCTGGCAAGGAAGCCGCTATTGGAGCTCCAAACGTCATCCAAACGACGCTCTGACAAAAAGAAAATAAGCTGTCCAGAAAACTGGACAGCTTTGGTGGAGGATGTTGCGCCGGCCAAATAAGGAAAGCTAGATGCTCACCTTGTCGCCAGAGCCAAGGAAGATCACCGGAGGGCCGCCGGAGGATCGCCGGCAGAAGCTTGGATGCCGGCAACAACTTGGACGGCGGCACAAGGGGTGGGTGGTGGCTAGGGCTTGAGCGCCGACTACAAGAGGAGAAGAGGGAGAGGGGGCGGCAACTTTTTGGGTTAGAGCTTTCTCAAAACCCTTAATCCCTATTTTATAGAGAACAAATTCTCCTAATGGTTATTGGTTCATAACCAAAAACTCGTTAACCCGCTCCATTAATTTAAGTTAAAATAAACCAAACCGATTTGGTATATTTTAAGTTAAAATGAACCGAACCAACTTTTGTTCATTCGTTTAAAACAAACCAAACCCCTTTGGTTTATTCTCCACCATTGGATTAGAACCAAACCAATTTGGTTCATCCATCATGTCTTCATAAGACACGGCCCATCCACACTTCCATTGCGACTGAAATGATTTCATGTCCGATCCTTGTTTGGTCCAACCAAACCTAGTTTCTCTCGGTCTGAGAATCTCATTCTCAAGCTCATTTTAAATCCTTCGGATTATGCTCGTTGTGCGTGTGACCAAATAGGTTCTCGGTTTATGTTGGTCGTCTATAATTAACCAATAATTATAGAATGATCATGAGTGGCACCTAGTAGTACATCATGATCCCCAATTAACCGAAAGATCAATGGTTGATCTAGAACTATTTCTGAAACCCTTTAGCAGCTACAATGAATCGTGCCTCATTTATTTCACTCATCTTATACCCACTTGGTTCAGGACATGGTATATTGTGTCTGTCCCCACTAGGTTGACTATGTCACACCTAGCCTAAGTATCATTTTCTCATCCTACGGATTCTAGTTACTGCACATGTATCCAAGAGTATCATACTCTAAACATGTAATTCTTTGGCCAAAGACTTTAGTAACAATCCGACGAGAGGCCATGGGTATACCTCTCCTCGCAAGGAGTGGTGAATCCTTTATAGGCTATTCAAATACCTTCGATCACTTCGACTTATACCGAATCATTTCGGGTCCACATCTCCTCAGAGATGCTTGCTTAAGATGTCAAAGCATAAGTCTTCATGACCAAGATGACTTGAATACCGCAAGTCGAAGGAACATCGCACTTAAGCTGCGGTAAGAACTTCATTGACATATCCATATATGCAGAGAACCATATGAAGTCTTACAGCTGATCACTCCAATGAACTAGTTACCATAACTAGCATCCACGATTAACTCCGGACATCACAATGTCTCCAGACAATGAGAATCAGCTGCTTGGATACACCAAAGAGTATACCTCGTGCTAGTCTCGACAGAATTAATGGTGTCCCAATCCATCAATTCATCGACTAGGGATAATTCCAATACATCACAATTACACATGTAGAGATACTCACTAGTTGTGATTCAATCACAAATTCTCTCATTCTTTGAATCGTATCGGGGACATTCAGTAAATGAGTTTAAGATCTAATCAAATACATGAAAACATGTATACTCAAATAGTGAATCTTCATTTATCATATAAATGGTTCAAACATAAGGCGATTGTCTTAGGACATTTCTCATATATTACTAACACCTATTACGGGTAACGTTTGACGAAGTCAAAGTATACAACTCATTATGTAATGAACCATAGGGAATTTAGGTCTAAGGACTATTCATATCAATAGTCACATGAGAATGTTTATGACACTCATATAACGATACATGAAATATTTTCATGGCTAGGCAATTCAGTACATAGTCTCTAATATGTACTCATGTGTCAACTTGATATCACATATACATGACTTATGAGATTAAGTCATCAATTGACCGACATGTTAGTCTCTATGCATTAATATTGTCCTTGTATATTAATACTCGACTAGAGATATATATATATATATATATATATATATATATATATCTACAGACTCTCACTATCAATTCAACCAGTTGATATGCTGTAAACCTGAACCTACTATTCAAGGACACTATTATATTATTCATATAGCACAGATAAGGAATAATATAATAAGCAAATCTTGCCTATTATTAATGAAATATGATACATATGATCCCTAATCAATCATCTCATGATTGACACTAAGGGCTGACACTAACAGATGCACCCTAGATATATGTGAGATGTTAGGAAAATGAGTTAAGTTCAAGGTGCATAGATGTTGCATCTAGATGAACTCAAGCTCATCTCAATTATAAGTATAAATCATGTGGGGAAGCTAATATACAAATATGTATACTTAGCCCATAGACCATGATTGAAATTAAGGTTATGGAAAAATTTTAAAATCATTTTGAAAAAACTTGGTGAAGCCTATCTTGTAACAGCCCAAATTTTAATTCCTATACTTTTATTTAGAGAAAAATAGAAATAAGAATAGAAAAAAAATCGAATAAATAGTTCGTTAGCCGGGGCTCGAACCATGAACCATTGGTTTGGGGGAATAGGCTTCCTACCACTAAGTCATAAGATTACCAATGAGTAGGATATAACAGAATATATCTATAGGAAGAAAAAAGGGAGAAGTTGGTTAATTTGGCGAATCATATAAAGAGGTAATTAAGTTAAGGAAAACCCTTTTTTTTTTTTCCTTTCCCTAAACCCCAAACGCCGACCACGCCTCCTCTTCTCTTCAGCTGCCGAAGCATCTCTCTCTCTCTCTCTCTCTCTCTCTCTCACACACACACACACACACACACTCATTTTTCCAGCCGCCGAAGCATCTCACTCTCTCTCTCTCATTTTTTCAGTCGCCGAAGCATCTCTCTCTCTCTCATTCTTCCTCCGCCAAATCAAAGAAAGGAGCAGTTCGTTGAGTTTTCTTCAAGAAATATTTTTCCAGAACGTGATTGATTCTCCCCTTGATTTTCCTCCACGGTGCAAGCCACCTCCATCTCCAATTACTTTTCTCCACCGTGGGATAATTCAAGAGGGGATTTTTAAGAGGGATCTCCTCAAGGACTTGGTAGAGGATCATGCTAAAGCAAAGGAACACGTAGGAGGTCTTCTCTTTACGAAGTCTAACGGTATAAATTGGGGAAAAAGCGTAGGAAGTAAGTATTGCTCACCTACAATATAAGTAGTTATCGTATGTCATTGATATGTTTTTTTTTTGTGCTTGTTATTTCCAGTTACATGGTTGAGCAGTTTATACTCATGTATATGAGCCAGTTATGCATGGTATTTTTAGTTACATGATTTTTTTTCCGTTATGTCATGTTTGATTTAGTATCATGTTTAGATCCATGATAAGAATGTGATTTATGATGTAGATGAGTTGTAGCTTACAATTATATGCATGATGTAAAGTAAGATGTAAAAATATTTCTTTTATAAAGAAAATTTAAAGATGCTCCCCATTCGAATTGGTGATTAAGAGCACAAAGATCTTCAGTATGCTCCCCATTTCAATTTTGGGGGTCAAGAGCATAATGATCTTTATGGTGCTCCCCATTCGTGGTTTAGGGGATTAAGAGCATTTTTTCAATATGTTTAAGAATATAAGTATAAAAGAAGTATTTTACTTTTGATAGGGCATGTACCGGACATTAGTTTCGCTCACAGGCTAAGGCCCTCAGTTTCAGTTACCCTAGTAGGTTCAGTGGTTGGCTACCCCAGCCTATTAGGAAAGCACGCATTGGTACTATGTCGGGCCCATATTCAGGATGATTATTAATTTGAAGTATCAGTATAAGTACAAGTAAAAGTTTTCAAAGTAAATTATTCCAGTTTAGATACACTGTTTACAAGTTTTAAAATACTTAAGGACATGGTTTATACAAGAGACATATATTGAGAGTTATGATTTCCAGTTATGCTTGCATGTGTATCAATGTATCAAGGGTAAGAGAACTAGTTGCATGATTTCATACGTTGCATATTTTTGTGAGCATAGCAAGTACTTACTAAGCATTATTGCATGCAGTTTGCATTTTCTTATACTGCAGATAAAGGTAAAGAAAAGCTTCAGTAAGGTGGCATGGCGATGAAGTGCTTGTAGTGTGTGGCGACGGAATAGTGGAAATAAAAGATCCTAAGTGCAGATGTTTAAACCAAATTTTAAGTTTCTAATTGGTTTTTTTGATATTGCATGAAGTTCAACTGGATTGTTTATGGTTGAGACCAAAGAATGCTAGAGTCATGTTGGGTTAGTCTTAATACTTGCATGTTATGTGAAAATCTTGAATTGGTTATTGTTTAAGTGATGTCAAGGTCCTTATGATCATTTTAGTTGTTAGCATATTGCGTTAGTATATTGCATGAATTTTGGAATGATGTTAATATGAGGTGATGATTAAAGTATAGTGTCAGAGTAAGATAAGGAAGAATTTAAGAAACAGACAGTAAATTAGTGACATCTCCCCTAGTAGAGAGTGGAAAGACTAGGGGGGTGTTACAAGATGGCATCAGAGCGGGTTCCGCCCTTCCGTCACACACACCTCGAGCATCAATCCTGCCGCCTCCAAGTAAGCAAGTATTTATCTGCTTTATTTACTTTATGAGTAGTAAGGAATGCTTCTTTTAAGTTAAACATGCTCACCTAGAATGTTTTCTTTGAGTTAAACATGCTTGCATATATATATATGAAGATGATAGACAGCAAGTAATAGAGCATACCTAGATATGTATGTGAAGATGAAAAAAAATAGTGATAATAGCTTGATAGTGGTTTCACTTTATCATCTTATGAAGAGCAGGAAATGCCTCGAGAAAGACCCCGTGGAGGACAAGAAATGAATGAAGAAGTACCATCACCTGCCTGGATGCAGATAGTCACTCAGCTCCAACAGCAAGTGGCAGAGCGACAGCAGGTCATCAATACCTTAATGACGAATCAGTGAGAAAATCATGTTACTCAGCCAGGGACTCAGAATGTCATTCCAACTGCATCTTCACGCCCACGCACTCCACGAGCAATCTAGTGGGAGGGGTGAGACAAGAGGCCTATCTGATTCAATAGCAAAAGCTGAAGACAGAGAGTTTTGTCGGTGCCAGTGAACCATGGGATGCTCAGGCATGGTTCAAGACAGTAGAGAGCATAGTGGAACTGCTGGACTGGTCTGAGGATAAGAAAGTTAAGTGTGCCTCGTTCTGTCTGACCGGAGATGCCAGAATGTGGTGGGAGCAAGTAAATGCCAAGAGGGTGGTGAACCAAATGTCATGGACGGACTTTGAGACGGAGTTCTTGGAGGAGTTCTTCCATATGCGACTCACCAACAAGCATTATGATGAGTTCATGGAGTTCCGACAAGGGGATTTATCAGTAGATGAAGGGGTAAAGAAGTTCAATAGGTTGGCTCGCCTATGTCCGGAACTGGTCAGTACTGAGAAGGAAAGAGTTAGGCTTATGCTAAAGATGTTGAGACCGGAGATAGCTCTGAATGTGGCTGGTGGAATTAATAGACCACAGACCACTGAAGAGCTAGTCAGTAGTGCTCTAATCACGGAGAATTACATGAATAGTATCAAGCACCAGAAGCTAGCCTCGACAGAAAGCAAAAGCCAGGGAAGTTCAGGAGGTCAGAAATCTCAGAGCGGTAATTCGAACTGGAAGCGAAACAACAATGGCAAGAGGAAATAATGGAATAATGCAAAGGGACGTTCAGTCAGTAAACAACCTACGTATCCCACATGTTCTAAGTGTGTGAGGAAGCATCTAGGAGTTTGCCGCCAGGGCATGAGCGGGTGTTATATATGTGGTGTCGAGGGACACTTTGCCAAACAGTGTCCCACCAAGACCAATCTACCTCCGCCATAGTCTACTCAGTACGGAGGTAGACCAGCCCAGCTACATTAGATGCAGGGAGCACTGGAGGGTCCTCACATCATCCAAGAAAGATTGGAGGCCCCATCAATTACACCTAATGCCCGGATCTTCTCCCTCACCAAGGAAGAGGTAGCAAATGTTTCTACGGTAATCATAGGTCAGATACCTATCCTTAGTCAGCATGCTACCGTACTGTTTGATACTGGGGTAACCCATTCTTTCATGTCTATGGCATTTGCTAAGAAGATAGATATAACTCCAGATATCTTAGATATTCAATTTTTAACGACCCTACCTTCGAGTGAAATAATGACATCTACACACTGGTTGTGTGCCGTGCCGGTCAGAATTTCAGACAGAGAGATTTATAGTGATTTAATCTTGCTGGACATGCATGACTATGATGTCATCTTTGGAATGGAATTTCTTAGCAAGTACGGTGCTTCCATTGAGTGTCGTAAGCGAAGAGTAGTATTCCAACCTGAGACCGAGGCCAGCTTTGAGTTTATTGGAGAACCAAGGAAGAAAACTAAGAAGTTCTTGTCTTCCATTGAAGCTCAGAAGATGTTAGCTGGTGGATACACTGGATATTTAGCACATATAGTTGATACTAAACAAGAAAGAAGCCAAAAGCTGAAAGTCGTTCCAATTGTATGTGACTACCCGGGAGTATTTCCTGACGAGCTACCAAGACTAGCACCTAGACGGGAAGTTGAGTTTGAGATCGAGCTTATTTCTGGTACCCACCCAATCTCAAAAGCACCCTAGCGTATGCCTCTAGCTGAATTGAAAGAGCTTCAGGAACAATTATGGGAGTTGCTAGACAAGGGATTCATCCACCCTAGTCATTCCCCGTGGGGAGCTCTGGTGTTATTCGTGAAAAAGAAAGATGGTTCTATAAGGATGTGCATAGACTACCGAGCCTTGAATCAAGTGATGATCAAGAACATGTATCCTCTGCCAATGATAGAGAATTTATTTGATCAATTGAGGGGAGCCGCAGTCTTCTCCAAGATTGACTTGCGGTCCGGTTATCATCAAGTAAGAGTTAAAGAGAATGATATACCAAAAATAGTCTTCCGAATGAGATATGGACACTATGAGTTCGTAGTCATGCCCTTCGGAGTGACAAATGCACCCACTATGTTTATGGACTTGATGAATTGGGTATTTTAGGAGTTCCTTGACAAGTTTGTAGTCATCTTCATTGACGACATCCTTATCTATTCGAGAACCCAGGAAGAACATGTCGAACACTTGAAGACAGTCTTGCAGACCCTTCAGCAAAGACAGTTATATGCAAAGTTCTCCAAGTGTGAGTTTTGGTTTGATCGAATATCATTTCTGGGTCATGTTATTTCAAAAGATGGAGTTATGGTAGACCCGACAAAGATAGAAGCAGTTAGTAATTAGGGTCAACCAAAGAATGCCAGTGAAGTCAGAAGTTTCCTCGGATTAGTGGGGTACTACCGGAAGTTCATGGAAAACTTTTCAATGATAGCTTCACCGTTGACGATTCTTACCAGAAAGAACTAGAAGTTCGAATGGACTGAAGATTGTGAAAAGAGCTTCCTTGAATTAAAGAGGAGACTCACAAGTGCTCCGGTGCTTACCCTTCCAAAAAGTAATGAGGGATTTGACATGTATAGTAATGCGTCCAAGATGGGACTCAAAGCAGTACTTATGCAGAAGGGTAAAGTCATTGCTTATGCATCTAAATAACTCAAGGACTATGAAAAAAATTACCCTACTCATGACCTTGAGTTGGCAGCAGTGGTCTTTGCTCTGAAAGTTTGGAGACATTACCTATATCGAGTCCAATGCAAGATTTACATAGATCACCAGAGTCGTTTGCAAAGGGGTTGAGCCACTCATACAGTGGCCCCTGGGCTTGTATCTCCTGCATGATGGTCGCCCGAATTTCCTGGAGGGGATAAGGGTCTTGTGGCCTCCACGAAGGTGTGTATGGCTAGGTACCTATCCATCAAGTCTTGCAGTGTTGTGTATCCTGGTCGTCGTGGGGGCACTGTGTTTGGGTGGTGTTCTTGCGCCTGGCTTTTCTCCCTTGGCAACAGCTGGGCAAATATTGCAGGGGTACTAGTTTGGTCCGATAATTCCTCATACCTTGTCGACGGTCCTTCGCCGTAGTTGTCTTCCGGCTCCTTGCCTCTTGTCACTGTTTCTTCGTAGTGGCCAAAGTCAGGCGTTCCTTCACTACATTCGTTGATGCTACTTCTCCTGATGCTACATCCGTCATGGCACATAGTGCATCCGTAGCAGTTGGGGTCGTGAAGATCTGGGTCCGGATTTTCCGAGCCTTCTTCTTCTTCAACATCATTTGGCGCCCAAATTAGGGGGTGACTATAGCTGATGAAAGAAGGAAGAGAAAAATAGGGTTGACTGTGTAAAAAGCACACCACAATTATCTAGGACTTATACAATTAACACTAGTCGCCCCATGGAGAAAGTGGGGGGAGATGTGTCCCAACATACTATATTATAAACCTAAGAAATCATTTTCCATTGATTTCTCAAATTGAGTCCAAGTCAATTGATTTATCCGATTAATGGAAGATTGAAATTGTACTATGGGTGAATAGCAATTCTGCCCTTTTAACGTGTTCTCTACAATGCATTAATGTGTAATGGAAAACTGTAATACAAAAGAAAAACACGGAAACAGAGACACAACACATTAATTTTTCACATTAACTTCCTAAGTTGACAAATTTTTTGTTTGCTCTAAATTCACAACAATCGATTATCTTGTTTGCTCCATACCAATTCATAAATTTTGAACTTATAACCATCAATTGACTAATTTTTTAAAAATCATTTTTAATTGGTATAGAATCAAGAGCATCCGTTTTTAATCCATATCATAAAAAAAATGCGATTCTTTTTATCAAAATATCCCTTTGTTCTCAACCAATTTAATTAAAAAATATGAATCAATAACTTAATAACCCAACATGTAACCTAAACTAAGCCAGTGTTATACAAAATAACTCCAAAATAGTGTTGCTTTTAAAAAAGCAGCTCCAAAGGATGCTTTGCAATTCCAAGGTGATGCAATTTTATATAAAACAGCTATAAGGTGAAACGCAAAGGGATAAGGCTTACTACAGCTATCAATTAAAAGAACGATATAGAAAAGAAAAAAACACTTTTTTTAAATTTTCTACCTTTTAATTTACCCAAAAATGTTATTTTTTGCAAATGATATAAATTTCAACTTAAAGCTTAGGATATTGTTGGAAAAATAAACTAGCAATGTTAATTAAGTCCATATCTGAAATCAATGATGAATTGCAACATTGTTAGAACAGCAACAAATAAAGCGCATCAGGTAAAAGAAGTAGAAAACAATGCACCTTCACTTGTTCAGATCCCCTGGCATATCCCACGGAAACTACTTGTGCCCGAGAAAAACTCGAAGCAATTCCACCACTTTTGCTTGAGCCAGATAGTCAGAACACTTGTAGGATTTTGTTTAAACAGAAACCGAAGATTTTATTCAAGAAGACAATTAAAAACAGGATACAAATGAGTTTCTTTCCACGGAGAATACAATTTTGGAGACATTAATCTAGGAAAACAAATCAATTCGAACCTACTGCATCTTATTGCTTAAAAATTCCTCTTGGTTCCTTTGAAAGTAAAGGAAAAGAAATTTCTCAGCCCGAACTGGCTCCCACACTTGAGACATATTTAAGGCTCAACAAAGCGCTCACATCATCTGCAACAACAGTTTTGATAGTCACTAATTGTGCAAGTGAAACAAAGATGAAATCATTGTTACCTGCTAACTTTGCAGTTACATACAAATCATCCCATTATCATCGTCCTCATCATTTTTATTATTATAATTTTTTTAATTGTTAGTGCACACCATAGTTAAACAAATGAACATATTTCCCGAGTTATTTTGTAAAAATATAAATTGTAAGGAGCATCAACAGATTGTCAAAACGTAATGATGTGACAGTATTTGAAAATGGGTCAACAGAAATTAATTAAAACATATAGGAGTAAAATAAAGGTTAGCAACACAAAATAAATGACATTCATAAAAAGCCAAAACCGGATCGCTCAAAATTCTTCAGTAACACGAGAAAAAAGGACAATTTTAAGAAAAGGAACATAACTTCTGTGAATGAAAAATTACAATTCAACATAGGTGTATAATTTTATATTATTACGACTATATCCATATTAAATATGAGATTACAAAACAATCTTGGTTAGCAAAGGTCTTAAACATCTTTTAATGCTTGAAAACTCACAAATCATAGTCGAAGACCACTTAATTATAGTAATTTCTGAGATAACTATAGAGGATTGGTACCTTGAAGAGATCACCAAAAATGCCTTGCAGACCATTTCTGCGTTGCACGCCATAGAACTTCTCGGCAATTTCATCTAATAACTAATCAAAGGTAAAAAATTTAATTAAAAATACAAATGTATCAGTCAACTGTATCACGTCATCTAAATTTCTGTTTAGTTATAATATGCTTGAGTTACCAAGCATCTGCATTATGATGGGATACAATTCTACAAACAGTTAAAAGTAAATAATCATAAATGGCTAGCAAACCAGCAATGTAGACACAAATAAGATTAAGAATATCGCAAAATATTTGTGGGTAGTCTAAAGGTAGAAGTAAAATATTTATGAGAGTTAATGGCAGTGTGAGGTGAAAAAGGCTATTAATATGAACAAAACAGATTTTGAAGATTCACAAAAAAAAAAACAAGTGGTAGCGTGAGGTACAAAAGGCTATTAACATGAAGAAAACAGATTTTAAAGATTCACAAAAAAAACAAAAACATTAGTTTTAGTAAAAGGAGCATGTTAGCTGTCACAACTTCAACACCCAAAATCTTTGCAGAGCAAAGAAGATTAACCTAGAAATGTTGCATCCCAGAAGACCTTTTTCTTTTGGTTCTACCTTACAAGTAACATGGAGCATCCGAGAAATGGATGGTCACGATTACATGTAAAGGTTAAGAGAACAGTCAATTTATAAGCAGGAAAGATTATAATACCTCATCAAACAAAGACTCCCGATCTATACTTGACTTGTATTTCTGCCTCAATAACTTGAACAATGGGAAAGCATCTCTTTCCATCCTGGTGGTTAACATACAAACTCATCACTATTTGCATGCATGCATGAGCAAATCAAAGTTCAGATGATAATAAAATTAATAAATCTGCAGTTCCAATTTTGAGGGTACCACATGGATCTTTTCTTTAATCATCGTATAGGAGTATATCTTTGTTCGTGTACCTCAAAACTTAATTTTGTGTGACACTTTTAAAACCGCACAGCTCCAATATAAGGCATTTTCTAGTCAATCAACTATTATAGGATTATTTTTCACTTAAACAACGAAGTGAAAAATCTGTTCTCTCCAATCTAACCACTAGCTTTAATTCAATAAACAATAAAATCTTTCCTTAATTCAATATATCTAAAACAATAATGTATTTATTGTCCATCCAACTTTAATTAATCAAGCCTTGATCTTATGAGATTAAACGTCAAAATCACCCCGTAAAAAGGTTAAAATTGCTTTAAATGACTACTATAATTTTACAGTAATCACTAATTAGCTGTTACAATTTTAAAGCAGCCAATGAGATTGCTATAACAATTTTACAATGATTTTGATCATTTTGAAGCGATTTTAATTAAATTTAAGCAATTTCAACTAAGTTTGTAAAGTGTTTTTTAGTCTCCACGGGGATGGCGTGGTGGCTAAGGCACAGCGGAGCTTGCGGATAAGGTATGGGTCGATTCTGAAAAAAGTCTAAAGTTCTTTCCTGGATTCAGATGACTCCCATATGTTTTGGCCACCACGTCAAGGCCCACAGGACCCCTCCGCGATTTACCTCCCTCACAATGGTCATAGGACAGGCCGATGAGGGCCGCTAGATTGACAGTTTCAACCTTTTGCGGGTAAAGTGTTCTTTATATAAAAGTTCTTTATATATAGATTTTTTGAACGAGTTGAATCAGTTTATTTTTACACGTTATAGCAACTACTCTGTAGCTTCTACAGCAGCACTGGAATAAATACATTTTGGTATGAGAAATATACAATTCGGATAATTAGGGGCACCCTTTTGATTTTTAGCCTTATATTTATTCTAATTAAACTATCATACCACAAATAAGATAGTTTATAGAGATTGATCACATAAAGGCTAGTAAGTATATTCAGTATCATCACGTAAAGAATATAGTGTACCACTCAATACATTTCCAAGATATGACAATTTGAAAATTTGATTGGCAATGGTGATGAAGGAATTATGGAGCTCGAGATTAAGCAACTAAAAGATCCGATGGTAGTTGTGTTGATCTCCCTTGATGTATCGAAGGAGTTGGAGATAGAGCTAGCTGGTTTCCTGGGCACATGGTTGGAGTGGTTAATCTTTGGGATCTGTTAAGGGTGTGCTAGCTGAGTTTATCTCTTATTCAGAGTTGATGTATGAGAGGAATTTCAGCTTCAAGAGAAGAGTCCTCATGGGCAGGTTTGTCTTGATCATGTTAATCTGATAATAATTATATAGCCATGGATCTGAATGATAGAATTAGGACACTCTAAAAGTCCACTATGGAATTGTGGTGATAATAGAGGCTGGTTTTGAAGAAGATGTGGTTGAGGATGAATAGCCGAGCATTGGAATTGGTGAAGCATGTTCTGCAAATGATACAAAAGCTCAGATCTGAGCTTAGGGTGGTGGGTTTAGTACCAAGGTCCTTTGAATTTTTTTTTTTTTCATAATGAAGGTTCTTTCAGAAGGACCATGGTTCCTAGAGACATTGTTTATGGCCAATAGTGAAGCAGCTAAAAATAAAGCCTGGTCCACTTGGGTTTATGCAAGTTTATCTAATATATTGGAATACACACTCAGGAAGTTGTTGAAGGGATTGCAAGTAGTTGATGTGCCCTGGCGAGTAGCAAGAGACTTTAATCTGTGTTTGCAAGTTCAAGGACAAGAAAGGAGGTGTGTGGCTCAACCGGAGGAGATCTATGACAGTTTCTGGATTTCATTGAGATTGCAGGTATTTTTTTATTTGGAATTTATTGGGCTTAGATATACTTGGAGTGACAATAGATGAGGTTGTGAGAAAAACTTGGGTAGATTGGGCAGGGCTGATGCAAATAAGGCCAGCTTAGTGATGCCATAGTTACCCGCCTGCAATTATGAAGGACTTTGAAAAGCTATTGCAGATTGTCAGGTGAAGTGTGGGCAGTATTTCACTAATGAGATAAGTGACAAGTTAGGGTGCCCTCAAAACATTTAGCTGATTCAAGCTCTAGGGTTGTGAAAGAAGATTGAATAGTGCACTGATCAAATAGAGTTGGAATGCAGTAGAGTTTATTAGTTGCACGTGCAAGAATCAAATGAGTTGGGGATCTAGTATGATTTGGCAGTGGCTCAAGATAAGCAGATTCATGCTAAGTGAAAGACCAAGGTTAGATTAAATTCAGTTGAAGGTGGTGGCACAAATCTAGGAGAGAATTTGAGGCTAATAGTGTTACTAATTCAGTATTAGTTAGTGGTAGTGGATTTTGAAATAGGGATGGGGAACTGCAAAACTCTTTTAGATGCTGGAATTAATAAGTTAGCTGAGGGCTTTTCTCTTTTGAAAAGCAAGACAGTCTTCAAGAACAACTGGCATACTAGGTAGCTTAGATATGTTAGAAGATCCTTGATCAGTTAGGTGACTGTTCATGTTTGGATGTACATATGATCTCCAATAGTCAGTGGCATCTTAACAAGTATACTTGGTTGTTTCCTACACAAGTTGCAAAATAAAATTGAGCCATGCACATGTATCTGATTATCTTGATATTCAAAGTTCCTATATTACACCTAACTTAAACAAATAGACTAGTCAATTTTGCTACAAAGCTACCATCTAGAATGCTCAATAAAAGTGGCATTTGCTTATCCACAAAATCTGAACCACATACTTTCTCATATGAATATTTATTGGTTGTGTAAAAGATGAACAATCAGGAAACTATTTTAAAATAGCTATAACATTCATCTAGGAAATCACAGGTTCAGACATGGCTTCAAATATCAGTAAAGACATTATCACAATAATATCTGACTATAAATATGTTTTCAGCAAACTGGCCATGAATGGAGAAGACTTACGTCTGCAGAAGATATTCAATAAATTGGATCAAATCTGTTTTTGGAAGCTCAAGTTGCTTCTCGGTCAATTGCATTTTAACATTATCCACCAGATTATTTGCTTCCCTAAGATTTCCTTGAGACAGATATCTATAAAAATAAGGAAATGCATAATGTTAGAAACACTAATAAGAAGTTCAAGATAAACATCCATACATAAATTTATGAGTTAGAGTAAGAAATTTAAATTGCCTCTAACATAGTTGTTAAAGGCGAGTGCCTCTGAGAAGCGCCACCAGGCGCTGCTGCTCCGCCTGGAGTCATCCAAGGTGCAGCGGGCCAAGCAAGGGAGCTCAGGCGCGCGCCTGGGCTCGCCTCGACAGGTTATTCAGGGCGCACCTGAGTTTTTTTTTAATTATTTGTTTAATAATCAATATAAAAAGCTCAGGCCTACGCCCTAATCCTTCTAATCCAACGTGAAAGAAGGGCGCAGCGCAGAAGAAAATTATACGAAGAATATAGCAAACGAAGGAAAAGGCTCGAGGTTCCAAGTAAGAAATTTTTTTATCAACATCGATCATTTGATTAGCGTAAATGATTAATGTAGTGTAGGATGCCAACACGGCTTGACGTCGCAACCCTCACGGAGGACTCGCGACGCTGCCACGGCCTCCGCGTGGAGCGCGGCGGCTCCGCGGGGTGCGGCAACTTTGCGGGGAGCGCAGCAATGCACAATGATTTTAATAATCAAACTCCCCAAACTATAGTTCAACTATATGAAAAAATAATTCAAACAATTAAAATTTAATAAATTTATCTTATTAATTTAAAAATATTTCATAAATTATTTTAAAATTTATTTTATTAATTTATATATTATAAATAATAATTTTATTATTATTAAAATTTATTTTATTTTTTAATCTTGTTTAAATTAAATTTTTGATAATTTCTTTCCGTAATTATTTTATTTATTTTTAATAATTAAATTAAAATTTTCATTTTTAATTTACCGATATATTTTCCATCATTAATCTAATGAATTACTGATATAAATTTATGATATATGTATTCATATTTCATGGTTATAAGTTTTTCTCCAGAATCCAGATTAATGTCGACTTTTGAAAATTTAGAGAATCGAAAAGATTCTAGCTGGAACTATAGGAAATTAATCAATCCAAAAGACACTAATTCCATGCAATGTGTTTTTTGTGACAAAATTCTCAAGGGAGGAATTTTTTGTCCAAAGCAACATCTTGCTGGAGGCCATCGAAATGCCAAAACATGTCCAAAATGCCCTAGCATGTTAGAACTGAAATTCAAGTTTACATGTCAAAAAAAAAAAAAAAAAAGTCAAGCATCAAATGGACATGAATCCTGATTTTGATGAATTTGTTGAGCAATTGGAAAATTTGGAAGATGATGATGTGTTTCCAATCTCTCAAAAAGGGAAACAACCATTATCAAGTTCAACAGTGAGTTCCATGGCCCCCATCCCCCCTGTTTTCTCAAGTTAAAAGACAGAGACGGTTGGTCTACTTGATTATTTCTTTGCCAATAATATGGATCAAGTTGTGAATCAAGGAAAAAAAAAGCAAAAGATTCAAAGAAATATGATGAATGTCAGAAAAAAGTGAGAGACTCTGTGGTGCAGTATTTTGCTAAATGGATGTACGATGCAAGTATTCCATTCAACATTGTAAAGTATGATAGTTTTAAGGAATTTTGTAGAGCTGCATCTTATTGTACTCATGATTGGAAACCCGTAAGTTACCATGAAATTAGGGTAACTTATTTAAATAAAGAAATACAAAGTACGAAAAAAAATTAAAAGAGTTCAAGGCAGACTATAAAAAATATGGATGCTTATTAATGGTTGATGGATGGACTGATGGAAAAAATAGAACTTTGATTAATGTTTTGGTGAACGGTCCAAGAGGGACAATATTTATGGAATCTATAGATGCCTGTGGCTTTTCTCATACAGGTATCAAATTGTTTGACTTACTAATGTGAGCAAAACATATAAGATTTTAGGAGTAGTTTTCGCTCACATCCCGTTGCATTTTATATTTGATTCTTGCATATTTCACTTTATTTTGCATGCATTTTCTATTTTCTGGTTCGGAGATCTGCTCTTTGTACTCTTGTGTACAGGACAGCATTCTACAGGGAAAATGGCGCCCTTTTGGAGCAAAAAGAAAGCATTTGGCAGCTAGAACAGGACACACACCCTGGCCCTGTGAATTCACACGGCTCGCGCCCCAGCGCCACACACGGCCTGGCCGTGTGAATTCACACGGTCGTGTGGCGCTGGGCGATTTCAACGCGATTCAGTTATTTTCCAGGTTTTGGAGAGATCCGGCCTGATGTCTATATAAAGGAAGCTATGCCCAAACCCTAGGGGGAGGCACGACGGCCGGGACATCACTCTGACGCCCTAAAAAGCTTTGGGAACTCGCAACGAGGAGGAAGAAGGCTGCTCGAGGATCAAGTTATGCACATTAACGCCGAAGAGAAAAGCCAAAGTGCATTGTAACTCACGTTCTTTGTGCAGTTTACATTATTTCTAATGAATTCTAATATGCTTTGTGTTTCTCTTCTCGTATTTATGGAGTAGATTCTCCTATTCTATGATTAGGGAGTAGTCTGTGTACGTAGAACATGTTATTTCAAATATATTTCTGTTCTTGAAATCATATTTACAATTAGTGATTGTTTAGATCAATAGCTATTTGTTTTGGTCTTCTATTTACTATGCGTAGCCGATACGAAGGGTGACAACCCTCGTATCAAAGATTTAGGAGAATTAAGGAGGAACCTAGGGGTTGACCTCATCTTCGGTAATCGTAGATAGAAGGGTGTGATAGAGTCGGAAACGGGATACGTTCCGACTCATCATAGGGATTGAATCGGCATCCTCATACCGCCTATCCCGTCCTAAAGCCAAGGGTCGACCTGGTATGGCAGAGGTTGTTTCCGCTAGATGCGAAGGCTCATCGGGGAAGTGTATGATGTTCCTTCCATAAGGCCATAGTTAGATGTCTAGATAATACTCAATTGATAGCGTGTTCTACAACACACAAGCGAAATCGAAATCTTAGAATTCCTTCAAAAGATTCGTAGCAACCCTTCTCTTCCTCCGTGTAACACTGTACTAGAGTTAGGACCACCGACAACCCTCGTCATCACAACCATTAGAATGGAACTTCGAACAATAACGTCCACTAAACCAATCGACACTCGAATCTCAGTCCCTATGGGATCGATAATCTTTTTATTATTTGACGACATCCGTGCACTTGCGAGCGTTGAGCGCGAGCATGCGCTTCGAGTCCTCGATGGTTTCCGTCACAAGATTTGAGGTTGCATTTGCGTGCATCAAGTTTTTGACGTCGTTGTCGGGGACTGATTGATTTGATATCAAATCAAGAGGTGGACAATTGGATCGGACTTAGGGTAGATTAATTTACTCGCTTTATTTTTTTCACTTTTATTTGATTTACTTCAGTTTTAGATTTTTAATATCTAGAGTAAGTTTAGATTTATGTCAATAATTACATTGCATTAACCTTCAGTTTAAATTTTCTGCATTTGATTTAGTATTAGTTTAGGTTATTGTCTGTTTATCTAAGCATTAGATAGACTCCTAATTTTGTGGCTCGGTTCTTCATATGCATAGACGCTTAGGATTGGAAAGCCTGATTCCGATAGATCTAGAAATCGAACGAACCTACCATCGCAGGAGAGCTGAATAGAAGAGGATGGAGGACCAAGACGCATCCATGGTGAACGTAGGTAGCCGACCTTTGCGGGATTACGCAGCCCCTAGTGCCAGAGGATTTAGGCCGAGTATAGCTAGACCGTCCATTACAGCTAACAAATTTGAATTGAAACCTGCTCTTATACACATGATCCAGCAAAATCAATTCGGAGGAGTTGCGACTGAAGACCCGAACCGGCACCTAGAGATATTTTTGGAAATTTGCTCGACAATGAAGATCAATGGAGTACCTGCTGACGCGATCCGCCTAAGCCTATTCCCTTTCTCATTGCAGGATAAGACTAAGGCATGGCTTCACTCCTTGCCATCGGGAAGCATTACTACATTGGAGCAGTGTGAGCAGCGATTTTTGGACAAATTTTTCCCACCAAGCAAGACTGTTCACATGCACCATCTCATCACGAGCTTCCGTCAGAAGGAAGGGGAGTCTTTATTTGAAGCCTGGGATCGCTACAAGGGGTTACTCTACCAATGCCCCCATCATGGACTGGAAAGGTGACTGGTGATCCACATCTATAATGGGATCACGTATGCCACAAAGGTGTCCCTCGATTCTGCTGTAGGAGGAGCACTGATGAACAAGACTATTGAGAAAGTGGAGGAGTTGATTGAAGAGGTAGCCCAGAACCACCATCAATGGGCTTCCAAGCGTAGTCACCCAGCTCCTGCAGTGGGACGATATGCTGTCAACTCTGTAGACCACCTAGCGGCGAGGATGGATGCACTTAGCAGACGGTTCGACTGTCTAAATCCTATTTCTACAAGTGCGGCCCATACCTTTGGAGAGGGAGCATCAGCATATCAAGAGGACTATTATGGAGGGCAGGGTAGGCTTTAGAAGAGCCGATTGAGAATGTCGACGCGGTTGGCGACCATAACCAAAGGCCCAACAACCCATATTCCAATACCTATAATCCCGGATGGAGGAACTACCTGAACTTTTCCTATAGGAATAATTCGGAGAATTTCCAATAATCAGGAGGAAATGGACAGCCGCAACCGCTTGACATCCGTCTGGAGAATATGATAGAAAACTTCATTCAGACGCAACGGGATGCGAATGCGGAATTTCAGCGACGACACTTGCAGACAGATTCGATAGTCGAAGAGTTAAGGTCGGCTGTAAAGGATCTCACCAACAGGCAAAAGACGCTAGAAATTCAAGTAGCTCAGATTGCCAACCAGATCTCCAGAGTACCGGGGAAACTGCCAGGAAAGTCAGAGGTCAATCCGATAGAGCAGTGCAAGGCAGTAACGTTGCGGAGTGGAAGGGCGCTAAAAGAGATGCCAAGCCGGGTGGTTGCTGAACTAGAATTAGGACTCGAGATAAGGGAACCTCCGAGGGAAACTAGAAAGGAAGAAGACGAAGATATAAATCGGGAGTCTGCCGCAAAAATGCAACCACCCTTGACGGTGTCATTTCCCCAGCGACTGACCCATGCGAAGAAAGATGCTGAGTTTGGTAAATTTCTGAACATGCTAAAATCGATCTCAGTAGAGGTGTCGATACTCGAAGCGCGGCACCAAATGCCCCAATTCGCGAGATTCATGAAAGATATTTTAACACACTGTAAGAAAGTCGAAAAGTCTGAGACAATGGCCCTTACAGAGGAATCAAGTGCTTACCTCCGAAACGAGACCACTCAGAAACTAAAAGATCCGGGGAGTTTCTATATCCCGTGTTATATAGGGACGACCTTGATTAGCAAAGCCTTCTGTGATTTAGGCACTAGTGTGAGCTCGATGCCCTATACCCTATGCAAAAAGTTGGGGTTGGGGAATTTGAAGGTCACCACCATGACACTGCAGCTAGCCGACCATTCATACGGATACCTACTGGGAATTCTAGAAGATGTGCCTGTTAAGGTGGGAAATTTTACACTTCCGACCGACTTTGTGGTCAGGGAAATGGAGGAAGATCCGAAGATACCCGTTATCCTGGGACGACCATTTTTAGCAACTGTCGGGATGGTCATTGACGTTAAGAATCACAAGCTAACCCTAAAAGTAGGCGACGATAAGATAGAATTTGAGTCTGCTAGCGCGGCACGTCAGGGACCCGTAACAGGGAAGTACGTTATTCCAACCAGAGCTAAAGAGGATAGCATAGATAAAGTATTCGAGACAGATGAATGGAGGTTTATAGAACCTCCGGAGCCAAGTTGAGATAATGGAGTGTGGTCGAGCTAAAAGACCTTAAACAAAGCGCTTCTTGGGAGGCAACCCAAGTTTAATTTTACATGTTTTTAATCTTTTTGCATTTATGTGTATAATTTAGACTTTGATTTATGGTCACTTATATTTTTGCAAATAGTTTAGGATTAGAAAGAACGTACTAAGAAGAAGCAAAAATCGTTTTGAGCCCACCTAGTCCATGACAAGAGCCTGCACCCGCACCACCATTTTTCTTCTACTCTTAAGCAGGATGCAGCTATAGCCGCCTACGACTTCTCCGAGTTCCGATCGCGCCTCGAGGATATATACGCCGAGCAGCAGACGCAGAGGTAGCGATGGGAGGAGCAGAGCGTCGACACGCAGGTGGAGTTTCAGGGCTTACGAGAGCACTCCAGCGGGCCGAGGAGTTCTACAACGAGGCCCGAGTTTATTTTCAGGAGGAGGCTGCCCATCACCAGGAGGAAGCCGCCTACCGACAGGAGGTCAGGCAGCACATGCGTGCCCAGCAGGTACAGTGGGCTAGGGAGGAGGAGCACTGAGTAGTTGTTGCATCCACCAGCTCTCAGATCGACTACATGTACATGTGGCATCAGCGGCTGAGCACTAGGTTCTCCCAGGAGCCAGACATGCCGAAGCTACCAGACTTCCCGCCTCAACCACCGTATTAGAGGTATGCTTCGCTTTAGTCTAGGGGGGGCCTAAGTTGTGATTTATTTTGTTTCTAGCAGTAATTTCTTTCCTAATATTTGCATTTTAGTTTTAGTTAGCATTCATTTATTCATGCATAGTGTGTTTAGTTTCTTTCTACACTTAGTTTTTGCTATCTTTAAGCTGCCTCAGTAGTATTTTTAAAGTTACTTTCATGAGTTGTTCTCATAGATAACTTAACTTCATTTATCTCGTGGTATTTTATTTTATTTTCTCTAATGAATGTTCTAAACTTACACTAGTTAGCTTTTTTTTTTTACACCTACACATATCGAACATTCTGAAAGGGAGAATCTAGTGCGTACCTAGTTATGATTCATCTCAGTAGTCTAGTACTTTAGAATCCATAGGTGACTCTAGATTTAGCATTTTAGTTACTGGAGATGCTCGCATCGTGGAAGCTCATTCGAAAAAATCAAAATCTCAAGAGAGAAAGAAAAGAAAAAGAAAAAAAAATGGAATAAGAAAAGAAAAAAAAAAGAGAGGGAAAGGAAAAGATAGTGAGAAAAATTGAAAAAAAAAAAGATTATGAGGGATAAAAAACAGTTATCGTGGGTGGAAATGGTTAGATGTCCCTTTGAGACCGAGTTAGGTTATTGGAGAAACACCTACCAATTTCTCTCAATACCGAGCACGTCTTTGAAACTTTGTGCTAGATCTAGAGAACGACTCTCGCTTTGGGTAAGTAAGTGCCTAAGAGCCAGAGACCTTAGAAAAGCTATAGGATGACAACTTAACTTACCATGGAACAAGTATCCCCTAAGAAGATTCACTTAGCACGTGCACGAGACGCTAACTTAGTGAATTTTTAGAATATATCTATTTTGCTTTGATTGCAAATATCACTTGATAAATCTAGTTGACAAGCTAAGTATGGAACAATGTTTTTTAAAATTTCATGGCACTGGGGTTTGCTTGAGGACAAGCAAAGATTTAAATTTAGGGGAATTGATGTGAGCAAAACATATAGAGTTTTAGTAGTTTTCGCTCACATCCCGTTGCATTTTATATTTGATTCTTGCATATTTCACTTTATTTTGCATGCATTTTCTATTTTCTGATTCGGAGATCTACTCTTTGTACTCTTGTGTGCAAGACAACATTCTACGGGGAAAATGACTCACTTTTGGAGCAAAAAGAAGGCATTTGGCAACTAGAACAAAGGGCACACACCCTAGCCCTATAAATCCACACGGCTCGCGCCCCAGCGCCACACACGGCCTGGCCGTGTGAATCCATACGGTCGTGTGGCGCTGGGCGATTTCGACGCGATTCAGTTATTTTTCAGGTTTCGGGGAGATCCGACCTAATGTCTATATAAAGAAAACTACGCCCAAACCCTAGGGGGGCGGCATGACGGTCAGGACAGCACTCTGGCGCCCTAAAAAGCTTCGGAAACTCGTAACGAGGAGGAAGAAGGCCGCTCGAGGATCAAATTCTGCACATCAACGCCAGAGAGGAGAGCCAAAGTGCATTGTAATTCACGTCTCTGCGCAGTTTATATTGTTTCTATAAATTTTAATATGCTGTGTTTCTCTTCTCGTATTTATGGAGTAGATTCTCCTATTCTAAGATTAGGGAGTAATTTGTGTGAGTAAAATATGTTATTTCAAATATATTTCTGTTTTTGAAATCATATTTACAATTGGTGATTGTTTAGATCAATAGCTATTTGTTTTGGTTTTCTATTTACTGTGTGTAATCGATACGAGGGGTGACAACCCTCGTATCAAAGATTTAGGAAAATTAAGGAGAAACCTAGGGGTTGGCCTCATCTTCGGTAACCGTAGATAGAATGGTGTGATAGAGTCGGAAACGGGATACATTCCGACTCGTCATAGGGATTGTATCGGCATCCTCGTACCACCTATCCCATCCTAAAGCCAGGGGTCGACCTGGTATGGCAGAGGTAGTTCTCGATAGATGCAAAGGCTCATCAGAGAAGTGTATGATGTCCCTTTTACAAGATCATAGTTAGACGTCTAGATAATACCCAATTGATAGTGTGTTCTGCGACACACAAGCGAAACCAAAATCCTAGAATTCCCTCAAAAGACTCGGAGCAACCCTTCTCTTCCTCCGTGTGACACCGTACTAGAGTTAGGACCGCCGACAACCCTCATCATCACAACCATTAGAACGGAACTCCGAACAATAACGTCCACTAAACCAATCGGTACTCGAATCTCAGTCCCTGTGGGATCGATATTCTTTTTATTACTTGACGACAGCCATGCACTTGTGGGCGTTGAGCGCGAGCGCACGCTTCCAGTCCTCGACGGTTCCCGTCGCAAGATTTGAGATCGCGTTTGCGTGCATCACTTACTTGAAAAGTATGTGGAGCAAATCGGTCGAAAGAATGTTATTCAAGTGGTTACAAATAATGTCTCTGCAAATGTTTCAACAGGTATGAACTATGAAATTTGAATTCAAGTGGTTACTTTCTAATAAGTATTAGATTTGTTACTCATAAGTAATAACATAAATCTTTAATATGCAGGGAAGTATTGTATGTCAAGATTTCCACATATATTCTGAACTCCATACGCTGCCTATTGTCTGGATTTAATGCTTGAAGATTTGTTCAAAATTCCAGTACTTAAGAAGGCTTATAAGAGGGGTATGATGGTGAATGACCATATATATAACAGACCACAAGTCCTAAACATGATGAGAGAATTCACAGGTCAAAGAGAAATGGTTAGGGCCGGGAAAACTCGTTTTGCCACTTCTTTTTTGACATTGAAGAGGTTTCAAAAGCAAAAGGTAAATTTAAGAAAGATGTTCACTTTAAAAAAGCGGACCACGAGTCGATTTGCAAAGGAGGCAAAAGGTAAATGTGCTACAGAGATTATATTGATGCCTTCATTTTGGAATCATACTATTTATGCCATTAAAGTTGGTGGCCCACTTGTTAAAGTGCTTCGATTAGTTGACGGTGAAATAAAACCTACAATGGGGTACATATACGAGGCTATGAATCGAGCTAAGGAGGCAATTACTTTGGCTTTAAACAACAATGCAGAGAAGTACAAAAAGATTTTTGAAATCATTGATAAAAGGTGGGCGGATCAGCTTCATAAGCCTTTGCATGCAACTAATTACTTTTTGAACCCGGAATTCTTCTATGCAAATCCCGAGATAGAAAAAGATGCTGAAGTTATGAAAGGGTTGTACGAATGTGTTGAAAAGATGTGTGAAGATATTGACCTTCAAGATAAAGTCACATATCAACTCTCAAAATATAAAAATGCTAATGAGCTTTTTGGCAGTTTTATGGTCATTTGACATAGAAATAAATTATCACCAGGTATATGTACTATTTTTTATTTCAAGATCATAAGTTCGTTCATAACATATTATTGAAAACTTGAAGTATTTGAATCTTGAAATTTTGAATATCTCATTTAACAGCTGAATGGTGATCGGCTTATGGTTCTACGACCCCACAATTGCAAGATTTTGCTGTGAGAATTCTCAACCTTACATGCAGTGCTTCTGGTTGTGAGTAGAATTGGAGTATGTTTCAACATGTAAGTATTTAAATTTTAGCATTGTATAGTTGACATTTGAGTCTTGAATCTTGATATATTAATTATAATTATTATTATGAACAATTATTGAAGAATGAATTTATTTTAAAATTTTCGCAGCTTCATTCAAAAAGAAGAAACAGGTTGGCGCATAAGCGTTTGAATGATCTGGTCTTCATTAAATATAACAGGGCATTGAAACGTCGATATGATTTGCGTGACAAAATTGATCCTATTTTATTGGATGATATCGATGATAGCAATGAATGGTTAATGGGAGAATTAGATAATGAAGAAAATAATCTAGTCAATGAAAATGATGATTTGACATGGGGTGATGTAAGTCGTGCGTCTGGGGTTGGTGAGCAGATTTACGATTTTAGATCACATGCTTCATCTTCTTCAAACGAAGTGAGGGAATCTACATCCAAACCAACCAGAAAAAGGCCGATTTCACATCTTTTGGATGAAGAGAAAGAAGAAATTGATGTTGATCAAGAAAGTGATGAAGACCCAGAAGAATACAAGTCTGAAAGTTATGGGGACTCTTGATGATTCGATAGAAGAAGATGAACTTAATTTGGATGATTGAAGAATTTTAATCATGTTACTAATTACTGTGGAATTATTAATTATTTGTTGTTTTGTGTGACATTGTGACTTAATTATTTCAGTTGTTAATATATTTATTCTAAGATAAAATATTTTTTAAACACATTTAAAAATGTGCGCCTTGCTTCAGTAAGGCACGCACCTCGTCTTGCGCCTGCGCCTCAGGCTCTAGGACCTTTGTGCACCTCAGTGCGCCTTACGCCCTTGACAACTATGGCCTCTAAAATACATTATTATGACACCAATCTATTTAAGTGGAATAAATCAACCTTACTCCGCCAAAATATATGGCCTTGTCCGAGAAACTTCTTTAGGTCTTGTGCAACCACTAAAATTTTACAAGATTTAAAATAAAGATAACAAAATCTATTTAGGGTTTGTTGTTGTTGTTATTACAATAAAGATGAAATGAACGATCCAAGAGAAGGAAAAATGAATAGAGATGAAGTTATCAATCTGAGTTGGTAGTATCTGCTTCTATTAAATGTCCTGGAATTGTTGCGCAATGATACTGGCTGTGATTTGGATTGTTTATAATTTAGGAATTGAGAATCTCATAATTATGTCATTATAAAGTTGAATTGCAATGAGCTGATAGATGTAAAGATAGTTTTTTGACACTTTTTAGAATGCATGTGAATAGTTAGTTTTGCTCACGAGGTTCTCTTCTGTAGGGATGATAAGTTGATAAAGAATATGAAGAATTTTTCTTGAGAAAGATTATATCCAAATGTACAAGTACATTTTTTTTTCTCTAATTCAATACACACTTTTCATTGCGCAAAAGAAAAATTGAATTGAGATGCCAAAAAACACCGTATCTAATGTTAAACAAACTTACAGGAGGACTCCACGAGCAATTGCCACATCATCCTCCCCAGGATAGCACTGTCCAGAAAAAGATTTTAAGAAAAATCATACATCTAAAAAGAGAACAGAGTTGAATAAAGTCAAAAAGCAAATGTTCATTTCATACTCCCAATTCTCAGACAGAACTAGTCAATTTTAAGCATATCATTCCTAGCTTATAACAATCTCAAAATCATAAACTCAAGCATTAACTAACAGAGCTTTAGAGTATACCCATAAGCTCTGGCTGATGAATGCCTTGTTAGGGGACATAAATATATATATATTCCGCATAGAGTTCAAGGACTATATGTTCAAAAAGAAAAGAAATTCCAAGAAAAAGAAGTCTAGTTTTATAGTACTAATATATGTAACAAAAATAAATAAATGAACTATTTGGGGCTTCTATAGAATTAAAGTTAACCGCTAGGAAAAGCAACGATGTAGCCATAAAACCAAAAAGTTGGGATTGTGGGCGGTCATTATTCATGAATGTTTCTTAACTTCACTAGCACTTCTTTCACTTGTGCTCACCTGATGGAAGTCTATTTCTCAGAATATAAATATTTCTGAAGGCTTACCTTACCCATAAAATTTACAAGCACAGAAGCAAACTTTGTAGAATCCTCTCCTCGAACAAAATGGCTTGACACCTTAGTCATGTCCTATAGAACATTTGCATGAACAAAAGATGAGGACAATATGTAAAGCAATACAGAAGTTTACATTTGATCAAAAATGAAAAGAATCAGCATGATAAGTAACTACGCATAAAAGAATAAAATGTTGAAATGACTAATTAAGGATTAAGCAGGTTACGTGTGAAATAAGAGAAGATATCATCATAGAAACTTTATACAGGTCTTAGTTTCTTTCATCAGATAGCAAATTACTTAGAAAAAGGCTAGTCAGATACGTGCATATATTAAGAATAATATAAGAAGGATCTCAATATGCTCAAGTTCAGGTACATTTTCCTGTGCATAACTGAAGCTTATGAGGTGAACCAGGCTCACAGAAATGGTTATAATCAAGGTTTAAAATTTCAACTCATATTGAAATTTCGATCTGCAACCGGAACGATACAATTTCGGTATTGTATCATCCGTTTCAATATTTTTTAAATTTTTTAAATATTAATATTTAAATAAAAATAATAAAAATATAAATTTATATAATTATATAAAGTAATTAATAATTTATTTAATTAAATTTTACAGTTATATATATATATATATATATATATATATATATATATATATATATTTATTTATTTATTTATTTATTTATTTATTTATTTATTTATTTTTTCACATTCGCGATCCATTTCCACGATCGCGAACACGATCATTCCCACAAGCGATCACGCTCCGGGAGTGCGCTCGGGGCGCAATCGTGATTGCACGATCGGAGCGCGATCGCGATTACGCTCCAGGAACGCGATCGCGCTCCGAGAACGCGATTGCAATCGCGAGCGCGTTCCCGGAGCACGATCGCGTTCGCATTCCCACAGCACGAGATCGCACTGCCTTTTGCTGCTTACCGATATCTCATCCGTGTGCCGGTGTCGATTCCTCGTTGGAACGAAACAAATCGAGCGTTTCGGACGAAACGGCTCGAAATTTAATATCTTGGTTGTAATAAACAATCTCTATGAGATATAGTTGAATACCATTCATCAAGGTTGTCTTTCACAACCTGTCTTTTCCTAGAAGGATATAAGCAACACATTATTTCTTGAATCCGAGAAGGCTACAAGAACTCAAGGGCGGGCTAGGCATGGCAAAGACCTAGGTTGAGCACAGTCCACATGCTAGGCCAGGTTGAGACAGCTGGGAAATCGAGTCCTTCACGCTCCATTATTATTGACTCTGATAATGTACAGCCTTCGGACAGCTGGCTGTACAGAGCCGTCGCTGGTTTTTGCCTGACGGACCAGCAACTCCGTCACCAATCTTCACGGCGTTTATTGTTGTCGCTTTCCGTTTCCTCTGCTGCACGGAATATCAACGGAAGCGCAGTCTACTCGGCCTCCTCTTTCTTTAGGTCAGGCTTGGGCTTTCTTTCTGGGCCGCGATTGGATTTGCAGGGGGCCAAGAACAACGAGAGAAGATGCACCAGAGAGACAGAGAGGAACACCAAAACGAGTCTTTATTAAAACAGAGGGAAGTAAGGAGATCGGATCGCCGTCTGCCTTGCAACCCATTACAAGAGGACTTAAATAGAGAAGGAAAAGGTTAATCATCACATGTCGGGTGCTCATTGGGCCCCATCGTCACATGCGGAGATTCTTTTCTTCTCCACTAAGTCAAGACGAATGGCGGGACAGCGTCACTGATGACTCGCAAACCACAAGCTCAAAATCATGAGCGCCCGCGGTTTTCACAAAACCAGGAATCCAAGTGGACCCCGTTGAACAGTATGGCACATGGGCAGCCACCTTTGGGTGCTTATCAGGCAGACTGTTCGACACGACAAAAGAAAAGACACTCGTGGCTGACTCAGCCACGTTACAGACTAGGCCAACAAAGGCCGATACTGCCGACACAAGGATGCAATGGGAAATCGGGTCCTCTACGCTCCATTATTATTGACTCTGATAATGTACAGCCGACCACGGTGGCTATCTGGGCCGTCGGCCGGTTCTTTACGGACCAGAACTCACGATCTTCACGACGTTTGTTGTTGTCGCTTTCCGTTTCCTCTGTTGCACAGAATACCAACGGAAGCGCAGTCTACTCGGCCTCCTCTTTCTTTGGGTCGGGCTTGGGCCTTCTTTTTGCAGGCATGATTGGATTTGCAGTGCGAGATGGCTTTTAGAAACGATCTGAGCCCGTAGGCACATACGCTCGGTCACCTTTCCTTTTAGGAGCCGCCCTCTGCGGCTGTTCATCTTCTCCGGGTGCATATCGTACGGACGCAAAATCCGTTTTTGCAGTGGCGCTCTCAGAAGACGCAAGGAAGGTGGGCGTGGCACTAGGCTACCACTCTCCCCACCACCTTCCGAAAAAGGATGGGACATCCTTCTAATTGCCGGTGAACAGTGGGAATTTTCGAGCGGTTCGTCGTCCCATCTCGGTTGATCTTCATTGTCGGTGAGTCAGCGTAGGCATGCTCGAGGTGCCTCACGGGAAGCGGTCGTGGTGTCTCCCATGAAGATTCGACTCTTGGTAGTTGCGATCTCCCGTTCGGATGAAGATGTCTCGGGAATCCTCTGAGCGAGCGATCAGCGGAACGAGCAAAGTTTACTTGATGCATCAGCCCCGAGCTATTGTTGTCGTCGTTCCTAGTCGGACAAGGTGCATCGTCGTTGATTCAGTGTCGGGAACCGTCGCGTCCGGATCTTTGGCGCGTTACGGCATGGACAATAGGGTTGTGATTGTCGTCATCGTCGAGATGAGTAAGGCAGCCGCGAGACAAGTGATCGTAAGGATAGCCATTGTAATCCTCACTTCTTCCCTCATTGTAGTCTGGGTCCTCGTAGAAGTCTCTCGTGTATTCATAGAAAGCATATTGCTCACCATCCGAGTAGTAGGATCCTTCTATCCTTGCCCTTGATGGTCTTGAACAAAGGTGAAATTTGAACAAGGCGTGCTTATTCTGTCGGCGTCAGCGGCGGCTTCTGTCGTCGTTACCTCGGGGACTCGGCTTATCCCTTGGCTGCGCCTTGCGTCTTACGGAGGTTCGTCTTTTGTCTTCTGGGTGAGATCGGTGGTCGATAGACTTCGCGCGAGAGCGTCTCCTTGAGAGTACAACTCTCACGGCGCCTTGCGGCTCGAGACTCCCTTGAGCTACGATGCGGGAGGAATTAGTGGATCGCTTCTCGGTTGAGGCGCGAGGATGGAGCCGGTACCTAGGGCGAAACAGCGAGAGAAGATGCGAGAGGCGAGAAACACGAAAGCGAGTCTTTATTAAAGCGGTAAGGAGATCGGGATCGCCATCTCGCAGCAACCGATGCAGGGTTATTGTGCCATGAGCGTCTTACTCATCTGATGACGGACAATCACAACCCTATTGTCCATGCCAGAACGCTTCAGCATCCGGATCAGGCGATGGTTCCCAGTGCTCTTCTCCCCCTTTTTCCATAAATCAAAAAAGTGTGGTTTATATAAAATAAGGGGTTTAAAAACATGTTATAAGCATGCGTCTAGAATTATTAAGGATAAATCAACTATGAGTCCAAGCATGCGTCTAGCATTAGTTCCCTATCAAAGAAGAAGATAGGAGATCTTCTTCCTTGAATCCATCTAGAAGAGTCGATCTTCTTGTAATGTCTTCTCTCCTTGGAGAAGTGTTGTTGCCGCCCATAACTTTGCAAAGTTGTTGTAAGGAAATCCCCTTGTTGAGGGATCTTTGGGCAGCCCCTTGCGAAGGGGAGTTTGGCATCACATCCCTCATCTTTGAGGAATACAACTGTCTCGACGACAAAGGACACTTGATCTCTAGTGTGGTCAAGTGCTGAAAAAGGGTTTCTAATCGTGGACCGCATTAGACGAATTGTGGACCAGACTAGAAAGAGGAAGCACAAGTTCAAGGGATCACTAACCAAGGGTAGTTTGGAAGGCATAAATCTTTTTCTTGTGTTATGCTTCACATGTGTATATTGATACATGTGATAATAGTTTTATTTAGATCATGCTTAAAAGATCTAGCATGTTAGTTCTAAGATAGTTTAGCATTCCTAAATAAAATGATTATATTGACATTAGATGTCCAATCGCATGATAGTTTATCTTTGCTATGCATTTAAGATCTTGCTTAAAGGGTTGAATAGTATTGCATGCTTAGATTAAAAGATCATGTTTATGTTTATTTTAAAAATCCATTTGAACACTCTTTTGATTTAAATATTAAATCATAAATAAAATTTAATTTCCGCTGCACATAGAAGTGTATAAACACAACATGCAAATGCTAGATTTGCGTGCATCAACTATGGTATCCGAATTATATACAACATAGCCTGCGGATGTCGCGATGAACCAACAGTAGTATCAGAGTTGTATACGACATAGTTTGTAGATACCACATGGTTCCAATAGTGGTATCAAAGCAATGGTTTTATATTTATCATATGGATTTTGAAACAAAAATATAATATGTTGCGTTAATTAGTTTTGACCATATAAGAAAATTAGATCATAAAAGATTTGATAAAATCAAATTTTAGTTTGGTGAAATATGATTTCATCTATGATAGAAATCATTTTCTTACCAAATGAATAATTAAGATAAGATCTTAATTATTTATGATAAAATGTGATTTTATCTTTGGTAAAATATGATTTTACCGAGGATAATTGTTTTATCAAACTTTGATTATAGAAAAATTGATTTGTCAATTTGTTTGATAATCTTGCGGTCAATAAAAGAATTAACAGGAGGTATATATTGATCAATTAATTAATTGATATATAATATTTCATATTATGCATACGATGCAAAAGGTTTAAAATATGATTATGATATTTGAAATATAGTAAATAATGTATGTATGTTATTCGATAACATAGTTGCTTGAATCCAACAAACATACATAAAACAAATCATATCTTCAAAATGATGAGACCAATATTTAAAATTAAAATCCCTCATTTTGAATACGATTCAAAATTGATATCAAGCCATAAAAGAAAAAATAAAAGAGTTTGTTATTCCCTACCTTCCACTAATAGTGGTTGCATGATGAACGCTATCCGCGGTTAGTGTCTGGCTCATATCATTGGGGAGGCCTAGATGCTGGAAACCTATGAATTCCACTGACATAAGCGATGTGGATTGGGTGGAACTCCCATGCCTTCGGCTCATATCATTGGAGGAACGCATGACGACCGTCCATTATGGTCCAATATTGATGGGTTAGCTTGACATGTTAAGATAATCAGCATCATATCATTGGGCCCTTATCAAATGTGAGGCAAATTACACAGAGGTTGCATGTGATGCAATTGATTTCTACCTTTCGAGAATTGTGATCGGCTGATATCATTCAAGGATCACAGTTGGCTAATTGGGCTTTGTGTGCTCACTATGGAAATATGATTTCTCATTTCCATTAGAGGGTGATGGAAATGTCAAAAAATAGGAAGTAAATTTAAAATATGAAAGTCCACATATTCTATCTTATGAATTATATAAAATAGTCGGCAATGTTAATTGCCTATTTTTCATTTCAGTATATTTCAATATGGCATCTCGGAATCCACTATCTGTGATCATTGATCAAAACAAATTAACTGGACCTAACTATTCTGACTGGCTAAGGAATTTTCAAATTGTTCTGGGTTCTTAAATGATCACATATATGTTAGTGCCTATAAGAATCATATATCTCCACAATAGCATGATATTGTCCACTTTAGGCCTAAGTTCTCATAGTTTTGTTTTTGGACTTTACCCAAAAGGCCTCATACCAACAAAGATATTTTTTTATCTTATAAGCATATGATCTTTTCCATGTCTTATCAATGTGGAACTTTAATTGTATTCCTCATACTCCCACCAATCCCCCTCAAGCCTATCCGTCCTCGAAGGACTTCCTTTGTTTGATGTCCAATCCTCAACCCACCAGGACTTCCTACCAACTATCTGGTTCTCCTGACCCAGCTAGACTTCCTGCTAATTGTCCAACCCTTCTAGCCCAACTGGACTTCCTGCCAGTTGTTCGATTCTCCCGACCCAACTGGACATCCTGCCTGGTGTCTGGTTCTCTGGATCCGAACTTGGAAACTCCACTTCCCTCATTTGAGATTCATGGCTTGACATAGATCATGGCTCTGATACCAATTGTTAGTACTTATAAAAATCATATATCTCCATAATGTCATGATATTGTCTACTTTGGACCTAAGCCCTCATGGTTTTGTTTTTGGATTTTTGGTTTTGGATTTTACCCAAAAGGTCTCATACCAATCGAGATCTTTTTATCTTATAAGCACATAATCTTTTCCATATCTTACCAATATGGGACTTTGATTGTATTCCTCATACTCCCAATAATATACACTAGATAAGACAACTCCAAAAGAGGCTCCTGTCAATGCCATCCCTGATGAGTTGGCAAAACTTGAAAAATGGTGGGACCATAATCTTCAAGCAAGGTGTTATACGTTAGCTTCAATGTCAAATGAACTGCAAAGATAGTTTAAGGAGACGATAAAGCCTAATCAATCAAAACAGGTTTGTTGCCACTGCAACAAGCCTGGACATTGAAGGCGTAATTGCAAGGAATATCTCGCCCAGAAACGTTCTGGCACGGGATTGCTCTATATAGAAGTTAATGTCTCTATTAGCTCTACTTCTTAGGTGTTAGATACCGATTGTGATTCTCATCTTTGCAATGATTTGCGAATGATGACAAGAAGTTGAAGACTTCGAGAAGGTGAGACCTTCTTGAGACTTGGAAATAAAGCAAGGGTTGTTGCGACATTTATTACAGATTACTTTGATTTTGAGTAATAATTTTAAGTTATATTTAAGAGATGTTTTGTTTATTCCAGACTTAGTTAAAAATATTATTTCTATTTCTATAATTGATAAAAGTGGATATTCTTGTTCATTTGCAAAAGGTGTTTGTAATATTTACAATGATGAATGTTTGATTGGGACTGCCGAATTAGGAAATGGTCTCTATAACTTAAAATTAAAAGATATTACATTAAACAATGTCTAAGTGGAATCAACAACAAAGAAAAAAAGAAAGTTCAAATCAAACACACGTATGACATGCTAGACTAGGTCATATTTCCCAAAGAAGGATGACCGAGTTAGTAGGTGAAGGATTGTTTGATTCGTCGGACAAATTCCCTACCAACCTATGAATCCTATCTGAAAGGAAAAATGACTAAGACCTCTTTTAAAGGTCAAGTGGAGTGCGCGCATGATATGTTGGATTTGATCCATATTGATGTGTGTGGCCTGCTAAGTATTAGCACCAAACACGATCATCACTACTTCATTACTTTTACTGATGATTACTCATAGTATAGGTATATATATTTGATGAAATATAAGTCTAAATCTTTTGAAAAGTTTAAAGAATTCAAACATTAAGTAAAAAACCAAATGAGAAAAACGATTAAGAAATTTTGATTCAATCGAGGTAGAGAATACTTGAATAGTGAGTTTAAGGACTATCTAAAAGAGAATGGGATTCTCTCACAGTGGACTCCTACAAAGCCATAGCTTAATGGTGTAGCAGAACATCGTAATCAGACATTGATGGACATGGTTCGATCTATGATGGGATTCACTGACTTACCGCCTTCGTTTTGGGGTTATACGCTAGAAACTGCAACGATGTTGTTGAATAAAATCCATACAAAAACAGTAGAAAAGATACCATATGAAATATAAATGGGAAAACCTCCTAGGTATTCATATTTGAGAATATGGGATTGTTCTGCATATGTGAAACAGGCAATGGGAAATCCATTTTGTGTTATTTTGTGGGATATCTAAAGAATTCTATAGGATATTATCCCAAGAAAACAGAAATATTTGTTTCAAGAAATGTCACCTTCTTAGAGGAGTTTTTATTAGATAGAAAAGGTGGGATAATAGAACTCGAAGAAGTTCGAGATAATTCCACAACTAAAATAATAGAACCCAGACCCCAACAGCCAGTAGAACAAGTACACACTAAGAAGATCTAAAAGGGTCTCAAGACCACCTGTAAGGTATACTCTTTGAAGGAAATCAAAATGAGTCTGATCATGGATATGATCCAAGGTCCTTTAAGGAGACTATATCTAATATCGACTCGACGTGATGACTAGAGGCCATGAAATCCACCTGAAGGAATTGTTCCTATATGATGCAAATGGATCTACATGAAGAAACTTAGAGTTGATGGAAAGATACTGACCTTCAAAGCTAGATTGGTAGTAAAAGGATAAAATCAAAGACAAGGAGTTGACTACGATGAAACTTTTTCGTCAGTCGCAATGCGTAAGTCTATTAGGATATTACTGGCATAGCTGCATGGTATGACTATGAGATATGGCATATGGATGTAAAAACGACATTCCTTAATGGTGATATTAAGGAAGAGATTTACCTATCTCAGCCTGAAGGTTTCACATCTGTTGGAAGTGAGCATAAGGTATGCAAACTTCAAAGATCAATTTATGATCTCAAACAAGCGTCGAGAAGTTGGAACCTCAGATTTGATGATACAATTAAAGAGTTTAATTTTATTTAAAAAATCCTATGGAACCATGTGTGTACAAGAAGATTAGTGGGAGTGCAATGACATTCTTGATAATCTATGTTGATAACATTCTACTCATTAGGAATGATATAGGAATGCTTCAGTCAACTAGAGTATGGCTAGCCAGTAAATTCTCCATGAAGAATATAGGCGAAGCATCTTATACATTGAGAATACAGATCTATAGAGAAAGAGAATGTTGGGGTTAACTCAATCCACATATATAGATATTATACTCAATAAATTCTCAATGGAAGAATTTGAAAGAGGATACTTACCAATGTGTCATGGTATAACTCCTATTCAAGTCTATGTCCCCTAAGACAGACGAAGAGATAGTGATGACGATACGCATTCCCTATACATCTGTCATAGGTAGCATCATGTATAGCATGATATCTACAAGACCTGATATAACATATGCTCTGAGTGTCACGAGTCGATATCAAGTAAATCCCGGTCCACTGCATTGGAAAGTTGTGAAAGATATTCTTAAGTACTTACGAAGAACTAAGAATTTGTTCATGATATACGGGATTAGAGAATTAAAATTAGAATGCTACACTGATTCTAGCTTCCAACCAGATGTGAAAGATGCGAAATTAACCTCTGGATATGTATTCACAATGAATGGTGGTGGTGTTTCTTAGAAGAGTTCTAAGCAAGACACAATTACGGATTCTACCACCGAGACATAATACATTGCAGCTTTAAAAACAGCAAAAGAGGCAGTTTGGATGAGAAATTTCATCCAAGAGTTGGGTGTTATTCCAAATGGAGTTAATCCAATCTAGGTTCACTATGACAATTCTAGTGCTATTGCACAGTCAAAGGAACCAAGGTCTCATCATCTATCCAAGCATTTACTGAGAAAATTCCACATCATCCGAGAGATTGTGGGAAGAGGAGATATCACAGTTGAGAAAGTTTCCTCTGCAGTCAACATTGCTATCCGCTTACAAAACACTTGCCAGGACTATCATTTGAAAAGCATCGCGAAATAATGGGTTAAAAACTAGTGAGTATTTGGCATTAGGACTGGTGGGAGTTTGTTAGAGTAGGTACCCTACAAGCCAACTGTTGGCTAGGGTTTTGATGACTTGTAAATAAACATTTTCTATTTTATATAATTCAATTAGTGTGGCATTTACTTTATCTTAATACTCATGCTACAAGCATAGATAAAGTCCTTGAATATACTATCGTGAGATGTGGTGCTACATATGATAATCATCATGAAATACATTAATATTCACTGTATATTCTAAACATGTTCCTAGTCAATTAGGTCACCTAATAAATAAGGATATAAGATCATTCAAGCTAGAGAATAGTATCTGTGATGTAGTGTACAACATTTCATTGGTAAAGACATAGAGATGTTCAAGCATATAGATGGGTGTACACTAGTATGTTCATCGAACTACTCTCACTCAGACTTTCAAAGTGGTTGTCATTTATTAAGTGGATAAGTCCTTCGTTGTGGTTGTACACTAGTAATCCTTATGACTTGAGACAACATTGAGACTCTATATGTTGGGGTTGCACTTTGACTCATTTACCGACTCTATTAAGGTCATCAGGTGGTGAAAATGGGTACAGTAACGAAACATATAGGAGTCAGTGGATTATAGTCGGGGATTCACCATACACCCACAAGTGTAGATATCCTATGTAATATATTTTCTATAGTATATGAAATCTCTGATCGGAGTTGCAAGATGTGCTTTATGAAAGGGGTTTTCTAGTTGCACATACGATGTCACTATAGGAAACATCACATGGTTATCAAATCAATATACACCTCTCAATGTACCAATGGTTGTAGATTTGACCGGGATATATAAGCTGAAGGGACCGAACTGTACATTAACCATAATCGACTGGTTCTGTAGGCACTATTCAGTGATACATAAGGAGTCATGGGGTGGTGCTACTAGACGCTCTTACCATGCTTCATTGGGTGTTAATCAGAATTAGTTCTGACGTCTTATAATCAAAGGGTTAATCATAGGATGGGGCTATTAAGGATATGCCCGAGTAAAGGACAAGTATAGTCCTGAATCACAAAGAGTTGTGAACCCACGACTATCTGTATCCCTGAACTATTGAGGATCACATAAGTATTGATTTTCCTATTTCCCGTTGAGAAAGTCAAGTTGAATTTGGCAACGAAGTTTGATATGATCAAACAATATATTGATAAATAAAGTTTGATATGATCAAATGTTATGATTCATAAAAGAGTTTGTGAATGGATGGAAACAAGAAGAGTGGAAATGTTCCACACTTGGTTTATAATTGGATTCATGTTGAAATTCATAATTGGGTTCTAGAAATGTTCTAAAACCAAATATCCCAAGATGGAAGAGAGATAATGACCCATAACCCACAAGTCCATTAACAAGTTCATGATTATGAATCAATGAATAAGAGAGCTTGCTTGGAGATAAAGGAAGAGAAGAAAAATTCCCACACCTCATCACCTTCTCCACTATGGTGGTCGGCCAAAATTCAAGGGAAGGTGAGAAGAGTTAAAAGTTCTCATGAAGAAGAGTCTTTTGGATTCTTGTAACCCCCTCCCTTTAGCCTCCTCTTCCTCTCCTCCTTAAAGTGATGATCGACCACATTAATAGGTAAGGTTGGGAGTTTTCTTTTCAAGCTTATATAAGCAAGGGAAGATAAGAGATCTTAAGCTTGATGCGCAACTTGCTTCTTGCTTCTTGCTTCTTGAGAAACTCCTAGCCTTCTCCTCTCCTTAGAAATTGTGGTCAGCCCCTCAATCAAAGAAGAAGATAGGAGATCTTCCCTAAGTCCATGTAAAAGAGTCAATCTTCTTGTAATCTCTTTTCCCCTAGGAAAAGTGTTGTTGTCACCCATAACTTTGCAAAGTTGTTGTAAGGAAATCCCCTTGTTGAGGGATCTTTGGACAGTCCCCTTATGAAGGGGAGTTTGGCATCACATCTCTCATCTTTGAGGAATACACCGTGATTGTCTCGACGGTAAAGGACACTTGATCTCTAGTGCGGTCAAGTGTTGGAAAAGGATTTCTGATCGTGGACCGGATTAGACCGATCATGGACCGGACTAGGAGGGAACACAAGTTCAAGGGATCACCAACCAAAGGTAGTTTAAAAGGTATAAATCTTTTTCTTATGTTATGCTTCATATGTGTATATTGATACATATGATAATAGTTTTATTTAGATTGTGCTTAAAAGATCTAGCATGTTAGTTCTAGAAAATTTAGCATTCCTAAATAAAATGATTATATTGACATTAGATGTCCAATCATATAATAGTTTATCTTTACTATACATTTAAGATCTTACTTAAAGGGTTAGATAGTATTGCATGCTTAGATTAAAAAATCTTGCTTATGTTTATTTTAAAAATTCATATAAACACTCCTTTGATTTAAGTATTAAATCATAAATAAAATTTAATTTATGTTGCACATAAGGGTGTATAAACACAACATGCGAATGCTAGATTTGCGTGCTTCAACCATGGTATCCGAACTATGTACGACATAGTCCGCGGATGTCACGATGCACCAATAGCATATCCATACCACTTCATTCAAGCAGCATCTTCAACTCAAATTCGGATTTCTCCACCAAGGATCATGTCGACCTAATCGAAACTCGAGGACGAGTTCTTTTCAACTCCAGGAGTCTGATGCAGGCTTATCCATCACAACATGGTATGCTCGTGTCCCTTAACACGAGTGTGCGTCATCCTGAATCAAAATATGACATAATAGAGCTCCTAGAGGCTACCATGGCCTACCCGTGGTCACCACCACAGGCGTGGATCATTCTGTGACTCGACACAAAACCTCTAGCAAGGGCCGCGATCAGCCCGTGGTCCCCACCATGGTCATGGTCCACCTCACGGCCATGGAACGCCGCCGCCACCACCGCTGCACAGTAATTAGGGTTTTGAGTATTTCTTTCTTTTTTTTTTTTTAATGTTTCTCAATTTGTTTGGAACTTGTTTCCTTTCCTAGTCTATATAAATATAAGTCAAGGCTCTTGTAAGCCTTGAATTTGGTTTTGATTAATAAAGTTTTCTTTTGGTTTCGTTTAACCTAGAGGTGGAACCTCTCCATTTGCAAAGTCCTCTTTCCTCCTTTGTTTCTCTCCTTGTCTCTCTCCTAATACCGTCCATGGAAGGTTTATCGCTCATCCCGCTACCCCGCCGGCATCATCCTCCTATACACACAATTCATTTTGCACAAATAGCAACAACTACTTAGGATGGTACATGCTCTCATCCCTTTTCATCTGTGGCTCTAACCAACAATCATGATTCCTATTGCGAAATATACCCGTCTTCTTCAGCTCCAGGCTATGAGATATGCCTTCTCTCGATCATCATATCTTGTAGAGGTACTTCAACTACATTTATGATATCACTTGGTTTTATACTTAGATCCTTGGCTCAAGCTCCATTAAGCACATTTAATAACATTCACACGTTTATACACTCACAACACTCAATTTTCCATCTAAAGTTAATGCTCTTTCACAATGGCAAAAGGATTTGACAAAGTTTTTATTTTCTTTAAAATGTATAATTTCACGTTTAACTTGGGCAAAAATCAAAAGGGCAACCCTTTTATTTAATACCAAAGTGCACCCTAGAATGTCTCACGTTATCTAAATTGACAATATCCCTCTTAAGTCGCTTAGACCAATATATTCTTACCCAAATCCCTAAATAAAATTAGATCAAATCTCTTACGACCTATGTCCCATGTAAGCCATCAAAGGATGCTATTATTGTAGCGCTTTAATTCCACCAAACCAACAAACACCGCTTCGTTTCTCTCCTTTCTTCTCTAATCTACTCCATCAAAAGGTAATCCCTATTTAACAAAATCATCAAAAGGGTGACCCTTTTTTTTGTATCATCAAAGTGTAGCTCAGAAAACCCCATTTTATCTAAACTACCAACATCCCTCTTGAGTCCCTTAGGATAGTGTACTTTTACCCTCTTGCCTAAATAAAATTGGATTGGTCCTCTTTCAACGTACATCCCACCTAATACATCAAAGGACACCCTAATGTTATTGCAGGCCTTCAATTCCACCCAACCAACAAACGGTGCTTCATTTCTTTATCATTAGCAGACTTCTCTTCTTTCTTCTCTAATCTACACTATTAAAAGGCCACCCCTTTTCACAGAATTGTCCAAAGAGTAGCCTTTTTTGATCTATGATCAAAGTGCACCCATGATGCCCCACTTTATCTAAACCGTCAATATCCCTCTTAAGTTGCTTAGACTCATATACTCTCACTCACGTGCCTAAATAAAATTGGATTGGTCCTCCTTCAATCTACGTCCCGTCTAATCCATCAAAGGACGCTCTAATATTGATGGAGCCCTTTACTTCCACCAAATCAACCAGTCGCTTCGATTCTTTATCATCAATAGACTTCTCATTTCTTCTCTAATCTACACTATCATATTTCCATGTATATATTTTGAAGTCTTTATTCATTCAAAAGCAATTTTATGAAATTTTAAAATAAGTAAATCTTTACTCCCGCTCATTATATTTTTTTTACTTCAATATACTATGTACCAATTTTTTTACATAGTCCTAAACTAATCTAAGATGGAAAAAGAAGACGTAGGAATGCTTTATTGGTGCAACAAATCCCTAACCATGTGGTATTACATGTGATTTTGATGTTTAGACTGAGTTTAAATTATGAGATACTTGTGATCTTACATGTGTATAAAGTATGTCGGTGCAAGAATACTTTGTGATCTTACATGTGTATAAAGTATACAGGTGCAAGAAAGTCGATAGCTATATCAATCTGGGAAAAAAACACATAGGGGAGCTGGTCGAGAATCCTATGTGGAGGAAGCAATAGAACACATGGACCAATCGGATGAAGATGACTTGGAGTTAGTGGATGAAGGAGCTGATATGGTTGATGATGTGGCATCTCCTGGAGAGCCAAGTAGGACAACGGGAACACCTCAGCAAGATCAAGAGCAAGGTCAGAATGCTCCTACACTGGAAAAAGAAGAGGCGATACCGGAAAAAGTGCAAATCATGGAGGAAGAAGAAACCATGCAGCCGGTGAAGGGTGTGGAGACTACCAGAGAAGGGGAGAGGTCTAACCAACAGAAAACTTGGGCTAGCCTCTTTAAAGACAATCGGAAGATTAAGCTTGCAATGTCCTTGGATCAGTATGAGGCTAAGGGGAAAAGACTATCATTTGATTATGAAGACATTGATACTATAGAAGACACTCTTGGATTCTATCTTGTTGGTTGTTTCATGGGACATCATCCAGGTATAAAAGGAGCCATTGCAATAGGCACTAGATGGAAGGTGCCTTACGAGTTTTCATGCACAAGAGTGGGTGGGTTGTCTATCGGTTTGATACGGAACAGGATAGAAACAAAGTCTTACAAGGGGGTCCTTATTTTGCTTTTGGTATTTCCATTTTCTTGAAGATTATGCCAAGGTGCTTCCTATTTGATGAAGATGGTCGACATATTACTGCTTGGATTAAAATTCATGGTCTACCGCCGGATTGTTGGTCGCAGAAAGTGCTGAGTAGGATTGGTTCGGAGGTAGGGAAGTCATTGTATACGAACAACTTGATGAGAACAAAGGAACAGTTGGAATATGCGAGGCTCATGGTGGAGGTTCCAGTCTTTGGAGAAAGGGTTCACATGGTGTCTATCATGTTGCCTACTGGAGTTTCAATTGACCTACGCATAGTCTATGAAATGGTCCCAGATTATTGTGAAGATTGTAAGAAGCTCAGGCATCGAAAGGGAGCTTGCCATGGAGGGAATGCTACGGGCAGACAACAACAAAATCCGAAGGTACGGGAAGTGCAAGATGAGTTGAATGGATATCGAATGGGGAGGTCAAGGTCCGCATCAGTAGGGAGGCGGGGGAGGACAACTTTGAGGCGTGGAAGGCATATGGGGCAACAATGGAGGTCGGCCCAACAAAAAGAAAAAGTTGGGGTTCCGAAGGGGCAGCAAGGTCTGGAGTTGGTGGTGGCGCACAGTCCTACTCCAGTTGCGGTGGAACTTCTGTTGGATTGTGAAGAGTGGATGCGGAAGAATGCAGAGGTATCATCCCAACATGAGGACCATGGGGGGTCGCCAAATCAGGGCCATGGAAGGTGAGCACAGACCCAACAACCAGCTGCAATGCCACGGCAACTAGCGCTGTCCAGTTTGGGGGATTCATCCTCATCGGCAGAGCAAGGGGCTGGGACAGCAGGAGGGGTGTCAATTTCATCTTCTGTAATGACATCATCAACCTCGGCTATGACCTCAATCGATTGGGCAGAGAACAGACCATCCCATGGTGTGGACAACAAGGTTTAAAATCTCGACTTGTATCGGGATTTCGATCTGCGACCAGAACGATACGAATTTGGTACCGTATCGTCCGTGTCGATACTATTTCGGTATTTTTTTTCTTTTTTTTTTAAACATTAATATTAATTATTTGATTTTTTTTTAATTTTAGTTAATTTTTAAAAAAGAATTTAAGATTTAATTTTACCTAAATTATAAATTCGAATTTAGAATTTTAATTAAAATATCTTTTATTTTTTATTTTTTATTTTTTAAATAAAAATAATAAAATATAAATTTATATAATTATATTAATTAATTAATAATTTATTTAATATATATAATATACCTTTTAATTATAATTTATATATTTAGAGCATGATCGCCTTCCGATCGTCTTTGCGTGATAATCGCCTCTGACGTCGATCGTCATTTGCTAAGGCTCGTCGTCCGCCGCCTCCGTTGCTTCGTAAGCATGTTCGATTCGCATTCCGATTTCGGTTCCTCATCGGAACGAAATTTTTCGCCAATTTCGTCCGAAACGGCTCGGTATTTAAAACCTTGATGGACAAGAGCTTGAGAAGTGGACGGCAATTACAGACGCGAGCAGTCCGCACAGGTGGTCAATGAAGGTGGCGGCTTTGAACATTAGGGGCTTCCACAAGTCCCTAAAGCAAGGAAGGGTACAACACCTCCTTAAACATAAGGATATCCAAGTCATAGCGTTATTGGAGACAAAGTTTAATAGGGATTCTTTGGATGTGATTATGAAAAGGCGATTTTCAGGTAGGAGGCATTCTCATAACTTTAGTATGTCTACTCATGGGCGCATATTGATGTTGAGGTTATTAAGATGACGAAGCAATTCATTCATTGTCATATTCGATGTCGGATATCGAGAAGGGGATTATTGGTGACATTTGTCTATGAGTTGCACTCTATTGTTACTCGAAGGCCATTGTGGGAGGCACTTACAGAGCTTGGGAGGACAATCTATGAGTCGTGGCTTATCATGGGGGACTACAATTCGATGTTATCTACACAAGACAAGCAAGGAGGGTCACCAGTCACAAATCATGAAATGAGGGATCTTTAAACATTTACACAAACATGTGGCTTGGTTGTGTTGGTGCAGGGCCACCAGATAATCGAACCTAGGTTTTGATTATGACAAAGATTCAAAGTTAAGATCATATTGTTATCTCATTAGCTGAATTAAGTGTGTAAGAAATAGTTAAGCTAAGCTAAAGGTCAGCGACACCCGGAGAATCCCGAGTCGGGAAACCGTAGTGGTCGGACAACACCGGGAGAACTTCGTGGGAGTCGAAGAACTCAGGTGAAGACCGGAAGCAAAGCGACAGGTCATAAAGGACCAGAGGTAAGAACGAGTGCAAAGAGAGATGGTAAGATCGTGTCCTCTGTACGGGGACGATCGTAGGTGGAGATCCGACTAAGACTTCCAGTGAAAGGTCTAGGTCGAGATCGGACGGTAAAGAACCATCATATTTACCATTTTCCGTACTAACCTCTTACTGCATGGAAGTGACCAATAGCGATCATTGTTGCACATCGATCGGTGATGAAAACATCGATCGGTGATGGTGACGAATCAACCTTTTGCGCTAGGTCAAACAGGATAACGTTTGACGCCGCCACTTCGCGATAAGATAAGGTGACACCTCGTGATAAGTTCCAAAAGTTGAGGATCTTCATCTAGATTTATTCCAAGGCAGAAATCTATAAAAGGAGGGGAGGACTCCAACCCAAAGATTATCCGCCTTGCCCTTAAAGTCCTCCCACAACGCCAAAGCTCTAACGCCGACGCAACGCCAAGTTCAGAATCTCTTCGTCGACAGCAAGTATTGTTTTTATTTATTGTATTCGTGATTTTAATTGTAACGAGGTGAGGTAGGTTTGTTGCCTCATCCTCGAAATTTCGATTTTGCGATCATTGTCTCCTACCTCCAATGAGGAGGAGACTCTATAGTGGATTGCCCCTTCGTACGCGGTCAAGGATCGCGAGGCCTTGGATTAGTAACTGTTGGGTTGTGAACCAAGTAAAAAGAAATTTGTATTCTTTTATTTTCTGCTGCATAACTCTTTGTATTATCGAACGAACGAAAACGAACGAAGATTTGTCGTGCGCTATTCACCCCCCCCCCCTCTAGCGCTCATATCGATCCAACAATTGATATCATAGGGGGGCGCTAAGATTTTGTGAAACCACAAATCTAGCATTTTTTTTGGCTTTCTTTTCGTATTTTTCGATTCGTGAATTACTCCTATTATTTCTCCCACACTACTAATCCAAGACGAAGTCTCGGTACCCTTTTTTGGTTGTGTATTTGCAAGTATCGATCGAACTATTCGCTTTTAGAGTAGCCGGCAATAAAACGGGCATAACTTTTCATACAAGTGGACCCACAAAACGTGCTACCTACCAAATCGAAGCTCTCTCAGAGATCTACACTTCTTACCAGGGTTTACCCTCGTAACAAGCTATTTTCATCCCCAAAAATCAACATTTAGTACCCTTTCGGGGACATCGAAGGTCGTAAGTTTCTAGTTTTTGTTTAGTTTTTTATTTTTTTCGTTTATTTCTGTTTATTTCTTATTATTTCCTGCATTACTAATCCAAGACCAAGTCTTGGAATTCCCTTTGGTTTTTATTCGTGTTTTGCAAGATAATTAATGGCTCACATTGAGGGGTATAGCACCACCCAACCTCCGTTCTTTAACGGAAATGATTTCCGTTATTGGAAAAGTCGGATGGAGTGTTTCTTGAAAACACAAGTCGAGACTTAGATAATAATCTAAACCGGCTTTGCTCTACCCACCAATGATCAAGGGGAACCTTTGGATTTCGACAAATGAACCAACGCAACCAAGAGGCAAATCGAAGCCGATGCAAAACCAACCCAAGTGTTGCAATGCGGCTTGTCCAAGGAGGAGCTCAACCGAATTGGACCGTTCATTAGCGTCAAAGACCTCTGGACCAAGTTAATCGAGCTACACGAAGGGACATCCGATGTCAAGGTATGCAAAAGAGATTTATTATTCAATAAATTATATAATCTAAAGATGCAGGACCACGAGACTGCTTTGCAACTCCATGCGCAGATCCAAGACATCTTGAACGGTCTACATGCCATCGGACAAAAGGTAGACAATCGAGATATAATAAGGTACGCTTTTAATATTTTTCCTAGGCCACCTTGTGAGCATCCATGGTTGATGCCTACAAGATTTCTAAAGACCTTTATAAGATTAGATTAGATGAGCTCTTTTCCAAATTCGAACTTCACAAACAAACTAACGCGGTTCAGGCCAAGAAAGGAGTTGCCTTGCTTGTAGGTCAAAGAAGAAAAGAGAAGAGCAAGCCACCTCCTGAGCTAGAAGAAAGATCCGAACCCAAGGACGAACCCGAGTCCGAATCCGAAGAGGAGGCTGCGATAGTGAACATGGTGCAGAGAATAATTCGAAAAGAAAGGGGACAATCGAAGGACAAAAAGAAGGGGCAATTCAAACCATAGCAAAAGGGAGTAAAGAAGGCTTTTCATGCAACTTGGGGCAATAAATATCAAGACGATGACTTAGCATTCATGGCAAAGCCGGTAGAGTCTGAGTCCGAGTCCGAAGCGGAATATGAATCCAACTCCGACTCCGACTCTGAGGATGAATTCGAGTCAAGACTCAAAGGCGGATCAAAAGAAAAGATTAAGGTAAGTCATTTATTAATTGCAAACTTATATCATACAATTAAGTTTCTAAATAGGAAATTGACTAAGTCCGAGTATAGGGTTGAGTCGTTATTTGAGGAGGTTGAAACCCTCAAGCAAAAGGCTATTCTAACCTCTTCAACTAGTTAAGTTCAAGAGGGAAACTCAACTCAAGTTGAAAAACTTGAGGAGGAGTATTCTCTCTTGAAAGGACGAGTTCAAGAGGTCGAGGCTAGGTTGGAAAGGTTCACGTTGGGATCCAAGAATCTTAACCGACTACTTGGAACTCAAAGAGCCGTGTACAACAAAGCCGGACTCAGATTTAGGTTAAGGACTACGAATAGATCTTATATGTCTATCGTAAATCGTAGTCATCAACAAGTCCAAGCATGGGTCCCAAAGGTTTTATTGAACTTACATATAAGGACCAATAAGTTTTGGATTCCCCAGGTTCAAGTCCACTTTGTGGATAGCCCATATTGGTCCAATGGTTCAGGGGGAGCTAACACTAAAATAGTATATTCACTTTCTTAGCAAAATTATTGCATGATTAGTTATTAGAACGGCTAGATAGGACAAATAATTAGTCAACTTTGACAATATAGTATCAGGACACGACGAGATGATAGTACGTTAGGGAAACAACGTCTCATGTATTCGAGCTAGATAAGGAGTATCTAGCTTGGTGCACTTGGCTGAGTTGAATTAGCTGAAACTACCTCGCCGTATCCTAAACTAGTTAGACCAGGAAGTAACCCTAAGTGACTTAAGTAATTTTCTTGAATTTGACTTTGTCTAAGGAAGTGGTCGTTGTTCCGATCAAAGAAGGCCCCTGTGGCTCGCCACGACCTGGAAGCCAGTTTCTCGAAAAGTTACTTAACGATCTAAAGGTTAAATCCGAATTTAACCCAAGGTTGACTATCTTTAATTAAGTTCAAATTATCTCACAAAACATATAAGGTGAACACATTCTGAGACACATAGAATGGGTGAGATGTTAAGGATAATTGAAATATACTTAACATAACTTTTTCAAAATGCTACATATTTTCTCAACTACTGTACTTAACGAATATTTACAATTCTCTAGGCCAAAGTTTAGCTCCTCCTACATCTCTTATACTTCATATATTTGACTAAGGGAGAGAGCAAACTAACCCTAAGAGTTATATTACAAACCTTTAGATTATTGGTGCAGAGGAACACACCTTAAACCAATCTATCTAACTACTGCTAGACGCATGTTTGGACTCATAGTTGATTTATCTTTAATAATTCTAGACACATGTTGTTTTTAAACCTCTATTTTATGTAAAAATCCCGACACCTTTTTTGATTTATGACGAAAGGGGGAGAAGAGTGAAAGTTAAGGGGGAGTAATAAAAATTTAATTTTTAAAAAAATTCAAGGTATCTCTTTCAAAACTCACCTAGAGTTAAGGGGGAGTTTTTGAAAGGACGTTTACCATTTACTCTACTTGTTTTATGCTTTAATTTTTCCCTTACCTTTGTGTCGGTTTGTCATAGATAAAAAAATGAGAGATTGTTGGTGCAGGGGCACCAAATAATCGAACCTAGATTTTGATTATGGCAAAGATTCAAAGTTAAGGTCATATTGTTATCTTATAAGCTGAATTAAGTGTGCAGGAAATGATTAAGCTAAGCCGAAGGTCAGCGACACCTGGAGAATCCTGAGTCAGGAAACCGTGGTGGTCGGGCGACACCGGGAGAACTTCATGGAAGTCGAAGAACTCAGGTGAAGACCGAATGCAAAGCGATAGGTTATAAAGGACCAGAGGTAAGTACAAGTGCGAAGAGAGATGGTAAGGTCGTGTCCTCTATACGGGGACGACCGTAGGTGGAGATCCGACTAAGACTTTCAGTGGAAGGTCTAGATCGAGATCGGACGGTAAAAAACCGACATATTTACCATTTTCCATGCTAACCTCTTACTGCAGGGAAGTGGTCAGGCTAGCAATCGACTGTTAGCTATTGGCAATCGACTGCTGCACATCAGTCGATTGATGAAGGGCATCAGTCGACTAATGGCGACGAATCAGCCTTTTGGGCTAGGTCAAATAGGATAACATTTGACGCCGCCACTTCTCGATATGATAAGATGTCACCTCGTGATAAGTTCCAAAAGTTGAGGATCTTCATCTAGACTTATTCCAAGGCACAAATCTATAAAAAGAGGGGAGGACTCCAATCCAAAGATTATCCGTCTTGCTCTCAAAGTCCTCCCACAACGCCAAAGCTCTAATGTTGTAACGCCGTAACGCCGTTATAACGCCGACGCAATGCCAAATTCAGAATCTCTTCGTCGGCAGCAAGTATTGTTTTTATTTATTGTATTCGTGGTTTTAATTGTAATGAGGTGAGGTAGGTTTGTTGCCTCATCCTCGAGCTTTCGATTTTGCAATCGTTGTCTCCTACCTCCAATGAGGAGGAGACTCTATAGTGTATTGCCCCTTCATACACTGTCAAGGATCGCGGAGCCTTGAATTAGCAACCGTTGGGTTATGAACCAAGTAAAAACAAATTTGTGTTCTTTTATTTGTCATTGCATAACTCTTTGTATTATCGAACGAACGAAAACGAACGAAGATTTGTCGTGCGCTATTCACCCCCCCCCCCCTCTAGCTCTCATATCGATCCAACAGGTTGATCTTCGCTCTATCAGATGTCGTCTCACTTGGACTAATGGTATGGTTTCTTCTAAGTTAGATAGGGCTTTAGTGAATTCTTATTGGTTGATGCCATATTTTGACGCATATGCGGAGTTCTTGGCACCCGAATGTCTATCAGACCATTCATGTGGCGTAGTGCACACCCTAGTGAAGGACCGGCCACCCAACTGACCTTTCAAGTTCTTGAATATGTGGTCGTTGCATGAGGAGTTCAAAAGAATTGTGGAGAACTCATGGCAGCCCCAGTTAGTGGTAATGCTCAGTTTGTGCTCAAGACAAAACTGACCCGTTTGAAAAGCTGCTTGAGGGAACTGAGCAAAGAGAAGTTTGGACACATCTCAGAAAAATCTAGAAAGGCAAATGCAGAATTAAAGATGCAAAGAGGTATTCTAGAGGGAGGGCCAACGCCTCTGGATTATGGCCAAGTTAAGAAACAAGCCACCCTACTTGCAAAGGCGGAGAGGCATTTCTATTAACAAAGGGCAAAACATGTTTATCTTGGAAACTCAGATAGGTGCACAAAGTTTTTTCATGATGTGGTGAAAAAGAATAACAAAATGAATGTCATCATTACGTTCATCAAGAGGAATGGGGAGCAAACTACAAGCTTGGGTGAGATTGCAGAAGAGTTTGTGGATTCTTTTCATATACTACTTGTACAGAAATGGGATTGCAGTCCTCTGAGCAATGAAGGACTACTTGGCAGGCATATTACTCATGCACAGGCGGATGGTTTGATTAGGTCGATGGGGGTGGATGAGATTAGGGCGGCACTTTTTGACATTGAAAGTGAAAAGGCGTCGAGTTCAGATGGCTATGGGGCTAAGCTCTTCACCTCCTTATGGGAGACTGTGGGAGTGGATTTCATTGCAGCAGTCCAAGAGTTCTTTCAAGAGGGAAAGTTGCTAAAACAATGGAATCATTCGGTGATATCTTTGGTGCCAAAGATAGATCATGCCTTGGGTGTTTCAGATTATCGGCCTATATCATGTTGTAATGTTTTCTATAAGGTTTTGCTAAAGTGTTGGTGGGCTGGTTATCTAGTGTTTTGGGATATTTGTTGGATCCGACGCAAGTGCCATTTGTGTATGCAAGGAAAAGGGTATCGCCAAGATGTATGCTAAAGGTGGATTTGATGAAACCTTTTGATATGGTGGATTGGACTTCCTCGTGACGGCTCTTGTTGGTTTTGATTTTCCCCAACAATATTGTAATTGGATTAGACAGTGTGTCACCACGGTCTCTTATTCTATCACCTTAAATGGGGTCATCTATGGTTTCTTCAGTGGGAGGCATGGGTTAAGGCAAGGAGATCCCCTATCACCGTTGCTTTTTGGGTTATGTATTGAAGTATTATCAAGAAGATTGGGAGTGGCCTCCTCACTGCCTCTTTTCATTTTCATCTTAAGTGTAAAGAGATTGGTATCACTCACCTTGCTTATGTTGATGATTTGATTATGGTTGCACGGGCGGATGAAACTTCGGTCAAGGTGCTAGCAAAGTGCTTAGAGTATTTCGGTAGTGTAGCAGGGATGCGGGCTAATCCTTTAAAATCTCATATATATATATGGCCAGAGTGGATGATAGAATGAAGGACCGATTACTTCATATCACGGGGATTCGAGAAGGAACGTTCCCATTCCATTACTTGGGAATTCCATTAGTGGCGGCAAAGTTGCGGATTGCAAACTATGGCCCTTTACTTGATGTGATTACAAAGAAGATAAATGCTTGGCCAAAACACACATTATCATATGTCGGTAGATTGGAGTTGGTAAGAATGGTTCTACAAGGGGCGGTATGTTATTGGCTTTCTATGCTCCCTATCCCCGGTGGTATAATAGAGAAGATCAAATCAATATGTAGAGTGTTCGTATGGTCATCCAAGCATCCTCCTATATCATGGAAAACTCTCTCAAAAAAAAAAAAAAAATGGGGCATCCAATCCAAGGCGGACTCCCTATGGGTGAGATGGGTGAACCAACATTACATCAAAGGGGCAAATTTTTGGCAATGGGAAGTCAAGGCTTCGGATTCTCCGCTTGTCAAGCGTCTATTGGACATTCGTAACAAGATCTTGGAAGCATCAGGCGGGCAGGGTGCAGCAAACATGAAGATGATGGAGTCATTTGTTGCAGAGAAGAAAGGTACGACCAAAGCTTATGAATTCTTCAAACCACGAGGACCGGAGGCTACTTGGGTTCCGGTGGTTTGGAAGGCGGAGATCATGCCAAAGCATAGATTTATAATGTGGTTGCTTGCAAATGGAAAGTTGAGGACGACGGATAGGATGTCATATGAGGTGAGCAAGGAGTGTGGGCTTTGCCGGTGCCAAGAAGAGTTAAATGGGCATTTGTTCTTTGAATGCTTTATTACACGGGCTCTATGGGACAAGGTGAAGAGATGGCTTGTGATCGGACATGAGATACACTCAGCTAATAACCTATTCCAGGTTCTTGGCCAGCACTACAAAGGAGAAACTCGGAATGTAAGAGGTTCGTACCTAGGAGTTTCAAGTATGATATACGTCTTGTGGGAAGCTTGCAATAGGAGTCGCTATGAAGGAAAGCCTCCGAATGTTGATAGGTCGTTTCGCAAGATCCAGATTCATGTGCACCGTTTCATGGATGTCTAGTTGTTGATGTGTGTGAGTTGAATATTTCACTTGCATGTGATGCCTAGTCGTATTTGATGTTTTAGAGTGTTTGATGTTTGAGGGTGTTGGATTGTAAGGGGTGCATGTAACCTCTGGATATGGTTCTTTTTAATATATTTACCTATTTTGAAAAAAAGAAAGTCGATAGCTATTATAGACATCCAAGTCGGTCGATGTGGATCGAATACTTGGTAGTACAAAATCCCAACATATTAATAAGACCGGGTACTAGACAAGGAAGTCCAAGAAAATCGAAAATGAAATGCTTAGCAATATCAAATCCCAACGGCTCAAAGAAATTGGATATTAAATAAGGAAAGTTAGAAACTAAATTCTTGGCGGCATAAAGGCCTAGCAAGTCATGGAAACCAAATGCTAGGCAAGGAAGTCCCAAAGGTGATGAGTCTAGGCATGGAAGTCCGATAGACAAGTAGGTCTTTTGGCAAATGATAAACTCTAGAAAATTGTGTGAGTTTAGGACTCAATCATTATGATAATCGATAATTATGATAGTTGTTAGGAAATGAGTCAACTAGTAGATGAGTCAACCGTCAATCAATTAGCAAACCCCAAGTCAGTTCTATTCTCAGCTCGTGATTTGATCCAATTGACTAGCAACCCCTTTTAGCATATCTAAGGATTTATAGTTTGGCCTAGTCGACTGATAGATACATTCAATCAACTGACAAAACCTCAAGAAGTGTTCAGAGATTAGTGGTGTGGTCGAATTGATTGATGGATTCAATCAGTCGACTAGCAAACCCCAAAGCCTCTTTCATGTTTATAGGTTGATTCAATCAACTGCTTTTAAGTGTTGAAGAACATATCGCTCAATTAATACTATGATCACTAGGGGCCAAATAGAAGGGAGAAAGTGTGATAAATCTCTATAGAACAGTAACTCGATGATGATCAACCAATGATGTTATGATCAGTTGACTGGTTAGTCAACTAAGGATCAAACATAACTGATCAAAATAATACATCTCTTGAGAGCAGTTAACTGGAAGTGACAAACCGAATTGACTAATGCTATAACAAGAAACAAGAATGGAGTCATTAAGCAATTAAACTTGAGCAGCAACTATTGAATTTGCAATGCATATTGTTCACTATCAACAATGAACAATAGCAGTCAATTGATGACAATGGAAGAATCAAGCTAATTCAGATTTTGATGAAGCTATAAATATACAAACTTAGGGGTTTAGCCAAGGTTAATAGCAACGAACCACAGCAAACAACAACCATGAACAATCTTCAGAATTCTCACGCAAGTTCTTTTTCTTATTCTCTTACTCTTATATTTTTTGTAGTTCAAGTTTCCATCTATTGTACAAAGAGGATTTGTAAAAGGATTCTCGGCATCTGATGCTTCCAAGGAGAAAAATAGCAAAACTTTTGAAAGGTGATCCACCTAAAGAATCACATGTCGTGGAATAGAAATCCTAGCAATATCGAACCATGTTATATTGCACATTGTTCTCTAATTGCATTTAATTTTTCTTCATTTACTGATATTATTTCTTTCGGCTACATATACTAACAGTGTAGGTAATGAGCAAATGCAAGCAACATGAGCAAGAGAGCCTATTCACCACCCTCTAACCTCTCTTCACAAGGAAACATATTTGGTAGTAAAATTAAACTAGTTTGGATAAATGTAGTTGTTTGCATTGCCCTAAGCTGATTTAAATATTAAGATTGGATGACCAAGCTATAAAGAGGTGAATAGTGATCGTTAACATGCAAGTGCAATTCTATCTACTCTTGCTATCTAACTAGCATGGCAAGCACAAAGAAAACATTAGCAATGGAATTAAATCATTCGAGCAATCACACTTATCACAATCGCTAATACACTTGTTTAACATGGTTTGGTGCCCTAAGCTCCTACTACATGGCCTATGATCTATCAATATATCACTCCCATAAAGCATCACTTTCTCCTTCTCAGTCAACTATCAGAGGTCGAAAAACCTCTTACAAGCACAAGAGTTACAAGGATTTACAAGTCTTAGAATAGAGGGGAGAAGCTCTGATAAAAGCTAACCAATCTTATTTTCACCGGCCTTGAAGTCTTCTTTTATAGCCTTTTAATCCTTCAACATCTCAAGTTGTCTATCACCCAATAGTCAACTAGTCTACACCATCAGTCAACTATTGTATTGCAATCTAACCATTGTAACACAGTAATGACATCTTTCTACTTTTCATAATAATAATTAGTTGATTGGTCACTTACCATCAATCAACTGCTTACCATCAATCGACTACTCAATCGATTTAGCCTCTTTATTGGCTCCTTAGACCAAGTCGACTATCCAAATTGACTGCTCACTAGTCAACTAATGTCCATCATCATTCGACTACTTAAACCACAAACCTCAAAACATGTTGGGATATTGAGTTTCTCAGTCAACTAGAGATTGATTTCCAAAACCAATCGATTGGTAATCTAACTACAACCACCTCTAAAGTTGAGACTGTCTATATTGAGTTCTACCCTTCATCCTATTGATAAAGGTCATTCAACACTAATCACCAATGTCTTACTCTTTGCAACTTAACTTTGCCATCGGCTATCTCTTGTTAGGTTCCTCCCTCCCTTAAATGCACATGAGCCGACTCCTCCATATGTCATCCTTCACCTCTTCACCTACGTAGTCCGCCTCCATTAGCTATCATCCTCGTAATTTCGATGCTCCTCGTCCTACAATCTCTCGATCTTCCTTATGCAACCTTCACTAATCACTTACAAAGATCAAGCCATCATGCTACTAACCTACTCTAGGACCACCTCAATGCTCTTCATCTTACAATCCCTCGAATGTCTCATATCATACTTCTCTGATCTCAATAGACCTCTAAGTCACTAAGTATACTACCTTGGCCACATCAAGCCAATATCCATATACTTGACCTCACCGAGCCATGAGCTTTCCAAGCTCCATGTGTGTTGCTGGAAGTCTCTGCACATTCAAACACACACATGAAATACACAATTGCACCCACCAAATTGGAAAAGGAAGATATATGGTGACTCTGAAAGGTCTAATGAATGCATAAGAATGCTCCTTTTCCAATTTAAAGAAGCTTAAGACCACATAGCAACAATTTTGGATAAATCTGCTTCATAGTTGTAAATTATTTTAAATTGGAAAATGAAGGCATACAGTGACTCCAAAGAGTCTAGAAACACATAGTACTTATTTGTGAACTTATGGGTTCATACAGCAGTTTTAGCCAATACAGTACATGGTCTTATACTACTCTAAATTGGGGAAAAAAAACATATAGCAATCCAAAGGATCTAGGAAACACATAAGAGTGTCTCTTTGTAAACTTTGACCAATTCGGGTCCATGTGGCAGTTTTCAGTTTTGTCCAAATCTGCAACATGGACCTAAAATGTTCAACATTAAAAAAAAAGAAATGCATATAGATTTAAATGTCAAGTTAATACCAAGACAGGAGAAGCCATTGACTAAGGTGAAAAGGACCTTTTAGAATACTGAATTACCTCAAATCCACAAATACAAGACCAAACAAAATGTTTGCAATGAGTAGGCCCGGTATCATGACCATTTAGAGGTAACATTGAGAATTGTATGATAACTCCAACGAGAACTCTCTTGTATTAAGAATAAGGTCAACTTCAGATCTCACTAATGTTGACTACGCAAGTTCTCCATAGATGAGAGATTCACATCATAATACTGTATCCTTTAGGAAAGTAACCTAATTTCCTAAAAGAACAAGGAGTTTGGCCAAATCAAGTTTTGAGGTGCTAGAAACATGAGTTTATCTAGGTTAAGGAATTAATTACAGAACTAGGACATGCTCGTAAGAAGTCAAAAAAAAAAAAAAAAAAAATTACTGTGATAGTCAAGTTGTCATGTACATAACCCATATTCAACAAGAGAACAAAGCATATTAACATTGAATGTAACTTTGTTAATAGAAGGTACAATCCAACAAAATTATATCACCTGTCAACTCCAATAAAAAGTTATCGAATTTGCTACTAGGATCAAGTGTATCTGTAACAAGCTAAATTTCATGATATATTTAATTCAGATTAAGGGGAGTCTTCAAGACCTAAATGCGAAAACTAGGGATCTACGTGTTATATATTAAATAGGGTTAGAATGCAGTATTCGGATTATGAATACACATGTTTATAGAAGGTAGTACTTAGGGAGAACTAACCCTAATTTTCCCAAATACATGTAGCATAAATCTCAATCTTTGAAGCTATAAATTTTCCTCTCTCCTCCCCTTGATTCAAAGTTAAAGGGTCATTAAAAATTTTATTCCAGCCATCTCCTTTTATTGGTTAGCTGCAAGATTATAGGAGTAACTATTTTCTCTTTCTTTCAATATTTTTCTCCCTTCACTGGATGTTTCGCCTATATTTTCTCACTCTTGGAGTACAATACCAAAAATTTACTTTGCTCTCTAAGTATTTCTCTTTTGAGAAGACGTTAGAATCCTAATCTCACTTATGTTGTTACAAACATGTCTTATCTTCAAGTCCCTTAATTGGATGAAAGATCAATAGATATATTAGCTTCTTAAAATATAAATAAAAATTTAAAAATCTATCTTTATTGTATTGCACTGTGCCCTTCCCTTTAGTTAACATAAAGGGCAGCTGGTACACGAAGCTCCTCTTTAGTTAACATTAGAAATTTGATTATTCATTTTCTAATATCTTCTAATTTTTCTCTTAAATTAAATATCAGATTTATACTGATTTTTTCTCTGACTCTGTGCATATAGTATAAACTCTTTTAAAATTTTCAACTTAATTAAGTTGACTTAAAGCTAGTGACTGTTTAAAATGAAAACAGGAAACATAGTGTACATTTTTTGAAATTTTAAAATCAATATATAAATATTTTTTCCACAATTCCACCATTTATAAATTGTGATTGTTAACATACCATCTCAGGAGATTCAGAGTAAAGGTATTCTGCTAGCATATCATGCAACTGGGGAGATCCATTTTTGGGAGCCCCAAATTCAATTGACCACCTAGAAACAATGATAAACTTCATTACTACCATTAATATAGAAAAAAATGGTTAGTAAGCTAGGATCTGTGTACATAAACAAAGGCCAGGTGAGTAGGGAAAACAAAGAGATAATGAGAATCCATGAATCAAATAGAATGCAAAAAAATTATAAGATGTATAAGCAATTTCTTGAGCAAAGTAAAGTAAGCATATTTAAGATTTCTAAGCAATGCAGGTATCAAAAGTTTATTCAACGTGTATAAAATCTTATAGAAGAGAGAACAGATGATAATTGACCTCATAATTAACATAAAACGTTTAAGCTTTGTGAAGATTACATGTATCTCACCCTTAAACCTTGTATTAAACTTTTGAATCAGGCATCCAGATACTGGAAAGGATCATAAAGTTCAAGCATATAATTTATTGTGGATTAACATGCAAATGAGTAGTTGCAAGGATGTATTTGTAATATTACTCAGTCCTTAATATTTCAACACATGAGTAGAAAGATACTACCGAGGGTTGCATGATAGAATAATTCCACCACACCGCCCATACCAAAACATAGTACCAGAGCTGCCGATAGCTTCTTTGTAACATCTTTAATAAGCATCTTCTCCAGCTGTTCATAGCAACAAGAACAAGCACCATGCCTCTGACACCTTATCTTGTCTGAGAGAAAATCCCATGCACTGTGTCTTCCATCTCTGAGGCAAGCGCTCATGGGCAAGGCATTCATTGCCACCGGACAAAATCTGTCAGCCTTCAGCAGCTCATCTCTTCAACTCTTCATTGTTGCTGCTAGCTACTTTGAATTCTCGCTCTGCCTTCAGCAGCTTATCTCATCTCTTCAACTATGTTCATTGTTGCTGCTAATGTTAATTTGGATTCTAGCAGTCGGCGGTCCACTAGGGCCTGGTCATCCGTACTCAACCAGCAGTCATTGTTTTCTTCAATTCCAGGACATTTGCAATCCCAATTCACGAAGTCAGTCGCTCCTTAACCAACAATCTATTTAATTACAAGTTGTCTGCACTACTGAATCAGGAAGTCATCTGCCGATTCTCAACTACCAGTAATCATTCTCACTCCCGATTCTTGAAGCCAATCGCTTGTCCAATTATTGGGCTGATTAGATTTCAGCTGAGCAGGTTCTGGCCCAACTATTCTCTCAGGAACAGTTTCAGGCCATTCACCAAATGGGCCAGCAGCAGGTCTCAGTCAGTAACTTTTCACCAGTTGAGCTAGCAACAGCTCTAAATCCAGTACTTACAGCCCAGCTAAGCTTAAATCACAACCTAGAAAATTCAGGCCCAATTTCCTGCTGGGCCAACGCTAGATCTGAGTCCACCATCAGAAATGGTGTTGAATCTTTAAAAGGAAAATGTCGGATTCAACCTCTACATGTTTGAAGCTACTCATTGCGACACCATCTCTGGATCCTCCACTACTACCACCATGAAGTTGAACAGGAAAAACACTTCATGGATTGCAGGGGTTCAAGTATAGTTGATGGGTCAAGTTCAAACTAGATCACCTCATTCCCGAGCCACTAGAGATTCCCGTGTCCATCCAAGCTTTGTGGCAGCGGAGATGCTCAGCTACTTGCTCTTTTATAGCAATCAATTGATCCCAGCCTTATCAATATGTGACTATTTCAATATCTGTCACTCCACTCCTGAACAAAACTTGGACACAAACTAGGGCTATTTACATAGGTGTGGCATCTCTCGACCTTATGTGATTGGCATTTTGTTCCAATTATGCCAGACGATGAGATGGTCACTCACATTGGACAATTCAAAGTTGTGACATGTATTTCATGTGAGGACCACTTTGGAGGGTAGCGACTGACTTGATTGTCGATTTCATTCTCGTGCTTGTCTATAAAACATTAATGCGCAGCGGAAACAAACATAAATAGAATGACAGAAATAAAAGTACAACAAATCGATTTTTATGTGGTTCAGAACTCCCAATTTCTATTCCATGGCGTAGCTCCTAGTGGTGTCACCACTATCACTTTCTCCTTCTCGAAAACCTTCCGGAGGTGAATAAACCTCTTACAATCTGTCACTTTACAAAGAGAGCAACCAAATATGAAATATACAAATGAAATGAGAAAACAATAATCAAAACACTTTACACAATGTGATCTTGCTTGTTTGTAGTTTGGTTGCATTGGAATGCCTTTGGATGGTCTGAAATGCAGTAACACTTCCCCTTCAAAGTCACCAAGAACAAGCCTCTTCAACTCACCACGAAGCCCTCTTTTATAGGACCGCCATCGGACTAATTTCCGTCTACCAGTCGACTGCCCTTACCCCAGTCGACTGACCTTCGACCATTACTCGAGCTAACATTTCAATGACATGATCCACATCGGATTTTGATCCACCAGTCATCTGCCCTTGACCATCAATTGACTGTCAATCCAGCCACAGTAACACCAATCGACTAACCAACATGTTGCGGCTTGCTACAGTGATACCAGTTGACTGGTCAACCTTCCTGAGCACCTCTTCCCGAGCACCCAAGTCCAGAGCACCGATGGAGCTTCCCAAGCGCCTGCTTCCCGAGCACCCGTCGTGACACCAGTCGACTGATCCACCCCACCAGTCGACTGACTTCCCGACCGCCGAATTCCCGAGCACTCACTCCAGTCAACTGATCAAGACCATCAGTCGACTGACCTTAACCAGTCGAGTTGGCAGTTAAGTTCTGAACTCAACACTTGCTCAAGCACTATTACCAGTCGACTGGTAAACCCTACCAATCGACTGATGCCTCAGTCTCAGCTTAATTTCAAGTCAACTCTCGCTTCACCTAGTATCCGATTGACCTCAACCTACCAGGACCTTTCTCGTCCAACACCCAATCACCTTTGACCTACCGGAACCTCTTCTGCCTAGCATACGGTCACCTTGACCTATTGAGACTTCACTTATCTAGTATGTGGTCACCTTGACCTGTCGGAACTTCATATCACTAAACATCCGATCCTCCTTGATCTGTTTGAACTTTTTTTCACTTGTCTAACATCCGATCACCTTGATCTGTCAGGACTTCACTTCACCAAACATCCGGTCTTCCTTGACCTATTTAGACTTTCCATTTGTCAAGCATTCGATCACCTTGACATGTCGGGACTTCATTTGCCTAGCATCCGGTCACCTTGACCTGCCGAGACTTCATATCACTAAACATCTGGTCCTCCTTAACTTGTTTGGACTTCCCTTCACTTGCTTAGCATCCGATCACCTTGACCTGTCAGGGCTTCACTCTACCAAACATTCGGTCCTCCTTGATCTGTTTGGATTTCTCATTTGTCAAGTATCCGATCAACCTTGACTTACTTGACTTCTCACTTGCTAACATCCTATTGGCCTTCCGACCACCAACTGTCCGATCCTCTTTAATCCACTTAGATTTCTCACATACCAACTCCATGTTAAACTTTCAACCACCAAGTGTCCGGTCCTCGATGATCCACTTGAAATTCTCCACCTGTTAAGTATTCGATCAGCTTTGATCTACTTGACTTCACGGTCAACCTTAACCGTAACTGCATCATTAATCAACCTGACCTAATGATGGCTACACCAAGGTTTTAAATTTCGAGCCGTTTCGGACGAAATCACCGAAATTTTTCGTTCCGACAAATTATCGAAACCGAAACGCGTACCGTACCGGCGGCGGCGACGACGCAGAGGCAGCGGCGGCGACGACGCAGAGGCAGCGGCAGCGGCGACGACGCAGAGGCGCGGCGGCGACGACGCAGAGGCAGGCGCGCGGCGGCGGCGAACGAGGCGATCGCATGGCGCGATCGCATTCCCGATCGCCTGCGATCGCGATCGCGATCGGACGCGAATCGCTGCGCGCGCGCGATCGCGCAGCGCGATCGGGAAGACGATCGCGTTGTGCGATCGGGAAGGCGATCGCGCTTCCCCATCGCGCAACGCGATCGCGGAGAGAAACCGCGATCGCGATCGCGGTGACCGCGATCGCGATCGCGTGAAATTTTTAATTTTCTAAAAATAAATAATATATATATATATATATATATATTAAACTGTAAAATTTAATTAAATAAATTATTAATTAATTTATATATTAAATAAAAATAAAAAAATAAAAAATATTTTAATTAAAATTCTAAATTTGAATTTATAATTTAGATAAAATTAAATCTTAAATTCTTTTTTAAAAATTAACTAAAATTAAAAAAAAATCAAATAATTAATATTAATGTTTAAAAAAAATACTGAAATAGTATCGGTACGGACGATACGATACCGAAACCGTATCGTTCCGGTCGCAGACCGAAATTCCGATACGAGTCGAAATTTAAAACCTTGGGCTACACCAACAATCTCTTTTTCATCACACAACCTCGAATGTCCTATACCATCCTTCACTCATCTTCTCTATTGTCATATTGTCAAACATCAAAATTCAATTAGAGCCCAAATCGAGCTTAGTCAACCTTGACTTGAGATTAATTGCACCAACAATCTCCCTCTTTTTGATGTTTGACAATATCTTTAAGTTATGTTATTCCATATGCCCAACTTACTACTTCTGATGCCAAAGCATAATAAAGATTTCCCAACTTAAACCCATCATTCTCCCTCTTTGACATATATCACAAAGCCTCTCACTTCCTCCATACCTCATTCTCTATCAAACCCTTCATTCTCTTTAGTAATAAATCACGTATCACACCTTGAAAGACAACCTCCCTTTAAAGGCTAGCTTCCCCTTAACCATTGCATCAACAATGTCTTTGGAGATGTCCTAAGTCTATAGGAGATCTAAACTCCAAACATGAGGGCAAACATTCAACCTTGAACTTTAACATCCCAGTTTGGTTCTTGCCCCAATGAACTCTCCTAATAAATTTGCACTGAAAATTTTTCCCTTTTAATATTTTTCTACGCATATCAAAGGATTAAGAGTAGTTACACTTCCTAGGGTTATTGTTAAATAGTTAAACCGAACATATTTAGCCAAAAATAATCTTACCAGTCGATTATTTAAGTAACTAGTCGATTGGTACTAGTACCAATCGACTGGTCGACTCCACAGTCGACTAGTTTCTATTTTTTTTTAAATCGAATTTTCAGACAAATTTTGAGAATACATAAGTAATTCTACGTTTTCCGAAAAATCTTGATACTTCATACACATTACTTACGACAAATATTATGGGAGAAAAATAATTTTCTATGAAAATATTCATTATTTTCATAGAATGATACTAAGTCGAAAACCATTGAAACTTTCAAAGTTTTAGCCTAACTTTGTATCGATACCATCAATGGTGATTCCTATCAACAAATAAATTTCACTAAGGTTTTCCAAAATGATTTTAAAGGTATTTTCAAACCGTATTTCCAATCATGATCAATGGACTAAGTGTACATGACTTGTACATTAGCTTCTTCATGATTTATTCATATTATTTGATAAATTTGAGTTCATTTTGATGCACCATATAAGCACCTTGAACTTAACTCATTATCCTATCATCTCACTTGTGTCTAGAGTGTCTCAAAACACACACATAAGTCATCCTACGATTTTTGTAAGATGTAAATTAGGATGGTGTTTGGTTTAGGGGTTTGAGAATGAGGAAATGGAATAATAGAAATATAAAGTGTTTGCTTAATGGATTTGGGAATAATAATTTTGGAATCATTCCTAATTATTTAGGAATGGACAAAACCCAAGGAAAGGGATGGGTTTAGAATTCATTCCCATTAGCATTGAAATCTCTCGATTCCTCTGCTCTCTCTCTCTAGCTGCTGCTCCTCCGCCACCGTCGTCTTCATCGCTGCCCGTTGCCCCCATCCCCTCCGCCCCCGCCGTCGCCTACCCCCGCCATCGTTGCCGCTCGGTCCGCCGCCACAAATGCCCCGCTTTGAACAACAATATTGATAATCATACCTAATCCCAACTTATAAATCAAACAACAATATTGGAATGGTTAAATTCATTCTCATTCCAGTCTACTATCAAATCCATTCACATTCCTATTCCTGCACTCAAACCAAACGCCACCTAGTTCTTTCCTAGACTAAGGAATCATGTATTTTTACCTAGGCATTCTAATTTGATCATCCTACCTAGGATATCAAATAATGCCAATTTTCTTAATTTCAAGTGAATAAATGCATGAATATGATTATGATTTACATGGTCTATTGCTTCTTATATCAAATTGTTTAATCTTCGATGATAAGTAAGTTGATTCAATTGAATCAAATTCTTATATTGAAGAGTTCTACACATGGAGTTTCAGTGAAAGAGTTGATAGTGATTGATGATTGTGATGGATAAAGTAATTCTACCGATAGAGGATTGGAGGTGTCGGTGAGACAAGTCATCTTGTGATTGCACCTGTGTATAGTGTTGTAGAAGAGGATGAATAATATAGACTAATTTAGAGATTTAAACAAGGGAAATCTTGTGGCGGTGTCTTTCTGTTGATTGGATTAGAAAATAGATCATATATAATGGATGAGATGTCTAGATTGGCATATGATGGTTTGATAAATCAATATGTCAAAATGGTGAAGGGATGCCTATTAGTCTTGTGATTTAGTATTATCTATTTGAAGAGTTGATGGTTTGGATGTAGGTTCACTATCTCCTCCATTTTAGTCATGGTTTGTATGATCTTTTGTTGTTTTGCTTGATATGATCAACTCCTTTGATTTGACGATCTACTTGAGGCACAAGGATGCTTTACTTGCATATGTTGTGCCATGGTTAGATCTATAGTAGATCTTTAAAGGTGGATGTTGAGCTTCTTGGGAGAATGTTGATCTTGTAGATTTGAATGCTATAAGGTTATTTATCATGAGTTACAAAATAGGTCATTGAGGTGGCTTGTGTGTTGGTAGGGCATAATTTAGCTACATGTTGGATCCAGAGGCACCCTGAATATGAAGGCGGTTTTTGTTAGTGCCTATAAAATCCACATATCTCCACAATGGTATGATATTGTCCACTTTGAGCCTAAGCCCTCATGGTTTTGTTTTTGGGTTTCACCCAAAAGGTCTCATACCAATGGAGATATCTTTTCATCTTATAAGCACATGATTTTTTTTATGTCTTACCAATGTGGGACTTTGATTGTATTCTCAATACTCCAACAATCCCCCCTCAAACGAAGAACCACATTGACCCCCCTCAAGTCTATCCGTCCTCGAAGGACATCCTCTGCTTGATGTTCGATCCTCAACTCACCAGGAGTTCCTGCCAACTATCTGGCCCTCCTGACCCAGCTGGACTTCCTACCAATTGTCCAACCCTTCTGGCCCAACTGGACTTTCTACCAGTTGTTTGGTCCTCCCAACCCAACTGGACTTCCTACCTAGTGTCTGGTTCTCTTGATCCGGACATGGGAGTTCCACTTCCTTGGTTCGAGGTTCATGGCTTGACATGGACCAAAGCTCTGATACCAATTGTTAGTGTCTATAAAATCCACATATCTCCACAATGATATAATATTGTCCACTTTGGGCCTAAGCCCTCATTATTTTGTTTTTGGGTTTTATCCAAAAGGTCTCGTACCAATGGAGATATCTTTTTATCTTATAAGCATATGATCTTTTCCATGTTTTACCGATGTGGGACTTTGATTGTATTCTCAATACTCCAACAGTTTTAATGACTAGAAGTAGTCTTACTACGCATGGTTTGAAATCTCGAACAATGCCGGTGTTGTCTTTAATGGAATGATATTGTTTCCATATCGTGCCAACATTCTGATATATAGTGCTAGTGGTGATTTGAAGGAGGTGGAAAAAAATGAAGATAAAGATAAACAAGTATATAATAAGTTCAATGTTTTCTTTCCACTTGGAATACTATGATTTTGGCATTATCTTGTATGGAGACAAACTACCCAAAAAAAAAAAAGGAATAACAATATTCTCACAATTTTAGCATGCCAAAGGATGTTAAGTGTTGATATGAAATGATACAGCATGTCAACACAACAACACAAGGTATTATCTCGGTGTTGAGCAGTACTGAGTATTGATAATTTATTGAAATGATACATTTCGACTGTCTCATCTAGTACAGTACATTGAGGTTGCCTATTGGTTTCTCATGGAACTGGATTGCCCATGCATTGGTTAGAAAGTGGTAAAATAGGCTTGCAATGGATGACCAATTGTAGTTTGACAAAGGAGCTAATGAACATAGAAAATTGTAGATTAAAAAAATTGATACAACTAGCAGTGAACTCCAAGATTTGATAATTTATTGAAATGATACATTTCGATTGTCTCATCTAGTATAGTACATTGAGGTTGCCTGTTGGTTTCTCATGGAACTGGATTGCCCATGCATTGGCAAGAAAGTGGTAAAGTACGCTTGCAATGGACGACCAATTGTAGTTTGACAAAGGAGCTAATGAACGTAGAAGAGTGTAGATTAAAAAAATTGATACGACTAGCAGTGAACTCCATGTGATCCAGAATGAACCGCAAGGCTAACAGATTTATAAGTTGTCTCAAGGGCTATTGGAGGCTTGTTACTAGGTTTAGCCACCATAAAAGGTCTCGTTTGAATGAATTTGCTAGTGGTGGCCAGCTACAATCAATCTCTTCAACAAGTAGTCATAAGGGCTATTGGAGGCTTGTTACTAGGTTTAGCCACCATAAAAGGTCTTGTCTAAACGGTTTTGCTACTGGTGTCCAGCAATAATCCATCTCTCAAAATTGATTTTCCTTATTGCAATCTACAGGAGCCAAGGATGACTAATTCTGAGTATGAAGAAGTTAGTGACTTGAGGGATGATGTGATCGAGAAGCACCATTTATTCCAGAGGCATACTACCCTTTTGAAGCGGCTGTTATTAGGGAGGTAACCTAATGGTTGTAGATGGAGGATGCAGTAGAAGGCAACATATCTGGGAAATTGGATGGAAGTTATGCTTTGAGATCACTAGCGTAGTGTAAATAAGAATATAGGTTTATGTGCCTCAATTGACAATCTGACGGCAAGGGGAATGCCCTAGTAACGTAATTTTTCAAAAATCAATGTGAACATTTCTTAAATATAAAGTTGCAAAACTATGAATTGCTTTCGATACTATCCCTAAGCCATATAAACTACAATAAAACTCAATCTGACTAACACTCAGGAGTAAATTAAAATAAAATAATAGATTAATCTTACACCAAAAATTGGATTTATTCGGTTGGGTGTTAAAGTCAATCCATCCAAGGTGAACGGAGCAAAGGGAGACTAAGGAAAACATCAATCATTGTAATAATAAAAATATATTAATTAATTTGAATATTATTAATAATATAATAGAGCTGAATGGAGGGATATAATTCGTATATATACTCGATCTCAAATAGTTGAGACAATGACAAGTTGATGATCACCTTTTTGCATCAACTAGTCAATGGACGGATTCTTGATTTAGACCATTCCTATGGGTAGTATGCTCCAATCTAACCGTAAAACATAGTTTGAATAAGTAGCTCAAACCCCCACCAAGTGTTTAGTGTTCAAAATGAATTCACTACCACCAGATTGAAATTAACCAACCTTATAGACTATGTAAGAGAGTGTGAAATTCTAACCCAGAAGGGGTAGTAAAAGGTTTTCAACTACTATTCAGTCAAATTCAATTGAGATATGAGAAACTATTATATGTTTTCTCCAAGCAGTAAAATTTTTATTCTCCTTGACCATACAAGAAAAGTTTCCCTTGCATTTTAATGAGGTTGAAGAATATAGCATGCCAATACGGTAAATGCTCCAAGTAGCAATACGATACAACAACAATAACAACCCGCCTTATCCCATAGGTGGGATTGGCCAAGTAGCAATACTATCTTAAAAATAATTTTCTTATTCGAATAACAAGAAAGATACAAATGCTTGACTTACTTTATTGCAGCTCTTAAAAAAGATGAGCAGCCTTCTACACGTACTCTAGCAGCTGCCAAAGCTTCTGAAAGTTTATGCATCTCATCATCATCATCGCCTTCCAAGTCTTGAGGAATAGGAATCCTTGGGAAAGCCTTGTAGATTGTCCTAACATAATCTAAGTTAAATGAAGTCAACACCATGATGAGCTAAAAATCTTGGAAATATTAAGAAAATCAACATGAAAACAAAGAACAAGTGAATTTTATGTTCAATTAAGTGAATTAACAACCAGTGCAAGTCTAATTATTGTGCTATAAATTAGAATAGTTATCAGTGGCTAGTTATCCATATATTGCATATGTCCATTCTCAAAATAAAGTAGAGGGTAGCTATATTGTACCACAACACACCACATAACAACTATATCAACCTTGGCCAACTTATTATATAGCTTAATGAAGAAGAGCTGCCAAATGCTTAGTGAAATTATCAAGTTTTTCAATAGAGATGTGAGTAAAAATATTACTCAACGAAGCTGCATCTTGGATTAAGTGACAATCTATCTCTATATGTTTGAAGAACAAATGAAAGACAAGTCACCAGCTATGTAATTGTTATTTTATCATCACAATGCGTAATCATAGATTCTGGAACTTTGTTACAATTCCTCCATTAGAATCTTCACCCACATTTGTATACACACTGAGCCATGGTGGATACTTGCTTCAGCACTAGAATCAATGAGCAACAACTATTTATTTTCAACTCAAAATGATAAGATTTCCTATAACAAGCATGCAATATCAAAGAATGATCAAAGATCACCAACAGAACCAACATAGTCAACTATATTATTAAACCATCAAAGAAAGTACAATAGTCACAAGAAATTTGATGCAAACACATTCTTACCCTTCAATAATAAATGTCTAACATTAACCTTCTAATTATAAACCCTATTAGCATGATGCCACTTATCCACAACCTTCATCTTGTATCCAGCAAATATCATTGAGCAAGAATCTAAAAGACCAGTAAGGCACCATATCATCCCCTAAGCATCCAATGATAACTTTAAAGTTGGAACTAAGCCCGACTCTGCATTCATAGGTTGGCAGACAACAAATCAAGCTGCCCCACTCTATACATCTCCCAAACCAGGTTTGAAAACCACAAAAGCGACAACAATCAGCTCTACCACAAATTTCCAAGCAATATTATAGCAAACAATCAAAAAATCACCCCAACATTAGCAGTAAGAAGCACATTCAACAAAGAATAAGAAGCAGCTATGGCCGCTGGCTTTTCATAAATTTGGAAACTTCAGAAGCAATCTTACTGCCATAAGGAATGAGAAGGGGCTTATGTGCAAGGTTCAAAATGTCAAGTCGTGCTAGAGTTTTGGACTTCAATTGGAACAATATCATTTTAGTATCATGGCGATGTTTCAATGTATAGTACAAGTGGAGAGTCAGAGGGGATGGAGGAAGGACTAAGGAGACGAAAAAGAAGAGATCACAACTATACATCTAACTTCAAATTTTATATCCCATTTGGAATGATTCAAAAAATAATAATAAACATTATTTCAAGTTATGTTGACGTATTTTGTAGCATGTCAAGGGGTGTCAAATGTACACATTCATTTACATGATTAGCACAACAACATAGGATGGCAAGTAGTATCGAGTGACAATTTATCAAAATGATATGTTTCAACTGTGTTGCTTGGCATGATACAAGATTTCAAATCGTGCTTCTGTGAGACTTTGAATATTCATATTCTTCCATAGATACAACATGGTGATTGCAGGAATCATAAGTACTACTTTGATCATATCCCTTCATTTAATGCCAAACTAGAAGATTAATCTATACCATTTGGTCTAGCTCACATGCTAATCACATGCCAACTAGAATATGAGAGGAAACTTAACAGAAAAGAGACTAAATAAAACTATGAGAGGGAACTTAACAAAAATGAGACTAAGAAACAAATAACTAAACCAAATATGAAAGAAATTATGTCAAGCCTCGAGAATGCTCCCATCTTCCTCCCGACACTCTCTTTTGGCCCACCCATGTCACAATTGTTTCCTAGCTCATCCACCTATTCACACCACTGCAATGTTGAACAACCAACCACAGATGGATCTGCTTCGTGCAAGTAAACTAGAAGATTAATCTATACCATTTGGTCTAGCTCACAGGAAACTTAACAGAAAAGAGACTAATTAAAACTATGAGAGGGAACATAACAAAAATGAGACTAAGAAACAAATAACTAAACCAAATATGAAAGAAATTATGTCAAGCCTCGAGAATGCTCTCATCTTCCTCCCAACACTCTCTTTTGGGCCACCCATGTCATAATTGTTTCCTAGCTCATCCACTTATTCACACCACTGCAATGCTGAACAACCAACCACAGATGGATCTGCCTCGTGCAAGTAAAGCAAGTCTACTGCCCATTATTTTTGCATAGTTGCATCTACTGCACCCTCCTGCACTACTTCCACAATTCATGCCATGCACTGGCACCAATTTGATACGATACTAAGAGGAAACTAAACAAAAAAGAAACTACGGAGAAAAATAACTAAACCAAATACGAAAGTAATCATGTCAAGGATCAAGGATGCTCTTAACTTCCTCCCCAATACATTCTTTTTTGAGACACCCATGCCACAATCGCTTTCTACCTCGTATTGAGAATCTAGTGACAAGGAAAGCACTGTTTCAAACAATAGTTGTTTCATTCTGTACTCAATGAAAAATATATTCAGAGTAACTGGTATATTACAAAGGTACGTATGAACTATGACAAACTGTTAATATTAGTAAAAAAATACACAAGCAGAAACTATGAAAAACTAAACAAGATAAAGAAAAAATATCAAAAGAAATGAGACATGAGGTTAATATGCTTCCATCAGAAATGAGGTCAGATCTAAGGTATCTCAGAAATTCAATGGTAATCATGCACGTGGAGTAAATACTCTTCATTCCCTTATTGCTCCACAATAATGCTTATGTATCAACTGGAAAGTAGTTCAAATGAACTGTCATGGTTTGCCCAAGGGTGCAGGCATGCCCATAGTCCATTCGATAAATTTCAAACATAGTTTCCAAGATCAATTAATCCACACCCAAACCAGCCCTCTTGGATTAGATGGTTTGCTGGCACATGCTGATCTGCTCTTTCTCTAGTGTCATGGAGTTGGACTGAGCCCAATACCAAAATGAGAATACATTTATGAGGAAAATATTCTGCTCTCTAAAGCACTATCAAGACGTCATTTGGGACTAAGGAGCCCAATGCATGTTAAGTACTGGTTATTCTCTCCCCTCCTCTCCAATTTCTTTCCAACGTATGCAACCCTCATCGCCTCATGCACCAGCTCTCTTTTTCTCCTTCCTTCTTCCTACCCTTTTCCCTGTTTTCCCAGCCACTGCCTTAGCTCTTCTTCTCCTCCTTTTATCAAGTGTAGCGGGGAGCAACAGCCCCTCTCTTCTAAGGCTTTACTTCCCCAACAGCAGCAGCCCTTCCTTCCCTTTTGTCAGAGTTCGTCGGAACGAATCAAGGCCGCCAACAAAGAGGGAAAAAGGTTTTCTCTTCCCCTCTTTTCTTTTTGCTGTTGTATCATTTTATTTCTAGCAAACAGCAATTCTAATCCCTTTACCTTACTATTCTTGCATCACGACAACATCGCCAGAGCTTGCCAAAGCCAATAACGGAAAAGAAAGGTCATTTTCCCTTCTACCATCAAAAATTTAGTTGTTACAGCTGTTTTCTCTTTTTTCATTTTTTTTTTTTTTGTCAATTCCAAACAGCTGTTTTTTTTGTCAATTCCAGCAACTTGTTTTGTATTTTGCAAGCTTTGTTGCCCTCTCCCAGCAGCAAGGGCAACACCCTCTTGTTTTTCCAGCTGGTAGCAAGCCTCCAACAACGACAGCAGTAGTTAGAGGCTGCTATTAAAGAAAGGAAACAGACCTTTCTTCCCTCTTTGCTTTTTAAACAGTTTTCCCTTTTTATTTCTAGCAAGCAAGTTCTCTTCTTCAATTCCAGCACCATAACTCTTCCTTATAGCAGTAGAAGCGATTTCGATCTAATTAGATAGAGGTTTAAGTTAGGAATTGGGAATCTAATACAGTAACAAGATCAAAAATGATCCATCGATTTCAAATCTTAGACAATGTTTAGAGCTTATGTCATTATTCTTATTGAATATCATTTTGACTGTTTGAATTTTATTCATATTGTGCTTGGATATACGAGTTCGAGTGGAGCTTGGTGATCTACCGAGATTCAAAGCTTTTACTGTACATAGAAGTGGATAAATTCTATCCTTAGACTCTTTAAACATTTCTTATACATAAATAAATAAGATAAATAATTTATTTATGATTATATAACAATTTTTGAAATTAAGAATTAAAATAATGAAATGGATGAATAATTAATTAAATCACTAGAGGATAAATAACTAATATTACTTCATGTTCACACATTGATTTCATATGGAAGTTAAAATGGGATGGATTGTTTTTAAAAAAATTAAAATTGATACTTTGAAATTATTCTTCGGTTGATACTTGTTCTTTTTATATTGTTTGACCTTCCTTACTATTGATAATTCATATTGTTGATATTTGTACCTTTTGATTATACAACTTTTACATGTAGACTCTATGCCGATACTCAAATGAATTAGCATTATTTATATTAAAGGTTGACTTAGGTTTGTCGTTTAGACTAATCGATAAGGGATTAACAATTGTGATAAAATTAATTAAGTATATTAAACATGTTAAGAATATCAAATGGAGATAATGAGATACTAAAGTGAAAACTCTGAGCCTAACCTTATACTAGAGTACTTGACCATCCACATGTTATTGTGGTAGCATATTGTCATCCACGATCAGTATTTACTTGTGCTCCAGCACTATATTGTTCTTTGTTAATAGATTCCATCGGTGAGGGAGCTTTTAATCCATATATCAAATAATGTTATCACACTTTGCGGACATTATCACACTTTGCGAACATTAGCTCCAGTGATTCACTTAGTAGTTGATTATCAAATTTAGGTCATTATTGAGGGTTTTACGAGATAATAAGAAATAAAAATTCATCATTGTTGATAATATCAGATGAATGAATCCATCAAAATATTATTCTAATATTGAGTTGGTATCCGAAAATAATGTATTATAGGATCCAACTGTAACATCTCAACAAGGACCGCTACATCTCCATGAAAACTTGAGTGTATAATGTTAAATATATAAAAGTTCTCACACCATAGGTTAGATAAAATAAATATTATAAGAAAACTGATTGTTTACAATTTGGAACATGAAATATCTGAATGCTTACTGGTAAAACAATATGAGTAGTATATACTATGATTAGAAGAAATATTAATATTTTATGTTTATAAGAGACAAAGTGGATAGGAAAGAAGACAAAGATGATTGAGAACTCATATTTTAAGTTATGGTACATAGGAAAATGTAGAACACGAAATAAAATAGCTATTATTGAAGATAGTTTATTAAAGAATGTAGTAGAAGTAATTAGAAAAGATGATAGAATTATAGCTTTCGTGATGGTTATAGCAAAATAAACTATTAATATAATTTGCATATATACACCTCAATAGGATTAGATAAAAATACTAAAATTTAGTTTTGAAAAGATTTAGATGGGTATTACAAAGAATTTTGTCAAACGAAATGATTTTAATAAGAAGAGATTTAAATGGACACATAGGAATAAAAAATATAAAATATAATAGAGTGCATGGGGGTTATGGATTTGGAATAAATAATAAAGAAGGAAAAATTATATTAGATTTTGCAATATCATATGAATTTAACTAATACTTTTTTTTAAGAAAAGAGAAGTACATTTGATCGCATTTAAAAGTGAGAATAATAAGTCGTAAATTGACTTTCTTATGGTGAAGGAGAAGGATAGAAAATTTTATAAAGATTATAAAGTTATTCCTGGAAAAAACTTAACTACTCAACATAGGTTGGTAGTGTTAGATATGAGCCTTAAATATAATATTCATAAAAGAAAAATATGTATGACTCCTGGGATTAAATAATGGAAATTTAAAGATGAAAAACAAAATATATTTAAAGAAAGAACAAGAGTACAAGTATTAAAAGAAATATATAATGACTCAAATATAACTTGAGATAAGATAATATTAAAGTTAAAAATGGTAGTCAAATGTCTATTATGCGAATCAAAAGAATGTGTACCACTAAGTAAAGAATTTTGATAGTGGAATGAAAAAGTACAGGAGAAAGTAAAAGAAAAACAAAAAGATTATACACTTATAAGAATGAAGAAAATTTTAAAAAGCATACAATGGCTAAGGAGGCCAAAAGAAAAAAAGAATGAAATTTTTGAACGCTTATATCAACAACTGGATACAAAGGAAAGAGAAAAGGATATTTATAGAATAGTTAAAGCTAAAAAAAGAAAAGCTAGAAATCTTACCCAAATAGGATGCATTAAAGATGAATGCAATAGGGTACTAGTTGACAATGAGAAAATAAAAGAGCGATTGAAGAGATATTTTCATCAACTTTTCAATGAAGATTTAGATGATCAAATTAACTTAGGAAATTTAAGTAGGTCAAATAAGTAAAAAAAATTAAATTTTTATCGTAGAATCCAACCTTCAGAAATAGAGCAGACTTTGAATGGGATGCAAAATGGACCAAATGATATTCCGATAGAGGTATAGAAATGCCTAAATAAGTAAAATATTAAATGGCTCACAAAGTTATTCAACTTGATATTAAAAACAAAAAAAAATATCTGAACAGTGGAGAATAAGTTCTCTAATTCCTTTATATAAAAAATAAAGGAGACATAAAATTGTGCAAATTATAAAAACATTAAACTAATGAGTCATCCCCATGAAACTATGAAAAAAAATAATAGAAAAAATTTAAGGAAGGAAATCATGGTGACCAAAAATCAATTTGGATTTATGCGGAAAGATTGACAATAAAAGCTATACATCTTCTCAGACAACTAATTGAAAAGTATCGAAAACGAAAACAAGACTTACACATAGCATTTATTGATCTTGAAAAAACTTATGATAAAGTCCCAAGAGAAATTACATAGAGAATTCTAAAATAGAAAGGGGTTAGTGTAACATATATTGAAATAATTAAGGATATATACGAGGAGTCAATGACAAGAGTGAAAACGCTAGGAGGATTAATCGAAGTATTCTCATAAAGATAGGGTTACATTAAAGATCAACTTTAAGTCCCTATCTTTTTACACAAATCAAGGATGAACTTACTAGACATATCCAATATATGATACTATAATGTCTGTTATTTACAGATAATATTATTCTGGTAAATGAGATATATAAAAGAGTAAATACTAAACTTGAATCTGGGAGGAAAATACTAGAAGTAAAAGGTTTCACACTTAGTAGAGTAAAGACAAAATATATGAAATTTAAATTTAACAATGTTAAATACAATGAGACAATTATTACGTTAGGAGATAATGAGTTGTCTATAACCGAAAATTTTAAATATCTAGGATCAATTTTGCAAAATGGTGGAGGGATTGAAAGGGATGTTTTATATAGAATACAAATAAGACGGCTAAAATGGAGAAAAGCATCAGTTAATCTTTGTGATCGTAAGATACCTTTAAAATTTAAAGAGAAATTTTACAAAACGGCAATTAAATCTGCTATGTTATATGAAGTTTAATATAGGATTATAACTCTAGCACATGAGCAAAAGATAAGAGTTGCAAAGATGAGAATGTTAAAATGGATGTGTGGATATACAAAGATGGATAAAATAAAAAGTGAGAATATTAGAACGAAAGCTAAGGTTGCACCAATTGAGGAAAAATTTCAAGAGACACGTTTAAGATAATACGAAAATATACTTAGACGATCAATAGATGCTTCAATTAGGTGATGTGAAACTATTACAAATATGCAAATCAAACAAGAAAAAAGAAGGTCAAAGAAGACTCAATTAGTAACGATAAAGCAAGATAAAGTTTATTTAAATATAGATGATATAGTAGGGGATAAAACTCAATAGCGTAGGAGAATCCATATAATAGACCCCACCTAGTGAGATAAAACCTGATTGTTGTTGTTGTTGATAATATCAGATAATAATAATCGGTAACTCTAAATTCTTACTTAAAATATTAGATGGCTATGAATACTTATATATATAAGTAAGAAGTCAAGAAAAGACCTAAAAGGTGCAATAGTAAAATTGCATCTTGCTTTGTTTTTGGCTTTTAAAATAAGATTAAATTTATGCACATCTTTTCTTATTATCCATTTAGCAATTTATGTTTACTGTCTGCTATCCTTGACCTCTAGTTTTGCAAGCACAAGCACCCTTTTGATATTGCAATTGATTTTTTAGATATAGAGTCACTCAGAGATCTCGATCTACTGATTCCCTAATTTGGTTTATTTTTTTGGTAGACTTTGTAGTAAAGATCAACCTATACGAATATAGACATTTTGTTGAATTCATTGAATTGGTTCTTAGGTCTCTTTTATTATATATTGTCACCGAGAAGGGTACCGAAATGACATCCTTAGGAAGTGACAGTTTTAGGCGGTATCAGAGCGCACTTTTCAATTCCTTTTATGAGTTTTGCATTTTTGGATTTTTATTTCTTTTTTCATCTAGTGATTTATTTTGAACGCGAAGGGATTTTTTTCATCTAGTGATTTATTTTGAACGAGAAGGATTTAAATGCAAGTCGAGTTGTATTTCTGAGCTATAGGATTTAAGGGTTCTTTATTTGTTATTTTAATATTTTAATTATAAATGGTTGTGAAATTTTATTTTATTTTATGTTGTAGGTCATGTCACATAATGGAATTACCCGTGGTCTAGGTTAGGGCAGTAGCCATACTCATAGTTGCTGCCATAGTTGTGATTGTAGCAGTAGTCCAAGTTGTGGTTGTGCACGTCAACATGCCTCTAGTGCTTAAAGAGGTGATCACGATTTAGATAAGGCATATATTCCCCTATCTAAGTCGATACCAAAAGTTCAAATTGATTTCAATACTAGAATTAGCAGTTACCCTGAAATACAATCTCATCCTTCGAAAGCATATGTAGTCAACCCATGTATTATGGACAAAGCCCATATTCATTTGTTTGCTAGTTCAACCAAGGATCGTTTCACATTATTCCATAGAGGCATGACTCTTAGGAGGTACGTACATAGTTAGAAGATATTGAGTGTACTTTTAAGTATATGTCTTGCTCAAACTCGAAAGGTGGAGTTAGTCGCTCATCATTTTTGGGGACAAACAGTTATTTGGTGGAAAATGCAAAAGGTTGTCTTTAGGGATCAAGTTATCTCTTGGCAGTTGTTCAGAGAAGCGTTCAAGAGAATATTTTCCGACCACATTTTGTATCGTTAGACGCCAGGAATTTATAGGTATCAAGCAGGGAGACCGAAGCATGATGGAATATAATGGAGAATTCAATCGACTTGCTAAGTTTTGTCCACACTTAGTAGCTCGGGATTATGACTGTATGCTTCAAGACACCATATAACCGGATCAAGATGTCTAGCTTCCCTATTACGACCTATCGAGGGGCACTTGACCGAGCCATATTTATCGAGATGACTCAACATCAAGTCTCATAAGAAAGAGAAGCTAGCTGACCGACCTCACACTCTAGACAACAAAGTCGTGGTCGTTGACCCAATGGTCAGACTATGAGTAGTGAGTTTTTATAATCACAAAAGATGGCTAAAATGTCCCAGGGATCTATTCATCCACCTTTACCCTAGCAGAGACATATCTGATATTGTAGCTTCGACGAGCACCCTGAGATGCTATAAATGTTGTGCACGAAATCAATAAGTGTTAGAGTGCCCACTAGATCAGAGTATCTGTTATTACTGTAAGTTGACAAAACATATGAGTAGAGATTGCACCTGAGAGCACAGCATCAAATAGTAGGATCTCAGACTCAGCAGGATCGGTCTATACCACGACTCCAACAGTTTCAACGGTAAAAGGGTCTACAGAAATCACAACCAATTCAGCAATGAAATCCCCCCTCCATGCAGTCCACTTAGAAGCGCCATAATTCTACCATTTGCAATCCCAAATGAAGAGTGAATATCCTCCTGAACTTCACAATATTTGACAGTTCCACCACAACAATATATACTATCTTCATCCCAGCAATATTTCTCATCTCTACCTCAACAATACCTATCACCTCTACCACAATAATATCTATTACCTTCACTTGAACAGGATCTACCACCTTCGACTTATCAATTCTCAACACAATCACAAGACCAAAGTCGGTTATCTTCCACACAGAGGGGTTCGCACTCAGGTCCTGAGACAGGATACTTATATGCTCCGATTCGTGAAGAGGCACAACGAGCCAAAGGATTAGTTATTTGAGGTATCATTTTAGTTTATAATATTCCTACTGATATATTGATAGATACTAGTAGCTCGCATTCTTTTATTTCTCCTAAGTTCAAAACTAAGATTGGGAGGTTTTCAACTCCTTGATCGTATAGATTAACAATAGTGACACAATCTGATAGGGTATTGATATCACATCATGAGGTCAAAAGTTACCCTTTGAATTTCGATAATCATGTCTTACAGTGGATCTATAGGTATTAGAGATGACTGATATTATTTTGGGTATGAATTGACTGGCAGTGTATCATACCACCATCAATTGTCAAACTAAGATGGTGACTTTCAAATCCTCAGATCAGCCACCATGAGAATTTGTTAAGATAAGTGATCGAAGGATATCTATTATTTCAACTCTTCAAGTTCAGTTATTGTTAGCTTGAGGATGCGAGAGATATCTTTTATCTCTCGAGAGTTCCAATGTGGATAATTCAGTATGGTCTTATGATGTTCACATAATTCAAGAATATTTGGATGTATTTCCGAAAGAACTCGGTTTACCACCTCGACGACATGTAGAGTTTATCATCGAATTACTTCCTGGCATAGCCTTAATATCGAAAGCACTGTATCGAATGACACCCATAATTGGAAGAATTAAAAGTGCAGCTCCAAGAATTGCTAGACAAGAGTTTCATCCGTCCTAGTGTTTCCCCTTAGGGTACTCCAGTTCTTTTCGTCAAGAAGAAAGATGAATATTTAAGGTTTTGCATTGATTACAGGCAATTAAATTCTAAAACCATCAAGAACAAGTATTCTCTTGTCAAGATAGATGATTTATTTGATCAGCTTAGAGACACCTATATGTACTAGAAGATCACTTTGAGATTAAATTATCACCAACTAGGGGCTAGAGATACAGATATTCAAAAGACTGCCCTTTGTACACAATATAAATATTATGAATTTTTGATAATGTCATTTGGACTTACTAATATTCTTGCAGCCTTTATAGATCTGATGAATTGAGTATTCTTGAAATATCTTGATCATTTTGTAATTGTTGTTATTGATAATATTTTAATATATTTTCAATCAGAGGCAAAGCATAATCAACATCTCAAAATGGTTTTGAAAGTATCACAAAAGGAACACCCATATGCAAAGTTCATTAAATATGCTTTCTAACTTGCCTCCGTGGGATTTCTTAGCCATAGGATTTCAGTAGACCTTCATAAAATTGAAGCAATCGTTAAATGAGAACAACCAAAATCAGTACAGGAAATTTGTAATTTTTTTGGACTGACTAGCTATTATCGAAGATTTGTTGGAGGATTTTCTAGTATTACTGCGCCTTTGACTTAGCTGACTAGAAAAGGAGTCAAGTTTATTTGGTCTGATGCTTGTAAAGCAAGCTTTCAAGAGCTTAAGCAATGATTGGTGAGTACTCCAATTTTAGTCATTCCCTCTGGAGAGGCCAGATTTGTGTTATATACGAATGCATCTATTCAGGGATTAAGAGCAATTTTGATGCAATATAATCGAGTGGTAGCTTATGTCTCTCGTCAATTGAAAGACCACGAGAAGAATAATCCCATTTATGATCTAAAGTTAGCAGCCATCATTTTTGCTCTTCATATTTAGAGGCATTATCTCTATGTTGTTACTTTTGAGATATTTACTGATCACAAGAGTTTGAAATATATCTTCACACAGAAAGAATTGAACTTTAGACAAAGGAGATGGATGGAATTTTTGAAAAACTATGACTATACTATTAACTATCACCCTGAAAAGGCTAAATATAGTAGCAAATGCATTGAGCAAGAAGTACAGAGTTGTTTTAGCATGCTTAGTCAGACAGTTTTCAAAATTGGATTTGATTGGAGTAGGACAAACACAACATAGTATATTAGTTTCCTTGATCGCATAGTCTCCATTAGCTGAGCAAATTAAGAAAAATCAGATGGAAGATCATTATCTCAGGTCAATATCTAGTGAGTTGGACTTAGGCCTAAAATTAAAATTTTCTCAAGATGTGGATGGATCTCTTCGATTCCGAGGCAGATTGTGTATTCCTGAGATGCACCTTGTCAAGGAAGACATTTTGAAAGGAGCACATCATTCGAGATTTACAATTCATCCTAGTGATACCCGCATGTATCGAGATTTAGAGCGCTCTTATTGGTGGAAAGAAATGAAACGAGATATTGCAGATTTTGTAGCTTGGTGTTTAGTTTGCCAAGAAATTAAGACGGAACATTAGAGGTTAGTCGGATTACTCCCGAAAAATCACAGTGGAAGAATAAAAATGGAGCATATTACTATGGATTTCATTAAAAGATTGTGAGGACTTACAAGGGGCATGATTTGATTTGAATGATCATGGATTGATTGACCAAATCGGCTTATTTTCTACTCGTCCATCGAAAGGATTCATTAGATCGCCTAGCTGAGTTATATTGCAAACAGATCCCTATCTGCTATTCAGATGGCACCTTTTGAGTTGTTTTATGACAGAGCATGTAGATCTCTTATTGTATGGGATGAAGTTGGTGAGCGTCAACTTTTAGAACCGCAGAGTATTCAACAAGATACTAAGCTAGTATGGACTATTAGATAGAATTGTTGACTGCTCAGAATCGACAAAAAAGTTACGTCGATCATAGACAAAGAATGCTAGAATTTGCTATAGATGATCATGTATTTCTTTGTATTTCACCCACCAAAGGAGTTAAAAAATTTGACTTGAAAGGAAAGCTAGCTCCCAGATTCATTGGACCTTTTGAGATTCTAGAGCAAATTGATGCAGTTGCATATCGACTTGTTTTACTCCCAACCTTAGCAAGAGTGCATAATATTTTCTATACATCTATGCTACAAAAGTATATTCCACATCCAACACATATTTTGGAGGATCTCAAGATACCACTCCAGTCTGACGTGTCATACAAAAAATTCTCTATTCGTATTTTGGATCGCAAGGAACATCAATTGCGGAACAAATGCATTCATCTTGTGAAAGTTGGATCGCAACACCACTCAGATCAAGAAGCAATCTAGAAGCGTGAGGATGAAATGGGTAGTAGATATCCTCATCTGTTTTCTCAGATACTAATATCTATTAGCTCTTTAAATTTGGGGATCAAATTTCTTTTGGGGGAGGATGTTAAATATTTAAAAAAAACTTGGTTTTTCTCTCCCCTCCTCTCCTATTTCTTTCCCGCGTAAACCACCCTCACCACCTCACACACTGGCTCTCTCTTCTTCTCCTTCCTTCTTCCTTCACTTCTTTTCCTTGTTTTCCCAGCTGTTGCCCTAGCTCTTCTTCTCCTCCTTTTCTCAAGTGTAGCGAGGAGCAACAGCCCCTCTCTTCTAGGGCTTTACTTCCCCAACAGCAGCAGCCTTTTCTTCCCTGTTGCTGAAGTTCGTCGGAACAAATGAGACCACCAATGAAGAGGGACAAAGGTTTTCTCTTCCCCTCTTTTCTTTTTGTTGTTGTTTCATTTTATTTCTAGCAAACAGCAGGCCTAATTGCTGTCTTTCTTCCTTTCGCCTATACCTTGTTGTTCCTCCATCACAGCAGCATCGTCTGAGCTTGCCAAAGCCAATAAAGGTCCTTTTCCCTTCTACCATCAAAAGTTGGCTATGACACTTCTCATGACTGCTCGGATGCTCCACCCCTACTTCTTGTCTCATCCAATCATTGTTCTAACCAACAACAGCCTGGGAAGAGTCTTGACTAACCCCCAAGCCTCTGGTCGCCTGGTCAATTGGACGACCGAATTAGTCATGACAATTTCAGCACCATATCTCCTCCTTATAGCAGTAGCTATATTCTATTTTAAGCAGTTTCAATCTAATTAAATAAAGGTTTAAATTAGGAATTGGGAATCTAATACAATAACAAGATCAAAAATAATCCATCGATTTCGAGACAATGTTCAAAGTTTATGTTATTATTCTTATAATATCATTTTGACTATTTGAATTCATTTTATATTGTACTTGTATATACGAGTTCAAACGGAGCTCAATGATGTACCGAGGTTCGAAGCTTTTATTGTACATAGAGGTAGGTAAACTCTATGTTTGAACTCTTTATATATTCTTTGTGCATGAATAAATAAAATAAATAATTTATTTATGATTGTATAACTATTTTCAAAATTGGAGATTAACATAATATTTAAAAATAGTGAAATGGATGAATAAGTAATTAAATCATTCTAGGGCAAATAACTGATATTACTTAATGTTCACATGTTGATTTCATATGAGAGTTAAGATGGAATGGATTGTTTTAAAAAATTAAAATGGATGTCCTAAAATTATTCTTTAGTTGATACTTATTCTTTTTATATTGTTTGACCTTCCTTACGGTTGGTACTCCATACTACTGATACTTGTACCTTTTGATTATATAACTTTAACCGATAGACTCTGACAATACTCAAATGAATTAGCATGATTTATATTAAAGCTTGACTTAGGTTGGTCATTCAGACTAACCAATAAGGGATTAACAATTATGATAAAATGAATTAAGTATATTAAGCATGTTAAAAATATCAAATGCAGATAATGAGATACTAAAGTCCAACCCTATATCAGAATATTTGACTGCCCATATGTTGTTGTGGTAGCGAATTGTCGCCCGTGATCAGCAATTTACTTGCGCTCTGACGCTATGTTGTTCTTTATTGATAGATTCCACCGATGAGGGAACTTTTAGTCCATACGTCAAATGGAAAAACACTGGCTATAGTGATACACCTCTTAGTTGATTATCAAATTTAGGCCATTATTGATATTTATATATGCATATTTTACGAGATAATAAGAAGTAAAAATTCATTTTTGTTGATGATAACAGATAATAATAATCGATAACTCTAAATTCCTACTTAAAATATTAGATGATTATGGATACTTAAATATATAAGCAAGAAGTTAAGGAAAGAGTTAAAAGGTGCAATAGTAAAATTGCATCTGGCTTTGTTTTAGACTTCTTAAATAAAATTAAATTCAAACACATCTTTTTTTATTACTCACTTAGCAATTTGTGTTTACTGTCTGCTTTCCTTGACCTCCAGTTTTGCAGGCACAGACATCCTTTTGATATTTCAATTGATTTTGTTGTATATAAAATCGCTCAGATATCTCGATCTATTGATTCCCTGGTTTGGTTTTCATTTCGATGCGTTTTTATTTTACTTCATCGATCTTCTATTTATATAGTTTTGGTAGACTTTGTAGTAAAGATTTACCTATATGAATGTAGACATTTTGTTGAATTCGTTAAATTGGTTCTTAGGTATCTTTTACTATATACTGTCACCGAGTAGGGTACCAAAATAACATCATCAGGGCGTGACAATGCATCTCTCCCTCAAGATCCCTTCACACATTGTTATCTTGATGAGTCCTAATCCCATGTTGAAGACAGAAGACTAGAAATGGTCAAGACCACAACAAAAATTAGCATCCAATTAGCAAAAAAGTCTCATAGAGCGCCTAGAACTAAGGTTTACAATTTCAATCAATACTAGAGTTTCGGTCTCACATTGGAATGATACGATTTCAGTACCGTATCGTGTAATGTTGATACGGTTTCAGCACTTTTTAATATATATATATATATATATTAAAAATTAATTTTATTAATATTTGATTATTATATATGCTAATTATTGATGTTATAGTGTTGAGTGCATATTCAATATTTTCTCATAAGATAATGGCTATTAAATTTTTTTCAGCGGCTATACAACAACAACCAAGTCTTATTCCACTAGGTGCGGCCGGCTTTTTAAAAAATATATTTTAAACAGTAATTTTCAAAATTCAAAACTAAATCTAAGATTATAAACTATTTAAAGGCTCAAAGATAATTATAAAATTATTTGAAGGTCTTAAATTATTTTTTAAACATATTTGTAATTTTTTTCATTTTTTTAAATTAATTATAAATGTTTAAGAATTATATTTTGGAAAAATTTTAGATTATTTTAAATTCATATTTAATTTTCAACATATATTAAAAAATTTAAATTATTTTATAAAATATTTTATTAATTTTTAAAATTATTTAAAAAGTTTAAAATAATTCTTAATATTTTATAACTATTAGAAATAATATAAATTTATAATTAACAATTTATTTATAATAAAAAATACCAATTTAAAAAAATAAAAATCTAAGCTTTAAAAAAAATGTCGCAGCACCCTTCGCGCCTTGGCGAAGGGTCACCTCAAAGTCATGGCATCTTTCGCGACCTCGCGAGACCACCATTAGATTGTGACAGCCTTGCGATCATGGTGTCAATATCTGCATAAAATTAGAATCGCCAACCTAGCGACCCCCACTGGCTTGTCCCACGGCCATTGTGAGGAAAGTAAATCACGGAGGACCCTATGGGCCTTGACGTAGTGGTCAAGACACGTGAAAGTCATATGAATTCAGGAAAGGGCTTTAGACTCACGCTACTTCTGCAAGCACCGTCATGCCTTAGCCACCACGCCATCCCCGTGAGGACAATTGTTGTTGGTTGCATATAAAACGATAAATTCCACCAGTACTAACCAACATGGCACCATATTTAAATCCATACCTAGAACATCCAGATAAACAATTATTCAGCATGGGTCAATTAGAAGATCAAGTTATTCTTTTGAGACTCAAGACCAATTCCAACCTATTCATGAGCGACAGGACAACAATTTTTCTAAGCCAAATGCAAACAAAATTGTGAAAGATAGATAAGATTAATATTAGGATTGGTAAAGGGAGAAGAACCCTTAAACAAATAAACCTATTATAGTCGAAGTGAAATAACTAGAATAGTAAACAGACAATTTGGACCAACCATATGCATTGCACAAGATACTAAGTATTAGATCACCAAGTATTTTGTTGGTTACTATTCCTAACAATTGAAACCATCATTTAAAATCTTGAGAAGCACAAAACTTTTCATTTTGCTTGCCAACCGACACACAAGGCCCTTGATATGACTAGTTGTCATTATTGACTTTCGCAAGACTCAACACCCTTTCTTTATGTCAACTTCCTCTGTAATGTTCTCATTTGTGCCAACACTAAAATTAAGATTCCTCCTCTACGCCAAAACTAAAACTCTAGAGTTATACTCCAACATCTAATCACTTCTTCCTCTTCCTCTTCCTCCGACACTGGCTCCCCCTCTCCTCCTTTGGCACATCTAAGAGACCGATACCCACTCCTACTCTTTTTCATCTTCCTCCAACACTAGTCCCTCTGGCTCCTTAGACACACCTTCAGCACTCCTAATCTTCTTCCTATTCCCCCAATATTTGCACCCCCTTATCCCATTTGGAACACTGCCAGCAGTAATACCGGCATTGAAAGCATTGTCTTAAGCTAGCTGAGACCAAAGCCTTAGCTCAGCTAAAGATTTCATTCCTTGATTGAAATAGCATTAAACAATTTTAGGTGTAGCATTTAATTATCTTAAATTGTTATATATCATGTATTCTATCCTATTCCATTTTAAAGTAGGGATAATAGTGATTTTATTAGTCATTTAGAGCTGAACTAAAACAATTTAGGGTTATCGGGGGCTCTAATTGGGTTTGTTAATGAACTTGGAGGAAATACAAGTGAGAAATTAGGTTTGAGATCAAATTGAGTTCAATTTCAACTCAAAGTGGGAGCATTTGGTTCGTAGAAAATTTTTCATTTTTCGTTTTCATTTTTCCTTTTCTAGAAAATAGAAAACGATTTTTTTGTGTTTTTTAGGGGGCGTTTGGTTGGTGGAGAATTTTTCAATTTTTTATTTTCATTTTCTCAGAAAACGAGAAAACGTGGAAAATGACATTTGGTTGCCGTTTTCAATCTTCGTTTTCCAAAAATAATAAAGCAGCGTTTTCTGGAAAACTAGAAAACGAAAAAAAATAGTTTTCCGTTTTCCAGAAAATGGAAAACGAAAAACACAGCCTTAGGGAGCGTTTGATATCTGTTTTCTTCTCCATTTTCCATTTTCATTTTCTGCAAAAACGAGAAAACGCGTTTGGTTCGCGTTTTCCATCTCCATTTTCCAGAAAATAAAGGAGCGTTTTCTGGGAAACTGGAAAACAAGAAATAATCATTTTCTGTTTCCATTTTCGTTTTCCAAAAAATAAAAGAGCGTTTTCTGGAAAACTAGAAAACAAAAAAAAAACTCGCTTTCTATTTTCTGGAAAAAGAGAGAATGAAAACAGAAAATTCTCTACGAACCAAACGCCCCCTTAGTTTTCTAGAAAATGCTCATTTATTTTCTAGAAAACGAAAATGGAAACAGAAAACGATTTTTTTGTGTTTTCCAGTTTTCCAGAAAACGCTGCTTTATTTTCTGGAAAACGAAAATGGAAAACAGCAACCAAGCACATTTTCTCGTTTTCTCAGAAAATGAAAATGGAAAATAAAAAATTTTCTACGAACCAAACGCCCCTATGTAAGATACCGAAAAATACGATAATAATAAATATCCTTGTTAATTAAAAATTTATCTTATGGGATTTTTAGGAATTTTTAGAAATTTTTCTAGATTTAAACGGAGGTCTTATGGACATTTCATGGGGATAAAGCGGATAGGCTTTTGTAAAGCCTATTTAGACTATCTGCTATTGAGGAATTAATAGGTAATTAACCTAAGTTTAAATCTGTCGATTCCTTCTCTTCCCCGACGCTCCCTTTTCTCTATCCCGACTTTCTTTCTTCTTCCTCTCCTCCCCGATGGCGATTCTTCTGCTCGAGCGCTTCTTTTCTTCTCGTGCTCGCCGCCCAAGCTGCGTGTAGCCCTCCTCACCTCGCGCCCATCCACGATCGCTTGCGGCCCCTAGGCAGAGTAAAGACACGCTCACCGCTTCGCTAGACGCTGACAGATCACGTGCCACCTCACAAGACACGCCGGCGACCACCACCCTTGGCCATCACCGTTGATCTCCACTGCGAGCACATACTATAGGTCGATAGTTACCGATCTCTTCGGTCTCGATTACTAGGGTTGGACCTCCGCTGCCCGATAGACAGCGCCGACACCGATTCAGACCCTCCGTCTCGTGAGTTCAAGGATCGCCGCCGGAGTCAGGTGAGTAGGTGTTGCTCTTCTTCGATTTTGGACGGGATCGAAATCCCTGCTGTAGTTCTCCTTGTGGTTGAGTGTGGATTCTGTTTGGATAGTGATTGTTAGGGCGGTTGCTCCAGTGAACAAGGGATAAGGGAAGGTTGCTGTCGAGGGATTTTCTAATGTCGGTAAGCAGTGATTTATTCCTTTTTCTTTTCATCTGAAATTTGATGTATGTTGCTCCCAGCGAGATTAGGTGTGCGGATTCTGTTTTTGCAGCAAGGCTAGGAGCTGAGATCTTTGATCTGGTGCTCTGTTGGTGTGGTAGCCGATTAGTGAGTGAGACGAGAAAGTGAGTTGCATTTACAGCGTTGATTTAGGTGTTGTTCCGTTTTCTGTTATTGTTTCAGTTGATTTGAATTGGCTGTGGGGGTTGTGAAAGGGAGTTTGGCTGATTGTGAAGTAGTAGCTCTGTTTTGGGCTACGAATAGAGATGTAGTATTGTTTTAATGGCTGTGAACAGGGCTGCGCCGGCTGTGCACAGTGGTGAGTTGGAGTTTTGGTCGGTTATGGGTTGTTCCGGTGAATAGAATAGGTTGTGTTGGCTATTTAGGGGTTGTTGGTGGTTGTGTGAGTGAGCTGTGAACGACTGTGCGGTTGTGAGCAAGGAATTGTCGATTGTGCGGCTATGAATAAGGCTGCTCTTGGCTATGAAGGGGCTGTAATGGCTTTGAATAGTTAGTTCCGAGGTTTACTCGGCTGTGGCTGAGTGAGAAGGGACTGATGGAGGGGGTGTTTCAATTAGGGTGTAGATCCCTAAATAAGTTGTTAAGTGGTCTAATGGTTGATAAGGATTAATGTGGAGGATTGATTGGGTTAAGTGGATAACTAGATCAATCTAGTGATCGGGATACGAAGTCGATGTAGGATTCGATTTGATCATTCGTTGTATGCTTACACTTAATCATAATGTTTGATATGTGCAGGACGTGGATACGAGATAGGACCATGACAGTGAAGATATTATTTTGAGCTTCTTAGAAGGTGGGTAATTTCCTACCCTGGTCAGATAGTTGTTGTTGCATATAGATTTAGATGTATGATCATATTACCTTAACTCCACTCTTATTATTTCTTGTGCTTGATACTTTGTCGTTGGCTTTATATGCTCTATTGTTGTTATCACATTTTCCCTCATCATGATTAGGAGTTACAAATGTGATGTAAGTAAACTCATAAATGTTTAGTTATGTGTAAATAGTGGAAACGGATGATGACCTGATTTGTAAATTAGGTAAAAAGGTCATCCGTAAGTAGGTAATGTCCTGAACATAAGGTTGATATCAATACCCTTGTGTTGCTTGTTTACTACCGATCATGTGGTGTAAATGGTCAGGTAAATTGTGATTGGTGTGTCGCTACGGACCAGTGGTCCTAGCTTTTATGATCAGTTGAGTACGGCTCTCTACAAGATAGAAAGTGCATCGATCAGTTGAGTACGACTCTCTATAGGATAAAGAGTGCGTCGATCAGTTGAGTACGACTCTCTATAGAATAGAGAGTGTTATGATCAGTTGAGTACGACTCTCTGCAGAATAGAGAGTGCGTTGATCATATTTGTATGACTCTCTGTAGAATAGAGAGTCTGTGGTGGATGTCTGTATGCATGACTGTGCATTCATATCATTTGCATGCATACTGACGACATAGTCTCCCTTGTGGTTGAGAGGGTCGTCAGTTATCCTGCCTCCCAGGTTACTCATGGAGGAGTAACTGGTGTGAGGGCAGAGCATTTGTTGTGTTGCACTCTACCACTATAGACGGTGGTAGTTGAAGTTGCGTGCATTTGTCCTGGGTGCGTGGCACTCGTAGAGCTGTCAAACGGGCCGACCCATGGCGGGGCGGGCCAACCCGTTGTAAATCCAATATTTAGCGAAGAGGGGCGTGTCGACCAGTCATCTCGACTGGTTGAGAAATTTCCAACTCAACCCAACCCAAGGCAGGTTGCGGATTAGGCGGGCCAACCCGCGGGCCACACAAATTTAAAAAATATATCTAAAATTACTGAGATGTTTAGGGCTTGATGTAATGATTTGTAAGATAGATAGAGTATCATAATTAAAAAAATAAGCATTTGAAGTAACTAAAATCTTATAATTGAGATTCAATTATCAACTTACAAAATTGAGTATCGATGTTTTTGATTCCTTTTCAATGTTCCAAAATATCTAAATCTTGATAATATGTAACTGTAAATTTTTGCTCCTTCAAATAGAGATTCAATTGAGATTTTTTAGCCTGGGTAATTATTTGATTTTGATATGTCATTATTTCTTATATCGATTAGAATAGTAGTGACAAGATAATAAAAAATATTCTTTTGTTCTTTACTCTTAACTTCTTTTATACTTTATTGAGGTATATATGTGATAGAAGAAGATTGTAATGGTGAAAAACTTGTCTTTTGACATTTCTCAATCCGCGGGCCAACCCGTTTAGACCCGTAACTCATGCGGGTCAATCCGTTTAGGCCCGCCAAAATGGCGGATTGATAAAAGTTCAACCCAACCCACTTAAATTATTTGGCGGGGCGGGCCAACCCGACGGGCCTAACCCAACTTGACAGCTCTAGGCACTCGACCACTCATAGGTAGTGTCAGTCGGAGTGGCCAGCAGCAGAGACCCCCGTTGTGTAGCGAGCTCATATGCTACTCGTTCATACTGCCCACTCGGCCACTCTAGAGCAGTGGTTGGTGTTGAGTTAGGATAGTTGTCATGTCGTGCCACCTAGGTCACACTGGGATCGTGGTAGCGAGTAGGGGTGCGCAGGCATGACCGTGCATGCTGTATTGCCGTGTCTTATGGCGTTTTGCATATTACCATATATATACATATATACATGTATATATATATATATAGATGATTGTGATTAGTATATATATAGATTGCAGTCTATATATATATGTTTATTGTAATGTTGCATTTGATTGTACTATGCTTGCTGCATTTGGTTGTACATCATCTTCATACATGCTACTCGCATCTGTTATACGGTTGTGTTGGATACCTGTATACTTATTGGACAGACCATTAGATACCTTTGACCTGTATCATGATTATAGTGTGAGTTAGTATTACTCTTCATGTTATATATTATGGATATATGCTCAAGTTGGATCAGAATAGAGTAGCGAACTTTCAGGTATGTTTGTATTTTACTTTGTTTATTTGGTTAAACAGTATATGCATGTATATGTTTATTATACTGATATACCTGTTGTACCTCTAGGTTATATTGTTGAATTATATGTGATATTTGATATATACATGTTCTCTCATATTACCACTGAGCTATACTCACCACCACGGACCCTGAATTTTTCTGTCGCTCAAGTAACAGGTAGAAGTCTTCATGACAGCTTGGAGTATCGTTGGCTGGCATCGTCTCATCTCAACTCCGAGAGTCCGAGCTTTTGGATTTAAAGTTGGTGTTTCGATATGTCTTTGGTTTTATGTGATGATTTGTGGTGTTGGACACTGATGTCTTGTACCGTTCTTTCTGGTTTGATTACGGCATTTCCTTAGTTTGGTGTTAGTCATACCGGTATGCATGGTGTGTGGTTTGTATTGTAGTTGTGTTGGTTCCGCTGTGCTTTGTGTTATGTTGTTATGTTTACTTATGTATATGTTATTGTTATTGTGGGCTCAAGGGTCTTGTATAAACAGGATATGTTGTCACGTACAGGGGAAATGTTGTCCGTTTGATTTTCGATTTGGCATACTCTCGGGGCGTGACACCCTAAGTTTTCTTGCCTTCTCTCATTCTAAGCAAGACAATACACCTAAGTCATTAAGGTTTCCTTTCAAATTTGTTTCTTTCTCCTCATCCATTGTTGGGATTCGCAGTGGGCAACCCTCTTCTTGTTTGGGAAATAAGTGGCAAATTGAGCAGCCATGGATTCCTCGTCTCCTCTTAATAAGTCTTCCTAAGGTGAATTGCATCACGTTCTAAGTAGAGCATAAGGTGTTATTTGTCTATCTTGTTTATAGATGATATTATTTTGGTCAATGAAATATGTGAAGAAGTAAATAATAAGCTCAAATCTTAGCAGAAGGCATTGAATATTAAAGGTTTTAGACTTAGTAAAATTAGAATATACAACAACAACAACAACCACCACCAAGCCTTATCCCACTAGGTGGGGTCGGCTATATGGATCCTTCTACGTCATTGAGCTCTATCCCCTACTATATATATCATCATCTATACTTAAATAAATTTTATTTTGTTTAATTATTGTTAACCAAGTCTTTTTTGATCTTCTTTCTTGTTTGATGTGTATATTTATCATCGTTTTACATCGCCTAACTGGAGCATTCATTGGTCGTCTAAGTATATATTCATACCACCTTAAATGTATCTCTCGGAACTTTTCTTCAATAGATGCAACTCCCACTTTTTCTCTGATGCTCTCATTTCTTATTTTGTCCATCCTCCTATGTCCGCACATCCACCTTAACATCTTCATCTCTATAACTCTCATCTTTTTGCTTCGTGTGTTAAGCTCAATCGTAAGCCTTTCAATATTTAAGTTTTAGAGGTACTTTACGATCACATAAAACACTCGACGTTTTCCTCCATTTCAACCATCCTGCTTGTATTCTATGTAAGACATCTCTCTCAATCCCTCCATCACCTTACAAAACTGATCCTAAATATTTAAATTTCTCAGTTTAAAATAACTCATCATCTCTTATCTTAACACTTGTCTCATTTCGTCTAATATTGTTAAACTTAAATTCCATATATTCTGTCTTTACTCCACTAAGTCTAAACCCTTTCATTTCTAATGTTTCTCGCCAAGATTCTAGTTTAGCAATTACTCCTTCACGTGTCTCATCTACCAAAATAATATCATCCGCAAATACACTACTGTGCACTTCGATCTGTATCTTGAATATGTCGATGAGTTAAAAAGATAGGGACTTAAAGTTAATCCTTGATGTAACCCTATCATTATTAGAAATATTTCAGTTAATCCGCTTGAAGTCTTCACTTTAGTTGTTACTTTCTCATTACATATCCTTAATTAGTTCAATATATGTTACACTAACATCTCATTTTTTTAAAATTCTCCATATAATTTCTCTTGGATCTTTATAATAAACTTTTTCTAAGTCAATGAATATCATGTGTAGATCCTGCTTCTGCTCCCGATACTTTTCAATTAGTTGTCTAAGAAGATGTATAGCTTCTATTGTCAACTTCCTGGTATGAATCAAAATTGATTTTCGAGAACCGTGGTCTCTTTCCTTAATCTTTTTTCTATTACCCTTACCCAAAGTTTCATTGTATGACTCATTAGTTTAATACCTCTATAGTTTGCACAATTTTGTATGTCTCCCTTATTCTTAGATAAGAAAATTAAGGTACTTATCCTCCATTGATCAGGTATCTTTTTTGTTTTCAATATCATGTTAAATAATTTTGTAAGTCATTCAATACTTTGTTTTCCTAGGCACTTCCATACCTCTATCGGAATATCATCTGGTCCAACGACTTTTCCATTTTGTATTCCATTTAAAACTTGTTCTACTTCTGAAATTTAAATTCTACGATAAAAATTTAAATTTCTATACTCATTTGACCTACTTAAATTACCTAAATTAAGTTGGTCGTCTAAACCTTCATTAAAAAGTTGATGAAAATATCTCTTCCATCGCTCTTTTATTTCTTCATCATTTATTAGTACCCTATTGCATTCATCTTTAATACATCTTATTTGATTAAGATCTTTTATTTTCCTCTTTGTCACTTTAGCTATTCTATAAATGTCTCTTTCCCCTTCTTTTATATCTAATTTTTGATATAACCGTTCAAAAGTTTCAATCTTAGCTTCATTCACTGCTTTCTTAACTTCTTTCTTAGCTATTGTATATTTTTTCAAGTTTTCTTCGTTTTTACAAATATATAATTCCTTATAGGCTGCTCGTTTTTTCTTCACTTTCTCTTGTACTTTCTCATTCCGCCATCAAGATTTCTTACTTGGTGGTGCATGCCCCTTTGACTCACCGAGTACACTCTTGGCTATAATCTCCAACTTTGATAATATCTTATCTCATATCGTATTAGAATCACCGTATATTTTATCTAATACTTGTATTTCTTCCTTCTCTTTAAATACGTTTTGTTTCCTATCCTTTAACTTTCACCACTTAATTCTAGGAGTCATGTATATTTTCCTTCTATTAATACTACGTTTGAGGTGTATATCCATTACTATTAACCTATGTTGAGTAGTTAAGCTTTCTCCCGGAATGACCTTACAGTCTTTACAAATCTTTCTATCCCTTTTCCTGACCATAAGAAAATTAATTTATAATTTATTATTTCCACTTTTAAACGTAAGTGTTCTTCTCTTTTCTTAAAAAATGTATTAGCTAATATAAGATCATATACTATCGCAAAATCCAATATAGTTTTACCTTCTTCATTTCTTGTTTCAAACCCATAACCCTCATGCACCCTCTCATATTCCTCATTTTTCACTTCGACATGCACATTTAAATCGCCTCCTATTAAAATCATTTCGTTTGGCGGAATATTTTGTAATACTTCATCTAGATCGTCCCAAAATCTTAATTTGGTATTTTCATCTAATCCTACTTGAGATGTATATACACTAATTACGTTCACAGTTTCTTTCTCCACTACTATTTTGAGAGCTATAATTCTAACCCCCTTTCTAACTACTCCTACAAATTCATCCTTTAACGAACTATCTACAATAATATCAATTCCATTTCTTGTTTTACTTTTTCCTATATACCATAACTTAAAACCCGAGTTCTCTATCATCTTTGCCTTCTCGCTTATCTATTTTGTCTCTTGTACACACACAATATTAATTCTTCTTCTAATCATTGTATTTACTACCTCCATTGTTTTACCAGTGAGGACTCCTATGTTCAATATACCAAATCTTAGACTATTAATTTTCCTATAATATTTATTCTTACCCAACCTATGGTGTGAGAACTCTTGCTTATTTAACACTACAACCAAGTTCTCATGGAGATGTAGCGGTCTTTGCTGATACATTACAATCGGACCTTGTAACGCGAACTATTGCATATTTATCACTGCACCCGAGTTCTGGAGATGTAGCGATCCTTGCTGAGATGTTACAGTCGGACCTTATAAAGCGTTCCTTCCGGGGAACAACCTAGCATTAGCACAATAGTCTGATTGAGTCATTCATTGAACATTTACCTTAGTTTAACGCTGGCTGACAACCTAACGCAACCCTCCTCCTTTATCCGGGCTTGGGGCAGAGTTTTAGTAAAAATAGAATATATAAAATTTAAATTTAGTAATAGTAAATGTACCAAGATAATTATTTTAAATATCTAGAATCAATTTTGTAAAAGGATAGAAAGGTTAATAAAGAAGTTTTACATACAATACAAGTAAAATGGATGAAATAGAGAAATGTGTAAGTGTTCTTTGTGTTCATAAAGTACCTCTAAAATTTAAAGAGAAGTTTTACAAAGCTACGATTAAATCTGTTATATTATATGAAGCTAAATATTAGGATATTAAGTGAGCGCACAAGCAAAAGATGAAAGTCACAAATATATGTATGTTAAGTTGGATGTGCAAATATATGAAAATGAACCGCACAAGAAATGAAAACATTAAAGAAAAATCAAAATTACACCTATTGAGAGAACTTCGAGAAACGCATTTAAGATGGCATAAACATACATTTAGACGATCAATAAATGCTTCAGTTAAACGACATGAGACTATGAAAAATACATTAAAAAAAAACTTAATTAGAAATGATAAAATAGGATGAAATCATTTAAATATAGATGATAATATAATAGAGAATTGAGTCCAATAGCATAGAAGGATCTATATAGCCTACCCTACTTAGTGGGATAAAGGGTTAACCACTATTATTGTATTGTGCCTTACCGATACAATTTTGAAACTTTTTTTAATATTAGTACATACTAATTAAGAAAATATGTTTATTAATCTTTGATTGCTATAAATGCTCACTATTAATTTTATATTTTAACTATTTACTATTGACTTCACATTTCATTTTTTCTAGTGAAATATTTGATGTGTATAAAATTTTGCAAATTTATATTTCTATTATTATTGCACATAATAAAATAATTTTTAAGATTTTAAATTATTTTTTAAATTTAAAATTAATTTTAAATTTGAACAATTTAGATGAATTTGAATTAATTAAAAACTATCCTAAATCGACTATATCTATTGATTTAAATTTTTTCAATACAAATATTTTTTATTTTTTGTTTTAACTTATTTCTAAATTTGATATAAAAATATATAATTTTACATGTTATAATTATATTAATTAATTATATATAATTTATATAACAAAATATATATATATTAACTACATTATTATTATAACAATTATATAATATAATAATACCGTTATGGGTTTATAATGGGTTTATAATATTGTTATGGATCCCTATAACAATTATATAATTAATTATATTGCTTATATAATTTATATATAATAGTTTTAACTAAAATAATTATGTTAAAAAAAATCCTAAAATCCCTAATACCTCTCTCGTAATTTCCTTCACTATTTCCCCCTCCTCTCCCTTCCCCATCATCGTCAATAGCAATTTGGTCGAGTGATCACAATTTAGGCAGTAAGTAATAGTAGGCAATCGCTTCCTCTAAGACCGGTGACCTTTCCTCCAACTACATTTCAACCTAAGTTGTCTTCGCTATTCTAAGCTAAAAAGTCGTTGCCCGCCCTCGCCATTGTTCTCTCTCTCACAAATTGGCATTTGCGGCTACTAGATAAGTTTTCAAGAATTTATAACCTTAATCGTTCATTCTATCTGATTTTTCATAATCAACTATTACGGTATGTGCCAATGGAAACAATCAGTGATGGTATCATGGCGGAATGGTAAAATCATTTTAGGCGACATGGGCCAACTTCAAAATCCTTAGATAGCTCTTTTTTTTTATAAGATATTAGGATTTAGTTAGGGAAGGCTAAGAAATTGGACTGGCATCTTTGCTCATTATTATTCAGGAGTAACTTTCTTACTGTTGCAATCTATCTTAGATTGTGTAGAATTATAGTTAACCATTAGACTTGTCCTTGTGTTGTAAATCTTATATTTGGAGTGTAGGGCTGTTCTTAGGAGCAATTTAATGGAGAAGTGGGAATTCTTCAATGAGGTGGGTGTCTATTTCTTCTATACAGCCTTCGGGTATCATTATATGAGATTGTCTTGGAATAATTTAATTAATGACTATATGATGCTATCTTGTTCAAGAAAAAGGGCATTAAATTGACGATTTAAAGTTTGGAAAGGGGAAATCAAGTTTAAAGAGGGGATAAAGTGTGTGTGTTGGGGTACACATTTGACTATGGAATGGACTTTTACATGGAGGCTCCATTGTCTATTGGAAAATAATTTAGTTGCGGAACAGAGTTTTCATGAAAAATATTGTTTAAAGAAAGAAACTATTTGTTATTGTTAAAAATATTTTTCCTTTCTCAAGCTAAGGTCGATCAAGCAAGTTGGCAAATGAGCCACTGTGGCCCGATTAAACTAGCCCACTCAATTCGACCAACAGAACCAACCAGCCTACCTAGAAGTAACAAACAGCCCAACATGTACAACCCAACAAGCCCACAATACTGACCAACTAGCCTTTCAATTTGCCTAGTCCATTGGGCCGGTGTAGCCTGGCCAGTTTGATCAACTTGTGTGAGTTGATTAGCTTGCAAAGGTACCCTACCATTTGACTTATGCTCACTTCCTGAATTCACATTGTAGCTTCCTTGGTGCTTCTTTGAGGTCCCTAAGGAGCCTTTTCTAGCATGGTGTCGTTATATCTAATTAGGGTTATCTCCTTGATGTTGGTTTCAATTTTGATGTATAATTGAAAAGTACATAGGTACAGACCTCCAGTTTAGGATGATATAGGAGGTTCCAATGGAAAATATTATGTATTGTTTAGGCTTAGATGATTAAGAAATCTAAGCATTCAATAGGATTGGTGAAAGCAAGAATATTAATGGAAAAAAATTAAAAAAAAAATAGCACAATAATACAATTCTTACATAACATAAGAAATGACATTCAAACATAATAAAGATCAAGTAATTATTTACATAAATCATAAAAAATAAATAGTATGATTTAAAAATCAGATTAGTAATACATGGCCTATCATCATAATAAATAATATCATTTTTTCTTGGATATTGATAATATTTGATCGTAATATTTTAGAAATATTAAATAATATTATATTATTGTTATAAATATATTATTTATGAGCATTAATGAATAATAAATCATATTTACTGATATAAAATCAATAAATACTATAAATATAGTATAATATAATATAATAAATAATAATATATTGATATAAAGAAACTAATAATATTAGGTGATATAATATTTAATGAAGCTATATTGTTATTCAATATAACATATTGTAGGGTTTCGTTGAGACTTCAATGACATCCAAATTGAGATTATATGGAGGGGGTTTAAGACCACTGTTGATCAAGAGGTATACTATATTCGGTTGGTTCAGCTATCCATAAAAATTGAGTGCTCAATGAGGTTGATCAGTCAATATCATGATAAATCTCAAGTGATGGTGACATGTAATAAATCTCAAGTGATGATGAGGCTGAGCCTTTGATTTCTGCAAGAACTATTTCTTCTCCCATCTGCATTTGCAAAGATTCAGATTGAGATTAGTGAAAAATTGGCAAGATCAGTCGAGTTTTCATAATTAACCTAATTTGATCAAATTTTAACCAACCCAACACTTTTCTTATTCTCCATTGAACTAAATTTTAATCAATTCAATCTTTTGCAATCTAGTCCAATTCATGATTATTTATGAATCTTATATTACTCAATCAATCTCTGTGCAATGATGATAAATTTCTCAAAGAATATCATATCAACCCTTGTCAATGTCATCTAACTCGATTAAATTGTACGGGTATCAAAGGATTTGGACAATTATGATTGTAAATTGTTGCATTTATTTGAAATATTAATAATTGAATTAGGTGATAATGAAACAGATAAATTAAAAGGCTTAAGTCAGAGGGTTCATAATCCTAACTAGAACAAAGGTGGTATATAAAAGGAGCAATCATATTATATAGTACAATAAAAGAAAAGGGCAAACCAAGAGTTTCGTTGCTATAAGGGTAATTTCCTTTGATTAGTGTTTCTACATACAAAACTGCCAGCTCAGCTCCACATGTAACCTGCGTTAGTTTATCAGGATATTGGTAAAAGAAAAAATGACGACCAATTATGTGACAAAAACAAGTTCTTGCAAAAAAAACTTTGAACTGATGGAGACAAAATGCATAATACAGATTGTAAATGCAAGGTAAATAACCATCTCATCTGAAAAGAAACATCTTTAATAATTAGTATTAGGTTAATAACTCGGCCATAAATTTTAATTTAACCTCAATTGAGCCCCTCAATTAACCCAAACATTTTATTAAGACTTCTCAATTTCATCCAAATCAGCAACAAAGTGAAGTTTTTCATTAGCAGATAATAGCTAAACTTAAGGTATTCAAAATCATAGTAACTAAACTGAGAATAGATCTAGATTTCAAGGTGGAAACCAAGCACCCAAAAGGCAAAAAAATTGGCATCTGGCAACGGGTGTTTCTGTATGCTATTTAACCAAAATACAGAAAGTAAATGTCAAAATGAACAGACTTATAGCATTTGAACATTGTATAATTTATCAAAGAACTTAATAATTGTCCAATGTCCATCTTATATACCTTCAACACGAGGCATATGAGGTTATCTACTTCATTGAAAGAAAGACAAGCATTTACTAGAAGGAAAAAAAATTCCAGTATTCCATTCCAAATTATGACACTGAAAACTAAATTGTTTAAGGTAGAAGACATACAAGACTCAGAATTAGTAGAAATTAAGTACCATTGATCGCGTTTAAGAGATTTTGAAGGACCAAATATTGTAAAAATTAAAAGGCTAATGAACCTCCTGAGTAATATTATCAATTACCAAATGAACACAATCTGTAAAAGGAATATGTTATTGTTATTGATAATAGTTCAATGAGTTTAAGAATACAATACAAATCAATCTAAATGGTGACCAGTGTTAAATAGATTTTCAGCATTCAGAGAAAAAAAAATTGAAGGTAAACAAGTCATTACATCAAAATGCTTATTTGTTTCCTTGTAGATAAATTGCATCAATTGCTTTCTTTCCGCATAAAAAAAATGGAAATTACTAGTCTAGACAAAATTACGAGATGCTGGTTTGAATTAGTACTATGCTTACAACTTTAGAGTTTGTATTCTTTCTTTTCATCAGAAACACATATATGAACTTTTTGCAGATACAGATAGTACTAGACATTATATTCAACTCAATTACATGTTTCTCACAAGACTAGGTAATCAACCAGATAAGCATGAGGACTTATCTATCAAAATATTAAAGCATTCAATTGGTAGTAAGTTGAAGTTTTTCCACTTTTCCTAGAGAAATAAAACATGGCAAATCAAGAAAATAACCTGCCCGTGCTTAAGCTGTACTAGAGCACCTGACTGAAGAATATCCAAAGCTTGAGAATATTTCTCAGCAGCTGTATATCTATTTTAAATCAACAATGTCAGTTATAAAAAAAAGTCAACAAAGCAGTGGTGAAGAGAAAGACAATCATGTAAAAAGGGCAAATAAAAAATATAGCAAAATCAAAAACTAGAATTGTGCCTCCATGATGCACTAAGCTATACATGTGAAGAAAAAAAGACAATTCTGACAAGGATAATATTCTTGTGTTTTGTTTGGGATTAGAGAAGCAACGCTTCAAGCTACTCTATCAAGGTTTAAAGGCAGTGTTTGGTTTTGCATTTGCATTTGAAAAATTTTCCCTTTGCACCAAAAAAAGTTATATCAAATTACTAGAACTTCAATAATGAAGAATATTAATTTATTAGCTAAAAATAATATCATGTTATATATTATTCCAATTCTAGTACAACTAATAGACAATTCATTTAATTATTTGCAGAATTTTTTAGAAGTTCAAAATATATAATTAACATTGACTATATTATGAAATAGTAATTTTAATATATCTAATTGATTAATAATGCATTTCAATAATTTAGTTAATTTTAATAAATACATAAATGATATCGTGCATTTTTTTTAGTTGGCACCAGATATCCAAGTCTTCGGTCCAACTATTCCTGGGAGCAACCGGCCCAACCCCACAGAAGTTTTCCACCGCCTATCAGGATAAATCAGGAAGCACTCGCAGCGGGCTACCCAACAGACTAGCGTTCTAAGGTTTGTCACCTTATTTGGAGGAAAATTCCTACAAATGCACTGGAACTAAGGATCGAACCGAAGATGTCTGGAAGACTGCATGGGCTCCCTACCGCTGCATTATAGCCCTAAGAGTGATATCACGCTATTATCGGTAGCAAAAGGCGATTACGCTCGCCCCCAGCGCCTCTCACCATCGATCCCTCGGTGTTGGTGAAGGGGGTAAATCATGAGGGGGGTTATGCCCCTTGACCCGATGGCCACAAACAGCGGAGGGCTTCTGAGCCCGAGTAAGGATTCTAGACCTCACGCCGAGATTCGACCCCTGCCCATCTGTAGCAACATCTGCACTGCTCTAGCGACCGGGTCATCCCAAGGGGATGATATCATGATTTTTTTTTTATTGGCACCAGGGTATCCAAACCTTCGATCCGACTAATCCCTGGGAATGACCTGCCCTGTCCCACGGACCTTCGAGATATCTCGCCAACAATTGAGCAGGGTAAAGTCGGAGCCCAAGTGGCCTCCACCGGCCACCAAGGGTAAACCAGGGAAGCGCTCGTAGTTTTTTCATGGTTCATCCTAGACTCCGCAGTCGCGTTATCCCTGAACGACGGTCCAACGTCAAAGTCGTACTCCGTCCACCAGACAGACTCCTGGGCCCCAGGGCCACCCGAATGGATTTTTCCTAAATTCGCCGTCGAACGATGTCGCAGCAAAGGATCGAACTACGTTCTCCTGTGGGATGCCTCTCCGCTTTTGCCATTGCACCGTGCCCCTAGGGGCATGCTATTATAATCAATAATCATGTTGCTAAATGTGATTTTTAATCATGAAACTTAAATTTGATATTGCTTCATTATGCACTTCATTTGAATTACAGTAACCTTACGACCTTATTTAATTACTTAAAAAATATTTATAGTTTAGATTATTGTATACTATTTTGAAATAACTATTAACTTTTATTTATTAGATATAAATGATAATTAATTTTTAATTAAAAATCGCACACCGATTGAAAATATTTTCTAATTTTTTACTGATATTCTTATGTTTTACAATTTAATTGTTAGTTAATATTGATGATGCTAAATATATTTTACAGTATAATGCGGAACTATATTTATATTTTATATTATAATTTGTAGTAATAATATTTATAAAACTGTTTTATTAATTTCATAATAACTTTTGGAAATATTCAAAAATCTCTTAAGGTACGTAGCTTTGCAGCTGCCCACCTGCACTAGAAAGTAGCTTCCTAAATACACTCCTTTGGGAAAAGCACTTTAGACATATTTATCGCACTATTTGCTCTCCAAAGTTTTATGGCTCTTGGGAAAGCATTCCCAAACCCAGTCATTATCTCAATGGTGGTTTTGACACTCAAACTGTCTACATCAAACTCAATAACTGAATGCATACAACCACCCCCAATAATTACTATTTTTCTTTTGGAGCTGGTTTCAGCAGTTTGTCTATATAATGCCACCCTTACCCTACCGTCCACTCATCATTCTCTCACTTAGTTCCTCTCCAATGCATCCACTCTCATACTGCTAGATTTTGTTGCTTGCCCTTCTTAATTCTCCAATACCTCAAGCTTGCACACAAACATTAGTTCTTCTTTCAATGTTGGTGTTGCTTGCCCTTCTTAATTTTTGTTGGCTCTTTCTTCTTCCTCGTTGATGCCACAAACACAACGTGTCAACGCTATCAACACAATATTGAAACAATTCCATTCCAGATAAAAAAAAAACTGCGACTTAGAATGAAATTTAAATGTTAGAGAATACTAGAATAACTATTGTGATTCACTGATTTAAATTTTGATATTTTAGTATGACACAAATAATGAAATTAATTGTTATACTATATTATTATATGTTTTCTTGCAATTTGCTAATTGTATCACTAAGATTGATGAATTTTATACCTATTTAAAATTTGTTTGATTGAATATCAATTGTTATGCCTTGTGTGTTTTGTTAAATTGTGTTTTCTTGTAAGCTGCAAAATAAAATATGATTTGTTCTATTATTATGTGCTTACTTATCAATTAACTACATGTTTACTTGGGATTGTAAATTTATTTTGATTATATATAGAGAGAGGAGAGAGCTTTGATATGTTGTGCGACCATCGTTGCATCCCGCCTGCATGACGGCTTCTCCACTGTCCAATCAAACGGGATTGCAATGCACAGTACTTTCGTCGTCTACCTTCTTCTCCGATGAGCACTATAGTCCAACCCCTGAATCCGTCAGGATCGCCGTCATCGTCGGCGCCACAGTCCAGTTGACTGGACCGTAGCCAAATTATGATCAGAATTTGGCTGAATTGCGGCCGACAACGCCACGGCCGCTAGCGGCCGTAATCCGACTAGAATCCAACTGCGATCCTGCCAGGCACGAAGTCCATTCGAATCGCAGCTAGATTCCGGCCGCAATCCGGATAGAATCCGATCATGATCCAGCCAGGCTCGAGGTCCGACTGAACCATAGCACGGCCACTGGCGGCCGCAATTCAGCCGGATTCCGACTGCAATTCAGTCGGATTTAGGTTGGATTGCCAGCGGCCGCAATTCGGTGGATTTTGACTGAAATCCTATTGCGGTCCGATCGAACTCCGACATCAGCCAAACTATGGCCGAATTCCGACCGGATCGCTGTCGGAATCCGACTGCTCGATGGCAATGTCGAGCAGCAGCAAGTGCTCGAGTTGCTCGGCATCGGGTGTGGGAAAGGTGGTGGGCGTGAGAAAGGTGCTCGAACGTGGGAAGTCGGGCGACGGAGTTACTGTGCATTCCCTGTTACCGTGCACGACTCGCCACCACGAGTCGCGCAGCATAACATTTATATATATATATATACTCCAGAAGGAGAGTCTTGGCACAACAATAAAATTGTTGCCTTGTGATCTAGAGATCACAAGTTCGAGTCTTGAAAACAGCCTCTTGCAAAGCAGGGTAAGGTTGTGTACAATAGACCCTTCTCTAGGACCCCGCATGGCGGGAACTTCCTGCACCATGCTGCCCTTTATATACATGGCGAATAAACTCTACCTATAACCAATAAAATCCATCATGGTCGGTTCCAAGTGTAAATAAAGGAGAAGAGTTGCGTTAGATTTTCAACCAACATAAAACAAAAGAAAATTTTATATATGGATCCATCAATGTTCCATATAGCCAACTATACTTAGTGGAATAAAAATTTGATTGTTGTATTAATATATATATTAATCATTTTTAATATTTATCAGTGTGTTTTATTTTAATATTATTTTAAACTCTACAGCCAAGGTCTCAATCTATTGCATATGTGTTATGCATTGAGTCAATTATCTATCATCCAAAATCACCTTTTAAAACCTAGTTGTTGCTTTTGTGTCTTATAAAATGTACAATGTCTTAGATAAAGATGGTGATGGCTAAAATAGACAGTGATTGCTATATAGACTAGGAATGTTAATTGATACAGACTTTAGATCTGGTGTGTAATGTACACAAGGAATCAAAATGATTATTTCTAGGAGCACCAATACCCAACTTAGCACTATTGTGATGATATAATTAATGTACCCAACAAATTTTTTCAAATTGTCTCTTTTTCGAGTAATTGCTACTAAACCATCCATAATTTGGTAAATATGGGAAAACATTATGAAACTAGTTTGCAAACCCTAGATAGAAATCTACTGACCATGCTAGATGTTGCACCTAAATTTTGTAGGATAATAAGTTCTAGAAGTCCTTTTTCTAATACTCAAGTTCATCTTTCCCTTTGTAGGCATTGCCGAAGTGTCATTTTAAAAAAAAAAACTTATTTCACATAAGTAGCCTAAATTAATAAAAATATCAATGAAATCTCTCAAAATGAAAATGAGATGGCTTTGAATTTTACAAGCATTGTAGTCACAAGAGCTACTTCACCAATGACTTTAAAGGATAGACTAAAGGTCTGATAAAAATAAGATGTATCTGCACCTAGCACTCAAGGACTTATACATCTGCTGAGCTTCATAGAAATTCCCATCATTTACCATTTTCTCCAGCTTCTCTATGGTCTGCAAGTACATGTAAACATTATATCAAATAGAGATCTCTCTCCTAAAGAAAACAAATAAGAGATGTGCTCAATATATATAGCTCACATGTGGAGGACTGAGCACTGTATCAAGAAAGGGCGCATAGAATAGTAAAATATGCAAAAGAATGAAAACATATAATGAAGTTGGAGATAAGAATTTCTATAGTGTCTCCAACTATTTTACCTCGGAATGTTACTGTCTCGACCTTATAAATTCGTCAACGTCATCAATCCTAGCGACCTAAGACTACCAGCTTACCAACAATAACTTTTCGATCAAGTACCTTGAAAATATCTCGAGAGTTGCATAATAAAGGAGACTAAAATATTTCCTACATGCTATGGCTTTTTCTCCTTTGATCTGTTTCTAGCTTGCAGAGTTTCCACAAACCGATGATTGGCTGATGAAATTCATGCATTTGGGCGAAAATAAAAATAAATAATCTGATTATTCTTTCGATATCAAATGCAAACGGGAAAAGAAGAGCAAAAAATTTATTGTGGCAGGAAAAAGATCCGTCAAACCTCCTGCGGCGGCGCCAGGTCTCCTCGCCTTGCCCTCACTCGAGACATGATTCGGGGCCTCTCTAACCTGGTTCGGATGAAGTGGGAGAGCGGATTTCAACCGGGAGAAAGGGATCCTCCTTGCCGTTGTCCAACTGAAGGTTCTCCCGAAGTCTTCGGAAAGGGAGCTAGAAAAGGCAAGGAATAGCGACAAAAGTGGGTGGCCTTATCATACAAACCAAGCATTTATTAGTGAAATGACATATTTAATCGGGGGCGGATGAATTGTAGGGATTGTTTGAGAGGAGACAAGGGAGGTGCAAGTAACCATAGAGTAAGGGTAAATAAAAGGGAAAAAAAAAAAAAAAAGGTTATCTCTGTTTTATTTGAAAATAAGTGAGAGAAGAAAAAAAAAAAAAATTTATATTCCTCTTCCTCGTGAGAACTCAATTTTTTTACACTTTAATTTGAAATACCAACCTCTTTTTCTCTCTCCTATATTCTCTCCTTTCATTATTTATATTCCTTTTCTCTCCTTTTAAATAAGATTTCAAAGAGTGATTAGTTCGTAGAAAATTTTTTATTTTTTATTTCTATTTTTTAAGAAAATAAGAAGATGTATGAAATAATGTTTGGTTGCTGTTTTTTTTCTCTCATGTGATTAATTATTGATTCTTAGCATATTTTTATGAGTTCGGAACTATTTTGGACCTTGTTGTAATTTCTCCTAAATTTGTGGACTTATATATAAATTTTACACATTATTTGTAGGAGATCGAGATGAGTCAATGGACTAGGCTTGAGTTGAATTCATTTTGGGCTAAAGCAGGATTACAAAGGGCATTTCAAGCTGGATTAATTTAGACCGTTCATCAAAATCTGAAGTAGCTTAATCAAGGAGCCAGATTTGCTCAATCCTGATCGTCTGATGAAATTTGATTGATTCTGAGTCATCTATCTAGATCTAGAGAGATCCGATCCATACACTCAGATCTAGACATCCTAGCCTTTCATCCAGATCAAACTGGATATGATTGTCCATCCAGATTTCATCAGATCCATCCATTTTAAATCGGAGCAATTTTGGGCATTGGATGAGATCTAGGATTTGATTATTAAGGAGGCTTAATCATCACAGAGAGAAAATGCGCAACCATCTTCCTCACTCGAGCTCCTCCACCTCCTCACTGTTGTTCGTACATCTTCTCCACCAAGGTCGACGGTGGTCTTCTTCATCATCCATCTCCTCTGCTGCCGGAAGCCACATTCATAGTCGCGCCCACTCCATCTCCTTGCTCTGCCACATCTCTAGTAGATTTGTCATCTCTTCCTCCACCTTCACCGCTGGTTAAAGAGAAGAAGGGGATTCCCCTTCTCTTCAGCTGGGTGATCTTTATCTTCTCTGATCTCCCATTTTCTCCTTCGGCCAGCCACCCTCAAGACAGCGTTGGACATCCACCAGCTTCTACATCAACTCCGACAGCATCGGAGAAGGGGATTCCCCTCCGATCGCCATCTAATCCTGTAGGATCTATGACATCGCGCTAAAGGGGGGTTAATAGCGATTTCGATATCGCTCATTCGTTGTCGTGCTTGTCTACAAAATGATTAGCACATCGGAATAAAAATACAAACACGAGTAGCTACAAAGACAAGCAACACAATCACAACAAAGAGATTTAATGTGATTCAGAACTGTAGGAATTCGGTGAGCGCTAGAGGGAGGGTGAATGACGCGTTTTCGTTCACTTGATGGAATTCGATCGTGCTTTACGTGTATGTCTACAATATTCGTTAATATGCGTAGCAGAAATAATAATAAAGCATAAATGAAATACACAAGCACACAATACACAAGATATATGTGGTTCGGAACCTTAGAGTTCCTACTCCACGGGGCAAGCTCAATGAACTCTAGTGATGTACACACCACTAATAAATAACACTCCTTCTTGGTGATACACCGGAGGTAGAAAAATCTCGTACAAGCATTTACAACAATAAACAAGAAATACAAGCAAACTACACAAATACAAGTAAAGAAAACTTTACAAATGTGCTTTTAAATGTTTGCTTGTTGATTGTCTTGGACTAGTCTTAAAGGATTGGAAAGCACCAACTATCCCCTTCAAATCGTCCAAGAAAATCGCTATGGAAATCCTCCCTGTCGAGCTCCTTTTATGCCTCCGTGTGACTTGGATTTTCGCCTGGCAGTCAACTACTAAAAGGCCCCAATCGACCGACAATAGTGTCGTTGTCTTACAACGGACTTAATCCACGTTGACATTCAAGCTAACGGATACACCGCGCTGATCGCTAAGTCAGATCGCTTCCACCAATCGAGCATTCTCGTCTCGTGACCAAATCGGGCAATCGATCGCTACGGCGTAGTCGACTACCAAATGTTGGCAGTCGACTATCAAGGCCTCTTGCCGCAGTCGAACGTCAGTCGACTCATGGCAGTCGAATGGTCATAATCTCAGTCGACTGTTCAGTGTCGACTCGACTACCAAGTGTCAAAATACTTAACCAATCAACTGATCCATAATCTTAGTCAACTGTTAAATCTCAACTATGAGGTTTAACTCCAAGTATGATGCCCTCATACTTGCTAGACCACCCTTAGCCTAGATTTAAGTCTTCTAGCCACCTCCATCAACCTCATGCCTATTAGATCCCTCCAAGTCATCCATGACTTGTTCATCCATACGCTAGCCTTCAGATGCTTCTATCAGTTATTGTCATGCTAACGGTGTCTATACCACTAAGGCACATTTGGGCTTATACTGCCAAGACACACGCTTGAACTTTACGCTGCCAAACATTGGACTTATGCTGTCAAGACTCTACCCTTAGACTTTACATCACCAATATCAATCCTTGGACTTCCCAAATGCCAAGTACCCATGACTTGGACTTTTACCACCAAGACTACACACTTGGACTTACGTGACCAAAACTACACCCTTGGACTTTCCATGCTAACTCAATGTTGGACTTTCTAAATGCCAAGACTCAAGCTTGGACTTTCCCTTGCCTAGACCCATGCTTGGACTTTCCATGCCAAGTACACAATGTTAGGGCAATCAACCCATGTATGATGTGGTTTTGATGTGTATGACAAAGGTTTAAGTTAGGTTATTTATGGATTTGATATGTGTATTGAAGTCATGCAGGACTTAGTAATTCACACAGGGTTTGGCTTGATGATAGCATTGGTGGATTCATCATCTCATAACTCGGTCTTTGAGTCGGTGAAGGATGGCATTGCGAAAGTCATGCGTTTGGTGCATCCGAGGGACCGTCAGAAGAGGAGCTTTGGAGTGAAACTAAAGGAAGTAGACTTCAGGGCGAGACGCGAAGTATGACATTGCAAAGTTGTGCGCTTAGTGCATCCAAGGGATGTGGCCGGACGAAGAGAACTTCAACAAGGGACTTCATGGGAGATGAGAGAATGAGCAAAATGTAATGTAGCTTATACGTGAACTTGGCCGAATGGCTAAGTCAAGTGTCGGATGCTCAACCGAGTGGGTTGAGGTTTTACCCGATCGTCGGATGCTGAAACAAGTCTCTTGTTTGAGGTTTACTCGGCACCAGTCGACTGCCATGAATGGGCAGTCGAACTGATCAAAGTCAAATGAGTTTGACTGGTGTGCCGCAGAGTCGCCGACGCAGAATGGATCGCTACATTAGTAGTTGCCGAATTATCCTTGTTTGTCCGAAGCCGCCATCCAGATACCCGCAGATCACCATGTCCCTTCTCCATATATTAGAACACATCCTTAGTTCTTCTCAAGTACTTAAGGATCGCCTTAATAGCCACCCAATAATCCATTCTCGATCGATCGCATCCGCCGTGACACTCAGAGCATACGATACATCGGGCCTCGTACATAACATAGCATACATGATAGATCCTATTGCGGATGCATAGGGAATCTTACTCATGCAAATCCTCTCGTCTTCTGTGCGCGGACACATAGACTTCGAAAGGTGTATCCCATGCCTGATGGGTAGAAAACCTTTCTTAGATTCCGACATGCTAAACCTCTTTAGCACTCGGTCTATATATGTAGACTGCGAAAGACCAAGCAACCGTTTCGATCTATCTCTATAGATCTTAATCCCGAGGATGTAGGTTGCTTCTCCCAGGTCTTTCATGGAGAATGTCTTGGATAACCAAACCTTAATCGATCAGAAGACTAAAACATCGTTTCCTATAAGTAATATGTCATCGACATATAATACTAGGAACACGATTGCACTCCCACTAACCTTCTTGTACACACAAGGTTTGTTTGGATTTTGTGAGAAATCAAACTTTTTGATTGTCTCATCAAAATGGATATTCCAGCTCCTGGATGCTTGCTTCAATCCATAAATGGACCGTCGCAATTTGCATACCTTGGTTTTATCAACCGATGTGAAACCCTCAGGCTGTATCATATACACGCCCTCGAGCGTGTTTCCATTAAGGAAAGCTGTTTTCACATCCATCTGTCATATCTCATAATCATAATGAGCCGCTATGGCCAGGAGCATCCGAATGGATTTAAGCATAGCTACAGGCGAATAGGTTTCGTCATAATCAATACCTTGCTTTTGACGATATTCTTTCGCCACCAATCTAGCCTTATAGGTAATCACATTACCATCCATGTCGGTTTTCTTCTTGAAAACCCACTTGCACCCTATAGGCTTTATGCCTTCAGGTGGGTCAACCAAGTTCCAAACTTGGTTTTCATACATGGAATCCATTTCCGACTTCATGGCACCAAGCCACTTATCCCTTTCTCAACTTGTCAAGACTTCTTCATAACCGTAGGCTCTCATCATCAATGAGTAACACGTCGCTCGATTCACTTACGAAATCCATATCTCTCGTGAATATTATGGTTCTACCAGATCTACGAAGATGTGGTGTTACAATAGGTCCAATGATTGCTCATCACTATGAGTCATTTACCGTCAGGCTTCACCGTGCATCTCATCAATGTCTATTTGAGTCTCTCGAGCCTCCTCAAGCTCGACGACACTCCCACTATTTTCTTGCAAGAGAAACTCCTTCTCTAGAAACACAGCATGCCTTGAAACAAACACCTTTTGTTCCACAGGATGATAGAATTGGTAACCCCTTGTTTCCTTAGGGTATCCAATAAATAGACATTTATCAGACTTAGCATCCAATTTGTCTCGACATCGTCCCCTTACATAAGGTGATAACCCCATATCTTCAAGTAAGATACATGAGGTTTCTTACTATTCCATATCTCATATGGAGTAGTTGAGACTACCTGTAGGCATTCTGCTTAACAAGTAAACAACTTTCAAGTGCATAGCCCCAAAAGGACTTGGGAAGATTCGATGATTCATCATTGACCATGTCCAACAAGGTCCTAAGCATGCCTCTCAGATACACCATTATGCTGTGGTGTATAGGGCGGAGTCCATTGAGACAATATGCCATTGTCTCTTAGATAATCAAGAAACTCTTGACTTAAGTATTCACCACCTCGATCCGATCGAAGTATTTTAATACTTTTGTCATGTTGTTTCTCTACTTCATTTCTGAATTCTTGAACCTTTCAAAGGCTTTAATTTGTGTTTCATCAAGAACACATACCCAAACCGTGAGTGATCATCGGTGAAGGTAATGAAGTAGCTATAGCCTCCTAATGCTTGAGTTGACATAGGTCCACATACATCAGTATGTATTAGACCTAGTAACTCTCCCACTCATTCACCTTTTCCAGTAAAAGGTAACTTAGCCATCTTGCCTTTTAAGCATGATTCGCATGTATCGTATGAATCCAATTCAAACGATTCCAGAATTCCACATCGGTGTAATTCAGACATGCATTTCTTGCTTATATGGCCAAGATGACAATGCCACATATGGGAGTCTAATTGATTATCCTTTCGAGCACGCTTGTTGCTAGCTTCGATATTGAAGATGTCACTGGATACGTCCAACGTATAAACACCATTGCTTAAAGTTCCAGTCCCATAAAGAACTCCATTCAAAGTTATGTAACAATAATTGTTACTAAAAGTCAAATGGTACCCATTTCTATTTAAACAAGAAATAGAAATGATGTTCTTTATCAACGAAGGAACATAAAAGCAATTGTCTAGTTCTAAGACAAGTCCTATAGGGAGTTTCAACAAATGTGTTCCAATGGCGACTGCAGCAACCTTTGCTCCATTCCCAACACGCAAATTTAACTCTCCCTTGATGAGTCTTCTTCTATTCCTTAGCCCATGTATGTCATTACATATATGTGAGCCACACCCAGTATCCAATATCCAAGTGATTGAGGAAATAGAATGACAATCAATAACGAAGATATCTGAAGAAGATGGGGCATCCAATGCCTTATTCTTCTTCACGGACTCAAGATAAATCTTGCACTTTCTTCGAAAATGGCTCTCCTTGCCATAATGATGGCAAGTTTCCTTTTGTGCTAGTTCTACCTTCTTAGCCTTTCTCTTCTTTCCCTTCTGCTATTCCTTTGACTTCCTCTTAGAACCTTTCTTCGAGGAATCAACTAATAGCACCGTCCCCTGCTCATGCTTCTCAGAAGACTCCACAGTCTTCAGTATATTGAGCAGTACCACAGATGAACCTTCTAGCATCTCAGAGGTGAAGAGAAGCTTTGAGACTTCGAACCTTTCGACTCTCACTTGCTCATTAACCAACTCACAAAGATGAAGGACTACGATATGAGCATCCATATGCTCATGCTGCTTTCGTAGCTTGGGTTCCATCGCGGCTAGCATGATGCAACTCATTTGTTCAGAATCACTCACATGTTTCTGATAGGCCAACAATTGGTCCAGAGTTGCATCGTCACTAGGACGGGCGGGAAGAGGCGTTTCGAGGACATTTGCAAGCTTTTCAACCTTAAGAACAATTCTCAAGCTTCTAAGCCAGTCCATGAAGCTCGCCCCAGTCAATTTATTCGAATCCAAAATGGAACACAAATTCAAAGACATCATGATCAATCTTAGAAATACAAAACGAGCATATATGAGAAAATGTTTTTTAAAAATGCATCAATATACATTTATAAATCCTATTCATTTTTCGAATTTCAAAAACCCCAAAATCACTTCGGGAGATCGTAGGTCCATCTCCGAATGGGCTGATATCCATCATAGTTATGAATAACCTTGGAGAGAGTCCAACAAGCCATTCATAACTACGATGGTAGGTATCATCTATACCGATTGCATATCATGTATATGCAACTATCACAATGTGCTATCAACTAATTGAATGTTCACACATACGTTGGGTTGTTAACACATTAACAAATATGCATCATATGCATAACACCCAACTTCACCTCCCTTGACATCGACCTTGGAGAGAGTCCAACAAGCCGATGCTCTAGGTTAAAGCCAACCCATTAATCGAGAAATAGTTTTAATATGGTTAGAGCACATTCAACCAATTAGCCCATCTTGGAGAGAGTCCAACAACCAAAGCTAACGATTGACCTCTAACTCTTACCATATTAGTATTAAACTATTCCATGGTTTGAACATGTTCGGGTTCGAGCCGGGCTTGGAGAGAGTCCAACAACCCAAACAAGAAGCGGAACTCTGGTTCTAACCATATCAATGGAAGGTGTAGGCTTTAATATTGTTTAAGGGTTTTATGTCTCATCCTCTTTGCATGCAAATAACTATTATCTACATGGCATGACATACATGACATACATCTACATGTCATGACACGCATGACATAATGTTATGCATCTAATGTAATTACATGACATACAATTATGTCATGTATATATTTCCTTATATGTCATAACTATTTATGGAAATAAAATATGTTTAAGATTTGATTCTCCAAATCAAATCATAATTAAATTAGGAAACAAATTTCCAAATCTAATCACATATTTTATTTATGGAATTATTTGATTAAGGAAAATCTATTTAGGAAACCAATTTCCTAAATCATTAAAACTACTTATGGAAATAAAATATTTTAAGATTTGATTTCCCAAATCAAATCAAGATTAAATTAGGAAACAAATTTCCAAAATCTAATCAAATATTTTATTTATGGAAAATATCAATTTCCATAAATACTTCCAACTTTCCAAAAGTGGAAGATTTCCATAAATACTTCTAGACTTTCCAAAATTGAAAAACCTTAGGGCTAGGGGTTTTTGGATTAGGGCTTAATTATCCCTTAAGTCATCTTTTATAGAGAACTAATTCTCTTAATGGTTATTGGATCATAACCATTAGGCCCGTTAACCCGCTCCATTAAGATAAGTTAAAGTAAACCAAACCATGATGGTTTATTTTAAGTTAAAACGAACCGAACCAACTTTTGGTTCATTCGTTTAAAATAAACCAAACCCTTTGGTTTATTCTCCTCCATTGGATTAGAACCAAACCATTTTGGTTCATCCATTATGTCTTCATAAGACACGCCCATCAACACTTCCATTGCATCAAAGCGATTTCATGCTCGCCCGTATTTCGTCCAACCAAACCTTGTTTCTCTCGATGCGAGAATCTCATTCTCAAGCTCGTTTAAATCCTTTGGATTACGCCATTGTGCGTGTGACCAAATAGGTTCTCGGTTTATGTTGGCCGTCTATAATTAACCATTAATTATAGAACGATCATGAGTGGCACCTAGTAGTACATCATGATCCCCAATTAACCGAAAAGATCAACGGTTGATCCATAACTATTTCTGAAACCCTTCAGCAGCTCGAATGAATCGTGCCCCATTCCCTTCACTCATCTTATACCCACTTGGTTCAGGACATGGTCTATAGTGTCAGTCCCCACTAGGCTGACTATGTCACACCTAGCCCAAGTATCATTTCCTCGTCCTACGGATTCTAGTTACTCCACATGTATCGTAGAGTACCTTACTCTAAACATGTAATGCTTTGGCCAAAGACTTTAGTAACAATCCGACGAGAGGCCATGGGTATACATGTTTGGTGTATGGTCATAATATATGACTCATAATCATGATAGATTTTTAAGATGATACTTAACCTTTGATAGAATTGCATGAAATTTTGGTTAAGTATAAATACCTCTAGGCACATCTCACACTCACTATAGGCTAACTTGATTGAAAACATAGCATGGGTGAGATGTTAGGTTGATACAAATGGTCCATTAATGCTTATGACATTTAGATGGTCATTACAAGTATCATGATAACAATAATAGACCAATCATTGAGAAAGTATATATTTAATTCATAGACATATTGTCCAAAGATCATGGTTGGATATTTCAAATGTTTTAAAAACATTTTATGTTTTATAAACTGTGAGTTCATGCTTTGAAAAGTTTCTAAGGAAAAACTAGCTTTCAAGTTGATACAAAATTGAGTTATTTTTAAGCTTTTGAGTTTTTGCCTAATTTTCAAAAATTAAATGAATTTTCATGAAAAACTATTTTTCATTGATAAAGGGATTTACAAGAATTATGTTCCTCAATTTTCATGATTTTTCGGAATTTATGGAATTTTTAGTGCATTTTTGAATTTTGTCCGAAAAATTAGAAAAACTGGATTTACTTGTGTCAATCGACTGCCATGTTGATATCAGTCAACTGCTGAACTGTGCACAAGCATAGTAACCTATTTTGACAAGTTTTAAGTCTGAATTTGGTGTTTTCTGCCTTTAGACTTTGATGTCATGTTTTATAATATATGTTTAGTGTTTTTGATGGTGTCAAAGGGGGAGAAATATGTGTGTTTAAGTTAATCATGTTAGGGGAGAAAATTAGCATGTGTTAAGGGGGAGTTGCTTGTATTTAGGGGGAGTGTTTGATATCCATGTTTTACATGCTTTCTTGCCTTATGTTTTTATGTTAATATTTTACCTAACTTAAACATGGTTGCCACACATCAAAAAGGGGGAGATTATTAGGGCAATCAACCCATGTATGATGTGGTTTTGATGTGTGTGACAAAGGTTTATGTTAGGTTGTTTATAGATTTGATATGTGTGTTGAAGTCATGCAGGACTTAGTAATTCACACAAGGTTTGGCTTGATGATAGTATTGGTGGGTTCACCATCTCATAACTCGATCCTTGAGTCGGTGAAGGATGACATTGTAGAAGCCGTACCCTTGGTGCATCCAAGGGACTGCCGGACGAGGAGTTTTGGAGTGAAGCCAAAGAAAGTAGACTTCAGGGCGAGACGCGAAGGATGACATTGCGAAGCTGTGCGCTTGATGCATTCGAGGGACGTGGCTGGACGAAGAGAACTTCAGCGAGGGACTTCAAGGGGATGAGAGAATGAGCGAAATGTAACGTAGCTCATAGGTGAACTTGGCTGAATGGCTAAGTCAAGTGTCGGATGCTCAACCGAGTGAGTTGAGGTTTTATCCGATCGTCGGATTCTCAAACAAGTCTCTTGTTTGAGGTTTATCTGACACCAGTCGACTGTCATGAATGAGCAGTCAAATTAATCCAAGTTGAATGAGTTCGAGTGATCGGACTACTACATTAGCGATCATTCTTTGAAGTTTTGCGGCACATAGCAGCCGTAGCCGGTGATCGATCGGCTCACGGTGATTAGTCGAACTGATGGGATTGTCAATCGACTGATCAGGCAGCCATTGGGTGATAACGATCATGATTCAGACGACGTTAGAAGTCGTTGAAAGGGCGACAGTCGACTGATGCCTTGCGACAGTCGACTGACAAAACCCCAATGGGAAGATTTCGTCCCTCTCTATAAAAAGAGAGGGTGTAGGCTTTGGGGAGATTAATCTTCATGCTCCTAAGTGCTCCACATGTTCATAACTCCTTCTCCTTGTATTTCTTTCAATCTTATTGTAATAAAGAGTGTTTTGTGTAAGAAGGGTTACCTCTACTTTGCTTGGGTAAAAGGAGAGATCTAGTGGATTTGGTTAGGTGTGATTCACCTGGAACAAATCAGGTTGTGAAGCGGCAAGGGTCGTGAACCACGTTACGCATTTGTGTTCAAATTTGCATTCTCTTCTTTTTTTTGTGTTTTGTTTAATTGTTTTTGTTTAGCTATATTTCTGCTGCACTAACCTTAATTAGATAATCAAGAAGCGACTGGTTTCCATCGACAACGAATTATGCTATTCACCCCCCTTTAGCCGACCACCGATCCTCCAACATACAAAACTTGGACTTTACCATTACCAAAACCCATTCTTGGACTTTCCATGCCAAGTGTCTCACTTGGACTTCTCCATCACATAGGCAACCCCATGTCAACCATATATTCAACTCATTGTCAACCAATGGTCAACTCATTGTCAAACATCAAAGTACTACTCGAGTCAAACTCGAGTCTGGTTAATCATGACCTGGGCCGATTGCACTAATAATCTCCTCCTTTTTGATGTTTGACAAAAATCAAACACCTTTGAGTTAGAATACTAACTCAATCCAATCCTCCCAATTGTCCAAATTGGGAATTCTCACATTCTCCCATCAATTTCTCACATTCAATTCTCCCCCTTTTTTGACATACATCAAAAAAGCTCTCTCCAAGGGTATCAATGTCTCATATCCCAATGAGATCTTATAATCTCTCCCTTAGTCCAAAAATATCTAGGATGTCTTCACTCTTCCTAGTAATAAGTCCTATATTACTAAAGAGAGGCAATCCTTCAAGCTCTCAAATTTCAAAATTCTCCCCCTCATGAGGAAGAACACATCTTTCATCCCATAATGGATAACCTCCCCCTAAAGGCTTGCTCCCCTTTAACCATTGCACCAACAATGCCCTTGGAGAGTCCCTAAGCCTATAGGAACATTAAACCATCAAAATTAAAGGCAAAAGTTCAACCTTGAACTTTTACACACCTTAAAATTGATACACATCCTAAACAACTCTCCTAATCCATATCCAATGAATTTCAACCCTTTATAATGTTTTCTAAAGCATATCCTAGGATTAGGAGCAGTTAGGGCAGCCTAACATAGCTGAAACATGGGCTAAACAATCTTGTTTACCCGAAATCAACACTAGCAGTAGACTTTGTCAGTCAACAATCGACTACCCTTGATGCTTGATATCCATATGATCAAGCGATTTCTGCAAGTAAATCGAGTTGGCCCAATTTTGAAAATACTTAAGTAATTATACGTAATTTGAAAAATAGTGAAATTTCATATGTATGATACTTATAACAATCATAAAGGGTGAAAAATATTTAAAAAATAAAATACCAATTAAATATTGAGATTGATACAAAATTCAAAACCATTGATAACTTCAATATTTTTGACCTATTTTGTATCAACTTCTTCAATTGTGACTTCTATTAAAAGATAGATTATACTAAGATTTTTCAAAATATTTTGAAATATTTTTAAAACCTTATATTGAACCATGGTCTATGGGCTTAATGCGCATGACTTGTACATAAGCTTTCCTCATGATTCATCCACGATATAAGATGAGTTTTAGTTCATCTAGATGCAAGAACTATGCACCTTGAACTTAACTCATTTCTTAACACCTCACATGTGTCTAGGGTGTATCAATACACACACATGTTAATGTGATATGAGATGTGAGTTTTGTTCATCCTAAACTAAGGTCTCATGCATTTTCTAAGGCAACACTATTTGATTCCCTTATACATGAGACTTCAAATCATATCATTGTCCTTAATTCAATTTTATTAATGCATGAATGATGATTATGGTATAAATGATAGCATAATTAAGAACATGTGTCAATAATCATGATGTCATGGCATAAATCATAAACCTAAATATACATGACATAAAACCTTAAACCTAAGCATTATCTTGACATATTAAATGATTAAAATAAAATACGATGTCATGACATGTCATATAGAAAACAAATCATGACAAATAAAATATAAAGGTATAAAAATACCTAAGTGTTAGTATTAATTGTCATTTGTTATAGTTATACCCAATTTGCCATAACACCACTTATCCCAAGTGTGCCAAAAATTCAAAATGGCACATCATGACCTCTAAACCTAAATTGTGTCAATTTGATCAATTTTTTAACACTTCTTAAAGATATTGGCACATCCTCAACTCCTTTAGGATTAAATTCAATCTTATTTTCAAGGCATCCCATTACCTTAGAAGTGACCTAAAGTACCAACACTACTATAGTTAGGTTAACTACCTATCCATTTAGGGTTGACACACCCTAACCCATCTAGTATAAGGGGATCACACTCCTAGGAACCCAATATCTGTTGGAGCTCCTTGGGTTTACTAGGTATTCATTAGGGATACCTTCCTTAGATACTTTCATAATGACCCTCCTAGGCTTTGAAGCCTTGGTCATTTGGGTCTTGCTTAGGTCAACTCTAAGGGTAACTCTCCTTGTAACCTTCTTAGTGGCCTCCCTAGGCTTCCTTGAAACCGTAGCCATTAGGCACACATCATGGTTAGCCTTAGGGATAACTTTCCTAGTAACCTTGATTTTCCTAGACCTAAATTGAGTTCCATAATCGAATGAAACATTATAATAGGTCTTCTTGGTCTTAGGTTTGTGACCCAAACCTTTCTTGCCCTTGGGTGGACCTTGCCTCCTAGACCCTAAGTTTTGTTCATTTGACCATATACTCATACTTTCCATCTTCCTTAGGGTCATTTCCATTTTCTCAAGCTTTGACTTTGACCTCAAAGCTTGATTTTCAAACTCTAATTTTTTTAATTTGGTAGGCCCATTATTTATTTGAGTAGAGTTGTTCTTTCTAGGCATATGCCTACCCTTCTTAGGATTAATGTCTAAATGCTTCTCTACCTTTCTAATAGTTTCCCTAGGTAGAATTGTTTTAGGAGTATTTAATCTAGATTTGTCCTTAGCCCCAAAATTATAACTCTTAGCACCTAAACAATAGAATTTATTATTTCTAGCATGCTTTTCATAAACAATAGCAAGATTATTAACATTACTCTTAGCATGCTTTTTGACATTAAAATTCGAAGGTGCATTATAAAATATACATTAGGATTTGTTTTTAAAACTCCCCCTACATGTGATGCTTCTTCTTGGTTTTTCTTCCTTCCCCAAGGACATTGACTTCGATAGTGTCCTCGTTGATTGCACTTGAAGCACACAATGTGCTCTTTGCTTTTAATTTTTGGAGCTCCAATCTTCTTGGCCTTTGGCACGACTTGTGTCGTATTCTTGACCCGTTTCGGACACTTGATCTTATAGTGTCCGACTTCCCTACACTCAAAGCATATAATATAGATTTTATTTTTAATTGGAATGCTTGAGTTACCTAGGTCGATGGTGGCCGGAATTGGTTCTTCATGTTAGGGCAATCTCTTGCCGTAATATGGTTTTGATGGTGTGGCAAAGGGTTTAAGTTAGTTTGATATGTTGATTTGATATGTGCGTTGAAGTCGTGCAGGACTTAGTAATTCGCACATGGAGCCTTGGCGGGTTCACCCTCACAACCTCGATCCTTGAGTCGGTGAAGGATGACTTTGCGGAAGCTGTGCGCTTGGAGCATCCGAGGGACCGCCGGACGAGATGACTTGAAGTGAAGCCAAGGAAGCAGACTTCGGAGGCAAGAGACGCGAAGGAGCATTGCAGAGCCGTGCGCCTGATGCTGCCGAGGGACGTGGCCGCGAACGAAGAGAGCTTCGGCGAGGGACTTCGAGTGAGATGAGAGAATGAGTGAAATGTAAGTAGCTCATTAGGTGAACTTGGCCGAATGGCTGAGTGTCGGAGACTTGACCGCAAGGGTTAAGGTTTACCCGACCACCGGAAGCTCAAACTTATGTTAAGTTTGAGTTTTACCGCACACCGATCGCCAAGTCATAGCGCTGATCGCTTCCGAGTCGAGTGAGTTCGACCGGTATCCGACTAATCGGATTGTGGCCAGCCGATCGCCATACGTGGGCGGCGATCGCTATTCACGATCGATCGGCGCGAAAGCGGCCGATCGGTAGTCAATAGGTTTCGACCATGAACCGTTCGTAGCCGATCGGCGCGACGACGGAGCGGAATGATCGTGATGAGGTCCATCGATCGACCGCCAAGAGTTCCGATTGGACTACCGGCCAGATCCGACGCGTGTTCGGAGGCCATAGTAATGTAGTCGATCGCCAAGGGCGGTCGTCGATGGCGGCCAATGGGAAGAAATCAGCCCTCTCTATAAAAAGAGAGGGTGTAAGCCTTTGAGTGGCTAATGCTTATGCTCCAAGTGATCTTCCTAGTGCCCCACAAGCTCTAAACTCTTCTTACTCATTTTTACTCCATTCTATTTGTAAGAAGAGTGATCTTGATTGTAAAGGTTACCTCCACCTAGCTTGGTGCAAAGGAGAGACCAATATTGGATTGGCTTTGAAGGAGTGATTCACCTCGGACGAATCGGGATCGTGGATTAGCGGTGTATCCGTGAACCACGTTATATTCTTTGTTAGCGTTTGTATTTTCATTTATTGCTTGTCTTAGTTTATTGCTTCCGCTTGCGCTAACGTTTTTGTAGACGAGCAAACGAACGCGAGAATTCCAACATCCATTGGAAGAGGGCTATTCACCCCCCTCTAGCCGGCCATATCGATCACCAACAAGTGGTATCAGAGCCGAGGAAAGCTTGTCGAGGACTAACCGCCACAACAAGCAATTTTCAAAATGGCCGGCTCCAACATCCATCCTCCGAAGTTTGAAGGAGAATTCGCTTGGTGGAAAAAGCGAATGGAGGTATTTTTCGAAACAGATTTTGACATTATGATTACAATGGAATCCGGTTTCATTTTGCCTAGGGATGAAGAAGGGAAACCAATCGAAAAATCACGATGGACTAAGAAGCAAAGAGAGGAGCACCTTGCGAACTCAAAGGCAAAACATCATCTTTTCAATGTGCTCCCCCAACAAGAGATCAACCGGATCGGAGAATGTGCTAGCGCCAAAGAGATGTGGGAGAAGCTTATAGAACTCCATGAAGGCACATCCGAGGCCAAGCTAGCAAGGAGAGACCTCCTCCGCTCCCAACTATCCAATATAAAACTAGAAAAGGGAGAAAAGGTAACCTCACTACACTCTAGGTTTAAAGAAATTTTAATTGGGCTAACAAGTGTAGGTGAGAAGCTATCAAACCGGGACATGCTCATGAAGGCTATAGATGCCTTTCCCCGGTCCTCAAAGTGGAGCTCCATGGTGGATTCGTTCTACATCTCCAAGAACTTGGAAGTAAGTACCTTGGAGGAATTTTTCTCAACAATGGAGCTCCACGAAACTAGGCTTGAAGGAATATAAGAGGAGCCTAGAATTCAACCCTCAAGAGGAGTAGCCTTGATGGCAAACAAGGGGAAGAAGAAGATAGAAGTCCCCTCCTCCTCATCCGATGAAGCCTCCTCCTCCTCCATGGATAGCACCGAAGAAGCCTACATGGTAAGGAAGGTGAGGCATGTATTTAAGAATTTTAGATTTGATAAATCTAATGATAGGAATAGAAGACCAAGGGGGAAGGTCATATGCTACAATTGCCAAGGAGAGGGACACATAAGGGACAATTGTCCCCTCCTAAACAAAAGCAAAGAAGAGAAGAAAAAGAAAGAAGTGAAGAGGAAGAAGAAGAAGGGGAGCAAGAGAAAGGAAGAAGAAAAGAAGGCAAAAGAAAAGGGGAAGGCCAAAGCATTCAAGGCCAAGACATGGGATGATCCTTCCTCATCCTCTTCATCATCATCGGAAGAGGAGAATGCCTTTGTCACCAATTTGGCCTTGATGGCCTTTGATGACTTGGATTGCTCTTCCTCCGAAAATGAAGGTTCAAGCTCAAGAGGAGAGAGCTCAAATGAAGGGGGAGCTTCTACATCATCCTCATCATCCGAAGAAGAAGAGGACATGGAAATTATGGTAACGAAAGCTTCTCCTAAGAAAATAGTTTCCATAATTTCTAGTTTAACTAAGGACTTATTTGGAATGAAAAAGAAAAATAAAAGCATGCTTAATCAAATTAAGACTTTGGAATATAAGCTAGAAAATGCATGTTTAAATAATAATGATACCTCTTCTTGCCATGATGATGTATGCTCACATGATTATATACCTTTGGATGTTAATGATGCATGCATAGAGGAAAATAGGGCATTAAGGGAAAAGGTAGATTATTTAACCAAAGCCCTAGAGAAATTCACAATTGGCTCCAACACCTTAAATATGATCTTAGGGAGCCAAAGGGCAAGTTTTAACAAGAAAGGCCTAGGCTACAAGGAAAAGAAAAATGAAAAGGCCTACAAATGCTTAATAGCTAGGGGACAAGATAAGAAGAAGGTAATAGCTAGAAAATGGATCCCCAAGGAATATTTAGTGAACCCAATAGGAAAGAATTTATTTTGGGTTCCAAAATCCATCCTTAAGGGTTAGAAAACCCCTAGGGTAGTCAACCATATGAACTTGACCTATATCATATTTTGGTTGACTTAGGATGACGGGACAACATTTTTTAGATAGTGTTGGGTGATGATAACGTACCCATAAATAGATAATAATGCTTAAATCATGATGATTAATGCAATTCCTATGTATATTTGCAATCATGATTTTTGTTTTTGATATTGGGCACATCATCATGAGAAATAGGTTTAAATCATGCTTTAGGTAATACTTTGTTTATTATCATCATATAATACCTAATGCATGATTATAATTTGATGAAAACATGTATTTCATGATCATTATGTGAAATTGATTCATATATGTCATTATGATCATGATTAATTGTTAGGTTGATACTTAACCATGATAGAATTGCATGAATATATTGGTTAAGTATATACAAATACCCCCTAGGATGCATCTCACACTCACTATAGGCTAACTTGATTGCAAACTTAGCATGAGTGAGATGTTAGGATGATACAAATGTCCACTAATGCCTATGACATTTAGATGGTCATTTAAAGTATCAAAATAACAATAATAGACCAATCATGGGGAAGGCTTATGTTTAATTCATAGACACATTGCCCAAAGATCATGGTTGGATATTTCATATATTTTCAAAACAATTCCTTAATCTAAAATCTATGTATTCATGTTTTGGAACAATTCAAAGCAAGACTAGGTATTAAAATGGATACTAACATGCTCAAAAACTAGTGGTTTTTCAAGTGTTTGGATTTTTGGCAAATCTCAGAAAATATAATGATTTTTTATGAAAAACTATTTTTCCTTGATAGATATACTTAATAGAAATATTCTCCTCAAATTTAATGATTTTTCGAAATTTATGGAATTTTTAATGCATTTTTGAAATTCGCCCAGAAAATCAGAATTTCGGAATCAATTGTGCGGTCATTGCCATATCGATAAGAATGATCATTGCTCAAAAATCAGCCTGCAATTTTCTGATTTTAGATTTTAATCATGTTTTTGGTATTTTCCCTCCATTACACTTGATGCCATGAGCTTATAACTTTGTGTTAATCTTTTTGATGGTGTCAAAGGGGGAGAAATAATTATGTTTAAGTTAATTATTTTAGGGGGAGAAATATATGATAGGGGGAGAAAATTTGCATAGAGAGTTTCATGGATTAAGGGGGAGTTGCATGTTGCTAAATCATGTTTATCCTTACATGCCTTTCTTACCTTAAAATTTATATCAAATGTTTTTACCTAACTTAAACGGATTGCCACACATCAAAAAGGGAGAGATTGTTAGAGCAATCTCTTACCGTAATATGGTTTTGATGGTGTGGCAAAGGGTTTAAGTTAGTTTGATATGTTGATTTGATATGTGCGTTGAAGTCGTGCAGGACTTAGTAATTCGCACATGGAGCCTTGGCGGGTTCACCCTCACAACCTCGGTCCTTGAGTCGGTGAAGGATGACTTTGCAAGCCGCGGCGCTTGGAGCATCCGAGGGACCGCCGACGAGATGACTTGAAGTGAAGCCAAGGAAGCGGACCGGAGGCAAGAGACGCGAAGGAGCATTGCAGAGCCGCGGCGCTGATCTTTGCCAGGGGCGTGGCTGAACGAAGAGAGCTTGGCGAGACTTCGAGTGAGATGAGAGAATGAGTGAAATGTAAGTAGCTCATTAGGTGAACTTGGCCGAATGGCCGAGTGTCGAGACTTGACCGCAAGGGTTAAGGTTTACCCGATCGGAAGCTCAAACTTATGTTAAGTTACGAGACATCGGACCGATCAAGGCGCGAATGATCGTCAATAGGGTTTCGCCATGTAATCGCTCGTGGCCGATCGGGCGGGCCGATTATGGCAGCAATGATCACGAGGTCCATCACGATCGCCTAAGAGTTCCGTTGGACTACAACGGTCAGGATCCGACGTGTTCGGAGGCCGTTGTAGTGACGGCAGTCGACTGATGGCGGCCAACGGGAAGAAATCAGCCCTCTCTATAAAAAGAGAGGGTGTAAGCCTTTGAGTGGCTAATGCTTATGCTCCAAGTGATCTTCCTAGTGCCCCACAAGCTCTAAACTCTTCTTACTCGTTTTTACTCCATTCTATTTGTAAGAAGAGTGATCTTGATTGTAAAGGTTACCTCCACCTAGCTTGGTGCAAAGGAGAGATCAATATTGGATTGGCTTTGAAGGAGTGATTCACCTCGGACGAATCGGGATCGTGGATTAGCGGTGTATCCGTGAACCACGTTATATTCTTTGTTAGCGTTTTTATTTTCATTTATTGCTTGTCTTAGTTTATTGCTTCCTCTTGCGCTAACGTTTTTGTAGACGAGCAAACGAACGCGAGAATTCCAACATCCATTGGAAGAGGGCTATTCACCCCCCTCTAGCCGGCCATATCGATCACCAACACTTCACCTCTCCCGGAGGTTGATGGTTCTTCTTGACTTTGCCTGGTGTGGAAGTTCTCTCCTCCCCCTCAATCCTAGAGGTGGAGGCTTTTCCTACTTCTTCCACTTCTTCTACCGATCCGAATGTCGAACACCTCTTGACCTCCGAATCCTCACTTTCTTGCGAGGATGAGCTTTCTTTTTCGGGCTCTCTCGCTACTTGGGCCATGGATGGTTCTTCATAGAGCTTGGCCAATTTATCCCATAGCTCTTTGGCATCTTGAAATTCACCTAACCTAGACACGACATCATTAGACAATGAATTTAATATCAATTGCGTTACCTTATCGTTTCTTTTGAAAGCTTGGACTTGCTCTTCGATCCATCTCTTCTTCTTGAGGTATCCACCTTTTGAACCTCTTGGAAGTTTAAATCCCTTCACTAGGATAATCCAATCTTCAAAGTCCATCATGAAGAAGTTCTCCATCCGTGCTCTCCATTGCTCAAAACATGCTCGTCCATAAAAGGTGTATGAAATTGGCATGTTGATATCCCACCCAAAACCATCATTTGACAACTCCATCCTCTAGCACATTTGCTCCCAGTTGTTAATCCGTAGAAGAGCTCCTAGTCTGATACCAATTATAGGAACTGCAGTGAGGACTAGAGGGGGGGGGGTGGGAGGGTGAATGACGCATTTTCATTCACTTGATGGAATTCGATCATGGTTGCGTGCTTGTCTATAATACTCGTTAATATGCGCAACGGAAATAATAATAAAGCATAAATGAAATACACAAGCACACAATACAAAAGATATACGTGGTTTGGAACCTTAGGGTTCCTACTCCATGGGGCGAGCTCAACGAGCTCTAGTGATGTACACACCACTAATAAATAACACTCCTTCTCGGTGACACACCGGAGGTGAAAAAATCTCGTACAAGCGTTTACAACAATAAACAAGAAATACAAGAAAATATAAGTAAAGTATACAAATACAAGTAAAAAAAACTTTACAAATGTGCTTTTGAATGCTTGCTTGTTGATTGCCTTAGACTAGCCTTGAAGGACTGGAAAGCACCAACTATCCCCTTCAAATTGCCTAAGAAAATCGCTATGAAAATCCTCCCTGTTGAGCTCCTTTTATGCCTCCGTGTGACCTGGATTTTCTCCTGGCAATCGACTGCCAAAAGGCCCCAGTCGATTGCCAGTAGTGTCATTGTCTCAAATGGCATTCAAGTCAATCTGCGGATACACCGGGCAGATCGAAGCCCATAGCCGATCGCTTATCGACCATCGAGCATTCTATCCTCGACCAAACTAGCATCGAATGCCCTCCATAATCGCTCTACGCTATGGCTAGTCGATTGCACAATCTTTGGTAGTCGACCGCCAAGGCCTCTGTCATCGCGATAATGCGATCTACTCACGGCGATCGGTCATAATCCCAGTCGATTGTTTAGTGTTGACTCGGCTGTCAAGTATCAAAACACTTGACCAGTCGATTGCTAAACTTCAACCATGAGGTTTAACCCCAAGTATGATGCCCTCATACTTGCTAGACCACCCTTAGCCTAGACCTAAGCCTTCTAGCCACCTCTATCAGCCTCACGCATATTGAATCCCTCCAAGTCATCCATGACTTGTTCATCCATATGCTAGCCTTCAGGTGATTCCATTGAATATTATCATGCTAACGGTGTCTACGCTGCCAAGGAGCATTTGGGCTTACGCTGCCAAGACACACGCTTGGACTTTACGTCGCCAAACATTGAATTTATGCTGCCAAGACTCCACCCTTGGACTTTACGCTCCCAATATCAATCTTTGGACTTCCCAACTGCCAAGTACCCATGACTTGGACTTTTACCGCCAAGACTATGTTGGTGCAGGGGCACTAGATAATCGAACCTATATTTTGATTATAGAAAAGACACAAAGTTAAGTTTACATCGTTATCTCACGAGCGGAATCAAGTGTGCAGGAATGATAAGCTAAGCCGAAGGTCAGTGACACCCGGAGGGAACTGTGGTGGTCGGGCGACACCTAGAGGACTTTGGAGGGAGCTGAAGAAATCAGATAGAGACCAGAAGCAAAGCTTCAAAGGTAAATATTGAGGTAAGCTCATGTGAGTGAGTGTAAGTAAGATCGTGTCCTCCGTATGGGGACGTCCTTAGACGACGATCCGACTAAGACATCCCATGAAAGGTCTATGTCGAGATGGGATGGTAAGTGGTCGTCGAACTCACTTATATAAGTTTCATTTTTGAGCTAACTTTCAATGCAGCAAGAAATCCTGAGGATCAGTCGACTGTCAGCTTCCATCATTCGACTAATGCTGGCATCAGTCCACTAATGGTGCTAAACAATCGACTGTTGGTCAAAGATCAGCCTCGAAGAGAGTCAAATGTTATCCCCTTTTCCAAGGGTGATGTGGCCTCTTTTGAATGAAGCTTCATCTCAACGATTATGGTTTCTCAAGACTATAAAAGTAGAGGTTCTCCACACCATTCTCATCATTCTAAGAGCCTCCAAGTGCTTCCTGTTCGGTTTCCGGCACCGCGGCGAGTGTGTGTTCGAACATGTTTCGTAAACATGTGCACAGCGGAAGGAATAAAACAATAAATCTAATTTATTATAACACACATATCACACGCATGCATAGTACAACATGTGTAGACATAACTGTAAATTTAAATTTTGCAATAAAAGGAAACTTAAACTACGTATACCTGACGTATCACGTGTAGCGGGAACGACATCAACCGGAACGATCCTCGCTAGAATTGTCTCTATTCGTATCCACGCCGAGTATCTTCGGGATGACTTCACAAAGTCATGAGCCTCGTCTTCGTACGAGTTACTAACCTCGTGTTGAAGACGATGTGATCGAGAGAAGATCACGATCCGAATCAAAATTTGGATCTAAAATGAGTCCTCAAAAACTCGCTTCTCCGGAGAGGAATTCGTCAACCGTTTGACGAATCCTTCGTCCTCCACCTATGAGGATTGTCGGAGATCAAATCCCCGACAAGAGAGGCGCTGTCGGAGCTCCAAACGTCGTCCAAATGACGCTTTGATAAAAAGGAAACAAGCTATCCAGAAAACTGGACAGCTTTGGTGGAGACCTTGCGCCGGCCAAATAAGGAAAGCAATGTGCTCACCTTGTCGCCAGAGCCAAGGAAGATCACCGGAGCTCCTCGGGCAGCAGCTCGACGCCGGCAAGTGGAGAGGATGGCAGCAGCTGGACGCCGGTTGGAGGAACTTGGGCGGCGGCTTGGAGTTGGGCGCCGACCACTTGGAGAAGAGGGAGAGGGTGGGCGGCAACAACAAGATTAAGGCTTAACAAAAACCCTTAAGCCCTATTTTATAGAGAACAAATTCTCTTAATGGTTATCGGATCATAACCAAAATCCCGTTAACTCGCTCCATTAATTTAAGTTAAAATGAACCAAACAATGATGGTTTATTTTAAGTTAAAACGAACCGAACCAACTTTGGTTCATTCGTTTAATACAAACCAAATCCTTTGGTTTATTCTCCTCCATTGGATTAGAACCAAACCAATTTGGTTCGTCCATCATGTCTTCATAAGACACCACCCATCCACGCTTCCATTGCGACTGAAATGATTTCATGCTCGCTTCTTGTTTGGTCCAACCAAACCTAGTTTCTCTCGGTCTGAGAATCTCATTCTCAAGCTCGTTTTAAATCCTTCGGATTACGCTCGTTGTGCGTGTGACCAAATAGGTTCTCGGTTTATGTTGGTCATCTATAATTAACCATTAATTATAGAACGATCATGAGTGGCATCCAGTAGTACATTATGATCCCCAATTAATCGAAAAGATCAACGGTTGATCCAGAACTATTTCTGAAACCCTTCAGCAGCTAGAATGAATCGTACCCCATTCCCTTCACTCATCTTATACCCACTTGGTTTAGGACATGGTCTATAGTGTCAGTCCCCACTAGGCTAACTACGTCACACCTAGCCCAAGTATCATTTCCTCGTCCTACGGATTCTAGTTACTGCACATGTATCGAAGAGTACCTTACTCTAAACATGTAATGCTTTGGCCAAAGACTTTAGTAACAATCCGACGAGAGGCCATGGGTATACATCTCCTCGCAAGGAGTGGTGAATCCTTTATAGGCTATTCAAACACCTTCGATCACTTCGACTTATACCCAATCATCCCGGGTCCACATCTCCTTAGAGATGCTTGCTTAAGATGTCAAAGCATAAGTCTTCATGACCAAGATGACTTGAATATCGCAAGTCAAAGGAACATCGCACTTAAGATGCAGTAAGAACTTCATTGACATATCTATATATGCAGAGAACCATATGAAGTCTTACGGCTGGTCACTCCAATAAACTAGTTACCATAACTAGCATCCACGATTAACTCCGGACATCACAATGTCTCCAGCCAGTGAGAATCAGCTGCTTGGATACACCAAGGAGTATACCTCGTGCTAGTCTCGACAGAATTGATGGTGTCCAAATCCATCAATTCATCGACTAGGGATAATTCTGATACATCACAATTACACATGTAGAGATACTCACTAGTTGTGATCCAATCACAAATTCTCTCATGCTGTGAATCGTATCGTGGACATTCAGTAAATGAGTTTAAGATCTAATCAAATACATGAGAACATGTATACTCAAATAGTGAATCTTCATTTATCATATAAATGGTTCAAACATAAGGCGATTGTCTTAGGACATCTCTCATATATTACTAACAAACTCTCACTTGGCTTAATGCCAATCGCTACGGTATCCAATACCATAAGCTCTAACATGACCCTCAAACTTACTTTGAGGTAATGCCTTAGTCAAAGGATCCGCTAAGTTCCTTTCAGTGGGGATTTTCTCGATTTATATTTCTTTCCTATTGATGATCTCTCTGATAAGATGATAGCGGCGAAGCACATGTTTGGATCGTTGATGAGACCTTGGCTCTTTCGCCTGTGCAATTGCTCCATTATTGTCGCAGTAGACCGGTATTGCTTCAACAATGGCTAGAATCACACCAAGTTCATAAATGAACTTCTTGATCCAAACCGCTTCCTTTGCTGCTTCTGAAGCTGCAATGTATTCTGCCTCAGTGGTAGAATCCGCTACAGTGTCTTGTTTGGAACTTTTCCAACTCATTGCGCCCCCATTCAAAGTGAACACATATCCAGACTGAGACCTGAAATCATCCTTGTCTGTCTGGAAACTGACATCCGTATACCCGCGTATCACCATGTCCCCTTCTCCATATATTAGGAACACATCCTTAGTTCTTCTTAAGTACTTAAGGATCATCTTAACAACCACCCAATGATCCATTCCAGGATCAGACTGGTATCTACTCATGACACTCAGAGCATACGATACATCGGGCCTCGTACATGTTGGTGCAATCAGCCCAGGTTGACTGGAGTTTGACTCGAGTAGTACCTTGATAGTATTTTGATGATAGACAAAACTCATGACATGGAATTGTCATGGGAAAGTCCAACATGGGGTTGGCATGGAAAATCCAAGCATGGAGCTTGGTGTGGAAGTCCAAGGGGGAAGCCTTGGCATGGGAAAGTCCAAAGCATTGCGAACCCGTGCGCTTGGTATGGGAAATCCAAAGCATTACGAAGCCGTGCGCTTGGTGCTTGGTGAGAAATGCATTGCGAAGCCGTGCGCTTGGTGCATTTGGGAAGTCTTGAGAACTTGGCAAGTTCACTAGGCTCGGGTCCTTGAGTCGGTGAAGGATGGCATTGCGAAGCCGTGCGCTTGGTGCATCCGAGGGACCGCCGGACGGGGAGCGAATGGAGTGAGCCCAAAGGGAAGCATACTTCTAGGGTATGAGACGCGAAGGATGGCATTGCGAAGCCGTGCGCTTGGCGCATCCGAGGGACGTTGGCCGAGGGAAGAGAGCTTCGGTGGGGAACTCCATGAGGGATAAGGTGGACTTGGCCAAGTGGCTAAGACTGAGTGTCGGACGCTCAAACAACTTTGTGTTTGAGATTTTAGCCGACATCAGTCGACCGACATAGGTGCCAGTCGACTGCTCTAGGTTATATGGGTTTGACCAGTGTTCGACTGAACCAAGTCTGGCTGATCAGTCGACTGCCGAGGGAGGGCAGTCGACTATTGGGAGAATCAGTCGACTGCCGAGGGATGGAAGTCGACTGATGACACTGTGCACGGGCACAGAATGGAGTCGAGCTCGCCAGCACTCGACTGATGGATGATCAGTCGACTGATGTGTGATCTGTTGGAACTTAACCAACGTGGATCTGACCGTTTGTGAGACAACGGCTACGGGACCAGTCGACTGATGGTCACGATCAGTCGACTGATGGGCGCGAAAATAGCTTGATGCAGGTTATAAATGGAGCTCGAGTTGGAGGATTTCGCCAAGGATTTTGAGGTGACTTTGGAGGGGAATTGCTGTTGCATTCCAGACCTTCAAGAGCAAGCAAAAGCAAGCAATAAGAAAGCGATCAAAATAATTGTGTAAAAGTTCTCTTTTGTATTGTCTTTGTATTTCTTGTTGTATTTCATATTACTTGTTGTAATAGCTTGTGAGAGGTTTCTCCACCTCCGACGTGTAGTCGATAAAGAGTGTTGTTAGTGCTGTGCGCATAACACGAGCTCGTTGAGCTCACCCCGTGGAGTAGGAACCATTCGGTTCCGAACCACATATATGCTTGTGTATTGATTGTGCTTGTATTGTTGTTATTTCTTTTGTTATTCCGCTGCGTATATTAACGACAATTGTAGACAAGCACACAAGAACGAACGAATTACGACATCCAACGAAAGAGGGCTATTCACCCCCCTCTAGCCGGCCGTTTCGATCCCCCAACAAGTGGTATCAGAGTCGAGGTCGCTCTTCAAGGACTAATCGCCGTGAGAGCACTACAAGATGGCCGGCTACAACCTCCAACCACCAAAATTCGAAGGAGATTTACTATGGTGGAGAAGAAAAATGGAGGTATACCTAGAAACCGATTTTGATTTTATGCTAATCTTAGAAAATGGTTTCGAATTGCCTAGGGATGAAAGAAATAGACAAATTAAGAAGTCAAGGTGGACCCAAGACCAAATCAAAGACTTTGAGACAAATCACAAGGTAATCGAATTGCTTAGTGATTTGATTCCTAACAACATTTGGTCTAGGTTGGGAAATTTTAGGGATGCAAAAGAATTATGGGATAAAGTAATGAAATTCCAAGAAAATTCCCAATCGACACAAGTAGAGGAAGATGCCGTGGAAGAAAGACCATCCACTTTCGAAAATGTGGATGACTTGGTGGAGACCTCCACCTCTAGCATTGAGAGGGAGGAGAGACAATCTTCCATCCCGGAGCAAGATGATCAAGAAGCATCCACATCCGGGAGAAGTGAAGATCGGGAAGAGGCCTCCACCACCTCCCTAGGTAACTCAAGTGTTATTATTTTAAATAAAAATCACATAATATTCTTTGAGTGTAGGGAGAAAGGGCATTACAAGAGCAAATGCCCTAAATTGGCTAAGGAGAAGGCATCGACACCAAAAGTCAACCCAAAGTCAAACGATGCCAGTGTTTCCTCAATTAAGAGCAAAGAGAACATTGTGTGCTTCAAGTGCAACCAACGGGGACACTATCGAAACCAATGCCCTAGGGGGAGGAAGAAAGGGCAAGAAGGCGCAACTCATGTAGGGGGAGCTCCTAAAGCTAACCCTAAGGTACATTTAGTTAATGTACCTTTAATTCCTAAAGTCAAAAAGCATGCTAAGAATTACTTTAGTTCTCTTGCCATTATAAATGAAAAACATGCTAAGAGAAATAATAAGGTTTATTGCTTAGGTGCCAAGCATGTTCATATGACTAAAGACAAACCTAGGACTCATAATTCTAGAAATATCTTGCCTAGGGAGTCAATTAGGAGAGTAGAAGAAAATTTGGGTATTAATCTTAAAAAGTCTAGGCACATGCCTAAGAAGAAGAGACCTTCCCAAAAACCTAATGAAAATTCAAAAATGGGAAAATTAGAGCTAGAGAACCAAGTCTTGAGCTCAAGACTTGAGAGAATGGAGAAAACCCTTAGAATCATAGAAAATTCAATTCTAGGGTCAAATGCCCAAAAGTCAAGACCTAAGGTTCAAAAACGGTCTAAGGGCAAGGAAGGTTTGGGTCACAAACATAAGCCCAAGAAGACTTATCATAATGTTCCATTTAATTATGGAACTATTTCTAGGTCTAGGAAAACCAAGGTTAATAGGGAAGTCATCCCTAAGACTAGTCATGGTGTGTGCTTAGTGGCTAAGGACCTAAGGAAAACCAAGAAGGCCACTAAGAAAGTCATTAGGGGAGTTACCTCTAGAGTTGACCTAGGAAAGACCCAAAAGACTATGGCTTCAAAGCCAAAAAGGGTCATTAGGAAGGTATCTAGGGAAGTTATCCCTAGGGAATACCTTGTTAACCCAAGGAGCTTCAATAGGTATTGGGTTCCTAAAAGCGTGATTGATTCACGCTAGATGGGTTAGGGTATGTCAACCCTAAATGGATGGGTAGTTAACCTAACCATAGTAGAGTTGACACATTAGGATGTGCCAATGTGTTTGAGAAGTTTAGAATGATTTAAATTGGCACAATTAGGTCATAGAGGTCATGGTGTGCTATTTTGGGTTTTTGGCACACTAGGGAAATGAATGGTTTAAGGCAAAGTGAATTTAATCCCTAGAAATGGCAAATTGATTTTAACACTTAGGTATTTTATACCTTAGTATATTTTTCTTGCCATGCTTTATTTGCCTTGCCATGTCATGACATCATTTTCATTTGTATCTCTAAATATGTCATGATCATGTTTATATTTATGTTTAGATGTCATGAATGCCTAGATCTCATTTACATGCCATGACATCATGATATTGACATATGCTTTTACTTATATCATATCTATGCCATAATCATCATCATGCATAAATTAAAATGAAATTAAGAACTATGGCATGATTTGATGGGAATCAAATAATATTGCCTAGAAATATGCATGAGACCATTTAAAGAACAAAAACCCACATCTCACTAGATTAATTGCCTTGAATGTGTTTTTACACATCTAGATATAAGTGAGATGTTTAAGGAAAAGAAATTAAAGGTTTTGAAATCATTTTGAAAACATTTTGAAAAACCTTGGTGAAGCCTATCTTTTGATAGCTATCACCATTGAATGGGATGATACAAAGATGACTCTTTATTGAAGCTTTTCTTAAATTTTGAACTTTGTATCAATCTCCTAATTTAATGGGTAAAATAAATTTCCAATATTTTTCACCCATAGTGTTTAGGATAAGTATTATACGTATGCATTTTCAAGATTTTTAAAATTACGTATATTTACTTATGGATTTCAAAAATCCATTTGAAAAGCTGAAGAATCACGATTATCGATCGTAATGACAATGATCGACTGATGGTAAGTCCAGTCGACTGGTATCTGACGGAGTCGACTGGCACAGGCTAATTTCAGGTAAACTTGATAGTTAGGCCCATGTTTAGCCATGTTTTGCTCCCCTAACCACTCCTAACCCTAGGATATGCTTGAGAGAGCATTAGAAAGGGTGGAAATCTATTGGACATGGATTAGGAGTTGGGTTGAGGGTGAGTATCAATTTTAAGGTGGAAGAGAGTTCATTGTTGAACTTTGCCTTAATTTTGATTTGGTTAATGTTCCTATTGGCTTAGGGACTCTCCAAGGACATTGTTGGTGCAATGGTCAAGGGGGAGCAAGCCTCTAGGGGGAGGTATCCATCTTGGGAAGATGGATGTGTATTTCCTCATGGGAGGAAAATTGGGTTGCCTCTCTTTAAGTGATATGGGATCACTAGAAAGATTGTAGGCATGTGTTCCTCCAAGGGAGAGATTGTAAGATCTCATTGGGATATGAGACATTCATACCCTTGGGGAGGACCTTTTTGATGTAATGTCAAAAAGGGAGAAAAGTTACCAAGTTACCAATTAGGGTTCATTGGAATTCTCATTGGGATATGAGAATTGCCAATCTGGGAGAATTGGTAGACTTGAGATGGTAGTTTTGTCAATCATCAAAAAGGGGGAGATTGTTGGTGCAATCGGCCTAGGTTGACTCGAGTTTGACTCGAGCAGTACCTTGATAGTATTTTGATGATAAACAAAACTCATGACATGGGATTGTCATGGGAAAGTCCAACATGGGGTTGGCATGGAAAATCCAAGCATGGAGCTTGGTGTGGAAGTCCAAGGGGGAAGCCTTGGCATGGGAAAGTCCAAAGCATTGCGAAGTCGTGCGCTTGGTGCTTGGCATGGGAAATCCAAAGCATTGCGAAGCCGTGCGCTTGGTGGTTGGTGAGAAATGCATTGCGAAGCCGTGCGCTTGGTGCATTTGGGAAGTCTTGAGAATTTGGCAAGTTCACTAGGCTCGGGTCCTTGAGTCGGTGAAGGATGACATTGCAAAGCTGTGCGCTTGGTGCATTCGAGGGACCGCCGGACGGGGAGCGAATGGAGTGAGCCCAAAGGGAAGCATACTTCTAGGGCATGAGACGCGAAGGATGACGTTGCGAAGCCGTGTGCTTGGCGCATCCGAGGGACGTAGGCCGAGGGAAGAGAGCTTCGGTGGGGAACTCCATGAGGGATAAGGTGGACTTGGCCAAGTGGCTAAGACTGAGTGTCGGACGCTCAAACAACTTTGTGTTTGAGGTTTTAGCCGACATCGGTCGACTGACATAGGTGCCAGTCGACTGCTCTAGGTCGTATGGGTTCGACCAGTGTTCGACTGAACCAAGTCTGGCTAATCAGTCGACTGCCGAGGGAGGGCAATCGACTGTTGGGAGAATCAGTCGACTGTCGAGGGATGGAAGTCGACTGATGACACTGTGCAAGGGCACAGAATGGAGTCGAGCTTGCCAGCACTCGACTAATGGATGATCAGTCGACTGATGGGTGCCATCAGTCGACTGATGTGTGATCTGTTGGAACTTAACCAACGTGGATCTGGCCGTTGTGAGACAACGGCTACGGGACCAGTCAACTGATGGGCACAAAAATAGCTTGATGCAGGTTATAAATGGAGCTCGAGTTGGAGGATTTCGCCAAGGCTTTTGAGGTGACTTTGGAGGGGAATTTCTGTTGCATTCCAGACCTTCAAGAGCAAGCAAAAGCAAACAACAAGAAAGCGATCAAAACAATTATGTAAAAGTTCTCTTTTGTATTGTCTTTGTATTTCTTGTTGTATTTCATATTACTTGTTGTAATAGCTTGTGAGAGGTTTCTCCACCTCCGACGTGTAGTCGATAAGGAGTGTTGTTAGTGTCGTCCGCATAACATGAGCTCGTTGAGCTCACCCCGTGGAGTAGGAACCATTCGGTTCCGAACCACGTATATGCTTGTGTATTGATTGTGCTTGTATTGTTGTTATTTCTTTTGTTATTCCGCTGCGTATATTAACGACAATTGTAGACAAGCACACGAGAACGAACAAATTATGACATCCAACGAAAGAGGGCTATTCACCCCCTCTAGCCGGCCGTTTCATTCCCCCAACAGTACATAACATAGAATACATGATAGATCCTATAGCGGATGCATAGGGAATCTTACTCATGCAAATCCTCTCGTCTTTTCTGTGCGGACACATAGACTTCGAAAGGTGTATCCCATGCCTGATGGGTAGGAAACCTTTCTTGGATTTCGACATGCTAAACCTCTTTAGCACTCGGTCTATATATGTAGACTGCGAAAGACCAAGCAACCGTTTCGATCTATCTCTATAGATCTTAATCCCGAGGATGTAGGTTGCTTCTCCCAGGTCTTTCATGGAGAATGTCTTGGATAATCAAATCTTAACTGACTATAAGATTGAAACATCGCCTCCTATAAGTAATATGTCATCGACATACAATACTAGGAACACGACTGCACTCCCACTAACCTTCTTGTACACACAAGGTTCGTCTGGATTTTGTGAGAAATCAAACTTTTTGATTGTCTCATCAAAATGGATATTCCAGCTCCTAGATGCTTGTTTTAATCCATATATGAACCGTCGCAATTTGCATACCTTGGTTTTATCAATCGATGTGAAACCCTCAGCTTGTATCATATACACGTCCTCGAGCAGGTTTCCATTAAGGAAAGCTGTTTTCACATCCATCTGCCATATCTCATAATTATAATGAGCCGCTATGGCCAAGAGTATCCGAATGGATTTAAGCATAGCTACAAGTGAATAGGTTTCGTGATAATCAACACCTTGTTTTTGACGATATCCTTTCGCCACTAATCTAGCCTTATAGGTAATCACATTACCATCCATGTTGGTTTTCTTCTTGAAAACCCACTTGCACCCTATAGGCTTGATGCCTTCAGGTGGGTCAACCAAGTTCCAAACTTGGTTTTCATACATGGAATCCATTTCTGACTTCATGGCATCAAGCCACTTATCCCTTTCTGAACTTGTCAGCACTTCTTCATAACTGGTAGGCTCCTCATCATCAATGAGTAACACATCGTTTTAGCCACTTACGAGAAATCCATATCTCTCAGGAATGTTGCGTGTTCTACCAGATCTACAAAGATGTGGTGTTACAATAGGTCCATCCGATTGCTCATCACTATGAGTTATCGGCTGTTGTGCTTCACCAGGTATCTCATCAATGTCTATTTGAGTCTCTCGAGCCTCCTCAAGCTCGACGACACTCCCACTGTTTTCTTGCAAGAGAAACTCTTTCTCTAGAAACACAGCATGCCTTGAAACAAACACCTTTTGTTCCACAGAATGACAGAATTGGTAACCCCTTGTTTCCTTAGGGTATCCAATAAATAGACATTTATCAGACTTAGTATCCAATTTGTCTGATACAGTCCGCTTCACATAAGCAGGACAACCCCATATCTTCAAGTAAGATACATTATGTTTCTTACTATTCCATATCTCATATGGAGTAGTGGAGACTACCTTGGTTGACATTCTGTTTAACAAGTAAACAGCTGTCTGAAGTGCATAACCCCAAAAGGACTTGGGAAGATTTGCATGATTCATCATTGACCTGACCATGTCCAACAAGGTCTGGTTATGCCTCTCAGATACACCATTATGCTGTGGTGTATATGGCGGAGTCCATTGAGACAATATACCATTGTCTCTTAGATAATCAAGAAGCTCTTGACTTAAGTATTTACCACCTCGATCCGATCGAAGTATTTTAATACTCTTGTCATGTTTTTTCTCTACTTCATTTCTGAATTCTTTGAACCTTTCAAAGGCTTCAGGATTGTGTTTCATCAAGAACACATACCCAAACCGTGAGTGATCATCGGTGAAGGTAATGAAGTAGTTATAGCCTCCGAAAGCTTGAGTTGACATAGGTCCACATACATCAGTATGTATTAGACCTAGCAACTCTCCCACTCGTTCACCTTTTCCTGTAAAAAGTAACTTAGTCATCTTGCCTTTCAAGCATGATTCGCATGTATCGTATGAATCCAATTCAAACGATTCCAGAATTCCACATCGATGTAATTCGGACATGCGTTTCTTGCTTGCATGGCCAAGACGACAATGCCACATGTAGGAGTCTAATTGATTATCCTTTCAAGCACGCTTGTTGCTCGCTTTGATATTGAAAATGTCACTGGATACGTCCAACGTATAAATACCATTGCTTAAAGTTCCAGTCCCATAAAGAATGTCATTCAAAGTTATGTAACAACAATTGTTACTAAAAGTTAAATGATACCCATTTCTATTTAAACAAGAAATATAAATGATGTTCTTTATCAACGAAGGAACATAAAAGCAATTATCCAGTTCTAAGACAAGTCCTGTAGGAAGTTTCAATAAATACGTTCCGATGGCGAGTGCAGCAACCTTTGCTCCATTCCCAACACGTAAATTTGACTCTCCCTTGACGAGTCTTCTTCTATTCCTTAGCCCATATATGTCATTACATATATGTGAGCCACACCCAGTATCCAATACCCAAGTGTCTGAGGAAATAGAATGACAATCAATAATGAATATATCTGAAGAAGATGGGGCATCTGATGCCTTATTCTTCTTTACGGACTCAAGATAAATCTTGCAGTTTCTTCGCCAATGACCCTCCTTGCCATAATGATGGCAAGTGCCCTTTTGAGCTATTTCTGCTTTTTTCTTCTTCCCCTTCTACTATTCCTTTGACTTCCTCTTAGAACCTTTCTTCGAGGAATCAACTAATAGCACCGTCCCCTGCTCATGCTTCTCAGAAGGCTCCACAGTCTTCAGCATGTTGAGCAGTACCACATATGAACCCTCTTGCATCTTAGAGGTGAAGAGGAGCTTGGAGACTTCGAACCTTTCGAATCTCACTTACTCATCAAACAACTCATAAAGATGAAAGACTAAGGTATGAGCATCCATATGCTCATGCTGCTTCCACAGCTCGGGTACCATCGCGGCTAGCATTATGCAACTCACTAGTTCAGAATCAATCATATGTTTCTGATAGGCCAACAATTTGTCCGAAGTTGCATCGTCACTAGGACAGACGGGAAGAGGCATTTCGATGACATTCGTAAGTTTTTCCGCCTTGAGAACAATTCTCAAGCTTCTAAGCCAGTCCAAGAAGATCGGCCCAGTCAATTTATTCGAATCCAAAATGGAACACAAATTCAAAGACATCATGATCAATAGATTAACTTAGAAATACAAATCGAGCATATATGAGAAAATGATTTTAGAATGCATCAATATATATTCATAAATCCCATTCATTTTTTGAATTTCAAAAAAATACCAAAATCACTTCGGGAGATCGTAGGTCCATCTCCGAATGGGCTGATATCCAACATAGATATGAACGACCTTGGAGATAGTCCAACAAGTCATTCATAACTACGATGATAGGTTTCAAATATACCGATTGCATATCACATATATGCAACTATCACAATGTGCTATCAACTTATTGAATGTTCACACATACATCGGGTTGTTAACTCATTAACAAGTATGCATCATATGCATACCACCCAACTTCACCTCCCTTCACATCGACCTTGGAGAGAGTCTAACAAGTCGATGCTCCAGGTTAAAGCCAACCCATTAATCGAGAAATAGTTTTAATATGGTTAGAGCGCATTCAATCAATTAGCCTGGCTTGGAGAGAGTCCAACAACCAAAGCTAACGATTGACCTCTGACTCTTACCATATTAGTATTAAACTATTCTATGGTTTGAACATGTTCGGGTTCGAGCCGGGCTTGGAGAGAGTCCAACAACCCAAACAAGAAACGGAACTCTAGTTCTAACCATATTAATGGAAGGTGTAGGCTTTAATATTGTGTAAGAGTTTTTATGTCTCATCCTCTTTGCATGCAAATAACTATTATCTATATGACATGACATACATGACATACATCTACATGTCACGACACGCATGACATAATGATATGCATCTAATATAATTACATGACATACAATTATGTCATGTATAATATTTCCTTATATGTCATAACTATTTATGGAAATAAAATATGTTTAAGATTTGATTCTCCAAATCAAATCATGATTAAATTAGGAAACAAATTTCAAATCTAATCACATATTTTATTTGTGGAAAGAGTTGATTAAGGAAAGTCAATTTAGGAAACCAATTTCCTAAATCATCAAAACTACTTTATGGAAATAAAATATTTTAAGATTTGATTTCCCAAATCAAATCATGATTAAATTAGGAAATAAATTTCCAAATCTAATCAAATATTTTATTTATGGAAAATATCAATTTCCATAAATACTTTCAACTTTCCAAAAATAGAAGATTTCCATAAATACTTCTAGACTTTCCAAAATTAAAAATTTCTATAAATACTTCTAACTTTCCAAAAGTAGAAAATTTCCAGAAATATCATTATGACTATCGCAAAATAATTTTACAATTATGTCAAAACACAACCTGGGCTATGATACCACTGTTGGGTTTTCGGCACTGGAGCGAGTGTGTGTTCGAACATGTTTCGTAAACATGTGCACAGCGGAAGGAATAAAATAATAAATCTAATTTATTACAACACACACATCACACGCATGCATAGTACAACATGTGTAGACATAACCGTAAATTTAAATTTTTCAATAAAAGGAAACTTAAACTACGTATACCTGACGTATCACATGTAGCGGGAACGACATCAACCAGAACGATCCTCGCTAGAATCGTCTCTATCCGTATCCACGACGAGTATCTTCGGGATGACTTCACAAAGTCACGAGCCTCGTCTTCATACGGGTTACTAGCCTCGTGTTGAAGACGATGTGATCGAGAGAAGATCACGATCCGAATCAAAATTCGGATCCAAAACGAGTCCTCAAAAACTCGCTTCTCCGGAGAGGAATTCGTCAACCGTTTGACGAATCCTTCGTCCTCCACCTATGAGGATTGCCGAAGATCGAATCCCCGACAAGGGAGGCGCTGTCGGAGCTCCAAACGTCGTCCAAACGACGCTCCGACAGGAAGGAAACAAGCTGTCCAGAAAACTGGACAGCTTTGGTGGAGACCTTGCGCCAGCCAAATAAGTAAAGCAATATGCTCACCTTGTCGCTGGAGCCAAGGAAGATCACCGGAGCTCCTCGGGCAGCAGCTCGACGCTGGCAAGTGGAGAGGACGGCAGCAGCTGGATGCCGGTTGGAAGAGCTTGGGCGGCGGCTTGGAGTTGGGCGCCGACCACTTGGAGAAGAGGGAGAGGGTGGGTGGCAACAACAAGATTAGGGCTTAACAAAAACCCTTAAGCCCTATTTTATAAAGAACAAATTCTCTTAATGGTTATCGGATCATAACCAAAATCCCGTTAACCCGCTCCATTAATTTAAGTTAAAATGAACCAAACCATGATGGTTTATTTTAAGTTAAAACGAACCGAACCAACTTTGGTTCATTCGTTTAATTTAAATCAAACCCTTTGGTTTATTCTCCTCCATTGGATTAGAACCAAACCAATTTGGTTCTTCCATCATGTCTTCATAAGACACCGCCCATCCATGCTTCCATTGTACTGAAATGATTTTATGCTCGCTTCTTGTTTGGTCCAACCAAACCTAGTTTCTCTCGGTCTGAGAATCTCATTCTCAAGCTCGTTTTAAATCCTTCGGATTACGCTTGTTGTGTGTGTAACCAAATAGGTTCTCGGTTTATGTTGGCCATCTATAATTAACCATTAATTATAGAATGATCATGAGTGGCACCTAGTAGTAGATCATGATCCCCAATTAACCAAAAAGATCAACGGTTGATCCAGAACTATTTCTGAAACCCTTCAGCAGCTCGAATGAATCGTGCCCCATTCCCTTCACTCATCTTATACCCACTTGGTTCAGGACATGGTCTATAGTGTCAGTCCCCACTAGGCTGACTACGTCACACCTAGCCCAAGTATCATTTCCTCGTCCTACGAATTCTAGTTACTGCACGTGTATCGAAGAGTACCTTACTCTAAACATGTAATGCTTTGGCCAAAGACTTTAGTAACAATTCGATGAGAGGCCATGAGTATACATCTCCTCGCAAGGAGTGGTGAATCCTTTATAGGCTATTCAAACACCTTCGATCACTTCGACTTATACCCAATCATCCCGGGTCCACATCTCCTTGGAGATGCTTGCTTAAGATGTCAAAGCATAAGTCTTCATGACCAAGATGACTTGAATATCACAAGTCAAAGGAACATCGCACTTAAGCTGCAGTAAGAACTTCATTGACATATCTATATATGCAGAGAACCATATGAAGTCTTACGACAGGTCACTCCAATGAACTAGTTATCATAACTAGCATCCACGATTAACTCCGGACATCACAATGTCTCCAGCCAGTGAGAATCAGCTGCTTGGATACACCAAGGAGTATACCTCGTGCTAGTCTCGACAGAATTGATGGTGTCCAAATCCATCAATTCATCGACTAGGGATAATTCTGATACATCACAATTACACATGTAGAGATACTCACTAGTTGTGATCCAATCACAAATTCTCTCATGCTGTGAATCGTATCGTGGATATTCAGTAAATGAGTTTAAGATCTAATCAAATACATGAGAACATGTATACTCAAATAGTGAATCTTTATTTATCATATAAATGGTTCAAACATAAGACGATTGCCTTAGGACATCTCTCATATATTACTAACACTTCCGATATGCTGCGACTCTCCGACACTCCTACGACAATGAAGCGCTGCCGAAACAACGACGATAAGAGCTCAATCTTCTCATCTATAAGTCATCGGTAAAAGTCTTCTTAGAGTTAAATCATTCCTTGTAATTCTTGGTTTTATTATCGTGCTTTTATCGTAACGAGGAGAGGGGGAGTATCCCTCTTTCTCAATCTTTTTCGTGCTTTTGTAATTGTTTACTTCTACCTCCAACGAGGAGGAGTACTTTACTGATTTGCCCGCTGTATGTGATCTAGGACCACTAGGGCCTTGGATTAGCTGCCGAAAGGCTGTGAACCAAGTAAAAAATGATTTACGTACTTTACATTCCACTGCATTTTACTCTTATCGCTTATCAAATCGACGAACGAATGAAGAATTTGTTTTGCGCTATTCACCCCCCTCTAACGCTCATATCGATCCAACAAGTGGTATCAGAGCTTGTGATGCTACGATTTGGTGAAACCACTAATCTAGTAATTTTTATAGTTTTTTTTGTTTTTTTTGGTTTTACGACCTTTTCATTTCGTTTGATTTTGTTCTCCCGAACTACTAATCCAAGATGAAAAGTCTTGGTACATTTGGTTATTTTTGTTTTTACGAGGTATTTTTTTTTGTCTAAATGGCCCATCTCGAAGGGTTTAGCACCGTCTGACCTCCATTTTACAATGGAGACAACTTCCGTTACTTGAAGGGTCGGATGGAGTGCTTCTTAAAGACACAAATCGAGATGTGGATCGTAATCCAAATCGAATTCATGCTTTCTACTAATGAAGGAGGTGAATCATTGGATTACGATCAATGGATGAACACCACGAAAAGACAAGTGGAAGCTAACGCCAAGGTGACCCAAATCCTTAAATGTTGCTTGTCCAAAGAGGAGCTAAACCACGTCGACCCCTTCATTAGTGTGAAGGACCTTTGGAACAAGCTCGTAGAGCTACATGAAGGAACAGACGATGCGAAGGTGTGTAAATGTGGCTTACTTTTCAATAAGTTGTATAACCTTAAGATGTAGGAACATGAGACGGCGACACAACTACACTCCCGTATTCAAGACATTGTCAACAACCTGCACTCCATCGGACAAAAGGTCGAAACCCGAGATCTTATAAGGTACGCTTTAAATATTTTTCCTAGGACTACCTTGTGAGCATCCATGATTGATGCCTACAAGGTTTATAAGGACCTCTCTAAAATTAGACTAGATGAATTATTTTCAGAATTCAAACTTTATGAACAAACTAATGTGGTCTGGGCCGAGAAAGGAGTTACCTTACTTACAAGCCAAAGAAGAAAAGGAAAGAGCAAGCCACCTCCCGAGCAAGAAGATGAATCCGAACCCGAAGGTGAATCTGAGTCTGAATCCGAAGAGGAGGATGAGATAGTGAACATGGTGCGGAGGATTGTTCAAAAAGAAAGAGAGCTATCAAAGAACAAAAAAAGGGCGCAATTCAAATCAAAGCAAAAGGGAGCAAAGAAAGTCTTTCGTGTAACTTGGGACAACGAAGAAGAAGGCGTCGGCAGAGCATACATGGAAAGACCAGAAGAGTCTGAGTCAAAGTCTGGAGCCGAGTACGAATCCAACTACAACTTCGACTTCGACCCCGAAGACTACTTCGAGAAGAGACTCAAAGCCGGGCTGAAAGAGAAAGTCAAGGTTAGCCATTCTTTAATTAGTACGATTTATCATACAATTAAAATGCTAACTAGGAAACTAGCTAAGTCCGAGTCTAGGGTCGAGTCCTTGCATGAGGAGGATGAAACCCTCAAGCAAGAGGCCACCCTAACCTCTTCGACTAGTCAAGTTCAAGAGGAGGACTCAACTCGAGTTGAAAAACTCGAAGGTGAGAACTGACTATTGAAAGGACAAGTCCAAGAGCTCGAGGCTTGGTTGGATAAGTTCTCGACGAGATCCAAGAATCTTAACCGACTTCTTGGAACTCAGAGAACCGTGTACAATAGAGCCAGACTCAGGTTTAGTCCAAAGACTACGACTAGATCATATATGTCTATCGTAAATCGTAGTCATTAACGAGTCCAAGCTTGGGTCCCCAAGACTTTCTTAAATTCACATATAAGGACCAATAGGTATTTGATTCCCCAAGATCAAGTTCATTACTTGAATAGATCATATTGGTTCAATGATCCACGGGGAGCTAATACCAAAATAGTATACCCGATAACTTAGCATGATCAAACTTTTATTTTACTTTTTAGAATGACTAGATAGGATAAGTAGTTAGTCAACTCTTAATAACATAGTATCAGGATGCGGCGAGATGATAGTACGTTAGGGAAACAAAGTCTCATGTATTTGAGCTAGATAAGATGTATCTAATTTGGTGCACTTGACTTAGTGGAACTAGCTGAAGCTACCTTGCCGTATCCTAAAATAGTTAGACTAGGAAGTAGTCTTAAGTGACTCAAGTTATCATTTTCCTGAACTTGACTTTGTTTAAGGAAGTGGTCATTGTTTCGATCAAAGAAGGCCCCTGTGCCTCTCCACAACCTGGAAGCCAATTTCTCGAAAAGGTTACTTGATGAGATTAGGGTTAAATCCGAATCTAATCCAAGGTTGACTAGCTTTAATTAAGTTCAAATCATCTCACAAAACATATAAGGCGAACATATCCTGAGACACATAGAATGAGTGAGATGATTAAGAAATAATTATAATATACATAACTTTTTTCAAAAGCCATCTATTTTTTAACTATTGCGCTTAAAACGAATAATTATAATCGGCCAATATTAACTATAAAACTCTCTAGGTCAAAGTTTAGCACCACCTAACTCTCTTATACCTCATATACTTGACTAAGGGGGAGAGCAAACTAACCCCAAGGGTTATAAATCTTTAAAGTTATTCTTGAAAATTAACTTATAAGTATTTTGAAAATCAAAGCTAAGTATCAAAAACTTATTATTGGTGCAGAGGGATATACCTCGAACCAATTTACTTAACCAATTCGAGACGCATGCTTGGACTCATACTCACTTTTTTATGCATGCTATAATATTATGCATTTTAAGACCCCTTATTTTTTATAAATCCCTGACCTTATTTTTGATTCATGACAAAAGGGAGAGAAGAGCGTAAGAAAGGGGGAGTACCATAAAATTTAAATTTAAAAAACTAAAGTATTTCTTTCAAAACTCACCTAGGTTAAGGGGGAGTTCTTTTAAGTGAGTTTATCATTTACTTTACTTATTTTCATGCTTTAAATTTCCCTTAACTTTGTGTTGGTTTGCCATAGATAAAAAATGGGGAGATTGTTAGTGCAGGGGCACCAAATAATCGAACCTGTCTTTTGATTATAACAAAGACACAAAGTTAAATTTACATTGTTATCTCATGAGCAGAATCAAGTGTGCAGGAATGCTAAGCTAAGCCGAAGGTCAGTGACACCCGGAGGGAACCGTGGTGGTCGCGTGACACCTGGAGGACTTCGGAGGGAAATGAAAAAATCAGGTGGAGACCAAAAGCAAAGCTTCGAAGGTAAAGGTTGAGGTAAGCTCGTGTGAGTGAGTGTAAGTAAGGTCGTGTCCTCTGTATGGGGACATCCTTAGGCGACGATCCTACTAAGACATCCCATGGAAGGTCTATGTCGAGATCGAATGGTAAGTGGTCATTGAACTCACTTATATATGTTTCATTTGTTAGTAATATATGAGAGGTATCCTAAAGCAATCGCCTTATGGTTGTACCATTTATTTGATAAATGAAGATTCACTATTTGAGTATACATGTTTTCATGTATTTGATAGGATCTTAAACTCATTTACTGAATGTTCGCAATACCATTCACAACATGAGAGAATTTATGATTGGATCACAACTAGTGAGTATCTTTACATGTGTAATTGTGATGTATTGGAATTATCCCTAGTCGATGAATTGATGGATTCGGACGTCATCGATTCTGTTGAGACTAGCACAAGATATACTCTTTAGTTTATCCAAGCAGCTGTTTCTCACTGGCTGATGACATTGGGATGTCCGGAGTTGATCGTGGATGCTAGTTATGGTAAGTAGTTCATTCGAGTGACTAGCTGTAAGACTTCATATGGTTCTCTACATATATGGATATATTAATGAAGTTCTTACTACAACTTAAGTGCGATGTTTGTTCGACTTGCGGTATTCAAGTCATCTTGGTCATGAAGACTTATGCTTTGACATCTTAAGCAAGCATCTCCGAGGAGATGTGGACCCGGGATGATTGGGTATAAGTCGAAGTTGTAACGCCTGTAAAATTCTTAGCAAATTTTACAAGAATTTTTGGCTTGATGATCATGGGCTTTATGTGGGCCTTTTCAAAAATAAAAGAAAATAAGCCAAAAAGGGGTGCAAGGCCTAGGAATTGAACCCCCAAACCTCTAGAGATAGCCAAGCCTTATAGATGCACCCACTAACCAGAAGCCCAATAGGATTATATGATTAAGGAAGAGTGGAAACTATAGATAAGTAGGACTAAGGGTAAATGAAGAGGCATAGAAAAGAAAAGAGGAACTTCTCTTCCTCCCCTTTATAAAGAAGAGGGAAGATTGAATTTGGTCACTTCCTCTCTTCTTTCCTTCTTCTCACCGAAATCCTAGAGCTCTCCCTCTCCCTTCCACCCCTTGGCCGAACCTCATCCAAGCAAGAGAAGGCTAGGTGTTGGTCTTCCTTAGGTCATCTTCCCCACCCAAAGCAAAGCGAAGGATGTAAGTATCCCTCACCTGCATACGAGTAGTTTCGATTGAATGTTTGAACAACCTATATGTTAGATCCGGCCAAGCATGTTTTGGTTTATCAATGAAGTGGTAATCTATGTTTGTAATCTATGTTAGGAAGTATATGATGATGCTAAGATGGGAAAAGAGGTTTGGTTAAAAAGCTAGCCCTAATGGCCACCAAGACCTATTCGGCCAAGCTAGGATTGGGGTTTTACATGAAGTTACATGCTATGTTTTATTCACTATATGATGTAGTTAAGATTTAAAAATGGATTAGGACCAAAAGCTAACCCTAGTTGAGCCCTTATGTGTTTCGGCCACCCTAGGGAATTAGGGTTAGGGTTGCATGAAAATGTACCTAATGATGCTATGCTAGGTTATAAGGCTCATGAATGAATGTTGGGTAACAAGAACCCTAGTTGAGCCCCTTATGTGTTTCGGCCACCCTAGGGAATTAGGGTTAGGGTTGCATGAAAATGTCCCTAATAATGCTATGCTAGGTTATAATGCTCATGAATGAATGTTGGGTGAGAAGAACCCTTAGAAGCAGGCCATTCGCCACCCTTGGTTGTTTCTTTTCTTTGTGTGTTTCAATGAAGTTTACACCATGAAGTGTATGCATATGTATGTTAATTGAATTAGTTAAAAGTCTAATCCCTAAAAAGCCTATAAGGGCCATTTGGCCACCCTTGGTTATTATGTTCAATGAAGTTTCATACCATGATTGGTATGCATATAATGTTGTTTAGTATGTAGATAAATTTAGGTTAAAGATTAACCCTAAAAACCCTACATGGACCATTCAACCTATGTTTTGGGGAATAGATGAAGTTTAATTCAAACTCTATGTGCTTATGAAGTTGTAGCCATGCTAAATGAATTAGGTTCACATGTGCCTTGTGTTTGAGTGAATTCATGATGACTTGTGGTCTTAAATAATGCTGCTTATGAAGTTGTAGCCATGCTAAATGAATTAGGTTTACATGTGCTTTGTGTTTGAGTGAATTTATGATGACATGTGATCTTAAATAATGCTAGGTGAAGATACCATGCCTTAGTTAGTATTTACTTACTCTTGATGCCATGTCTCATGCCATGCCTTTGTGTATGTGATATCTAATATTACGAAATGGAATACGATAAGACTATGGAATGAAACAAAAGGATATGTTCACAAAAATGAATATGATATGATGATGAAAGAAGTATGATATGTTATGAAATGAAGTATGCTATGTTATGAAATGAAAGAAGATATGTTCATGAAATGAAGCATGATGTGTTATGAAATGAAGTATGCTATGCTATGTTTGTCAAGAAATGAAATAAGCTATGTTATATATTAAGCATATAAGTATTTTACCTTCTGCATGGCTTGTACCAAGACCTTAACAAGGTCCAAGAAGGGATGGGCTCCTAAGATGCCCTAGGTCGATGGAATAAGACTCGGGCCTAGGATGAGCTTCTATGTATGATTGCCCCTAGGTCGATGGAATAAGACTCGGGCCTAGTACGGGATGGGCTCCAAGATGCCTTAGGTCGATGGAGTAAGACTCGGGCCTAGGATGGGCTTCTACGCTATGACGATTGCCCCTAGGTCGATGGAATAAGACTCGGGCCTAGAAACCTATTAGGTTCGAGACTTGCTACCTCGGGCCTATTTAGGGATGCGCGCTATGATAATGAAGAAGTGGTACAATGCCGGGCCCAAATATGTTGAGATTTATATTTACGTACCTAACATATATGTTTTCAAAAGCATTCTGCATATGTTTACATGTTATGTTTGATGATATGCCATATGTTTACATGTTATGTTTGATGATATGCCATGATGTTTACATGTTATGTTTGATGATATGCCATGATGTTTACATGTTTGTTTGATGATATGCCATGATGTTTACATGTTATGTTTGATGATATGCATATGTTTACATGTTATGTTTGATGATATGCCATATGTTTACATGTTATGTTTGATGATATGCCATATGTTTACATGTTATGTTTGATGATATGCCATATGTTTACATGTTATGTTTGATGATATGCCATGATGTTTACATGTTATGTTTGATGATATGCCATGATGTTTACATGTTTGTTTGATGATATGCCATGATGTTTACATGTTATGTTTGATGATATGCATATGTTTACATGTTATGTTTGATGATATGCCATATGTTTACATGTTATGTTTGATGATATGCCATATGTTTACATGTTATGTTTGATGATATGCCATATGTTTACATGTTATGTTTGATGATATGCCATGATGTTTACATGTTATGTTTGATGATATGCCATATGTTTACATGTTATGTTTGATGATATGCCATGATGTTTACATGTTATGTTTGATGATATGCATATGTTTACATGTTATGTTTGATGATATGCCATATGTTTACATGTTATGTTTGATGATATGCCATGATGTTTACATGTTATGTTTGATGATATGCCATGATGTTTACATGTTTGTTTGATGATATGCCATGATGTTTACACGTTATGTTTGATGATATGCCATGATGTTTACATGTTATGTTTGATGATATGCCATATGTTTACATGTTATGTTTGATGATATGCATATGTTTACATGTTATGTTTGATGATATGCCATATGTTTACATGTTATGTTTGATGATATGCCATATGTTTACATGTTATGTTTGATGATATGCCATGATGTTTACATGTTATGTTTGATGATATGTCATGATGTTTACATGTTATGTTTGATGATATGCATATGTTTACATGTTATGTTTGATGATATGCCATATGTTTACATGTTATGTTGATGATATGCCATATGTTTACATGTTATGTTTGATGATATGCCATATGTTTACATGTTATGTTTGATGATATGCCATGATGTTTACATGTTTGTTTGATGATATGCCATGATGTTTACATGTTATGTTTGATGATATGCATATGTTTACATGTTATGTTTGATGATATGCCATATGTTTACATGTTATGTTTGATGATATGCCATATGTTTACATGTTATGTTTGATGATATGTCATATGTTTACATGTTATGTTTGATGATATGCCATGATGTTTACATGTTATGTTTGATGATATGCCATGATGTTTACATGCTATGTTTGATAATATGCCATAATGTTTAAGTTACATGTTATGTTGTATGATATGTCATGATGTATACGTTACATGTTATGTTCGATGGTACGCTATGATGTCTATGTTACTAAGTTACATATGATGCATATTATGCTGATTAAGTATATATTCATGTTATGCTACTAAGTTAGGGATGATCCATGCTATATTCACTTATGTTACTTATGCTACATGATAAGTTGATGACACCATGTAAGTTACATGTTATATTGATTTTACGTTATAAATGCTACAAGCCATGATTAATAATGATGTATGGTTTTTGTGAGTAGGACAGAATCTTACTAAGCCTATGAGCTTATAGTTTATCTTTTCCTCGTACTGCAGATAAGGGTAAGGGATGGGTAAACTAAAGGGAGTAGCAGGAGGGGCCAATGTGTGTGGTAGTGGCACGGTGGAGAAGATCCGTTAAGTCTATTTATACATGTTACCTATGATGATGATGTCTATGGATGTCTTTACTTATGTCTCCCTATGACGATGATGTTATGAACCTACTAAGCACTAAGTATCTATATATATATGATGCATGCTTTATGTTGATAAGAAGAAGTAAAGAAGAATTAAGAAGAAGTATCCATCCATGCATGGTATGAAACATACTCTATGTTAAGAAGAAGCGTTAATGCATGTTTATGTTTAAAGGAAAAAAAGAAAAGAAAAGAAAAGTATTTAGGTCTAAAGTCTTCCGCTGTAAGAACTAAGAAGTACATATATAAAGTCTTCCGCTGTATGAAATGTATGTACGGTCGCGTCACGCGCCGCCTCTCCGGACATTTAGGGTCCTCAAAAAGGGCGGGCGTGACAGAAGTGGCTGAAAATGTTTGAATAGCCTACAGAGGATGCACCGCTCCTTGTGAGGAGATGTATACCCTATGGCCTCTCGTCAGATTGTTACTAAAGTCTTTGGCCAAAGCATTACATGTTTATAGTATGATACTCTTGTATACATGTGCAGTAACTAGAATCCGAAGGACGAGGAAGTAATACTTGGGCTAGGTGTGACATAGTCAACCTAGTGGGGACTGACACAATAGACCATGTCCTGAACCAAGTGGGTATAAGATGAGTGAAAGGAATGAGGCACAATTCATTGTAGTTGCTGAAGGGTTTCTGGGATCAATTGTTAATTTTCCGGTTAATTGGGGATCATGATGTACTACTAGGTGCCACTCATGATCATTCTATAATTAATGGTTAATTGTAAACGACCAATATAAACCGGGAACCTATTTGGTCACACACACAACGAGTGTAATCCGAAAGAATTTAAAATGAGTTTGAGAATATGATTCTCAGATCGAGAGAGACTTGATTTGGTTGGACCAAACAAAGAGCGAGTGTGAAATTGTTTTAGTCGCATCGGAAGCATGGATGGGCCGTGTCTTTTGAAGACATGATGGATGAACCAAATTAGTTTAGTTCTAATCTAATGGTGGAAAATAAACCAAAGTGGTTTGGTTTGTTTTAAACGAATGAACCAAAGTTGGTTCGGTTCGTTTTAACTTAAAATAGACTAATGCAGTTTGGTTTATTTTAACTTAAGTTATTGGAGCGGGTTAACGGGTTTTGGTTATGAACCAATAACCGTTAGGAGAACGTGTTCTCTATAAAAACACGGCTTAAGGGTTTTGTGAATGATAGATACAACTTTGCGTTGGAAAACCCTAGCCTCCTTTCCTTCTCCTCCTCTTCTCCTTGCCGTCGCCCAAGGTGTTGCCGCCGCAACCTTTGTGCCGCCACCGCCTAAAGGAGTTGCTGCCTCTCCTCGCCGTCGGCCATCCACCAGCCGTCGACGTTCCTTGGGCCACCCTCAGCCAGCGGCCAACCTCCCTTGGCCGCCGACTGTAGGGAAATCTCGTATGCCAAATGGCATATGCGCAACGGAAAATAGGATCCCTTCCAAGTGATCCATGCGAAAGCAAACTCGTATAAAATAAATTTCTCTAAACCAAACCTATCTTATAGGAGAGGATTACCTTTGTTGCGTGCCCTTGTTAATCCCGCTTTTCCTTTCGGTTTGTTGGATCTTTAGCACGTTCAAGTGTCCGTGCCTCTATACGTATCCACACGAGCACGCTCTTGTCTCACAAAAGGAAAACTAGAAGAGCTCTCCTTTACTTCTTGCTAGAGAAGTCCCTAAAGGAGAGGAAGAGAGGGAAAAGGAGAAAGGAAGAAGAAGACTCCTCTTCTTGCTAGCCTACACTCACAAACCCACACAACTAAAGCTTCCACCAAGCTTTCTCACCACTAACACAACCAAAGCTTCCACCAACAACAAAAGCCAATATCATCTTTGGCCGGCCACTTAGGGTGTCTTTTATAGGGTTGGAAAAACCCTTTCACCTCCACACATTCAATGCAATCCATTGCATTGAGACATATCCTTGTTTGGCCGGCCACTTAAGGAGACAAAACCATTTTGTTTCCTTCCACCTTAACTAGCTTAGGTGGATGCTTAGGTGGCATGCTTATGTGGCATGCTTATGTGGCATTCTTATGTGGCATTCATGCATGTTGAATTAATCTTATTAATTCAATTAAGCTTATGTTATCATATTGAATTAATCTTATTAATTCAATTAAGCTTATGTTATCATATTGAATTAATCTTATTAAATCAATAAGGTAACATATTGAATTAATCTCATTAAATCAATTAGCTAAAATTCTCATTAAGCTTAAAGTCCAAAACCATTTTGTACTTAAGCTTATTCCCAAATTATTCTAGTCAAACTAGAATACTCTAATTCCTCTAATTATCATGCTCTTTGTGTGTGACCCTATAGGCTCTCATAACGTTGGCAGTGGACCTAAACTCTTTTAGATACACAAGCAATGGGCGGCATCTAGCAATACATCATTGCTACCCAAGTTACGAGATAAGTCAAGATCCGACTAACCTTTCCGTGACTACTATAATATATGACCGTGTCCTTCTATCCTTGATATCAGATTGATCAATGAGGCATAGACCGTGTCATCCTCGATCAATCTATGTGTTTCTTGATCCCTGAGTAAACTAACTCAAACAAATGAGCTCAATATCTCATATTGACTCATTCGAGCATGGCCATGCGTTTTAGTAGTTCTACTCAATCAAGGGGCCCACCGATATCACTCCCGTCATATGGAAGGGATAGATCCCATCTACATCACTCACATCCCTCCGCATAATTTGTTACATACCCAGTAATCGCCTTTATGGTCCACCCTGTTACGGGTGACGTTTGACGATACCAAAGTACATAACTCCTTATGTAGGGAACCATAGTGACTTCAGGTCTAAGGACTATTCATACCAATAGTCACATGAGAAAGTTTATGACACTCATATAACGATCCATGAAACTTTCTCATGGCGGGTCAGTTCAGTATATATTCTCCAATATATACCCATGTGTCAACTTGATATCATATATCCATGACTTGTGAGATTAAGTCATCAATTGACCTACATGCTAGTCTTTATGTATTAATATTGCCCTTGCATATTAATACTCGACTAGGAACATTTAGGAAAGTGTTCTCTACAGCCTCTCATAATCAATTCTGCCAATTGATGTGTTGTAGATAAGAACCTACTTTTCTAGGGCATTATTATATTTAAATTAGCTGGCACAAGCAAGATGTAAATATAATAACCAATCCTTTGCCTTTATAGAATATGATACAAACATGTTCCCTATTCAACCATCACATGATTGGTTCTAGGGCTATAACTAACACCGACGACCAAGGTGTAACTGACCAAGCCTTTGGCCGACCACTTCCTCCACAACAAGCTATCTCCTTCATGTGGAGAGGCCATTTGGTCGGTGTTATGTGCTCCGACAGCGGTCTACTTGCCGAGGATTGGATCTCCAGCAATCCTCATAGGCGAAGGGTTAACTTTTCGTCATACGGTTGACGAAAATCACTTCCGACAAGCGAGTTTGTGAAACTCATTATTGGGATCCGAATTTATTTCGGATTGTGATCGTCTCTCGGATCACATCGACTTCGATTCGAGGCTAGTGACTTTTGCGAAGATGAGGCTCGTGGCTTTGTGAAGCTATCCTGATGATAGTCGGCGTGGATATGGATAGAGGTGATTCTAGCGAGAGTCACTACGGTCGATGCCATTCCCGCTACACGTGATCCGTCGGGTATACCTAGTATAAGTTTTCTCTTATTGTAAAATTTGAAATAGCGATTATGTTTACACATGTTGTATCCTGCATGCGTGTGATGTGTGTGTTATAATAAATTAGATTTATTGCTTTTATTGCTTCCGCTGTGTGCATGTTTACGAAATGTGTTCGAACACACACTCGCCGCGGTGCCGGAGAAACCCAACAGTGGTATCAGAGCCACGCTGTGTTCTGACATAATCATAAAATTAATTTGTGATAGTCATAATTGTATTTATGAAAATTTTCTATTTTTGGAAAGTTTAGAAGTATTTATTGAATTTAACACTTTTCATAAATAAAATATATATCCGGTCTCGTACATAACATAACATACATGAGACTTTCTACTGTCGAAGCATAAGGAACCACCTTCATCTCCTCTATCTTCTTTGATGTTCTAGGACACATCTCTTTAGATAAAGGTACTCCATGTCTAAAAGGTAAAAAACCTTTCTTGGAGTTCTGCATGCTAAAACGAGCCAAAACGGTGTCTATGTATGAAGCTTGAGATAAGTACAACATCCTTTTCCTGCGATCCCTTATAACCTTGATCCCAAGGATGTGTCCCACTTCTCTCAAGTCCTTCATATCAAATTGTTTGGACAACCATACCCTTACGTCTGATAACACCTTGACATTGTTGCCAATTAACAAAATGTCATCTACATATAGTACAAGAAATACCACTACATTTTCGTCACATCTCTTGTATACACAAGACTCATCCGAACTTTGAATAAATCCATAAGACTGGATTACCTCATCAAAATAGATGTTCCAAGATCTCGAAGCTTACTTCAATCCATAAATGGACGGATTAAGCTTGCACACAAGATGCTCTTTGCCCTTTGCAATGAATCCTTTTGGTTGCTTCATATAGATGTTTTCCTCAAGAGTTCCATTAAGGAAAGCTGTCTTGACATCCATCTGCCATACCTCATAATTTATATGAGCAACAATACATAAGAGAATCTGGATAGACTTAAGCATGACTACTGACAAAAAGGTCTCCTCATAATCGATACCCTCTTTCTGAGTATACCCTTTCGCAACAAGCCTTGCTTTGAAGGTCTCAACCTTCCCGTCTATTCCTCTCTTTCTTTTGTAGATCCACTTGCATCCAATGGTTTTTACACCATTGGGTGGTTCTACTAGCTCCCAGACCTGATTTGAATCCATAGATTTTATCTCAGAATTCATTGCACTTTGCCAAGATACCGCATCTTTATCTTGGATTGCCTCGTCATATGTCCAGGGATTAGGTTCATGTTTGCCAGGGACCAAATCAGAAGATTCTCCCAAGAACAAAAATCTATCAGGCTGTCTAACAACTCTCCCACTACGATGAGGTATCACCTGTGTATCCTCTGTGACACGCGGTGCAATCACTTATAGTATATCCTCTTATACTGGTGGTACTGAAGTAGTGACTTCCCCTCTCAATTCCTCTAGAATAATCTTACTCATGGGCTTGTGGTTCATCACATAGTCTTCCTCTAGAAATCTGGCATTCGTACTAACTATCACCCTCTGATCTCTAGGACTATAAAACAAACCACCTTTCGTTCCTCTATGATAGCCAACAAACATGCACACTTCTGTACGAGGTTCCAACTTACCAGTATCTGCCTTCAACACATGTACTGGACTCCCCCAAATCTGAATATTTCTCAAACTAGGCTTTTGGCCAGTCCATAATTCTGTGGGAGTAGAAGGCACTGATTTAGATGGTACCAAGTTCAGAATATACACTGTTGTATCTAGAGTATACCCTCAGAACAAATCTGACAACTCAGAATAACTCATCATCGATCTAACCATCTCCATAAGAGTCCTATTCCTTCGCTTCGCTACACCATTCTACTGGGGTGTGCCAGGTGCAGACAATTGAGATTGAATCTCAACCTCTGATAAGTAAATCCTAAACTCTCCTAAGAGGTACTCACCACCATGATCAGATCGTAGTGTCTTGATACTTTTACCTTGATATTTCTCCACATCAGCCTTGAATTCTTTTAACCTGTCAAAGCATTCAGACTTGCGGCGCATTAAGTAAATGTATCCATATCTTGAATAATCATCTATAAAAAAGATGAAATATTCAAAACCACCTCTAGCCTGGATAGACATAAGACCACACAAATCAGAATTAACCAATTCCAACACATCTTTGGCTCTATACCCCTTGGCTTTAAAAGGCCTCTTGGTAATTTTACCTTCCAAGCAAGATTCGCAGGTTGGGAAATCTTCCATCACTAATGAACCCAAAGGTCCATCAGCTATCAACCTTTGAATTCTACTCAGGTTAATATGACCTAACCTTAGATGCCAAAGATATGTTTGGTTCAATTTCGAATGTTTTTTCTCTTTTTAGAATTAGAAGATGAGTTATTTACTTTTATTTGCATCGTGAGAGCTTTTGGTTCAAGGGTATATAAATTTCCTATCAATGCACTAGAACAGATAATCTCCCTATTCCTTTTTATAACAACTCTATCATTAAAAGAAATAGAATATCCATTCAAAAAAAATTTAGAAATCGAAATTAAATTCTTTCTAAATAAAGGTACATAAAGGCAATTTCTCAGAACCAAAGTTTTATTCCAATCAAAAGATAAATAAACATCTCCCACTGCAACAGCCGCCACTTTAGTAGCATCGCCCAAGTAAATGGTAATCTCCCCCTCAGCCAGTCGTCTGATTTCCTAGAACCACTGCAACAACCGCCACTTTAGTAGTCGCCCAAGTAAAAGGTGTTTGTTTTAAGGCATGCTGTGTTTCTAGAGAAAGAGTTTCTCTTGCAAGAAAACAGTGGGAGCATTGTTGAACTTGAGGAGGTTCAAGAGACTCCAATAGACATTGATGAGATACCTAGTCAAGCACCTCAATCGATAACTCATAGTGATGAGACATTGATTGAACCTATTGTGACACCACATCTTCGTAGATCTGGTAGGACATGCAACATTCCCGAGAGATATAGATTTCTCGTAAGTGAATCGAACGACGTGTTACTCATTGACAATGAGGAACCTACCAGTTATGAAGAAGTTATGAAAAGTTCAGAAAGGGACAAATGGCTTGAATCCATGAAGTCGGAAATGAATTCCATATATGAAAATCAAGTTTGGAACTTGGTGGACCCATCTGAAGGTATTAAGCCTATAGGGTGCAAGTGGGGTTTGAAGAAGAAAACTGACATGGATGGTAATGTGATTATCTATAAGGCTAGATTATTGGCGAAAGGCTATCGTCAAAAGCAAGGTGTTGATTATGACGAGACCTATTCACCAGTAGCTATGCTTAAATCCATTCAGATGCTTCTGGCCATAGTTGCTCATTATGATTATGAGATATAACAAATGGATGTGAAAATGACTTTCCTTAATGGAAACCTACTCAAGGACGTGTATATGATACAACCTGAGGGTTTCACATCAGTTGATAAAACTAAGGTATGCAAACTTTGACGGTCCATTTATGGACTGAAGCAAATATCCAGGAGTTGGAATATCCGTTTTGATGAGACAATCAAAAGGTTTGATTTCTCACAAAATCCAGATGAATCCTATGTGTACAAGAAGGTTAGTGGGAGTGCAGTCGTGTTCCTAGTGTTGTATGTTGATGACATATTACTTATAGGAAATGATATATCTTTCTTACAGTCGGTTAAAATTTGATTATCTAAAACATTCTCCATGAAAGACCTGGGAGAAGCGACCTACATCCTCAAGATCAAGATCTATAGAGATAGATCGAAATGATTTCTTAGTCTTTCACAGTCTACATATATAGACCGAGTGCTAAAGAGGTTTAACATGTCGAAATCTAAGAAAGATTTCCTTCCCATCAGGCACGAGATACACCTTTTGAAGTCTATGTGTCCATGCACAGAAGAGGAGAGGATTTGCATGAGTAAGATTCCCTATGCATCCGCAATAGGATCTATCATGTATGCTATGTTATGTACGAGGCCCGATGTATCGTATGCTCTGAGTGTCATGAGCAGATACCAGTCTGATCCAGGAATGGATCATTAGGTGGCAGTTAAGAGAATCCTTAAGTACTTAAGAAGAACTAAGGATGCGTTTCTAATATATGGAGAGGGTGATATGGTAATATGCGGGTATATGGATGCCAACTTCCAAACAGACAAGGATGATTCCAGGTCTCAGTCTGGTTATGTATTTACCTTAAATGGAGGTGCAATAAGTTGAAAAAGTTCGAAGCAAGACACCGTAGAAGATTCTACCACTGAGGCAGAATACATTGCAACTTCGGAAGTAGCAAAGGAAGCAGTTTGGATCAAGAAGTTCATCTCTAAACTTGGTGCGGTTCCAACCATTGTTGAAGCAATACCAGTCTACTACGACAACAATGGAGCAATTGTACAGGCAAAAGAGCCAAGGTCTCATCAACGATCCAAACATGTTCTTTGTCGCTATCATCTGATCAGGGAGATCATCAGTAGGAAGGAAATACAAATCGAGAAGATTCCCACTGAAAGGAACTTAGAGGACCCTTAACAAAGGCCTTACCTCAGAGTAAGTTTAAGGGTCATGTTAGAGCTTATGGTATTGGATACCGTGGCGATTGACATTAGGCCAAGTGGGAGTTTGGTAGTAATATATGAAAGGTGTCCTAAGTCAATCGCCTTATGGTTGTACCATTTATTTGATAAATGAAAATTCATTATTTGAGTATACATGTTTTCATGTATTTGATAGGATCTTAAACTCATTTACTGAATGTCTGCAATACGATTCACAACATGAGAGAATTTGTGATTGGATCACAACTAGTGAGTATCTCTACATGTGTAATTGTGATGTATTGGATTTATCCCTAGTCGATGAATTGATGGATTCGGACGCCATCCATTCTATTGAGACTAGCACGAGGTATACTCTTTGGTTTTTCAAAGCAGCTGTTTCTCACTGGTTGGTGACATTGGGATGTCTGGAGTTGATCGTGGATGCTAGTTATGGTAAGTAGTTCATTGGAGTGACTAGCTGTAAGACTTTATATGGTTCTCTGCATATATGGATATGTCAATGAAGTTCTTACTGCAGCTTAAGTGCGATGTTCCTTCGACTTGCGGTATTCAAGTAATCTTGGTCATGAAGACTTATGCTTTGACATCTTAAGCATGCATCTCCTAGGAGATGTGGACCCGGGATGATTGGGTATAAGTCGAAGTGGCCGAAGGTGTTTGAATAGACTACAGAGGATTCATCACTCCTTGTGAGGAGATGTATACCCTATGACCTCTCGTGGGATTGTTACTAAAGTCTTTGGCCAAAGCATTACATGTTTAGAGTATGGTACTCTTGTATACATGTGCAGTAACTAGAATCCGGAGGACGAGGAAGTAATACTTGGGCTAGGTGTGATGTAGTCAACCTAGTGGAGATTGACACAAGAGACCATGTCCTGAACCAAGTGGGTATAAGATGAATGAAAGGAATAGGGCACGATTCATTGTAGCTGCTGAATGGTTTCAAAAATGGTTCTGGGATCAACCATTGATTTTCTGGTTAATTGGGTATCATGATGTACTACTAGGTGCCACTCATGATCGTTCTATAATTAATGGTTAATTGTAGACGACCAACATAAACCGGGAACCTATTTGGTCATACGCACAATGAGTGTAATTCGAAGGATTTAAAACGAGTTTGAGAATAGGATTCTCAGATCGAGAGAGACTTGGTTTGGTTGGAACAAACAAAGAGCGAATGTGAAATTATTTCAGTCGCATCGGAAGCATGGATGGGTTGTGTCTTTTGAAGACATGATGGATGAACCAAATTGGTTTGGTTCTAATCTAATGGTGGAAAATAAACCAAAGTGGTTTGGTTTGTTTTAAACGAATGAACGAAAGTTGGTAAGAAATCTTGAGGATCAGTTGACTACCAACTTCCATCAGTGGACTGATGTTGGCATCAGTCGACTGATAGTGCTAAACAGTCTACTATTGGTTATAGATCAGCCTCGAAGAGAGTCAAATGTTATCCCCCTTTCCAAGGGTGATGTGGCCTCTTTTGAATGAAGCTTCATTTCAACGATTAGGGTTTCTCAAGGCTATAAAAGTAGAGGTTCTCTACACCATTCTCATCATTCTAAGAGCCTCCAAGTGCTTTCGATACGCTGCGACTCTCCGACACTCTCGATACGCTGCGACTCTCCGACACTCCTACGACGACGAAGTGCTGCCGAAACAATGATGATAAGAGCTCAATCTTCTCATCTACAAGTCATCGGTAAAAGTCTTCTTAGAGTTCAAATATTCCTTGTAATTCTTGGTTTTATTATCGTGCTTTTATCGTAACAAGGAGAGGGGGAGTATCCCTCTACCTCAATCTTTTTCGTGCTTTTGTAATCGTCTACTCCTACCTCCAACGAGGAGGAGTACTTTAGTGATTTGCCTTTCGTACGTGGTCCAGGACCACTAGGGCCTTGGATTAGCAGCAGGAAGGTTGTGAACCAAGTAAAAAATGATTTGCGTACTTTAGATTCTGCTGCATTTTACTCTTATCACTTATCGAATCGACGAACGAATGAAGAATTTGTTTTGCGCTATTCACCCCCCTCTAGCACTCATATCGATCCAACAGACTACACACTTGGACTTACATAGCCAAGACTACACCCTTGGACTTTCCATGCCAACTCCATGTTGGACTTTCCAAATGCCAAGACTAAAGCTTGGACTTTCCCTTGCCAAGACCCATGCTTGGATTTTCCATGCCAAGTACACAAAACTTGGACTTTACCATTACCAAGACCCATGCTTGGACTTTCCATGCCAAGTGTCCCACTTGGACTTCTCCATCATATGGTCAACCCCATGTCAACCATATAGTCAATCCATTATCAACCAATGGTCAACTCATCATCAAACATCAAAACATAAATATCAAAGCACTACTCGAGTCAAACTCGAGTCTGGTCAATCGTGACCTGGGCTGATTGCACCAACAAGAACCCTAGCTTATACTCCACGGTTGAGCTCTAAAGTGAGCTCTAGTGATGCACACCACCACTAATAAATTTCTCCTTCTTGGAAACAATTATGAAGGTGGCAAAACCTTTAACAATATGATTACAATCGTAATACATGAAATGCAACAAGTGTACAGAAGCAAATATAAGTAAAGAAAACTTTACAAAAAGAACTCTTGATTGCTTGCTTTGAATCTATCTTGAAGGTATGAAATACAACAACACTTCCCCTTTAAAATTTCCCCAAAAATCGTTTGCAAAATCCTCCCCAAGCTGCTCTTTTTATAACCTACATCGGGCTGATTTCGCGCCTTGCAGTCGACTACCAAAAGACACCAGTCAACTGCCCACAGTGTCATTGTCTCATAACAAATTTAATCTATATTGGATTACTCCAACGAATACCCTGGTAGTCGACTTCCCTTATCGTCAGTCGACTATTGCCCAGTAGTCGACTACACAATAATTTGTGCACTGCTACAGAGCCATCAGTCGATTGTCCATCCATTACAGTCAATTGCTCAAGGCTAGTCGACTGCCCATACTGCCAGTGAATCACAATAACAGTCGAGCTGCAGTCGACTACTTACAATCGACTGGTCATAATTCCAATCGACTATTGCAAGCCAACTGTGCTTCTGAGTGTTGAACACTTAGCCAGTCGACTGGTTCATAAACCCAATCAGCTGGTAAACCTCAAACATTAGGTTTAACCTAAGTATTATCTCCTCATACTTGATACTCACACATAGCCTAAGCCTTCTAACCACCTCCATCAACCTCACGCCTCTCGGATCCTTCGAGTTCGTGACTCTTCATCCTTCGCGTTAGCCTTCAGATACTTCCATCGACTATGTCATGCTAACTGGGTCCTTTTCCCAGATTTATTTGGACTTATGCTGCCAAGACCATATGCTTGGACTTGGACTTCCTTGCTAAGATCAATTTGGACTTACGCCACTAAAACTACATGCCTAGACTTTATGCTGCCAAAACCTCACCCTTGGACTTCCTTGGTAAGATCCATTTGGACTTACACAACCAAGACTACATGCTTGGACTATACGCTACCAAACCTACAAACTGTTAGTGCAATCAACCCAGGTCTCGATTGACTAGACTCGAGTAGGACTCGAGTAGTGTTTTGATGTTTGACAATAGTTTGACCATTGTTTGATAATGGTTTGACCATTGTTTGACAATGGGTTGATCATATGGTTGACATGGGTTTGACCATATGAGGAGATAGCTTTATGGGGAGATTGTTGAAGCAATCGACCTCAGGTCAAGGTTGACCTAGCTCGAGTAGGACTTGAGAGAAGTCCAAGTTTGGATACTTGGTATGGAAAGTCCAAGTCTCGGGGTACTTGGCATGAAAAGTCCAAGCATGGGTCTTGGCAATGGTAAAGTCCAAGTCATGGACACTTGCCAATGGTAAAGTCCAAGTCATGGACACTTGCCAATGGTAAAGTCTAAGTCATGGGCATTTGACATGAAAAGTCTATGCATGGGTCTTGGTAATGGTAAAGTCCAAGTCATGGGTACTTAGCAATGGTAAAGTCCAAGTCATGGGCACTTGGCATGTGAAAGTTCAAGTCATGGGTACTTGGAAATTGGAAAGTCCAAGCATGGGTCTTGGCAATAAAAAGTCTAAGTCTTGGGTACTTGGTAAGGAAAGTCCAAAGGTATAGTCTTAGCGGCATAAGTCTAAGTGTGTAGTCTTGGCAGTGTAAAATCTAAGTGAACTTTGGCAGTGAAAGTTCAAGTATGGATGCTTGGCAATTGGAAAGTCCAAGAGTGTGATATTGGCGGCGGAAAGCCCAAGCATGTAGTCTTGACAGCATAAGTCCAAATGTACCTTGGCAAAGGAACCCGATTAGCATGACATAGCCGATGAAGGCACTTGAAGGCTAGCACAAGGATGAAGAGTCACAAACTCTAGGGATCCGAGAGACGTGAGGGTGATGGAAGTGGGTTGAAGACTTAGGTCTAGGTTAAAGGTGTTTATCAAGTATGAGGGGATCATACTTGGGGTTAAACCTCATTATTGAGGTTTATCAGTCAACCGGGGTATTGGACAGTCAATTGGCCGAGTGTTTGACACTCGAGAGCCGGTTTGACTTAGAGCAATCGATTGGGATTATTACTAGTTGACTGGTCGTGTAGTCGATTAAGGCTCAACTGCTCGAGCAGTGCTCTGGCAGTTGACTGCCAGTTGTGGGGAGTTGATTGCCATGAATGGTAGTCGACTAGTATTTGCCAGTCAACTACTGAGTGACAATCGACTGCTAGTAGTCGACTACTAGTGTATTCATTGGCTGGAATGCCAACGTGGATTCAGTCCGTTGTGAGATAATGACACTATAGGCAGTCGACTGTCAGGTGGAAATCTAGGTCGCGCGGAAGCATAAAAGGAGCTCGAAGGAGAAGATTTTGACAGTAGTTCTAGGGGCAATTTGAGAAGAAGTGCTAGTGCATTTCAAGGTTCTTCAAGCTCTCCCAAAGCAGCCAACAAGCAAGCATTCAAAAGTCCTAACTTGTAAAGTGTGTTCACTTATTTTTTAGTTACTTTTATAATTGTTGTATTTTCTTGTTGTATTTTGTTCTTATTGTTGTAAGAGACTTATAAGAAGTTTCTCCACCTCTGGTGTATCACTGAGAAGGAGAAGTTTGATTGTGGTGGTGTGCATCACTAGAGCTCACCTATGGAGTAGGAATCCTTGGTTCCGAACCATATTATATTGCTGTATTTGTATGCTTGTCTTGTGTTTTTGTTTGTGCATTTTTTTGTATATTCCACTGCGCGCTAACTTGTTGTAGACGAGCACGCAATCGAACGATCGAATCAAGTGCAAAATCAAGAATCACTATTCACTCCCCTCTAGCATGATCATATCGGTCTCTACAATTGGTATCAGCGCTAGGGGCTCTCAGAAGAACAATCGCTTTGATACCCTACAGAAGTGGTACTCAGGGTAAGGATGCTATTCAGAGGACTAACCGCTAAGAGAGCAACGTGCTAGAGAAGATGGAGCTACCTAATGATGGATTGGGGTACGCTATCGACATTCCTCTTCCATACAACTGAGAAGACTTTTCGGCATAAAGGGAGAGGATGGAGAATTTCTTGATGATGGACATAGAGAATTTGTTCATTATGATGGATGAATTTGAACCTCCCATGGATAAGAAGGGAGGACCTCTTAAACTCAAAAAATGGACCGAGGAACAATGCTAAAAATTTAAGACCGAGGTTAAGGTAACAAAATTTTTAGAAGATTTAATACCTAACGTTGTCTTGTCTAGATTAGGAGAATTTAGGGATGCTAAGGAGTTATGAAGCAAGTTGATTAAGCTCCATGAGAGTCCCTCACCGACCCAAGAAGTAGAGGAGGAGTCCAAGGAGAAGTGCTCCTCATCTCAAGCTCAAAAAGTCTCGAAAGTTGAGAGATGCTCAAGATCCGGGTCGATAGAAGAGGTAGAAGAATTGGAGAAAGCCTCCACCTCTTGGATTGAGGGGGAGGAGGGACCTTCTACGCCGGAGGAAGAGCAAGAAGAAGCTTCTACATCCGGAAAAAATAAAAGGCAAATTTAAGACTCTTCTCTAGGTAACTTAAATGCAATTCATAAAAATAAAAATCATATATATGCTTTGAGTGTGGGGAGAAAGGGCATTTATAAGAGCAAGTGCTCAAAAAGAGTCAAGAAAGCTTAACTGACACCAAAAGTCAATGAGAAGCCAAAGGAAGTCTATGCCTAAAGTCAAAAAAGCAAGGAGCACGTGGTGTGCTTCAAGTGCCAACAAAGGGGCCACTTTTGGAGCCAATGCCCTGAGGGAAGGCAACCTAAGAAGGCCAAAGAAGAGAGCTTAATGTAGGGCATTTAATAATGTAAACCCTAAGTTATCATTTAATAATGCTCCTTATTTGCGCAAAAGCATGCTAAGAATTTTATTGCTATTGCTCATGAACAAATGCATGCTAGGAATAGATTTTATTGCTTAAGAACCAAACATGTCAACTTACCTAAGGACAATACTAGAACTATTCTATCTAAGGAAACTATTAGGAAGATAGATAACAATTTATGCGTTAACCCTAAGAAGAGTAGACATATGCCTAAAAGGAATAACAATGCCTAAAGAACAAATAAAAATTCAAAATTGTAGACATTAGTGGTAGAAAATCAAACTTTAAAGTCAAGGCATGAGAAATTGGAGAAGACCCTTAGGAAGATGTAAAATTCAATTATAGGGTCTAATAGGCAAGGTTTAGGGTCTAGGAGGCAAGAACCAACTAGGAGGCAAGATTTGGGTTACAAGTCTAAGCCCAAGAAAACCATATAAACTTATCATAATGTTCTATTTAACTATGGAACACACCCTAGGTCTAGGAAAACTAAGGTTACTAGGGAAGTCATCCCAAAGGCTAACTACGATAAGTGTCTAGTGACCAATGTTTCAAAGAAATCTAGGAACACCACTAAGAAGGTCACAAGGGAAGCCATCCCTAGAGTTGACCTAGGCAAGACCCAAATGACCAAGGCTTCCAAGCCTAAGAGGGTCATTAGAAAGGTACTAAGGGAGGATATTATTGGTGCAATCAACCCAGGTCACGATTGATCAGACTCGAATAGTATTTTGATGTTCAACAAAATATATGACAATTTGATTATCATGGGAAGTCCAATAATGGTCTTGGCATTTGAGAAGTCCAAGTCTTGTGTACTTTGGATGGAATGTCCAAGTCTTGAGTACTTGGCATGGAAAGTACAAGCATGGGTATTGGCAATGGTAAAGTCCAAGTCATGGGTACTTGGCAAGGGAAGTCCAAAAGTATAGTCTTGGCAGCATAAGTCCAAGTGTGTAGTCTTGGCAGCGTAAAGTCCAAGTGAACTTTGGAGGTGAAAGTCCAAGTATGAATGCTTAGCATTTGGGAAGTCCAAGGGTGTGATATTGGTGGTGTAAAGTCCAAGTTGTAGTCTTGACAACATAAGTCCAATATTTGGCGGCATAAAGTCCAAGCATGTGTCTTGGCATCATAAGTCCAAATGTTCCTTGGCAAAGTAGACCCGGTTAGCATGACAATGGCCGATGGAAGCACCTGAAGGCTAGCGTATGGATGAACAAGTCATGGATGACTTGGAGAGATCCGATAGGTATGAGGTTGATGGAAGTAGCTAGAAGGCTTTGGTCTAGACTAAGGGTGGTCTATCAAGTATGAGGGAATCATACTTGGATTAAACCTTATGGTTGAGGTTTATCAGTCAATTGGGGTTATGGACTAGCCGACTGGTTAAGTGTTTGACACTTGGCAACCTAGTCAACTTGCATCAGTTGACTGGGATTATGACCAGTCGACTGGTCAAATAGTTGATTGAGATTCAAATTGCTCGGATGAAGCTTTGGCAGTCAACTGCCAACTTTGAGTAGTCGACTGGCCTTAGGCAGTCCACTGCCATGAAGGGCAGTCGACTGATTTAAGTGAACACAAGCACAGAAGCTTTGGTAATCAATTGAAAATTTGACTGCCTGGCATCAGTCGACTGATGAGGTATCTGTTAGAGTTTTTCTAATGTGGATAGAGTCATTGTGAGATGATGGCATGAAGGCCAGTCGACTACTGGGTAAGAGCAGTCGATTGGAAGGCAAAAATTAGCCAGAGTTGTAGCTTTATAAGGAGCTTGAGAAGGAGGATTTTGGCAAGCGTTTCTTGAAGAATTTGAAGGGGAATTGTTGTTGCATTCTAGACCTTTAAGGCATTCCAAAAGAAACCAAACATCAAGCATTTAAAATCTCACATTTGTAAAGTATTTTCTTTACTTGTATTATTTTGCTTATTATAATGACTTGTATCGTATTACTGTTGTAATCACCTTGTAAAAGGTTTCTCCACCTCCGGAGTGTTTTTTGAGAGGGAGAGGTTCATTAGTGGTGGTGTGCATCACTAGAGCTCACTTGAACTCGATCCATGGAGTAGGAACCCAAGACTTTGAACCACATTATATCGTCTTGTGTTGCTTGTGCATTTCTATTTGTATTTTGTATTGTATATTCCACTGCATATAACGCTTTAAATGAGCACAACACGAACACTATCGAATCCATCAACGATGAGAAATCGCTATTCACCCCCTTCAGCGACGTCAACCGATCTCCAACAAGTGGTATCAGAGCTTGGGGCTCTCAGAAGAACAAGTCGCTCCAATATCCAACAAGTGGTATCAGAGTGGGTCGCTCTTCAAGGCTTAACAACCAAGGGAGCATCGCTAGAGGGAAGAATGATCCATACTTCGAGGAATATTACTCTACAACATCCAAGTGTTGTCGCAAGTGTTCTCCATCCTCAAAAGCTTCATCACATTGCAACGCTACAACTCTGACACTTCGAGCTCCATTCCAAAAGCTACAAGTGTCGGTATATTTAATATTTTGTTATACTTTCACTTTGTGTACTTTAATTCAAGAGAAGGTAGCTTGTTGCATTTCTCTTTATCTCTTGTAAAAAGTGAACCCCTCTGAAGTCGAGAGTTCTCGAGTCAGAGGTGTTGGATCGAGAAAGACGCTAGAGGGGGGGGGATGAATAGCGTATTTGAAAAATTTTCTTTTCTATTTAAAAAACTTCGTATCTGAAACATGAAAACATAAATAAAAAACACAAAGGCTTTTTTACTTGGTTCACCACCAACCGACTGCTAATCCAAGGCCCTGTGATACTTGATCGCTTCCGAAGAGCAAACACTAAAATCTCTTTCTCGTTGGAGGTAAGAGACAAACGATTACAAAAGATGTAGAGGTAACAAACCTACATCTCCTCTTAGCAAGTAATAATTACGAAACAAAACTAAACAAAGTACCAACTTAAGAATTTGAAGGAGAAGAGTTTTTGTCGGCGTTATGACATTGTTGCGAAAACTTGGATTGATGGAGCACTTGAGAGCTTTTTGTTAATGAATGAGGGGTGTCTCACCTCTTCTTTTATAGCTTTTCAAAACCCTAGCACGTTAAGATCTAGATCTGGATCCAGATCGAGATAAAATCTTATCCTTGAGGTGACACTTGGTCCTTCTCGTATACATCAGTCGATTAATCCCATTGGCAGTCGACTTCCCTAGTCAACTACTACACTTGAGAATCCAACCTGACACCTGAAACACAAGGTTAGCACAGAAAATGCATAATGACATATAGTGTGACAATCCTAGACTGTCCGATCTTGATTTTAGTCTTTCTCCGGAAGCCTTAGTTGGATCGTCGCCTATGGTTGTCCCTGTATTGAGGACGCGACCTGTCCTCTCCACACATAGCTCTTACCTTTCTTACCTTTGTCCTTCTTACCTATCACTTAGCTTTCAGTCACTTGACCACCGAGGTTTCTCCTTCTGAGATTCTCCTTGCGTCACCCGACTATCGAGGTTTCTTGTCCTGAGATTCTCCTGACATCTTTGACCTTAGCAAAATCTAATACATTACTTGCACACTTAGCATAGAATATGAGATAACCAAATAGCTTAACTTTAAATCTTTGGCATTATCAAAACCCTAGGTTTAATTATCTGGTGCCCCTGCACCAATAATCTCCCCCTTTTTGATCTATGGTAAACCAATTTAAAGTTAAGAGAATAGTAAGCATTAACATTTTTCAAAACCTCCCCCTTAAGGTTACCTCCCTCTTAACCCTAGGTGAGTTTTGAAAAACAAATACTAAGTTCTTGGCTTTTCAAAAAAATAGTTAACCTCTTTAACTTTTGAACAAATAGTTAACCTCTTAACTTTAACCTTTCTCTCCCCCTTTGCCATATATAAATTTTTTTTTTATGACGGGTGAATTTTTAAGGTTAATGTATGAACAATATGTTGGTGCAGGGGCACCAGATAATCGAACCTATCTGTTAATTATGGCAAAGACACAAAGTCAAGGTTATTTTGTTATCTCACGAGCTAAAATAAGTGTGCAGAATTGCTAAGCTAAAGCTGAAGGTCAACGACACCCGGAGGGAACTATGGTGGTCGGGCGACACTGGGAGGACTTCGGAGGGAGTCGAAGAAATCAGGTGGAGACCGAAAGCGAAGCTTCAAAGGTAAAAGGTTGAGGTAAGCTCGTGTGAGTGAGCGTAAGTAAAGTCGTGTCCTCCGTACGGGGATGTCCTTAGGCGATGATCTGACTAAGACATCCCATGGAAGGTCTACGTCGAGATCGGACGGTCAGTGACCATCGAAAGCACTTATTCTAGTTTCATTTTGAGCTAACTTTCCAATGCAGTCAAAAACCCTAGCGAACAGTCGACTAATGGCTTGTATACTCGACTGATGAGTTCATCAGTCGACTGATGAGGGTGAGCAGTCGTCTGATGTTCAAATTTCAGCCTCGAGAAGAGTCAAAGCTTATCACCATTTCTCAAGGGCTAGGTAACATCACCTCATGAAACTTCATCTCAACGATTAGAGTTTCTCAAGGCTATAAAAGAAGGGGTTCTCCACACCATTTTGATGAATTCCAAAGCCTCCAAAGTGCCTCCGCGACGCCGCTACTCTCTAACGATACTACGACGACGAAGCACTGCCGAGACGGCGACAAACCAACTCCAAATCCTCAAGTCATCAGTATTAGTTTTATTTTCAATTCAATATCTTTATAATTGTCTTTATTTCCAAGGCTTTATCATAATGACTAGAGAGGAAGTGTCTCTCTACCTCTTGTCTTTTTCGTTTTCTTGTATTCGTCAACTCCTACCTCCAACGAGGAGGAGTATTTTAGTGAATTGCCCTCTGTTTGTGGTCAAGGACTGTTAGGGCCTTGGATTAGTAGTCGAAAGACTGTGAACCAAGTAAAAAAAAATAGTTTTGTCTTATTTATTTTCCACTTCATACTCGTGTCTTTAATCGAACGAAAGAGAAAATTATTTTGCGCTATTCACCCCCTCTTGCACTCATTTCGATCCAACACAATATTTTCAAGTATGGGTCCTTTACTTTTATCAAAAATAGAATTTTAAAATATTCTAATCAATTTGACTTAACATATTCAACTCCCTTTAATATTTATGAGCTTAGGTTTCTAGATCCTGCACCAACAATGTTAAACTTACTTTACTTTTGTTAAAGATTTTATTGTAACTCTTGTAAAAAAACTCAAGATATTAAAGGCTTATGTATTTAATTTTATAAAAGTTATATTTTGAATGTATGCTTGTTATGATAGTAAAAAAAAAATCTCAAATTTTAACTATAGATTTTCAAAAATTAAGTATAAATACTTTTGTAGATTTTGAAAATATTTTAAAAATTATGTTATTTTTAATTTAATTATTCTTAACATCTCACCCATTCTATGTGTCTCAATATAAACAACACATGTTAACTTTATGGGTATTGTGAGATGACTTTCAATTTTACTTAGTTAATTTTAATGAATTGAAAATTGATTAACCTTAGGTTAGATTCGGATTTAACCTTTAGTTAGTTAAGTGAACATTTCAAAAGAGGGCTTCTAGGTGCACCAAGCTAGATACTCCTTATCTAGCTTAGATACACGAGATAAGAAATTGTACACTTAATTTTACTTTAGGGTTAAGTTTTGGTCTAACTAGTTTAGGATGCGGTAAGGTAGTCTTAGTCAGTTTCACTTAGCCAAGTGCACCAAGTTAGATACTCCTTACTAACCCAGATACACGAGACTTCATTTCCTTAACGTACTATCATCTCACCGCATCCTGATACTATGTTGTCAAGATTAATTAACCATTAGTCCTATCTAACTGTTCTAAACTAAGCAATTAATAACTAACTAGGCATGCAAAGCTAAATTAATCAAGTAATTGAGCACACAAATTTAGTATTTGCTCCCCCTAGATCATTGAATCGATACAGTCTATCCAATAGTGGATTTGATCTTTGGAAACCCAATACTTAGTCGAATCTAATTGCAATGTTAAGCTGGTCTTAGGGACCCATGCTTGGATTCTTATACTATTACGATTTACGATTGACATATATGATCTATTTGTTGTCCTAAACCCATGTTCAACCTTGTTGTACATGACTCTTTGGGATCGAAGAAGTAGGTCAAGACCCTTAGATCCCAACGTGAACCTTTCTAATGACTTCCTAAGCCCTTGAACTTGCCCTTTCAAGAGAGAATTCTCTTCCTAAAGTTTTTTTTTTAACTTGAGTTGAGTTTCCCTCCTGAACTTGACTAGTTGAAGGGTTAGGGTAGCCTTTGGTATGGTCCAACCAGACATATCCTCTCTCATCGAGAATCTCATTCTCAAACTTATTTTACATCTTGTGACCACCCGTACTACGTGTGACCCAATAGGTTCCCGATTATACTGGCCATTGATAATTAACCCCTTAATTATCAATAGATCATGAGTGACACCTAGCAGTACATCATGACCCTCAATTGATCGAAAAATCTAAATTGACTCCAGAACATTTTTGAACCCTTCAACAGCTTCAGTTGTTTCTGCCTTATTCCTTTCACTAATACTATACCCACTTGGTTTAGGATATGGTCTATGTGTTCATCCCCACTAGGCTGACTACATCACACCTAGCATAGGTTAGTTTCCTTGTCCTGTGGATTCAAGTTACTTCTATATATTCCCAAGAAGACCATCTTCTTAACATGTTTGCTTTGGCCAGAGACTTCTGAGTAATAATCCTGACAAGAGACCTAGGGTATACATCTCTTTTATCAAGAGTGGTGAATCCTCTATGGGCTATTCAAACACCTTTGATCACTTTGGCTCATACCCAATCATCCCGGAGTTACACCTACTATGTAGATGGCTGCGAAGAAGTCAAAGTACAAGGCGACATGATCAAGGTGACTTGAATACCTCAAGTCTAAGGAAGCTCACACTCAAGTTGCAATGAGTTCTTCAACGACATATAAAACCATATGAAGTTTCTATTGGGATGTATACTGAAAAGTCTATCTTTTGTATGAATATCTTTATTTTGAAATAAGAATCACATGATCATTGTTTTCATATTTATATGGTTATGCATATTGTCTAATACATTACATTGTAGATAACATGGTGTGTGGTGTCACACGGGAGATCATATTATTGGCTCCTTGTAAAGTATAAGTAAAGGCTCACAACCGAGATGACTTTGGACAAACCATTGGTATGGTTGTAGTGTGATTTGATATTGGTTTATCTTGACCATAGAATCACACTAGTACACTTTGTGTGTATTGAGCAGGACCAACTTAGAGGTGATTCGATTTATTGCTGACTACATAATCAAATTGGACCTCAGATATTATATTGTACATGCTCTTAATCCCGATATAATAACGGGCACATATACTTAGTGTTCATTTCTTTGATTTACCAATGGACTAGATTTATAGATTAAATCGATAGGCTCGGTAAGTTGGGAAATGATATTATTTATATGGTGTGCCGTTGATTATAGGAGGAAACTGTGTCCTATATATTAGGATGATGATGTCCCCTTGAGGAGCTCATAAGGTTCATCATGTAAACCCTGCAGGTGGACTTGGTCCGGCAAGATGAAAAGGTGGAGTGGTACTACTCATGGAGTTAGATGTTGATTAATTAATGGCCAGTAAATTAATTAATCGACAGACATTCAAGATCTTAAACACGGGGAGAAAAATGTACATATAATATATGGAGCCCATATTAACTTATGGGGGTTGGTGAGGTAGATCAATGATAATCCTTTAGTGGATTGGATTATCATTAATGGATCGGACTTTATGTGGGCTTGATCCATTGGGTGGCCAAGATCCAACTCCTCCTCATGGTCCCTATTGTATCCTATTAAAGCCTCATGAAGCCTAGATCAATTGGTTGAAAACAAAACTCTAGATCCAAAGGTAGAGATTAAATCTCTAGATTCGACGGTTGAGATTAAATCTCTAGATCCGACAGTTGAGATTAAATCCCTAGAACCAATGGTGAAGATTAAAACAAGGCATATCCCTAACTCTATAAAAGGAGAGCATGGGGTGGGCGGCAAGAGGAATTTCCATTAGAGATAGGATTAGGGTAAGGGGTGGCAAGCTTTGGGTGATTAGGGTTTGGGGTGTTGGCGGCATCAAATAAGGAAAGGTTTTCCTTTTCTTCTTCTTCTTCCTTGGTGGCTGGCGCCCATACCAACCCTTCCCTCCCTTGGCCGACATCCAAAATCCTTCATCCCCTTCTCCTTGGCCGGTGGAAACAAGACTTAGGGTCTTCTCTTGGAGTCTTGGCCGGTTTCCATCTTATTCTTCTTCTCCTTCTTGGCCGGCGGCAAGCACCAAGCTTGGAGCTTGGTGGTTGGTTGAAAGAAGGAGAAGTGCCTTTTTTCTTATTCTTCCTCTTGTTCGGAGCGAGCAAGGAAGAAATATTGGTGATCTAGGAGCTTCAACTTTTGGTAGATCGTCGCCCACACGACATCCAAGAGGAAGAAGGTCATACAATAGAAGATCGAGAGGTATATCGATTGTCTATTTTTTTTTTTGTAACATGTCTATATTTGTTCTTCAATTATATGAATGTTATATATTCTGTTTTGTGGCTAATATAACTTGGACCCCGAACATAAACACAAAAGCCGGCGATCCATACATCGTCTATTCCGCGGCTATTCGTAGAATAGAGGTTGGTTACTTGAACAACAAGTTTGTTTAAGTGACTACTCTAATCGAATAACACGACGATGAAACGGTTGCTTGGTTGATCCCTTTTGTCTAGGATTAAATTTTTTTAATCCGGGGACGTCGATGGGATCGCCATGAACAAACGACCGAGTTGAAGTGGGAAGCGAAGTTTCCTACCTTGAAGTGGTATCAGAGCCACAATTTTCGGTTTTGTGTGTTTAGGATTCGGTTACTTTTATGCACTTTTCATATATTATATGTACTAGATAATAGTAGGATATGCGTAGGTTAAATCTTTGGTTGCAGACATAGGATCCAACTATTATGGCCATATGTGTGTATGTGATTGTATGTGTGTAATTGTATATTTTGTTGAATCTCGGGGTTGACGAGGCTAGTATTTAATTTTTGTAATTAGATACGACATTGTTTAGCCACTCTTTCTATTTTAGTTTACTTTCGATCTAGATTTTATATACACTCCCTGGAGGAGTATAGGATCGATGGATGTAAATTAAAATAGTTTTTAGTCTCGGCTTAGATCTCCGGATGGCTCGTACATGGCGTAGGGAGGAGCGAACGAGATGACGATACGACGGGAGACATATTGAAGACAAAATCCATAATAGTTGGAAAATATTTATTTTTCATATTTGTTTCTTATTGTTTGATATGCATGTCGTAGGCTAAAAAATTTCTCAATTTTAAATTACTAAGTGGGAGAGGGATATTTTTATAAATTCCCACGGCCTCCATTACGGTTTGACAAGTGATGCAAACAAACTTGCGCGTCGGCTCTGAGTGCCTTCCTTCACATCGGATGAGTTTGTTTGCGGATCACATGGTCGAATATGGTTATAGGGAATTATTAAGGAGCGTGTGTACTTTCCCATCGGAAGGCACATAACCCGAGATAATTACCTTGGTACCGAGTAATGGTGAACACTTAGATACAAATATAAGTATCCTCCCCATCGGAGTCACTGCTTTTATTTGTAGGGACGAAGAGGAACCAACTATTAATTTTACTTGTCAAAAAGTTAGGTTGACAAGATAGTAAAATTAATGGGTAAAACCTCCTCTTACAAATGTAGAATTCGTATACGTCCACACTATCGTGGCATATGACATTCTCGGTGTTGGTTGATTTTAAAATTTTATTGTTTGAGGAATCAATAATTTTTTGAAATCTAATATTTTGATTTATGTGATTCTTAGGTTTTCTTTCAAAATGACTTTCAACCCGCTTGCTGTGATACTGAAAGAAAATAAACTTACTGGACCCAACTATGTTGATTGGAAGAGGAATCTTGACATTGTCTTGACTGCTGAGGAATACAAATATGTACTCCTCGAAGAGTGCCCTCCTAAGCCTGCGGATGATTCTGGGGAAAAGGAGAAGGAGAGTTATAAGAAGTGGATTAAGGCCGATGAGATGACACGGTGTTACATTTTGGCATCTATGTCAAATGTACTGCAACATCAGCATCAAGCCATGCCCACTGCTTATGACATGATGCTCAATCTCAAAGAGCTTTTCGGACACCAGAATCGGGCTGCTAGGCAGGAAGCCATGAGGAACTTGATGACGACCACCATGATCGAGGGAACACCCGTAAGAGATCATGTTCTCAAGATGATGGCTCATTTGAATGAGCTGGAGATCCTTGGAGCTGAGATCGATGGGGAAACCTAGGTCGATATCATTCTCCAGTCTCTACCTAGGAGTTTTGAGCAGTTTTGCCTGAACTACAACATGAACAAGAGGTTGTATTCGTTGGCGGAGCTTTTGACAGAACTCCAGGCAGTAGAGGGGCTATTTCATCAGAGTGCTCAAGCGCAAGCCATGGTGACCTAAAAGGTTTCTACTTCTAAGCCGAAAGACAAGAAGAAGAAGAAACAAACTGGGACAAAGGCGGTGGGAGGAACTCAGGGAGGAGTGAAGATGCCGAAAGGCAAGTGCTTCACTTTTAAGAAAACTGGACACTGGAAGAAGGATTGCCCCAACCGCAAGTAGAACAAAGGTATATCTTTTGGTCTAGTCATTGAAACATGTTTAGTGGTGTTATCTACCGGCACCTGGTGTGTAGATACGGGAGCCACTGATCATGTCTGTAATACTTTGCAGGGGTTCCAGGAAACCAGACGACTGGCTGAGGGGGAGATTACCGTATACTTGGGCGATGCCACGAAGGTGGCAGCTGTTGCAGTGGGAGATGTTTATTTATCTTTTGAGAAAAATAATGTTTTGGTTCTTTAGAATTTCCTTTATGCACCTTTATTTAGAAAGAATTTAATTTCGGTTTCTAAATTGTTTATGGATGGATATTCTATTTCTTTTAATGACAGAGTTGTTATAAAAAGGAATAGGGAGATTATCTGTTCGGGTTCATTGATAGGAAATTTATATACACTAGAACCAAAAGCTCCCACAATGCAAATAGAAGTTAATAACTCATCTTCTAATTCCAATAAGAGAAAAGAACCTTCGAAGATGAACCAAACATATCTTTGGCATCTTAGGCTTGGTCATATTAACCTAAGCAGAATACAAATGTTGATAGTTGATGGACCTCTGGGTTCATTAGTGGTGGAAGATTTCCCAACCTGCGAATCTTGCTTGGAGGGTAAAATGACCAAGAGGCCTTTTAAGGCCAAGGGGTATAAAGCCAAAGATGTGTTAGAATTGGTTCACTCTGATTTGTGTGGTCCTATGTCTATCCAGGATAGAAGTGGTTTTGAGTATTTTGTCTCTTTTATAGACGATTATTCGAGATATGGATACATTTACTTGATGCGCCGCAAGTCTGAATGCTTTGACAACTTCAAAGAATTCAAGGTTGATGTAAAGAAACGTCAAGGCAAAAGTATCAAGACACTACGATCTGATCATGGTGGTGAGTACCTCTTGGGAGAGTTTAGGAATTACTTATCAGAGGCTGGGATTCAATCCCAATTGTCTGCATCTGGCACACCCCAGCAGAATGGTGTAGCAGAGCGAAGGAACTTATGGAGATGGTTAGATCGATGATGAGTTATTCTGAATGCCAGATTCGTTCTGGGGATATGCTCTAGATACGACGGTGTACATTCTGAACTTGGTTCCATCTAAATCAGTGCCTTCTACTCCCACAGAATTGTGGACTGGACGAAAGCCTTGTCTAAGACATATTCGAATTTGGGGGAGTCCAGCTCATGTGCTGAAAGCAGATGCTGGTAAGTTGGAACCTCATACAGAAGTGCGCATGTTCGTTGGCTATCCTAGAGGAACGAAAGGTGGTTTGTTTTATAGTCCTAGAGATCAGAAGGTGATCGTTAGCACGATTGCCAGATTTCTAGAGGAAGACTATGTGATGAACCACAAGCCCATGAGTAAGATTGTTCTGGAGGAATTGAAAGGGGAAGTCACTTCTTCAGTACCACCGGTACAAGAGGATATACCACAAGTCACTACACCGCGTGTCACAGAGGATACATAGGTGATACCTCGTCGTAGTGGGAGGGTTATCAGACAGCCTGATAGATTCATGTTCTTGGGAGAATCTTCTGATTTGGTCCCTAGTGAACATGAACCTGATCCCTGGACATATGACGAGGCAATCCAAGAAAAAGATGCAGTATCTTGGCAAAGTGCAATGAATGCTGAGATTGAATCTATGGATTCAAATCAGGTCTAGGAGCTAGTAGAACTGCCCGATGGTGTAAAAACCATTGGATGCAAGTGGATCTACAAAAGAAAGAGAGGAATAGACGGGAAGGTTGAGACCTTCAAAGCAAGGCTTGTTGTGAAGGGGTATACTCAGAAAGAGGGTATCGATTATGAGGAGACCTTTTCGCTGGTAGCCATATTTAAGTCTATCCGGATTCTCTTATGCATTGCAGCTCATATGGATTATGAGGTGTGGCAGATGGATGTCAAGACAACTTTCCTTAATGGAAGTCTTGAGGAAAACATCTATATGAAGCAACCAGAGGGATTCATTGCGAAGGGCAAAGAGCATCTTGTATATAATCTTAATCGGTCCATTTATGGATTGAAGCAAGCTTCGAGGTCTTGGAACATCCACTTTGATGAGGTAATCTAGTCTTATGGATTTATTCAAAGTCCGGATGAGTCTTGTGTATACAAGAGATGTGACGGAAACGTAGTGGTATTTCTTGTACTATACGTAGATGACATTTTCTTAATTGGCAACAATGTCAAGGTGTTATCGAACGTAAGGGTATGGTTGTCCAAACAGTTTGATATGAAGGACTTGGGAGAAGTGGGACACATCCTTGGGATCAAGGTTATAAGGGACCGCAAGAGAAGGATGTTGTGCTTATCTCAAGCTTCATACATAGACACCATTATGGATCGTTTTAGCATGCAGAACTCCAAGAAGGGTTTTCTACCTTTCAGGCATGGAGTTCCTTTATCTAAGGAGATGTGTTCTAGAACATCTGAGGAGATAGAGGAGATGAAGGCAATTCCTTATGCTTCTGCAGTAGGAAGCCTCATGTATGCGATGTTATGTACGAGACCAGATATCTACTTTGCCGTGGGCATGGTTAGCAGATATCAGAGTAATCCAGGACAGGGACATTGGACTGCGGTAAAGCATATATTGAAGTACCTGAGAAGGACTAGGGATTATATGTTAGTTTATCAGGTAGACCAATTACTCCCTGTGGGTTACACAGATTTCGACTTCCAATCAGACAGGGATAACAGTAAGTCTACCTCAGGTTTTGTGTTTACTTTGGGAGGTGGAGCCATTGTATGGAGGAGTGTCAAGCAGAAATGCGTGGCAGACTCCACCATGGATGCTGAGTATGTGACAGCCTCTGAGGCGGCCAAAGAAGCTGTGTGGCTCAGGAACTTCCTGATGGACTTGGATGTGATTCCTAGTTTGCCCAGAACTATCACAATTCATTGTGATAATAGTGGTGCAGTTGCAAACTCGAAGGAACCACGAGCCCATAAGGCAAGTAAACACATAGAGCGCAAGTACCACCTGATACGAGAAATCGTAAAGAGAGGAGAAGTTGCTGTGGTCCAGATTGCATAGGAGGATAACCTGATAGATCCTTTCACTAAGGCCTTTCTAGCGAGAGCTTTTGATAGGCATGTGGAGGGAATGAGGATCAGATGTATGACAGTTTGAGGACATCATAGTCTTTTAGTACAAGTGGGAGATTGTTGGGATGTATACTGAAAAGTCTATCTTTTGTATAAACATCTTTATTTTGAAATAAGAATCACATGATCATTGTTTGCATATTTATATGGTTATGCATATTGTCTAATACATTACATTGTAGATAACATGGTGTGTGGTGTCACATAGGAGATCATGTTATTGGCTCCTTGTAAAGTATAAGTAAAGGCTCACAACCGAGATGACTTTAGACAAACCATTGGTATGGTTGTAGTGTGATTTGGTATTGGTTTGTCTTGACCATAGAATCACACTAGTACTCTTTGTGTGTATTGAGTAGGACCGACTTAGAGGTGATTCGATTTATTGCTGACTACATAATCGAATTGGACCTCAGATATTATATTATACATGCTCTTAATCCCGATATAATAACGAGCACATATACTTAGTGTTCATTTATTTGATTTACCAATGGGCGAGATTTATAGATTAAATCGATAGGCTCGGTAAGTTGGGAAATGATATTTTTTATATGGTGTGCCGTTGATTATAGGAGGAAACTGTGTCCTATATATTAGGATGATGATGTCCCCTTGAGGAGCTCATAAGGTTCATCATGTAAACCCTGCAGGTGGACTTGGTCCGGCATGATGAAAAGGTTGAGTGGTACTAGTCATGGAGTTAGATGTTGATTAATTAATGGTAAGTAAATTAATTATTCGACGAACATTCGAGATCTTAAAGATGGAGAGAAAAATGTACATATAATATATAGAGCTCATATTAACTTATGGGGGTTGGTGAGGTAGATCAATGATAATCCTTTAGTGGATTGGATTATCATTAATGGATCTGACTTTATGTGGGCTTAATCCATTGGGTGGTCAAGATCCAACTCCTCCTCATGGTCCCTATTGTAGCCTATTAAAACCTCATGAAGCCTAGATCCAATGGTTGAAAACAAAACTCTAGATCCAAAGGTAGAGATTAAATCTCTAGATCCGACGGTTGAGATTAAATCTCTAGATCCGACGGTTGAGATTAAATCCCTAGAACCAATGGTGGAGATTAAAACAAGGCATATCCCTAACTCTATAAAAGGAGAGCATGGGGTGGGCGGCAAGAGGAATTTCCATTAGAGATAGGATTTGGTTAAGGGGCGGCAAGCTTTGGGTGATTAGGGTTTGGGGTGTTTGCGGCATCAAATAAGGAAAGGTTTTCCTTTAATTCTTCTTCTTCCTTGGTGGCCGGCGCCCATGCCAGCCCTTCCCTCCCTTGGCCGGCATCCAAACTCCTTCATCCCCTTCTCCTTGGCCGGTGGAAACAAGACTTAGGGTCTTCCCTTGGAGTCTTGGCCGGTTTCCATCTTATTCTTCTTCTCCTTCTTGGCCGGCGGTAAGCACCAAGCTTGGAGCTTGGTGGTTGGTTGAAAGAAGGAGAAGTGCCTTGTTTCTTATTCTTCCTCTTGTTCAGAGTGAGCAAGGAAGGAATATTGGTGATCTAGGAGCTTCCACTTTTGGTAGATCGTCGCCCACACGACGTCTAAGAGGAGGAAGGTCATACAATAGAAGATCGAGAGGTATATCGATTGTCTATTTTCTTTTGTAACATGTCTATATTTGTTCTTCAATTATATGAATGTTATATATTCTGTTTTGTGGCTAATATAACTTGGACCCCGAACATAAACACAAAAGTTGGCGATCCGTACATCGTCTATTCCGCGGCTATTCGTAGAATAGAGGTTGGTTACTTGAACAACAAGTTTGTTTAAGTGACTACTCTAATCGAATAACACGACGATGAAATGGTTGCTTGGTTGATCCCTTTTGTCTAGGATTAAATTTTTTTAATCCGGGCACATCGATGGGATCGCCATGAACAAGCGACCGAGTTGAAGTGGGATGCGAAGTTTCCTACCTTGAGTTTCATAGCAGGTCACTCCAATAAACTAGTTACCATAACTAGTATCCACATGTTCACTCTCAGCATCTCTATGCTTCTATTTAGTGAGTATGGAATGCTTTGTTAAACCAAGGAGCATAACATGTGCTAGTCTCACAGAATTGATGATGTCCAATCTCATCATATCATTGACTAGGGATAGTTTAAAACTTGCATATTTACACATGATGAGATACCCACTAATTGTGATCCAATCACAATTTCTCTCATGCTATGCATTGTATTATGGACTTCAGTACATGAGTTTAAGATCCAATCAAATACATAGATAATATATACTCAAATTGTGAATTTTATTAATAACTTCTAAGGCAATTTCCTTAGGACACCTCTTAATTATATCAAACTCCCACTTGGCCTACAACTAATCGCCTTTGTATGTAATACCACATGCCTCTATATGCCTCTCAAACTTTTCTTAGAGAAGAGGCTTTGTCAAGGGATCTTCTAGATTCCTATCAGTGAAAAATTTCTATTTTTGTACGTCTCTTCTTCCAATGATCTCTCTGATCAGATGGTAACGATGTAGTACGTGCTTGGATCATTGATGAGACCGTAGTTCCTGTTAGTAATATATGAGAGATGTCCTAAGGCAATCGCCTTATGTATGAACCATTTATATGATAAATGAAGATTCACTATTTGAGTATACATGTTTCATGTATTTGATTGGATCTTAAACTCATTTATTGAATGCCCACGATACGATTCACAGCATGAGAGAATTTGTGATTGGATCACAACTAGTGAGTATCTCTACATGTGTAATTGTGATGTATCGAAATTATCCCTAGTCAATGAATTGATGGATTTGGACACCATCAGTTCTGTCGAGACTAGCACGAGGTATACTCCTTGGTGTATCCAAGCAGCTGATTCTCACTGGCTGGAGACATTGTGATGTCCGGAGTTAATCGTGGATGCTAGTTATGGTAACTAGTTCATTGGAGTGACCAGCCGTAAGACTTCATATGGTTCTCTGCATATATAGATATGTCAATGAAGTTCTTCTTGTGGCTTAAGTGCGATGTTCCTTTGACTTGCGGTATTCAAGTCATCTTGATCATGGAGACTTATGCTTTGACATCTTAAGCAAACATCTCTAAGGAGATGTGGACCCGGGATGATTGGGTATAAGTCGAGTGATCGAAGGTGTTTGAATAGCCTATAAAGGATTCACCACTCCTTGCGAGGAGATGTATACCCATGGCCTCTCGTCGGATTGTTACTAAAGTCTTTGGCCAAAGCATTACATGTTTAGAGTAAGGTACTCTTCGATACATGTGGAGTAACTAGAATCCGTAGGACGAGGAAATGATACTTGGGCTAGGTGTGACGTAGTCAGCCTAGTGGGGACTGACACAATAGACCATGTCCTGAACTAAGTGGGTATAAGATGAGTGAAGGGAATGGGGCACGAATCATTCGAGCTGCTGAAGGGTTTCAGAAATAGTTCTAGATCAACCGTTGATCTTTTCGGTTAATTGGGGATCATGATGTACTACTAGGTGCCACTCATGATCGTTCTATAATTAATGGTTAATTATAGACGGCCAACATAAACCGAGAACCTATTTGGTCACACGCACAACGAGCGTAATCCAAAGGATTTAAAACGAGCTTGAGAATGAGATTCTCAGACCGAGAGAAACTAGGTTTGGTTGGACCAAACATAAAGCGAGCATGAAATCGTTTCAGTCGCAATGGAAGCGTGGATGGGCTGAGTCTTATGAAGACGTAATGGATGAACCAAAATGGTTTGGTTCTAATCCAATGGATGAGAATAAACCAAAGGGTTTGGTTTATTTTAAACGAATGAACCAAAAGTTGGTTCGGTTCGTTTTAACTTAAAATAAACCATCATGGTTTGGTTTATTTTAACTTATCTTAATGGAGCGGGTTAACGGGCCTAATGGTTATGATCCAATAACCATTATGAGAATTAGTTCTCTATAAAAGAGGGCTTAATGGATAATTAAGCCCTAATTGGAAGAGCCCTAAACCTAGTTGTCGCCCAACCCCATTGAAGGAGTTGCCGCCCAAGCTCCTTGGCCGTCCAGCCTCTTGTGCCGGCTTCCAGCTCCTTGCCGGCGACCAAGCTTCAGCCGGTGATCCTCCGGCGACCCTCCGGTGATCTTCCTAGGCCTCGGTGAAAAGGTGAGCACTTGGCTTCCTTGTTTTTGGCCGGCGCCTACTCCTCCACCAAGCTGTCCAGTTTTCTGGACAGCTTCTTCTCCTCTCGTCGGAGCGTCATTTGGACGACGGTTAGAGCTCCGACAGCGGATAACTTATCGGGGATTCGATCTCCGGTAATCCTCTGAGGTGGAGGACGAAGGATTCGTCAATTGGTTGACGAATACCTCTCCGGAGAAGCGAGTTTTGAGGACTCATTTTGGATCCGAATTTGGATTCGGATCGTGATCATCTCTCGATCACGTCGTCTTCAACACGAGGCTAGTAACCCGTATGAAGACGAAGCTCGTGACTTAGCGAAGTCATCCCGAGGAACTTGGCGTGGATACGGATAGAGACGATTCTAGCGAGGATCATTCCGGTTGATGCCGTTCCCGCTACACGTCATACGAAAGGTATAACGTAGATAAATTTTCTTTTATTGCAAATTTAAATTTACGATTATGTCTACACTTGTTGTAATATGCATGCGTGTGTTGTGTGTGTTGTAATAAATAGGAGTATTTATTATTTTTATTGCTTCCGCTGTGTTCATGTTTACGAAACATGATCGAACACACACACGCCGCAGTGCCGGAAACCCAACAGTTCCTTAGCCTGTGCAATGGTGCCATTATTGTCGTAGTAAACCGGTAATGCTTCAATAATGCTCGGAACTACTCCATGTTCAGTAATGAACTTCTTGATTCAGACCGCCTCCTTTGTTGCTTCAGAAGTTGCAATGTACTCTTCCTCCATAGTAGAATCAGCAACAGTGTCTTGCTTGGAACTCTTCTAACTCACCGCACCTCCATTCAAGAGGAATATGTATCTAGACTGAGATTTGGAATCATCCTTATTTGTCTAGAAGATGACATCAGTATACCCGCTTACTACCATATCACCTCCTCTATATACCAAGAACAAATCCTTAGTCCTTTTCAAGTACTTAAGGATTGTCTTGACAGCCACCCAATGGTCCATACCAGGATCCAACTGGTATCTACTCGTAATGTTCAAAGCGTATGATACATCGGGCCTCGTATATAACATAACATACATGATCGATCCTATACCTGACGTATATGAGATCTGACTCATGCGAATCCTCTCATCTTCAGTGCACGGGCACATAGAATTCGAAAGGTGAATCCCATGCCTCATGGGAATAAAACCTTTCTTGGATTCTTCCAAGTTAAACAATTTTAGCACTTTGTCTATGTATGTAGATTACGAAAGACCAAGCAATTGATTCGATCTATCTCTATAGATCTTAATCTCTAAAATATAGGTTGTTTCTCTCATGTCTTTCATGGAGAATATTTTGGACAACCAGACCTTGACTGTTTGCAAAATTGGAATATCATTTCCTATAATTAATATGTCATCGACATACAATAATAGAAACACGACCGCACTCCCACTAACCTTCTTATACACACAGGGCTCCTCAAGATTTTATGAGAAGTCAAACTATTTGGTTGCCTTATCAAAACGGATATTCCAACTCCTGGATGCTTGCTTCAATTCATATATGGAATGTTGAAGCTTTGCATACTTTGTTCTTGTCAATAGATGTGAAGCCCTCAGGTTGTATCATATATAGATCCTCAGACATGTTTCCATTAAGGAAAGCTGTTTTCACATCTTTGTGCCATATCTCATAATCAAAATGAGCCGCCATGGCTAGGTGTATCCGAATGGATTTAAGCATAGCTACTGGTGAAAAACTTTCGTCATAGTCAACACCTTGTCTTTGACGATAGCCTTTTGCCACTAATCTAGCTTTATAGGTAATAATATTACCATCCATATTAGTTTTCTTCTTGAAAACCCACTTGCACCCTATAGGCATTATTCCTTCAGGTGGGCCTACCAAGTTCCAAACCTAGTTTTCATACATGGAATCCATTTTTGATTTCATGGCTAGCAGCCATCTATCCCTGTTTGAACTATTCAGTGCCTCTTCGTAACTAGTAGGTTCCTCATCATCTATGAGCAACACGTCATTTGATTCACTTATGAGAAATCCATATCTCTTAAGAATCCTACGTGTCCTACTAGATCTATGAGAAGGTGGTGTATTATCAGGTTTAGCTATTACCTTATCCGAATGAGTAATTAGCTGAGGTTATTGACTAGGCATCTCGTCTGTGTCTACAGGAGTCTCTTGAACTACACTTAGTTCAACCTTACTTCCACTGTTTTCCTGTAAGAGAAACTCCTTCTCTAGGAATACAGCATGTCTTTAAACAAACACCTTTTGTTCCAAAGGATGATAGAATTGGTAACCGCTCGTTTCCTTAGGGTAACCAATAAATAGACACTTATTAGACTTAGCCTCCATCTTGTCCGATACTGTCCTCTTCACATAAGAAGGACAATTCAATATCTTCAAATAAGATAAATGAGGTTTTCTACTATTCCACATCTCATATGGAGTAGTAGAGATTGCCTTAGTCGGGACTCTATTTAACAAGTAAACATCGGTCTCGAGTGCGTAACTCCAAAATATTTTTTGAAGACTTGCATGCTGCATCAGTGACCTAACCATGTCCAACAAGGTCCGATTTTGCCTTTCAGCCACACCATTATGTTGTGGCGCGTAAGGTGGAGTCCTTTGGGACAAGATGTCATTGTCTCTTAGATAATCTTGAAACTCTTAGCTTAAGTATTCACCACCTCGATCCGATCGAAGTACTTTAATACCTTTCCCAAGTTGTTTCTCTACTTCCTTTCTAAAATCTTTAAACCTTTCAAAGACTTCAGATTTGTATCTTAACAGATACAAATACCCATATCGTGAATTATCATCGATAAAGGTAACGAGATAGTTATAACCTTCTATGGCATGAGTTGACATTGGTCTGCATACATTGGTATGTATAAGACCCAATACCTCAACTGCTCATTTACCTTTTCCTCTGAAAGGTAGTTTAGTCATCTTTCCTTTTAAGCATGAAATACATGTGTCTAATGAAACTAATTCATAAGACTCCAAAATGCCAAGTTTTTGTAGTTTGGACAACATTCATTGCTTATATGGCTAAGACAACAATGTCATAATTGTGAGGTTAATTGATTATCTAACTTAGCGCATTTGCAATTTGATTGATATTGAATATCATGTTGGATGTATCTAACATGTAGATTCCATTATTTAACATTCTAGTAGCATAAAGAACACCATTTAACGTAACGTAATAAAAATTACTACTAAAAGTCAAATGATAACCTTTCTTATTCAAACATGAAATAGAAATAATGTTCTTTATTAATGCAGGAATATAAAAATAATCATCCAACTCTAAAACTATTCCTGTAGGAAGTTGCAACATATAAGTACCCTTGGCTACAACAATAACTTTTGCTCCATTGCCAACCCTTAGATATGCTTTTCCCTTAGCCAGTCTTCTTCTGTTCCTAAGCCCCTGTATATCATTACATATATGTGAGCCACACTCGGTATCTAATACCCAAGTACTAGAAGAAATAGTATGACATTCAATAACAAATATACCTGAAGTAGATTGGGCATCAGATGCCTTTTTCTGCTTCAGTGACTCCAGATACTGCTTGCAGTTTCTCTTCCAATCCCTATCCTTGCCTTAATGATGGAAGGTGCCCTTGGGAGTTATTTCTTTCTTCTTTGTCTTTTTCTTCCCTTTAGCTTTGGTTTTTGGCTTCCTCTTAGAACCTTTCTTTAAGGAGTCAACCAGCATCACCACCTTCTGTTCTTTAGCAACAGATGACTCCACTGTTTTGAGCATATTGATCAATTCAAGAATCGTGGACTCAATCTTATTCATCTGATAGTTCATCACAAATTGTGAATAACTACCAGTCATATTGTGAAGAATTAAGTCAATACTTAATTCATGGTCCATGAAAAACGCTAATGATCCCAATCGCTCAATATAGCTATTCATCCTTAGTGCAAACTGCAATGCAGATGAACCCTCCTGCATCTTTGAACGAAAGAGGAGCTGGGTGACCTCGAACATTTCAGATCGCGCCTGCTCATCGAACAACTCTCGAAGATGAAAGATAATTGTATTAGCATCCATATGTTCATGTTGCTTCTGTAACTCAGGAGACATCGACACTAGCATAATGCAACTCGCCATCTCAGAGTCAATAACATGTTTCTAGTAAGCCAACTTTTGGTCACCAGATGCATTGTATGCAGGTGGTTGGCGAAGAACCTCTTCTAGGTCATAAGCTAGTTTTTCAGCCTTGAGAATAATTCTCAGGTTACGAAGCCAGTCCAAGAAATTTGGCCCAGTCAATTTGTTGTTGTCAAAAATAGAACGTAAATTAATGGAGGTTGACATGATGTTCTAATTAGTACCTAAACATACAAAAAGAGGTGCATAAGAGAGATGAATTTATAGTAATGCAAACAATTTACATTAATAAGAAACTCCCACTATTTTATCAAATTCAATAGCCCTCACTTTGAATTCGAGAGATGGTAGGCTATCTCCTAGTGGGTTGATATCCATTATGACTAAGAACACCTTAGAGAGAGTCCAACAAGCCATTCATAGTCATAATGTTAGGTATCAACAGTATCCATTATATATCAAATATATAACTATCACTTTATGCTATCAACTAATTGAATGTTCACATATACATTAGGTTGTTAACTCATTAACATATATACATCCAATGCATATCACCTAATTGCACCTCTGTCCACATTGCCCTTGGAGAGAGTCCAAAAAATTAATACTTTCAGTTAGGGTCGGCCCATTAATCGTGAGATTGAATTTAAATGATTTGAACACATCCAATTTACAAGCCAGGATTGGAGAGAGTCCAACATCCCAAACTTGAAATTGACCTATGGTCCTTACCATTTAAAATAAACATCAAATCTTACATGAATTGAACATGCTCGATGTCATTCCAGGCTTGGAGAGAGTCCAATAACCCAAACATGAAAAAGAACTCTGGTTCAACCATATTAATGGAAGGTGTTAGCCCTAATATTTGCACGAGGGATTTCAGGTTATTATGGGTCTCATCTATAAAAGGAAATAAACCTAAATATGGAAAAACCAAGGTCACATTAGGAAATAAATTTCACAATGTGAACGTAAATCTAAAAATTGACACACATGCCATTTTAGGAATTAGATACACGAATCACACAACCTATTCCCAAACGCATGGTTAGTCTATGTCTTGGCTCTAACGATGCGGCCAACACCTTTGGTGTTTCTAGGGGCATCCTCGTATTTCCTTTTTGGTTATAAAGATATCCTTACATGTAAAATCAAGTGTACTCTAATCTCATATAGATAAACATGACATGACACAGGTATATTAAAACATCAAACATGCTTTAAATATTCTCCTACAACATGCAATCTATGCCAAACAAACAAGGTGGCCCTGATACCACTTTGTTGAAGATTTTGGGATCATGCATAGCGGAATAAGCGAATAAAACAATTTTTATTACATCTCAGACATCCCCTGGGGGCCAGGAAAACTTGCTTTGGCATAATCACATGAAAACACACAAAAGGAGAAGGAGAAATTATACCTTCGAGATTCTTTCAAATCCGTCGAAACTACAAGCAAGATCAACAGGCCTTGTCTCTATCAGTATTCACGCCGGGATCACCTGAGACAACTCTTAAAGCAGCAAGACTTTGTCTCAGATTGGTGCTATCCAACTGGCAGAGACAAGAGAAGAGGAGAGAGGAAAGACGGCTACCAAGGGAGAAACCTAAAAAGAAAAACCTTCTTCCAAAGATTATCAAGGGATCTATTTATAGATCTCTTGGTTAGGTCATCTTAGGAGGCATAAATGGAACATATCTTACGATAATTATCCTATAATTAAGGTGAGAACAGCCTAGGAAATTTTCGTAAGAGAAATCTCCAAAATCGACGTAACCGTGACACGACCGTGTGTCTTACACACGGGCAACCGTGTGTCCTTATGGGCACAACCTAGTTTTAGCCGTTTTTTGGCCAGAGTCAGGCATGACCCATGCCAAGTTAGGCATGACTGTGTGAGGCTCTGTATGGCCAATTTGACTTCGTTTAGGTGTGATATGATCGTGCTAAGTCCAATAAGGCCATAGGAGGTTCCATAACATCCGTTTCACACCCCCCTTTGGTATGCTCCAACCAGACATATCCTTTCTCATCGAGAATCTCATTCTTAGACTTGTTTTACACCTCGAAATCACCCGTAATGCATGTGACACAATAGGTTCCCAATTATATTGGCCAGTCATAATTAACCCCTTAATTATGAATAGATTATGAGTGGAACCTAGCAGTACATTATGACCCCCAATTGACCGAAAAGTCTAAATCGATTCCAGAACATTTCTGAACCCTTTAGAAACTTCAGTTGTTCGTGCCTTATTCCTTTCACTCATACTATACCCACTTGGTTCAGGACATGGTCTATGTGTTCGTCCCCACTAGGCTGACTACGTCACACTTAGCCCAAGTTAGTTTACTTGTTTTGTGGATTCAAGTTACTCCTACATGTTCCCAAGAAGACCATCTTCTTAACATGTTTGCTCTGACCAGAGACTTTTGAGTAATAATCCTGACAAGAGGCCTAAGGTATACATCTATCACTACGGGTACGATCGATGAATGTATCAACTTAGTACGACCCGCCATGGTCAGCGCATCATTTGGAGCAATACGTAACTACACCTACTGTTGGATCGAAGCGGATCGCTAGAGGGGGGGGGGTGAATAGCGATAAACTTTTTTTTTAATTCGTTCATTAAAACTCGAGTAGACAGTTAATTGCAGCGGAAAGATAAACTACAAATAAATGAGACAAATGTTTTTTTACTTGGTTCGTAGCCTTCAGCTACTACTCCAAGACCCTAGTGATCCTTGATCACGCACGGAGGGCAATTCACTAAAAACACTCCTCCTCGTTGGAGGTAGGAGTTTGACGATTACAAAAAAAACTTCGAAAGAAAAGATAGAGAGATAAACCCTCTCTTCTATTAATGTAAAGTGCAACGATAGAAAACCTCGATTAATAAAAGGAATTGCAATATTTAAAGAGATGACAAAATAAGAATATCAACAACTAAAAGAGTAGAAAGTAAACTAGGGTTGTTGACAACACTTCGTCGTAGAGTCGTCGAAAAATCGCAGAGTTGTTGAGGTTTGTGGGCACTTAGAGATGATGAAAATGTTGGTTTTCCGGCACCGCGGCGTGTGTGTGTTCGATCACGTTTCATAAACATGAACACAGCGGAAGCAATAAAAATAATAAATCTACATTTATTACAACACACACAACACACACATGCATATTACAACAAGTGTAGACATAACCGTAAATTTAAATTTGCAATAAAAGGAAATTTATCTACGTTATACCTTTCGTATGACGTGTAGCGGGAACGACATCAACCGGAGTGATCCTCGCTAGAATCGTCTCTATCCGTATCCACGCCGAGTTCCTCGGGATGACTTCACTAAGCCACGAGCTTCGTCTTCGTACGGGTTACTAGCCTCGTGTTGAAGACGACGTGATCGAGAGATGATCACGATCCGAATCCAAATTCGGATCCTAATACGAGTTCTCAAAACTCGCTTCTCCGGAGAGGTATTCGTCAACCAATTGACGAATCCTTCGTCCTCCACCTCAGAGGATTACCGGAGATCGAATCCCCGATAAGTTAGCCATTGTCGTAGCTCTAACCGTCGTCCAAACGACGCTCCGACGAGAGGAGAAGAAGCTGTCCAGAAAAATGGACAGCTTGGTGGAGGAGTAGGCGCCGGCCAAAACAAGGAAGCCAAGTGCTCACCTTATCGCCACACCCAAGGAAGATCATTGGAGCACCAACCGACAGCAGCTCGACGCCGACGAGGGGGAAGAAAGGCTCCTTCTGGATGCCGGTTGGAGGAGGAGAGGGGCGGCAACCTAGGGTTGGCGCTGAATCCTTCAAGGGGTGGGCGGCAACTCTTGAGGCTAGGGGTTTTTTGGATTAGGGCTTAATTATCCATTAAGCCCTCTTTTATAGAGAACTAATTCTCTTAATGGTTATTGGATCATAACCATTAGGCCCGTTAACCCGCTCCATTAAGATAAGTTAAAATAAACCAAACCATGATGGTTTATTTTAAGTTAAAACGAACGAACCAACTTTTGGTTCATTCGTTTAAAATAAACCAAACCCTTTGGTTTATTCTCCTCCATTGGATTAGAACCAAACCATTTTGGTTCATCCATTATGTCTTCATAAGACACGGCCCATCCACGCTTCCACTGCGACTGAAACGATTTCATGCTCGCTTTATGTTTGGTCCAACCAAACCTAGTTTCTCTCGGTCTGAGAATCCCATTCTCAAGCTCATTTTAAATCCTTTGGATTACGCTCGTTGTGCGTGTGACCAAATAGGTTCTCGATTTATGTTGGCCGTTTATAATTAACCATTAATTATAGAGCGATCATGAGTGGCACCTAGTAGTACATCATGATCCCCAATTAGCAGAAAAGATCAGCGGTTGATCGGAACTATTTACGAAACCCTTGATGGCTCGAATGAATCGTGCCTCATTCCCTTCACTCATCTTATACCCACTTGGTTCAGGACATGGTCTATTGTGTCAGTCCCCACTAGGCTGACTACGTCACACCTAGCCCAAGTATCATTTCCACGTCCTACGGATTCTAGTTACTCCACATGTATCGAAGAGTACCTTACTCTAAACATGTAATGCTTTGGCCAAAGACTTTAGTAACAATCCGACGAGAGGCCATGGGTATACATCTCCTCGCAAGGAGTGGTGAATCCTTTATAGGCTATTCAAACACCTTCGATCACTTCGACTTATACCCAATCATCCCGGGTCCACAACTCCATAGAGATGTTTGCTTAAGATGTCAAAGCATAAGTCTCCATGATCAAGATGACTTGAATACCGCAAGTCAAAGGAACATCGCACTTAAGCCACAGTAAGAACTTCATTGACATATCTGTATATGCAGAGAACCATATGAAGTCTTACGGCTGGTCACTCCAATGAACTAGTTACCATAACTAGCATCTACGATTAACTCCGGACATCACAATGTCTCCAGCCAGTGAGAATCAGCTGCTTGGATACACCAAGGAGTATACCTAGTGCTAGTCTCGACAGAATTGATGGTGTCCAAATCCATCAATTCATCGACTAGGGATAATTCCGATACATCACAATTACACATGTAGAGATACTCACTAGTTGTGATCCAATCACAAATTCTCTCATGCTGTGAATCGCATCGTGGACATTCAGTAAATGAGTTTAAGATCCAATCAAATACATGAAACATGTATACTCAAATAGTGAATCTTCATTTATCATATAAATGGTTCATACATAAGGCGATTGCCTTAGGACATCTCTCATATATTACTAACAGACTCCCACTTGGCCTAATGCCAATCGCTACGGTATCCAATACCATAAGCTCGAACATGACCCTCAAACTTATTTTGAGGTAATGCCTTAGTCAAGGGATCCGCTAAGTTCCTTTCAGTGGGAATTTTCTCGATTTGTATTTCGTTCCTACTGATGATCTCTCTGATAAGATGATAGCGGCGAAGCACATGTTTGGATCGCTGATGAGACCTTGGCTCTTTCACCTGTGCAATTGCTCCATTGTTGTCGCAGTAGACCGGTATTGCTTCAACAATGGCCGGAATCACACCAAGTTCATGAACGAACTTTTTGATCCAAACCGCTTCCTTTCAGCGCTGGCCGCAATGTATTCTGCCTCGCGTAGAATTCGCTCTCTTGTTTGGAACTTTTCCAACTCACTGCGCCCCCATTCAAGGTGAACACGTATCCAGACTAAGACCTGGAATCATCCTTGTCTGTCTGGAAGCTGGCATCCGTATACCCGCGTATCACCATGTCCCCTTCTCCATATATTAGGAACACATCCTTAGTTCTTCTCAAGTACTTAAGGATCGTCTTAACAATGCCAATGATCCATTCTGGATCGGATCGTATCTGCTCGTGACACTCAGAGCATACGATACATCGGGCCTCGTACATAACATAGCATACATGATAGATCCTATTGCGGATGCATAGGGAATCTTACTCATGCAAATCCTCTCGTCTTCTGTGCGCGGACACATAGACTTTGAAAGGTGTACCCCATGCCTGATGGGTAGGAAACCTTTCTTGGATTCCGACATGCTAAACCTCTTTAGCACTCGGTCTATATATGTAGACTGCGAAAGACCAAGCAACCGTTTCGATCTATCTCTATAGATCTTAATCCCGAGGATGTAGGTTGCTTCTCCCAGGTCTTTCATGGAGAATGTCTTGGATAACCAAACCTTCACTGACTGTAAGATTGAAACATCGTTTCCTATAAGTAGTATGTCATCGACATACAATACTAGGAATACAACTGCACTCCCACTAACCTTCTTGTACACACAAGGTTCGTCTGGATTTTGTGAGAAATCAAACTTTTTGATTGTCTCATCAAAATGGATATTCCAGCTCCTGGATGCTTGTTTCAATCCATAAATGGACCGTCGCAATTTGCATACCTTGGTTTTATCAACCGATGTGAAACCCTCAGGCTGTATCATATACACGTCCTCGAGCAGGTTTCCATTAAGGAAAGCTGTTTTCACATCCATCTGTCATATCTCATAATCATAATGAGCCGCTATGGCCAGGAGCATCCGAATGGATTTAAGCATAGCTACAGGCGAATAGGTTACGTCATAATCAACACCTTGTTTTTGACGATATCCTTTCGCCACCAATCTAGCCTTATAGGTAATCACATTACCATCCATGTCGGTTTTCTTCTTGAAAACCCACTTGCAACCTATAGGCTTTATCCGTTCAGGTGGGTCAACCAAGTTCCAAACTTGGTTTTCATACATGGAATCCATTTCCGACTTCATGGCACCAAGCCACTTATCCCTTTCTGAACTTGTCAGCACTTCTTCATAACTGGTAGGCTCCTCATCATCAATGAGTAACACGTCATTCGATTCACTTATGAGAAATCCATATCTCTCAGGAATATTACGTGTTCTACGAGATCTACGAAGATGTGGTGTTACAAGAGGTCCAGCCGATTGCTCATCACTATGAGTTGTCGGCTGTTGTGCTTCACCAGGTATCTCATCAATGTCTATTTGAGTCTCTCGAGCCTCCTCAAGCTCGACGACACTCCCACTGTTTTCTTGCAAGAGAAACTCTTTCTCTAGAAACACAACATGCCTTGAAACAAACACCTTTTGTTTCACAGGATGATAGAATTGGTAACCCCTTGTTTCCTTAGGGTATCCAATAAATAGACATTTATCAGCTTAGCATCCAATTTGTCTGATACAGTCCGCTTCACATAAGCAGGACAACCCCATATCTTCAAGTAAGATACATGAGGTTTCTTACTATTCCATATCTCATATGGAGTAGTTGAGACTACCTTGGTTGACATTCTGTTTAACAAGTAAACAGCTGTCTGAAGTGCATAGCCCCAAAAGGACTTGGGAAGAGTCGCATGATTCATCATTGACCTGACCATGTCCAACAAGGTCCGGTTACGCCTCTCAGATACACCATTATGCTGTGGTGTTTATGGCGGAGTCCATTGAGACAATATACCATTGTCTCTTAGATAATCAAGAAACTCTTGACTTAAGTATTCACCACCTCGATCCGATCGAAGTATTTTAATACTCTTATCATGTTGTTTCTCTACTTCATTTCTGAATTCTTTGAACCTTTCAAAGGCTTCAGACTTGTGTTTCATCAAGAACACATACCCAAACCGTGAGTGATCATCGGTGAAGGTAATGAAGTAGCTATAGCCTCCTAATGCTTGAGTTGACATAGGTCCACATTCATCAGTATGTATTAGACCTAGTAACTCTCCCACTCGTTCACCTTTTCCAGTAAAAGGTAACTTAGTCATCTTGCCTTTTAAGCATGATTCGCATGTATCGTATGAATCCTATTCAAACGATTCCAGAATTCCACATCGGTGTAATTCGGACATGCGTTTCTTGCTTACATGGCCAAGACGACAATGCCACATATAGGAGTCTATTTGATTATCCTTTCGAGCACACTTGTTGCTCGCTTCGATATTGCAAATGTCACTGGATACGTCCAACGTATAAATACCATTGCTTAAAGTTCCAGTCCCATAAAGAACTCCATTTAAAGTTATGTAACAACAATTGTTACTAAAAGTCAAATGGTACGCATTTCTATTTAAACAAGAAATAGAAATGATGTTCTTTATCAACGAAGGAATATAAAAGCAATTGTCCAGTTCTAAGACAAGTCCTGCAGGGAGTTTCAACAAATACGTTCCGATGGCGAGTGCAGCAACCTTTGCTCCATTCCCAACACGCAAATTTGACTCTCCCTTGACGAGTCTTCTTCTATTCCTTAGCCCATGTATGTCATTACATATATGTGAGCCACACCCAGTATCCAATACCCAAGTGTTTGAGGAAATAGAATGACAATCAATAACGAAGATATCTGAAGAAGATGGGGCATCCGATGCCTTATTCTTCTTCACGGACTCAAGATAAATCTTGCACTTTCTTCGCAAATGGCTCTCCTTGCCATAATGATGGCAAGTTTCCTTTTGTGCTAGTTCTACCTTCTTAGCCCTTCTCTTCTTTCCCTTCTGCTGTTCCTTTGACTTCCTCTTAGAACCTTTCTTCGAGGAATCAACTAATAGCACCGTCCCCTGCTCATGCTTCTCAGAAGACTCCACAGTCTTCAGCATATTGAGCAGTACCACAGATGAACCTTCTAGCATCTCAGAGGTGAAGAGGAGCTTTGAGACTTCAAACCTTTCGAATCTCACTTGCTCATCAACCAACTCACAAAGATGAAGGACTACGATATGAGCATCCATATTCTCATGCTACTTTCGTAGCTTGGGTTCCATCGCGGCTAGCATGATGCAACTCATTTGTTCAGAATCACTCACATGTTTCTGATAGGCCAACAATTGGTCCAGAGTTGCATCATCACTAGGACGGGCGGGAAGAGGCGCTTCGAGGACATTTGCAAGCTTTTCAACCTTGAGAACAATTCTCAAGCTTCTAAGCCAGTCCAAGAAGCTCGGCCCAGTCAATTTATTCGAATCCAAAATGGAACGCAAATTCAAAGACATCATGATCAATCTTAGAAATACAAAACGAGCATATATGAGAAAATGATTTTTAAAAATTCATCAATATACATTTATAAATCCCATTCATTTTTCGAATTTCAAAAACCCCAAAATCACTTCGGGAGATCGTAGGTCCATCTCCGAATGGGCTGATATCCATCATAGTTATGAACAACCTTGGAGAGAGTCCAACAAGCCATTCATAACTATGACGGTAGGTATCAACTATACCGATTGCATATCACGTATATGCAACTATCACAATGTGCTATCAACTAATTGAATGTTCACACATACATCGGGTTGTTAACACATTAACAAGTATGCATCATATGCATAGCACCCAACTTCACCTCCCTTTACATCGACCTTGGAGAGAGTCCAACAAGCCGATGCTCCAGGTTAAAGCCAACCCATTAATCGGGAAATAGTTTTAATATGGTTAGAGCGCATTCAATCAATTAGCCCAGCTTGGAGAGAGTCCAACAACCAAAGCTAACGATTGACCTCTGACTCTTACCATATTAGTATTAAACTATTCCATGGTTTGAACATGTTCGGGTTCGAGCCGGGCTTGGAGAGAGTCCAACAACCCAAACAAGAAACGGAACTCTGGTTCTAACCATATTAATGAAAGGTGTAGACTTTAATATTGTTTAAGGGTTTTTATGTATCATCCTCTTTGCATGCAAATAACTATTATCTACATGACATGACATACATGACATACATCTACATGTCACGACACGCATGACATAATGTTATGCATCTAATGCAATTACATGGCATACAATTATGTCATGTATATATTTCCTTATATGTCATAACTATTTATAGAAATAAAATATGTTTAAGATTTGATTCTCCAAATCAAATCATAATTAAATTAGGAAACAAATTTTCAAATCTAATCACATATTTTATTCATGGAATTATTTGATTAAGGAAAATCTATTTAGGAAACCAATTTCCTAAACTACTTATGGAAATAGAATATTTTAAGATTTGATTTCCCAAATCAAATCATGATTAAATTAGGAAATAAATTTCCAGAATCTAATCAAATATTTTATTTATGGAAAATATCAATTTCCATAAATACTTCCAACTTTCCAAAAGTGGAAGATTTCCATAAATACTTCTAGACTTTCCAAAATTGAAAAATTTCCATAAATACTTCTAAATTTCCAAAATTAGAAAATTTCCAGAAATACATTATGACTATCGCAAAACCATTTTTCCGATTATGTCGAAACACAACCTGGGCTCTGATACCACTGTTGGTTTTCCGACACCGCGGCGTGTGTGTGTTCGATCACGTTTCGTAAACATGAACACAGCGGAAGCAATAAAAATAATAAATCTATATTTATTACAACACACACAACACACGCATGCATATTACAACAAGTGTAGACACAACCGTAAATTTAAATTTGCAATAAAAGGAAATTTATCTACGTTATACCTTTCGTATGACGTGTAGCGGGAACGGCATCAACCGGAACGATCCTCGCTAGAATCGTCTCTATCCGTATCCACGCCGAGTTCCTCGGGATGACTTCGCTAAGCCACGAGCTTCGTCTTCGTACGGGTTACTAGCCTCGTGTTGAAGACGACGTGATCGAGAGATGATCACGATCCGAATCCAAATTCGGATCCTAATACGAGTTCTCAAAACTCGCTTCTCCGGAGAGGTATTCGTCAACCAATTGACAAATCCTTCGTCCACCACCTCAGAGGATTACCGGAGATCGAATCCCCGGTAAGTTAGCCGCTGTCGGAGCTCTAACCGTCGTCCAAACGACGCTCCGACGAGAGGAGAAGAAGCTGTCCAGAAAACTGGACATCTTGGTGGAGGAGTAGGCGCCGGCCAAAACAAGGAAGCTCACCTTATCGCCACACCCAAGGAAGATCACCGGAGCACCAACCGGCAGCAGCTCGACGCCGGCGAGGGGGAAGGAAGGCTCCTTCTAGACGCCGGTTGGAGGAGGAGAGGGGCGGCAGCCTAGGGTTGGCGCCGAATCCTTCAAGGGGTGGGCGGCAACTCTTGAGGCTAGGGGTTTTTTGGATTAGGGATTAATTATCCATTAAGCCCTTTTTTATAGAGAACTAATTCTCTTAATGGTTATTGGATCATAACCATTAGGCCCGTTAACCCGCTCCATTAAGATAAGTTAAAATAAACCAAACCATGATGATTTATTTTAAGTTAAAACGAACCGAACCAACTTTTGGTTCATTCGTTTAAAATAAACCAAACCCTTTGGTTTATTCTCCTCCATTGGATTAGAACCAAACCATTTTGGTTCATCCATTATGTCTTCATAAGACACGGCCCATCCACGCTTCCACTGCGACTGAAACGATTTTATGCTCGCTTTATGTTTGGTCCAACCAAACCTAGTTTCTCTCGGTCTGAGAATCCCATTCTCAAGCTCGTTTTAAATCCTTTGGATTACGCTCGTTGTGCGTGTGACCAAATAGGTTCTCGGTTTATGTTGGCCGTCTATAATTAACCATTAATTATAGAAGCGATCATGAGTGGCACCTAGTAGTACATCATGATCCCCAATTAACCGAAAAGATCAACGGTTGATCCGTAACTATTTCGAAACCCTTGATGCTCGAATGAATCGTGCCCCATTCCCTTCACTCATCTTATACCCACTTGGTTCAGGACATAGTCTATTGTGTCAGTCCCCACTAGGCTGACTACGTCACACCTAGCCCAAGTATCATTTCCTCGTCCTACGGATTCTAGTTACTCCACATGTATCGAAGAGTACCTTACTCTAAACATGTAATGCTTTGGCCAAAGACTTTAGTAACAATCCGACGAGAGGCCATGGGTATACATCTCCTCGCAAGGAGTGGTGAATCCTTTATAGGCTATTCAAACACCTTCGATCACTTCGACTTATACCCAATCATCCCGGGTCCACATCTCCTTAGAGATGTTTGCTTAAGATGTCAAAGCATAAGTCTCCATGATCAAGATGACTTGAATACCGCAAGTCTAAGGAACATCGCACTTAAGCCACAGTAAGAACTTCATTGACATATCTATATATGCAGAGAACCATATGAAGTCTTACGGCTGGTCACTCCAATGAACTAGTTACCATAACTAGCATCCACGATCAACTCCGGACATCACAATGTCTCCAGCCAGTGAGAATCAGCTGCTTGGATACACCAAGGAGTATATCTCGGGCTAGTCTCGACAGAATTGATGGTGTCCAAATTCATCAATTTATCGACTAGGGATAATTTTGATACATCACAATTACACATGTAGAGATACTCACTAGTTGTGATCCAATCACAAATTCTCTCATGCTGTGAATCGCATCGTGGACATTCAGTAAATGAGTTTAAGATCCAATCAAATACATGAAACATGTATACTCAAATAGTGAATCTTCATTTATCATATAAATGGTTCATACATAAGGCAATTGCCTTAGGACATCTCTCATATATTACTAACAGAAAAACCCTAGGAGAAGCCCTCCTTTTATAGCCTTTAAGCCCCTCATCGAATGGGTCTTCAACCAATAGGAATTGGGCACAAAACTCCTTGAAAAATGGTGATAAAGCTTGACTCCTCGAGGCTGATTTTTGACCACCGGTTGAACTGATGGCCGGGATTTTTGACTACAATAAAGAGTTAGCTCAAAATATAAGTGAATTCGATGGCCACTTGCCGTCCGATCTCAATATAGACCTTCCATGGGAAGTCTTGGGTCGGATCGTCGCCTAAGGACGTCCCCGTACAAAGGACACGACCTCACTTCACTTTACTCACTCAAGCTTACCTCGATACTTACTATGTCGCTTTTGCTTCCGACCTTCCACTTGATTCCTTCGGTTCCCTCCGAAGTCACTCGAGTGTCGTTCGACCACCGCGACTTCCTCCGGGTGTCGCTAGCCTTCAGCTCCAGCTATAACAATTTTCTGCACACTCGATTCAGCTCATGAGATAACGACATGAGCTTAACTTTGTATCGTTTGCTATAATCAAAACTCAGGTTCGACTTAGGTGCCTACTGCACCAACAATCTCCCCCTTTTTGATTTATGGCAAACCCACATACAAAGTTAAGAACATAGCATGCATGAAGAATAAAAATAGCATGAATGAAGAATAAAAATAGCATGCATGAAGAATAATAATGCACATAAAATATCATGCATGAAAAATAATAATGTGCATGAAAAACAAAAATAAAGATTAAGTTGGAGTAGTAACAATTTTCTTCAAGTACTCCCCCTTGAGGAAACCTCCCCCTTGACCGAGGGTGAGTCTTGAAAGAAGACCTTAGTCCTCCCCCTTGAGGATTGCTATTTAGGAAGAGTTTAAGTAATTAACATTACTTAAAGTTGGCCTTAGTAAAACATTTAAGTTAAAAAGATTTCTTAACTTGGCCCTTTCTCCCTCTTTCTTAAGTAAAGCATTAGCATAGTGTTTTAAAAAAAAATAATAAGTATAAGTTAAGATTTCTCTTAACCTTCCTTTTAAGTAAATTTTTAAAACTTAAAGTTAAGTAAGCATTTACTTAATTTAGTTAAGTAAGCATTTACTTAACTTTTGGCCATGAAAGTTTTTGATCCCTTAACTTTGGCCTTTTTCTTTGGCCTTTTTCTCCCCCTTTTGCCATATATCGAAAAGAGTGGGGTGTGTGAAAAACAAATATAGATATTAATTTAAAGTTCAAGCATGTTCCACATTATTTTGAAAATAATATACTGAAAATAAGCTCATCTATAAAATGTTCGACTCATATTTGACATGATTGATATGAAAGATCAACCAGTCCTGGTCAGAGTCGGTTAGTATGTATGATTATACTCTGTGGTTCATGGCGATGCACTAGCTCTACATCTGGAACCAGGAGTAAGGTCCTAACGTCTCACGCCCATCTACGTGGCTAAGTACACAAACACATTAGTCCTATGTGTTGTGAGATGTACTGGCTCCTTAAATCTATAGGTGCATGATATCTAAGGTATGTCCTATGCTAGTTCCATAAAAATGAAAATTAAGAAATAGTAGTAAGAAAATATAATTTGCAAGTTCCTAGTCTACTACGCACATGCCCAATTTTCATCTTAATAGATTAAATTCGGCTTCGGGTAGGGGTTTAGTAAATAGGTCTGCTAAGTTAGACTTCGATTCGACGTATTCGAGTTGTATGGCTCCGTTGGCCACATGTTCTCGAATGAAATGGTGTTTGACCTCTATATGATTGGTCATAGAGTGACATATCGGATTCTTAGTAAGATTAATTGAACTAATGTTATCTACGTGGAGTTTCGTGTTCGTAAAGTCTAACTTAAAGTCGCGGAGAGTGTGCTTCATCCAAAGAAGCTGAGTGACACACTCACCCATCGCGATGTATTCGACTTCGGTGGTAGATAAGGCAACACAGTGTTGCTTCATACTGCACCAACTCACTAGACTCGAGCCAAGAAGTTGACAACAACCACTCGTACTCTTTCTATCGAGCTTACTACCGGCATAGTCTGAATCAGAGTAGCCGGTTAGTTCAAACTCGGTAGATCTAGGGTACCAAATACCGACATTAAGTGTACCCTTTAGATATCTAAGGATACGCTTGACTAGAGTTAGGTGAGACTTCTTGGCACAGGTTTGAAACCTTGCGCACATACTTACTGCAAATAGGATATCAGGTCGGCTTACAGTTAAGTAAAGGAGACTCCCTATTATGCTCCTATAGTATTTTAAATCAATTTGGTTTCCGATTAAATCTTCTTCTATATTCACATTAGTTGCCATTGGGGTATTAATAATTTTAGCGTCTTGCATTCCAAAGCGTTTAATTAATTCCCTAGTATATTTGCGTTGATGTAGGTATATTCCATCCTTAGTTTGTTTAATTTGTAGACCTAAGAAGAAGTTTAACTCGCCTACTAAATTCATTTCAAATTCACTTTCCATAAGTGAAATGAACTCATTTAGTAGGATTGAGTTGGTGGTTCCGAAAATAATATCATCTACGTAGATTTGGGCTATGAATATGTCTTTACCTAAGGTTTTTACAAAAAGGGTTGGGTCAACTACACCTTGGTTAAAATCTTTGGACTTAAGATAAATCGAAAGTCTCTCGTACCAAGCTCGAGGAGCTTGTTTAAGTCCATAGAGAGCTTTCTTTAACCTAAGGACATGATCAGGTTTGTCTAAACTTTCCAAGCCGGGGGGTTGACTAACATAAACTTCTTCTTTAATGTATCCATTTAAGAATGTAGATTTCACATCCATTTGAAGCAACTTAAATCCTCGATGTGCTGCATATACTAATAGCATTCGAATGGACTCTAATCTAGCTACTGGGGCATAGGTCTCGTCGTAATCTAAACCTTCGACTTGACTAAACCCTTTAGCAACTAGTCTAGCTTTATTTCTAACTACTTCACCTTTATCATCAATTTTATTTCTAAACACCCACCTTGTTCCAATGATTGTTTTATCTTTAGGTGGTGGTACTAATTCCCATACTTCGTTCCTAGTGAATTGAGCCAACTCTTCTTGCATTGCAATAATCCAATCGGGATCAAGAAGAGCTTGGTCAATAGTTTTGGGTTCAATTTTAGAAATCAAAGATATTTGACTAAGGTTTCTGTATGAGGCTCTAGTTCGAACTCCTAGACTTGGATCACCTATCACTTGGTCGATAGGATGATTCGTTTGAGTCCTAGTTGGATTTGGATTTGAGTCTACAACTTGATCCATAGGATGACTCGTTTGAGTTCTAGTTTGGTTGGAGTCATCTATCATTTGATCAATAGAGTGACTTGGTTGACTTAGGTTAGGATTAACACTAGACCTGATCTCCGGATTAGAGTTGGGTCTAGTATGAATCGGCTTGCTAATTGGGGTTGCCGGGGGTTTTGTAGGTTCGTGTCCTTCATCAAATACTACATTGATAGTCTCCTCGACTCTAAGGGTGTCATGGTTATATACTCTATAGGCTCTGCTTGTAGTCGAGTATCCTAGAAAGATTCCGGTCGTGGTTTTGGATGTAAATTTCCCTAGGTAATCCTTAGTGTTTAGGATATGTACCTTACACCCAAATACCCTAAAGTACTTGATGTTTGGTATTTTATCGTGATAAATCTCGTATGAGGTCTTAAGGTGCCTCTTTACCATAAGGATCCTATTTTGGACATAGCATGCCGTACTCACGGCTTCCGCCCAAAACCTATCGGGTAGGTTATACTCATTTAACATTGTCCTAGCGGCTTCTTGTAGGGTTCTATTTTTGCGTTCTACTAGGCCATTTTGTTATGGAATTCTAGGGCAAGAGAACTCATGGTGGTATCCATTTAGGTTACAGAATTCTGTAAACCTATGGTTTTCAAATTCACCACCATGATCAGTCGTAAGTCTTTTGATTTTAATGTTTTGTTGATTTTCTATTAACTTAAATAGGTTGATTAATTGATCTAGGGTATCACTTTTGTGTTTGATGAACCTAACCCAAGTAAATCTAGAGTAGTCATCAATAATGACTAAACAGAATTTACTTCCATTAAGTGACTTAGCTCCGTGTGAATTAAATAGATCCATGTGTAGGAGCTCAAGCACACTTTTGGTTCGTTCTTGATTAGTTAGTTGATGTTGTGTCCTAGATTGTTTACCTTGTTGACAAGCATTACATATTTTATTATCCAAGTTATTGAGGTTAGGAAAAGCTCTGACTAAGTCACTCTGACTCATCTTGTGGATGAGTATTGGATGTGAGTGACCGAGTCATCGGTGCCACAACCATGATTCCTCTTGCCGTGTCATAAGACACTTAGTTGAGGAGTTAGTTAAGTTAATAGTGTAAATGTTGTTATTTCTAGTTCCCTTAAGAATTGTTTTAGAGGTTTCATTTATATTAATTACGCATTCATTTTCTAGAAATATGACCTTATAGTTATTATCACACAATTGACTTACACTAAGTAAATTATATTGAAAATTTTCTACTAATAAAACATTTTGAATAACAAAATTTGAGTTAAGCTCAATATCACCTGATCCGATGATTTGGAGCTTGTCGTTATTTCCGAAGGCTACCGATCCTTGTCGTTTGAATCGAAGCTTCGAAAACTTGAGTTGATCCCCGGTCATGTGTCGGGAGCAACCACTGTCCAACATCCATTGATCCTACACGCAAGGTAGTTGGATCGGATATTGGATTTATTAAAGATTGGTTGAAAATTATTAACCTAAATCATCTCACCCATGTCTACATGATCAAACACGTTAACCCTATATGTTCTTGTGAGATGACTTCCAATTTTACTTGATTTAAATTTAATGACTTAAACACTTGTCAACCTTGCGTTAGATTCAGATTTGACCTTAGGCTTATCAAGTCACCTTTTCAAGATCATGGCTTCTAGGTCGTGGCGAGGCACAGAGGCCTTCTTTGATCAGAACAATGACCACTTCCTTAGACAAAGCCATTTTCAAGAAAATAGAGACTTGACTCACCTAAGACCACTTCCTGGTCTAACTAGTCTAGGATACGGCGAGGTAGCTTCAGCTAGTTCCGCTCGGTCAAGTGCACCGAACTAGATACGCCTCATCTAGCCTGAATACACAAGACTTCGCTTTCCTAGCATACTATCATCTCGCCGCGTCCTGGTACTATGTTATCAAGTATTGACGAGTTATAGTCCTATCTAACCATTCTAAAAAAAAAAATCAAACTAAGTAAAAACCTAAGCATGCAATTTCTATGTTAAAACACAAACAAATTTCGTACTAGCTCCCCCTGGACCGTTGAATCGATTCGGTCTCTCCACATAGTGGATTTGGTCCTTGGGAACCCAGTACTGGTTTGATCCTAAGTTTGAAATCAAGGTGGTCTTAGGGACCCATGCTTGGACACGTTTTTTATGTCGACTTACAATCGACATATACGACTTATTGGTCGTGTTTGAGCTAAACCCTAGCTCGGCCTTGTTGTACACGGCCCTTTGTGATCCAAGTAGGAGGTCAAGTCCTTTGGATCCCAAAGTAAACCTTTCCAACGTATTCCTAAGATCTCCGACTTGACTCTTCAAGAGTGAGTTCTCAACTTCGAGTTTTTCAACCCGAGTTGAGTTCTTCTCTTGAACTCGACTAGTCGAAGAGGTTAGGGAGACCTCGTGTTTGAGGAGTTTAACTTCCTCAACCAGGGTCTCGACCTTGGACTCGGACTTAGCTAACTTTCTATTTAAAAACTTAATTGCACTATAAAGTGTAGTAATGAGAGACCGACTTACCTTGAGTGTATCTTTTGAACCGGATGCGTATCCGTGGCTTGTCTTGAATAGTGCTTCGCAGTCCGACTCATCTTCGATTTCCGATTCAAGTTCCGATTCCGACTCCGTCTCCGATTCCACCGATTTAGCCATGAGGACTCGATCATTGTCTTCTTCCTCGAAAGCTTCTTCCCATGTAGCGTTGAGTGTCTTTTTGTATTTTAGTGCTTTGCTTTTGAGCTTTGGGCATTCAGACTTGATGTGTCCAAACCTGTTGCATTCATAACACCTAATATTAGAACTTTTAGGCTTACCTTCGTTGGGTCGAGTGACGGTTCGCTTTCGGCCCTTGACTATCCTCCGAACTAGGTTGACTAGTTCGGCCTCCATTTCCGAGTCGACCTCCGAATCGGACTCATCCTCTTCTTCCTTCGGGGGTGGCTTGCTAGCGGTTTTCTTCTTTGAACCTGCAAATAATGCTATACCTTTCTCGGGTTCCGAGTTAGACTGCTCATGAAGTTTGAAATCAGAAAAAAGTTCATCTAACCTAAGTTTAGAAAGATCCTTGGAGACCTTGTAGGCATCGACCATGGATGCCCACAATGTAGTCCTCGGAAAGGAGTTTAGGACATACCTTATAAGGTCGCGGTTTTCAACCTTTTGCCCGATCGCATGTAGATTGTTGACTATGTCTTGGACGCGGGGGTGGAGTTGCATCGCCGTTTCATGTTCCTGCATTTTTAGATTATATAATTTATTAAATAAAAGGTCGCGCTTACATACCTTGGCTTCATCGGTCCCTTCGTGTAGCTCCACTAGCTTTGTCCAAAGGTCCTTTACACTTATGAAGGGGCCGACGCGATTTAACTCCTCCTTGGACAAGCCGCATTGGAGGATTTGTGTTGCCTTGGCGTCGGCTTCGACTTGTCATTTTGTCGCAATGGTCCATTGGTCATAACCCAAGGATTCACCCACTTCGTTAGTCGGAAGTGTGAAACCCGTTTGGATTATGATCCACATCTCGATTTGGGTTTTGAGAAAGCATTCCATCTGACCTTTCCAGTAACAGAAATCATCTCCGTTGTAAAACGGAGGTCGGACGGTGCTAAAACCCTCGAGATGGGCCATTTGGAAGGGAAACCTTGCACAAAAAATACCAAAAAAAACACGAAAAAAAAGGTTCCAAGACTTCGCCTTGGATTAGTAATGTAGGAAATGAAAATAAACAAAAGGAATAAACGAGAAATAACCAACTAAAATAAAAGATGAGCACTTACAACCTTCGATGTCCTGGAAATGGTACTAAACGATGGGTTTTCGGGATGAATACAGCTTGTTATGAGGGTTTACCCTGGTAAGAATGTATATCTTTCCGAGAGCTTCGTTTTGGTAGGTAGACTATTTCGTGGGTCAACTTGTACGAAAAGTTATGCCCATTTTACCGTCGGCTACTCCAAAAGCGAATACTTGCAAAACAAAACCAAACGAAGAGTACCAAGACTTCGTCTTGGATTAGTAATGCGGGAGAAAAATTTAAATGAACGAAAAATAAATCTGTAAAAAATGCTAGATTGGTGGTTTCACCAAATCTAAGCGCTCCCGGCTCTGATACCAATTGTTGGATCGTAGCGGATTGCTAGAGGGGGGGGGTGAATAGCGATAAACCTTTTTTTTTAATTCGTTCGTTAAAACTCGAGTAGACAGTTAATTGCAGCGGAAAGATAAACTATAAATAAATGAGACAAATGTTTTTTTACTTGGTTCGTAGCCTTCGGCTACTACTCCAAGACCCTAGTGATCCTTGATCATGCACGGAGGGCAATTCACTAAAAACACTCCTCCTCGTTGGAGGTAAGAGTTTGACGATTACAAAAAAAACTTCGAAAGAAAAGATAGAGAGACAAACCCTCTCTTCTATTAATGTAAAGTGCAACGATAGAAAACCTCGATTAATAAAAGGAATTGCAATATTTAAAGAGATGACAAAATAAGAATATCAACAACTAAAAGAGTAGAAAGTAAACTAGGGTTGTTGACAACACTTCGTCATAGAGTCGTCGGAAAATCACAGAGTTGTGGAGGTTTGTGAGCACTTAGAGATGATGAAAAACCCTAGGAGAAGCCCTCCTTTTATAGCCTTTAAGCCCCTCATCGAATGAGTCTTCAACCAATAGGAATTGGGCACAAAACTCCTTGAAAAATGGTGATAAAGCTTGACTCCTCGAGGCTGATTTTTGACCACCGGTTGAACTGGCCCGGTTGAACTGGCCGGTTGAACTGATGGCCAGGATTTTTGACTACAATAAAGAGTTAGCTCAAAATATAAGTGAATTCGACGGCCACTTGCCGTCCGATCTCAACATAGACCTTCCATGGGAAGTCTTGGGTCGGATCGTCGCCTAAGGACGTCCCCGTACAAAGGACACGACCTCACTTCACTTTACTCACTCGAGCTTACCTCGATACTTACTATGTCGCTTTTACTTCTGGCCTTCCACTTGATTCCTTCGGCTACCTCCTAAGTCACTCGAGTGTCGTCCGACCACCGTGGCTTCCTCCGGGTGTCGTTAGCCTTCAGCTCCAGCTATAGCAATTTTCTGCACACTCGATTCAGCTCGTGAGATAACGACATGAGCTTAACTTTGTATCGTTTGCTATAATCAAAACTCAGGTTCGACTTAGGTGCCTACTGCACCAACACCTACTATGTAGATGACTGCGAAGGAGTCAAAGTATAAGATGCCATGATCATGGTGACTTGAATACTTCAAGTCTAAGGAAGCTCACACTCAAGTTGCAATGAGATCTTCAACGACATATAAAACTATATGAAGTCTCATAGCAGGTCACTCCAATAAACTAGTTACCATAACTATCATCCACATGTTCACTCTCAGCATCCCTATGCTTCCATTCAGTGAGTACCGAATGCTTGCTTAAATCAAGGAGCATAACATGTGCTAGTCTCACAGAATTGATGATGTCCAATCTCATCAATTCATTGACTAGGGTTAGTTTCAATACTTGCATATTTACACATGATGAGATACCCACTAATTGTGTTCCAATCACAATATCTCTCATCCTATGCATCGTATTGTGGACTTCAGTACATGAGTTTAAGATCCAATCAAATACATAGATAATGTATACTCAAATAGTGAATTTTATTAATAACTTCTAAGGTGATTGCCTTAGGACACCTCTTAATTACATCATCTTCGACTTGCAAACAAAGCAATTCCTGTCATGCCCTGAGAATATATATGTCCATCAACTGGACGGTACCCTCTTGTGACAATATAAGATAAACTATCGATACATGACCCAAATAGCTACTGATGGGGTCGGGGTTTTTAGTGCAGATAGAAGGTTTCTCGAGCTGTTTATGTGTTTCCCAGATAGTTTAGATGATTGTCGAGCAGTATATGTGATACCCGATCTTAGAAAGAAAGAACGATGCAAAAGGGTTCAGTGACTAAGTTTCAGGATTGGCAGAGCAGTATATTCAGTTTCAGAGCAGTATGTGTATTTTTTGAGCAGTATGTGCATTTCCAGAGTAGTGTGTTCAATTTTAGAGTAGTATGTGTTTTTCCCGAGCAGTATGTGCTTTTTCAGAGCTGTATGTATGATTCCTGAGCATGCTAGGGGTGAATAGGGTAGTGTAGGGCAGTGATTAAGTATAGTACTAGTGAAGTAGTTAATATAGAGTCCTGAGTGTTGGGGATCCTTGGAAGGCTAGAGGGGGGTGAATAGCCTCTTTTACGATTTATACAAAAATTGTTAGCAGAAGCACAACAAAATACAATAGTAATGGAAATGAAAATACAATGCTAACACGGAAGCCTTTAAGTGGTTCGGAGATAATGCTCCTACTCCACGGCGATCCTTAAGGTGGATCAACCCAAATCAATCTTCACTAAGAAGCGTTCTCTTTTACAAAGCCCTCCTCTTCTTAGAAAGGATGTAGATGAAGATTAGAGAGGAGGGGAATTAAAACACTTAGAAAGCTTAGAAAATTGGTGGGGACTTAAGAGAATGATCAGAATGTAAGCATTAACCCTCTCAACTACCCCAAGTCTTCTTTTTATAGAGAGAGAGCTATTTTTCCCGTTGGGCCACGATCAGTCAACTGATGTACAACATCAGTCGACTGCCGTCGCGGCTAACGGCTTCTGAACAGTCAGATTCGCGGGATTCATAAGCATCATCATCTAATGGCACGCTCATCAGTCGACTGATCCTTCCATCAGTCGACTGATAGAGTGATCAGTCGAGTGATCATGATGCGCAGTCTAGTGAGACTCCATTTTGTGCCCGTGTTCAACTTGATTTGTTATTGATCATTTGTAATCGATCGATGGCGACATCGATCATTTACGACTAAAGCGATCATTTGTCGACTTTTCACGACTCGATCGAGCACCTAATAGTCGACTAATACATCATATCGATCTTCATACTTGAATTGACTCCCTAGACCTAGACTCAACCTTCTAGCTCTTCCTTAAGCCTTGCGACTCCAGGATCCCTCCGAGTCTGTGTCTTGTTCATCCTTTGCACTTGCTTTCAAGAACTTCCTTCGATTTTGTCATGTCTTGGGTTTCCCTTTGCCAAAGTGCGCTTGGACTTTATGCCACCAAGACTACATACTTAGACTTACGCTTCCAAGACTTGCCTTTGAACTTCCTTTGCTAAGGTCCGCTTGGACTTTACGCCGCCTAGACTACATGCTTGGTCTTACGCCGCCAAATCTTTTCCTTGAACTTCTCTTGCCATGATCACACTTGGACTTGCCTTTACCAAGTCTTCATACTTGGATTTCCCTGTCACTTAAACATGTTCACAATTAGATCACAAAGTATTGCCTAACTTAGATGATTATCCAAACATCAAAACATATAAATGCTTGGGGCATTGTTGCACCAACAATCTTCCCCTTTTTGATGTTTGACAATCATTTAAGTTAGGTCTTTAACACATGCACATAATCATATTTCCAATATGAATTCTAACTTAAACATTCCTTCTCCCCCTTTGACATACATCAAAAAGAGAAGGATTCAAAAATTTCATGAAAGAGTTAAATTTGTTGTATTTTGAACTAAGGTATAAAAATGAAATTAAGCTCCCCCTTAATCCAAGATATGGTTTATGATGTGTGAATAACATGTGGAGCAAAGCTAAACAAAAGATTGGAGGTTAAATCCTAACTTTGCACTAATAATAGAAGTTTAGGGGATGAAAAGATTTATACTATGAGACTCCCCCTAAAACATTGCATCAAATAGTCCTAAAAACTTCTTTATAATGAAGATCATCATACCATAGTTTTAGGACATTCAAAAATACACTTAAAATCAGAAAATAGGGTTATTTTTCAGAAAACCACATGTATCGATCATGAATTCTGATTGATCATTGCACTCAAAGTCCACTTTTTTAATTTTTCAAAATGCAAACATCGAAAAATCATGAAATTTTGTGTACACATTTATGAAATCATTTTCTATAAAGGAAAAATAATTTAAAAAATATATGTTTTCCAGATTTCTAAAATGATACAATTTTGAAACCTAGCAAAATCTTTAAGTATTTTGCAAACTTTGTATCACTTTTGTATTTCACTTGAAAACTGTTTTTCAAGGTTTGATAAACATAGTTTAAATTATGTTTTATTTGACATTTCCAATCATATTCTTGGAGCTATATGCACATTAATTGTGCATAAGCCTTCCCAATGATTGGTCCAATGAAGGATTAATGTCTCTAGATGACACTTTGGTTCATAGTAATGCATCATAACAAGCATGATGAACCAAGTGCATTTTCCTAACATCTCACATGTTGTCTAAGTGGCTCAATACAAAAATCATAGTTTCTTATGTATTTTGTGAGATTCTTAAAGGTATAAATCCTAGAATTTCTATAGGATCATGCAAACCTGCACCTTTATTCAACTAAGCACATCTTAAGTTCTCTTCTAAGTGATGAAAATTCTACTTCGGGGAGAGGCTTGGTAAAGATGTCGGCTAGGTTGGACTTAGATTCAATGTAATTGAGCTCAATGTCCCCCTTAGCCACATGATCTCTAATGAAGTGATGTTTCACTTCAATGTGCTTGGTCCTAGAGTGATGCACCATATTTTTGGTCAAATTTATGGTGCTCACATTATCACAAAATACTTTTATGTTGGAGTAAGATAGTTCATACTCCTCTAAAGTATGTCTCATCCATAGTAGTTGAGCTACACAACCACCCATAGCCACATACTCGGCCTCGGTGGTGGATAGGGCAACACAAGGTTGCTTCCTACTACTCCAACTAACTAGGGAGGATCCAAGGAATTGACATCTACCACTAGTACTCTTCCGATCCAATTTGCAGCCGGCATAATCAAAATCGGTGTACCCAACCAAATCAAAAGACCTAGTCCTAGGATATCATAGTCCTACTTTTAGTGTGCCTTTAATATATCTTAAGATTCTCTTAACGACAACTAAATGAGATTCTTTGGCACATGATTGGTACCTAGCACACATACTAACCACAAATAATATATCGGGTCTACTAGCGGTTAGGTACAAAAGGCTACCAATCATACTCCTATAGAGTGTAAGGTCAATTTGTTTTCCTTCATGATCATTATCTATTTTTGTATTAGTTGCCATTGGGGTTGACACTACTTTAGTATTTTCCAAACCAAATTTCTTAATCATTTCCTTAGCATATTTGGTTTGGTAAATATAAATTCCTTCACTTGTTTATTTGACTTGTAATCCTAGGAAGAAATTTAGTTCCCCAACTAGACTCATCTCAAACTCATTTTCCATATTCTTGATAAAGTCTTGAAGGAGTTCATCATTTGTTGACCCAAAGATAATGTCATCAACATATACTTGGGCTACAAAGATGTCCTTTGATGTTGACTTTATAAATAGAGTTTGATCTACATTACCCTTCCTAAAGTCTTTAGAGATTAAGAAAGATGATAATCTTTCATACCAAGCCCGGGGAGCTTGTTTCAAACCATACAAAGCTTTCTTAAGCTTGAATATATGGTTTGGATAGTCTATGCTTTCAAACCTGGGAGGTTGTTCTACATATACTTCCTCCTTAATGAACCCATTTAGGAATGCCAACTTTACATCCATTTGATGGAGTTTAAAGCCCACGTAAGAGGCATACCCTAATAGGATCCTAATAGACTCTAACCTAGCAACCGGGGCATATGTTTCATCATAGTCAAGTCCTTCAACTTGATTAAAGCCCCTTGCAACTAACCTTGCTTTATTCCTAGTGATATTGCCTTGATCATCTAGTTTGTTCCTAAAAACCCATCTGTAGGGTCGATGTTGGTCGGCTAGAGGGGGGTGAATAGCCTTTATCGTCGTACGGTGGAAATCTATGGCTTGCTTAATCGCCTACAATCAAAGGTTAGCGCAACGGAAATAAATCTAAGACAATCAAGACAAAAAAAAAGTAAAAAGCAATTCGCTAACAAGAAGATGTAACGTGGTTCACGGCTTCACCGCTAATCCACTGTCCGATTCGTCCAAGGTGAATCACGCCTCAATCTATCCACTAGATCTCTCTTTTGCACCAAGCTAGGTGGAGGTAACCTCTTTTACACAAGAACACTCCTCTTACAAATATAATGTAAATAAACTCAAGTAAGAGGATGGAAAATCTTTAGGGCACTTTTGGGAGAGTTTAGAGCATAAGCATTAGGCCCCCAAAGCCCCTCACCTCTTCTTTTTATAGAAGAAAAGGGTTTCTTCCCGTTGACACAGGACCAGTCGACTGATCCCGTAGTCGTTGCCCAATTACGACTACTTTCCACATTAGATTCCATCCAACGGCTCCCACATCAGTCGACTGATCTTGCCATCAGTCGATTGAAGGAGCTATCAGTCGAGTGTCGGACGCGGACACTCCATTCTGTGCCCGACACTCTTGTGACCAGTCGACTGATGCCTTCATCAGTCGAATGGCGGTCTTGCAATCGACTGCCAATCCATGGCAATCGACTGTTGGCACATGAACCGAACTCGAACACTAGTCGAGTCCCATTCGACTTAGAGTAGTCAACTACCATTACATGGCAGTCGACTGGCATCGAGAAATCCCATCCGACACTTAGTCAATTGGCCAAGTTCCACCTAAGCGCACTACCCCTTCCCGGGTTACATTCGCTCACTCTCATCCCTTGGAGTCCCTCGCGTTTGAAGCTATCTTCATCCAACCACGTCCTTCGGATGTGCCAAGTGCATGGCTCTGCAGTGCCATCCTTCGCATCTCGCCCTGAAGTCTACTTCCTCTGACTTCACTCCAATCTCCTCGTCCGGCGGTCTCTCGAGTGCACGACTTTCGCAAAGCCATCCTTCACCAATTCAAGGACCGAGTCATGAGAGGTGAAACTCGCCAATGCTCCATGTGTAAATTACTAAGTCCTGCAAGACTCCAACGCACATATCAAATCCAAACATCCTAACTTAAACCCTTTGCCACACACATCAAAACCATATCACGGGTTGATTGCCCTAACAATCTCCCCCTTTTTGATGTGTGACAATCCGTTTAAGTTAGGTAAACATTTGATAAAAATATTAAGGTAAGAAAACATGTAAATAAACATGATTATCAAATCTCCCCCTTAATACATGAAACTCCCCCTAAATACATTCCCCCTTACTTAAACATACATAGTTCTCCCCCTTTGACACCATCAAAAATATTAAACAAGGTTTATACAAGCATGACATCAATTCTAGGGAACAAAAATTACCAAAACATGCCTTAAATTTGATAAACAAATGTTATCGGGCATGTTATCAGTCGGGCAGTTGACTGGTTCAGACTACCAGTTGACTGACACTCTGATTTCAGAATTTTTGATTTTCGGGGTGAATTTCAGAAATGCATTAAAAAATCTACAAAATTCAAAAAATCATGAAATTTTGGGAACATATTTCTTTTAAGGTCATTTATCAGTGAAAAATAATCTTCCATGAAAAATCATTATATTTTCGAGAATTAGCTAAAAATCCAAAAGCTTCAAAAATAACTAGTGTTTTGATCAAGTTTGTATCCATTTTAACACCTAGTTTTGTTTTAGATTGTTTCAAAACATGAAAGCACAGAGTTTAAAGTAAGAAATGGTTTTGAAAACATATGAAATATCCAACCATGATCTTTGGGCAATATGTCTATAAATTAAACATAAGCCTTCCCTATGATTGGTCTATTATTGCTATTTTGATACTTTAAATGACCATCTAAATGTCATAGGAATTAGTGGACCATTTGTATCATCTTGTCATCTCACCCATGCTAAATTTTCAATCAAGGTAGCCTATGGTGAGTGTGAGATGTATCCTAAAGGTATTTGTATATACTTAACCTTCAATTTCACGCAATTTTACATAAGGTTAAGTATCATCCTAACAACCCACATGATCATAAAGACATATATGAATTAATTTCATATTATGATCATGAAACTAATGTATTTATCAATTTATAATCATGCATTAGGTATGTAATCATGATAAAAAGTCAAGTATCACCTAGAGCATGATTTGAACCCTAATGCCGATGACTATGTGCCAAATATCAAGATCATAAATCATGATTGCAAACAAGTATAACAATTACATTAACTATCATGATTTAAGCATTATTATCAATTTATGGGCACATTATCATCACCCAACACTATGCTAAAAATGTGTATCAACATACATAACACTAAGTGTTGAGCATGATCTAAACTATTTATGAGTGCATTATCATCACCTAACACTATTTCAAAAACTTAGTCCCGCCATCCTAAGTCAACCAAAATATGATATAGGTAAATTCCATATGGTTGACTATCCTAGGGTTTTCCTAACCCTTAAGGATGGATTTAGGAACCCAAAACAAGTTCTTTCCTATTGGGTTCACTAAAAATTCCTTAGGGATCCATTTTCTAGCTATTGTTTTCTTTTTATCTTGACCCCTAGAAATTAAACATTTATAGGTCTTTTCATTTTTATTTTCCTTATATCCTAGGCCTTTCTTATTGAAGCTAGCCCTTTGGCTCCCTATAATCATATTAAGGGTGTTGGAGCCAATTGTAAATTTTTCTAGGGCTTTGGTCAAATGATCTACCTTTTCCCTTAACGCCCTATTTTCCTCTATGCATGCATCATTAACATCAAATGACATATAAAGATCATGTGAGCATGCATCATCATGACTAGAAGAAATATTATCATTAATAGTTAAGCATGCTTTTTCTAATTTTTCTTCTAAGTCCTTAATTTGATCTAGCACACATTTGTTCGTTTTCTTTGCCCTAAACAAGTCCTTAGTGAGGCTAGATATCATGGAAACTATTTTCTTGGGTGAGAGATTCATTACCATAGTTTCCATGTCTTCTTCTTCGGATGAGGATGATGAAGAGCCTCCCCCTTCACTAGAGCTCTCCTCACTTGAACTTGCTTCATCATTTTCGGAGAAGGAGGTGTCTAGGTCATCAAACACCATCAAAGCAAGATTGGTGACAAAAGCATTCTCCTCTTCCGATGATGATGATGATGAAGAGGGGTCATCCCATGTCCTTGCCTTTAGTGCCTTGGCCTTCCCCTTTTCTTTGGCCTTCTTCTCCTCTTCCTTCTTCTTGCTCCCCTTCTTCTTCTTTTCTTCTTTCTTTCTCCTCTCTTCTTTGCTCTTGTTTAGGAGGGGACAATTATCCCTTATGTGTCCCTCTCCTTGGCAATTGTAGCAAATAACCTTCCCCCTTGGTCTTCTCCTCCTATCATTAGATTTATTAAATTTAAAATTTTTCAAAGCACATCTTACCTTCCTTACCATGTATGCTTCTTCTGTGCTATCCATGGAGGAGGAGGAGGATGCTTCATCGGAGGAGGAGGGAGTCTCCATCTTCTTCTTCCCCTTGTTGGCCAATAGTGCCACTCCCCTTGATGGTTGAAGTTTTGGCTCTTCTACTACTCCTTCGAGCCTTGTTTCGTGGAGCTCCATGGTTGAGAAGAATTCCTCCAAGGTGCTAACTTCTAGGTTCTTGGAGATGTAAAAAGAGTCCACCATTGAGCTCCATCTTGAGGATCGAGGAAAGACATCTATAGCCTTCATTACCATATCCCAGTTGGAGAGCTTTTCCCCTACACTTGTCAAACCGGTTAGAATTTCCTTAAACCTAGAGTGTAGGGATTTTACCTTCTCTCCCTTTTCAAGTTTGATATTGGATAGTTGGGAGCGAAGGACATCTCTCCTTGCTAGCTTGGCCTCGAAAGTGCCTTCATGAATCTCTATGAGTTTCTCCCACATCTCCTTGGCGCTAGCACATTTCCCTATCCGATTCACTTCTTGTTGGGGGAGTACATTGTAGAGGTGGTGCTTGGCCTTCGAATTCGCCAAGTACTCCTCACTTTGTCTTTTTGTCCATCTTGTCTTCTCCAATGGCTCCCCTTCTTCATTCCTAGGTATTTCGAAACCATTTTCCATTATTAATAGAATTTCGAAATTGATTTCAAAAAAATACCTCCATTCGCTTCTTCCACCAAGCGAATTCCCCCTCGAACTTTGGCGGATGAATATTAGAGCCGGCCATCTCTTGATGAAGTGCTTGTTGCGGAGGTTAGTCCTCGACAAGCGACTTGGCTCTGATACCACTTGTAGGGTCGATGTTGGCTGGCTAGAGGGGGGTGAATAGCCTTTATCGTCGTACAGTGGAAATCTGTGGCTTGCTTAATCGTCTACAATCAAAGGTTAGCGCAACAAAAATAAAGCTAAGACAATCAAGACAAAAACAAAGTAAAAAGCAATTCGCTAACAAGAAGATGTAATGTGGTTCACGGCTTCGCCGCTAATCCACGGTCCGATTTGTCCAAGGTGAATCACGCCTCAATCTATCCACTAGATCTCTCTTTTGCACCAAGCTAGGTGGAGGTAACCTCTTTTACACAAGAACACTCCTCTTACAAATATAATGTAAATAAACTCAAGTAAGAGGATGGAAAATCTTTAGTGCACTTTTGGGAGAGTTTAGAGCATAAGAATTAGGCCCCTAAAGCCCCTCACCTCTTCTTTTTATAGAAGAGGGTTTCTTCCCGTTGACACAGGACCAGTCGACTGATGCCCCTATCAGTCGACTGATCCCGTAGCCGTTGCCCAATAACGACTGCTTTCTATGTTGGATTCCATCCAACGGCTCCCACATCAGTCGACTGATGGAGCTATCAGTCGAGTGTCGGATGCGGACACTCCATTCTGTGCCCGACACTCTTGCGACCAGTCAACTGATGCCTTCATCAGTCGACTGGCGATCTCGCAGTCGACTGCCAATCCATGGCAGTCGACTGTTGGCACATGAATCGGACTCGAACACTAGTCGAGTCACAGTCGACTTAGAGTAGTCGACTACCATTACATGGCAGTCGATTGGCATCGGGAAATCCCATCCGACACTTAGCCAATTGGCCAAGTTCCACCTAAGTGCACTACCCCTTCCCGGGTTACATTCGCTCACTCTCATCCCTTGGAGTCCCTCGCCTTTGAAGCTATCTTCGTCCGGTCATGTCCCTCGGATGCACCAAGCGCACGACTCTGCAGCGCCATCCTTCGCGTCTTGCCTTGAAGTCTACTTCCTCCGACTTCACTCCAATCTCATCATCCGGCGGTCCCTCGGATGCTCCAAGCGCATGACTTCTGCAAAGACATCCTTCACTGACTCAAGGACCGAGTCATGAGAGGTGAAACTCGCCAATGCTCCATGTGCGAATTACTAAGTCCTGCAAGACTCCAACACACATATCAAATCCAAACATCCTAACTTAAACCCTTTGCCACACACATCAAAACCATATCACGGGTTGATTGCCCTAACACCATCTTGTAGTAATGATGGTATTATCATTAGGTCTCGAAACTAACTCCCATACTTGACTTCTTTCAAATTGAGCCAATTCATCTTGCATTGCTAAGATCCAATCTGGATCAAGTAATCCATCATTGATTGTTTTGGGCTCAATTTGAGAGATTAGTGCTATATGACTAGAGGGATCTCTATGAAATGACCTAGTCCTAACACCTTGAGACAATTCACCTACAATTTGTTCTAGAGGGTGATTTTGATGAACTCTTATTGTTCTAGGAGGTGTATTAAATTAATTTTGATCATGATTATCCTCAACCCTTCTTTCATCATTGGAATCACCTCTTACTCCCTCTTGATTTAATTCTCCCCCTTGATTATTACCCCCTAAAGTTAAATCTTGGAATTTTTGGGTAATTTCTTGATTTTTATCATTGATATCATCATCAATGGGGGATTTCCTAGGGTATGTATTAGAGGTTTCATCAAATTGGACATTTGATGATTCCTCAATCTTTTGAGTTCTTTTATTATAAACTCTATACCCAACACTAGTGGATGAGTATCCAACTAGGATTCCCTCATCCACTTTGGACTCAAATTTACCTAGGTTGTCTTTGGTGTTTAAAATGTAGACTTTGCATCTAAAGACCTTAAAATAGTGAATTGTTGGAATTGTACCATTCCATAAATCAAATGGGGGTTTTCCTAAATACCTATGAATTAAAACCCTATTTTAGATATAGCAAGCGGTGTTGACCGCTTCCGCCCACAAGTAGCTAGGTAAAGAATATGCATTAAGCATAGTCCTAGCCGCTTCTTGTAGGGCACGATTTTTTCCTTTCCACAATCCCATTTTGTTGGGGTGTTCTAGGACAAGAAAATTCGTGCTTGTACCCTTGTTCTAGGCAAAAGTTTGAGAAGTTGGAACTCTCAAATTCTCCACCATGATCACTACGGATCCGGTTGATTTTGAGTTTCCTTTCATTCTCTACTCTCTTGCTAAATCCTATGATTATTCCTAGGGTTTCATTCTTATGTTTCATGAAAAATACCCAAGTGAATCTAGAAAATTCATCTACTATCACTAAGCAATATTTACTACCAATCATGGAAGGAGTACTATGACAATCAAATAAATCCATATGCAATAGTTCTAAAGGTAAAGCGCTACTAAGTAAAGTTTTACCTTTGTGTGATGATTTTGATTGCTTCCCCTCTTGGCATGCATCACACATTTTGTCCTTGAGATACTTGACTTTTGGCAAACCCTTGACTAACTTCATTTTGGCTATTTTGGCAATGTTCTTCATATTGATGTGCCCTAGCCTCCTATGCCAAAGCCAACTCTCTTCTTCTTTTGCAATAAGACACTTAGGAGAAGCATTAGTAGCATAGGATAAATCAACATAGTATATATTTGATTTCCTAAAACCTACTAACATGTAATCATTTAAAGTTTTGTGTCTTATGAAACATTTTGAAGAATCAAATTGAACATCAAAATTGGCATCACATAGTTGACTTACACTAAGCAAATTAAATTTCATATTTTTAACTAATAATACTTTGTGAATTGCAAGGTTGGTGGATACCTCAATTGTGCCTTTTCCTAGGATCTTAAGTTTACCACTATTTCCAAAAGACACCTTCCCCTTGCTAGTGTGGTTGATGGTGGAAAATTTTCTCTCATCACCGGTCATGTGTTTTGAGCACCCACTATCAACAATCCATAAGCTTGGTTCTTCTACCTATACAACATGAAAAATGCAAGCCTTAGGCACCCAAATTTTGGGACCGATAGTATCAACTATATAACTTTTGGGGACCCAAGCCCTTTTAGCCTTGCTCCTAATGGTTGGTTTTCTACTAATTAGAGAGGTGAAGGCTACTTCTTTTTCCTTAAACTTATATCCTATGCCAGCCTTGTTATAAATGACCCTTTGGTCCCTAAGAATCATATCAATATATTTGGACCCATTTGTAAACTTTTCTAAACATGCATGTAAATCACCTATTTCTTTTCTAAGTTCATCATTCTCATTTCTAAGTGTACATGCATCATCACAAGACGGTTCTACATTTTTAAGTGATTTAATTTCTACTTTTAAGTCCTTAATCCTAGTTTTTGATCTATTCAAGGCATTTTGAAGGCATGCAATGGTTTTATAAAGTAAATCTACCCTAGGGGAGTCTCTTACCTCATCATCACTTGATGATGATTCGTCACTTGAGGATGAGGATGAAGACTCCTCACTTGAGCTCTCGGCTTCCTCCTCCAAGGCCATGAGAGCTAGGTTCCGGGTGGCATGACACATTTCTTCATCATCGGAAGAGTCCTCCAAGCTTAGTGTGTCCCATGTTTGTGCCACCACTGCCTCCTTCTTCTTCTTCTTCTCCTTCTTCTCCTTCTTTTTCTTATCCTTCTCCTCCTTCTTTAGTTCCGGGCAATTTGGCTTGATATGTCCTTTCTTGTTGCAACCATAACAAGTTACGTTAGATGTAGAAATTGAGCTTGTTGAGGTTTTACCTTTGGAGGATTGGAACATCCTCCTCACATCTTTCTTGGTGAGTTTCCTTGACCTCCCACCAAACTTCTTCACATAGTGAGCTACCTCACTAGCCGATAGCTCGTCGTCGCTACTTGATGACTCCTCCTCGGATTCGAATGAGGAAGAGACTTCTTTCTTCTCCTTCTTCTTCTTGTCCTTCTTCCCTACAAAAAGAGCTAAACCTTTCTCTTTTGATGAAGTGTTAGCTTGCTCGTGCAATTCAAATTCACAAAAGAGTTCATCTAATTTAACCAAAGAAAGATCCCTAGAGACCTTATAGGCATCTACCATTGAAGCCCACAAGGTTGTTCTAGGGAAAGCTTGGAGAATGTACCTTATAAGGTCTCGGTTGTCGACCTTCTCACCTATCACATGTAGTCCGTTGACTACTTCCTTGAAGCGACCATGCATTTGGCTCACGATTTCATTGGTCTTCATGGCGAAACTTTGGAGTTGGCCTATTAAGAGATCTCTCTTGGCTCTTCTTGTTTCCTTTGATCCCTCATTGAGCTCAATTAGTTTCTCCCAAAGCTCCTTCGCCGATTCAAAAGGCCCCACTTTGCTTATTTGCTCTTTTGACAAACCACATTGAAGTGTGGTTGTTGCTTTGGCGTTAGCTTGAGCCTTCTTGGCCATGTTCCTCGTCCAATCCTTGGTCGGTATGGGTGCTCCGTGTTCATCGACCGACTTCTCAAATCTGTCTATAATACTAAACCAATTATCAATATCATTCATAAGGTAGTATTCCATCCTACCTTTCCAGTAGCCGAAATCGTTGCCGTCGAAGAATGGAGGCCTCGCCGTGCTATACCCCTCTTGAAAAGCCATTATGCTTCGGTTGATGGTTAGATCTTCTGACGTGATCCGGGCTCTGATACCACTTGTTGGGGAGGGGGGCGGTGAATAGCCTCTTTTACGATTTCTACAAAAATTGTTAGCGGAAGCACAACAAAATACAATAGTAATGGAAATGAAAATACAATGCTAACACGGAAGCCTTTACGTGGTTCAGAGATAACGCTCCTACTCCACGGCGATCCTTAAGGTGGATCAACCCAAATCAATCTTCACTAAGAAGCTTTCTCTTTTACAAAGCCCTCCTCTTCTTACAAAGGATGTAGATGAAGATTAGACAAGAGGAGGGGAATTAAAACACTTAGAAAGCTTAGAAAATTCATGGGGACTTGAGAGAATGATCAGAATGTAAGCATTAACCCTCTCAACCACCCCAAGCCCTCTTTTAATAGAGAGAGGACTATTTTTTCCGTTGGGCCACGATCAGTCGACTGATGTACAACATCAGTCGACTGCCGTCGCGGCTAACAACTTTTGAACAGTTGGATTCGCGGGATTCATAAGCGTCATCATCTAACGGCACACTCATCAGTTGACTGATGGAGTGATCAGTCGAGTGAGACTTCATTCTGTGCTCGTGTTTGATTTGATTTGTTGACTGTCTCTATTTGGCAGTTGACTGATGGCGACATCAGTCGACTGCCACGACTAGGCAATGATTCGTCGAGTTTTCACCGACTCGATCGAGCACCCTAACGATCGATACATCGGGCCGATCGATACTCATCAAGTATGAATAATTCATACTTGAATTGACTCTCTAGACCTAGACTCAACCTTCTAGCTCTTCCTTAAGCCTTGCGCCTCCAAGATCCCTCCGAGTCCGCGACTTGTTCATCCTTTGCGCCTGCTTCCAAGAGCTTCTTTCCGTTTTGTCATGTCTTGGATTTCCCTTTGCCAAAGTGCGCTTGGATTTTAGGCCGCCAAGACTACATGCTTGGACTTACGCTGCCAAGACTTGCCTTTGGACTTCCTTTGTCAAGGTCCGCTTGGACTTTACGCCGCCAAGACTACATGCTTTGTCTTACGCCGCCAAACCTTTTCCTTGGACTTCTCTTGCCAAGATCACACTTGGACTTGCCTTTACCAAGTCTTCATACTTGGATTTCCCTGTCACTTAAACATGTTCATAATTAGATCACAAAGTATTGCCTAACTTAGATGATTATTCAAACATCAAAACATATAAATGCTTGGGGCATTGTTGCACCAACACTGAGTAGTTAGGTCATTTCCCAAGTAATATGTTCATTTCCCGAGCAGTATGTGCATTTCCAGAGTAGTGTGTTCAATTTCAGAGTAGTATGTGCATTTCCAGAGTTGTATGTATGATTCCTGAGCACGGTAGGGGTGAATAGAGTAGTATAGGGCAGTGATTAAGTATAGTACTAGCAAAATAGTCTATATAGAGTCCTGAGAAGTTAGGTCATTTCTTGAGTAGTATGTTCATTTCTCGAATAGTATGTTCATTTCCCGAGTAGTATGTTCATATCTTGAGCAGTATGTGTTGGTGCAATCGGCCCAGGTCATGATTGACTGAACTTGAGTTTGACTCAAACTGTATTTTGATGTTAGACAAAACGTATGACATGAGATTGTCATGGGAAGTCTAACATGGGTTGGCCACGTAAATCCAAGTGTGTAGCCTTGGTGGTGAAAAGTCCAAGCATGGGGCTTGGTGTTGGGAAAATCTAAGCATAGGGCTTGGTGTTGGTAAAGTTCAAGTATGTAGCCTTTGCAATGAGAAGTCTTGAGGACTTGGCAAGTTCACTAGTCTCGTAGGCTCGGAGTCCTTGAGTCAGTGAAGGATGACATTGTGAAGTCATGCGCTTGGTGCATCCGAGTGACGTAGGCCAAGGGAAGAGAGCTTCAGTGGGGAACTCCATGAGAGGATGAGGTGGACTTGGCCATGTGGCTAAGACTGAGTGTTGTATGCTCAAACAACTTGGTGTTTGAGGTTTTACCCCACATCAGTCGACTGACATAGGTGGCAGTCGACTGCTCCAAGTTGAATGAATTTGACTGGTGTTTGATCGATCCAGTTTCGTTAAATACCGATTGCCAAGGGTTGGCAATCGATCGACGACATTATCACGATCCGCCGAGGGATGGCAATGATCGATCGAGGTGAATTCGGGCATAGAAGGTTTTCCAGCCGAGTGATCGCGTCAAGCACTCGACTGATGGGTTCATCAGTCGACTGATGGGCATGATCAGCCGATTGATGATGGATTCGTTGGAACTTGTCCAGTGTGGATCGAGTCGTTGTGAGACAATGGCTACAGGAGCAGTTGACTGATGGTCTCGATCAGTCGACTGATTAGCGCAAAATAAGCTCGATATAGGTTATAAATGGAGCTTGAGATGGAGGATTTTGCAACAGTTTTGGGGCAATTTTGGAGGGAAATTGCTGCTGCATTCCAGTCCTTCAAGAGCTAAACCAAAGCAAGCAACAAGAAAAAGTGATCAAAGCCATTTGTATAAAGTTTTCTTTCGTATTATCTTTTTATTTTCTTGTACTTTTGTATTACCTTGTAATTTCTTGTGCGAGGTTTCTCCACCTCCGACTTGTTGTCAAGAAGGAGTTTTGTTAGTGCCGTGCGCATAACATGAGCTCGTTGAGCTCACCCCGTGGAGTAGGAACCCTAAGGGTTCGAACCACGTATATCGTGTTGTATTGTGTGTGCTTGTATTGTTGTTTAGTATTTCTATTGTTTCCACTACGCTAACGACTATTGTAGACAAGCACGTGACGAACGAATGATTTTCATCGTCTACGCAAATAGGGTTATTCACCCCCCTCTAGCTGACCACCGATCCTCCAACAAGTGATATCAGAGCGAGGAGCTTGTCGCGGACTAATCGCCAACACGAGCACGACAAGATGGCCGACATCAACATCCATCCACCAAAATTTGAAGGAGATTTTTCTTGGTGAAAGAAAAAGATGGAGGTATATTTTGAAACCGATTTCGATATGATGCTAATAATTGAAAATGGTTTTGAAGTACCTAGGGGTGAAGACAACAAGCCATTGGTAAAATCAAAGTGGACCGATGAGCAACATCAAAAATTCAAGACAACGATTAAGGTAGCAAAAATGTTAATTAAATTAATACCTAACCATATCTTGTGCAAGATAGGTGAATATGGGGATGCCAAGGAATTATGGGATAAGGTGGTCAAATTCCGTGAAAATTTCGAACTGGCACAAGTAGAGAAGGAAGCCGAAGTAGAATATCCATCAACATTCGGATCCGAGGATGTTGAAGAATTGAAGGAAACCTCCACCTCTATCATTGAGGGGGAGGAGAGGTCTTCCATCCCGGAACAAGAACAAGAAGAAGCATCTACATCTAGGAGAAGTGAAGATCAAGAGGCTTCCACCTCCCTAGGTAACTCATGCATTGTACTTAAAAATAAAAGTCACATCATATGCTTTGAGTGTAGGGAGCAAGGGCACTATAAAATCAAGTGTCCCAAGAAGATTAAGAAGGCTCAACTGGTGCCAAAAGTGAAAAATACTGGTGTCCCCACAATTAGAAGCAAGGAGCATGTGGTGTGCTTCAAATGTCATCAAAAGGGACATTATAGGAGCCAATGCCCTAGGGGGAGGAAGAAGGGGCAAGAAGGAGCTACACAAGTAGGGGGAGCTTTTAAAGTAAACCCTAAGGTAAAATTTAATGCACCTTCAATTTTGAAGGGTAATAAGTGTAGGTTTTGCCCGGAAGCTCTGATACCAATTGAAGGGATTTCCCTTGTTGAGTCCGTGAGAGGAAACTTCGCTTCCCCTTCACCTCGGTTGCTTAACCATGGTGATCCCTTCGATGTCCCCGGATTAAAATTGTAATCCTAGACAAAAGGGATTCCCAAGACAACCAAGTCATCGTCGTGCTATTCGTTTAGAGAGGTCACTTAAACAAACTAGTTGTTCAAGCGACCATCCTCTATTCTACGAGTAGCCGTGGAATAGACGATGTCCGGATCGCCGGTTTTTGTGTTTATACTCGGGATCCAAGTATTATTTAGCCTATTTACAGAAATATAACATGCTTATATTTTGAAAAACAAACACAAGCAATGAATAAAAGAGATAGAAGAATAGTTATACCTCTTGGTCTTCTAATGTATGACCCTCCTCCTTTTGGACGTCGTGTGGGCGACGATCCACCAAAAGTCAAAGCTCCTAGATCGCAAAACTTCCTTCCTTGCTTTTCCCAAGCAAGAGGAAGAAGAGAAACAATGTTTTTCTCCTTCAAAAACTCAACCAACAAAGAACTATAGAAGTTCTTGCCGCCGGCCAACTAGAAGGAGAAGAAGATGATGGAAAACTACCAAGACACCAAGGGAAACCCTATATCTTGTTTCCACCACCTAAGGAGAAGAGAGGGGAGTGTTTTGGGCGCTGGCCAAGGGCTGGAATAGCTGCTGGACGTTGGCCACAAGGCAAGGAAGAAGAAGGAAAACTTGCCTTATTTGGTGCCACCCTTGCTTCCAAACCCTAACCCTAATTCCAATCCTATCTCAACTAGGATTGCCCTATTCTTGCCGCCCAAGCCTTGCTCCCTCTCTATCTCATCTTCACGCCAACCCCATGCCACCTTTTATAGAGTTTGGGGATAAGCCATGAATTAATCTCCTCCATTGATTCTAGGGATTTAATCTCAACCGTCGGATCTAGAGATTTAATCTCAACCGTCGGATCTTAGAAATTTAATCTCTACCAATGGATCTTAGTGTTTTGTTTCTATCCATTGGATCTAAGCATCTTGAGGTGTTAATGGGCTACATTAGGGACCATGAGGAGGAGTTGGGTCTTGGCCACCCATGGATCAAGCCCACATAAAGTCTGATCCACTAATGATGATCCAATCCACTAAAGGTCCATCATTGATCTACCTCACCAACCCCCATATGACAATATGGGCTCCATATATTATTTGTACATTTTCTCCCCGTGTTTAAGATCTCGAATGTCCGTCGATTAATTAATTTACTAACCATTAATTAATCAACATCTAACTCCTTGAGTAGTACCACTCAACCTTTTCATCATGCCGGACCAAGTCCACCTGCAGGGTTTACATGATGAACCTTATGAGCTCCTCAAGGGGACATCATCATCTTAATATATAGGACACGGTTTCCTTCTATAATCAATGACACACCATATAAATAATATCATCTCCCAACTTACCGAGTCTATCGATTTAATCTATAAATCTCGCCCATTGGTAAATCAAAGAGATGAGTACCAAGTATATGTGCCCGTTATTATATCGGGATTAAGAGCATGTACTAAATAATATCTGAGGTCCGATTCGATTATGTAGTCAGCAATAAATCGAATCACCTCTGTGTCGGTCCTGCTCAATACACACAAAGTGCACTAGTGTGATTCTATGGTCAAGACAAACCAATACCAAATCACACTACAACTATTCCGATGGTTTGTCCAAAGTCATCTCGGTTGTGAGCCTTTACTTATACTTTACAAGGAGCCGATAACAAGATCTCTCGTGTGACACCACACACCATGTTATCTACAATGTAACGTATTAGACAATATTACATAACCATAAAAATATGCAAACAATGATCATGTGATTCTTATTTCAAAATAAAGATGTTCATACAAAAGATAGACTTTTCAGTATACATCCCTACAATCTCCCACTTATACTAAAAAACTATGCTGTCCTCATACTGCCATAGATATGATTCCCCTTCCCTCCACATGCCTATCAAAGCTCTCGCTAGAAGGGCCTTAGTGAAAGGGTCTACCAGGGACGATCTCTCCCAAGAGGGAGCAATGATGCAACTGGAACGAAGCGATTTCTCGTATCAGGTGGTACTTGCACTCTATGTGTTTACTAGCCTTATGGGCTCGTGGTTCCTTCGAGTTTGCAACTGCACCATTATTATCACAATAAATTATGATAGTTCTGGGCAAACCAGGAATCACATCCAAGTCCATCAGGAAGTTCCTGAGCCACTCAGCTTCCATGGTGGAGTCCACCACGCATTTCTGCTGGACACTCCTCCATACAATGGTTTCACCTCCCAAAGTAAACACAAAACCTGAGGTAGACTTACTGTTATCCCTATCTGATTGGAAGTCGCAATCCATGCAACCCACAGGGAGTAATTAGTCTGCCCAGTAAACTAGCATATAATCCCTAGTCCTTCTCAGGCACTACAATATATGCTTTACCGCAGTCCAATGCCCCTGTCCTGGATTACTCTGATATCTGCTGACCATGCCTGCAAAGCAGCGGATCTCGGGTCTCTACATAGCATCGCATCACATAAGGAACCGCCTTCATCTCCTCTATCTCCTTAGATGATCTAGGCCACATCTCCTTAGATAAAGGAACTCCATGCCCGAAAGGTAGAAAACCCTTCTTGGAGTTTTGCATGCTAAAATGATCCAAAATTGTGTCTATGTATGAAGCTTGGAATAAGCACAACATCCTTTTCCTGCGATCCCTTATAACCTTGATCCCAAGGATGTGTTCCGCTTCTCCTAAGTCCTTCATATCAAACTGTTTGGACAACCATACCCTTACGCCCGATAACACTTTGATATTGTTGCCAATCACCAAAATGTTATCTACGTATAGTACAAGAAATACCACTATGTTTTTGTCACATCTCTTGTATACACAAGACTTATCCGGACTTTGAATAAATTCATAAGACTGGATTTTCCTCATCAAAGAGGATGTTCCAAGACCTCGAAGCTTGCTTCAATCCATAAATGGACCGATTAAGCTTACATACAAGATGCTCTTTGCCCTTAGCAATGAATCCCTCTGGTTGCTTCATATAGATGTTTTCCTCAAGACTTCCATTAAGGAAAGCTGTCTTGACATCCATCTGCCACACCTCATAATCCATATGAGGTGCTATGCATAAGAGAATCCAGATAGATTTAAGCATGGCTACCGGCGAAAAGGTCTCCTCATAATCGATACCCTCTTTCTGAGTATACCCCTTCGCAACAAGCCTCGCTTTGAAGGTCTCAACCTTCGCATCTATTCCTCTCTTTCTTTTGTAGATCCACTTGCATCCAATGGTTTTTACACCATCGGGTGGTTCTACTAGCTCCCAGACCTGATTTGAATCCATAGATTCAATCTCAGCATTCATTGCACTCTGCCAAGATACTGCATCTTTATCTTGGATTGCCTCATCATATGTCCAGGGATCAGGTTCATGTTCGCCAGGGACTAAATCAGAAGATTCTCCCAAGAACATGAATCTATCAGGCTGTCTCACAACCCTCCCACTACGACGAGGTATCACCTATGTATCCTCTGTGACATGCGGTGCAGTGACATGTGGTATATCCTCTTGTATCGGTGGTACTAAAGAAGTGACTTCCCCTTTTAACTCCTCCAGAACAATTTTACTCTTGGGCTTGTGGCTCATCACATAGTCTTCCTCTAGAAATCTGGCGTTCGTGCTAACGATCACCCTCTGATCTCTAGGACTATAAAACAATCCACCCTTCGTTCCTCTGGGATAGCCAACGAACAATCGTACTTCTGTACGAGGTTCCAACTTATCTTCGCCTTCAACATGTCGGACTCCCCCATATCCGAATATGTCTTAGACTAGGCTTTCGCCCAGTCCACAACTCTGTGGGAGTAGAAGGCACTGATTTAGATGGAACTAAGTTCAGAATGTATACCGCCATATCTAGAGCATATCCACAGAACGAATCTGGCAAGTCAGAATAACTCATCATCGATCTAACCATCTCCATAAGAGTCCTATTCCTTCGCTACACCTATGCTACACTGGGTGTACAGTGCGATCAATTGGGATTGAATCCCAGCCTCTGATAAGTAGTTCCTAAACTCTCCCAAGAGGTACTCACCACCACGATCAGATCGTAGTGTTTTGATACTTTTACCTTGACATTTCTCCACATCAGCCTTGAATTCTTTGAACTTGTCAAAGCATTCAGACTTGCGGCGCATCAGGTAAATGTATCCATATCTTGAGTAATCGTCTATAAAAGAGACAAAATACTCAAAACCACCTCTAGCCTGGATAGACATAGGACCACACAAATCAGAATGAACCAATTCTAACACATCTTTGGCTCTATACCCCTTGGCATTAAAAGGCCTCTTGGTCATCTTACCCTCCAAGCAAGATTCACAGGTTGGGAGATCCTCCACCACTAATGAACCCAAAGGTCCATCAACTATCAACCTTTGAATTCTGCTTAGGTTAATGTGACCAAGCCTAAGATATGTTTGGTTCATCTTCGAAAGTTCTTTTCTCTTATTGGAATTAGAAGATGAGTTATTAACTTCAATTTGCATCGTGGGAGGTTTTGGTTCAAGTGTATACAAATTTCCTATCAATGTACCTGAACAAATATTCTCCCTATTCCTTTTATAACAACTCTGTCATTAAAGGAAATAGAATATCCATCCATAAACAATTTAGAAACTGAAACTAAATTCTTTCTAAATGAAGGTACATAAAGGGAATTTTCCAGAACCAAAGTTTTATTATTCTCAAGAGATAAATAAAACTTCTCCCACTGTAATAGCCGTCACCTTCATGACATTGCCCAAGTAAATGGTAATCTCCCCTTTAGCTAGTCGTTGGGTTTCCTGAAACCCCTGCAAAGTGTTGCAGACATGATTAGTGGCTCTCATATCTACACACCAGGTGCCGGTAGATAACACCGCTAATCATGTTTCAACGACTAGTCCAAAGGATATACCTTTGTTCTATTTTGGACTGGGACAGTCCTTCTTCCAATGTCCATCCTGCTTAAAGTACTTGCCTTTCGGCTTCTTCACTCCTCCCTGAGATCCTCCCACCACCTTTGCTCCACCTTGTTTCTTCTTCTTCTTGCCTTTCGGCTTAGAAGTAGAAACCTTTTTGAGCAACCATGGCTTGAGGACACTCTTCGATGAGTGCATACTTGTACTCCTTAGCAGATAAGACAATATCTAGATTCTTTTCCAATCAACATTATTTGGGTACAATAAGTTTATTTCTTTTTGTATCATAGTAAGTGGACTGAAAGTCATTTTTGAAAATCCTAAGAATCACATAGATCATTACTGTAGATTTCAAAAAATTATTGATTCCTCAAACAATAAAATTTCAAAATCAACCAACACCTCTAAACACCGGGAATATCGCATGCCACGATCGTGTGGACGTATACGAATTCTACATTTGTAAGAGGAGGTTTTACCCATTAGTTTTACTATCTTGTCAACCTAACTTTTTGACAAGTAAAATTAATAGTTGGTTCCTCTTTGACCCTACAAATAAAAGCAGTGACTCCGATGGGGAGGATACTTATATTTGCATCTAAGTGTTCACCATTACACGATACTAAGGGAATTATCTCGGATTATGTGCCTTACCGATGTGGAAGTACACACGCTCCTAAATAATTTCCTATAACCATTATTTGACCTAGTGATCCGCAAACAAACTCATCCGATGGGGAGGAAGGCACTCAGAGCCGACGCGCAAGTTTGTTGCATCACACGTCAAATTGTAATGGAGGCCAAGAGAATTAATTAAAATGTCCCTCTCCCACTTAGTAAATTGACAGTGAGGAATTTTCAAGCACACACAACATGCATATTATTACTGTAGATTTCAATAAAAATTATTGATTCCTCAAACAATAAAATTTCGAAATCAACCAACACCTCAAAACACCGAGAATATCGCATGCCACGATAGTGTGGACGTATACGAATTCTACATTTGTAAGAGGAGGTTTTACCCATTAATTTTATTATCTTGTCAACCTTACTTTTTGACAAATAAAATTAATAGTTGGTTCCTCTTTGGCCCTACAAATAAAAGCAAAGGACTCGATGGGGAGGATACTTTTTATTTGTATCTAAGTGTGCACCATTACACGATACTAAGGGAATTATCTCGGATTATGTGCCTTACCGATATGGAAGTACACACGCTCCTAAATAATTTCCTATAACCATTATTTGACCTAGTGATTCGTAAACAAACCCATCCGATGGGGAGGAAGACACTCAGAGCCGACGCGCAAGTTTGCTTGCATCACATGTCAAATCGTAATGGAGGCCGTGGGAATTTATAAAAATATCCCTCTCCCACTTAGTAATTTGAAATTGAGGAATTTTCCTAGCCTACGACATGCATATCAAACAAAAACAATAAATATGAAAAATAAGTTATTTTTCAACTATTATGCCTTTTTTCTTCAATATGACTCGTCAGACGCTTATCTCATCCGCTTCCTCCTCTGCCCTTTATGAGCCATTCGGAGATCCGAGTCGAGACTAAAACCTATTTTAATTTACATGCATCGATCCAATATTCCACTAGGGACTGTACATGAAATCTAGATCGAAAGTAAACTAAAATAAAGAGTGGCTAAACAATGCCGTATTTAATTTACAAAAACTAAATACTAGCCTTGTCAACCCCGAGGATTCAACAAAATAAATATTTACACACATATAATCATATACACACATATGGCCATAATCGTCGGATCTTATGCCTTTAACCAAAGAGTTAAACTACGCATATCCTACTATTATCCGACACATATAATATATGAAAAAGTGCATAAAAATTAACCAATCCTAAACACACAAAATCGGAAACCTTGGCTCGATACCAATTTGTAGGTTTTGCCTAAGCTCGATACCAATTGAAGGGATTTCCTTGTCGAGTCCGTGAGGGAAACTTCGCTTCCTTCACCTCGCTTGTTGACCATGGTGATCCTTCGATGTCCCCGGATTAAAAATTTAATCCTAGACAAAAGGGATTCCAAAGCACAACCAAGTCATCGTCGTATATTCGCTTAGAGAGGTCACTTGAACAAACTAGTTGTTCGCTTACTCATCCTCATTCTACTAGTAGTCAGGAATAGACGATGTCCGGATCGCCGGTTTTTGTGTTTATACTCGGGATCCAAGTATTATTTAGCCTATTTACAGAAATATAACATGCTTATATTTTGAAAAACAAACACAAGCAATGAATAAAAGAGATAGAAGAATAGTTATACCTCTTGGTCTTCTAATGTATGACCCTCCTCCTTTTGGACGTCGTGTGGGCGACGATCCACCAAAAGTCAAAGCTCCTAGATCGCAAAACTTCCTTCCTTGCTTTTCCCAAGCAAGAGGAAGAAGAGAAACAATGTTTTTCTCCTTCAAAAACTCAACCAACAAAGAACTATAGAAGTTCTTGCCGCCGGCCAACTAGAAGGAGAAGAAGATGATGGAAAACTACCAAGACACCAAGGGAAACCCTATATCTTGTTTCCACCACCTAAGGAGAAGAGAGGGGAGTGTTTTGGGCGCCGGCCAAGGGCTGGAATAGCTGCTGGACGTTGGCCACAAGGCAAGGAAGAAGAAGGAAAACTTGCCTTATTTGGTGCCACCCTTGCTTCCAAACCCTAACCCTAATTCCAATCCTATCTCAACTAGGATTGCCCTATTCTTGCCGCCCAAGCCTTGCTCCCTCTCTATCTCATCTTCACGCCAACCCCATGCCACCTTTTATAGATTTTGGGGGATAAGCCATGAATTAATCTCCTCCATTGGTTCTAGGGATTTAATCTCAACCGTCGGATCTAGAGATTTAATCTCAACCGTCGGATCTTAGAAATTTAATCTCTACCAATGGATCTTAGTGTTTTGTTTCTATCCATTGGATCTAAGCATCTTGAGGTGTTAATGGGCTACATTAGGGACCATGAGGAGGAGTTGGGTCTTGGCCACCCATGGATCAAGCCCACATAAAGTCTGATCCACTAATGATGATCCAATCCACTAAAGGTCCATCATTGATCTACCTCACCAACCCCCATATGACAATATGGACTCCATATATTATTTGTACATTTTCTCCCCGTGTTTAAGATCTCGAATGTCCGTCGATTAATTAATTTACTAACCATTAATTAATCAACATCTAACTCCTTGAGTAGTACCACTCAACCTTTTCATCATGCCGGACCAAGTCCACCTGCAGGGTTTACATGATGAACCTTATGAGCTCCTCAAGGGGACATCATCATCCTAATATATAGGACACGGTTTCCTCCTATAATCAACGGCACACTATATAAATAATATCATCTCCCAACTTACCAAGTCTATCGATTTAATCTATAAATCTCGCCCATTGGTAAATCAAAGAGATGAGTACCAAGTATATGTGCCCGTTATTATATCGGGATTAAGAGCATGTACTAAATAATATCTGAGGTCCGATTCGATTATGTAGTCAGCAATAAATCGAATCACCTCTGTGTCGGTCCTGCTCAATACACACAAAGTGCACTAGTGTGATTCTATGGTCAAGACAAACCAATACCAAATCACACTACAACCATTCCGATGGTTTGTCCAAAGTCATCTCGGTTGTGAGCCTTTACTTATACTTTACAAGGAGCCGATAACAAGATCTCCCGTGTGACACCACACACCATGTTATCTACAATGTAACGTATTAGACAATATTGCATAACCATAAAAATATGCAAACAATGATCATGTGATTCTTATTTCAAAATAAAGATGTTCATACAAAAGATAGACTTTTCAGTATACATCCCTACAATAAGCATGCTAGAAATTATTTTAGTTCTATTGCTATTGTTAATGAAAAGCATGCTAGTAGGAATAAATACTATTGTTTAGGTGCCAAGCATGTAAATTTACCTAAGGACAAACCTAGGACTAATAACACTAGACCTATGTTACCTAGAGAGTCCATTAGGAAGGTAGAAAATCACCTAGGCATTAATCCCAAAAATCATAGACATATGCCTAGGAAGTGTCATTCCCAAAAGATAAATGAAAAATCAAAATTGGAAAAATTAGAATTAGAAAATTGAGCCTTGAGGTCAAGGCTTGAAAAATTGGAAAAGACCCTCAAAATTATGACAAACTCAATTATGGGGTCAAAGGATCAAAATCTAAGACCTAGGAGACAAGAATCGGTTAAGGGCAAGAAAGGTTTGGGTCACAAACCTAAGTCCTATCACAATGTTCCATTTGATTATGGAACTAAATCTAGGACTAGCAAAACCAAGGTTAATAGGGAAGTCATCCCTAAGACTAACCATGGTAAGTGTCTAGTGGCTCAAAATTCAAGAAAATCTAAGGTAGCCACTAAGAAGGTCAAAGGGGGAGTTACCTCTAGAGTTGACTTAGGAAAGGACCAAATGACTAAGGCTTTAAAGCCAAAAAGGGTCATTAGGACGATATCTAGGGAAGTCATCCCTAGTGAATACCTTGTTAACCCAAGGAGCTCCAATAGGTATTGAGTTCCTAGGAGCGTGATCGATTCATGCTAGATGGTTTAGGATGTGTCAACCCTAAGTGGATGGGTAGTTAACCTAGCCATGGTAGAGTTGACACCTTAGGATGTGCCAATGTGTTTTGAGAAGATGAAAATTGATTAAATTGGCACAAGTAGGTCTTAGAAGTCATGGTGTGACATTTTGGGTTTTTGGCACACTAGGGAAATGGGTAGCATTATGTCAAAATGGATTTAATTATAACAAATGACAATTAAAGGCCTTGGGTCAGAAATTATGGCAGAGGAAATCAGTTAAGACCCCCTATTGATCGACTTGTACAACCTGTTTAGCCAAGGGAAGTGGTTTCTTGCAAAGTAATGGCTGTAGGTCAGCCTCCTGTATGAAGTTCTATCAATATGATTTCTGGGGGATCCACTAATGAGGATACAATTTGGGCTCGAAAAAGACATAGTAGGGAGGAATGTGTAGTTGTAACCACTTTGCCTAGAGCTAGAGGTGAAGGTTGGAACCGAAGTTTCACTTCCCACTTCAATTTGGTTGCTTGTGCATGGCGATCCCATCTATGTCCCCGGATTAAAAAAAAATTAATCCAAGACGAAGATGGATTACCCAAGCAACCGATCCATCATCATGCTATTCGATTAGAGTGATTTCTTGAACAAACTTGTTGTTCAAGCAACCTAACTCTTTTCCTCTATTAGCCGCGGAGTAGATGATGTACGGATCACCAGTTTTTGTGTTTATCTTCGGGGTCCAAGTAAATTAGACACATGCAATTACATACATCATATAAAGAAACAAAAGGAAACCAAAACAAGAATTATACCTCTTATTTACCTCTTGGTCTTCTATCGTATGCCCTATCCTCCTCTTGGACGTTGTGTGTGTTAGGGCAATCTCTTGCCATGATTAGGTTTTGATGTGTGTGGCAAAGGGTTTAAGTTAGTTTGTTATGTTGATTTGATATGTGCGTTGAAGTCGTGCAGGACTTAGTAATTCGCACATGGAGCCGTGGCGAGTTTCACAACTCATGACTCGGTCCTTGAGTCGGTGAAGGATGGCTTTGCGGAAGCCGTGCGCTTGGAGTATCCGAGGGACCGCCGGACAAGGAGCTTGGAGTGAAGCCGGAGGAAGTAGACTTCGAGGCAAGAGACGCGAAGGAGCATTGCAGAGTCGTGCGCCTGATGCTGCCGAGGGATGTGGCCGCGAACGAAGAGAACTTCGAAGGCGAGGGACTCCGAGAGATGAGAGTGAGCGAATGTAACCCGGGAAGGGGTAGCTCTTAGGTGAAACTTGGCCATTTGGCTAAGTGTCGAATGGGTTTTCCCGACACCAGTCGACTGCCATGGAATGGCAGTCGACTGCTCTGAGTCGAACGTGGTTCGATTGGTATTCGACTGGCTATTTTGAGGCCAGTAGTCGACTGCCATATGTGGGGCCGATTGTTAAGATTATCACCGGATCGCCAAGGCGCAATGACCGATCGTCGAAAGGGTTTCGCCATTGACCGCTGAGCCGATCGCGCCGATTACGGAGGCGATCGATGAGGTCCATCAATCGACCGCCAAGTGTTCCATTGACTACAACGGTCGATCTGACGCGTGTTCGAGGTCGTTGAGGGCGACAACCGACCGCTAAGGGCAAAGAATGATTAACGGGAAGAAAAGCCTCCTCTCTATAAAAAGAGAGGTGTGGAGCTTTGGGGGATTAATGCTCTTACTCCAAACGACCATCCAAGTCCCCCACAAGCTCTAAACTCTTCTTACTTGCTTTTACTCTATTCTTATTGTAAGAAGAGTGATCTTGATTGTAAAGGTTACCTCCATCTAACTTGGTGCAAAGGAGAGACCAATAGTGATTGGCTTTGGAGGAGTGATTCACCTTGGACAAATCGGACCGTGGATTAGCGGCGTAGCCGTGAACCACGTTATACCATCGTGTTAGCGTTTGTTTTATTGTTTATCTTTTGCTTTGTCTATTTGTATTTGTATATTCTGCTTGCACTAATCTTTTGTAGACGAGCAATTTACGACATCCATCGTACGAGGACTATTCACCCCCCTCTAGCCGGCCGTTCGATCCCCAACAAGTGGTATCAGAGCCAAGTCGCTTGTTGAGGACTAACCGCCGCAACAAGCACTTCATCAAAAGATGGCCGGCTCCAATATTCATCCACCGAAGTTTGAAGGAGAATTCGCTTGGTGGAAAAAGCGAATGGAGGTATTTTTCGAAACGGATTTTGATATTATGATTACAATGGAATCCGGTTTCATTTTGCCTAGGGATGAAGAGGGAAAGCTAATAGAGAAGTCAAGGTGGACCAAGAGGCAAAGAGAGGAGCACCTTGCAAATTCAAAAGCAAAGCACCATCTCTACAATGTGCTTCCTCAACAAGAAATAAATAGAATTGGAGAATGCCTAAGTGCCAAGGAGATGTGGGAGAAGCTAATTGAGCTTCATGAAGGCACATCCGAGGCGAAGCTAGCAAGGAGAGACCTCCTCCGCTCCCAACTCAACAACATTAAACTAGAAAAGGGAGAAAAGGTAATTTCCTTACATTCTCGTTTCAAGGAAATTATAACCGGTTTGTCAAGTGTAGGTGAGAAGCTATCAAACCGGGATATGGTTATGAAGGCTATAGATGCCTTTCCGCGATCCTCCAAGTGGAGCTCCATGGTGGACTCCTTCTATATTTCGAAGAATTTAGAAGTGAGCACCTTGGAGGAGTTCTTCTCAACCATGGAGCTTCATGAAACAAGACTTGAAGGAATACAAGAAGAGCCAAGACCTCAACCTTCAAGGGGAGTAGCATTGATGGCAAATAAAGGGAAGAAGAAGATAGAGATTCCCTCCTCCTCCGATGATGATGAAGCATCCTCCTCCTCCTCCATGGATAGCACGGAAGAAGCGTATATGGTAAGGAGGGTAAGACGTGCATTAAAAGGTTTTAGATTTAACAAATCAAATGATAGGAATAGGAGACCAAGAGGAAAGATCATATGCTACAATTGCCAAGGAGAGGGCCACATAAGGGACAATTGTCCCCTCCTAAACAAGAGCAAGGAAGAGAGGAAGAAGAAAGAAGAAAAGAAGAAGAAAAAGGGGAACAAGAAAAAGGAAGAAGAAAAGAAGGCAAAGGAAAAGGGGAAAGCCAAAGCATTCAAGGCCAAGACATGGGATGACCCTTCTTCCTCTTCCTCATCCGATGAAGAAGAGCATGTCTACTCCAACCTTGCATTGATGGCTTTCGATGACTTGGATTGCTCCTCCACCGAAAATGAAGAATCAAGCTCAAGTGGAGAGAGCTCAAGTGAAGGGGGAGCCTCTACATCCTCCTCATCCGAAGAAGAAGAAGAGGACATGGAAACTATGGTAACGAATCTAACTCCTAAGAAAATAGTTTCCATGGTTTCTAGCTTAACTAGGGATTTATTTAGAGCTAAGAAGAAGAACAAAAGCATGCTAGATCAAATTAAGGACTTAGAAAATAAACTAGAAAAAGCATGCTTAAATGATAATATTTCTTCTAGCTTAAATGATGCATGCTCACATGAATATATGCCATTTAATGTTAGTGATGCATGTATGGATGAAAATAGGGCTTTAAGGGAAAAGGTAGATTATTTAACCAAAGCCCTAGAGAAATTCACAATTGGCTCAAACACCTTAAACATGATCATAGGGAGCCAAAGAGCTAGTTTTAATAAGAAAGGCCTAGGATATAAAGAAAAGAAAAATGAAAAGGCCTATAAATGCCTAATTGCTAGGGGACAAGATAAGAAGAAGGTAATAGCTAGAAAATGGATCCCCAAGGAGTATTTAGTGAACCCAATAGGAAAGAACTTATTTTGGGTTCCTAAATCCATTCTTAAGGGTTAGAAAACCCCTAGGGTAGTCAACCATGTGGACTTGACCTATATCATATCTTTGGTAGACTTAGGATGTTGGGACACATTTTTGAAATAGTGTTAGGTGATGATAACGTGCCTATAAATTGATAATAATGCTTAAATCATGATAATCAATGTAATTGCTATGTATATGTGCAATCATGATTTATGATTTTGAAATTTGGCACATCATCATGAGAAATAGGATTTAAATCATGTTTTGGGTGATATTTTACTTATTATCATGATATAATACCTAATGCATGATTAAAAATTGATGAATACATGTGTTTTATGGTCATAATGTGAAATTAATACATACATGTCTTTATGATCATGAGAATTGTTAGGATGATACTTAACCTTGATAGAATTGCATGAATATAATGGTTAAGAATATACAAATACCCTCTAGGATGCATCTCACACTCACCATAGGCTACTTTGATTAAAAACTTAGCATGGGTGAGATGTTAGGATGATACAAATGTCCACTAATGCCTATGACATTTAGATGGTCATTTAAAGTATCAAAATAGCAATAATAGACCAATCATAGGGAAGACTTATGTTTAATTCATAGACATATTGCTCAAAGATCATGGTTGGATATTTCATATGTTTTCAAAACAATTTCTTAATCTAAAATCTATGTATTCATGTTTTGAAATAATTGGAACCAAAACTAGGTGTTAAACTTGATACTCAAATGATTAAAAACCTAGTGGTTTTTAAACCTTTTGGATTTTTGGCAAATACGTGAAAATATAATGATTTTTCATGAAGAGCTATTTTTCACTGATAAAGAATCTTACAAGAAATATGTTCCCCAAATTTCATGATTTTTTGAATTTTCTGGAATTTTTAATGCATTTCTGAAATTCGGTCCAAAAATCAGAAAGTTCTGAAATTCGCGTGCCAGTCGACTAGTAGTCTGAACCAGTCGACTGGTGGCCTGAAAATCAGACTAGTTAAGGCCGAATTCAGGTTTTAGACCAATTTTTAGTATTCTTTTTCCATTAGACTTGATGCCATAAGTTTACAACTTAGTATTTATCTTTTTGATGGTGTCAAAGGGGGAGAAATAATTATGTTTAAGTAAATTATGATAAGGGGAGAAATGTGAGAGGGAGTTTCATGGATTAAGGGGGAGTTGCATGTTGCTATATCATGTTTATGTTTACATGCTTTCTTACCTTAGAAATTTTTATCAAATGTTTTTACCTAACTTAAACGGATTGCCACACATCAAAAAGGGGGAGATTGTTAGGGCAATCTCTTGCCATGATTAGGTTTTGATGTGTGTGGAAAAGGGTTTAAGTTAGTTTGTTATATTGATTTGATATGTGCGTTGAAGTCGTGCATGACTTAGTAATTCGCACATGGAGCCGTGGCGAGTTTCACAACTCATGACTCGGTCCTTGAGTCGGTGAAGGATGGCTTTGCGGAAGTCGTGCGCTTGG